>CM050453.2:36192630-37573880 GCA_027563935.2 Costus lasius
TTTGGTCCAAACACATTTGCTTTGAACCGGTTCAAGGGCTTGAACGCATGGTTCATTGTTTAAGGCGTTTTGTGGAGTTTAAGATCGGTTTAGAGATCTTGAACGCATGGCTTAATGTTTTTCCTAATTTGGAAAGTCATAAGCGCATGTCTCCTTGAACGCAAATGACAAGTGAACGCTCCATTCACTCTCGGCCTTCGCTTGCTCTCGTGACGAGACATTGGTGAAGGAGACGACATCTTGGAGAAAGGATCGGCCAAGCAAAGAAGTCTTCATCTCTTTCCTATACTCGATCAAAGACATCTTGGCATTCTTGCTAGCACAAGAGGTGCGCAAGTGAGGAGTCTTCATCACCTTTGTGTGTGAACTTTCGGAGGAGATCAAGTTTGCTCTCTTCTTCCAAGCCGACCTCCAACCTTATGGCTATGGTATAGATCTCAACTCATAGCTTCATGTTGATTATATAGTTCATATGCGATCTACTTGAAGCCCTTTTTCCGCTATGCATGCTAGATGCGCATGTTTAGGGTTTCAACCCCTAATGTTTAGGGTTTCCTTCATCATCCTCCTTAATTCTAATGACTAGATTTAAAGAAAAGGTCGCCAGACTAATTTTATCATGATAAAGACTTAATTTACTTCATAAAGGGATCATCTCACTTTCGTGCAAACAATCATGCAGGGATCAATCCTCGCTTTCACGCAAGAACTATCCCAACGCTAAAGATAAGTAAATCATCAATCAAAGAACTCAAGATCACTTTCGTGCATCCGAATTCTAAGTTGATTGTCTCAAGTGGAATCTCAATGATTACTTTCATGCATCCGAGACTCAGCACAAGTTCTACTTATGGTTTTCCGACGACTCGATCCTCACTTTCGTGCAAGATCAAATCAAGTCTAACAAAATAACTCAACCCCATATTCAAATTATCATCATGGCAATAAAAATCACTAAAATCAAATAATTAAGAACTAACCTAAGAGAGTTCCTAACATGCAATTATAGGGTTCCAAGTTCTAAAAAATGTCACCTTTCGGTCCTTATTACGATAACTCTAAAACATGAATAATAACATCAATCTATGGAGAATCAAAGTGCAATTATTCACATAAGTAAAATTATCATCATAAAACTATTCTGACGAAGATAAAAAGTTATCTAATCATTAAGAAATCAAAGGGGATTACACCCCCATCTTCCAAAGATGTTTAAGCTTGCATGGAGAGAAGATTACAATAATTCATGGTGAAATATATCAAAATAGAGAGAGAAAATAGTTTACGGTACGACCGTAAAGATGATTACGGCCGTAATCTGCGACGAACAACGGCGGCGACTGGTGTTTCATTTATTTCTCCTCCGTCTGATCTCCTTTCACTCTAACATTTCTGGTGTGTCCTTCCCTTCTCTAGATGAAGCTTCAGTGTAAAAATCACGATGAGAGGTACCCTATACACCTCTCGGCACGAGGCCAAACCCTAATCGTCTCTCTGTTGATTGCTCCCTTGATACAGGATAAAAATTCATGCATTTACCTCATGTGCCTTCTTCTCTTAAATATGAGTGCGTAGGAACTTTCAGATTTCAATTTGGACTTCTAGATCAAAAGATATGGTCCGCGCAAAATTCGGGCCCGAAAAACTCGCGTTTTTGAGTTGTAATTACGGTCGTCAAAATCTTTATGGCAGTGCCGTAATGTCTGAAATCTCTCTGGTGAATTCTCAGTCCAAATTATGGTACCTTGATATTCTTTATGGCACTACCATAATTTTCATTATGGTACCTTAATTTTCATTACACCCGGGGGTGTAATTTTCGTACTTGCTCCGATTTGCATGAAAATTGGCGTGCGGCTTCGTTTCGACGTCCTGAATCCATTCGTGTGCTCAAATCCTTCAAAATCTATCAAAATATGGCACTTTTTACCTAAAAATTATGAAAAACCAAAATAGAAGTAGATTTTGCAATAATTGATAAAAAATGCATAAAAATAAGCAAAGAAGTAATAATATGACACAAAAAGATATATAAAATGGCATGAAATTTACTATAAATTTTGGTGTCATCACCCACCACCCAATTGGACCGCATGGAGATGATGATCATATTTGTCCGGGACACCTAGCAAGACACTCAGCTTTCCGTTATTGAGGGGCTTTCATAGCTTCCAACCTTGAAGCTGAAGTGGGACACCAAGGATGAGTCCAGTCTTCAATCTTGGAGTCTGTACAGGAGCTTCAGCAGCGACTGCGTCGGCACCGGGGATGAGCAGTATAGGTTTCACCATCATTTGGTCAGTGATGCGTTGCATTTACACCATATTTTTGCCTATATTTTACATGATATTTTGAGCTTAATTAAATGATTTTATGCAATTTTTAATGTTTTTACTTCACTTTGCACTGAATATTCACTTTTCTTGGTTTTATTGAAAATGTTGGTAAAATGGCATAAAAATGATGGATTTCATGAGTTTTGAAGCTATATCATGATTCCCGAGGGGATTACGAGCTTACACATCAAATTTGGAGCGAAAATGGTGAAGATTTCAACATTTATGGCCTTGGCCGTAATTATGGAGCCGGCCGTAAATCTGGTGTTTGAAGGGCGAAAAAAATGGCTAAGTTAAAATATACACAGAAACTTTCACTGGTGAGGCCGTGAATCCATCACGGTCCTTGAACCTTTCTATGTTCAAAGGGGCTGTACACACAGCGAGAATTACAGCTTCGACCGTAAACTCATTACGGGTCATAAAAATGTCCGCCTTTTCGGTTTTTCACTTGATTCGAACCCAAATTGAACCAGAATTGAACCAAACCTTACAGAAACCTTCCTAGATGGGTTCTATACTGATTAGACTATAAAAGGAAAGGTTTTGGAAGGGTTTTGGTGGCTTCTAGGCACGAAAATGAACGGCTGTAGTGGCGGCGGCGGAAATCAGTTTTAGGGCAAAATTCTGCCGAGAGATCATACAAAGGAGGGGATTTGACGCTTCATCTTCATCACCAGATCAAGGGGAAGAGTTCTAATTACTTTCCTAGTGTCTCTTTGCAATATTTTAGAGAGATTTCATGTTGAATTCATCGATGAATATGCTGTTTGTTTTGAACATGAACCTGTAAACATTATTTTGGGATTTGGGAAGTAGCCCGTTAAATGATTTATGAATTAACTTGTTGATTAAATCTTTGACATGGATTTTATAAATTTGATTTGATTAGAATTGTGTCTATTCCATAATTTACCCTGATCAAGTAACTATACGTCTTAGACGTTGCGAGAAGGACCGAGTGGTGAATCGCAACGTCAGAATTATTCTTTTCAAACCTACGAATCCGATCACGGGAGTAGTTCGGATTTGTTTGAAGGATTACCATGGTTTTTCATAGAACTTAAAGGATCTATTTATGTTAATTGTCATGAGAGTAGGGAATTAATGTAAATAGATTCCCGATTACGCTTCGGGAGGAGGTAATCTGTACCTTAGGAAAAATCCCTTTCAACGCTATAATTTTCTTTTCAAAGATTTTATCTTTATTAAATTCATAATCGTCAACGTGGTGAAACTCCAAATCCTGATTTTTTTTCCCACATTGATTTTTACTCGAACGCTCGCTTTTGCTTCTTTTCGTACTTTGAAGTGTCCAAACAAAACAAAATCACATTTTGATTCGTCTAGATATAGATCGACTGTGTAATCGGTACTTGACCACCTGATCCTCGTTGGGAACGATATCTTTTTATTACTCCGATAATTTCGTGCACTTGCGAAAGCCTATCAAGTTTTTGGCGCCGTTGCTGAGGATTAGGCTAGTCAATATTGATTTAATCATGAAATTTATAGACTAGACATTTTCTATTTATTTATTTATTCATTTATCGTGTTTGTTTTTCGCATTTTTATATATAGTTAATTTATTTTATTTTTCTCTTTTTGGATTAACACTTTGTATGAACAGTAGAACTCAAAAATCACTTGACTACATATTTTAAGATTTCTTCTACAATTCCTGTTTTACATTTTGTATTTCTGAATTTTATTGCAAATATGATGTTTAACCAATGTCAATGGTCAAATCAGGGGTATGTGCCACCGACAATGATAAGAGAATATGATACGGATGTATCAGAATCACTTTTAGAAAAGGTAAATTCTTATATTCAACATATGGAATATGTAAGCATGCAATGTTATAAGTTGAAATATGTTATTTGCGATATTTGTGGATATCGTGGGCATCATTTCACTAAATGTCAATTAGGGATTCCTCCATGCCTTAACTCATGCCCTAGTGCCTACAATCCAAGTTGGGAGAACCCTCAAAACTTGTTTTATCAGAATGACCCAACATTTACTCCACAATCAGACTTTTATGAACCTCAAAAATCCAACTTAGAAGCCTTGCTTGAAAACTTTACAGAGTTGGATCAAAAATCCAACATTTATGGCACTAATAAAAATGACATAGAGGAAGAAATTCATGATGAATATAAAAATTTTGTAGAGTTGGATGAATCATTAGTCATAATTTACCTTCTTCAAATTTTGATGATTTTGAAAATTCAAATGAATGTGATTTACCTTCCTCAGTACTTTACAAGCATTCTAGTCCCCTCTCACATAATGAAGTGTCTTGCGACACAAATACTTGGGACTTGTTTGAAGAACATTTTGAACTTTTGGAGTCTTATGAAAATAAAGATGAAGAATTTAAGGATCCTCAAATAAGAAGTAGTGATAAAGATGGGGATGAATTTGATAGTGTTAGGATGGAATACCCCACTGAAGAGAAAGAAATTGAGGAAAAAGATGAGGAAGAGGATCTTATGCAAATTGTACCTCCATATGAACCATTAATACCTTTCCACTAGAGATATCCATTAGAAATTTACATGACAGGTAAGGAAGGTGATGATGTTAAGGATAATGATGATGAGGTAGCTGAACTATTATTTGATGCAAATCCAACCACATGTACCCAAAAGATAATAATACATAAGAGTCTTGATCACATTGGCATTGATGTAAGAGAAAAACCAAATTTGAAGTTTGAAAATTTCTTGAGAAATCTAAGGCATGAATTTTTTGATCTTAATTCTAATTCTCTTCCAATTGCTGATATAAATCTAAACGAAGAAAACATGATTTTACTTTTGGATAATATATAGAAAAATTATTGGGTATTCATTGCAAGATTTTAACTTTTATTTTTGCATGCATGTACTGGACATTGCAACATGTAACCACCTGTTTAACTAGATATATTTGGTGGACACACTCTTGAGACGGAGGAAAAGAAGAAGATTATATGCTCTCTACTATAGTACAGATTCACCAACTCCACCATGACATGGAGCTGTGGTCAAGCTAATGACCTTAAACAAGCGCTTTTGGGAGGCAGCCCAAAGTTTTTGAATTTTATTAATTTTTGCATTCTTAGTTTTTGGTTTTTGATTCTATTTAAATTTATAGGAATTTTTGCAGCATGTATTGATGAAAAATCATCTAATAAGTTGTTTTATTTGTAGGAATTTTTGGAGAAATTTTATATTAGAGAAAACTGATTAACGAGACCATCACGGGTGTAGCAGTGAATCATGTATTGATAGACCGTAGCGAACACTACAAGTATGGCACGCAGGGACACACTAAATATGAACACAATTTAATCCCCCGGCAACGGCGCCAAAAACTTGATAGGATTCCGCAAGTGCACGGAATTATCGAAGTAATAAAAATATCTATCCATAGAGACTTTATTGTTAATTACCAAATAATTATTTTCTCACTAGCTAAGTAAACCAAATATGATGCAAATAAGTAATAGAAATAACGCTAAAGATAATCAGAGAGGTAAACATGGGACTAGAGTTTTATCCACCTTAATTTCAATGATTAGATATAATAAAAGGTCGTCAATCAAATCTTGTTAAGATAAAGACCTAATTTACTTGATAAAGGTATTGTCTCACTTTCGTGCAGACAACCATGCAGAAAACCGATCCTCACTTTCGTGCAAGTTCTATTTTCAATGCTGTAGATAAGTAAATCATCAATCAAAGATCACAAGGATCACTTTCGTGCATCCGGATTCTAATTTGATTGATAGTCTCAAGTGGAATCTCAAGGATCACTTTCGTGCATCCGAGACTCAACACAGGTTCTACCTATGGTTTTCCAATAGACCGATCTTCACTTTCATGCAAGATCAATCAATGTTTATAACAATAATTAAATCCTAGATCAATATTATCAAACATGACAATTTATCTACTAGAACAGATCAAGTTGGATCTAACCTAAAGAAGGGATCATAAAATGCAATTCTAGGGTTCCAAGCTCTCAAGTAAATCACCTTTCAGTCTCATTGTGAAAACTCTAAAACATGGATAATAACATAGATGTATGGAAAATTAAGGACAAGACATTCACATAAGTAGAATTATCACAACGAAGATTATCATGACGAAATAAAAAGTTATCTAATCATTAAAAATCAAAGGGATTAAACCATATGTCCCAAAAATATGTTAAGCTCGCATGGAGAAGAAAATACAATAATCTATAATTTTAGAACAATTAGAAATTAGAGAAGAAGAAAAAGAAAACAACGTTACAACACGGACGTAATGTAAATTACACCCGTAATTTCGTGATGAACAGCGCTGTCACCGCTATTTCATTGATTCCTCCTCCGATCGGACTCCAAACGCTCTGAAACTTCTGTGGTGTCTTCCTCTCCTCCTGGTGAAGCTTCTGCACGAAAATCATGGCCTGAGGTGCCCTCTACGCCTCTCGGCATGAGGCCAAACCCTAGCCACCTCTCTAGTGATTTCTCCCTCGATACTAGATAAAAGTTCGTCCTTCCACTTCGTACGCCTTCTCCTCTAAAAGACGAGTTCAGAACATCATTCGGATTTCAATTTGGACCTCTATATCAAATGTTATGGCTCACGCAAGATTCGGACTTGTAAAAATTGCGTTTTTGACTGGGAATTACGGCAGTGTAATATCTCACGACACTGCCGTAAAATAGTTTGAGTGTTCTGTTCTAGAAACGCTGGAAAATACGGCCCATAATTTGGTTTACGGTAGTGCCATAATTTCGGTTGAACTTTCTGGTTCGAATATGTCTGGAAAATTCGGCCCATGTAGAAGTTTACGGCAGTGCTGTAATTTCAGCAAAGGTTTCTGTTCTGAAGAAGCTCCAAAATACGGCAGTGTAATTCTTTACGGCAGTGCCGTAAAATCACAAAATCTTTTTGTTTGGAAAAGCTCCAAAATACGGCCGTGTAAATCCTTACGACGGTGCCGTATTTTTGCGAAAATTTTCTGTTTGGAAAATCACCAAAATACGGTTGTGATCTCGATAATACGGTAGCCATGAAAAATACGGTACCGTAAAATTCCTTACGGCACTGCCGTATTTTGGTCTTTAGCCTCGATTTGCGTGAAAATTCTTGTGTGACCTCCTCTTGATGATGGTAACTCTTCCATGTCTTTGATTTTGCTTAAAAACGCCCAAAATATTGCCTTTTTACCTGAATATCATGAAAAACCAAAATAGAAGTAGACTTTGCAATATTCGATGAATTTAACATGAAAACAAGCAAAAGATCTTCAATTTAGCATGAAAAGATATCTAAAATGATAAAAAATATACTACATATTTTTGTGTCATCAAACACATAAGGCTCAAACTTTGCTTGTCCTCAAGCAAAAATCAAATTTTGATCACAAGAATAACCTTTTCATGCTCAATAAATTTCTAAAATACAATCATCAATGAAAAATTCCATCAATTGTTTCACAAAACTTCAAGTAAACATATCATCCTTAGAACTTAACCCTTTAGATCTACAATTCAATCAAATAAAACTTTGCAACTTGTATAATAAATAGAATTTTCAATCTCATGATTTCACCCAGTTTTCAGTTCAAATCTATTATGTTTTTGTTTATAGTAATTAGGTTTCCAAGATCTTTTTCCACACATGATTTTTTTTTTCTTTTTCTTTATTTTCTTTGTTTTTTTGAAGATGGCATGTACCCACTTAGATACACACTTTTTATTTTTGACTTAAACTCTTATCTTTGGTACCACTGTCAATTTTACACAGTGCCAAGTAGAGGAGTCTTATTATTTTTCACTCTCATTATTTTTCATGCATAGACTTCAACCCATCTCTTAGGTACCACTGTCAATTTTACACAGTGCTAAGTAGGGGAGTCTCTCACTATTTTTATGGATCTTGGCTTCTTATTTCCCAACAAATAGCAAAATAGACTAAACATCTACTAGGTTGATCAATTGACATCAATTCAATAATCATACTCATATACTCATTTTATTCAAAAGAATAGTTTCACCTTTAGATCTTATTCCTCAAATAACACATCTACTCAAAAATTCTTGCATCAACTAATGTCAAATTTCAAAAATAAATATGCGTTGAAGAAATAAATCTAACATGATAGGGTTTTTATCTAATCAGTAGTATAAATACTCACATCATCAAGCAAGATATTTTATCAATAAATCATGACATCATATAGTAGAAAGTGGATCATATGCTTTCATCAATCTTAACAATGAATTTGAATAATATCATCATCAAAACAGTGAGTTCCATATATCCATAAAATCAATTTTCAAGAGAAAACCAATGAGTAGTATAATTATGATAAAGTCAAAGGTGCAATATAAGGAATAGTCATGAATAAGAGAGTGCAAGTGATACTCACAAAACCATATAGATAATGCTGTTGGGGTATGCCCTTAAGGCTAATGTTTGAGGCCTCGGGATTGTATCAGTATCATGTATAAACTTCATGTTTATAAAGACAATGGTTGTTATTCATGTTGTTGCATTATCTGCTGTCATATGTATACTTCTGAATAATGTCTCAATGCTGTTCAGCTTGGCTGACATGCAGTTAAGTCCTTAGTCGAGATATCTTGGTGAACATGAGACAGCCTTGATATGATTGAGACTAATATGTGTTCTAATCTTATAGGATGCTTCGAGCATGGAATAAGATGTAGACTCATGGGTACATTGGATGTACTGGACAGACCCTACTAGGATATTCAATTGCTTGTTACAATGTGAATAATCCTTGTATGCAAACAAGTGGCATATGTCCTCTGACTTGAGATCACTTGTGTTTCTAAATGATGATTGTCATTGTTTTGAGGTAGTTCAATATCATTTGAAACATAATGGTTATAGACTATCTTGGATAATGATCATGAGTCAGGTTAGGACACTAGTGATAGATAAAGGATTGTCGTCTCCTAGTTTGGAGTGTGATGTTCTATAGGGGCCCCCTGGATGAGATGATTGAGAAAGTGTATGGCCATACCCAGGTGACTATGTTCATCTGATCTAATCATTCTCATCATATTGGAGCTACAGGCTTGACTCGCTTGTCCAATAAGAACATCCAGTGGCAAAGGAAACATGTATGCCTAGTGAAGTAGATTCACACTTGTGCTATGGTTTGGGTGTAGTCTTGGAAGACTCTTTCCTTTATATCGGGAGACAGTGATGTGTTGCTAGATACCCCTCGCTGATCGTGATAACATAAGTTATCGTTACCGACATTTAAAGGAAACCCTTAGGGTCGCACAATTTGATGATATGACTTACTTAAGTCTGATCGTGTGGACTGAATTGTTTGGGTTCAGTTTAAAGGAGTTTAAACTCTGATTGTAAGTGAGATCTGATCTGATCATGTTTGATTGATTAGGGCTTGAGATCAGTAAGCTTCGATCGAGAGTATTGATGTTAGATCGGTGAGATCAAGAGCATCAAGAGATGAACGGTTAGATCTGGAACCTTTGGGTTTAATATGATCTAGACCAAGTGGCTTGGGTAATTTGGTCTTTGAACCAAACCAAATTGAACTGGCTCATGAGTGAGCGCTTGGTTCAATGGGAGAGTTTTGATGGTTCACTTGGGTGAACGCATGAAACGTAGAGAGTTACTATTTTTGGAAGGCGGTTTCCAAATTGGAAACGCTCCCACAATTGTAACGTCGCTCGCCTCTCTCAATTGCTCTCGTGTGTGGTGAACTTCTTCTTCACGGAAACGAGGTAGAGAGTTTTAGAGCCCTAGCCGCAAGAGGAACATCTAACCCTTTCATTCGATCAAGGATACTTGAAGATCTTTGCTAGCACAAAGATCACCAAGGAGGAGCCATCTCTCTTCTTGTGTGCGGCAACTTTGGAGGAGACCCCTTTCGATCTGTGCTTCCAAGTCGTCACCTTCCTCATGGCACTGGTATGAATCTCATTTGATTTATACAATCTCAAGAGTTGATCATATGTACTTGCATTCGATCTTTTGAAACCCTAGATTCCGCTATAAAATTTATTTGCGCCACCTATTAGGGTTTCGCCCCCCTTAGATTTAGGGGACTTTCAATTGGTATCAGAGCGTATGTTATTGCTTGTTCATATGATTGCTTGATCTTCATGTTTGATCCATGCTTGCGCTTATGTAAAGATCTAAAGTTTATTACATGCGAAACTACATGTATACTTATGTTGGCGCATGTATATTGTTGGCGCATGTTAGATGTTTTGCAAAAACTTATCTTGCGCGCCTCTTTATTAGATCTAAGCAGCGCCTGCTATAAACCCTTAGACGGGTTAGTAGGGTTGAAGTCATCATCTAGTAAAGATCCAAATAGTCTGATCAGACCATCTGATAGCCTAGATGGGTCGACCAGATGGCACCTGTGCGCAAGCACGAGGTGGCTATAGGTCGACTGCAGACAGACGTGTAGCGAGGTCTAGTTGAGACAACTTATGAACGCACATGAGTTAGGCCCGGGGTCACACCCGCTTGCCAGAACTCATGAAGGCTGTTCAGCCCTTGGCGCGTGCATGGTTGACCATTAGGTCGACTCAAGTCAGTTAGGACTTGGTGCATGCAAGGGCATGGATCTAACTAGATATGATGAGTGGATCCCTATTAATGGACCGTTGTAAGGTTGTAGGGCACATAAGAAAAGTAAAATTGATGCCAATGGGTTTTCAAAAAATTTTATTTTCTTATTATTGGATCACATGTTGATTGGATGCCATGATGCTTGTTTATTTAATCTTATGTGGGCTGCCTAATTTGATGTGTGCTGTGCTGGGGCCTGCGAGCCTGGAATTAAATTGTAAATTAATTTTATTGTGATCTGCGCATCACATGTTATTTAATTTATAAAGTGTAATTGACCTGCGAGTCAATCTTGTCTAGATAGATTAAATTGTAATTTAATCAGACAAGAGCACGGAGCACACATGGCACAGGCGCATGCAGCTTGAGGCTTAACCAGGTGGGAGGTCCAGGGTTCGACTCTGGGACAGGCGCATTTACCTGGTGGGCGCACCTGAGCTGCAGTGGGCGCTTGGGCCCTGGAATGGGCCAGATGAGAAGGCAAAAGACCCATGAAGAGCTCAAGTGAAGACTTAAGTTAAATTAAGGTCTTACTTAGGTTTAATGGGCTTTTACCACATAAGATCAACATGCTTTCTACTTATTGTTTATATAATTAGAACTGCATGATTTAATCTTCTGCTATCGCCATAGGTTATGCATGATAGTTAAGAAGATAAAAGACCGTTAAAATCCAACGCTAAAATATCAAGCACGTAAGCCTTCTGACGCGAAACCTCACTGTTCTGACTATCGTTGGGGCCGTATTGTACCCACTCAGTGGGCACGCCCATCTATCTTCAGACGGTGTGTGATTACACCTGCGTGGTACAGAGAAGGGATTTATCGCTTCTCGTTGCTCAGCATAGCACGTGGTGGTCCAGGGAGTAGGTCAGGTCAGCTTGACCATGTAGGCTACATACTGAGCATATGTGAGCTATATGGAGGCAGCCATCTGTGGGATCAGAGACTGTGTTGTACCAACTCAGTTGGCACAGTCTGCTGGATTGCCCAGATGAAGGGGAATCGCACGGGTTGGCGATTGGCAGGCATTGCCTACCAGAAATTAGTGCTTGTACTCTCTGTGCATCTTATCTCGCCTGAGCGGGACGCGGAGACCAAGTATGAAATCTGGATCCCATCTCACTAAAAGAGCGTTACTCTTTCGAACTGTTTAATGGATTTTTCAGTCAGATAAAATAGTGAGAAAAGAATCTTTCTTAAGTCCTGGATTGATTCTAAACATTGATACTGACCTTGCTGTTCTTGCATTGTTGTAGATTACTGCAGCAACGAACACCACGAATTTCAATGTGCGATCCCTACTGGAAAGGGAGAAGTTTGCTGGGCCAAACTTCTCAGACTGGTACGGACACCTTAAGATTGTTCTTAAGGCAGAGAGGAAACTGTATGTCCTCGAGACGGCTATACCGCCTCAACCCGCTGCGAACGCCGCAAGGGCGGTTCGGGAAGCCTATGAAAAGCATGTCAATGATAGCATTGATGTCGCTTGCCTGATGCTTGCGTCTATGACGCCAGAGCTGCAGCGTTAGCATGAGGATCTATCTGCTATACAGATTATAGCAAACCTCAAAATGCTGTATGCTGCACAGGCTAGGACTGAACGCTACAATTTGACTAAGCTGTTCTTTCAGAGCAAACTGGCTGAAGGGAGTCCAGTGGGAGCTCACGTACTCAAGATGATTGGGTACAAAGAGGCTCTAGAAAAACTGGGACATACCATCAATCAGGAGCTTGCTGTAGACATCATTCTTCAGTCTCTCCCGGCCTCTTTCGATCCGTTCATTATTAATTTTAATATGAACAAGATCGACTGTACCCCGGCAGAGTTACTGAACATGCTCTTGACTACAGAGTTGACTCTAAAGGGAAAGCCTTCAACCTCTGTCTTGATGGTTCCTTCCAGGAACAAGAAGAAGGGGAAGAAGGGCAAAGCCCCTGTCAAGAGTTACAACAAGGCTCTGAAACAAAAGGTTAAGCGGTTGAAGGAATACAGATGTTTCCATTGTGGCCAGCTAGGTCACTGGAAAAAGGACTGTAAAGCGCTCCTAGGAGACAAGAAGGGAAGCATCGCTTCTGGCTCAGGTATTTTTGTGACTGAGGTCATGTTTTCTTCTTCTATTTCATGGGTGTTGGACACTGCATGTGGAGTTCACATTTGTTCAAATGTACAGGAACTCAAGAGAAGAAGACAGGTGGGACAGCATGAGATAGACCTACGAGTTAGAAACGGGGCACGGGTTGCTGCTGTTGCTGTAGGAGAATATCACATCTCATTACCATCTGGACTTGTATTAGAACTGAACAATTGTTACTTTGTACCAAGCATAACGAAAAATATTATCTCTATTCCTGCTCTTGTCAGGAAAGGGTTTTCCTTTGAATGCAATATTTCAAAGTGTGTTATTTCTTTAGATAATATTGCTTATGCTACTGGATCAATTAACAATGGATTATTCATGTTGGACATGGAATGTTCTATACAAAATATTGATAATAAGAAAGCCAAGTATGCTGATAATAGCACCTTGCTATGGCATAGTCGTTTAAGCCATATTAACAAGAAGCGCATTAAGCGGTTGCATGATCATGGACTGCTGGGATCATTCTCCTATGAGGAGCTTGATACATGCAAAGCTTGTTTAATGGGTAAAATGACGAAGGCTCCTTTTCCTAAAAAAGGTCAAAGGGCTTCAGGTTTACTTGAACTTATACACAGTGATGTGTGTGGGCCATTTAGTAAACATGCCAGAGGTGGCTATTCATACTTCATTACCTTTACTGATGATTTCAGTAGATACGGGTATGTCTATCTAATGAGACATAAGAGTGAATCTTTTGACAAGTTCAAAGAGTTCAAAAATGAAGTGCAAAATCAGTTAGGCCGAAATATCAAGGCACTTCACTCAGATCGAGGTGGAGAATACCTAAGTCGAGAGTTTACTGACTATCTGAAGCAGTGTGGGATTGTCTCACAGCTTACTCCACCAGGAACACCGCAATGGAATGGTGTGTCCGAGAGGAGGAACAGAACCTTATTGGATATGGTTCGTTCAATGATGAGTCAGGCTACTCTACCTTACTCCTTTTGGGGATTTGCACTGGAAACAGCTGCAAAGGTACTAAACCGAGTGCCATCCAAGGCAGTTTCAAAGACTCCATATGAGTTATGGTATGGGAAACAGCCGAGCTTGACATTTATTAAGATCTGGGGTTGCGAGGCTTATATCAAAAAGCTCGCCTCTGGGAAACTAGAGAGCAGATCTGAGAAATGCATCTTTGTCGGTTACCCTAAGGAAACTAAGGCTTATTATTTCTACGATCCCAAAGAGAACAAGGTATTTGTTGCTCGGACGGCCATGTTTCTTGAGAAGGAATTTCTTCTGCAAGAGGCCAGTGGGAGAGAAATAAAACTGGATGAGAATCCAGAGGAAGGACAAAGTAGTCAAGCACAGTTGGATGAGCATGAGCCAGTAGAACAGGTTATTGAACAACCTGAGACTCAGATATCACGGGAACCGCGAAGATCGGGAAGGATCCGTCGACAGCCTGAGCGCTATGACGGAGTCTACATCATTGATCATGATGAACCCCTCACTTATGCGGATGCGGTCAGTGGACCGGAATCACCGAGATGGCTTGAAGCTATGCGAGCCGAGATGGACTCCATGTCTGATAACCAAGTTTGGGATTTGGTTGATCCGCCTCCGGGAATAATCCCTATAGGCTGTAAATGGATCTTCAAGAAGAAGATTGACATGGATGGTAACGTGGTTACCTATAAAGGCAGGCTAGTTGCGAAAGGTTTCAAACAAATATACGGGATAGATTATGATGAAACTTTCTCTCCTGTAGCCATGTTCAAGTCTATTCGGATCATTCTCGCAATAGCAGCATATTATGATTATGAGATCTGGCAGATGGATGTGAGGACCGCTTTCCTTAATGGAAATCTGGATCAGGATGTGTATATGACACAACCTGAAGGTTTCACTAATCCATCAGATCGTAATAAAATATGCAAGTTAAAGAAGTCCATTTATGGACTTAAGCAAGCATCAAGAAGCTGGAATATTCGTTTTGATGAATCAATCTGTGAATTTGGTTTCATCAAGAATGAAGATGACCCGTGTGTATATAAGAGGTTTAGTGGGAGTGTAATTACATTCCTAGCCCTCTACGTCGATGATATCTTAATCATTGGAAACGATATTCCCGAATTACATGCGGTTAAGGCATGGTTAAGAAAATGTTTCCAGATGAAAGATCTAGGAGAAGCAGCCTATGTATTAGGTGTGAAGATCTACAGAGATAGATCTAAGAGGCTTCTCGGGCTGTGCCAGAGTACTTACATCGATAAAGTCCTGGAGAGATTTCATTTAGAGAATTCTAAAAGAGGATATCTTCCAGTCAGACATGGTCTGAATCTTTCGAAGAGTCAGTGTCCACAAACACAGACTGAGAAAGATGAAATGGACAAAACGCCTTATGCTTCGGCTATTGGGTCCATTATGTATGCGATGTTGTGCACTCGCCCAGACGTCGCTTACGGGTTAAGCGTGACCGGTCGATTCCAAAGTAATCCAGGTCAGGCGCACTGGATTGCAGTCAAGAACATTTTGAAATATCTTCGGAGGACCAAAGATATGTTCTTGGTGTATGGTGGTCAGGAAGAACTCAGTATTGAAGGATATACTGACGCTTCGTTCCAATCTGACCAGGATGATTTCCGATCGCAATCAGGCTATGTTTTTAGCTTGAATGGAGGTGCGGTGGTGTGGAAAAGTTTCAAACAATCTATTGTTGCTGATTCCACAACAGAAGCCGAGTATGTTGTAGCCTCAGAAGCATCTAAGGAGGCAGTGTGGATTCGTAAGTTCGTTCAGGAACTTGGTGTTGTTCCTTCGAGTGCAGATCCTTTGGTTATCTTTTGTGATAACACTGGAGCAATCGCACAAGCAAAGGAACCACGGTCGCACCAGAAGTCCAAGCACATACAGAGACGGTTTCACTTGATCCGGGAGATCATTGATCGAGGCGAGATCAAAATCTGTAAGGTTCATACAGATGACAATCTGGCTGACCCGCTTACAAAGCCTCTGGCACAGCAGAAGCATGAGAAGCACTGTAATAATATGGGTTTGAGATATCTCAACCATTAGATTAAGTGCAAGTGGGAGATTGTTGGGGTATGCCCTTAAGGCTAATGTTTGAGGCCTCGGGATTGTATCAGTATCATGTATAAACTTCATGTTTATAAAGGCAATGGTTGTTATTCATGTTGTTGCATTATCTGCTGTCATATGTATACTTCTGAATAATGTCTCAATGCTGTTCAGCTTGGCTGACATGCAGTTAAGTCCTTAGTCGAGATATCTTGGTGAACATGAGACAGCCTTGATATGATTGAGACTAATATGTGTTCTAATCTTATAGGATGCTTCGAGCATGGAATAAGATGTAGACTCATGGGTACATTGGATGTACTGGACAGACCCTACTAGGATATTCAATTGCTTGTCACAATGTGAATAATCCTTGTATGCAAACAAGTGGCATATGTCCTCTGACTTGAGATCACTTGTGTTTCTAAATGATGATTGTCATTGTTTTGAGGTAGTTCAATATCATTTGAAACATAATGGTTATAGACTATCTTGGATAATGATCATGAGTCAGGTTAGGACACTAGTGATAGATAAAGGATTGTCGTCTCCTAGTTTGGAGTGTGATGTTTTATAGGGGGCCCCTGGATGAGATGATTGAGAAAGTGTATGGCCATACCCAGGTGACTATGTTCATCTGATCTAATCATTCTCATCATATTGGAGCTACAGGCTTGACTCGCTTGTCCAATAAGAACATCCAGTGGCAAAGGAAACATGTATGCCTAGTGAAGTGGATTCACACTTGTGCTATGGTTTGGGTGTAGTCTTGGAAGACTCTTTCCTTTATATCGGGAGACAGTGATGTGTTGCTAGATACCCCTCGCTGATCGTGATAACGTAAGTTATCGTTACCGACATTTAAAGGAAACCCTTAGGGTCGCACAATTTGATGATATGGCTTACTTAAGTCTGATCGTGTGGACTGAATTGTTTGGGTTCAGTTTAAAGGAGTTTAAACTCTGATTGTAAGTGAGATCTGGTCTGATCATGTTTGATTGATTAGGGCTTGAGATCGGTAAGCTTCGATCGAGAGTATTGATGTTAGATCGGTGAGATCAAGAGCATCAAGAGATGAACGGTTAGATCTGGAACCTTAGGGTTTAATATGATCTAGACCAAGTGGCTTGGGTAATTTGGTCTTTGAACCAAACCAAATTGAACCGGCTCATGAGTGAGCGCTTGGTTCAATGGGAGAGTTTTGATGGTTCACTTGGGTGAACGCATGAAACGTAGAGAGTTACTGTTTTTGGAAGGGGGTTTCCAAATTGGAAACGCTCCCACGATTGTAACGTCGCTCGCCTCTCTCAATTGCTCTCGTGTGTGGTGAACTTCTTCTTCACGGAAATGAGGTAGAGAGTTTTAGAGCCCTAGCCGCAAGAGGAACATGTAACCCTTTCATTCGATCAAGGATACTTGAAGATCTTTGCTAGCACAAAGATCACCAAGGAGGAGCCATCTCTCTTCTTGTGTGCGGCAACTTTGGAGGAGACCCCTTTCGATCTCTGCTTACAAGTCGTCACCTTCCTCATGGCACTGGTATGAATCTCATTTGATTTATACAATCTCAAGAGTTGATCATATGTACTTGCATTCGATCTTTTGAAACCCTAGATTCCGCTATAAAATTTATTTGCGCCACCTATTAGGGTTTCGCCCCCCTTAGATTTAGGGGACTTTCACATGCTCAATCATTGTCAGGTCAATGCAGCTGGGTCTAATGATATGCCTTTTGAAAATTTTCTGCAAAATTTAAGGTACATTAGGCTCACATAAGGCTTAGAACAAAAATAGTCTTAAAATAATAATGATAAAAATAAATTTCTCAAGGAAGAGTCAAAGATGTCACCGGAGGTCTAAAAGATGCTGATGTAGGCGGGCAGAGGTGGAATAGATGCTAGCTGAAAAGCTACTAGCAATGATGGTGCCGACAATGGAGTGAGTAATCTCTAGTGGCCTGCTAGAGAATACAGTCCTGTAGGTGAGATCGTCGGCCGGTGGTGCGAGAGATAGCGTAGAAAAAAAAATCAGTCACTAATGAAGAGTCTACTACATAAATAATGCAAATCAATGGGAATAGAGGCAGTAGAAGAAGCATGAAGCTGCTGGTGATGCTCCGCAAGCGGTGGAAGGCAGTTTCCCTTGAAAATTTTTGAATCTAGAGGTAAAAGAAGCAATAACAAGTTGCAAGCAAACAGTGCAGTTTTTTAATTTTTTATGAAAAGTAGCCCTACCCAAGAATAAGATTTAATGATCCAAATAGAAAATGGACAGAACCATGTAATAGAATAAGAGATATTCTTTTCAGACGTGTGAAAATCAAAGGATCAAAATCTATCAGAAATTTAGGGCATCAGCAGAAAGAAGGCTACTCAGATTAAAAACTACACAAACTGCACAAAGGTTAATAAAATTTAAAAAGTTGTTGTGTCCTAGAATGATCAGAAAATATTTTTATGAAAATAATTTATCCACAAGATAGAATGACACACGTTCTTTCAATTCCAAGTGGAAAATCTGGGTTTCAAGTCACCGAAACATCTCAAAAAGTGGCAGCAAAAGTGCTAGTTAGAACAGTCAGAAAAAACTGCTGCAAAAATTAATCATAATCAAAAAGTTGCTATGTGTTTTAGAATGATCCATGAACTTTACAATTCAGGAAAAATATCCAGATGATAGATAAAGATGAGTACTTTGATGTTGTGCCAAAGCTCAAAATTATTCTTAACCCAGTTTCTTAAAATCGCAGTGAGAAAACACCTACTCAATAAGCAAACTACAGAGTGAAGAGTGCAGATTTTTTTTTCTCCAAAAATAACAGAAAAATTAATTCTAAAAAAAACTAGGATAAAAGAAATTAAGCTAAGATAGAGTACTTGGGTTGCCTCACAAGAAGTGCTAATTTTAAGTCATTAGCTTGACCAAAAATCAATATCATGGTGAAGCAGGTGAATCAGTACCAAAATAGATTGCAAACAATTTTCTGCATTTTCTTTGTCCATAAAGCTTAGCCACAAATCCAAAAATCCATAATTGCATATAAATCACAATTAAAGTGGCTTTCTTAAATATGCAGAAATCAAAATCAAAATCTTCACATGAAGGATATTCAATGATCTTCCTAAATTTATCAAAGAGTAAAATCGTCAGTCCTTTCTTCAACTTTTTCTTTTCAATCACAATAGGACTTTTATCAAAATATTCAAGCATTGGATCATCATAATAATAGTTATGTCTTTCATTAGATTCCTCAATAAAGCAAAATTTTTTAATTAAATCAAAAGGTTGAGCAATAGATATGGGCAAAGCATCAACATGGTGAGATACATAAATTTTTGCAACATTCAAATCATCTACAGGTTCCTCATGTATATCATCAAACAATTTATCAATATCAAAATTATCAACAAAGTCAAGATGAGACTCTTCAAAATTAATTTCCTCATGCATCCCCACAAATAATTCATCATCAGAAGAGTCAAAATCAGAATCATATGAAAAATAAGATTTATCAATATTTACAATAGGATCAGAGTTAACCTCAAAAGACTTATCATTAATTTCAACAATATCACCAAAATCACAGTGGGGTTCATCAATGTCTATAATTTTCAAACCTTCATCATGCTCATCAGATTCAACCATATATAAATTTACATCAAAATTAGAATTATCATCAAAAGAAGGGTTTTCAATTTCAATTTTCTCAACCTTTCCCTCAAATAAATTATCAGGTAAATCAATATCAAAATTATCAATATCAGAATGAGATTTATTAATATTCACATAAGGCTCAATCTCAAAACAATCATGATCACAGGGGGAGTTTTCTAAATCAAGTTTTTTAGTATCAAACTCAAATAAACAATCATGCTGTGCAATCTGGGTTTCTAGCAATTCAGTATTAACAGTCAAAGATTGATGATTTTCCCATCTAGAATACAATTCATAAGATTCTTTAATTGATAAATTGGGATTTAAAAATGGACAATCGGAGGTATAATGATCAAAATATCCACACATATCACATCCCGAGTGCACATAAGAATTTAGCTCTTGAGTATTAGCAGTCAAAGATTCTTCTTGATAAGAAATTTGATTAACTGAACCCTTAAAATCCTCAATTTGCTTACTTTGATTGCTCAGCATTCGGTTTTGTTTAGCCATAATTTTTTCAAACATGGATTTTAGCTCAGACATTTCAGTATCCTCAAAGCATGGCACAGAAACATGATTAGAGCAATCATCATAAGAAGAAGTTTGATTTTCCCAACTAGAATAATAATGGTCATTTTGAAAACTTGGTGAATCAAAATTTGGAGAATCTAAAATATGGCAATCTGGAGTATAATGATCGAAACTTCCACAAAGATCGCATTTATCTGAAGAAATCTTAATAGGATACAAATTTAAGGTGCTTATATGGCGAGAGAGATAATCTTGAAGAGTGTATGATGGATCATCTTCAGGTTTCTACAAGAATCTAAAAACTGATTTACCTTATCTTGAATAGTGTAGGAAGAATCATCATTGCATACCTTATCTCTTTGAGTTGCCCAAGAATTATGATAAAAAGACATATTTTCAAAATCTATCAAGAACAGATAATCCAACACCACTCAAATAAACCCCCCCCCCTTTTTTTCTGAATATATATAAAAGAAACAAGAAAATATAAAACACAAGCGAACTCAAAATTTCCAGATATCACAGTTCTGCCACAACTATGAAAATATCCAAAACCTGCAAAAAGAAAAAAAACACAAAGTTAAATATAAAAACAAATAAAACTTAGTCTAGCAATGCTAACAACTATTTTGATATTAACAAAACTAAGGTCCCCGGCAACGGCACCAAAAACTTGATAGCCCGAAAGGGAACACTACAAGTCTGGCATGCGTGTACCTTGGACTAATCCCCGGCAACGGCGCCAAAAACTTGATAGCCCGTAGGGAACGCTACAAGTATGGCACGCGAGGAGACACTAAATATGAACACAATTTAATCCCCCAGCAACGGCACCAAAAACTTCATAGGATTCCGCAAGTGCATGGAATTATCGAAGTAATAAAAATATCAATCCACAGAGACCTTATTGTTAATTACCAAATAATTATTTTCTCGCTAGCTAAGTAAACCAAATATGATGCAAATAAGTAATAGAAATAACGCTAAAGATAATCAGAGAGGTAAACATGGGACTAGGGTTTTATCCACCTTAATTTCAATGATTAGATATAATAAAAGGTCGTCAATCAAATCTTGTTAAGATAAAGACCTAATTTACTTGATAAAGGTATTGTCTCACTTTCGTACAGACAACCATGCAGAAAACCGATCCTCACTTTCGTGCAAGTTCTATTTTCAATGCTGTAGATAAGTAAATCATCAATCAAAGATCACAAGGATCACTTTCGTGCATCCGGATTCTAATTTGATTGATAGTCTCAAGTGGAATCTCAAGGATCACTTTCGTGCATCCGAGACTCAACACAGGTTCTACCTATGGTTTTCCAATAGACCGATCTTCACTTTCGTGCAAGATCAATCAATGTTTATAACAATAATTAAATCCTAGATCAATATTATCAAACATGACAATTTATCTACTAGAACAGATCAAGTTGGATCTAACCTAAAGAAGGGATCCTAACATGCAATTCTAGGGTTCCAAGCTCTCAAGCAAATCACCTTTCAATCTCATTGCGAAAACTCTAAAACATGGATAATAACATAGATCTATGGAAAAATAAAGACAAGACATTCACATAAGTAGAATTATCACAACGAAGATTATCATGACGAATTTAAAAGTACTCTAATCATTAAAAATCAAAGGGATTAAACCATATGTCCCAAAAATCAAAGGGATTAAATCCCTTCTGCGTGAAAATCACGGGCTGAGATGCCCTCTACGCCTCTCGGCGCCAGGCCAAACCCTAGCCACCTCTCTGGCGATTTCTCCCTCGCTACTGGATAAAAGTTCCTCCTTCCACTTCATACACCTTCTCCTCTTAAAGACAAGTTCAGAACATCTTTCAGATTTCAATTTGGACCTCTGGATCAAAAGTTATGGTTCACGCAAGATTTGGACTCGTAACAATCGCATTTTGACTGGGAATTACGACAGTGTAATATCTCACGGCACTGCCATAAAATAGCTTGAGTGTTCTGTTCTGGAAATGCTGGAAAATATGCCCCGTAATTTGGTTTACGGAAGTGCCATAATTTCGGTTGAACTTTTTGGTCGGAATATGTTTTGAAAATACAGCCCGTGTAGAAGTTTACGGCAGTGCCGTAATTTCAGCAAAGGTTTTTGATTGTATTTGAGCTTTATAGGTATATATTTTGAATGTTTATGATTGTTAAGGAATAATCAAATTTGTTTTGTCCATAATTTTAAACTTAGGAAACATTTTGAGCAATTGATTTGATGACTTAGGAAATTTTTGAAATTTCATACGGACTTAGATTGTTGAGTAAATTCAATTCTGGTATTGATAAAATACATATATGAATTGTTATATGTTCATATGACATGTGCATAGTACCTTTATACTTGAAATTTAATTTATCTATTTTTGCTTGATGAGAATTTTTATGAATAGAAAATTGGTGATATTTATTTAATTGAGATTTGCTCCAACTCCTCTATGAGTGATTTGGGGTCATGAGTTATATTATACCACAAGTTGGTATACTTTAAGTCTGTTGTGATCTAGTATCGATAACGACTTAAATACTATGCCACTGACTTGCTTTCACCAGAAATTTAAAAAAAAAAGAGTGAGAAATTAAAAAAAAAAGAGAGAGAGAAAAGACTCCTCTACTTGGCACTATCAAATTTGATAGTGGTACCGAAGACATGATTTTAAGTCTAATAAAAAAAGGAGAATAAAAAAAAGAGAAAGTTGTAGGTTAAGTGAACAACTCCGCTGACTTTCATGATTGAGATTATGAGTTATATTATACTACTCTATAGTAAACTTTAAACAATGTTATGATGCTAACTGTAAAGAGCATATGACAGTTTAAGGACCAAATTACTTTTAAAATCTCTTATCTTTAACATCACCATGATTCTTGAAAAAACTTTTTGTCTATTGAGTAATGTGGATTTATTAAGTTGAGAGTATTTGATACTTAGTACGTGACAAATGAATGATATGAGATGAACTGTGAATTTTATCTTTCTTCAATTGTAAACTCTTGAGAATTTATCTCTATTATGATTTTTCTTGAAATTACTTAAGTTCTGAAAGATTGATTACTTAATTTGTGGACTAAGGATGTTATTAGGGATAAAAACAAATGAGTGTTCCTTATCTTTACATTGTTTATACATATCAAGGTATTGCTTGAGGACAAGCAAATTTTAAGTCCAGGGTTTTTGATGCGTTGCATTTACACCATATTTTTGCCTATATTTTACATTATATTTTGGGCTTAATTGAATGATTTTTTACAATTTTTAATGTTTTTTACTTCACTTTGCACAGAATCTTCACTTTTTTGGTTTTATTAAAAATGTATGTAAAATAGCAAGAAAATGATGGATTTCATTAGGTTTGAAGCCATATCACTATTGATGTATATACCCTAGGACCTAGTTTTGATCCATCTTTGTACTACTTGACAATGATATTTATATCATTTTGGCATTGTCATTATCTATGTTTGTCTACATCTGTGATTATGTACTTATATGATAATGTCCCTGGAGACAAATTAGATCTGTGCTCAAAAGATTGTCCCCAATCAATGTACCTTAGTGAATAAGGGACAACTATGGTACTTGTGAGACTAGTTTATGTGCTGGTTAGGCACTAGGTGCTAACACAGACATAGGGGTATATCAGTGGTTGATATACTGGATAGACCCACTGTGAGACAATGGCTTAGTATCATGAGTTATCCTCACAAGTGATAGGAGATGCATTGATCCTTAGACTTGAGGTCATTGACTCTTCTATATGGTTAGGGACATACTTTCATGCAACCTAACACCTTGTCGTAGTTGGGAGGTTATAAAAGCTGTCATTGAGTATGTCACAACCCATATATGAAGATCAATGCACAGATAAAGGATTTGCCCCTTCCTAATGGAAGCTTGTGAAAGTCCCCTTCAAGGGGGAGCGAAAGGGGGTGAAACCCTAAAGGGGGCGCATATAGAACTTTTGCATCGGATGCAAGGGTTTCATAGGATCGCAAGTAAGAGCATATGATCAACTTAACCAAATAAGATCATACCATAGCCATTGTGTGGGTGGCGACTTGGAATCAAGAGAACAAAGTTGATCTCCTCCAAACGGCGCGCACACAAGATGAAGATGGCTTCTCCTTGTTTTTCCTTGTGCTAGCAAGGAACTCCAAGTCTCCTAACTGTGTGAAGGAGATTTGATGTATTCTTGGATTGCCGAAGAATGCCTTCTCCTCTTTTTCTCTCGTCAAGACCAGCCACACTCAAGAGAGCGCAACACAAGAGCAAAAGCATTGAAGCAACTTTTTGGCGTTTTTCTTGGCTTGAGGCGTTTTGGCGTTGAGACTTCCAAATATGGTAAGTCTTAAGTCTTCACACGTTCACGCTTAGTGAACTTATCAAAACGCTCCATCATTTGAACCATGCGTTCACATAAGTGAACCGGTTCAATTGACTTTGGTTCAACAACCAAATCAAACCAAAACCAAGACATGGTCTAGATCTCATTAAACCAAAAAGGGTTCAAGATCTAACCATACATCATATGATGCTCTTGATTTCCTTGATCAAGCACCAGATCTCTCGATCGAAGCTTACCGATCTCAAGCCCTAATCAATCAAACATGATCAGACCAGATCTCACTTCCAATCAGAGTCTAAACTCCTTTAACCTGAACCAAAACAATTCAGTCCACACGATCTGACTTAAGTAAGCCATATCATCAAATTGTGCGACCCTGAGGGTTTCCTTTAAATGTCGGTAACGATAACTTACGTTATCACGATCAGTGAGGGGTATCTAGCAACACATCACTGTCTCCCGATATAAAGGAAAGAGTCTTCCAAGACTCCACCCAAACCACAGCACAAGTGTGAATTCACTTCACGAGGCATACATGTTTCCTTTGCCACTGGATGTTCTTATTGGACAAGCGTGTCAAGCCTGTAACTCCAATATGATGAGCATGATTAGATCAGATGAACATAGTCACCTGGGTATGGCCATACACTTTCTCAATCATCTCATTTAGGGGGGGGCCCCTTCAGAACATCACACTCCTTAAACAAGGAGACGGCAATCCTATATCTATCACTAGTGTCCTAACCTGACTCATGATCATTATCCAAGATAGTCTATAACCATTATGTTTCAAATGATATTCAACTACCTCAAAACAATGACAATCATCATTTAGAAACATAAGTGATCTCAAGTCAGAGGACATGTGCCACTTGTTGCAAACAAGGATTATTCACATTGTGACAAGCAATTGAATATCCTAGTAGGGTCTGTCCAGTACATCCAATGTACCCATGAGTCTACATCTTATTCCTTGCTCGAAGCATCCTATAAGATTAGAACACATATTAGTCTCAATCATATCAAGGCTGTCTCATGTTCACCAAGATATATCGACTAAGGACTTTATAGCATGTCAGCCTAGTTGAACACCATTGAGACATTATTCAGAAGCATACTTATTGCAGCAGACAATGTAACAAACTGAATAACAACCATTGCCTTTATAAACATAAGAGTTTATACATGACACTGAAAGAATCCCAAGGCTTCAAACATTAGCCTTAAGGGCATACCCCAACAGCTTGATATCCATGGAGCTCCTCTATGGTTCTATGACTGAAAGTGTATGGCTATACCTAGGTGTAGACCTGATTTAGTCATGACCATGTGATTGGATGAAAACAAGTGATGACACACTTGTCCAATCGGATATCAGTTTAGCAAAGGGATTGTAATGCATTTGTACCTAGTCGCGATGATGAGGATGTCGATGTCGATATCCATTCCGATGACTTGGGTAGCAGCGATGCACTGCTAGGTGCCACTCACTACTTGTGGTGACCTTAGGTCAGCACTGCCAACGTCAAAGGGACCTATAGGGTCACACACCAAGATACTCGAGTTTTCGTATTGATCGGGAAGCCTTATGATCGAGTTATTAGATAACTCGGATCCATTTTGGAGATTCCATCGGCACCAATGGGCCTGATGAGATGGAAGAAACTTATTGGAGCCAACTTCTATTTTTGGCATATTGACCAATGTAACCATGGTTAGCCTCATTTGACCTTGGGTTATGTTGGATTGGATCCAATAACTTGGTTAACATGCATAATGGACCTTGGGCTAGGCCCATTGTTAAGTTGGGCTTGCTAATAAGTTCTCATGAAGAGATAAGAGCCTAAAAGGGTATAATGGGGAGAATTTATTCATGAAGGTGCCTAAGGGGCTTAATGGGGTGATGCTTGGCGCCTTTGCTTCATTAGGAAGTAAAGGGCGCTTAGCCCTTCATCCTTTGATGGAATAATGCCTCTAAGGCATGTCAACAATCACGATTCCCGAGGAGATTACGAGCATACACATTAAATTTGGGCCAAAAATTGTGAAGATTTCAACATTTACGACCTTGGCCGTAATTATGGAGCCGGCCGTAAATCTAGTGTTCAATGGGCGAAAAAAATGGCTAAGTTAAAATATACACAGAAACATTCACGTGTGAGGTCGTGAATCCATCACGGTCCGTGAAACTTTCTGTGTACAAAGGGGTTGTACACACAGAAAGAATTACGGCTTCGGCCGTAAACTCATTACGGGCCGTAAAAATGTCCGCCTTTTCGGTTTTTCACTTGATTCGAACCCATATTCAACCAGAATTGAACCAAACCTTGCAGAAACCTTCCTAGATGGGATCTATACTGATTAGACTATAAAAGGAAAGGTTTTAGATGGGTTTCGGGGGCTTCTAGGCACGAAAATGAACGGCTGTAGCGGCGACAGCGGAAATCAGTTTTAGGGCAAAATTCCGGCGAGAGATCATGCAAAGGAGGGGATTTGACGCTTCATCTTCATCACCAGATGAAAGGGAAGAGTTCTAATTACTTTCCTAGTGTCACTTTGCATTATTTTAGAGATATTACATGTTGAATTCATCGATGAACATGCTGTTTGCTTTGAACATGAACCTGTAAACATTATTTTGGGATTTGGAAGTAGCCCGTTGAATGATTTATGAATTAAACTTGTTGTTTAAATATTTGACATGGATTTTATAGATTTGATTTGATTAGAATTGTGTCTATTTCATAATTTACCCTGATCAAGTAACTTTACGTCTTAGACGTTGGGAGAAGGACCGAGAGGTGAATCGCAACGTCGGAATTATTCTTTTGAAACCTACGAATCTGATCACGGGAGTAGTTCGAATTCATTTGAAGGATTACCATGGTTTTTCATAGAACATAATGGATCTATTTATGTTAATTATGACGAGAGTGGGGAATTAATGTAAATAGATACCGGATTACGCTTCAGGATGAGGTAATCTGTACCTTAGGAAAAATCCCTTTCAACGCTATAATTTTCTGTTCAAAAATTTTATATTTATTAAATTCATAATCGTCAGCGTGGTGAAACTCCAAATCCTGATTTTTATCCCCATTGATTTTTACTCAAACGCTCGCTTTTGCTTCTTTTCGTACTTTGAAGTGTCCAAACAAACAAAATCACATTTTGATTCGTCTAGATATAAATCGACTGTGTAATCGGTACTTGACCACCTGATCCTAGTTGGGAATGATATCTTTTTTTTACTTCGATAATTCTGTGCACTTGCAGAAGCCTATCAGTCAGCTTTTATGTTTCTAGTAGTTTCATTAATGTTCTTGATTTTGCTTAGTTAGCATGTCATTTCCCTTTCATGCATTGCTTTATTTTTTTTCTTTTTGCTAGACACAACAACACCTTAGGTGTCTTGCCCACCCCTTTTTTATGATATTTGCCATGTGTTTAGAATTGCGTTGTTCTATGAGTACTTCAATGGTTTGAGATGGGAATCTTGATTGTTTTTAGAGGTCTGCATTGGTTATAGTTTACACGCATGACTTTTTGTTTCTTGAAGTTAAATGATTTAATTAACTCAATTCGTTATTGTTATGATCCTGGAGGGTATACTTGTTGTCTTTATCTTGACCCTGATGTGCCTCCCATGTGTAATGATTAATTGCATCTTACTTTATAACTCCTCTTCTATGTACATCTTGTCATGAGAATCAAAAATAATAATAGTGGTACCAAAGCGTTATTGTACTTTGTACTTTAACTTAGCACTGTTCTTTGCATTCCAATCAAATAAAAAGGACAGTGGTACCTAAGCAAATTTTTCATCATGCCTGGCACTGTCCCCAAATTAGTAACAATTGCAGTGGTACCTAAGCTGTGGTGTTTTTAATCATCTAGCTTGGCACTACTCGATATTCAAAACAAAAAGGGCACCACATAGATACTATGTGACACCGATGCTATTTTCTCATTACTCGATGTACACCCACTTGTTTTATGAATGCTTGATCAAAGATATCTTATGTGTGAGATGTACTACATCAGCTTCTGGTATTGTCAACTTTGCATACTCCAATGGATTGTATTAGTAATACTTGAGTTAATTTACTTTCAATACTGCATTGAAACTTGAAGCTTGTTGTGACTAAATTATAACCTTGCTAGACTTATTTAAGTTGATTGACATTCCTTATTTCATTTCATCACTGTGTTATAAACAATTCAGTTGCTTGAGGATAAGCAAAATTTTAAGTCCGATGTATTTTGATATCATGAATATATATGATATATTGTGACTTAATTCTACTATTATTTTAGAGTAAAATGCATACTTTATCTCATTTATCTGTTTAAATGCTCCATATTCTTCATAATCTTCATTTTTCCTTAGTTTTATTGAAATGTTGAGATTTTGTCCTAAAATTAGTGGAATTTATAAGATTTGAAGATATAGGACAACTCCTCATGATGAGACGAAGCTATATGCCAATTTTCAGATCAAGCGGAGCTATCTACACTCTTCACAGGCATGGCCGCACATCCATGCACGGTCATGAAAGGCTTGGCCAAACTTTTCAGATTATGACAAGATGTTCATGGGCACACCCGTGAATACTTACATGGCCGTGAAGAATTATTTTTTTCAAAAAAACAAACTTTGCCGAGCTCTTCACAGGCATGGCCGTGCATCCATGCACCGCTATGAAGGCTCCCGCCTGTTCGACACCTGTTCGGTTTTTCAACCGTTTCTTGCTTGTTTTGGAGCAGAATTTGCTAAACATTTATGGAGACCTTCCTAACTTACCAACAGATGATTGGGGATAGGACTCATGTGATTTCGTGCAGTGGTTGAGGAGAACGAAGTGGAATAGCAGCAACTAGGGTTTGCTGACGATTTTGGCGACGAGAGGCTGTTCCGGTGCGATTTCTTCCCCATTTCGACTCTAAAGATCATGCTCCATCCTCTCATGACATAGATCTAGCCTCCCCTCTGGTTTGGTTGAATTTCACTTGAGTAATTTCATGTATTCTACGATGAGAGTTATAACATAAACTATCTTTGGGGTTTTGGCCTAGCCCGCTGTAAGAATATTAAATGATATTGCTTGATTAATACATTGCTTGAGTTTATCTTTGTTCTTATCAATTTTAAGTTGCTTGAATCCATATGTATGTTTTAGACATTATGGGAAGGATAGAGAGGTGAACCACATCGTTGGATCCCCTTATATTGATCTTGTAATTTCGACCACGAAAGTAGGTCGAAATTACTTGAGGAGTCAATAATTCTTCACAAAGGTATGGCTTAGACACAGGTCTCATGTAGGTTTGGGAGGATTCGTCATGCACCTAATAGGTATTGGTCGCTGTAAACCCAACATGATGGGATCTTCATCATTGAGGATGAACCCAGGATATATGATGAGGTGCTCGTTGGACTGGACTTCGACAGATGGCTTGAGGCCATGAGATCTGAGATGGGTTCCATGTTGGCTAACCAAGTCTGGGATTTTGTTAAGCTACCTAATTGGGTAAAACCCATAGGCTGTAAATGGGTCTTCAAAAGAAAGACTAACATGGATGGAAACATAGTTACCTATATGGGTAGACTTGTGGCTAAAGGATTCAAACAGGTCCACGGGGTGGACTATGATGAAATTTTCTCGCTAGTTGCCATGATCAAATCCATTCGGATTCTATTTGCTATAGTTGCATACCATGACTATGAGATATGGCAGATGGATGTTAAGATAGCGTTCCTAAATGGGAAGCTGACAGAGGATGTGTATTTGACATAGCCTGATGGCTTCATCCATCCTATAGAGGCCCATAAGGTTTGCAAGCTAAAGAAATCCATTTATGGATTAAAGCAAATATCTCAAAGTTGAAATCTTCAGTTTGATGAGGCAGTAATAGATTACAGCTTTATCAAAAGCAAAGATGACATCTGTGTGTACAGAAAATTCAGTGGGAGCTTCGTGACTTTTCTGGTTTTTTATGTCGATGACATACTACTCATCGGAAATGACATCCCTGGTCTTCAGTCTGTAAAGACATGGTTGAGCAAATGTTTTAAGATGAAGGACTTAGGGGAGGCCGCCTATATCCTAGGCATGAGGATCTATAGGGATAGATCCAAGAGGCTCCTATCCCTTAGTTAGAGTACCTACAATGATAAGGTCCTCAAAAGGTTCAATTTAGAGTAATCCAAGAAAGGGTACCTTCTAGTGAGACATGGTCTTACTCTCTCAAAGAGCCAATGTCCCACCACACAGGCAGAGAGAGATGATGAGTCGAGTGTCATATGCTTTGGCAGTATGATCGATCTTGTATGCAATATTGTGTACTAGACTAGATGTGGCTTATGCTGTGAGCATAACTAGCCGATACCATTCCAATCCGAGTCTGCAGCACTGGGTGGCTATAAAGAACATCCCGAAGTATATGAGAAGAACTAAGGATTTGTTCTTGGTCAATGGGGCACAGGAAGAGCTTAGTGTTTAGGGCTATACTAATGTGTTGTTCGAGTCAGACCCTGATGACTTCAGATCGCAGGCAGGCTATGTGTTCAAATTGAATGAAGGCGCTATATGTTGGAAAAGCTTCAAGCAATCCACCATTGCTGATTATACAACCGAGGCTAAGTATGTCACCGCTTCAAAGGCAACCAAATAAGCCATTTGGATAAGGAAGTTCATTTCTAAGCTTCAGGTGGTTCTAACTGCTGTGGATCCTATAGAGCTCTATTGTGACAACAATGGGGCAATTGCACGGGTAAAGGAACCACGGTCTCATCAAAGGTCCAAACACATACTTAGGATATTTCACCTGATTAGAGAGATTATTGATCGAGGTGATGTCAAGATTAGCAGAGTTGACACAGAGAACAATCTAGCAAACCCACTGACTAAGGCTTTGGCACAGCAAAAGCATGATGGTCATACGAGGAACATGGGGTTGAGATTCCTCAACCTCCAGGTCTAAGTGCAAGTGGGAGATTATTGGTGTTTATGCCCTAAGACCTGTTATTGGTCTATCTTTTGTACTACTTGACAATGATATTTATTATATATATAATTCTGGCATTGTCGTTATTATGCTTTGTTTACATCTGCAATTATGTACTTGCACGATAATGTCCCTGGAGACAGATTGGATATGTGCTCAAACTCTTGTCCCAGTGAAGTACTTGAGTGGATATGGGACAGCTCTGGTACATTTAAGACTGGTATATGAGCTAGTTAGGCACTGTTGGGGTATGCCCTTAAGGCTAATGTTTGAGGCCTTGGGATTGTATCAGTATCATGTATAAACTCTTATGTTTATAAAGGCAATGGTTGTTATTCAGGTTGTTACATTGTCTGCTGCAATAATTGTACTTCTGAATAATGTCTCAATGCTGTTCAGCTAGGCTGACATGCTATAAAGTCCTTAGTCAAGATATCTTGGTGAACATGAGACAGCCTTGATATGATTGAGACTAATATGTGTTCTAATCTTATAGGATGCTTCGAGCATGGAATAAGATGTAGACTCATGGGTACATTGGTTGTACTGGACAGACCCTACTAGGATATTCAATTGCTTGTCACAATGTGAATAATCCTTGTATGCAACAAGTGGCAGATTTCCTCTGACTTGAGATCACTTGTGTTTCTAAATGATGATTGTCATTGTTTTGAGGTAGTTCAATATCATTTGAAACATAATGATTATAGACTATCTTGGATAATGATCATGAGTCAGGTTAGGGCACTAGTGATAGATATAGGATTGCCGTCTCCTTAATTGGAGTGTGATGTTCTAATGGGGCCCCCCCTTAAATGAGATGATTGAGAAAGTGTGTGGTCATACCCAGGTGACTATGTTCATCTGATCTAATCATGCTCATCATATTGGAGCTACAAGCTTGACACGCTTGTCCAATAAGAACATCCAGTGGCAAAGGAAATATGTATGCCTAGTGAGTTGATTCACACTTGTGCTGTGGTTTGGGTGTAGTCTTGGAAGACTCTTTCCTCTATATCGGGAGACAGTGATGTGTTGCTAGATACCCCTCACTGATCGTGATAATGTAAGTTATCGTTACCGACATTTAAAGGAAACCCTCAGGGTCGCACAATTTGATGATATGGCTTACTTAAGTCAGATCGTGTGGACTGAATTATTTTAGTTCAGTTTAAAGGGATTTAAACTCTGATTGTAAGTGAGATCTGGTCTGATCATGTTTGATTGATTAGGGCTTGAGATCGGTAAGCTTCGATCGAGAGTGTTGATGCTAGATCAGTGAGATCAGAAGCATCAGGAGATGAATGGTCAGATCTGGAACCTTAGGGTTTAATTCGATCTGGACTAAAAGCTTGGGCTGATTTGGTTTGGTCATTGAACCAAATACATTGAACCGGCTCATGTGTGAGCGCATGGTTCATATGGGAGAAGGGATATGCGTTTGGTTCACTTCAAGTGAACGCATAACGCATGTAATCAAGTAGTTGCTATTTTTGGAATTTTGGTTTTCCAAAATGGGAACGTCTCCACGTTCGAATGCAATGCTTCTCGATTCTCATCTCTCGCCCCTTTGCTCTTGACGACTCACGGCTTGCGTTGTGAAGGTTGACGACAAGAGAGGATTCGGCCAAGCAAAGAGTAGATCTCTTCCCTTCCATTCGACAAGGACCCTTGAAGCCTTGCTAGCACAAGGAACACAAGGAGTAGCCATCATCCTCTTGTGTGCGCCACCTTTGGAGGAGAGCCCCTTTCGCCCTCTTGCTTCCAAGGCACCATCCAAGCGATGGCTATGGTAAGATCACATCTTGATCTTAGTAAAACTTAAGTTGATCATATGGTTATACCACATGCGATCTTATGAAGCCCTAGAAAATTTCTTGAATGCGCATGCTTTAGGGTTTCGCCCCCCTCATGAAAGGGGTACTTACAATTGGTATCAGAGCTATGTTTTCGGTATAATTCATATGATTGCTTGATACTTTGTTTGATCCATGTTTACTCTCATGCTTAGATCTATGGTTGATTACATGCGCAAGTTCATGAAAGTTCATGATGCGAAAACAACATGTATGATGTTTATGGCTCTTTGGCGCATGTATTGGTGCTTGTTGTTGTTTTGTCATAGAAAAACTTAACTTGCGCACCCCTCATTAGACTAAGCGCCTGCTATAAACCCTTAGACGGGTTGATGGGGTTGAAGTCATCTTCTAGAGTAGATCCAACCAGTCTGATCAGACCATCTGACAGCCTAGATGGGTCGACCAGATGGCACCTGTGCGCAAGCACGAGGTGGCTATAGGTCGACTGCAGACAGGCGTGTAGGGAGGTCTGGTTGAGACAACCAGTGAACACACATGAGTTAGGCCCGGGGTCACACCCGCTTGCTAGAACTCATGATGGTTGTTCAGCCTTTGGCGCATGCATGGTTGACCATTAGGTCAACTCAAGTCAGTTAGGACTTGGTGCATGCAAGGGCAGATGGATCTAACTAGAAATGATGAGTGGATCCCTATCAATGGACCGTTGTAAGGTTGTAGGGCACATAAGAAAATTAAAATTGATGCCAATGGGTTTTCAAAAATTTTATTTTCTTATTATTGGATCACATGTTGATTGGATGCCATGTGCTTGTTTATTTCATCTTATGTGGGTTGCCCTTTAATGTGTGCTGTGCTGGGGCCTGCGAGCCTGGTTAATTGTAAATTAATATTTATTTGTGATATGCGAATCACATTGTATTTAATTTATAAGTGTAATTGACCTGTGAGTCAATCTTGTCTAGATAGATTAATTTGTAATTTAATCGGACAAGAGCACAAAGCACACATGGCAGAGGCGCATGCAGCAGTGGCTTGACCAGGTGGGAGGTCTAGGGTTCGACCCTAGGACAGGCGCATTTTCCTGGTGGGCGCACCTGAGCTGTAGTGGGCGCTTGGGCCCTGGGTTGGGCCAGATGAGAAGAAAAAGCCCCATGAAGAAAGCAAGTGAAGACTTAATTTAGGTTAAGGTCTTACTTAGGCTTAATGGGCTTTTACCACATAAGATCCATGCTTTCTTTTATTGTTTAAATAATTAGAATTGCATGAGTTATTTATCTTCTGCTATAGCCATAGGATTTGCCTGATAGTAAGAAGATAAAAGACCGTTAAAATCCAACGCTAAATATCAAGCACGTAATGCCTTCTGGCGCGAAACCTCACTGTTCTGACTATCGTTGGGGCCGTGTTGTACCCACTCAGTGGGCATGCCCATCTATCTTCAGACGGTGTGTGATTTCACCTGCGTGTTACAGAGAAGGGATTTATCGCTTCTCGTTGCTCAGCATAGCACGTGGTGGTCCAGGGAGTAGGTCAGGTCAGCTTGACCATGTAGGCTACATATGGGGCATATGTTAGCTATATGGAGGCAGCCATCTGTGGGATCAGAGACTGTGTTGTACCAACTCAGTTGGCACAGTCTGCTGGATTGCCCAGATGAAGGGGAATCGCACGGGTTGGCGATTGGCAGGCACTGCCTACCAGAGATTAGTGTTTGTACTCTCTGTGCATCTTATCTCGCCTGAGCGGGACACGGAGACCAAGAATAAAATCTGGATCCCATCTCACTAAAAGAGTGTAACTCTTTCGGACTGTTTTAATGGATTTTTTAGTCAGATAAAATAGTGAGAAAAGAATCTTTCTTAAGTCCTGGATTGATTCTAAACATTGATACTGACCTTGCTGTTCTTGCATTGTTGTAGATTCCTGCAGCAACGAACACCATGAGCTTCAATGTGCGATCCCTACTAGAAAGGGAGAAGTTTGCTGGGCCAAACTTCTCAGACTGGTACGGACACCTTAAGATTGTTCTTAAGGTAGAGAGGAAACTGTATGTCCTCGAGACGGCAATACCGCCTCAACCCGCAGCGAACGCCGCAAGGGCGGTTCGTGAAGCCTATGAAAAGCATGTCAATGATAGCATTGATGTCGCTTGCCTGATGATAGCGTCTATGACGCCACCGCTGCAGCGACAGCATGAGGATATGTCTGCTATAGAAATTATAGCAAACCTCAAAATGTTGTATGCTGCACAGGCGAGGACTGAGCGCTATAATTCGACCAAGCTTTTCTTTCAGAGCAAACTGGCTGAAGGGAGCCCAGTGGGAGCTCACGTGCTCAAGATGATTGGGCACAAAGAGGCTCTAGAGAAACTGGGGCATACCATCAATCAGGAGCTTGCTGTAGACATTATTCTGCAGTCTCTCCCGCCCTCTTTCGATGCGTTCATTATTAACTTTAATATGAACAAAATCGATTGTACCCCGGCAGAGTTGCTGAATATGCTCTTGACTACTGAGGAGACTCTGAAGGGAAAGCCTTCAACCTCTGTCTTAATGGTTCCTTCTAGGAACAAGAAGAAGGGGAAGAAGGGCAAAGCCCCAATCAAGAACTACAATAAGGCTCTGAAACAGAAGGTTAAGCGGTCGAAGGAATACAGATGTTTCCACTGTGGCTAGCTAGGTTACTGGAAAAAGGACTGTAAAGCGCTCCAAGGAGACAAGAAGGGAAGCATCGCTTCTGGCTCAGGTATATTTGTGACTGAAGTCATGATATCATCTTCTTCTATATCATGGGTGTTGGACACTGCATGTGGAGTTCACATTTGTTCAAATGTACAGGAACTCAAGAGAAGAAGACAGGTGGGGCAGCATGAGGTGGACCTACGAGTTGGAAACGGGGCACGGGTTGCTGCTGTTGCTGTAGGGGAATATTACATCTCATTACCATCTGGACTTGTATTGGAACTAGACAATTGTTATTTTGTTCCTAGCATTACCAAGAATATTATCTCTATTCCTGCTCTTGTCAGGAAAGGGTTTTCCTTTGAATGCAATATTTCAAAGTGTATTATTTCTTTGGATAATATTGTTTATGCTACTGGTTCAATTAACAATGGGTTATTCATGTTGGACATGGAATGTTCTATACAAACTATTGATAATAAGAAAGCCAAGTATGCTGATGATAGCACCTTGCTATGGCATAGTCGTTTAGGCCATATTAACAAGAAACGCATTAAGCGGTTGCATGACAATGGACTGCTGGGATCATTCTCCTATGAGGAGATTGATACATGCAAAGCTTGTTTAATGGGCAAAATGACGAAGTCTCCTTTTCCTAATAAAGGTCAAAGGGCTTCAGGTTTACTTGACCTTATACACAGTGATGTGTGTGGGCCATTTAGTAAACATGCCAGAGGTGGCTATTCGTACTTCATTACCTTTACTGATGATTTCAGTAGATATGGGTATGTCTATTTAATGAGACATAAAAGTGAATCTTTTGACAAGTTCAAAGAGTTCAAAATGAAGTACAGAATCAGCTAGGCCGAAATATCAAGGCACTTCGTTCTGATCGAGGTGGAGAATACTTGAGTCATGCGTTTACTGACTATCTGAAGGAGTGTGGGATTATCTCACAGCTCACTCCGCCAGGAACACCGCAGTGGAATGGTGTATCCGAGAGGAGAAATAGAACGTTACTTGATATGGTTCGTTCTATGATGAGTCAGGCTACTCTACCTTACTCCTTTTGGGGATTTGCACTGGAAACAGCTGCAAAGGTACTAAACCGAGTGCCATCCAAGGCAGTTTCTGTTGGGGTATGCCCTTAAGGCTAATGTTTGAGGCCTTGGGATTCTATCAGTATCATGTATATAAACTCTTATGTTTATAAAGGCAATGGTTGTTATTCAGTATGTTACATTGTCTGCTGCAATAAGTGTGCTTCTGAATAATGTCTCAATGCTGTTCAGCTAGGCTGACATGCTGTAATGTCCTTAGTCGAGATATCTTGGTGAACATGAGACAGCCTTGATATGATTGAGACTAATATGTGTTCTAATCTTATAGGATGCTTCGAGCATGGAATGAGATGTAGACTCATGGGTACATTGGATGTACTGGACAGACCCTACTAGGATATTCAATTGCTTGTCACAATGTGAATAATCCTTGTATGCATCAAGTGGCACATGTCCTCTGACTTGAGATCACTTGTGTATCTAAATGATGATTGTCATTGTTTTGAGGTAGTTCAATATCATTTGAAACATAATGGTTATAGACTATCTTGGATAATGATCATGAGTCAGGTTAGGGCACTAGTGATAGATATAGGATTGCCGTCTCCTTGTTTAAGGAGTGTGATGTTCTAAAGGTGCCCCCCCCCCTGAATGAGATGATTGAGAATAGTGTATGGCCATACCCTGATGACTATGTTCATCTGATCTAGTCATGCTCATCATATTGGAATAACAAGCTTGACACACTTGTCCAATAAGAACATCCAGTGGCAAAGGATACATGCATGCCTTGTGAAGTTGATTCACACTTGTGCTGTGGTTTGGGTGTAGTCTTGGAAGACTTTTTCCTTTATATCGGGAGACAGTGATGTGTTGCTAGATACCCCTCACTGGTCGTGATAACGTAAGTTATCGTTACCGACATTTAAAGGAAACCCTCAGGGTCACACAATTTGGTGATATGGCTTTCTTGAGTCAGATCGTGTGGACTGAATTGTTTTGATTCAGTTTAAAGGAGTTTGAACTCTGATTGTAAGTGAGATCTGGTCTGGTCATGTTTGATTGATTAGGGCATGAGATCGGTAAGCTTCGATCGAGAGTAGTGATGCTAGATCGGTGAGATCAAAGGCATCAAGAGATGAACGGTTAGATCTTGAACCATTTGGTTCAGAGAGATCTAGACCATGGCTTGGGCTGGTTTGGTTTGGTCTTTGTACCAAACGCATTGAACCGTTGGATTGAATCGGTTCACACATGTGTGAACGCATAGTTCATGATGAAAGCGTTTTTGGGCGGTTTGCATGGATTTAAGCGCATGGCTTCATGACTTTCCATAATTGGAAGTCATGTAACGCCACTTGACTTGTAAACGCCAAAACGCATTTCGGTTCTGATTTTGTGTGGCCGATCCACTCTCGTGTAGAGGGGAGTTCACGCAAGCAAGTGTGAGAGCTTCATCGCCCTAGCAAAGATCTCATCTTCTCCACACAAGGACAACTTGGCACTTTTGCTAGCACAAGAGGTACGCAAGAAGGAAGTCTTCATCACTTTGGTGTGTGTCTTCTTTGGAGAAGATCCCCTTCGATCTTTACTTCCAAGTCGCCATCCACTCATGGCTATGGTATGAATCACTTCTTATCTATACAAGTTATGATGTTGATCATATGGCATGCAAAAGATCCCAACAAACCCTATGCTTCCTTGCGCAATTCATGATATGCGCCTACTTAGGGTTTCACCCCCTTGCGCTCCCTCTTGAAAGGGGTTTCTTCAGTTTCAAAGACTCCATATGAATTATGGTATGGGAAACAGCCGAGCTTGACATTTTTCAGGATCTGGGGTTGCGAGGCTTATGTCAAAAAGCTCGCCTCTGGGAAACTGGAAAGCAGATCTGAGAAATGTATCTTTGTCGGTTACCCTAAGGAAACTAAGGGTTATTATTTCTACGATCCCAAAGAGAACAAGGTATTTGTTGCTCGGACGGCAATATTTCTTGAGAAGGAGTTTCTTCTGCAAGAAGCCAGTGGGAGAGAAATAAAGCTGGATGAGAATTCAGAGGAAGGACAAAGTAGTCAAGTACAGTTGGATGAGCCAGAGCCAGTGGAACAGGTTACTGAACAACCTGAGGCTCAGATATCACGGGAACCGCGTAGATCGGGAAGGATCCGTCGACAGCCTGAGCGCTATGACGGAGTCTACATCATTGACAATGATGAACCCCTCACTTATGCGGATGCGGTCAGTGGACTGGAGTCAGCTAGATGGCTTGAAGCTATGCGAGCCGAGATGGACTCCATGTCAGATAACCAAGTCTGGGATTTGGTTGATCCGCCTCCGGGAGTAATCCCTATAGGCTGTAAATGGATCTTCAAGAAGAAGATTGACATGGATGGTAACGTGGTTACCTATAAAGGCAGGCTAGTAGCGAAAGGTTTCAAACAAATCTACGGGATAGAGTACGATGAAACTTTCTCTCCTGTAGCCATGTTCAAGTCGATTCGGATTCTTTTCGCGATAGCTGCATATTATGATTATGAGATCTGGCAGATGGATGTGAAAACGGCTTTCCTTAATGGAAAACTGGATGAGGATGTGTATATGACACAACCTGAAGGTTTCACTAATCCATCAGATCGTCATAAAATATGCAAGTTAAAGAAGTCCATTTATGGACTTAAGCAAGCATCTAGAAGCTGGAATATTCATTTTGATGAATCAATCTCTGAGTTTGGTTTCATCAAGAATGAAGATGACCCGTGTGTATATAAGAGGTTTAGTGGGAGCGTGATTACTTTCCTGGTCCTCTACGTCGATGATATCTTAATCATTGGAAATGATATTCCTGAACTGCATGCTGTTAAGGCATGGTTAAGGAAATGTTTCCAGATGAAAGATTTAGGAGAAGCAGCCTATGTATTAGGTGTGAAGATCTACAGAGATAGATCTAAGAGGCTTATCGGGCTGTGCCAGAGTACTTACATCGATAAAGTCCTGGAGAGATTCCATTTAGAGAATTCTAAAAGAGGATATCTTCCAGTCAGACATGGTCTGAATCTTTCGAAGAGTCAGTGTCCACAAACACAGACTGAGAAAGATGAAATGGACAATACGCCTTATGCTTCGGCTATTGGGTCCATTATGTATGCGATGTTGTGTACTCGCCCAGACGTTGCTTACGGGTTAAGCGTGACCAGTCGGTTCCAAAGTAATCCAGGTCAGGCACACTGGATTGCAGTCAAGAACATTTTAAAATATCTTCGGAGGACCAAAGATATGTTCTTGGTGTATGGTGGTCAGGAAGAACTCAGTATTGAAGGATATAATGACGCTTCGTTCCAATCTGACCAGGATGATTTCCGATCGCAATCAGGCTATGTGTTTAGCTTAAATGGAGGTGCTGTGTTGTGGAAAAGTTTCAAACAGTCCATCGTTGCTGATTCCACAACAGAAGCCGAGTATGTTGCAGCCTCAGAAGCATCTAAGGAGGCAGTGTGGATTCGTAAGTTCATTCAGGAACTTGGTGTTGTTCCTTCGAGTGCAGATCCTTTGGTTAGCTTCTGTGATAACATTGGAGCAATCGCACAAGCAAAGGAACCACGGTCGCACCAGAAGTCCAAGCACATACAGAGACGGTTTCACTTGATTCGGGAGATCATTGATCGTGGCGAGATCAAAGTCTGCAAGGTTCATACAGATGACAATCTGGCAGACCCGCTTACCAAGCCTCTGGCGCAGCAGAAGCATGAGAAGCACTGTAATAACATGGGTTTGAGATTTCTCAACCATTAGATTAAGTGCAAGTGGGAGATTGTTGGGGTATGCCCTTATGGCTAATGTTTGAGGCCTTGGGATTGTATCAGTATCATGTATAAACTCTTATGTTTATAAAGGCAATGGTTGTTATTCAGGTTGTTACATTGTCTGCTGCAATAATTGTACTTCTGAATAATGTCTCAATGCTGTTCAGCTAGGCTGACATGCTATAAAGTCCTTAGTCGAGATATCTTGGTGAACATGAGACAGCCTTGATATGATTGAGACTAATATGTGTTCTAATCTTATAGGATGCTTCGAGCATGGAATAAGATGTAGACTCATGGGTACATTGGTTGTACTGGACAGACCCTACTAGGATATTCAATTGCTTGTCACAATGTGAATAATCCTTGTATGCAACAAGTGGCAGATTTCCTCTGACTTGAGATCACTTGTGTTTCTAAATGATGATTGTCATTGTTTTGAGGTAGTTCAATATCATTTGAAACATAATGATTATAGACTATCTTGGATAATGATCATGAGTCAGGTTAGGGCACTAGTGATAGATATAGGATTGCCGTCTCCTTAATTGGAGTGTGATGTTCTAATGGGGCCTCCCCTTAAATGAGATGATTGAGAAAGTGTATGGCCATACCCAGGTGACTATGTTCATCTGATCTAATCATGCTCATCATATTGGAGCTACAAGCTTGACACACTTGTCCAATAAGAACATCCAGTGGCAAAGGAAATATGTATGCCTAGTGAGTTGATTCACACTTGTGCTGTGGTTTGGGTGTAGTCTTGGAAGACTCTTTCCTCTATATCGGGAGACAGTGATGTGTTGCTAGATAGCCCTCACTGATCGTGATAATGTAAGTTATCATTACCGACATTTAAAGGAAACCCTCAGGGTCGCACAATTTGATGATATGGCTTACTTAAGTCAGATCGTGTGGACTGAATTGTTTTAGTTCAGTTTAAAGGGATTTAAACTCTGATTATAAGTGAGATCTGGTCTGATCATGTTTGATTGATTAGGGCTTGAGATCGGTAAGCTTCGATCGAGAGTGTTGATGCTAGATCGGTGAGATCAGAAGCATCAGGAGATGAATGGTCAGATCTGGAACCTTAGGGTTTAATTCGATCTGGACTAAAAGCTTGGGCTGATTTGGTTTGGTCATTGTACCAAATACATTGAACCGGCTCATGTGTGAGCGCATGGTTCATATGGGAGAAGGGATATGCGTTTGGTTCACTTCAAGTGAACGCATAACGCATGTAATCAAGTAGTTGCTATTTTTGGAATTTCGGTTTTCCAAAATGGGAACGTCTCCACGTTCGAATGCAATGCTTCTCGATTCTCATCTCTCGCCCCTTTGCTCTTGACGACTCACGGCTTGCGTTGTGAAGGTTGACGACAAGAGAGGATTCGGCCAAGCAAAGAGTAGATCTCTTCCCTTCCATTCGATAAGGACCCTTGAAGCCTTGCTAGCACAAGGAACACAAGGAGTAGCCATCATCCTCTTGTGTGCGCCACCTTTGGAGGAGAGCCCCTTTCGCCCTCTTGCTTCCAAGGCACCATCCAAGCGATGGCTATGGTAAGATCACATCTTGATCTTAGTAAAACTTAAGTTGATCATATGGTTATACCACATGCGATCTTATGAAGCCCTAGAAAATTTCTTGAATGCGCATGCTTTAGGGTTTCGCCCCCCTCATGAAAGGGGTACTTACAGGCACAAAGTGCTAACGTAGACATGTGGGTATATTAGTAGTTGATATACTTGATCGACTCGCTGTGAGGCTATGACTTGGTGTCATGAGTTATCCTCACAAGTGACAAGAGATGCTTTGATCCCTTAACTTGAGGTCATTGACTCTTCTATATGATTAGGTACATGCTATGATACAACCTAACATCTCACCATAGTTCGGAGGTCATAATGGTTGTCATTGAGTATGTCACGACCCTTATAAGAAGATCAATGGATAGATAGAGGATTTGCCCCTTCTTGAGAGAAGCTTGATATCCATGGGCCCCCCTATGGTAGCATGACTAAAAGCATATGGCCATACCTAGGTGAAAGACTGACATAGATGTTTGGGACCCTTCTTGAGGTACTTTCTTCTTACATCGTGTCGACTCCCTTGCGTGGCTTAATCCTCTGGGTTTTTGGGACCTGCTTGTTTTGGGGATTTGCTTCCGCTGTGTATGTAATTAAAATTTTAAAATCCCTGGGATTTCCCAACAAGGAGGAGTGAGTTGAGATAGGATACCACACTCTCTAAGATAGTCAAAGAACTCATCGCTCAGGTACTCTCCACCATAATCTGATTAAAGAGTTTTAATATATATACCAAGCTAGTTCTCTACTTCATGTCTGAACTCCTTAAATTTCTCAAAGGATTCTGAATTATGCTTCATCAAATAGACATAACCATTTCTACTTAAGTCATGAGTAAATGTGATGAAGTAGTTGTACTCTCCTTTGGCATGTTTACTGAATGACTCACACACATTGCTATGTAAGAGATCCAATAAAGCTCCTACTATCTCACCAATCTTGGTGAAGGGCACTTTTATAATTTTCCCTAATAAACAAGGCTCACAAGTATCAAACTCCTCCAAAGAGGTTGAATCTAACAATCCATTTGCATGAAGTTATTGAATGCGATTCTTGATTATATGGGCTAATCGACAATGCCAAAGATATGCACCAATTGAACTAGTTAGTTTGACCCTTTTATGATTTATGTTACATATAGAGTTATCAGGTCCAAGACATATAATCCATTACTTAAAGCACCCTTCTCATAAAACAAATTAGCAAATGAAAGAACAAGTGATGCAGGAGAAGCTAGCGCCGAAGAAGGGGACGAAATGGACGAGAAATCACCTCCCCAAAATTTTCTACGCACTAAACATGGGCAAGCCATGAAGCTCGTCATGGGCATGACGACCATGGCGAAGAACCTAGAAAGTAAGCACGATCGTGCGTCCCATCACAGGCAGGCCGTGACAAGCTCGGCAAAATCTGGCAGCCCTAGTCACGGTCGTGAACATGATCACGGCCAGGCCGTGATCACTTCGGTGGAAATCAAAAAATCCAGTGATTCCATACACGAACGCGGTCACGGCCGTGCATTCCATCATGGCCAGGCCGTGAACACTTCGGCGGATCCTTAAGCACCCGATCACACATTGAAGACCATCACGGCCATGCTGTGATCACCTCGCCAGATTCTAGAACGACTGAACATGGCAGTGAATAGGATCATGGCCAGGCCGTGATCACCCCTGAAGACTCCGTTCGGCCCTAAAGACCCCGTTTTGACATGCACAACCATCCATACCATGTTCATCCATCCAAGAAGGATCCAAGCGAGCCCAACAAGGTGGTAATCCGGTGATCCCAACGCTCATCCCAACCCCCAGACCGCTACATGGGAGTTGTTAGCCAGTTATCGATCCATACAGCAGTGCTCCCACCCAAGGACTGTGCAACCCAACCTCATGAAGGCCTAGCCCAAAAAGGACCGCATAATCATCTCAACAACACGGTCCAAGAACGCACAATGACCATTGTGACCCAGCCCACATCATTTAAGTTATGCTGCTTCATAGCGGTGTGTTCCGAATGCATCTAACCACTCGACGCACTCCAGGATGAGGAATCAAAGGACATGCACCAGCTTCACTTTAGTTGTTATAAGTTTGTTTTATTTTGTTTTTAGTTGCAGCTTGACCACTTTTGGGGCTGCAAGGATTGGTAGTTAGTTGGGATTCTCATCTCCTACTAGTTTGTCTTGTTCCCTCCCCTCTTGTTCTATAAAATAGGAGGTTGGGCTAGTTGATCTTTAGTTCTCTCATAGAGGTAGAGTTCTCTTGGTGAGCTGCGAGTGCCTCTAGCGTTTGAGATCTTGGTTAGTGCCTCGATTGTAAGATCCAAGGATCTTAAGTCCTGGTAAGCATTATTTTTGAATTAAATAAAATTATTTGGATTTAAATAAAATTATTGACTGTGATATTTTGTTATGATTCAAGTAAAATTTATTGAATGCTAATTAACTAGCTTATTGATTGTTAATTATTTGATTTGTGATTGGTTGTTAAATTATGGTAAATTAATTAGAGATTAATGGTTGATTATTGGTTGTTAATTTAGGATAAATTAATTTAAATCCTTATTGGATATTAATTAAATCCTTATTGGATTTCGGTTAAGTGATTGGTTATTTGTAAGTTAATTAAATTAATTAGTTAACTAGCTTATTGGATGTTAGTTTAACTCTTATTGGACTTTCACTTAAACTATGGGATTATTGGGTTTTTAAAATTTGAATTAATGGGTTAATGGGTTAAACCCTTTTTGAATTAATTGGTTAGAGGGTTAAAACCTTAAAAACCGAAATTTAAGTAGGTAATTTCGGTTAGGGTAGAGAGTTGGCGACTTTTGGGCTTGAAGAAAAACTTGGGCGACGGCTAGGGAGGAGGGGGCGATTTCTTTGAAGGCTTGGACGATTTTCCTCTTCCTCTTCCTTTTCCTTGGCCGGCATCTTTGATTTGGGTGGCGTTCTTTTCCCTTGGTGGTGGCAAGACTCTAGACGAATTTTTGGAAGGGTTTTCTTATTAGTATTCACGGTTCAAGGTGAGTGGAATGTCTTGTTTGACCTATGAACTTAGTTGTGTTAATTGATATATTGAATGGATTAGAAATTTTGGAAATTTTACCATGTTAAAACCGTAATTAAGAAGTGTATGTAAGGTATGAAAACCAAATTTAGGGCATTGTTATTCATGAGAACCGAATTGTATTTCTCCATGAAAACCTAATTTTCCATGTAAACCGAATTGATCTTGATAATTGGTATGAAAACCGAATTTAGATATTAATTATGAAAACCGAATTGATCTTGATAATTGGTATGAAAACCGAATTTAGATATTAATTATGAAAACCGAATTGATCTTGATAATTGGTATGAAAACCGAATTTTGATGTTAATTATGAAAACCGAAATAATCTTGATAATTGTTATGGAAACTGAAATTTGATTTAATTATGAAAACCGAAATCTTGATGATTATTTAACCGAAAATTTGTATGAAATTTAAGGTGTTTATATAGGGAATTTTGGTAGCATTAAATCATTGAATTTTGAGTATGAAATCCTTGTTATCTAGATATATTTTTAGTATGAATTTTGAGTATTAAATCAGTGATTTTATCCCGTTAGTAAGAATACATGTTTTACATTTTATGTTAATTTTTATGGATGCTTGTTAACTACAATGTTGAGAAATTGTTTGAGAAATTTGGGTGATAACCTAGTAAAGTTTGACTGAACTAATCAGCATGAAACCTAAGGACCACACTACATTATATGATTGTTAATATTATGTAATTGTGTGATTTTTAAATATTAGGAGTTCATGTGATTTTTGGAATATTATGTTGTTATGTAAATTGTGAACATTATGTGGTTATGAGATTTTTGAAAATTATGTGACTATGAGAATTTTGAATATTATGTGTTATGTGTTGGTTAGGACTAAGGCTAGGTGTAACTATGAACTCAAGGGGATAGTCCTTATGTGTTATGTTAAGGGTTTGAATTTCAGCCCTGTATTGTGATATGTGAGGAGGTTGATGTTCAGCCTGCCTATTATGATTATTGTGATGGGGGTTGATGTTCAGCCTGCCCGATATGATTTTTGTGATGACTATCCTAGAGTCTAGTTGACACTTAGGAGTCCACCTTTGTGAAATATGTTCACCTTTGTGAAATATGAAATAAGATATGTCTGTTGTCCAGTAGGAACCTTTTGGGAGAACGGGTTTTGACGCAAAGTGCCATGTCTTGGTCGGACAGGGGCCACCTCTTGATGTCATAACTCTTTTATGTGATGGGGTAATATAAGACGCAAAGTGCCATGTCTTGATCAGACAGGGGCCACCTCTTGATGTCATTACTCTTTATGTGACAGGGTGATATAAGACGCAAAGTGCCATGTCTTGATCAGACAGGGGCCACCTCTTGATGTCATCACTCTGATGTGTTATGGGGTGAGAGAGCAAAGTGCCACGTCGTGACCTGGCGGGGGCCACCTCTTGATTCTACTCACTATCCATGTTTATGTGTTGCATGCGGCTCCCAGTGCTTTGGCCAAGCCGGGTTAGACCATATTGGTCACTACTGAATATGCTGGACAACTAGGTTGCTTATGTGTTGGTGTGTTTAGTGGTTTAGAGTATAACTCTAGAACCTGAGTTTGTGAACCTAAGTTGTTATGTGTTTAGTTGGTTTAAAATATATGTGTTTAATTGGGTTAGAGTAAAACTCTAGAACCTGAGTTTGTGAACATGAGTTTGTTATATGCTAGTGTGTACATTTAACTGTCTATATGACTTCTGTTCCTTTATTTGGTTATATGTTGACATAATGTTCTGTTAAATATTTTAAAATATATCTGCCTATATTTTTGAATGTATGTGATGGATGGTCGATATAGACTATCCACTCACTGGGCTGTGTAGCTCACCCCTCACTATTTTCAGGCATAGAGCAGGGGCGCATGTCTTGAGTGCTTTGGCGTGGATAATTATGCTGTTTGCTGTTTTAAGAATTTTTATGCTTAATTCTTGGGGCCGGTTGTGGCCTTAACATAAATTATATGAACTATGTGAATCATGAGACTATGTGAACTATGTGAAGTATGTTGCCGGTTAGGGCAGTCTTATGAGTTTGATTTTTGTGTCACCGCGGGCTTCAGCCTGGTTTCGGTGTTTGATATGATTTTATAAAATCGATTTTGTGATTTTGTTGTGAATTTTGGTTTATGGTGTATTCTTTGTAATCGGTTTTGATATATCTGTAACTTGCATATGTCTAGTGCAAGTATTGCCTGGTGGCAGGTACCTTTATGGATTTTATGAATTTGAATCGGTTTTGATATAACTGTTGCCTTGCATATGTCTAGTGCAAGGATTGCGTGGTGGCAGGTACCCTTATGAGATTTGAGTTTTGTGAATTTGTGTGTATGGATTTATGAAATTTTTCAGATCGTGTTTTCTTGAACTCGGTTTTACCTAGCATATGATCGATCTTATATGAAACATCCTGTATCATTTGTGAATTGTGCCATTTGTTTGGGGTTAAGAATGTGGGATGTTACATCGATCCCAGTGTTTGTACGAGTCTTGGTCGGAGCCTCGACTCCTTATTGTATTTCCAGCTTTGCAAGAAGGAAATCCCACCACCTCCAGTGGGTTAGGTTCGCCTGCTTTCGGAAGTTATTTGTGTGTTTTCCACTGTGATTTCCATCTCCTTCCTTCACCCTTCACCCATGAGCATCTGTACGTCGGAGGCATGGACAATTCTTGCTTCTTAGTGCATTTCAGGTTCATAACCGCGCGAGCTAAACCTTGCACCCCGCAACCGCCCCCTAAGAAAACGTGATGTGCTTAAAATTTGCTTCGAGGTTAGTGGGAAATTTTATAGTTCTAAAGATCGCTGTTCTCCTCTCGCATTAATGTTGCCCCAAATGAATTCATCACCATTTTCATCGTGTTTTCTTGCTACATTTCCAAAGTGTTATCACTTCGTTCATCTAAAGACCCTCTCTCATTTCTTCATGCATTGTGTAATACCATATAGTATGGCACTAAGGACCCTTCCACCCACTATAGCTGCATCATTTCTGGCATCAGAGGCGTTGCGGGTTCGATTTTTATCGTTTGCACAGTCCAACTCCGTTGTATAGCATATTTTAGCACGATTTTCTGCATTTTCAACATCCTGCACTTATCCTTGTTTGTGTATGGTGACCACTCGGTCACAAGTCATGTCATCCCAATTCCTCGACACCATCTTGGAAACCCAAGAGTCAGTTCAGCCCTCGGAAGGGATTAGCACACCATTAGACTCTTTAGCTGTGCTTGCCGCGCAAATTCATGCATTGTCCGTGTGGTTTAATGCCCATGTGGGTAAGATGGACACCGCTGTCTAGCAACTTACGACAGTAATTCGAGACCTAGTGGATCATCTAGATGCGTAGGCAACCGAACCCAATTTTGCCCCTCCTTTCGCCCAACCTGCTCCAACTAGGAAGTTCCCCCCCTAGCCGCGCCCGTTAGGCACCAACCCTTCAAACCCGAACCCGACCGTCGTAGGCCTTACGCGGCCCATGATAACCCGGATTATGGAGACTAACCCTTTGATGAAGATGATGTTTTGGCCTCACAAAGGCCCCCAATCCAACCCCGTTACACACACGATCGCGTGGATGAGGATTTTCACCGGTTTGTCTGACATGCCTCCATGCTGTTCGTGGGCCGCCTTGATCCCATGAAGTTCCTAGATTCGGTCACGTCCGTCGACTCATATTTCGACTTGAGTAACCGTGCCCCACACCTCCGTGTCCGGTATGTCCGCACCTTGCTCGAAGGGCCCGCACGTCTATATTGGTAGAATGTGGAGTGCCAAAATGAGCAGCTTGCTCTCCCTCCCATCACTCGTTGAGAGGAAATGAAGTACCGCCTCCGCGAGCACTATGTGCCACCCTCATATAGGCAGCGACTCCTAGACCAATATAGTAGCATTCAACAAGGGTCAAATTCCGTCGCGAAATATCGCTTGACCTTCGACACATTGCAACTTGCAAGAAGACCCAGAGTTAGTTTTGTCTATGTTTAAGAATAGTCTGTACCCAAAAATCCGGCGAGCCCTCCAGGCGTATGGCTCGGAATCACTAGACCAAACCTATCAGCAGGCCTTAGATATTGAGTAAGACCTTCGTGCTGTGGCACGATTGTTATATCCCAACAAGTAGCTAGACAAAATCTTATCTCTGGTGTTGCCGCCAAAAACTTGTTGTGTCCAAAACCTTATTTTGTCAGCAAGTGCACGGATACTCGAAGTAATAAAAAATATCGATCCCACAGAAAGCTACATGTTAAGTTCAGAGAGAAACTGGGACTATGGTTTCATTCACCTTAATTTCAATGACTAGATATAAATAAAAGGTTGTCAATCTAATTTTATCATGATAAAGACATAATTTAATTCATAAAAGGATCATCTTACTTTCATGCAGATAATCATGCAGGAACCGATCCTCGCTTTCGCGCAAGATCTATCCCAAGCTGAAGATAAGTAAATCATCAATCAAAGAACTCAAGGATCATTTTTGTCCATCCGAGTCTCAACATAGGTTCTACTTATGGTTCTCCAACGTTCCAATCCTTACTTTCTTGCAAGATCTTCACGTTTAACAAAATAACTCATTCATAGATTCAAATTATTAAACATGGCAATTATTCTTCTAAAATTAAGAAATAAGAACTAACCTAATTTCCTAACACTCAATTCTAGGGTTCCAAGTTCTCAAGCAAATCAACATTCGGTCCATATTGCGAAAACTGTAAAACATGCATACTAACAAGAATACTTCGGAGAATTATAGACAATCATCGCATAAGTAGAATTATCATGCTAAAATTATACATGACGAAGTAAAAATTATCTAGTCATATAAAATCAAGGGAATTACACCCCATGTCCCATAAAAGGTTAAAGCTAGCCTGGAAAAAGAGTAACAATAAACCATAATGTCAGAAGATCAGAAATCGAAGAGAAAAGGGGAAAACAACTTTACAGCACGGCTGTAATAGAAATTACAGTCGTAAGTTTGGTTGTGAATAGTGCCGCGCTCCTTCTTTTGTTGATTTCTCCTCCGATCGATCTCTTTTCGTTCTGAAACTTATGGGGTATCGTCTCCTCCTCCAAGCGAAGCTTCAAGTCAAATTTTTTGGTTGGAGATGCATTGTACGCTTCCCGGCGGCGAAACCTAGGGTGGTGGCATGAAACTCGATTTCTCCCTCGACAGCGGATGAAAATTAGGGCTTTCACCCTTGGTGTGTTCTCTCCTCCGAGGCTCTCTTTATGCTTCTTACATCTTTGAATTTAAGGGCCTGGATCGTCCGCAATCGATCGCGCAAAAATCGGACTCAAATTTGACCGTGCAAATTACGTCTCTATGTTGTAATTACGGCTGTAATATTGGTTACGGCACTGCCGTAATTTCAGCGTGAACTCTCGGGTGGAAATCTGTCCGGAATTACGGTACCATGAAATCCATTACGGCAGTGCCGTAATTTATGGAAATCTCTTGCGTCAGAGGCTCCTTCAGAATACGGTACCATGATTTTAGTTACGGCGGCATCGTAATTTCTCCCAAACTTTTTGTACGGAAATCACCCAAAATACGACAGTGCTCCAAAATTATGGTGGTATTCAAAAATACAGTATCGTAATGTAAATTTCGGCATTGCTGTAATTTGGGTTTTAGCTCTGATTTGCATGAAATTTGTCATGTAACCTCTTCTGGATGATGGGAATTCCTCTATGTATCTCATTTTTCTCGAAAACACCTTAAAATGGTGTCTTTTTACCTGAAAATCATCAAAAACCAAAATAGAATTAGATTTTGCAATATTTGATAAAAAAAGGCATAAAAATAAGCAAAGAAGTATAGATATGACACAAAAAGACTAATGAAATGACACAAAATATACTATGAATTTTGGTGTCATCAACGACGCAGCGACTTTGCCCCACCGCGGCGCCCTTACACTAGTGGGACTCCGCACACCCACCCTCGGGCTGAGCGACCCGAGCATCGGTCCGATCTGCACCCCACACCCAAGGCCCATGGCTCCCCTCATCACCCCACCCGAGAAGGAACCCCTTCTCACCCCACTTGGGAGGAGAATGGCAAGGCCCCTATTGTTGATTCGATCGAGCAAGTCCATTGTTATAACTATCTTCATCCGGGCCACTACTCTCGAGACTGCTCAAAGAAGTTCGCCTCTGCAGACAAAGTCATACCTATGTAGCCACCATTACCTACAAGCATGGGGAACATGATGTTGAGGCCGAATGTTACATGAGTGGAGATGAGTCGGGTCAACCCATAATTGCAGTTGTGTGGTGCACCCTTGTTCAAACCCCGCCCTCCGAGGACTGGAGGCGCGCTAGCATTTTCACAACTTACATTAAGTGCAACGGGCACTCATGTAAGATTGTCATTGACAGGGGAAGAAGTCTGAACATGGACTCTCGGACTGCGATCTCCCGCTTTGCTCTCCCCCTCGAGCCTCACCCAAAACATTACTCGATCGCGTGGGTTGACGCATCAAGTCTTCTGATCACCCACTGTTGCCAAGTTCCCATTGCTTTTGGGGATTATCGCGAGAAGGTATGGTGTGACATGGCGGCTATGGATGTCGCCCACGTCTTGTTAGGACACCCTTGGTTGTGTGATAGGGATGTGACCCATTATGGCCGGTCGAACATGTTGGGAAACCCCGGGGATATTTTATAATTTTCAGAGATAGACATTACACAATTTCATTGCGCAGCGAAAACAATATCCCCGAAACAGGCCAGCCCCAAAAACCTAGTGAAGATCGTCAAGCGAGGGAGTCGACACGATGAGATAGAAAATACCTTAAAACAAGATGAGGCTGATGTTGAGGTAGGCGCCCAAGCATGCGCCCTCTGTAGTCTCACATACATGGATGCCTCGAGTCCTCTTCTTCCTTGCCCAGTGCTAGACTCGGAAAGAAGATTCAAGCCTTAGTCACCTTACTTCAATGCTTGCGCCACCTCCAAGGTAGAAGCGCCAATTGAAGAAGAAGAGAGGAGAAGGGAGAATGCCGCCAAGCCTTTGCTTCTCTTGCGCCAAAGGAGGAGGAAGAAGGGAAGAAGCTTGCGGACCCCTTGTTGGAAGATGGAAGTTGCGCCAAAGCCCTTGCTCTCGCCTCTTAGATGTGTTCTCATGCCTCTAAGGAATTGAACATAAGAGAGGGGCGGCTAGGGTCCAATAAATAGGGCAAGAGGCGGTTTGGGCAAGGGCTAGGATCATGACAAGTGTATAGGTAGGATGAGGGGGTTTGATGCAAGGAAAGTCTCCAAGACTTTACCATAAACCTCATTCAACCTATCCATAATTGCCCAAGTACCACATCAGCCCAAGAGATGCCTTAAAGGCATTCATACCATGAAAGGAGAAGGGCTAGGCACATATTCCTTTTTAATGAAGCAATTTTTGCCACCCAAATCCCATTATGCCCCTTAGGTGCCAATAGGGTTTGGTTTCTCCCCATTATACCCTTTTAGCCTATTGCCTCTTCATGACAACTTATTATTGGGCCTCATTGGGTAATGAGCTAGCCCAGACTTCATTACATGGGTTGATTAATCACTTGGATCCAATCCAATGCAACCCTAATCCAAATATAACCAACCATTGTCAAATACGGGTCAATCTGCCAAAAATTAAGTTTGGTTCCAATAACATTCTTCCATCTCATCAGGCCCATTGGCGCTGATGAAATCTCCCAAATAGATCCGAGTTATCCAATAACTCGATCATAAGGCTTTCCGATCAATACGAGAACTCGACTATCAAGGTGTGCGACCCTATATGTTCCTCTAACATTGGTAGTGTTGACCAAAGGTCACCACAAGTAGTGAGTGGCACCTAGCAGTGCGTCACTGCTACCCAGGTCATTGGAATGGATATCGACATCGACATCCCCATGATCGTGACTAGGTATAGATGCATTACAGTCTCTTTGCCGAACTGATATCTGTTTGGACAAGTGTGTCACCACTTATTTTCACCCAATCATATGGCTATGACTAAATCAGGTTCTCACCTGGGTATGACCATACACTTTCAGTCATAGAACCATAGAGGAGCTCCATGGATATCAAGTTTCCCTTAGGAAGGGGCAAATCCTTTGTCTGTTCATTGACTTTCTCATATGAGTCGTGACATGCTCAATGACAACCATTATTACCTCCCAACTATGGTGAGGTGTTAGATTGTATCAAAGCATGTCCCTAACCATATTGAATGGCCAATGACCTCAAGTCAAGGGATCAATGCATCTCCTATCACTTGTGAGGATAACTCATGACACCAAGTCATTGCCTCAATGCAGGTCTATCTAGTATATCCACCACTGATATACCCATATGTCTATGTTAGCACCTTGTGTCTAACCAGCCCATATACCAGTCTCACAAGTTCCAGAGCTGTCCCATATCCACTTAGGTACATCGACTGTGGACAATCATTTGAGCACAGATCCAACCTATCTCCAAGGACATTATCATATAAGTACCTGATCACATATGTAAACAAACATAGATAATGACAATGCCAGAAAGATATATATAAATATCATAGTTAAGTAGAACAAAGATGGACCAAAACTAGGTCCTAGGGCATATACACCAACAGAATGCTTATGTGTTTGACCACAATGACCATAAAATATGCCTGATTCTGGCTCCACCCAAGGAGCTGCGCGCGTCCACCTCTAAGGGTGTGATTGTCCCTCCTCATCCTACCCCTCCGACACCAGCCATTGTGTCCCTCATGCGCACTCCCGTGCTCATGCACGAGGCCACTGAGTCCAAGATTGTCTATGCCTTAATGGTGCATGAGGCATAGGACCCCTCGCCTTCTACAAGTGCGGCACCTCCCTCGGAGGTCTCTGCCCTCCCCGGAGGACTTACCCCATGGACTTCCTCCGAATAGGGAGATCCAACACGCCATTGACCTTATTCTGGGAGCACCTCTCCCTAACCTTCCCCACCATCGCTAGAACCCCACTGAGCACACTGAACTACAGCGTCAAGTGGATGAGCTCCTCACCAAGGGGTATATCTACAAAGTCTAAGTGCCTGCGCGGTACCTGCCTGGCTCACACCCAAGAAGGATGGGTCGTGGCACATGTGTATTGATAGCCGCGCCATCAATAGGATCACCATCAAGTATAGGTTCCCCCATACCTAGGCTTGATGACATGCTCAACTTAGTCTCCAGTGCGTCGTGGTTTTCCAAGCTTGATCTTCGTAGCGGGTACCACCAAGTCCGCATCTGCGAAGGTGATGAATGGAAGACCGCATTCAAGACCACGAACGGTCTTTATGAATGGCTTGTCATGTCATTTGATTTATCCAATGCCCCATCCACATTCATGCGACTCATGAGCCACGTCGTCAAGCCCTACATGGGCAAGTTTCTGGTCGTCTACTTTGACGACATCCTAATTTTTAGTCGGACTCAAGATGAGCACCTTGAGCATCATTGCTCCACCTTTGACCTCCTGCGGAAGGAGTGCCTCTTCCTTAACACGAAGAAGTGCACCTTCATGACCAACCGAGTCCACTTCCTCGGGTACATTGTGTCCGATGAAGGTCTTTCAGTTGACTCGGCCATGGTTGAAGCCATCCGGCATTGGCCCGAACCCTGCACCGTGTCCGAGGTCCGCAACTTTTTGGGCCTCGCGGGTTTTTATCGCTGTTTCATTTGGGGTTTCGGCATGATTGCGACCCCACTGACCCAACACCTATCCAAGGATGACTTTTAGTGGACCACCGCTGCTCAACGTGCCTTCGACGCCCTTAAGGATGCCATCACGACTTGCACCTGTCCTACGACTTCCAGACTTCTCGAAAGTCTTCGAAGTTGCATGCGATGCCTCTGGTACAGGGATCAGAGGTTTCCTTTGTTAAGAAGGCCACCATGTCACCTTCTTCAATTAAAAGTTGAACGCTGTTTGGCAGCGTTATTCGACCTATGACAAGGAGTCCTATGCCATTGTTCAATCGCTTCGTCAGTGGAGGCACTATCTCCTCCACTGTGAGTACGCGTTATATAGTGCCCAAAAGAAGTTGGGTGCCCGCCATGCCAAGGCGGGTAAGGAGATTGTCATTGCGGATGCCCTGAGTTGAGTCTGGACCCTCTTGTGTGTGATGCGCATGCACTTCAACACCTTTGACCACGTCAAGGTGGAGTATGCCACTTGTCCTGATTTTGGTGTCATTTATGACGCCTTAACTGAGTCCCCGTATCAGCTTTGCGAGGGATATCTTTTTTGGGGAATCGCCTATGCATTCCCCGGTCATCGCTTTGAGATCATCTCTTGCTCGAGCTACATGCGGGTGGCATGGTTGGCCATCACAGCCACAACATAACCTTTGAGATGGTGGAGGAGCGCTTCTTTTGGCCTTCCCTCTTCAAAGATGTCAAGCGCGTTGTGTGCCATTGTGGCACTTGCCAAATGGCCAAACCTCGACCCACGAACACCGGCCTCTACACCCCTTTGCCGGTCGCTGAAGGTCCCTGGTGCGACCGTAGCAGGACTTTGTCCTTGGGCTACCCCGAACCGCTTCTCACTTTGACTCTGTCTCTGTGGCTGTAGATCAGTTCTCTAAGATGGCACACTTCATTCCTTGCGCACGAACTACAGATGCATCCCATGTGGCCCATCTTTTCTTCAAGGAGATTGTCCGACTCCATGGCCTTCCATCGACTATCGTGTCCAACTGCGATACACGGTTTGTGAGCCACTTCTGGTGCTCACTTTGGGCCCTCTTGGGCTCCACCCTAAAATTCTCTACCGCTTACCACCCCCAACCTGACGGGCAAACTAAGGTGGTTAAGTGCAGTTTAGGCAACTTGCTCCATTGCCTCATAGGCAATCACCCACGGTCTTGGGATACCATCCTCCCCATGGTAGAATTCGCGTACAATAGTGCAGCAAATCGGTCAACGGGTCTTAGTCCCTTCCAAGTTATCTTGGGCCATCAACCCCATAAACCCATTGACCTGCATGACCTTCCCATGGAGTCCCACTTGTCCGAGCATGCATATTCCTTTGCCCAACATGTAGCTAGTTGGTACGATAAAGTTGGGCATTGTATCTTTTTAGGCAACACTCATAATGCGATGAGGGCCAACGAGCATCGTAGGCCACATCACTTTTCTGTTTGTGAGCTGGTGAGGGTGTGTATCCACCCTGAGCGTTTATCAAACAGGGCTCATTTTAAGCTCTAGCTACGTTACATGGGGCGCTATGCGGTGGTGCAGCAGATCAGCTCCAGCGCCTATGTCCTTTACTTACCCAAGAGTATGGGATCCACCCCGTCTTCATTATGGCGGACATCCTCCCTTTCCATGGTCCATTGGAGGAGCCTTTGGACACTAATAAGCCCCTTCCCCCTAGTTCTTTGGAGGATAACTTTTCAAACTAGGGGGGAGTTGATGCAGGAGTAGCTAGCGCCGAAGAAGGGGACGAAATGGATGACAAAACACCTCCCCAAAATTTTTTGCGCAATGAACACGGACAGGCCATGAAGCCCGTCACGAGCATGATGGCCTCGGTGAAGAACCCAGAAAGTAAGCACGGCCGTGCATCCCATCATGCGCAGGCCGTGACAAGCTCAACAAAATCTAGCGGCCCTGGTCATGGCTGTGAACATGATCACGGCAAGTCCATGATCACTTCGGCAGAAATCAAAAAAATTGGTGATTCCAGACGCGAACGCGGTCACAGTGGTGCGATCCATCACAGCCAAGCCGTGAACACTTCAGCGGATCCTGAAGCACTCAATCACAGCCGTGAAGACCATCATGGCCATGTCATGATCGCCTCGCCAGATTCCAGAATGATTGATCATGGCCGGGAACAGCATCATGGCCAAGCCGTGATCACCCCTGAAGACTTCGTTCGGCCCCGACGACCCCGTTTTGACATGCACAACCCTCCATACCATGTTCATCCATCCAACGAGGATCTAAGCGAGCCCAAGAAGGTGATAATCCGGCTATCCCAACACTCAACCCAACCCTCAGACCGCTACATGGGAGTTGTTAGCCCACTATTGATCCATACAGCAATGCTCCCACCCAAGGACCATGCAACCCAACCTCATAAAGGCCTAGCCCAAAATGGGCAGCATAATCATCTCAACAACATGGCCCAAGGATGTGCAACGACCATTGTGACCCAGCCCACAACATTTAAGTTCTGCTGCTTCATCGTGGCGTGTTCCAAAGGCGTCTAACCACCCGGCCGCACTCCAGGATGAGGAATCAAAGGACATGCACCAGCTTCACTTTACTTGTTAGAAGTTTATTTTATTTTGTCTTTAGTTGTAGCTTGACCACTTTTGGGGTTGCAAGAGTTGGTAGTTAGTTGGGATTCTCATCTCCTACTAGTTTGTCTTGTTCCCTCCCCTCTTGTTCTATAAAAGAGGTGGTTGGGCTAGTTGATCTTTAGTTCTCTCATAGAGGTAGAGTTCTCCTGGTGAGCTGCGAGTGCCTCCAGCATTTGGGATCTTGGTCGGTGCCTCGATCCTGGTGTTTGTACGAGTCTTGGTTGGAGCCTCGACTCCTTGTTGTATTTCTAGCTTTGCAAGAAGTAAATCCTACCGCCTCCGGTGGGTCAGGTTCACCAATTTTCAGAAGTTATTTGTGTGTTTTCCACTGTGCTTGTTGGGGTATGCCCTTAAGGCTAATTTTTGAGGCCTAGGGATTCTATGAGTATCATGTATATAAACTCTTATGTTTATAAAGGCAATGGTTGTTATTCAGTTTGTTACATTGTCTGCAGCAATAAATGTACTTCTGAATAATGTCTCAAAGCTGTTCAGCTAGGCTGACATGCTATATGTCCTTAGTCGAGATATCTTGGTAAACATGAGACAGCCTTGATATGATTGAGACTAATATGTGTTCTAATCTTATAGGATGCTTCGAGCATGGAATAAGATGTAGACTCATGGGTACATTGGTTGTACTGGACAGACCCTACTAGGATATTCAATTGCTTGTCATAATGTGAATAATCCTTGATTGCAACAAGTGGCACATGTCCTCTGACTTGAGATCACTTGTGTTTCTAAATGATGATTGTCATTGTTTTGAGGTAGTTCAATATCATTTGAAACATAATGGTTATAGACTATCTTGGATAATGATCATGAGTCAGGTTAGGACACTAGTGATAGATATAGGATTGCCGTCTCCTTGTTGAAGGAGTGAGATGTTCTAAAGGGGCCCCCCCTAAATGAGATGATTGAGAAAGTGTATGGCCATACCCAGGTGACTATGATCATCTGATCTAATCATGCTCATCACATTGGAGTTACAGGCTTGACACGCTTGTCCAATAAGAACATCCAGTGGCAAAGGAAATATGTATGCCTTGTGAATGGATTCACACTTGTGCTGTGGTTTGGGTGTAGTCTTGGAAGACTCTTTCCTTTATATCGGGAGACAGTGATGTGTTGCTAGATACCCCCTCACTGATCATGATAACGAAAGTTATCGTTACCGACATTTAAAGGAAACCCTTAGGGTCGCACAATTTGATGATATGGCTTACTTAAGTCAGATCGTGTGGACTGAATTCTTTGGGTTCAGTTTAAAGGGATTTAATCTCTGATTGTGAGTGAGATCTGGTTTGATCATGTTTGATTGATTTGGGCTTGAGATCGGTAAGCTTCGATCGAGAGAGTTGATGCTAGATCGGTGAGATCAAGAGCATCAGGAGATGAATAGTTAGATCTGGAACCTTAGGGTTTGATATGGTCTAGACCAAGTGGCTTGGCTCAATTTGGGTTTTGAACCAAATCTAATTGAACCGGTTCACTATGTGAACGCTTGGTTCAATGAGAGGTTCAATGAGAGGAAGTTTCGAACGTTCACTTGGAGTGAACGCTTGAGCCATTGAGACTTACCTATTTTGGAAGGCGGTTTTCAATGTTGAAAACAAAACGCTTCCATGTGGTAACGTTGCTCACTTCACTTCAACGCCTTGCATTTTTTCGCTTGGAGGTGGTTGACGAGAAGGAGAGGTTTCGGACAAGGAGCTCTCGGCCAAAGAGAATCATCTCATCCCTTGCATACGACAACCTTTGAAGAAACTTGCTAGCACAAGGATCTCAAAGAGTAGCCGTTGATCATCTTGTGTGTGACGACAAGGAGGAGACCTCTTTTGTTCTCTTGATTCCAAGACACCACTCACACAATGGCTATGGTATGATTTTTCATTCATACTTGCAAGTTTTCGACAAGTTGATCATATGATTCTTCAAATGATCTTTTGGAAACCCTAGCTTCCGCTATGAAAATCTTGATATGCGCCCCTTTAGGGTTTCACCCCCTTGCGCTCCCCCTTGAAGGGGACCCTTCTTCAGTGCTTTCCATCACCTTCCTTCACCCTTCACCCGTGAGCATGCGTACATCGGAGGCGTGGATGATTCTCGTTTCTTGGTGCATTTCAAGTTCATAGCCGCATAAGTTGAACCCTGCACCCCACGACCACCCCTAAGAAAATATGCTGCGCTTAAAATTTGCTTTGAGGTTAGTGGGAAATTTTATAGTTCTGAGTGCCATTGTTCTCCTCTCGCATTTGTGTTGCCCCAAACGAATTCGTCGCTATTTCCATCATGTTTTCTTGCTGCATTTCTGAAGCGTTTTCACTTCCCTCATCAAAAGACCCTCTCTCATTTCTTCATGCATTGTGTAATACCGTAGAGTACGGCACTAAGGACCCTTCCACCCACTATAGCTGCATCAACAATAGTTCTCATTTATTTCAAACTTAAAACATTTCCTTGGTAAACAAGGAATGAATACAATGTTTTTTTTGTGAGAGAAGGTACATAATAGCAATTATCTAACTCTAACTGAAGTCCAGAGGGCAAGGAGAGCATCAAAATTTCTACAGCAACAACAGCAACCTGTGCCCCATTTCCAACTCATCGGTCAATCTCTCTAGGCCGCACCAATCTACTTTTCTTGAGCCCTGCATATTTGTACAAATATGAGCTCCGCATGTAGTATCCAATACCCATGAGATATAAGTAGAAAGGTTGACTTTGGCAACATAAATACCTGAGCTAGTAGACAAGGGCTTGCCTTTCTTCTCCTTGTTCTAAAGTTGTTTGCAGTCCCTTCCCCAGTGGCCCTACTCGCCACATTGGAACATCTCTTATCCTTTGTCTTCTTCACCTTGTTTTTTAGTGCTTTAGTAGGACCCTTGACACTGCCTTTAGCATGTGTCTTACCCTTCTTTTTTTATATTCCTGGTTGTGGGAACTAGAAGAACAGAGTTGGGTTTGGTCTTGACTATTTCTCGCTCGGTCATCTGGATCATATTCAACGGCTCCTCCCTCGTGCACTGAATCCAGTTCATGTTGAAATTTATAATAAACGGACTGAAGCTATAGGACAGGGACTGTAGAATAAGATCCGTGACTAGCTCGTTATCGACTGTGTGTCCTAGTCACTTGAGATGATCCACATACCCAATAATCTTGATTACATGGGGTCCCACTAGAGCACCTTCCAATAACTTGCATAGAAAGACTACTTTGGCAAAGTCATATCTCTCAGTTCTAGCCAGAGACTTAAACATCTGCTTAAAATGTGTTATCATCTGAAAAGCATTTTGCTCCTCATATTGCACTTGAAGTTCAGGTGCCATAGTGGCTAGTATGAGACATACAACTTCCAAAGAGTCATCTTGGTGCTTTCTAAAAGCCTCCCTATCTGCCACTCGGGCATTAGGTGTAGGAGGTACAGAAGAGCTTGCTCAAGGACATATAGCTTCTTCTCGAGCTTGAGGGCTATACTCAAGTTTCGATGCCAATCCATAAAGTTGGTATCAACCAACTTATCCTTCTCTAGAAGGGATGGCAATGTTAATCCGCAATTATTCATTGCCATTTGATCTATAATAACAAAGAAAAAGTATATTAGTACTACTTTGAATCATTTAATATGCACTTGTATTAAATGATCATGGCTCTCACTATTTTAATGGAATTGACAACCCACAAAATCAATCGGGAAATCCATGATTGCCTAGTGAGATGGGATTCTTATTTCACATGAGGCTTTGCGTCCCACGAGGGTGGGATGAGATGCACAAAGTGACCCATGCTTCTTAAGGTGGGTTTGCTGGCCAATTGCACGTGGCAATTATCCTTATTGAGACAATCTAGGCATCTCATGTCCAGTGAGAGCTGGAAACAACATGAAACCCTAACCACTCAATGATGCCTCTAGAGTTCCATCATGTGGCCACCACATGTGAAAAACTAGTCAAGTCTATTTCTAACCGTTATGCCTAGGGCCAGCAAGTTTCCTTGTGAAGGCACATCCAGGTTAAAATAAGACTAGGGAAACTATTGTCACCATCCACCTTTTAAAGATAAGTGGGTGTGTCCCATGAGGGTGGGAAATAGTGCACAAAGTGACTCATGCTTCTTAAGGTGGGCACACTGGCCGATTGCACTTGGCAATTCCCTTTATTAAGACGGTCTAGGTATCTCATGTCCAGCAAGAGCTAGAAATAACATGAAACTCTAACCTCCCAATGATGCTTCTAGAGTTCCATCATGTGGCCACCACATGTGAAAAACTAGTCAAGTCTATTTCTAATTGTTATGCCTAGGGCCAACGAGTTTCCTTGCGAAGGCATGTCCAGGTTAAAACTGGACTGGGGAAACCATTGTCACCATGCACCTTAAAAAGATAAGTGGGTGTGTCCCACGAGGGTGGGAAACAGTGCACAACACCACTGATCAATAGCTTGATGAGGGCTACGAGTTAGAAGGATTATTTCAGACTTGATATTTTGTTTGAGGGTTTTTGAGGTCTCATCCTCTTAGTTTTATCTTTTGTCTAACATTACAAGCGTGCAATCCTATAGTGATAACAAAAAGATAAAACACATCTAGGCATGCTTTAGTAGATAAGGAAAGCGGTAAACAAGTGATGTGGTAATAGCCTAATCAACACATTGAACCAACACATGCCAAAGATGTTTATTGCTTGACCTAGGTGACAAACCCCAACAAGACCTATCCTTGTTGCCACTAAGATCCTTGTCCATGGTCAGCTCCAAGGTCCTCCAAGTCAAGGTATAGCTCTCAAACCCTAGAAACACCCCTAGGGAAACCCCAGAAGTGTCCCATGAAGGGTTCAACCAATGCCTTACTCTTTGATGCCGCCATCAACCAAGTTGCTCCAAGCAAGGTGGATGCGCCAAAGGTGATGATAAATCCTTAATCTTCAATTTTACAAGACAAAGAAAAAGAAAGAGCAGTATGTAGGCCTAACACAAACACATCACAGGCATACAAGCGGCTTGACTATGACCATAATACCATGCACAAGCAAGATACCTATCTCATGCTTTTCTATATGCTCATGAAAAATATAAAATCTGAATTTTAATTTTTCATCAAAACATGTATCTTTTCCTCAACCTCTTATCACAAATCCTTTGGTTATTTGTTTGTCTCAGGAGTCTACAAGTGGCATACCCATTGCCCTTCTTGCAATCCTTAACTTGCTAAGATTAGGGCAATCACCCAGTCCATGCCCCACATAATCTCAACAAGTCTCACATGGTGGGTCTATCCCACCATGAGTGGAGAAATTATTTTTTCCACATATGGCTCTATGCTAGTCGTGTGAAGAAAGTAGAAAACCAAAAGAAATTGAATAGAAGTTAGGAAAAAGAAACTTATAATTTTTCCTACTTTGAAGAACCGTGAGTCATATGTAGAATTTTTGAAAAAGAACATATGATATGTGAGCAAACAATAAAGCAATAAGGACTGTTCGAGTCTCGCAAGTTCCTCTGATACCATTGTTGGGAAACCCAGGGATTTTAAAATTTTACAAACATACCCAGATACATATAGCGAAAGAAAATCCTTGAAACAAGCTAGTCCCAAAAACCCAGAAGATCGAGTCAAGCGAGGGGGTTGACACGGTGAGTAAGAGATAGTACCTCAAAGCAATAGATGGAGAAACGATGTAAGTGCCTAAGTGTTCTCCCTCTGTAGTCTCACGCACAGCCGATGCTTGAGTTCTCTTCTTCCACACTCGGTGCCTGCCTCAGGAAGAAGATCCACGCCAAGGGTCTCCCTCTTAATCACTTGTGCCAACCTCTAGGAACTGGATGAGCCAAGGGAGGAAGAGGAGAAGAGAAGCTGCCTATGTTCTCCATCACTTGCGCCAAGGAAGAAGGATGGAGATTCTTGCGGCTTTGATGGAAGAAGAACTCCAAGCTTATGCTCCCACTAGTTGCTCACACCAAGGAGAAGAGATGTGTGCAAGAGGGTTCGGCAAGGGTCTCTTTTATAAGATGAAGAGGCGGTTTGGGTTAATTAGAAGGTGCAGGTGATTAGGGCTTGGATCAAAGGAATTATCCAATCAATTATCTTGATGAATTCTCTAATCCCATATGCACCTAAGCTTTGCCTAAGCAAACCCATGCCATATGCGCCCATATCATACCTAATGAGACAATTATTCTAGCCATGCGTTTAGACCTAGTCAAAGCATAATGAAAGTTTGCCTAATGTGTCATGGGTGCAAATCCTAATTTAATTAGGACTATAATTATGTTAATATTCAGCCCACATGCGCCCATGAGATTCCAATTAATATCTCAAGTGATTAAATCCAATCCAATCTCAATCAATCACTTGGAAGATACCAATCATTGTCATATGCACCACTCCTAATCAAATTAGAAGTCCTCATGCGCCTATGCCAACAATTCTTCCCTATTATACCCTTTAGCCCACTTATCTCTTCATTACAACTTATTAGCAAACCCCATTAGATAATGGGCCTAGTCCAAACTTCATTATGCATGTTAACCAAGTGATTGGATCCAATCCAATGTAACCCAAGGTCAAATGAGGCTAACCATGGTTAATTTTTGGTCAATATCCTAAAAATAATGTTTGGCTTTAATAAGTTTCTTCCATCTCATCAGGCCCATTGGCGCTGGTGAAATCTCCCAAATAGATCTGAGTTGTGAAATAACTCGATCTAAAGGCTACCCGTGTTGGTGTATATGCCCTGCAGACCAATGTATGGACATGGTCAGGCATTGTTTGAAAGTACTTTGATAGAATTATTAAAGGCATGGTCGTTATTATGCAGACTTCTCTACCTGCGTAGATGTATTGAGTTGCATATATAATGTCCCAGGAGTTTGGATTGGATCCATTCTCACAAGCTATCCCCAGTCAAGGTACCTTAGCAGATATGGGACAGCTTTGGTACATGTGAGACTGGTGTATGGGCTGGTTAGGTGCAGGGCACAGTAACGCAGACATACAGGTGCATTGGATGCACTGGAGTGATCCACCGTGAGGATTGACTTGTCTAGTCAACAAGTCAATCTCAGATGCAAGAGGTTTTTGCATTGATCCTTAGACTTGAGGTATTCATGCCTAGATCTGATGATAGGTATGCTTTAATACAGTCTTACGTCTCTCCGTAATTGGGAGATCAAAACGACTGTCATTGGGCATGTCATAAATCATGTAGAGGCATGGATGACTAATAGTAGGATTTGCCCCTTCCATATTGGAAGCATGATATCCACCTCGGGGCGCCCCACCTTATTGGTGCATGACAGGAAAGTGTAGGCCACACTTGTTGAGTCATGACCAGTGCATTGGATAATAAACTTGAGACTAATCCAATGGCAGGATATCAGTTCAGGCAAAGGGATCTATAATGCAATGGGAATCCTCGTTGCTTGTTAGGAGTTGTTGCCACAATGACTTTAGTCCTATGACATGGGTAGTAGTGATGTGTTGCTAGATACCCCTCACTACTTATGATGTTTACATCATTGCCATCGTCATATGGATCCTACGGGGTCACACGCAATAGACTCTTAACGTTGCTTTAATCAGAAGCCTAAGGATCAAGTTATTGGATAACTTGGATCCATTTGGAAGATTTCATCAGCGCCAATGGGCCTGATGAGTTGGAAGAAAGTTATTGGAGCCAAACTTCATTTTTGGCAGGTTGACCCGAAATTGACCTAGATTGGTCACATTTGGATTAGGGTTGCATTGGATTGGATCCAATGGCTTAATCAACCCATGCCATGAAGTTTGGGCTAGCTCATTATCTAATGAGGCCCAATAATTAGTTATCATGAAGAAGTATAAGCAAATAAGGGTATAATGGGGAAGAATTATACCCCATTGGCGCCAAGGGCATAATGGGGTGAAGTGGGCGCATGTTGCTTCATAAGGAAGCATTAGGCGCCTCCCCCTTTGCTCCTTGGATGGAATACTTGCCTCTAAGGCAAGTCTTGGGGCTGATATGGCTTGAGAACTTTTAAGGGAAGTCCTTGAGCGCATATAGATGATAGGGTGAGGAATATGGTAATGTCTTGGAGACTTACCTTACCTCAAACCCTAATTTCTCCCAAGAAACCACCCTAGCCGAATTCTTCATGAAAGTTGCGCCTAGCCCTACTTCCTTGGATGGAATTAGTGCATACAAGGTATGCTTTGGGATGATATGGCCATTGGGAAAATTAGGAAAGGTTGAATGAGATTTATGGTAAAGTCTTGGAGACTTTCCTTATCTCAAGACTTCTTTATCCTAGCCGCCCACTTGGCATGATCCTAGCCATTGCCCTTGCCGCCTCTAGTCCTATTAATAGAACCCTAGTCGCCCCACTAAAAGGTTGATTCGTGTGGAGGACTTCTAGGAGGCGAGAGCAAGGGCAAAGGGTGACAAGAACAAAGGCTTGGCGCAACCCTTCTTCCTAGTGGCCGAAAGACATCTTTTCTTCTTCTCCTCTTCTTGGCGCAAAGAGAGATTGAGCTTGGTGGCTTCTCGTTCCATTGTCGCAAGCCCTTTCCCTCTCATTGCCATTGGCGCATCTTGCTTGAAGGTGGCGCAAGCAAAGGAGAAGAAAGAAAGCACTTGGCGGCATCATCTTCTTCCTCATCTCCTCTAGGCGCTTTCATCTTGGAGGTGGCGCAAGAGAAGTGGAGTAAAGGCTCGATTCTCTTCCCGAGGCTAGCACCAAGCGTGGAAGGGAGCAACGATCAAGGAGTCGACGCGTGGATACTTGTAGAGGGCGAACACTTGGGCGCCTTCAGCATGGCTTCGACGTCTAGACAAGCAAAAGAGGTACATCTCTATCACATCCTTGTGTGTACTCACTCGCATGGATCCTTGGGACTGGAATGTGTTTCGGGTGTAATGCTTCTTCCGCTGCGTCCTGGGACTGCAAAATTTAAAATTACACCCGGCATTCCCTAACAGTGGTATCAGAGCTACTTGCGAGAAACACAAGGTGTACGTTTGCTTGTGTGAAAAATTTTTGGAAAATTTTTCTTTCTAACCATGCGCGTTTCACGTAGAAAGCGTTTTCATCCAAACCTCTCTTCTCAACTTTGTGGCCGAAACTTGGATTTTGCTTATGGTTGATTTAAGACCAAAGGCGCACGTGGTTTTGTCAAGTAGGACGGGCATTGTGTCTTCGGACTAGCCGGGTCTCTTGATCTAACAAAACTGCCAGCCGATAGGGTCTATGAAATCATCCTAAAACTTGATCTAAGTTTTAGCACAAAATTGGTTAAGATAGTGTTTGGATGGAGTTGGCGCATAAGGGACTAAAATTTGATTTTCACGGATTTTCAAATTTAACATGCGCCACTTGATTGGGTTGATATGGTCATAGCGAGTGCCCTCCTGTGTTGTGATGTGGAAGCATGTTTCCACCTGTGATGAATGCTTGTAAAATCTTCCCACCACCTGCGTGTGGTTCTTCCCCTTCTTGATGTAAAATTTTTCATCTTTCTTTAGAATAGATATAGAATCGTTTACATAGGTTAGGTTAAGGTTCATCAAAGACAACAAGGAGCCTTCTTCAATCGAAGTCAGAAGTGGCGCCAGCTTTGGAAGCATGGTGATGGACTTGCAGATGAAGGAAGGACACATGCATTCGGCTTCTGGCATGGGCTGATTTGCTCTAGGGACTCGCAACCCTTGGATGCGCGATAACATGTCACATGGCTCGTGACAAGTTATGTGTATGAAAAGGGCTATGACCATATCGACCAAAAATAGCATGCCTGTGATGGTTTATTATTTTGTCCGTAGCATGCCTGTGATGAGTTTCCTTTGCTGCCATAACCATAGGAAAACTGCATGCTAGAAAAGAATAAAATAAACTCTCATTGAAATATCAAGTCAATAGCCTTCTAACGCGTAGCCCTCATCAAACTATCGATCAGTGGTGCTGTGAACTGTTTCCCACCCTCGTGGGACACACCCACTTATCTTTTGAAGGTGTGAGGTGACAATGAACTCCCCAGTTCAGTTTTAACCTGGACGTGCCTTCGCAAGGAATTCGTTGGCCCTGGGCATAACGGTTAGGACCAGACTTGACTAGTTTTTCATATGTCACTGACATGATGAATCACTAGAGGCAGCTGTTGAGAGGATAGGGTTCTGTGTTGTATCCAGCCCTCGCTGGACACAGAGTGCCTAGTCTGTCTTAACTAAGAGGAATTGTGCGCAGCACAATTGGCTGGCATGCCTACCTAAGGAAGCATGAGACTTTCTGTGCATCTCAACTCACCCTCGTGAGTCACGGAGACCTTATGTGAAATTAGGATCCTAGTCACTTATTTCCATGTTGAGTTTGAGAGTTCTCAACTTGTTATGGAAATAGTGGGAGTATAGCATTTAATTTAAAGTCCTTGTTAAAATGCTTTATCATTGTACTTATTTTACTTATTTGCCTATTGTAGATTGCATCTCCTGATCTAAGAATGAAACTTTATAAAAACAAACTGGATGGGACAAATTGGACAAAATGGTTCGAGATTTTGTCCAAGATACTGGAACAAGAGAATAAGGTGCATCTTCTTGAAAGACCTCCATCCCAGCCCAGTGTGTATTTCACCACTGAGTGGGAGTGGAATGTCTATCTTGAACACTGTGAAGATAATGAACAGTACACTGTTCTTGTCTTAGAGTGCATGACCCCAGAGGTCAAGGTTGAGTGTGATGAGATGGGGATCTATGATATTATCATACATCTCAAAGGTCTCTTCACACCATGCTCTAAGGATAATGATCATGACAGTTCTGTTGGATCTTCAGAGTGTATGCCTATATCTAAGAATAACCATGGTCCTGTATCTTCGAAGCTCATACTTCGGAAGACTGGGAATGCATGGGTATTTCGAAGAGGATTAATGGCCAAGAAGAGCATGGCAAAGAAGAAGGGATGTAATCCATCCGCTTCAGGTATTGTGTTACCATGGTCTTTATGTCTACTTCTTATAGGTACTGGGTACCGCATGTGAGCTTACATATGTTTTTCATATACAGGAGCTCAAAAGAAGTAGGACGACTAGGCTTGGTGGGATCGACTCTCGGGTCAGAGACGGAGCATTGGATGCTGCTGTTGATATCATCTCACTGCCTTGGAGACTTTATCTAGGACTCTGCTATCATGTATCAGCTCATGTATTAGAACATCATCCCTTTTTGGAAAGGATTTCAGTTTGAAGTAATATATGGTATTTTTCTTTATAACTGAGATGTTCTATTGAAGTGATACGGTTGATAATAGTTTGTGGTCTTATATGTAACACAAGATCAGATCCAATGATTCAATTAACACTCTGTTGTAGCATTGTCTCTTGAACCATAGAACAATGGTCACATCCAAAGGTCCATGGACTATTGGGATCATTATCCTTTTAGGATTATGATAAATGTGAGCCTTGTTCAAAGGAACAAAGTGACAGATGCTGCCTTCACCATAAAGGGTTGAAGGGTAAGTGGCTTGTTGGATCTATTACACAGCAATGTATGTGGACCCATGTGAACAAGCACTGAGACGTGTTATATACTTCATAAGGTGTGGGTATGCTTTATCCAACCTAAGAACTTTGGAGAAATCCAAGAAGTTCACAAATGAAGTATTGAGTCAAATTGGTGGATCTATTAAAGCACTTTGATTGGACCAAGGTGATTAGTGGAGAATTTGATGACTCTCCTAAGGAGTGTGGGGTTATCTCACAGCTTACTTAGAACACCACTGTGTGGTGAATTTCAAAGAAAGAAAGAGGAACACATTGGATGTGATTTCATCTTTGAATAGTCATACAAGTACACTACTATGATGCCATGCAAACAGAAGTACTGTCACTCCATTAAAAGGTATGTCTAAAATAGCTTTTGAGTTAGAAACTGGATAATATCTCATTCCTTCAATGAAATTGGGAATGTAATATGCAGTGATCTCAAAAGTATATTTGTGGAGCACTGAAGGGTGCTGTTTCTATCCCAAGGAGAACAAAATATTTGTTGCTCCATACTGCTGTCTTTCTTTTGAAAGAAGCTAGTGGGAGTAGATCTGATTAGGACAAGGTCCAGAATCTACCACAATAAATTTAGACACAAATGGAGAGTAGAATCTCACGTATAGGTTGAAAGTCAACCTGTAGTTCAAGGAACACAGGAACCATATAAGTCTGGATAGATTCGAAATGCTGGGCATGATGAATTTATCATCTGGGATAAAACCTAAGACTTATGGAAGCGGTCGGTCGACCAGATTCCAAGAAATGGCTAAACAACCGTGATGGACTCCATGTCTGCTGATCAAGTCTGGGACGTGGATGAGCTGCCAAAGGGGTGATTCCCACAGGCTATAAATAAATCTTCTGGGAAGATAGACATGGAAGGTAACACTGTTACCTTGAAAGGCAAGCTAGTGAACAGAAATTTCAAACAAATCCACTGGGTGGATAATGATGAGATTTTCAGAAGCTGTGTTTGAGTCCATTAAGTATATGCTTGTTGCATAGATGTCTTAAAAGGATATCCATATGAAAATAGTCAGTGTTTTCATATAGTGGCCATAAAGATATGCATGGTCTTATGCAAGCATGTTATAAGAACCTGTGTTTACAAGAAGATCAGTGGGAGCACCATAATAATTCTTGTTCTAAAAGATTGATGATATTCTCCTCACATGGAATGACATCTCAGCCCTTCACATGTTGAAGAAGAGGTTTGAGAAGTATTTCGAGCAGAATGATCTAGGGAATGATGCCTATATCCTAAGACATGTGGATCTATAGTTGGAGATCCAAGGTAGTCATTGCCCTTTAGTCAATCTATGTTCATCCGGAAGTTTCTGGAGAGGTTCATACTGGGTGATTCCAAATAATGATACCTTCCAAGAAGATATGGTCTGACTCTCTCAAGGATGTTGTATCTTTTGACATAGTTAGAGAGTAATAACATGAGTCTAAAATCCTGTTACATTGGGTACAGGATAGATCATGTTTTGTGTATGGTACATAAGACCATTTGTGGCAAGTGCTTGGAACATGGCCAGAAAGTTTCAATGAGATCCTAGTGTTTGACACTGGACAGCTGTGAAAGCAACCCTTCATACTTGGGAAGTATAAAGGATTGAATTTTAGTCTATGATAGACAGGAAGAACTTTGTGTACAGGGGTACACTGACACTTCGTTCCAGTCTAATGACTATCGTTCATAGCCAGGATTTGAGTTTTGCCTTGATGTGGTGTTGAAGGCTGAAAGAGCTTTATGCAAACCATAGTGGCAAATTCTACAATTAAGGCTGAGTACATTGTAGCTTCTTGTGGCAGCAAAGGAAGCAACTTCATTCATTTGAACTTAACTTAGTGCCTAGTGCTTGATGGTCCAGTATAGTTCATACTGGGGCCGTAAGCATGTGTAAAGGAACTAAGCATTCAAGTATGTACTGCAGCAATATCATCTGATCTTGGAGATCATGGATGATGATTCAAAATTAGATAAAATAAACACAGATAGCAATCTGGAAAACCCACTGACGTAGCCTCTGGCGCAGCGGAAGCTAAATAGGTCATACTAGAGACATAGGAACTGATTAAACATCAGTTGCCCTTGGTCTTAGTGCAAGTGGGAGATTGTTGGTGTATATGCCCTGCAGACCAATGTATGGACATGGTCAGGCATTGTTTGAAAGTACTTTGATAGAATTATTAAAGGCATGGTCGTTATTATGCAGACTTCTCTACCTGCGTAGATGTATTGAGTTGCATATATAATGTCCCAGGAGTTCGGATTGGATCCATTCTCACAAGCTATCCCCAGTCAAGGTACCTTAGCAGATATGGGACAGCTTTGGTACATGTGAGACTGGTGTATGGGCTGGTTAGGTGCAGGGCACAGTAACGCAGACATACAGGTGCATTGGATGCACTGGAGTGATCCACCGTGAGGATTGACTTGTCTAGTCAACAAGTCAATCTCAGATGCAAGAGGTTTTTGCATTGATCCTTAGACTTGAGGTATTCATGCCTAGATCTGATGATAGGTATGCTTTAATACAGTCTTACGTCTCTCCGTAATTGGGAGATCAAAACGACTGTCATTGGGCATGTCATAAATCATGTAGAGGCATGGATGACTAATAGTAGGATTTGCCCCTTCCATATTGGAAGCATGATATCCACCTCGGGGCGCCCCACCTTATTGGTGCATGACAGGAAAGTGTAGGCCACACTTGTTGAGTCATGACCAGTGCATTGGATAATAAACTTGAGACTAATCCAATGGCAGGATATCAGTTCAGGCAAAGGGATCTATAATGCAATGGGAATCCTCGTTGCTTGTTAGGAGTTGTTGCCACAATGACTTTAGTCCTATGACATGGGTAGTAGTGATGTGTTGCTAGATACCCCTCACTACTTATGATGTTTACATCATTGCCATCGTCATATGGATCCTACGGGGTCACACGCAATAGACTCTTAACGTTGCTTTAATCAGAAGCCTAAGGATCAAGTTATTGGATAACTTGGATCCATTTGGAAGATTTCATCAGCGCCAATGGGCCTGATGAGTTGGAAGAAAGTTATTGGAGCCAAACTTCATTTTTGGCAGGTTGACCCGAAATTGACCTAGATTGGTCACATTTGGATTAGGGTTGCATTGGATTGGATCCAATGGCTTAATCAACCCATGCCATGAAGTTTGGGCTAGCTCATTATCTAATGAGGCCCAATAATTAGTTATCATGAAGAAGTATAAGCAAATAAGGGTATAATGGGGAAGAATTATACCCCATTGGCGCCAAGGGCATAATGGGGTGAAGTGGGCGCATGTTGCTTCATAAGGAAGCATTAGGCGCCTCCCCCTTTGCTCCTTGGATGGAATACTTGCCTCTAAGGCAAGTCTTGGGGCTGATATGGCTTGAGAACTTTTAAGGGAAGTCCTTGAGCGCATATAGATGATAGGGTGAGGAATATGGTAATGTCTTGGAGACTTACCTTACCTCAAACCCTAATTTCTCCCAAGAAACCACCCTAGCCGAATTCTTCATGAAAGTTGCACCTAGCCCTACTTCCTTGGATGGAATTAGTGCATACAAGGTATTCTTTGGGATGATATGGCCATTGGGAAAATTAGGAAAGGTTGAATGAGATTTATGGTAAAGTCTTGGAGACTTTCCTTATCTCAAGACTTCTTTATCCTAGCCGCCCACTTGGCATGATCCTAGCCATTGCCCTTGCCGCCTCTAGTCCTATTAATAGAACCCTAGTCGCCCCACTAAAAGGTTGATTCGTGTGGAGGACTTCTAGGAGGCGAGAGCAAGGGCAAAGGGTGACAAGAACAAAGGCTTGGCGCAACCCTTCTTCCTAGTGGCCGAAAGACATCTTTTCTTCTTCTCCTCTTCTTGGCGCAAAGAGAGATTGAGCTTGGTGGCTTCTCCTTCCATTGTCGCAAGCCCTTTCCCTCTCATTGCCATTGGCGCATCTTGCTTGAAGGTGGCGCAAGCAAAGGAGAAGAAAGAAAGCACTTGGCGGCATCATCTTCTTCCTCATCTCCTCTAGGCGCTTTCATCTTGGAGGTGGCGCAAGAGAAGTGGAGTAAAGGCTCGATTCTCTTCCCGAGGCTAGCACCAAGCGTGGAAGGGAGCAACGATCAAGGAGTCGACGCGTGGATACTTGTAGAGGGCGAACACTTGGGCGCCTTCAGCATGGCTTCGACGTCTAGACAAGCAAAAGAGGTACATCTCTATCACATCCTTGTGTGTACTCACTCGCATGGATCCTTGGGACTGGAATGTGTTTCGGGTGTAATGCTTCTTCCGCTGCGTCCTGGGACTGCAAAATTTAAAATTACACCCGGCATTCCCTAACAACCCGATCAATACAAAGACTCGAGCATCAAGGTGTGCGACCCTGTAGGTTCCTCTGACGTTGGCAGTGATGAACTAAGGTCATCACAAGCAGTGAGTGGCACCTAGTAGTGCATCATTGCAACCCAAGTCTTTGGAATGGATATCAACATCGACATCCCCATCATCACAACAAGGTACCGATGCATTACAGTCCCTTGTTTTCACCTAATCTCATGGTCATGACTAATATAAGTTCTCAGTTGGGTATGGCCATACACTTTCAGTCATAGAACCATAGGGGGGCCCCATGGTTATAAAGCTTCCCACATGAAGGGGCAAATCCTATATCTATCCATTGACATTCTCATACGGGTCGTGACATACTCAATGACAACTATTATGACCTCCCAACTACAGTGAGGTGTTAGGTTGTATCAAAGCATGTCTCTAACCATATGGAAACGTCAATGACCTCAAGTCAAAGGATCAATGCATCTCATATCACTTGTAAGGTTAACTCATGACACCAAGTTAGAGCCTCACAGCGGGTTGATCTAGTATATCTACCACTGATATACCCATATGTCTGCATTAACACCATGTGCCAAACCAGCCCATACACTAGTCTCACATGTACTAGAGCTATCCCATATCTGTTGGGGTATGCCCTTAAGGCTAATGTTTGAGGCCTTGGGATTGTATCAGTATCATGTATAAACTCTATGTTTATGAAGGCAATGGTTGTTATTCAGGTTGTTACATTATCTGCTGCAATATGTATACTTCTGAATAATGTCTCAATGCTATTCAGCTAGGCTGATATGCACTTTAGTCCTTAGTCGAGATATCTTGGTGAACATGAGACAGCCTTGATATGATTGAGACTAATATGTGTTCTAATCTTATAGGATGCTTCGAGCATGGAATAAGATGTAGACTCATGGGTACATTGGATGTACTGGACAGACCCTACTAGGATATTCAATTGCTTGTCACAATGTAAATAATCCTTGTATGCAACAAGTGGCATATTTCCTCTGACTTGAGATCACTTGTGTTTCTAAATGATGATTGTCATTGTTTTGAGGTAGTTCGATATCATTTGAAACATAATGGTTATAGACTGTCTTGGATAATGATCATGAGTCAGGTTAGGACACTAGTGATAGATATAGGATTGTCGTCTCCTTGATAGGAGTGTGATGTGCTAAAGGGGCCCCCCTGGATGAGATGATTGAGAAAGTGTATGGCCATACCCAGATGACTATGTTCATCTGATCTAATCATGCTCATCATATTGGAGCTACAGGCTTGACACGCTTGTCCAATAAGAACATCAAGTGGCAAAGAAAACATGTATGCCTAGTGAAGTGGATTCACAATTGTGCTGTGGTTTGGGTGTAGTCTTGGAAGACTCTTTCCTTTGTATTGGGAGACAGTGATGTGTTGCTAGATACCCCTCACTGATCGTGATAACGTAAGTTATCGTTACCAACATTTAAAGGAAACTCTTAGGGTCGCACAATTTGATGATATGGCTTACTTAAGTCAGATCGTGTGGACTGAATTGTCTTGGTTCAGTTTAAAAGGATTTAATCTCTGATTGTAAGTGAGATCTGGTCTGATCATGTTTGATTGATTAGGGCTTGAGATCGGTAAGCTTCGATCGAGAGTGTAGATGCTAGATCGGTGAGATCAAGAGCATCAAGAGATGAAAGGTTAGATCTTGAACCATTTGGATCAATGAGATATAGACCATGGCTTGGGCTGATTTGATTTGGTCTTTGAACCAAATGCAATTGAACCGTGGCTTGGTTCAAAGAGGAGAAAAGGTGCGATCGGTTCACTTGGAGTGAACGCATGGATGTGTTGGGGTATGCCCTTAAGGCTAATGTTTGAGGCCTATGGGAATGTATTTGTATCATGTAATAAACTGTTATGTTTATAAAGGCATGGTTGTTATTCAGTTAGCTACATTGTCTGCTGCAATATATGTTCTTCTGAATAATGTCTCAAAGCTGTTCAGCTCGGCTGACATGCTATTATGTCCTTAGTCGATATATCTTGGTGAACATGAGACAGCCTTGATATGATTGAGACTAATATGTGTTCTAATCTTATAGGATGCTTCGAGCATGGAATAAGATGTAGACTCATGGGTACATTGGATGTACTGGACAGACCCTACTAGGATGTTCAATTGTTTGTCACAATGTGAATATTCCTTGATTAAGACAAGTGGCACATTTCCTCTGACTTGAGATCACTTGTGTTTTCTAAATGATGATTGTCATTGTTTTGAGGTAGTTCAATATTATTTGAAACATAATGATTATAGACTATCTTGGATGGTGAGCTTGAGTCAGGTTAGAGCACTAGTGATAGACATAGGATTGCCGTCTCCTTGTTTAAGGAGTGTGATGTTCTAAAGGGGCCCCCTGGATGAGATGATTGAGAAAGTGTATGGCCATACCCAGGTGACAGTGTTCATCTGTTCTAATCATGCTCATCATATTGGAGTTACGAGCTTGACAGGCTTGTCCAATAAGAACATCTAGTGGCAAAGGAAATATGTATGCTTTGTGATTTGATTCACACTTGTGCTGTTTTTGGGTGTAGTCTTGGAAGACTCATTTCTTTATATCGGGAGATAGTGATGTGTTGCTAGATACCCCTCACTGATCGTGATAATGAGAATTATCGTTACCGACATTTAAAGGAAACCCTTAGGGTCGCACAATTTGATGATATGGCTTACTTAAGTCAGATCGTGTGGACTGAATTGTTTGGGTTCAGTTTAAAGGGAATTAGTCTCTGATTGTAAGTGAGATCTGGTCTGATCATGTTTGATTGATTAGGGCTTAAGATCGGTAAGCTTCGATCGAGAGAATAGATGCCAGATCGGTCAGATCAGGGGCATCGAGGAGATCGACGGTTAGATCGGGAACCTTAGGGTTTATTTAAGATCTAGACTAGATCATTGGCTTGATTGGTTCTTAAACCGAACCAAAGTGAACCGGCTCACTTGATGAGCGCATGGTTCAAGGGGAGAGGAGTTGGCGACAAGTTCACTTGGCGTGAACGTTGGGGTGAGGAGTGGTTACTATTTTTAGTAACCATGATCTCCACTTGGTGGGTGCTCTCGTCCGAATAGAGTATTCTCTATTTTCGCCACTTCAACTTATTTTTCCTCTCGCCCATATTCCTCTCGAGATTATTGTGTGAGTGTGGCGACGCTTGACGCTTGACGCTTGAGGAGGATTCGGCCAAGAAAGATTGACATCTCATTTTCCCTTCACTCGTCAAAGGACCTCTTGGAACCTTGCTAGCACAAGGAGCACCAAGAGAGATAGCGACATCATCTTGTGTGTGACGACAAGGAGAAGATCTCGTTTGATCTTTGCTTCCAAGCCGCCATCTAGAAATGGCAATGGTATGGATCGAATCACCTCTTATGCATTCGGGTTTTCTTTAAGTTGATTATATAAGGTGCATGCGATTCTTAGAGACCCTATCCGCTGCTTGAAAAACTGAATATGCGCCATGCTGGGTTTCGCCCCCCTCTAGAAAGGGGTTCCAACAGGATGATCGCATGAACGCTTGGAGTTAAGGGCTTTCTATATTTGGAAAGTCGGTTTTCCCATTTGTGAAAACGCCTCCACATTTGAGTGGAACGTCTCCACTTCGATTTTGAGACATCCTCTTGCCTCTTCTCTCTCGACGACACACTCTCGTGTGAAGAAGGTTAACGCCTTGGAGAAAGTTCAGCCAAGCGAGACTTCATCTTTCATTCCCTTCCATTCGACAAGGAAACCTTGGACCCTTGCTAGCACAAGGAACGCTAAGGGAGTAGGCGATCTTCATCGTGTGTGTGAACTCTTTGAAGGAGATCAACGTTGTTCTCTTCTTCCAACACGCCATTCAAATCAATGGCTATGGAATGAATCCAAACTTTATCAAGTTGATCATATGTTCTTGCGAAAGTTTTGAAACCCTTGCTTCCGCTATGAAAGTTTTATATGCGCCTCCTATTAGGGTTTTTCCCTTCCTCTTGCTTTAGGGGACTTTCAATTGGTATCAGAGCCAGGTTATCGTTTGAATCATATGATTGCTTGATGTTATTGTGTGATCCATGTTTGCGCTTATGCTTAGATCTAAGGTTTATTACATGCGAAAATACATGTATGATGTATGTTACTCTTTGGCGCATGTATTGGCGCATGTTGTTGTTTTGTCAAAAACTTAACTTGCGCGCCCATCATTAGATCTAAGCGCCTGCTATAAACCCTTAGACGGGTTGATAGGGTTGAAGTCATCAGCCGAGTTTAGATCCAAACAGTCTGATCAGACCATCTGACAGCCTAGATGGGTCGACCAGATGGCACCTATGCACAAGCATGAGGTGGCTATAGGTCGACTGCATCAAGGGCGTGTAGCGAGGTCTGGTTGAGACAACCAGTGAACGCGCATGAGTTAGGCCCGGGGTCACACCCGCTTGCCAGAACTCATGAGGGTCGTTCTGTTGGGGTATGCCCTTAAGGCTAATGTTTGAGGCCTTGGGATTGTAACAGTATCATGTATAAACTATTATGTTTATAAAGGCAATGGTTGTTATTCACGTTGTTACATTATCTGCTGCAATAATTGTACTTCTGAATAATGTCTCAATGGTGTTCAGCTAGGCTGACATGCTGTAATGTCCTTAGTCGAGATATCTTGGTGAACATGAGACAACCTTGATATGATTGAGACTAATATGTGTTCTAATCTTGTAGGATGCTTCGAGCATGGAATAAGATGTAGACTCATGGGTACATTGGATGTACTGGACAGACCCTACTAGGATATTCAATTGCTTGTCATAATGTGAATAATCCTTGATTGCAACAAGTGGCACATTTCCTCTGACTTGAGATCACTTGTGTTTCTAAATGATGATTGTCATTGTTTTGAGGTAGTTCAATATCATTTGAAACATAATAGTTATAGACTATCTTGGATGGTGAGCTTGAGTCAGGTTAGGGCACTAGTGATAGATAAAGGATTGCCGTCTCCTTAATTGGAGTGTGATGTTCTAAAGGGGCCCCCCTCTGTATGAGATGATTGAGAAAGTGTATGGCCATACCCAGGTGACAGTGTTCATCTGATCTAATCATGCTCATCATATTGGAGCTACAAGCTTGACACGCTTGTCCAATAAGAACATCCAGTGGCAAAGGAAATTTGCATGCCTTGTGAATTGGATTCACACTTGTGCTGTGGCTTGGGTGTAGTCTTGGAAGACTCTTTCCTTTATATCGGGAGACAGTGATGTGTTGCTAGATACCCCTTACTGATCGTGATAACGTAAGTTATCGTTACCGACATTTAAAGGAAACCTTTAGGGTCGCACAATTTGATGATATGGCTTACTTAAGTCAGATCGTGTGGACTGAATTGTTTGGGTTCAGTTTAAAGGGATTTAGTCTCTGATTGTAAGTGAGATCTAGTCTGATCATGTTTGATTGATTAGGGCTTGAGATCGGTAAGCTTCGATTGAGAGAATAGATGCTAGATCAGTGAGATCAGGAGCATCAAGAGATCAATGGTCAGATCTTAAGCCTTAGGGGTTTATTATAATCTGGACTAATTGCTTGGTTTATTTGGTTATTGAACCAAATCGATTTGAACCAGCTCATTGGATGAGCGTATGGTTCAAGTTGGCATTTGCGATTGGGGTCACTTGAACGTTGAGATGGTTTTGCTATTTTTAGATAGCATGTCACAACGTGACCACATCTCTCTCACGTCGCCCCTCTCTCGCCCTCTTGTCGCCGTTTTGCCTTTGGCTCTACACACATTCGTGTGAGAAAAAGTGGTAGACGAAAAGACGAAAGAAGAAAAAAAAAACGCCAAGCAAGGAAAGCTCTCTCTTCCCTTCAAACGATCAAAGACACCTTGGACGATCCTTGCTAGCACAAGGGACGACAAGAAGGAGCAAGCCGTTGATCATCTTGTGTGTGACGATTTGGAGGAGACCTCTTTTGTTCTCTTGCTTCTAAGGCGCCATCTAGAAATGGCCATGGTATGAATCGCATTCTTTCTTGCATTCAAAAGTTTTAATGTTGATCATAATACATGCATCGATCCCATGAAACCCTAGTATCCGCTGCCCATGTTTTGTATGCGCCACTTTAGGGTTTCGGCTCCCCTTATTGAAAGGGGACTTTCAATTGGTATCAGAGCAGGTTTTATGCATCGTTTTATGATTGCTTAATGCTTGGTCTTCATGTTTGATCCATACTTGCGCATATGCTTAGATCTAGATGACATGCGAAACTAACATACATCTTAGTATATGTTTTTGTTGGCGCATGTATGTTGGCGCATCTATGTTTTCTTGAAAACTTCTTCTCATGCGCGACTCTCATTAGATCTAAGAGGCGCCTGCTTTAAACCCTTAGACGGGTTATTAGGGTTGAAGTCATCCCCTAGGTTAGATCCAAACAGTCTGATCAGATCATCTGACAGCCTTGATGGGTCGACCAGATAGCATCTGTGCATAAGCACGAGATGGCTATAGGTCGACTGCAGACAGGCGTGTAGCGATGTCTGATTGAGACGACTAGTGAACACACATGAGTTAGGCCCGGGGTCACACCCGCTTGCCAGAACTCATGAGGGTTGTTCAGCCCTGGCGCATGCATGGTTGACCATTAGGTCGACTCAAGTCAGTTACGACTTGGTGCATGCAAGGGCAATGGATCTGACTAGGTCAGATGAGTGGATCCCTTGTAATGGACCGTTGTAAGGTAGTAGGGCCAATAAGGAAAATTAAAATTGATGCCAATGGGGTTTTCGAAATTTTATTTTCTTATGTTGGATCGCATGATGTTTGTAAGCATATGTTTGTTTATTTAATCTTGTGTGGGCTGCCCATGTTTAATGTGTGCTGTGTTGGGGCCTGCGTGGCTGGAATTTAAATGTAAATAAATATTTTTATTGTGATCTGCGCATCACTTTTCATTTAAATTATAAAATGTAATTGACCTGCGCGTCAATCTTATCTAGATAGATTAATTTGTAAATTAATCAGACAAGAGCACAGAGCACACTTGGCAGAGGCGCTTGCAGCAGAAGATTGACCAGGTGGGAGGTCCAGGGTTCGACTCTGGGACCAGGCGCATTTTCCCTGGTAGGCGCACCTGAGCTGCAGATGGCGCTTGGGCCCTGGTTTGGGCCAGATGAGCAGCAAAAGACCCATGAAGAAAAGCAAGTGAAGACTTAAGTTTAATTTAAGGTCTAACTTAGGCTTAATGGGCTTTTACCACATAAGATCAGCATGCTTTCTATTTATTGCTTTTATAATTAGAATTGCATGAGTTTATCTTCTGCTATCACCATAGGAATTGCATGATAGTCAAGAAGATAAAAGACCGTTAAAATCCAACGCTAAAATATCAAGCTCGTAAGCCTTCTGACGCGAAACCTCACTGTTCTGATTATCGTTGGAGCCGTGTTGTACCCACTCAGTGGGCACGTCCATCTATCTTCAGACGGTGCGGGATTACACCTGCGTGTTACAGAGAAGGGATTTATCGCTTCTCGTTGCTCAGCATAGCACGTGGTGGTCCAGGGAGTAGGTCGGGTCAGCTTGACCATGTAGGCTACATATGTGGCGCATATGGTAGCACATGGAGGTAGCCATCTGTGGGATTAGAGACTGTGTTGTACCAACTCAGTTGGCACAGTCAGCTGGATTGCCCAGATGAAGGGGAATCGCACGGGTTGGCGATTGGCTGGGACAGCCTACCAGAGACTAGTGCTTGTACTCTCTGTGCATCTTATCTCGCCTGAGCGGGACGCGGAGACCAAGTATGAAATCTGGATCCCATCTCACTAAAAGAGTTCTACTCTTTCGGGCTGTTTTTGCTGGATTTTTCAGCCAGATAAAATAGTGAGAAAAGAATCTTTCTTAAGTCCTGGATTGATTCTGAACATTGATACTGACCTTGCTGTTCTTGCATTGTTGTAGATTCCTGCAGCAACGAACACCATGAGCTTCAATGTGCGATCCCTACTAGAAAGGGAGAAGTTTGCTGGGCCGAACTTCTCAGACTGGTACGGACACCTTAAGATTGTTCTTAAGGCAGAGAGGAAACTGTATGTCCTCGAGACGGCTATACCGCCTCAACCCGCTCCGAACGCCGCAAGGGCGGTTCAGGATGCCTATGAAAAGCATGTCAATGATAGCATTGATGTCGCTTGCCTGATGCTAGCGTCTATGACGCCACCGCTGCAGCGTCAGCATGAGGATATGTCTGCTATAAAAATTATAGCAAACCTCAAGATGCTGTATGCTGCGCAGGCGAGGACTGAGCGCTATAATTTGACTAAGCTGTTCTTTCAGAGCAAACTGGCTGAAGGGAGCCCAGTGGGAGCTCACGTGCTCAAGATGATTGGGCACAAGGAGGCTCTAGAGAAACTGGGGCATACCATCAATCAGGAGCTTGCTGTAGATATTATTCTGCCGTCTCTACCGCCCTCTTTCGATGCGTTCATCATTAACTTTAATATGAACAAAATCGATTGTACTCCGGCAGAGCTGCTGAATATGCTCTTGACTACTGAGGAGACTCTGAAGGGAAAGCCTTCAACCTCTGTCTTGATGTTTCCTTCAAGGAACAAGAAGAAGGGGAAGAAGGGCAAGACCCCTGTCAAGAGCTACAGCAAGGCTCTGAAGCAAAAGGTCAAGCGGTCGAAGGAATACAGATGTTTCCACTGTGGCCAGCTGGGTCACTGGAAAAAGGACTGTAAAGCGCTCCAAGGAGACAAGAGGGGAAGCATCGCTTCTGGCTCAGGTATATACGTGACGGAAGTCATGGTTTCATCTTCTTCTATTTCATGGGTATTGGACACTGCATGTGGAGTTCACATTTGTTCAAATGTACAGGAACTCAAGAGAAGAAGACAGGTGGGACAGCATGAGGTGGACCTACGAGTTGGAAACGGGGCACGGGTTGCTGCTGTTGCTGTAGGAGACTATTTCATCTCTTTACCATCTGGACTTGTATTGGAACTAGACAATTGTTACTTTGTTCCCAGCATTACTAAAAATATTATCTCTATTCCTGCTCTTGTCAGGAAAGGGTTTTCCTTTGAATGCAATATTTCAAAGTGTGTTTTGTCTTTAGATAATATTGTTTATGCTACTGGTTCAATTAACAATGGGTTATTCATGTTGGACATGGAATGTTCTATACACAATATTGATAATAAGAAAGCCAAATATGCTGATGACAGCACCTTGCTATGGCATAGTCGTTTAGGTCATATTAACAAGAAACGCATTAAGCGGTTGCATGATTATGGACTGCTGGGATCATTCTCCTATGAGGAGATTGATACATGCAAAGCTTGTTTGATGGGCAAAATGACGAAGTCGCCTTTTCCTCATAAAGGTCAAAGGACTTCAGGTTTACTTGACCTTATACACAGTGATGTGTGTGGGCCTTTTAGTAAACATGCCAGAGGTGGCTATCAGTACTTCATTACCTTCACTGATGATTTCAGTAGATATGGGTATGTCTATCTTATGAGACATAAAAGTGAATCTTTTGACAAGTTCAAAGAGTTCAAGAATGAAGTACAGAATCAGCTAGGCCGAAATATCAAGGCACTTCGTTCTGATCGAGGTGGAGAATACCTAAGTCGAGAGTTTACTGACTATCTAAAGGAGTGTGGGATTATCTCACAGCTCACTCCACCAGGAACACCGCAATGGAATGGTGTGTCCGAGAGGAGAAATAGAACGTTACTTGATATGGTTCGTTCTATGATGAGTCAGGCTACTCTACCTTACTCCTTTTGGGGATTTGCACTGGAGACAGCTGCAAAGGTACTAAACCGAGTGCCATCCAAGGCAATTTCAAAGACCCCATATGAATTATGGTATGGGAAACAGCCTAGCTTGACATTTATCAGGATCTGGGGCTGCGAGGCTTATGTCAAAAAGCTCGCCTCTGGGAAACTAGAGAGCAGATCTGAGAAATGTATCTTTGTCGGTTACCCTAAGGAAACTAAGGGTTATTATTTCTACGATCCCAAAGAGAACAAGGTGTTTGTTGCTCGGACGGCCATATTTCTTGAGAAGGAGTTTCTTCTGCAAGAGGCCAGTGGGAGAGAAATAAAGCTGGATGAGAATCCAGAGGAAGGACAAAGTGGTCAAGCATAGTTGGATGAGCCTGAGCCGGTAGAACAGGTTACTGAACAACCTGAGGCTCAGATATCACGGGAACCGCGAAGATCGGGAAGGATCCGTCGACAGCCTGAGCGCTATGACGGAGTCTACATCATTGATAATGATGAACCCCTCACTTATGCGGATGCGGTCAGTGGACCGGATTCAGCGAGATGGCTTCAAGCTATGCGCGCCGAGATGGACTCCATGTCAGATAACCAAGTTAGGGATTTGGTTGATCCGCCTCCGGGAGTTATCCCTATAGGCTGTAAATGGATCTTCAAGAAGAAGATTGACATGGATGGTAACGTGGTTACCTATAAAGGCAGGCTAGTTGCGAAAGGTTTCAAACAAATCTACGGGATAGATTATGATGAAACTTTCTCACCTGTAGCTATGTTTAAGTCTATTCGGATTCTTTTCGCGATAGCAGCATATTATGATTATGAGATCTGGCAAATGGATGTGAAGACAGCTTTCCTTAATGGAAATCTGGATGAGGATGTGTATATGACACAACCAGAAGGTTTCACTAATCCATCAGATCGTCATAAAATATGCAAGTTAAAGAAGTCTATTTATGGACTTAAACAAGCATCGAGAAGCTGGAATATTCGTTTTGATGAATCAATCTCTGAATTTGGTTTCATCAAGAACGAGGATGACCCGTGTGTATATAAGAGGTTTAGTGGGAGCGTAATTACTTTCCTAGTCCTCTACGTCGATGATATCTTGATCATTGGAAACGATATTCCTGAAATGCATGCGGTTAAAGCATGGTTAAGAAAATGTTTCCAGATGAAAGATTTAGGAGAAGCAGCCTATGTATTAGGTGTGAAGATCTACAGGGATAGATCTAAGAGGCTTCTCGGGCTGTGCCAGAGTACTTACATCGATAAAGTCCTGGAGAGATTTCATTTAGAGAATTCTAAAAGAGGATATCTTCCAGTCAGACATGGTCTGAATCTTTCGAAGAGTCAGTGTCCACAAACACAGACTGAGAAAGATGAAATGGACAATACGCCTTATGCTTCGGCTATTGGATCCATTATGTATGCGATGTTGTGTACTCGCCCAGACGTCGCTTACGGGTTAAGCGTGACCAGTCGGTTCCAAAGTAATCCAGGTATGGCACACTGGATTGCAGTCAAGAACATTTTAAAATATCTTCGGAGGACCAAAGATATGTTCTTGGTGTATGGTGGTCAGGAAGAACTCAGTATAGAAGGATATACTGACGCTTCGTTCCAGTCTGACCAGGATGATTTCCGATCGCAATCAGGCTATGTTTTTAGCTTGAATGGAGGAGCAGTGGTGTAGAAAAGTTTCAAACAGTCAATCGTTGTTGATTCCACAACAGAAGCCGAGTATGTTGCAGCCTCGGAAGCATCCAAGGAGGCAGTGTGGATTCGTAAGTTCGTTTAAGAACTTGGTGTTGTTCCTTCGAGTGCAGATCCTTTGGTTATCTTCTGTGATAACACTGGAGCAATTGCACAAGCAAAGGAACCACGGTCGCACCAGAAGTCCAAGCACATACAGAGAAGGTTTCACTTGATCAGGGAGATCATAGATCGTGGCGAGATCAAAGTCTGCAAGGTTCATACAGATGACAATCTGGCAGACCCGCTTACCAAGCCTCTGGCGCAGCAGAAGCATGAGAAGCACTGTAATAATATGGGTTTGAGATTTCTCAACCATTAGATTAAGTGCATGTGGGAGATTGTTGGGGTATGCCCTTAAGGCTAATGTTTGAGGCCTTGGGATTGTAACAGTATCATGTATAAACTATTATGTTTATAAAGGCAATGGTTGTTATTCACGTTGTTACATTATCTGCTGCAATAATTGTACTTCTGAATAATGTCTCAATGGTGTTCAGCTAGGCTGACATGCTGTAATGTCCTTAGTCGAGATATCTTGGTGAACATGAGACAACCTTGATATGATTGAGACTAATATGTGTTCTAATCTTATAGGATGCTTCGAGCATGGAATAAGATGTAGACTCATGGGTACATTGGATGTACTGGACAGACCCTACTAGGATATTCAATTGCTTGTCACAATGTGAATAATCCTTGATTGCAACAAGTGGCACATTTCCTCTGACTTGAGATCACTTGTGTTTCTAAATGATGATTGTCATTGTTTTGAGGTAGTTCAATGTCATTTGAAACATAATGGTTATAGACTATCTTGGATGGTGAGCTTGAGTCAGGTTAGGGCACTAGTGATAGATAAAGGATTGCCGTCTCCTTAATTGGAGTGTGATGTTCTAAAGGGGCCCCTCTCTGTATGAGATGATTGAGAAAGTGTATGGCCATACCCAGGTGACAGTGTTCATCTGATCTAATCATGCTCATCATATTGGAGCTACAAGCTTGACACGCTTGTCCAATAAGAACATCCAGTGGCAAAGGAAATTTGCATGCCTTGTGAATTGGATTCACACTTGTGCTGTGGTTTGGGTGTAGTCTTGGAAGACTCTTTCCTTTATATCGGGAGACAGTGATGTGTTTCTAGATACCCCTCACTGATCGTGATAACGTAAGTTATCGTTACCGACATTTAAAGGAAACCCTTAGGGTCGCACAATTTGATGATATGGCTTACTTAAGTCAGATCGTGTGGACTGAATTGTTTGGGTTCAGTTTAAAGGGATTTAGTCTCTGATTGTAAGTGAGATCTAGTCTGATCATGTTTGATTGATTAGGGCTTGAGATCGGTAAGCTTCGATTGAGAGAATAGATGCTAGATCAGTGAGATCAGGAGCATCAAGAGATCAATGGTCAGATCTTAAGCCTTAGGGGTTTATTATAATCTGGATTAATTGCTTTGTTTATTTGGTTATTGAACCAAATCGATTTGAACCAGCTCATTGGATGAGCGTATGGTTCAAGTTGGCATTTGCGATTGGGGTCACTTGAACGTTGAGATGGTTTTGCTATTTTTAGATAGCATGTCACAACGTGACCACATCTCTCTCACGTCGCCCCTCTCTCGCCCTCTTGTCGCCGTTTTGCCTTTGGCTCTACACACATTCGTGTGAGAAAAAGTGGTAGACGAAAAGACGAAAGAAGAAAAAAAAAAACGCCAAGCAAGGAAAGCTCTCTCTTCCCTTCAAACGATCAAAGACACCTTGGACGATCCTTGCTAGCACAAGGGACGACAAAAAGGAGCAAGCCGTTGATCATCTTGTGTGTGACGATTTGGAGGAGACCTCTTTTGTTCTCTTGCTTCCAAGGCGCCATCTAGAAATGGCCATGGTATGAATCGCATTCTTTCTTGCATTCAAAAGTTTTAATGTTGATCATAATACATGCATCGATCCCATGAAACCCTAGTATCTGCTGCCCATGTTTTGTATGCGCCACTTTAGGGTTTCGGCTCCCCTTATTGAAAGGGGACTTTCACGTTCAGCCCAAGGCATGCATGGTTGACCATTAGGTCAACTCAAGTCAGTTAGGACTTGGTGCATGCAAGGGCAGTGGATCTGACTAGACATGATGAGTGGATCCCTATTAATGGACCGTTGTAAGGTAGTAGGGCAAATAAGAAAAATAAAATTGATGCCAATGGGTTTTCGAAAATTTTATTTCTTATCTTGGATCACATGTTCATTGCATACCATCATGAGTGTCTATTTCATCTTATGTGGGTTGCCCTTTTAATGTGTGCTGTGCTGGGGCCTGCGTGCCTGGATTAATTTATAAATTATTATTATTGTGATCTGCGCATCACATTTTAATTAATTTATTGTGTAATTGACCTGCGTGTCGACCTTGTCTAGATAGATTAAATTGTATTTTAATCAGACAAGAGCACAGAGCACACATGGCAGAGGCGCATGCAGCAAGAGGCTTGACCAGGTGGGAGATCTAGGGTTCGACCCTATGACAGGCACATTCACCTGGTGGGCGCACCTGAGCTGCAGTGGGCGCTTGGGCCCTGGGTTGGGCCAGATGAGATGCAAAAGACCCAAGAAGAGCTCAAGTGAAGACTTAAGTTAATTAAGGTCTTACCTAGGCTTATTGGGCGTTTACCACATAAGATCAGCATGCTTTCTACTTATTGTTTATATAATTAGAACTGCATGATTTATTCTTATGCTATCACCATAGGATTTGAATGATAGTAAGAAGATAAAAGACCGTTAAAATCCAACGTTAAAATATCAAGCACGTAAGCCTACTGGCGCGAAACCTCACTGTTCTGACTATCGTTGGGGCCGTGTTGTACCCACTCAGTGGGTAAGCCCATCTATCTTCAGACGGTGTGCGATTACACCTGCGTGTTACAGAGAAGGGATTTATCGCTTCTCGTTGCTCAGCATAGCACGTGGTGGTCCAGGGAGTAGGTCAGGTCAGCTTGACCATGTAAAGCTACATATGGAGCATATGTTAGCTATATGGAGGCAGCCATCTGTGGGATCAGAGATTGTGTTGTACCAACTCAGTTGGCACAGTCTGCTGGATTGCCCAGATGAAGGGGAATCGCACGGGTTGGCGATTGGCAGGGATTGCCTACCAGAAACTAGTGCTTGTACTCTCTGTGCATCTTATCTCGCCTGAGCGGGACGCGGAGACCAAGTATGAAATCTGGATCCCATCTCACTAAAAGAGTGTTACTCTTTCGGACTGTTTAATGGATTTTTCAGTCAGATAAAATAGTGAGAAAAGAATCTTTCTTAAGTCCTGGATTGATTCTAAACATTGATACTGACCTTGCTGTTCTTGCAATGTTGTAGATTTCTGCAGCAACGAACACCACGAATTTCAATGTGCGATCCCTACTGGAAAGGGAGAAGTTTGCTGGGCCAAACTTCTCAGACTGGTACGGACACCTTAAGATTGTTCTTAAGGCAGAGAGGAAACTGTATGTCCTCGAGACGGCTATACCGCCTCAACCCGCTGCGAACGCCGCAAGGGCGGTTCGGGAAGCCTATGAAAAGCTTGTCAATGATAGCATTGATGTCGCTTGCCTGATGCTTGCGTCTATGACGCCAGAGCTGCAACATCAGCATGAGGATCTATCTGCTATACAGATTATAGCAAACCTCAAGATGCTGTATGCTGCACAGGCTAGGACTGAACGCTATAATTTGACTAAGCTTTTCTTTCAGAGCAAACTGACTGAAGGGAGTCCAGTGGGAGCTCACGTTCTCAAGATGATTGGGTACAAAGAGGCTCTAGAGAAACTGGGACATACCATCAATCAGGAGCTTGCTGTAGACATCATTCTTCAGTCTCTCCCGGCCACTTTTGATCCGTTCATTATTAATTTTAATATGAACAAGATTGACTGTACCCCGGCAGAGTTACTGAACATGCTCTTGACTACAGAGTTGACTCTAAAGGGAAAGCCTTCAACCTCTGTCTTAATGGTTCCTTCCAGGAATAAGAAGAAGGGGAAGAAGGGCAAAGCCCCTGTCAAGAGCTACAACAAGGCTCTGAAACAAAAGGTTAAGCGGTCGAAGGAATACAGATGTTTCCATTGTGGCCAGCTAGGTCACTGGAAAAAGGACTGTAAAGCGCTCCAAGGAGACAAGAAGGGAAGCATCGCTTCTGGCTCAGGTATATTTGTGACTGAAGTCATGATATCTTCTTCTTCTATTTCATGGGTGTTGGACACTGCATGTGGAGTTCACATTTGTTCAAATGTACAGGAACTCAAGAGAAGAAAACAGGTGGGACAGCATGAGGTGGACCTACGAGTTAGAAACGGAGCACGGGTTGCTGCTGTTGCTGTAGGAGAATATCACATCTCATTACCATCTGGACTTGTATTAGAATTGAACAATTGTTATTTTGTACCTAGCATAACGAAAAATATTATCTCTATTCCAGCTCTTGTCAGGAAAGGGTTTTCCTTTGAATGCAATATTTCAAAGTGTGTTATTTCTTATGATAATATTGTTTATGCTACTGGATCAATTAACAATGGGTTATTCATGTTGGACATGGAATATTCTATACAAAATATTGATAATAAGAAAGCCAAGTATGCTGATGACAGCACCTTGCTATGGCATAGTCGTTTAGGCCATATTAACGAGAAACGCATTAAGCGGTTGCATGATCATGGACTGCTGGGATCATTCTCCTATGAGGAGATTGATACATGCAAAGCTTGTTTAATGGGTAAAATGACGAAGGCTCCTTTTCTTCACAAAGGTCAAAGGGCTTCAAGTTTACTTGACCTTATACACAGTGATGTGTGTGGGCCATTTAGTAAACATGCCAGAGGTGGCTTTTCGTACTTCATTACCTTTACTGATGATTTCAGTAGGTATGGATATGTCTATCTAATGAGACATAAAAGTGAATCTTTTGACAAGTTCAAAGAGTTCAAAAAAGAAGTACAGAATCAGCTAGGCCGGAATATCAAGGCACTTCGCTCAGATCGAGGTGGAGAATACTTGAGTCGTGAGTTTACTGACTATCTGAAGGAGTGTGGGATTATCTCACAGCTCACTCCGCAAGGAACACCGCAATGGAATGGTGTGTCCGAGAGGAGAAATAGAACCTTACTGGATATGGTTCGTTCTATGATGAGTCAGGCTACTCTACCTCACTCCTTTTGGGGATTTGCACTGGAAACAGCTGCAAAGGTACTAAACCGAGTGCCATCCAAGGCAGTTTCAAAGACTCCATATGAGTTATGGTATGGGAAACAGCCGAGCTTGACATTTATCAAGATCTGGGGTTGCGAGGCTTATGTCAAAAAGCTCGCCTCTGGGAAACTAGAGAGCAGATCTGAGAAATGTATCTTTGTCGGTTACCCTAAGGAAACTAAGGGTTATTATTTCTACGATCCCAAGGAGAACAAAGTATTTGTTGCTCGGACGGCTATTTTTCTTGAGAAGGAATTTATTCTGCAAGAAGCCAGTGGGAGAGAAATAAAGCTGGATGAGATTCCAAAGGAAGGACAAAGTAGTCAAGCACAGTTGGATGAGCCTGAGCCAGTAGAACAGGTTATTGAACAACCTAAGGCTCAGATATCACGGGAACCGCGAAGATCGGGAAGGATCCGTCGATAGCCTGAGCGCTATGACGGAGTCTACATCATTGATCATGATGAACCCCTCACTTATGCGGATGCAGTCAGTGGACCAGAATCAGCAAGATGGCTTGAAGCTATGCGAGCCGAGATGGACTCCATGTCAGATAACCAAGTCTGGGATTTGGTTGATCCGCCTCCGGGAGTAATCCCTATAGGCTGTAAATGGATCTTCAAGAAGAAGATAGACATGGATGGTAATGTGGTTACCTATAAAGGCAGGCTAGTTGCGAAAGGTTTCAAACAAATCTACGGGATAGATTATGATGAAACTTTCTCTCCTGTAGCCATGTTTAAGTCTATTCGGATTATTCTTGCGATAGCAGCATATTACGATTATGAGATCTGGCAAATGGATGTGAAGACTGCTTTCCTTAATGGAAATCTGCAGGAGGATGTGTATATGACACAACCTGAAGGTTTCACAAATCCATCAGATCGTCATAAAATATGCAAGTTAAAGAAGTCCATTTATGGACTTAAGCAAGCATCTAGAAGCTGGAATATTCGTTTTGATGAATCAATCTGTGAATTTGGTTTCATCAAGAATGAAGATGACCCGTGTATATATAAGAGGTTTAGTGGGAGCGTGATTACTTTCCTAGTCCTCTACGTCGATGATATCTTAATCATTGGAAACGATATTCCTGAACTGCATGCTGTTAAAGCATGGTTAAGGCAATGTTTCCAGATGAAAGATTTAGGAGAAGCAGCCTATGTATTAGGTGTGAAGATCTACAGAGATAGATCTATGAGACTTCTCGGGCTGTGCCAGAGTACTTACATAGATAAAGTCCTGGAGAGATTTCATTTAGAGAATTCTAAAAGAGGATATCTTCCAGTCAGACATGGTCTGAATCTTTCGAAGAGTTAGTGTCCACAAACACAGACTGAGAAAAATGAAATGGACAATACGCCTTATGCTTCGGCTATTGGGTCCATTATGTATGCGATGTTGTGTACTCGCCCAGACGTCGCTTACGGGTTAAGCGTAACCATTCGATTCCAAAGTAATCCAGGTCAGGCACACTGGATTGCAGTCAAGAACATTTTAAAATATCTACGGAGGACCAAAGATATGTTCTTGATATATGGAGGTTAGGAAGAACTCAGTATTGAAGGATATACTGACGCTTCGTTCCAATCTGACCAGGATGATTTCCGATCGCAATCAGGCTATGTTTTTAGCTTGAATGGAGGTGCGGTGGTGTGGAAAAGTTTCAAACAATCTATTGTTGCTGATTCCACAACAGAAGCCGAGTATGTTGCAGCCTCAGAAGCATCTAAGGAGGCAGTGTGGATTCGTAAGTTCATTCAGGAACTTGGTGTTGTTCCTTCGAGTGCAGATCCATTGGTTATCTTCTGTGATAACACTGGAGCAATCGTACAAGCAAAGGAACCACGATCGCACCAGAAGTCCAAGCACATACAGAGACGGTTTCACTTGATCCGGGAGATCATTGATCGTGGCGAGATCAAAATCTGCAAGGTTCATACAGATGACAATCTGGCTGACCCGCTTACAAAGCCTCTGGCGCAGCAGAAGCATGAGAAGCACTGTAATAATATGGGTTTGAGATTTCTCAACCATTAGATTAAGTGCAAGTGGGAGATTGTTGGGGTATGCCCTTAAGGCTAATGTTTGAGGCCTTGGGATTGTATCAGTATTATGTATAAACTCTATGTTTATGAAGGCAATGGTTGTTATTCAGGTTGTTACATTATCTGCTGCAATATTTATACTTCTGAATAATGTCTCAATGCTGTTCAGCTAGGCTGATATGCACTTTAGTCCTTAGTCGAGATATCTTGGTGAACATGAGACAGCCTTGATATGATTGAGACTAATATGTGTTCTAATCTTATAGGATGCTTCGAGCATGGAATAAGATGTAGACTCATGGGTACATTGGATGTACTGGACAGACCCTACTAGGATATTCAATTGCTTGTCACAATGTGAATAATCCTTATATGCAAACAAGTGGCATACTTCCTCTGACTTGAGATCACTTGTGTTTCTAAATGATGATTGTCATTGTTTTGAGGTAGTTCGATATCATTTGAAACATAATGGTTATAGACTATCTTGGATAATGATCATGAGTCAGGTTAGGACACTAGTGACAGATATAGGATTGTCGTCTCCTTGATAGGAGTGTGATGTGCTAAAGGGGCCCCCCCTGGATGAGATGATTGAGAAAGTGTATGGCCATACCCAGATGACTATGTTCATCTGATCTAATCATGCTCATCATATTGGAGCTACAGGCTTGACACGCTTGTCCAATAAGAACATCAAGTGGCAAAGGAAACATGTATGCCTAGTGAAGTGGATTCACACTTGTGCTGTGGTTTTGGTGTAGTCTTGGAAGACTCTTTCCTTTGTATTGGGAGACAGTGATGTGTTGCTAGATACCCCTCACTGATCGTGATAACGTAAGTTATCGTTACCAACATTTAAAGGAAACTCTTAGGGTCGCACAATTTGATTATATGGCTTACTTAAGTCAGATTGTGTGGACTGAATTGTCTTGGTTCAGTTTAAAGGGATTTAATCTCTGATTGTAAGTGAGATCTGGTCTGATCATGTTTGATTGATTAGGGCTTGAGATCGGAAAGCTTCGATCGAGAGTGTAGATGCTAGATCGGTGAGATCAAGAGCATCAAGAGATGAAAGGTTAGATCTTGAACCATTTGGTTCAATGAGATCTAGACCATGGCTTGGGCTGATTTGATTTGGTCTTTGAACCAAATGCAATTGAACCGTGGCTTGGTTCAAAGAGGAGAAAAGGTGCGATCGGTTCACTTGGAGTGAACGCATGGATGATCGCATGAACGCTTGGAGTTAAGGGCTTTCTATATTTGGAAAGTCGGTTTTCCCATTTGTGAAAACGCCTCCACGTTTGAGTGGAACGTCTCCACTTCGGTTTTGAGACATCCTCTTGCCTCTTCTCTCTCGACGACACACTCTCGTGTGAAGAAGGTTAACGCCTTGGAGAAAGTTCAGCCAAGCGAGACTTCATCTTTCATTCCCTTCCATTCGACAAGGAAACCTTGGACCCTTGCTAGCACAAGGAACGCTAATGGAGTAGGCGATCTTCATCGTGTGTGTGAACTCTTTGAAGGAGATCAACGTTGTTCTCTTCTTCCAACATGCCATTCGAATCAATGGCTATGGTATGAATCCAAACTTTATCAAGTTGATCATATGTTCTTGCGAAAGTTTTGAAACCCTTGCTTCCGCTATGAAAGTTTTATATGCGCCTCCTATTAGGGTTTTTCCCTTCCTATTGCTTTAGGGGACTTTCAATATCTACTCAGGTACTTGACGAGGCACAGAGTTTGAGCACAGATACAATCTGTCTCTAGGGAAATTATTATGTAAGTACATATTCACATATGTAAACATAGCATAATAATGACAATGCTATAATGATATATACAAGATATCAATGTCAAATAGTACATAAGATAGACAATAACTTGTTCTAAGGGCATATACACCAACACATGCAACTTATCCATATACTAGGTGGCTGTAAAGAACATCCTTAAGTATCTAAGAAGAACTAAGGATCTGTTCTTGGTCTATGGGGGACAGGAAGACCTCAGTATGCTGGGCTACACTAATGCGTCATTCCAGTCTAACCCTAATGACTTTAGATCACAGGCTGGCTATGTGTTCAAGATGAATGGAGGTGTCGTATGCTGAAAGAGATTCAAGCAGTCCACCATAACTGATTCTACAACCGAAGCTGAGTAGGTGGCCGCTTCTAAGGTAGCCAAAGAAGCCGTTTGGATCAGGAAGTTCATTTCTGAACTTCAGGTGGTTCCAAGTGCAGTGGATCCCATTGAGCTATATTGTGACAACAATGGGGCAATTGCACAAGCAAAGGAACTACGGTCTCATCAAAGATCCAAACACATACTCATGAGATTTCACCTGATCAGGGAGATCATCGATAGAGGTGATGTCAAGAATAGTAGAGTTGACACAAAGAACAATCTAGCAGACCCATTGACCAAGGCTTTGGCATAGTAGAAGCATGATGGTCACGCTAGAGATATGGGGTTGAGATTCCTCAACCTCTAGGTCTTTGTGCAACTGGGAGATTGTTGGTGTATATGCCCTAGGACCTAGTTTTGGTCCATCTTTGTACTACTTAACTTTGATATTTATATATCTTTATGGCATTGTCATTATCTATGTTTGTTTACGTCTGCGATTATGTACTTACATGATAATGTCCCTAGAGACATATTGGATCTGTGCTCAAATGATTGTCCCCAGACGATGTACCTAAGTGGATATGGGATAGCTCTGGTACTTGTGAGACTGGTATATGGGCTGGTTAGACAAGAGGTGCTAACGCAGACATATGGGTATATCAGTGGTGCATATACTGGATAGACCCGCTATGAGGCAATGACTTGGTGTCACGAGTTATCCTCATAAGTGATAGGAGATGCATTCATCCCTTGACTTGAGGTCATTGGCCATTCTATATGGTTAGGGATATGCTTTGATACAACCTAACACCTCACCGTAGTTGGGAGGTAATAACGGTTGTCATTGAGCATGTCACGACCCATATGAGAAGGTCAATGGACAAACAGAGGATTTGCCCCTTCCTAAGGGAAGCTTGATATCCATGGAGCTCCTCTATGGTTCCATGACTAAAACTGTATGGCCATACCTAGGTGAGAACCTGATTTAGTCATAGCCATGTGATTGGATGAAAACAAGTGGTGACACACTTGTCCAATCGGATATCAGTTCGGCAGAGAGACTATGATGCATCTGTACCTAGTCGCGATGATGGGGATGTCGATGTCGATATCCATTACAATGACCTGGGTAGCAGCGATGCACTGCTAGGTACCACTCACTGCTTGTGGTGACCTTTGGTCAGCACTGCCAGCATCAGAGGAACCTACAGGGTTGCACACCTTGATACTCAAGTTCTCGTATTGATCAGGAAGCCTTATAATCAAGTTATTGGATAGCTCTGATCGATTTGGGAGATTTCATCAGTGCCAATGGGCCTATTGAGATGGAAGATAGTTATTAGAGCCAAACTTCATTTTTGGCAGGTTGACTCGTATTTGACCATGGTTGGTCACATTTGGATTAGAGTTGCATTGGATTGGATCCATTTGCTTAATCAACCCATGCAATGAAGTTTGTGCTTGCTCATTATCCAATGAGGCCCAATAACAAGTTGTCATGATGAGAGAAAAGGCTAAAAGGGTATAATGGGGACAAAACTTCTCCCCTAGGCGCCTATGGGCATAATGGGGAGAAGTGGCATAATTTTCTTCATTAGGAAGCATTAGGCACCTTGGCCCTCTACCTAGGATGGTATGTTTGCCTCTAAGGCAAGTATTGGGCCTGATATGGCTTGGATAACTTCCTAGGAAGGTCTTGGGTGCATATGGTTAATTAGGAAGGGATTTATGAAAATGTCTTGGAAACTTACTATAATCCAAACCCTAATTGCTCCCCACATGTTATACCCTAGCCACCCCCTTTCTCATGACTTGCGCCCACCCCCTCTTGTTCTCTTGGCCGCCCCTTTGCTCTTTATATACTCTTGCATATGCGAGAGTTACATGATGGAAAATCAAGTCTTGGCGTGAGCACTCAATGAGGCAAGAGCAAGGCTAGTGGCGCATCTCCTCTTCCTCTTGAAGCCGCAAGTCTTCTCCATCCCCTCCACTTGGCGCAACATGGAGGAAGACTTAGCGACTTCTTCATCTTCCCTTCTCTTTCTTCATTGGCGCAAGAACCTTGGAGGTGGCGCAAGGCTTGAAGAAGGAACCCTAAGGCATGGATCTTCTTCCCGAGGCTAGCATCGGGCGTAGAAGAAGAGAGCTCGAGGCATCCGTGTGTGTGAGACTGCAGAGGGCGCACGCTTGGGTGCCTTCCTCGACATCAGCTTCTCATTGCTCTATGGTATTTACTATCTCATCATGTCGACCCCCTCACAAGAGATCTTCACTGGGTTTTTGGGACCGGCTTGTTTCGTGGATATTCTTCCACTGTGCATGTATTGTATTCTCTGTGAAAGTGAAAAATGTAAAATATCCCTGGGGTCTCCAACAAGAGCCTCACAGCAAATTGGTCCAGTATATCCACCACTGATATACCCATATGTCTGCGTTAGTACCTCATGCCTAACCAGCCCATAGACTAGTCTCACGTGTACCAAAGCTATCCCTTATCCACTCAGGTACTTGACTGGGGAAATAAGTTTGAGCACAGATACAATCTGTCTCTAGGGACATTATCATGCAAATACATAATCACAGATGTAAACATAGCATATTAACGACAATGCCAAAATGATATATACAAAATATCAATGTCAAGTAGTACAAAAAATAGATCAACAACGAGTCCAAGAGCATAAACACCAACAAATGGCAAATCACTCCTGCAAATTTTTCTAACCCAAATTCATCATCTAATTTCAGGCCACCTCCTGGAATGCAACCTCCAGCCATTCATCAGAGATAACCAGGCCCATCTCAAAAGTTAAATCTGGAGCTGCTGCTAAAAAAATTTATGGTGACACAAATTAAGCAAAATGATAGTGTGAATGAATCCATCAGACAGCTGAACTCAAAGGTGGACTCCATGCCCACACATTCGGAAATGATGGAGACTCAGATTACGCAGCTCGCTTAGTAGGCCAGTTCTTCTTCTCGATCTGCAGGTAAACTTCAGCTCAACCTGAAGCAAATCCATGGGAGCACTGTAATGCCGTTATGATATGTAATGGTGAACAATTAGAAGACTTCGAGACTAATGAAAATGAAGACATGAAGGGAGAGCCTGACAGTGGAAGGAAGGAGATAGAGGAACATGGGATGGTAGTCATGACTAAAAAACATAGAGCCATTATGTAGAATCAGCCGCCTCCTAAACTCGAAGACCCTAGTAGTTTCTCTATCTCATGCAGAATTGGCAGTGTTCCATTTGAAAAAGCACTCTTGGATTTGGGGGCTGGCTTTGTTGGAAAACCCCAGGGATATTTTATAAATTTTTGCCATACACTGTTGGGAAACCCTGGGGATTTTAAAATTTTAAAGACATGCACAGCGGAAGCAGTCCCCGAAACAGGCTAGTCCCAAAAACCCAGAAGATCGAGTCATGCGAGGGAAATGACACGGTGAGTAGGAGATGATACCTTGAAGCGAAGACAAAGGATGCGATGTAGGCACTGTTGGGAAACCCTGGGGACATTTTATAATTTTTAGAGTTATAAGCATAGATGCATACATTGCACAGCGGAAGAATGTCCCCGAAACAGGCCGGTCCCAAAAACCCAGTGAAAATCGCAAGCAAGATAGTCGACACGATGAGTTAGGAAATATCTTAGAGAAAGATGAGGTCGATGTTGTGATAGGCGCCCAAGCGTGCGCCCTCTGCAGTCTCACACACACGGATGCCTCGAGTCCTCTTCTTCCATGCCCGGTGCTAGCCTCGGGAAGAAGATCCAAGCCTTGTGCTCCTTCTTCAAAGTATGCACCACCTCCAAGATAGATGCGCCAAAGATGAAGAAGGATGAGGGAGAGGGAAACCGCCAAGCATCAAGTTCCTTATGTCAAAAGAGAAGGAAGAGGCTTGCGGCTAGGGTTTGGAAGGAAGAAGAAGATGCGCCACTTCTTGGTGTTGTCGCCCTATAAGCCCTTGCTTTCGCCCCTCCTCTTGTTATCACACCTCTAAGGATTGTAATCTAACAAGAGGGGGCGGCTAGGGTCACTTATAAAGAGCTAGAGGTGATTAGGGCAAGGGTTGAGATCATGACAAGTGTATGGCTTGGATGAGAAGGTTTGAGGTAAGGAAAGGCTCCAAGACTTTACCATAAACCTCATTCAACTTTTCCATAAGCTACCAAGCCTTGCCTTGTGCACCAAGACCTAGCCTTGCGCCCCCAATCAATGCCTTAATGCATTCACACTATCAATGGGAGAGGGCTAGGCGCATAATGAAGGGGGTCCCCAACACAGAAGGGGGGGGGGGCGAAACCCTAAGGGGGCGCATGATAATTTGCTAGGGTTTCAACAACAAAATCGCATATATGCTCATATGATCAACTTGTATAGATTGATTAGATCAAGAAGGAGATCATACCAATGCCATCGATTGGATAGTGCCTTGGAAGCAAAGACGCAAATGCTCCTTCTCCAAAGGTGACGCACACAACAAACGAAGATGGCTTGCTCCTTTGAATCCTTTGTGCTAGCAAAGCGCTTCAAAGGGTCCTTGTCGTGTGAGGATGATGAGAGATCAAGCTTGGCGAGGCTCAACTTCCTTGTCCTTTCGTCAAAAACTCTCCACACCGAAAGAGAAGCGTTGGGATGAGAAGAGGCGAACCTTGAGACGTTATTTGGCGTTGAGGGGAGTGGCTAGTTATGACATTCCAAAAATAGAAGACATGAAGCCATGCGCCCACAAACCAACCAAAACGCCTACAAGCATTGAACCAAGCGTTCACCGATGTGAACCGGTTCATGCCAAATCGTTCCAATTGAATTTGGTTCATAAACCAAATCAAACCAGCCCAAGCCATGGTCTAGATCTTATTGAACCAAATGGTTCAAGATCTAACCGTTCATCTCTTGATGCTCTTGATCTCACCGATCTAGCATCAATTCTCTCGATCGAAGCTTACCGATCTTAAGCCCTAATCAATCAAACATGATCAGACCAGATCTCACTTACAATCAGAGTCTAAATCCCTTTAAACTGAACCAAAACAATTCAGTCCACACGATATGACTTAAGTAAGCCATATCATCAAATTGTGCGACCCTGAGGGTTTCCTTTAAATGTCGGTAACGGTAACTTACGTTATCATGATCAGTGAGGGGTATCTAGCAACACATCACTGTCTCCCGATATAAAGGAAAGAGTCTTCCAAGACTACACCCAAACCACAGCACAAGTGTGAATCCACTTCACGAGGCATACATGTTTCCTTTGCCACTGGATGTTCTTATTGGACAAGCGTGTCAAGCCTGTAGCTCCAATATGATGAGCATGATTAGATCAGATGAACATAGTCACCTGGGTATGGCCATACACTTTCTCAATCATCTCATTCAGGGGGGCCCCTTTAGAACATCACACTCCAATCAAGGAGACGGCAATCCTATATCTATCACTAGTGTCCTAACCTGACTCATGATCATTATCCAAGATAGTCTATAACCATTATGTTTCAAATGATATTGAACTACCTCAAAACAATGGTAATCATCATTTAGAAACACAAGTGATCTCAAGTCAGAGGACATGTGCCACTTGTTGCAAACAAGGATTATTCACATTGTGACAAGCAATTGAATATCCTAGTAGGGTCTGTCCAGTACATCCAATGTACCCATGAGTCTACATCTTATTCCATGCTCGAAGCATCCTATAAGATTAGAACACATATTAGTCTCAATCATATCAAGGCTGTCTCATGTTCACCAAGATATCTCGACTAAGGACATGACAGCATGTCAGCCAAGCTGAACAGCATTGAGACATTATTCAGAAGCACACTTATTGCAGCAGACAATGTAACAAAATGAATAACAACCATTGCCTTTATAAACTTAGAGTTTATACATGATACTGATAGAATCCCAAGGCCTCAAACATTAGCCTTAAGGGCATACCCCAACAATCTCCCACTTGCACTTAATCTAATGGTTGAGAAATCTCAAACCCATATTATTACAGTGCTTCTCATGCTTCTGCTGCGCCAGAGGCTTGGTAAGCGGGTCAGCCAGATTGTCATCTGTATGAACCTTGCAGATTTTTATCTCACCTCGATCAATGATCTCCCGGATCAAATGAAACCGTCTCTGTATGTGCTTGGACTTCTGGTGCGACCGTGGTTCCTTTGCTTGTGCGATTGCTCCAGTGTTATCACAGAAGATAACCAAAGGATCTGCACTCGAAGGAACAACACCAAGTTCCTGAATGAACTTACGAATCCACACTGCCTCCTTGGATGCTTCCGAGGCTGCAACATACTCGGCTTCTGTTGTGGAATCATCAACGATAGACTGTTTGAAACTTTTCCACACCACTGCTCCTCCATTCAAGCTAAAAACATAGCCTGATTGCGATCGGAAATCATCCTGGTCCGATTGGAACGAAGCGTCAGTATATCCTTCTATACTGAGTTCTTCCTGACCTCCATAAATCAAGAACATATCTTTGGTCCTCCGAAGATATTTCAAAATGTTCTTGACTGCAATCCAGTGCGCCTGACCTGGATTACTTTGGAATCGACTGGTCACGCTTAACCCGTAAGCGACGTCTGGGCGAGTACATAACATCGCATACATAATGGACCCAATAGCCGAAGCATAAGGCGTATTGTCCATTTCATCTTTCTCAGTCTGTGTTTGTGGACACTGACTCTTTGAAAGATTCAGACCATGTCTGACTGGAAGATATCCTCTTTTAGAATTCTCTAAATGAAATCTCTCAAGGACTTTATCGATGTAAGTACTCTGGCACAGCCCGAGAAGCCTCTTAGATCTATCCCTGTAGATCTTCACACCTAATACGTAGGCTGCTTCTCCTAGATCTTTCATCTGGAAACATTTTCTTAACCATGCCTTAACCGCATGTAGTTCAGGAATATCATTTCCAATGATTAAGATATCATCGACGTAGAGGACTAGGAAAGTAATCACGCTCCCACTAAACCTCTTATATACACACGGGTCGTCTTCATTCTTGATGCAACCAAATTCACATATTGATTCATCAAAACGAATATTCCAGCTTCTAGATGCTTGTTTAAGTCCATAAATGGACTTCTTTAACTTGCATATTTTATGACGATCTTATGGATTAGTGAAACCTTCAGGTTGTGTCATATACACATCCTGATCCAGATTTCCATTAAGGAAAGCGGTTTTCACATCCATTTGCCAGATCTCATAATCGTAATATGCTGCTATTGCGAGTATAATCCGAATAGACTTGAACATGGCTACAGGAGAGAAAGTTTCATCATAATCTATCCCGTAGATTTGTTTGAAACCTTTCGCAACTAGCCTACCTTTATAGGTAACCACGTTACCATCCATGTCAATCTTCTTCTTGAAGATCCATTTACAGCCTATAGGGATTACTCCCGGAGGCGGATCAACCAAATCCCAGACTTGGTTATCTGACATGGAGTCCATCTCGGCTCGCATAGCTTCAAGCCATATCGCTGATTCCGGTCCACTGACCGCATCCGCATAAGTGAGGGGTTCATCATGATCAATGATGTAGACTCCGTCATAGCGCTCAGGCTGTCGACGGATCCTTCCCGATCTACGCGGTTCCCGTGATATCTGAGCCTCAGGTTGTTCAATAACCTGTTCTACCGGCTCAAGCTCATCCAACTGTGCTTGACTACTTTGTCCTTCCTGTGGATTCTCATCCAACTTTATTTCTCTCCCACTGGCTTCTTGCAGAAGAAACTCCTTTTCAAGAAAAATAGCCATCCGAGCAACAAATACTTTGTTCTCTTTGGGATCGTAGAAATAATAACCCTTAGTTTCCTTAGGGTAACCGACAAAGATGCATTTATCAGATCTGCTCTCCAGTTTTCCAGAGGCGAGCTTTTTGACATAAGCCTCGCAACCCCAGATCTTAATAAATGTCAAGCTAGGCTGTTTCCCATACCATAACTCATATGGAGTCTTTGAAACTGCCTTGGATGGCACTCGGTTTAGTACCTTTGCAGCTGTTTCCAGTGCAAATCCCCAAAAGGAGTAAGGTAGAGTAGCCTGACTCATCATAGAACGAACCATATCCAATAAGGTTCTGTTCCTCCTCTCGGACACACCATTCCACTGCGGTGTTCCTAGCGGAGTGAGCTGTGAGATAATCCCACACTCCTTCAGATAGTCAGTAAACTCACGGCTTAGGTATTCTCCACCTCGATCAGAACGAAGTGCCTTGATATTTCGGCCTAGCTGATTCTGTACTTCATTCTTGAACTCTTTGAACTTGTCAAAAGATTCACTCTTATGTCTCATTAGATAGACATACCCATATCTACTGAAATCATCAGTAAAGGTAATGAAGTATGAATAGCCACCTCTGGCATGTTTACTAAATGGCCCACACACATCACTGTGTATAAGGTCAAGTAAACCTGAAGCCCTTTGACCTTTGTGAGGAAAAGGAGACTTCGTCATTTTACCCATTAAACAAGCTTTGCATGTATCAATCTCCTTATAGGAGAATGATCCCAGCAGTCCATGATCATGCAACCGCTTAATGCGCTTCTTGTTAATATGGCCTAAACGACTATGCCATAACAAGGTGCTGTCATCAGCATACTTGGATTTCTTATTATCAATATTTTGTATAGAACATTCCATGTCCAACATGAATAACCCATTATTAATTGACCCAGTAGCATAAACAATATTATCAAGAGAAAGATAACACTTTGAAGTCTTGCATTCAAAGGAAAACCCTTTCCTGATAAGAGCAGGAATTGAGATAATATTCTTGGTAATGCTAGGTACAAAATAACAATTGTTCAGTTCTAATACAAGTCCAGATGGTAATGAGATGTAATATTCTCCTACAGCAACAGCAGCAACGCGTGCCCCGTTTCCAACTCGTAGGTCCACCTCATGCTGTCCCACCTGTCTTCTTCTCTTGAGTTCCTGTACATTTGAACAAATGTGAACTCCACATGCAGTGTCCAACACCCATGACATAGAAGAAGAAGATATCATGACCTCAGTCACAAAAATACCTGAGCCAGAAGCGATGCTTCCCTTCTTGTCTCCTTGGAGCGCTTTACAGTCCTTTTTCCAGTGACCCAGCTGGCCACAATGGAAACATCTGTATTCCTTCGACCGCTTAACCTTTTGTTTCAGAGCCTTGTTGTAGTTCTTGACAGGGGCTTTGCCCTTCTTCCCCTTCTTCTTGTTCCTGGAAGGAACCATTAAGACAGAAGTTGAAGGCTTTCCCTTTAGAGTTTCCTCTGTAGTCAAGAGCATATTCAGCAACTCTGTCGGAGTACAATCGATCTTGTTCATATTAAAATTAATAATGAACGGATCGAAAGAGGCCGGGAGGGATTGCAGAATAATGTCTACAGCAAGCTCCTGATTGATGGTATGCCCCAGTTTCTCTAGAGCCTCTTTGTGCCCAATCATCTTGAGCACGTGAGCTCCCACTGGACTCCCTTCAGTCAGTTTGCTCTGAAAGAAAAGCTTGGTCAAATTATAGCGTTCAGTCCTCGCCTGTGTAGCATACAGCATCTTGAGGTTTGCTATAATTTCTATAGTAGACATATCCTCATGCTGACGCTGCAGCTGTGGCGTCATAGACGCTAGCATCAGGCAAGCGACATCAATGCTATCATTGACATGCTTTTCATAGGCTTCCCGAACCGCCCTTGCGGCGTTCGGAGCGGGTTGAGGCGGTATAGCCGTCTCGAGGACATACAGTTTCCTCTCAGCCTTAAGAACAATCTTAAGGTGTCCGTACCAGTCTGAGAAGTTTGGCCCAGCAAACTTCTCCCTTTCCAGTAGGGATCGCACATTGAAGCTCATGGTGTTCGTTGCTGTAGGAATCTACAACAATGCAAGAACAGCAAGGTCAGTATCAATGTTTAGAATCAATCCAGGACTTAAGAAAGATTCTTTTCTCACTATTTTATCTGACTGAAAAATCCATTAAACAGTCCGAAAGAGTAACACTCTTTTAGTGAGATGGGATCCAGATTTCATACTTGGTCTCCGCGTCCCGCTCAGGCGAGATAAGATGCACAGAGAGTACAAGCACTAATTTCTGGTAGGCAGTCCCTGCCAATCGCCAACCCGTGCGATTCCCCTTCATCTGGGCAATCCAGCCGACTGTGCCAACTGAGTTGGTACAACACAGTCTCTGATCCCACAGATGGCTGCCTCCATATAGCTAACATATGCCCCATATGTAGCCTACATGGTCAAGCTGACCTAACCTACTCCCTGGACCACCACGTGCTATGCTGAGCAACGAGAAGCGATAAATCCCTTCTCTGTAACACGCAGGTGAAATCACACACCGTCTAAAGATATATGGGCGTGCCCACTGAGTGGGTACAACACGGCCCCAACGATAGTCAGAACAGTGAGGTTTCGCGTCAGAAGGCTTACGAGCTTGATATTTAGCGTTGGATTTTAACGGTCTTTTATCTTCTTAACTATCATGCAAAACCTTATGGTGATAGCAGAAGATTAAATCATGCAATTCTAATTATTTAAGCAATAAAAGAAAGCATGCTGATCTTATGTGGTAAACGCCCATTAAGCCTAGGTAAGACCTTAAGTTAACTTAAGTCTTCACTTGAGCTCTTCATGGGTCTTTTGCATCTCATCTGGCCCAGACCAGGGCCCAAGCGCCCTCTGCAGCTCAGGTGCGCCCACCAGGTAAATGCGCCTGTCATAGGGTCGAACCCTAGACCTCCCACCTGGTCAAGCCTCTGCTGCATGCGCCTCTGCCAAGTGTGCTCAGTGCTCTTGTCTGATTAAATTACAATTTAATCTATTTAGACAAGATTGACTCGCAGGTCAATTACACATTATAAATTAATTAAAAATGTGATTCGCAGATCACAATAAATAATTTACAACTTAACATCCAGGCACGCAGGCCCCAGCACAGCACACATTAAGATAGGCAGCCCACATAAGATGAAATAAACAAGCATCATGTATACAATCATCATGTGATCCATCAACAAAATAGAATTTTTCAAAATCCCATTGGAATCAATTTTTATTTGTCTTATGAGCCCTACTACCTTACAACGGTCCATTAATAGGGATCCACTCATCATGTCTAGACAGATCCACTGCCCTTGCATGCACCAAGTCCTAACTGACTTGAATCGACCAAATGGTCAACCATGCATGCGCCAAGGGTTGAACGACCTCATGAGTTCTGGCAAGCGGGTATGACCCCGGGCCTAACTCATGTGCGTTCACTGGTTGTCTCAACCAGATCTCGCTACACGCCTGTCTGCAGTCGACCTATAGCCACCTCGTGCTTGCGCACAAGTGCCATCTGGTCGACCCATCTAGGCTGTCAGATGGTCTGATCAGACTGGTTGGATCCTACCTAGAGGATGACTTCAACCCCATCAACCCGTCTAAGGGTTCACAGTAGGCGCATCTTGGATCTAATGAGGCGCGCAAGTTAACAAGTTTTTGAGCAGCAAAAACTACAACAACAAGCGCCAAAGATCATACATGCGACAACAAGAAAACCTCATACATGCGCCACAAGTAAAATACATTCATCAAGTATTTTCGCATGATGAGAAACCTATCATGAACTTTCGCATGTGATAAAGCATAGATCAATTCATAAGCGCAAACATGGATCAGAATAAGCAATCATATGAATCATATAAGATCCTAGCTCTGATACCAATTGAAGGGGGTCCCCAACACAGAAGGGGGGGGGGGGAACCCTAAGGGGGCGCATGATAATTTGCTAGGGTTTCAACAACAAAATCACATATATGTTCATATGATCAACTTGTATAGATTGATTAGATCAAGAAGGAGATCATACCAATGCCATCGATTGGATGGTGCCTTGGAAGCAAAGACGCAAATGCTCCTTCTCCAAAGGTGACGCACACAACAAACGAAGATGGCTTGCTCCTTTGAATCCTTTGTGCTAGTAAAGCACTTCAAAGGGTCCTTGTCGTGTGAGGATGATGAGAGATCAAGCTTGGCGAGGCTCAACTTCCTTGTCCTTTTGTCAAAAACTCTCCACACCGAAAGAGAAGCGTTGGGATGAGAAGAGGCGAACGTTGAGACATTATTTGGCATTGAGGGGAGTGGCTAGTTATGACATTCCAAAAATAGAAGACATGAAGCCATGCGCCCACAAACCAACCAAAACGCCTACAAGCATTGAACCAAGCGTTCACCCATGTGAACCGGTTCATGCCAAATCGTTCCAATTGAATTTGGTTCATAAACCAAATCAAACCAGCCCAAGCCATGGTCTAGATCTTATTGAACCAAATGGTTCAAGATCTAACCGTTCATCTCTTGATGCTCTTGATCTCACCGATCTAGCATCAATTCTCTCAATCGAAGCTTACCGATCTTAAGCCCTAATCAATCAAACATGATCAGACCAGATCTCACTTACAATCAGAGTCTAAATCCCTTTAAACTGAACCAAAACAATTCAGTCCACACGATCTGACTTAAGTAAGCCATATCATCAAATTGTGCGACCCTGAGGGTTTCCTTTAAATGTCGGTAACGGTAACTTACGTTATCACGATCAGTGAGGGGTATCTAGCAACACATCACTGTCTCCTGATATAAAGGAAAGAGTCTTCCAAGACTACACCCAAACCACAGCACAAGTGTGAATCCACTTCACGAGGCATACATGTTTCCTTTGCCACTGGATGTTCTTATTGGACAAGCGTGTCAAGCCTGTAGCTCCAATATGATGAGCATGATTAGATCAGATGAACATAGTCACCTGGGTATGGCCATACACTTTCTCAATCATCTCATTCAGGGGGGCCCCTTTAGAACATCACACTCCAATCAAGGAGACGGCAATCCTATATCTATCACTAGTGTCCTAACCTAACTCATGATCATTATCCAAGATAGTCTATAACCATTATGTTTCAAATGATATTGAACTACCTCAAAACAATGACAATCATCATTTAGAAACACAAGTGATCTCAAGTCAGAGGACATGTGCCACTTGTTGCAAACAAGGATTATTCACATTGTGACAAGCAATTGAATATCCTAGTAGGGTCTGTCCAGTACATCCAATGTACCCATGAGTCTACATCTTATTCCATGCTCGAAGCATCCTATAAGATTAGAACACATATTAGTCTCAATCATATCAAGGCTGTCTCATGTTCACCAAGATATCTCGACTAAGGACATGACAGCATGTCAGCCAAGCTGAACAGCATTGAGACATTATTCAGAAGCACACTTATTGCAGCAGACAATGTAACAAACTGAATAACAACCATTGCCTTTATAAACTTAGAGTTTATACATGATACTGATAGAATCCCAAGGCCTCAAACATTAGCCTTAAGGGCATACCCCAACACATAAAGCTTCCTTAATGAAGCAAATTTGCCATCCAAACCCCATTATGCCCCTTAGGCGCCAATGGGCTTGGCTTCCTCCCCATTATACCCTTTTAGCCTATTGCCTCTTCATGACAACTTATTATTGGGCCTCATTTGATAATGAGCTAGCCCAAACTTCATTACATGGCTTGATTAAGCACTTGGATCCAATCCAAAGCAACCCTAATCCAAATGTAGCCAACCATGGTCAATTTCGGGTCAACCTGCCATAAATGGAGTTTGGCTCCAATAACATCCTTCCATCTCATCAGGCCCATTGGCGCTGATGAAATCTTTCAAATAAATCCGAGTTATCCAATAACTCGATCATAAGGCTTCCCAATCAATACGAGAACTCAAGTATCAAGGTGTGCGACCCTGTAGGTTCCTCTGACGCCGGCAGTGCTGACCAAAGGTCACCACAAGCAGTGAGTGGCACCTAGCAGTGCATCGCTGCTACCCAGGCCATTGGAATGGATATCGACATCGACATCCCCATCATTGCAACAAGGTACAGATGCATTACAGTCTCTTTGCCGAACTGATATTCGATTGGACAAGTGTGTCACCACTTGTTTTCACCCAATCACATGGTTATGACTAAATCAGGTTCTCACCTGGGTATGGCCATACACTTTCAGTCATAGAACCATAGAGGAGCTCCATGGATATCATACTTCCCTTAGGAAGGGGCAAATCCTGTGTCTGTCCATTGACCTTCTCATATGGGTCGTGACATGCTCAATGACAACCGTTATTACCTCCCAACTACGGCGAGGTGTTAGGTTGTATCAAAGCAAGTCCCTAACCATATAGAATGGTCAATGACCTCAAGTCAAGGGATCAATGCATCTCCTGTCACTTGTGAGGATAACTCATGACACCAAGTCATAGCCTCACAGCGGGTCGGTCCAGTATATCCACCACTGATATACCCACATGTCTGCATTAGCACCACGTGCCTAACCAGCCCATAAACCAGTCTCACAAGTACCATAGCTGTCCCATATCCACTAAGGTACATCGACTGGGGACTATAGTTCGAGTACAGATCCAATCTGTCTCCAGGGACATTATCATGTTAGTACATGTGCGCAGATGTAAACAAACATAGATAACGACAATGCCAGAATGATATAAATATCAAAGTCAAGTAGTACATGAGTGGACCAAGACTAGGTCCTAGGGCATATACACCAACAATCTCCCACTTGCACTAAGACCTGGAGGTTGAGCAACCTCAACCCCATATCTCTAGTACGACCATCATGCTTCTGTTGTGCCAAAGCCTTGGTCAGTGGGTCTGCTAGATTGTTCTCTGTGTCAACTCTGTTAATCTTGACATCACCTCGATCAATGATCTCTCTGATCAGGCAAAATCTCCTGAGTATGTGTTCGGACCTTTGATCAGACCGTGGTTCCTTAGCATGTGCAGCTCCCATTGTTGTCATAGTAGATCTCAATGGGATTCATTGCACTTGGAACCACCTGAAGTTCAGAAAAGAACTTCCTGATCCAAACGGCTTCATTTGCTGCCTCAGAAGCAACCACATACTCAGCTTCGGTTGTAGAATTAGCTATGGTGGATTTCTTGAAGCTCTTCCAGCATACAGCACCTCCAACCATCTTAAACAAATAGCCGGTCTGCGATCTGAAGTCATCAGGATCAGATTGGAACGATGCATCAGTATAGCCCTGCATACTGAGCTCTTCATGTCCTCCATAGACCAAATAGAATAAATCCTTAGTCCTTTTCAGGATACTCAAGGATATTCTTTACAGCCACCCAGTGCTGCAGACCTGGATTGGATTGGTATCGACTGGTTATGCTTACAGCATAAGCCACATCTGGTCTAGTACACAGCATTGCATGATTGATCCCACTGTCGAAGCATAGGGAATTCGACTCATGTTATCCCTCTTAGCCTGTGTTGTAGGACACTGGCTCTTTGAGAGAGTAAGGCCATGTCTCACTGGAAGGTATCCTTTCTTGGATTGCTCCAAGTTAAACCTCTCTAGGACCTTATCAATGTAGGTACTCTGACTAAGGGTCAGGAGCCTCTTGGATCTATCCCGGTAGATCCTCACGCCTAGAATGTAGGCGGCCTCCCCTAAGTCCTTCATCTCGAAACACTTCCCTAACCATGTCTTCACAGCTTGAAGACTAGGGATGTCATTTCCGATGAGCAGTATGTTATCGACATACATGACCAGAAAAGTCACCAAGCTCCCACTGAATTTTTTGTATACACAGGCGTCATCTTCACTTTTGATAAAGCCATAATCTCACATAGCTTCATCAAACCGAAGATTCCAACTTCGAGACGCTTGCTTTAATCCATAAATGGATTTCTTTAGCCTGCAGACCTTACTAGCCTCTGCAGGATGGATGAAGCCATCAGGTTGTGACATATACACATCCTCAGTCAGCTTCCCGTTAAGGAACACTGTCTTCACATCCATCTGCCATATCTCATTGTCATGATATGCAGCTATAGCAAGCAGAATCCGAATGGATTTGATCATGACAACTGGCGAGAAGGTTTCATCATAGTCCACCCCGTGGACTTGTTTGAATCCTTTAGCCACTAGTCTACCCTTATAGGTAACTATATTGCCATCCATGTCTGTCTTCCTCTTGAAGACCCATTTACACCCTATGGGTTTTACCCCATCAGGCAGCTCAACCAAATCCCAGACTTGGTTAGCCGACATGGAATCCATCTCGGATCGCATGGCGTCAAGCCATCTCTCGGAGTCCGGTCCATTGACCGCCTCATCATAGGTTCTGGGTTCATCCTCAATGATGAAGATTCTATCGTGTTGGGTCGGCAATGACCCGTACCTTTCAGGTGCACGACGAATCATCCCAGACCTACGTGGGACCTGTGTCTGAGCCTCAGGTTGTATAGCAACCGGTGCAGGTGGCTCAGATTCCATCTTTTTGTCTTGTGGTTGCACTTGGTCCTCATCCAAGTCAAACTTCCTCCCACTAACTTCTTTCAGGAGAAATTCTTTCTCTAGAAAGACAGCACCCTGAGCAACAAAAACTTTGTTCTCGGTGGGAACATAGAAGTAGTAACCCTTAGTCTCCTTAGGGTACCCCACAAACATACACTTATCAGATCTAGGTTCTAGCTTGCTAGAATCCTGACGTTTGACATAAGCCTTACATCCCCAGATCCTGATAAAAGTGAGATTAGGGCGTCTCCCACTCCATACCTCATATGGAATCTTTGAGACACTCTTAGATGGAACATTATTTAGTATTAGAGAAGCTGTCTCAAGTGCATGTCCCCAGAATGAGGGAGGTAGAGTTGCATGACTTATCATAGATCGAACCATGTCCAACAAAGTTTGATTTCTCCTTTTAGACACACCATTCCATTGAGGTGTTCCAGGAGGAGTGAGTTGGGATATGATCCCACACTCTCTCAGATAGTCAAAGAACTCACCGCTTAGGTACTCTCCACCGCGATCTGATCGAAGAGCCTTAATGGATCTACCAAGCTGGTTTTCTACTTCATGTCTAAACTCCTTAAATTTCTCAAAGGATTCAGACTTATGTCTCATCAGATAGACATACCCATATCTACTGAAGTCATTAGTAAACGTGATGAAGTAGTTGTACCCTCCTCTGGCTTGTTTATTGAAAGGCCCACACACATCAGTATGTATGAGATCTAATAAACCTCCTGCCCTCTCACCATTCTCTGTGAAGGGCGCCTTTGTCATTCTCCCTAATAAACAAGGCTCATATGTATCAAGTTCCTCCAAGGAACTCGAATCTAACAACGCATTTGCATGGAGTTGTCGAATGCGATTCTTGTTTATACGGGCTAATCGACAATGCCGTAGGAAAGCACCAACTGAACCACTCAGTTTGGTCCTTTTATTATTTATGTTACAAATAGAGCTATCCATGTCCAAGACATGCGGACCATCGCACAAAGTACCCTTCCCATAAAACATGTTTGCAAAAGAAAAAGAACATAAGTTCTCTTTTATTTCAAACTTATATCCTTTCTTTGCCAAGCAAGGAGTAGATACTATGTTTAGGTAAGAGAAGGTACATAATAGCAATTGTCTAGCTTTAACTGAAGTCCAGAAGGCAGGGAGAGAAACTACTATAGCAATAGCAGCAACTTGTGCCCTGTTACCTATCCATAGGTCAATCTCTCTAGGCCTTACCGATCTACCCTTTCTGAGCCCTTGCATATTTGTACAAATATGAGCTCCACATGCGGTATCCAATACCCATGTCATAGGAGTAGAAATGTTGACTTCGGTAACATAAATACCTGAGCATGAAGACAAGGCCTTGCCTTTCTTCTCCTCATTCTGAAGTTGCAACATGTCCTTCAACATGTGAGGTGGCCCTCCACATGAATAGCACCTATTATTCCTGATCATATCCATCTTTAATTTCAGTTCCTTGGTCAAGCCTTTCGGCTCAACACACTAAATATCAACTTTAGGAGGATTGAGCTCAACCAATTCATCAAAGAGCTGCCTTAGATTAAAATAATTTCAGAGGCACTCTTCGATTCATATCACCCTCTAAATTCAGGTGACATGTTGGTTAGCAACCTCCAAAGTATCAACCTGATGCTTATCATAAGCATCTCTCTCAACCGCTGAGGCCGAGCATGGAAGGGGCTCAGGAATAAGACGCTCAAGGACATAAAGCTTCCTTTCGAGCTTGAGTACGATTCTCAAGTTCATATACCAATCCAGCAAGTTGGATCCAACCAACTTATCCCTTTCCATGGTAGATCACAGTGACCAACTGCTATTGTTCATAGCCATTGTTCTACAACAACCAAGAAACAGCAGATTAGTACTACTTCGAGTCATTTAAACTGGACTTGTTTTAAATGACTATGGCTCCCACTATTTTTAATCGAATTGACAACCCACAAAGTCAATCGAGAAATCCAAGATTTCCTAGTGAGATGAGATCCTCATTCCACACAGGGCTTCGTGTCCCACGAGGGTGGGATGAGATGCACAAAGTGACCCATGTTTCCTAAGGTGGGTGCGCCGGCCGATTGCTCCAAGCAATTCCCCTTATTGAGACAGTCCAGGCATTTCATGTCCAACGAGGGCTGGATACAGCATGAAACCCTAACCTCTCAACGATGCCTCTAGACTTTCATCATGTGCCTAGCACACATGAAAATCTAGTCAAGTCCATTCCTAACCGTTATGCCCAGGGCCAACGAGTTTCCTTGCGAAGGCACGCCCAGGTTAAAACTGGACTGGGGAAACCATTGTCACCACACACTTTCTAAAGATAAGTGGGTGTGTCCCACGAGGGTGGGAAACAATTCACAACTCCACTGATCGATAGCTTAGTGAGGGCTACGCGTTAGAAGGCTTACTAGACTTGATATTTTAATTGAGGGTTTTTGTTTAAGGTCTCATCATCTCAGTTTTATCTTATGTCTATCATTACAGGCATGCAATCCTATGGTGATAACATAACGATAAAACATTACAGGCATGCTTCTGTAGATAATAATAAAAGCAGTAAAGAATGATGTGATCATATCCTATTCAAGACATTGAACCAACCCATGCCATGAAAGAGGTTCAACTCTTGTCCTAAAACTCAAGCCCCAAAAACTAGACCTAGCCTAGCCGACCTCTAGCTTGAACTTCAAGGTGGCTCCAAGGTCCTTCTCTCATGGTTTAGCTCTCAAACATTAAGGGTAGACCCCAAACGTTCGGCCAATGCCATGGTCTTCCTCCAAGGAAGATGCGCCACCATGCAAGAAGCCAAGTTAGCTAGCTCTCAAACCCAAGGGTTCGGCCATGCCTAACTTGCGCCACTAAGCAAGCTTGCGTCTCTTCCTTTGATGCTTGTTGCGCCACCATCCAAGGTGCGTAAGCTTCATGCATGCGCCAAGCTCCAAGTACATGCGCCACCCTAATCTTCTTTTTAGTTAAAAGAAAAGAGAAAAGCGGCACGTAGGCCTCACAAGGATACATCACAGGCATGCAACGGGGGGGGGGGGGGGGGGGGGGCTTGACTAATGATCACAACATCATGCACAATCAAGGTATTTACTCATGCAATTCTACATGCTCATGAAAAACATAAAATCTGAAATTTTCCTTTTTCATAAAACTAGTCTCTTTTCCTCATCTTCTTCTCACAAATCTTTTGGTTAATTGCGATTTATTTTTCATGATGATTTCAGAGATCCTTTCAGCTGGCAATTTTGTCAGATCAAGAGACTTGGCCAGCCCGAAGACACAATGCCCGTCCTACTTGACAAAATTACGTGCGCCTTTGATCTTTAAATTAAACAAGAAAAATAGTCCAAAAATCCAAAAGAGATTGAGAGGATGATAGAAACAAGAAACCCTAACTTTTTCCTATTTAGGAAAAATTGTTTGCCATGCATCATGCTATTAACGAAAATAGAGATATGGCATGTGAGCATAAAAGAAAAGCGTAAAACATCGTTCGAGTCTTGCAAGTCCCTCTGATACCACTGTTGGGAAACCCCGGGGACATTTTATAATTTTTAGAGTTATAAGCATACAAACATACATTGCACAGAGGAAGAATGTCCCCGAAACAGGCCGGTCCCAAAAACCCAGTGAAGATCGCAAGCAAGAGAGTCGACACGATGAGTTAGGAAATACCTTAGAGCAAGATGAGGTCGATGTTGTGATAGGCGCCCAAGCGTGCGCCCTCTGCAGTCTCACACACACGGATGCCTCGAGTCCTCTTCTTCCACGCCCGGTGCTAGCCTCGGGAAGAAGATCCAAGCATCAAGTTCCTTATGTCAAGAGAGAAGGAAGAGGCTTGCGGCTAGGGTTTGGAAGGAAGAAGAAGATGCGCCACTTCTTGGTGTTGTCGCCCTTCAAGCCCTTGCTTTCACCCCTCCTCTTGTCATCACGCCTCTAAGGAGTGTAATCTAACAAGAGGGGGCGGCTAGGGTCACTTATAAAGAGCTAGAGGCGATTAGGGCAAGGGTTGAGATCATGACAAGTGTATGGCTTGGATGAGAAAGTTTGAGGTAAGGAAAGTCTCCAAGACTTTACCATAAACCTCATTAAACCTTTCCATAAGCTACCAAACCTTGCCTTATGCGCCAAGACCTAGCCTTGCGCCCCAAGCAATGCCTTAATGCATTCACACTATCAATGGGAGAGGGCTAGGCGCATAAAGCTTCCTTAATGAAGCAAATTTGCCATCCAAACCCCATTATGCCCCTTAGGCGCCAATGGGCTTGGCTTCCTCCCCATTATAGCCTTTTAGCCTATTGCCTCTTCATGACAACTTATTATTGGGCCTCATTGGATAATGAGCTAGCCCAAACTTCATTACATGGCTTGATTAAGCACTTGGATCAAATCCAATGCAACCCTAATCCAAATGTGGCCTACCATGGTCAATTTCGGGTCAACCTGCCATAAATGGAGTTTGGCTCCAATAACATCCTTCCATCTCATCAGGCCCATTGGCGCTGATGAAATCTCCCAAATAGATCTGAGTTATCCAATAACTCGATCATAAGGCTTCCCGATCAATACAAGAACTCAAGTATCAAGGTGTGTGACCCTGTAGGTTCCTCTGACGCCGGCAGTGCTGACCAAAGGTCACCACAAGCAGTGAGTGGCACCAAGCAGTGCATCGCTGCTACCCAGGCCATTGGAATGGATATCGACATTGACATCCACATCATTACAACAAGGTACAGATGCATTACAGTCTCTTTGCCGAACTGATATCCGATTGGACAAGTGTGTCACCACTTGTTTTCACCCAATCACATGGTTATGACTAAATCAGGTTCTCACCTGGGTATGGCCATACACTTTCAGTCATAGAACCATAGAGGAGCTCCATGGATATCATACTTCCCTTAGGAAGGGGCAAATCCTGTGTCTGTCCATTGACCTTCTCATATGGGTCGTGACATGCTCAATGACAACCGTTATTACCTCCCAACTACGGCGAGGTGTTAGGTTGTATCAAAGCAAGTCCCTAACCATATAGAACGGTCAACGACCTCAAGTCAAGGGATCAATGCATCTCCTGTCACTTGTGAGGATAACTCATGACACCAAGTCATAGCCTCACAGCGGGTCGGTCCAGTATATCCACCACTGATATACCCACATGTCTGCGTTAGCACCACGTGCCTAACCAGCCCATATACCAGTCTCACAAGTACCATAGCTGTCCCATATCCACTAAGGTACATCGACTGGGGACTATAGTTCGAGCACAGATCCAATCTGTCTCCAGGGACATTATCATGTTGGTACATGTGCGCAGATGTAAACAAACATAGATAACGACAATGCCAGAATGGTATAAATATCAAAGTCAAGTAGTACATGAGTGGACCAAAACTAGGTCCTAGGGCATATACACCAACAGGCACCCTAATGTTCGCCCTCTGCAGTCTCGCACAAAGCCGATGCTCGAGTTCTCTTCTTCCACGCCCGGTGCTAGTGATTTAGGGGGGGAGAACATGGAGTAAAACTACTGATATAAAATTCAGTTATTTATTTATTTTTTTTTATTTTTTTATTTTCAGCAAAATCAAAATCTTGAAAAATAACCAGAAATCCAGGGTGATAAAACTAATCAATTACGATAAGTTGCTATGCCTTGTAGGAAAATCCATAAATCCAAAATAAGAACCAATTTAACCAAGATGTATAACAAGATTAGTTCTTTGAATCGTGTAAGATTAGTAGCATGAAGAGCTGTCAGGCATTTATAATACTTGCAACAATATAGATATTCAGATTAGTGAGTTAAAACTGCACAGAAATGTTTCAGATTGCAAATTTTGCAATGCCGGCTAGATTAAACCGTTGAACCTGGGCTTGCATCAACTAGTCCAAATGAAAGTGCAAGATGAGTGCTTCATTATCAAACCATAGTTCAAGATCTTTGTTGCGCCGCTTGCTTAAGGTACCTGCGTAAAATACACTAATCAGATTAGTTTATAAAATCAATTTGCAGGAGTTAATCAGGTATGAAATTTTCTTATGCTTCTGAGGTTGATCCATTGTCGCTTCAGTTGGATTGACTCGTCCATCTGTTAGAGCAACGTGAGTTCTTCCTACTGACGCCAAAGATCAAGATTTTGGTGGCGCCAATTGCTTAAAGTACCTGCGTGAACAAGCTTAATCAGATTAGAGTTTGAGCAAAACTTGAACACAATAGCAGTGCAAAGTGTGGAAACAGGCAAGCGAAGCTTGCGCAAATCAGTGATGCGGGAGCTTGGGTGTTCGTCGGCGACTTTGGTAATGAGGGAAGGTGTAGAACATGAGGTCAGCGTCGGAGCACCGGCAGAGGCGGAGAAACGGCTCTTCAATCGAAACAGGGCCAGTTGGGAAACTAGAGGCGGCTATTTAACGGAACAGGGGAGGTGCGCCAGAAGAACAGAGGTCGTCGCTAGAAGTCGTAGAAGACACGAGCGCTGAACCTGCTACAACTGGGACTCCTTGTGTTGGTGGTGACGACGTGGCCGAAGTTTGTAGGCGAGTTGAGGCTTGTCGGAGGAGAACGATGATGAAGGGCGGAAGGCTGCGGAGGTGGAGGGTGTTCTTGTTGGAACAGAGCAGTAGCGGGATTGGAGCAGAGGTTTTCACCGTTCGTCCGATGGTGGACGAACTCCAAACCTGTTTCAACTGGAGGTTTGTGTGATGGGAGAGAGGTCATGGCCGGAGTTTGAGGTTGAATGATGGCCGGCCGGAAGAGAATGGCGCCGGAAGGCAGATCTAGGGCGTGAGCATGGCGGAAACAGGGGATGGCGTCGGAGTCTCGATTCCGGCCATCGGAGAGGCGGATGGAGCGATGCCAGCGGCTGTTGCTTTGTATTGTGGAGGAGGAGGGATGGCTAAAGTTGCGTGATGATCGGACGGTTGGATCACCGGCGGCGAGCTCTCGAAATTTCAAAATTCTAAAAACAGGGAACCGTGACTGGTTGGTTAGATTTTTGGAGGAAGGAGAGGGTAGAGAATAGAGGAAGAGAGGAGGAAGGGGCCCGACCCTAGAAGGAGAAGGAGGAGGAGGATGAGGACATCCGATAGAAGAGGAATTACACTAGAAAACTATTCCATAAACTCAACTTTCATCAAATCTCTCTATTAAAAGGGGCATACGAGAGGATACATATAGCTTGAGCGTGGAGAGACATTGCAAGCAAACGTTGCAATTTTCATAGCTGGAGCAGCAGGGACGCGTTGAAGATAGACGTTGCAACTTCCATCTTGAGCAGGGAGACGTTGAGGATAATGTTGGCTGATGATGAATGTTGCGGATCCTCTTTACAGCGTTGCTTGGCATTTAACGGCTGATCTGGAGCTTGCCGATGATTACTCTATTTCCTTCATGTGGTTGCACGGGTTTTATTTGTATGCGGCAAATTTCTTTCTAAGTGAGCTTGAATGTCTTAAGCTTCACTTGTGGTTGAACTGATTCCATCTATTATTGAGCTAGCTTTTTTGATTGAGCTTGCTAGCTTATTCGTGAACTTCCGGGCCTTTGACTAGGGTAGTCGTAGGCTCCATTTGTACCTTCATTGCTTGTGCTCGCTGCCTCCATCAGTTCTCCCCGCGCGAAAAAAATTCTTCCCCGAAGAATTGTTCTTGCGTAGGTGGAGGAGTTGAACAGTCAATATCCATAGTCCAAGCTGCAAATCAGGAACACCTCTAGAAAATTCCCTTTCTCGGCCATACTCATTAGTAAGTTTGTCATAGAAAATCATGGGACTTAGAAGAGAACAAAGAATGATGAAATCAATATACTCAATTTCAATAAAAGCACAGAGCAAAGCATGTTTGAGTTCATTATGTTTTGTAAATACCAATGGTGACTTAAGGGTGTGGGTAGAAGGACCTAAAAGACAAGATTCAAGGATCATAGGGTCCTGGAAAAAATTTTCTAAGCGTAGGTGTTGCCCTAAAGGTTCAGGATTAGGATCTACATCAAGTTGAAAAGGCTTGAGTTTAGGTTCAAAATGTGGTTGAAGAGGACCTAATGGTTTGGGTTCAACTTTAGGCTCTCTAGTAGTAGTGCTAAGCTCAAGTTGAGAACCTATGGGTATGGGCCCTAAAATTGAAGGTAATGGCCCTATTTGACACTTAGGTTGAGACAAGCCTACTGTGGTCTCTATGGGCAACTCAGGTGTAGTTTGACTCTCAGACAAGTCAACTATGTTTTCTTTAGCTGGATTGCTAGACTCAGGTTGAGGACCTGTGGGTATGAGCCCTAAAATTGAAGGTTGAGGTATGGGTTCTACCTCATGGTTTGCCTGTTCAGTTTCACATGTGTTACCTGAGCTTGTTTTTGTTCCCATGGTAGACTCTAAGGTTGGTATATTCTCTTGAGAGTTTGAGGGAGTAGGTACCTTAGAGGTTTTAGGTTTGGACCTCTTGATCTTAATCTTTGGGTTTTGGCATCTTAAGACATATGAATCATCTTGCCTTTGGTAATACCCATTGACATCATATAACCAAAGTGCTCCTAGGTGGACATGGTATGTACCTTCTAAGGGTAAGACATAACACCAAACTTCTAGTAGAAGGGTACCTAACAAAATAGGAACTAAGCACATATGGTTCACTAAGGTTTTGGTTCCATCATCCCTACTAATGGTGTAAGGGTCTGGGATGGGCTCACTGGTAAGGCCAAATCTATCAATGGCACTAGGGTTATGAAGTTGAAGCCTATGGACTCATCTATGGCTACCTTACACATCTTATCTTTCATTTTGATGTAGGTATGGAAAAAATCATTCCTAAGGGTGACACTATAAGTTGGAAGTTTCTCTAGATATTGGTTGTGTAAAGTTTGTCTCATGTCTTCTATATAGTTGTGACAGGTTTTGAGATGGTTCTCCATGGACTTTAGGCTGTCATAAAATTTGAGCATTCGTTCTTGATTGATACTAGTGGCCATGGGATGATTTGAAAATATTTTGAAAATAGAGCTCCCTAAGATGATAGAAATGATGTGGGCTAGTATGAAAAGATAAATCTGAGATAAAACAAACTAGCATGCAAAAACAATAAAGATCTAAATGTGAAAACACATAATAGGTTTTTTTTTAGCAAATTAACAAACATGCAAAAGCAACTAAACGTGAGAGCATATACCTTTTTTTTTATGCAAACAAACTGCAACTAGCAAATAATATTCGAACAACTAATCACAAAGCAAAAACTAAGAATGATTTTTTTTTATGGAAATAAAAAGCAAATAATTACTTAACTAACATGCAAACTAAATACAAGAAACATGAAAGCATGTATTCTTTTTTTATGTAATGATCAAAGCAAAGGATCGTGTGGGCAGACAAGAGTTGCCCACGATCTCGCTCTGATACCAAACTGATGTAGGGGGGGAACGTGGAGTAAAACTACTGATATAAAATTCATTTATTTATTTACTTTTTTTTATTTTTTTATTTTCAGCAAAATCAAAATCTTGAAAAATAACCAGAAATCCAGGGCGATAAAATTAATCAATTACGATAAGTTGCTATGCCTTGTAGGAAAATCCATAAATTCAAAATAAGAACCAATTTAACCAAGATGTATAACAAGATTAGTTCTTTGAATCGTGTAAGAATAGTAGCATGAAGAGCTGTCAGACATTTATAATACTTACAACAATATAGCTATTCAGATTTGTGAGTTAAAACTGCACAGAAATGTTTCAGATTGCAAATTTTGCAATGCCGGCTAGATTAAACCGTTGAACCTGGGCTTGCATCAACCAGTCCAAATGAAAGTGCAAGATGAGTGCTTCATTATCAAACCATAGTTCAAGATCTTTGTTGCACCGCTTGCTTAAGGTACCTGCGTAAAATACACTAATCATATTAGTTTATAAAATCAATTTGCAGGAGTTAATCAGGTATGAAATTTTCTTACGCTTCTGAGGTTGATCCATTGTCGCTTCAGTTGGATTGACTCGTCCATCTGTTACAGCAAGGTGAGTTCTTCCTACTGACGCCAAAGATCAAGATTTTGGTGGCGCCGATTGCTTAAAGTACCTGTGTGAACAAGCTTAATTAGATTAGAGTTTGAGCAAAAGTTGAACACAACAGCAGTGCAAAGTGAGGAAATAGGCAAGCGAAGCTTGCGCCGATCAGTGATGCAGGAGCTTGGGTGTTCGTCGGCGACTTTGGTAACGAGGGAAGGTGTAGAACGTGAGGTCGGCGTCGGAGCACCGGCAGAAGCGGAGAAACGGCTCTTCATTCAGAACAGGGCCAGTTCGGAAACTGGAGGCGGCTGTTTAACGGAACAGGGGAGGTGGCCAGAAGAACAGAGGTCGTCGCCGGAAGTCGTACAAGACACGAGCGCTTAACCTTCTACAACTGGGACTCCTTGTGTTGGTGGTGACGACGTGGCCAGAGTTTGTAGGCGAGTTGAGGCTTGTCGGAGGAGAACGACGATGAAGGGCGGAAGGCTGCGGAGGCGGAGGGTGTTCTTGTTGGAACAGAGCAGTAGCGGGATTGGAGCTGAGGTGTTCACCATTCGTCCGATGGTGGATGAACTCCAAACCTGTTTCAACTGGAGGTTTGTGTGATGGGAGAGAGGTCGTGGCTGGAGTTTGAGGTCGAATGATGGCCGGCCGGAGGAGAACGGCGCCAGAAGGCGGATCTAGGGCGTGAGCATGGCGGAAACAGGGGATGGCGTCGGAGTCTCGATTCTGGTCATCGGAGAGGCGGATGGAGCGATGCCGGCGGCTGTTGCTTCGTATTGTGGAGGGGGAGGGATGGCTGAAGTTGCGTGATGATCGGACGGTTGGATCACCGGCAGCGAGCTCTCGAAATTTTGGAATTCTGAAAATAGGGAACCGTGACTGGTTGGTTTGATTTCTGGAGGAAGGAGAGGGTAGAGAATAGAGGAAGAGAGGAGGAAGGGGCTCGGCCCTAGAAGGAGAAGGAGGAGGAGGATGAGGACATCCGATAGAAGAGGAATTACACTAGAAAACTATTCCATAAACTCAACTTTCATCAAATCTCTCTATTACAAGTGGCATACGAGAGGATACATATAGCTTGAGCGTGGAGAGACATTGCAAGCGAACGTTGCAATTTCCATAGCTGGAGCAGCAGGGACGCGTTGAAGATAGACGTTGCAACTTCCATCTTGACCAGGGAGACATTGAGGATAATGTTGGCTGATGATGAATGTTACGGATCCTCTTTGCAGCGTTGCTTGGCATTTAATGGCTGATCAGGAGCTTGCCGATGATTACTCTATTTCCTTCATGTGGTTGCACGGGTTTTATTTGTATGCGGCAAATTTCTTTCTAAGTGAGCTTGAATGTCTTAAGCTTCACTTGTGGTTGAACTGATTCCATCTATTATTGAGCTAGCTTTATTGATTGAGCTTGCTAGCTTATTCGTGAACTTCTGGGCCTTTGACTAGGGTAGTCGTAGGCTCCATTTGTACCTTCGTTGCTTGTGCTCACTGCTTCCATCAGCTAGCCTCGGGAAGAAGATCCACGCCACTGGGAGAATCCCTCAAGAGCTTGCGCTACCCTCTAACAGAGAATGCACCAAGAGGAATAGAATAATGGAAAAATGCTGCCAAGGTTGCCAAGGTCCAACCTTGCAGCCACCTAGAGGAGAGGCACCTAGGAGAAATTCGTCCAAAGAATGAAGTCAGCCCAACTCCTCTCCCCTTCTTCTTTTATATAAATCATGTGACCTTTACTATTTTGAAATAATTTCAGAATTAATTCATCATTAATTATAGATTTAAATTTATAATTAATTATAGAATTAAACTCTGAATTAAGGTCTCCTAATGGCGCATTAAAATTAAAGTTTCATAGTGGCCATTAATAGCATGACTCCTCAAATTTAGAATTAAATTCATCATTAAACTCAGAATTAATTACAGAATTAAATACAGAATTTAATTCCCAGAATTAAATACAGAATTTAATTCCCAGAATTAAATACAGAATTTAATTCCCGGAATTAAATACAACATTTAATTCCTAGAATTAAATATAGTATTTAATTCACCATGATGTTTATTGGGCCAGGCAACTGTTGGGAAACCCCGGGGACATTTTACAACTTTTCACAGAGATTACATTACAAACGCAGCGGAATAATATCCCCGAAACGAGCCAGTCCCAAAAACCCAGTGAAGATCTCTTGCGAGGGGGTCGACACGATGAGTTAGTAAATACCTAGAGCAAGGCGATGCCGATGTCGAGGTAGGCGCCCAAGTGTTCGCCCTCTGCAGTCTCGCACACACGGATGCCTCGAGCTCTCTTCTTCGTCGCGCGATGCTAGCCTCGGGAAGAAGATCCAAGCCTTAGTCTAACTTCTTCAAGCCTTGTGCCACCTCCAAGGATAGGCGCCAATGACGAAGAAGGGAAGAAGATGATGCCGCCAAGAGGTTCCCTTGCTCACCCCAAGAAGAGGAAGGGAAAGATGCTTGCGGCAATGGTGATGGAAGAAGAAGGTTGCGCCAACCCTTGAAGCCCTCTCCCGTTTCTTGCTCTCGCCCTTGATGTGCCCACGCCAATGAGTTGTGCGTATCAAGGGGTTCACGCATGCTTCTATTTTATAGAAGTAAGAGGCGGCAACGCTAGAGGGGTGTGGGCGCAAATCCAAGTGAGAAAGGCGGCTAGGGTTAATGGGAGGGATCAATTAGGGTTTAAGGTAAGGAAAGTCTCCAAGACTTTACCATAAAATTCTCCTAATTATCCATATGCACATGATACCTTCCTAAGAAGTTCATCAAGCTATATCAGCCCCAAAACTTGCCATAGAGGCAAGCATAACATCCAAGGATGAAGGGGCAAGGTGCCTAAACCTTCCATAGTGGCAAAAGGCGCCTCCTCACCCCATTATGCCCACAGGCCCCATTGGGGTGAGACTTCTCCCCATTATACCCTTGGGCCTCATTGGGTAATGAGCTAGCCCAAACTTCATTACATGGGTTGATTAAGCAATTGGATCTAATCCAATACAACCCTAGTCCAAATTTGACCAAACATGGTCAAATACGGGTCAACCTGCCAAAAATGAAGTTTGGCTCCAATAACTCTCCTCCATATCATTAGGCTCATTGGCACTGATGAAATCTCCTAAATAGATTCGAGTTATCCAATAACTTGATCATAAGGTTTCCTGATCAATATGAGAACTCGAGTATCAAGGTGTAAGACCCTGTAGGTTCCTCTGACCCTGGCAGTGCTGACGAAAGGTCACCACAAGCAGTGAGTGGCACCTAGCAGTGCATCTGATGAAGAATGACTTTCCTAGCCCAAGAATCACCTTAGGTAAGTAGCTTTATAACACAAGTTAAGCGCAAGGTAGAGATGATGGAATGAAGACACGTCAGGCCCCCTTAAGGGAAGGGGGCCAAACCCCTTCTAAGTCCTTCATGGCAAGGAGCTTTGGCAGGGAAGTCCTCAAAGGATTGATGAATGTGCTCTCAATGTCCTCCAACTTCAGCTTGTGCGATGACTTGATGGAGAACTTGAGTCCGGCAATGGAATAGTGACCATGGTTGTGGCTGGTTATGAGTGATCAGCTGAGGGAGATGATGGAAGCGATGGAGTAAGCGTTGGAATGGATTAGTTACCGGGCAGAGGAGCAAGCTCAACTCAAGAACACAAACACAAGGTTTTTAGATTCAAAATATTCAAGACTGAAGTGTGCAAGTGAACATGCGCAGGCTTAAAACCTAGTCTCTCCAACGTTACAATCTTGTGTGACCTTTGGCCTTCCAAGATGACGTCCTCATTGGTTGTGAAAGGTTGCGTGCTGTTGCTAAGGTGATGTGGCTTTCATATCCGTTGGTGGATGCATTGCTTTGATATGGAGGGTATCTTGCATTCTTGCGAGGGCTGCTCCTTTGGGTGATATGAAGGGTATCTTGGGCTTTGTTGAGTCTTGATCAGCCCATGTTGATTGGTGGTGTTGTATTTGCTTTGGGTTGGGCTTGAACATAACATGATCTTCAAAGTTGACATTGGGCTTGGTCACGGCTGCATTTGAATGTGTTCATGGATTTGAGTGTTACTTGTTGTTGGAGAGGTAGGTGCATGCATGTGCAATACATGTGTGCATAAAGCCTAGGCTAGAACAACCTATTACAATCACTAAAAATAAAATAAAGGCTTCAAAATAAATCCTAGGCTATTCCTATTTACAAAATGTCAAGAGCTGAAAATAAAGAGCGTTTACAACAACATTACAATGCAGAATTCAACTAGTTCAAAACAGAAATTAAACAAGTTCAAAATGCTGAAATGTAAGCCTACTTTAAACATTAATAATGTTCCAAAATGTCCTACCAGTTAGAAAGCAGGCAATAGTCAAAATCGGCACGGCTTGAGTCATCCTGGGTCAAATAGCTTGAGTTCATCTGGTTGAGCACATGTCCCTACATCAGCTATCTCCGGGGGTGAAGAATTCTCTTCCGGAGAATTAAAGTTGGCTCTGGTGGTAAGCCTAGAGTGTGGACATCATCTTAGTTCCATCCCCCAACATCATCTTTCCAGGGGGTTGTAGAATTCTCCTCTGGAGAATTAAGTTTGAAGCTCCTCATTGGTTCGGGTGGCCGTCCCAAGTGTTGGGAAACCCCGGGGACATTTTACAATTTTTCAGAGTGATAAGCACACATACATTCATTGCACAGCGGAAGAATGTCCCCGAAACAGGCCGGTCCCAAAAAACCCAGTGAAGATCGCAAGCAAGAGAGTCGACACGATGAGTTAGGAAATACCTCAGAGCAATTTTGAGTGATGCCGATGTAGGCGCCCAAGTGTGCGCCCTCTGCAGTCTCACACACACCGATCTCTTGAGTTCTCTTCTTCCACGCCCGGTGCTAGCCTCGGGAAGAAGATCCAAGCCTTAGTTCTATTCTTGAATGCTTGCGCCACCTCCAAGGTAGAAGCACCAATTGATGAAGAAGAGAAGAAAAGGGAGAATGCCGCCAAGCCTTCACTTCTCTTGCGCCAAAGGAGGAAGAAAGGGAGAAGCTTGCGGCTAGGGTTTGATGGAGGAAGATGGTTGCGCCAATGCCCCTTACTTTCGCCCTCTTGATGTGTTCACGCCTCCAAGGATGAACAACATCTAAGAGGGGGCGACTAGGGTCACATATATAGGGCAAGAGGCAGTTAAGGGAAGGGCCAAGATCATGACAAGTGTAGGGCTAGGATGAGGAGGTTTGAGACAAGGAAAGTCTCCAAGACTTTACTATAAACTCCCTTCAACCTATCCATAATTGCCAAGCCTTGCCTTGTGCGCCAAGGCCTAGCCTTGCGCCACAAGTAATGCCTTAAAGGCATGCATTCCATCCAAGGAAGAAAGGGGAGGCGCCCTTTACTTCCATAATGAAGCAAAGGCGCCAACATGACCCCATTATGCCCCTAGGCACTTAATGGTTCATGTTTCTTCCCATTATACCCTTTTAGCCTATTGCCTCTTCATGACAACTTATTATTGGGCCTCATTTGATAATGAGCTAGCCCAAACTCCATTACATGGGTGGATTAAGCACTTGGATCCAATCTAATGCAACCCTAATCCACATATGACCAACCATGGTCAAATACGGGTCAACCTGCCAAAAATGAAGTTTGGCTCCAATAACATTCTTCCATCTCATCAGGCCCATTGGCGCTGATAAAATCTCCCAATTAGATCCGAGTTATCCAATAACTCGATCATAAGGCTTCCCGATCAATACGAGAACTCAAGTATCAAGGTGTGCGACCCTGTAGGTTCCTCTGATGCTGGCAGTGCTGACCAAAGGTCACCACAAGCAGTGAGTGGCACCTAGCAGTGCATCGCTGCTACCTAGATCATTGGAATGGATATCGACATCGACATCCCCATCATCGCAACTAGGTACAGATGCATTACAGTCTCTTTGCCGAACTGATATCCGATTGGACAAGTGTGTCACCACTTGTTTTCACCCAATCAGATGGCTATGACTAAATCAGGTTCTCACCTGGGTATGGCCATACACTTTGAATCATAGAACCATAGAGGAGCTCCATGGATATCATACTTCCCTAAGGAAGAGGCAAATCCTATGTCTGTCCATTGACCTTCTCATATGGGTCATGACATGCTCAATGACAACCATTATGACCACCCAACTACGGCGATGTGTTAGGTTGCATCAAAGCAAATCTCTAACTATATAGAATGATCAATGACCTCAAGTCAAGGGATCAATGCATCTCCTGTCACTTATGAGGATAACTCATGACACCAAGTCATAGCCTCATAGCGGGTCTATCCAGTATATCCTCCCATGATATACCCATGTGTCTGCGTTAGCACCACGTGCCTAACCAGCCCACATACCAGTCTCACAAGTATCATAGCTGTCCCATATCCACTAAGGTACATTGACTGGGGATAATTATTTGAGCACAGATCTAATCTGTCTCCAGGGACATTATCATGTAAGTACACAATCGCAGGTGTAGACAAATAATGATAACGACAATGCCAGAATGATATATAAATATCAATGTCAAGTAGTACATAAGTTGACCAAAACTAGGTCCTAGGGCATATACACCAACACCAAGGTATGGATATTGTCATCAGCTTCTCTGGCTCCCCTATCCCTGTACGTAAGATACAAATTTGATCTAATACAAGAGTCAGTTATCACAAAGTCAAAATATTCAAGCTTTGGTAAGGAAAGCAAATCATTGTTCAATTGAGTCTTAGTTAGCCTGGGAGAATTAAGGCTAGGTTCATTGAAGAAAGATTCATGGTCTAGAGGAGAGATAGGTGATGTTGCCAACTCACATAAGTTAGGGTCTAACTCATATCCTACCATGGGAGACTCAAGAGGATCTATCATAAATTCTCTTTCATATTCAGGTGAGTTAAGATCTAACTCAAGAAGGGTGAGGGGCTCCTCTAGAATTAGATCTCCTAAGGGGAAGAAAAATGGCTCTCCCATATCTGGAGTAAGATCTTCAAGGCTAAATGGGTAAAGTCTTATCATGTCAGAAGGTGAAGCATAATCTAGCTTGGTTCCTCTAGGGTCAACTTGGGTAGAATCATCTCGAGAGTCTTGGGTTATAAGGGACACCCTAGGTTGGCTTGGGGGTAAGTCTTCTATGGTCTCCTTAGTAGGATTCGTGGAACTAGGCCCAAATTGAGATAGGCTTTGAGAAGATAGTTTGGCCCCCATGGGTTGTTTGGAAAGATTGACTACCTTAGGGGTTTGAAGTCTAGGGTGGTCAAAGCTTCTTCTATAGTGTCTCTTAAGATTTTGTTCTACCTCACTAGCTATTTGGAAAGCATATTCTATTGTGTGTATGGGGTAGTAGGTGAGACCTCTGCTAATTTCAAAGTTAAGACCATTCATAAACCAGTTCAGAATGACTCTAGGAGCTTCTCTAGACCTATGGTGGAGGGCTTTGAACTTTAGTATGTATTCAGCTACAGTCATGTCCTCTTGCATAAGAATTTGTTCATTGAGTCAAGAAGGGCCATACATTTCTTTTATCATGTCATCCCATCTCTTGATGGGTGATCTATTGCTTCTTTCTTGGGTTTTGAGTCTAGGGGCCATGGAGTTTGCTAAATTTCAAAAATCAATGTCAATAGCAGCATGTGATATAACAAGCAGTGTTGAAAGGCAATGTAAAGTGGAGCTAGTTAAGAAAATGTAACCAAAATGGGAGTTCAACATTTGTAGTATGGTTCAGTAGGCTTATAGCAATATTCAGCAATATAGTGCATGTATAAAATGTGACGAAGAGTTATATATGTGCAGCAAAGTTTTCAGCTTGTGCAGTAATTTTCAGATGGCAATTAACAGGAGATGAATTTTCAGCAAGATTTCATGTAGGTTTCCACATATAAGGCAAGGATATGCGCAAGTGTTGTGTCTAATGCAAACTACTATGCAGGTTTGGTTCAGATATCAACTGCTATTCAGTTAGTATTATCACACATGACAGTACTCAGAAGGAAGTCAGAGATTCAAATGGTAAGCTACAGCAACAAATTTCAGCAGCATGTAGTGTTTGTAAAGCCATAAATTCCAGGTTTCTATTCAAGGCTAACGGCAATTCAGGAATAGCAAATATCAGATTTCATCCTAATTTAGCGCAGTAATTTTTGATATAAAATTTCCAGCTTAAGACTACAACAAGTTTTAACTGAAACCAAGGAATGCAAATGGTATGCTACAGTAAAGCTTCAGATTTTGCAACTTCGCTCAGTTTTCCAATCTTCTCCATGGCCACTGGTCTACTAGGAGCTATGGATTGTGAGTTTGTGTTGAGGAGTTTAGGAGGCTGCCAATAAATTCAGATAGCTCCCAGCTCACCACAATCTTAATCACATACAAGATCCGGTAATGAAGAGTACAAACAGAAACTTCAGCTTGCATCACGTGTGCGAGGGAGCTGACAGCAATTGCTTCGCTGCTGCTCCTGGTGGGGTGAAATGCCTGAGGACAACTAAGGGAATTTCTAAGGTATAAGTAATCCCCTGATATTCTGCCAACTTGCCACTCACACAAACAACTCTAGCGGGTAAGGAACAGTAAAGAATCCCAAGTAAGTTCACGTAGAAATCCAAAACAGCAGTAATTAAAATTCAGCTTATTGGAATTTCAGATTTCAGCCACAGCATTGATCTAATATGTCCAAAATTGATGCAGCTAGGGAATTTGAAGATGGACTATTAGCTAGTTATCCCAAATGCCCTCTAAGTTCCAAGCAACAGAATCCAGCGAATAGAATTCAGGAGATTTCAGCAAGAGTAAAGTCAGAGTCCTGTGAACAAATTTTCAGATTAAAATTCAATGCATGTAAGAGCACCAAATCCAGAAAATCAAGTACAGTTCAGTCCCGAAATGCAGGCTACAGCGAGACTCAGCAAACAAATTCAGCGTGGAGATTTGACAGAAAACCAGAACTGAGCAGATTGCAAATCTCATAGAACATAGGTCCTTCAGAGATACAGCAGAAGATTTCAAAGAGAATGCGAGCAGAAAACCCTACTCAGAAAGTCTCGGTTTTAACAGGGAAGTTGAAGCAGTAAGCACCGTAAACAGAAATTTCAACAAACACGTTGAGAGCAAGATTCAGCAACAAACGCAGCACAATGTTCACAGCTCAAATAGCAGGATTCAGAAGAAATAAATTCAGAGATTCATCAGCAAGAAAACCGGCAAGGAAAATATCCACTCAATGACAAAGAAAACACTAGCGGACTGCAGGAAACAAATAGACTTCAGTGCAGAAATACAGGAAACAGTATGCAAAAGTTTCACGCAAACAAACTCAGACCAGAATGAAAAAACAGAATAATCTATGAGCACCTAAGGTATGTTCTGATACCACTGATGAAGGATGACTTTCCTAGCCCAAGAATCACCTTAGGTGAGTAGCTCTATAACACAAGTTAAGCGCATGGTAGAGATGATGGAATGAAGACACCTCAGGGCCCCCTTAAGGGAAGGGGGGCCAAACCCCTTCTAAGTCCTTCACGGCAAGGAGCTTTGGCAGGGAAGTCCTCAAAGGATTGATGAATGTGCTCTCAATGTCCTCCAACTTCAGCTTGTGCGATGACTTGATGGAGAACTTGACTCCGGCAATGGAACAGTAACCATGGTTGTGGCTGGTTATGAGTGATCAGCTGAGGGAGATGATGGAAGCGATGGAGTAAGCGTTGGAATGGATTAGTAACCGGGCAGAGGAGCAAGCTCAACCCAAGAGGAGCAAGCTCAACTCAAGAATACAAACACAAGGTTTTCAGATTCAAAATATTCAAGACTGAAGTGTGCAAGTGAACATGCGTAGGCTTAAAACCTAGTCTCTCCAACGTTACAATCTTGCGTGACCTTTGTGTAACATCCCTCAGAATCACACCCCACACGCATACAAGTAAAATACGGGGTTTCAAAAAATTTTTACTCTTCCATTAAAACACAAGAAGAAAGCGGCATCGAAGGACATTACTACGGAACAGAAAACCGCACAGAACTGAATAGGATCGATTACTAGGAAATAGAAATCCGGAAATCCAGAAAAAAATCCGGCAGCAAGTATTCTAAACTACTGCTGCACAGACACACATATCTTGTAACAACAACAAACGTCCACACTACACATATGTGGAATTTCAGAAATATACAGAACTGATTATTCAGATACTAAAATAAACAACACAAATTCGGTTACACATCTCAAATCGGACATTTCAAAATAAGAACCAATTCAATAAAAGAATCCAAGACTTGTATCCAATAATTTAAACGAAACAACTATAATATAATATCCTGAAAACAGGCATAAGCCCTCAGGAGATAAAACATGTCATATAGGTCATAATAAATTAGGCACGCAAGCCTGATAAATCTTTAGAAGACTATTCTTAGAAATGACATCAAACATTAGCGTCATATTAGCTGTAGCAATTACTGTCTTGATGTCTCACCTGAAAACATTTAAACAACGGAGGTGAGCTAAAAAGCTCAGTGAGTAAAAGACACTAAAAGTCATCCATAGTACACATCAAAAATATCATACTTAAGTTGAAATTCTTTTTATTTAACAGATAAGATAAATCAACTTAACATGCATGCTCATATCAGAAACAAACACAATCAAATACAGATACTTGTAACAATAGGCATCAAACAGGTAGGATATGAATATACCAACCCATACCAACTAACCACACCGCCTAATACATCTAAATACAGATCGAAACAGAACTACAGAAATCAGAACTGACAGACAGAAAATCAGAATTTTCAGAGTCCAAACGGATAGTCTACATCGGAAACAGAAAGGCCACAGAAGGCCTGATGACCACAGAAGGTCTGACCCCACCTCTGCCGAGGACGAGACAATGCATGCATATCAGAAACAGAATGGTAGAGGAGATATCAGTGGGTGGCCCCCGTCTTGTCAGGACGTGGCACTCTGGTCTCCAATACCCAGAACAGAATGGTAGAGGAGGTATCAGTGGGTGGCCCCCGTCTTGTCAGGACGTGGCACTCTGGCCTCCAAAACCCAGAACTGAATGGTAGAGGAGGTATCAGTGGGTGGCCCCCGTCTTGTTAGGACGTGGCACTCTGGCCTCCAAAACCCAGAACTGAATGGTAGAGGAGGTATCAGTGGGTGGCCCCCGTCTTGTTAGGACGTGGCACTCTGGCCTCCAAAACCCAGAACTGAATGGTAGAGGAGGTATCAGTGGGTGGCCCCCGTCTTGTTAGGACGTGGCACTCTGGCCTCCAAAACCCAGAACTGAATGGTAGAGGAGGTATCAGTGGGTGGCCCCCGTCTTGTTAGGACGTGGCACTCTGGCCTCCAATACCCAGAACAGAAATAGTGTCTCAAGGGTCGTAGTAGACTATCAGCACCATTACAGCGCCACAGAAGGAGGGTAAGGACACGGAAGAGTGCTACACTAGGGCATAATTTTACAGAACAGATTATACTGAAACAGAGAAGTAGGATCAACCACTACTTAATTTTTACATTATGCCCAAAGTCTAACAAACCAGAAAATGACACACCCCAATATCCAGTCCTTAAACACAGAACGGAAATTATATGAGTGAATTCCTTACAACTAACCTTAATTCATGTCAAACCATTCTATGTTCTCACAAATGTTTTAACACATTCAAGGTTTTCAGAAACTTCACAACATATAAACAGAACAGGAAATATCCACATAGCAAACAATTAAATACAGAACATAGATTATTCATATAACAAACATTTAAACACAGAACAGAAATTATTCATGAAATAATCTCCTCAAAATTCCTAAAACCGTGAGCTATAAAATTACTGTAAGGGGCGCCACTTTCAGAACCTTAACAGAACGCACAAATTTCATGTAAATAATTTCAGTCCCCCACTACAGATAATTTTAATTACACGCTCGTGAAGAAAATTGACAAAAGCCCCAAAATTGGCTCGAACTATATTTTCGAAAATTCCTAAGTTCTTAGTTAAATCCCCAATTTTGTTTTCTCTAAAATTTCTCATCAAACAAATAAATTTTAGAAGAACTACAGACCACAATTTAAGAGGTTAAACCATACAATGTAAATTTTTCTCACAAAGGAATATTCGTTTAACCAAAACATAGCAGATTTATATTGTCAATTTGCAAAATATATTTTTGGTCCAATTTCGAACCAAAGCTAGTCAATATTGTATTCAAAATGAAGCTCTCTGAATCTAGTTTCCAATAAAACTGGTTTCACAAGATTTCGAATTGTATACAGGAAGATATAAGGGTTCGAACATAGGAAGGTCAGAATTTCAGATTTCAAGAAAACAGATTCATATATCAGACTTGCGACATTTATTTCAGATCCAATAACTAATCGAAAATAGGCGTTATGGGAGTCAAAATAAAGCTCTTCGAGCCTACGGTCTAATAAAACTGATTTGACAAGATTTCGAGCTATACCTAGGGAGATATGATTGTTCGAACACATAAAGGTCGAAATCCAGAATTTCAGAAAACTGATTTTGTACAGCTAGATTGCAATACAGATTGAAATACGAATACAGCTCGGATATGGTCGATATCAGATTCAAATTAAAGCCGAATGTATCTAGTTTCATACAAAATTTATTTCGTGCGATTTGGATCTATAGACCATGAGATATTGGGGTTATAGTACACAAAGGTCAGATTAACGAATGCAGATTTCAGCAGAACAGGATTTTAAAACCCTATAATTATTTGAATTCAACCCCATACGAATAATCATGGCAAATAACGAATTTTAATTCGGATTAGACTCCTTAGGATCGAATTACTCACCAGAAAAATCGCCCACAGAGAAAACGCCAAAACAGGGGATCAGGGGTCTCCAGAAAGTTCGTCCACCACCAGTCTGCCACCACCAGCGTCAGAAATTTTGCAGGGGCGCCAAGCACAGTGAGGGGCGACAACACAGGCGGCTAGGGCAAGAAACAAACCAAAAATCGTGAGGGAGAGGAGCTCTCACGAATTTTCCCCCTTTTTTTTTTATTTTTTTTTTTCCACCCCAAACGGATCCAAGATCCAATAACCCAATTAACTTAAGTGGAAATCGGCTTTAATGGGCTTACCTGGGCTTAACCACCATGCGCCACTCCAATAACACAGAAATATGCGCCACCATGGTGGAAGAATTCCAGGAGCAAATAGTCAAGGTTGAGGGTTCGAAGCCCCAACAAAAAAAACTGAATTTCTAACCTTAAATCATAATTCAGAAAATCAAGGGCGTTACACTTTGGCCTTCTTAGATGACGTCCTCATTGGTTGTGAAAGGTTGCGTGCTGTTGCTGAGGTGATGTGGCTTTCATATCCGTTGGTGGATGCATTGCTTTGATATAGAGGGTATCTTGCATTCTTGCGAGGGCTGCTCCTTTGCGTGATATGAAGGGTATCTTGGGCTTTGTTGAGTCTTGATCAGCCCATGTCGATTGGTGGTGTTGTATTTGCTTGGGGTTGGGCTTGAACAAAACTTGATCTTCAAAGTTGACATTGGGCTTGGTCACGGCTGCATTTGAATGTGATCATGGGCTTTGAGTGTTACTTGTTGTTGGAGAGGTAGGTGCCTGCATGTGTAATACATGTGTGCATAAAGCCTAGGCTAGAACAACCTATTACAATCACTAAAAAAAAAATAAAGGCTTCAAAATAAATCCTAGGCTATTCCTAGTTACAAAATGTCAAGAGCTGAAAATAAAGAGCATTTACAACAACATTATAATGCAGAATTCAACAAGTTCAAAACAGAAATTAAACAAGTTCAAAATGCTGAAATGTAAGCCTACTTTAAACATTAATAATGTTCCAAAATGTCCTGCTGGTTAGAAAGCAGGCAATAGTCAAAATTGGAAAGGCTTGAGTCATCCTGGGTCAAATAGCTTGAGTTCATCTGGTTGAGCACATGTCCCTACATCAGCATCGCTGCTACCCAGGTCAATGGAATGAATGTCGACATCGACATCCCCATCATCGCAACTAGGTACAGATGCATTACAGTCTCTTTGCCAAACTGATATCTGATTGGACAAGTGTGTCACCACTTGTTTCATCCAATCACATGGTCATGACTAAATCAAGTTCTCACCTGGGTATGACCATACACTTTGAGTCATAGAACCATAGAGGAGCTCCATGGATATCAAACTTCCCTTAGGAAGAGGCAAATCCTTTGTCTGTACATTGACCTTCTCATATGGGTCGTGACATGCTCAATGACAACCATTATTACCTCCCAACTACGGCGAGGTGTTAGGTTGTATCAAAGCATGTCCCTAACCATATAGAATGGTCAATGACCTCAAGTCAAGGGATCAATGCATCTCCTATCACTTGTGAGGATAACTCATGACATCAAGTCATTGCCTCATAGCGGGTTTGTCTAGTATATCTATCACTGATATACCCATATGTCTGCGCTAGCATCTCATGCATAACCAGGCCATATACCAGTCTCACAAGTCCTAGAGCTGTCCCATACCTACTCAGGTACATCGTCTGGGTACAACAATTTGAGCATAGATCCAATTTGTCTCTAAGGATATTATCATGTATATACGCAAGCGCAGATGTAGACAAACAATGATAACGACAATACCATAATGATATATAGATATCTGAGTGAAGTAGTACAAAGATGGACCAATACTAGGTCTCAAGGCATATACACCAACAATCTCCCACTTGCACTAAGACCTAGAGGTTGAGGAACCTCAACCCCATATCTCTAGTGTGACCATCATGCTTCTGCTGCACCAAAGGCTTGGTTAGTTGGTCTGCTAGATTGTTCTCTGTATCAGCTCTACTAATCTTGACATCACCTCGCTCAATAATCTCTCTGATCAAGTGAAATCTCCTGAGTATGTGTTTGGACCTTTGATGAGACCGTGGTTCCATGACATATGCAATTGCCCCATTGTTGTCATAGTAGAGCTCAATGGGATCCACTGCACTTGGAACCACCTGAAGTTCTGAAATGAACTTCCTGATCCAAATGGTTTCTTTGGCTACCACAGAAGCGACCACATACTCAGTTGCGGTTGTAGAATTAGCTATGGTGGATTGCTTAGAACTTTCTTAGTTCATTGCACCTCCACTTAATCTGAACACATAGCCTGTCTGCGATCTTATGTCTGTTAGGGTATGCCCATAAGGCTAATGTTTGAGGCCTTGGGATTCTATCAGTATCATGTATAAACTCTATGTTTATAAAGGCAATGGTTGTTATTCAATTTGTTACATTGTTTGCTGCAATAAGTGTACTTCTGAATAATGTCTCAATGCTGTTCAGCCAGGCTGACATGCTATATGTCCTTAGTCGAGATATCTTGGTGAACATGAGACAGCCTTGATATGATTGAGACTAATATGTGTTCTAATCTTATAGGATGCTTCGAGCATGGAATAAGATGTAGACTCATGGGTACATTGGATGTACTGGACAGACCCTACTAGGATATTCAATTGCTTGTCACAATGTGAATAATCCTTATATGCAAACAAGTGGCATACTTCCTCTGACTTGAGATCACTTGTGTTTCTAAATGATGATTGTCATTGTTTTGAGGTAGTTCAATATCATTTGAAACATAATGGTTATAGACTATCTTGGATAATGATCATGAGTCAGGTTAGGACACTAGTGATAGATATAGGATTGCCGTCTCCTTGTTTAAGGAGTGTGATGTTCTAAAGGGGCCCCCCTGGATGAGATGATTGAGAAAGTGTATGGCCATACCCAGGTGACTATGTTCATCTGATCTAATCATGCTCATCATATTGGAGTTACAAGCTTGACATGCTTGTCCAATAAGAACATCCAGTGGCAAAGGAAACATGTATGTCTAGTGAAGTGGATTCACACTTGTGCTATGGTTTGGGTGTAATCTTGGAAGACTCTTTCCTTTATATCGGGAGACAGTGATGTGTTGCTAGATACCCCTCACTGATCGTGATAACGTAAGTTATCGTTACCGACATTTAAAGGAAACCCTCAGGGTCGTACAATTTGATGATATGCTTACTTAAGTCAGATCGTGTGGACTGAATTATTTGGGTTCAGTTTAAAGGAGTTTAAACTCTGATTGTAAGTGAGATCTGGTCTGATCATGTTTGATTGATAAGGGCTTGAGATCGGTAAGCTTCGATTGAGAGAGTTGATGCTAGATCGGTGAGATCAAGAGCATCAAGAGATGAACGGTTAGATCTTGAACTCTTTGGTTCAGAGAGATCTAGACCATGGCTTGGGCTGATTTGATTTGGTCTTTGAACCAAATTGAGTTGAAGAGATTTGGCTTGAACCGGTTCACATGTGTGAACGCATGGTTCAATGCTTGATGGCGTTTTGGGCGGTTTTCTTTGAGTGGGCGCATGGCTTCATGACTTTCCATTTTTGGAAGTCATGTAACGCCACATCTCCACAACGCCTCAACGCATCACTTCATGCTCTCTTCTCGCCTCTCCACTCTCGTGTAGAGGAGTCTTCACGCCAAGGAAGAGCTCAGCCAAGCATCTCTCAACTCCTTCATGCGACAAGGATACTTTGGAGGTCTTTGCTAGCACAAAGAACACCAAGGAGTAGCCATCTTTCTTCTTGTGTGCGATTGCCTTTGGAGAAGAAGCATTCGACTCTTTGCTTCCAAGTCGCCATCCATCCATGGCAATGGTAAGATCACAACTTGATCTTAGTAAATCTTAAGTTGATCTTATGATTATACCACATGCGATCTTTTGAAACCCTAGCCGCCCATACAAGTTTTGATATGCGCCCCCCTTAGGGTTTCACCCCCCCCCCTTCTTGAAGGGATCTTTCAATTGGTATCAGAGGTTATGGTTTCGGTATGATGCATATGATTGCTTAATGTTTTGTGATCCATGTTTGAGTTGAATAGATCTAAGTTTTCTCATCATGCGAAAATAATAGTTGAATATATTTTATTGTGGCGCATGTATGAGGTTAACTTATGTTGGCGCATGTTTGATGCTTACATAGTTGCACATGTTGAATGTTGTAGTTTTTCTTAAAAACTTAATCACTTGCGCGCCTCACTTAGATCTAAGTGCTTACTATAAACCCTTAGACGGGTTAGTAGGGTTGAAGTCATCACCTAGTTCAGATCCAAACAGTCTGATCAGATCATCTGACAGCCTAGATGGGTCGACCAGATGGCACCTGTGCGCAAGCATGAGGTGGCTATAGGTCGACTGCAGACAGGCTTGTAGCGATGTCTGGTTGAGACAACCAGTGAACGCACATGAGTTAGGCCCGGGGTCATACCCGCTTGCCAGAACTCATGAGGTCGTTCAGCCCTTGGCGCATGCATGGTTGACCATTTGGACGATTCAAGTAAGTTAGGACTTGGTGCATGCAAGGGCAGTGGATCTGACTAGACATGATGAGTGGATCCCTATTAATGGACCGTTGTAAGGTAGTAGGGCTCATAAGACAAATAAAATTGATTCCATTGGGATTTTGAAAATTTTATTTTGTTAATGGATCACATGTTGATTGGATGCCATGATGTTTGTCTATTTCATCTTATGTGGGTTGCCCTTTTAATGTGTGCTGTGCTGGGGCCTGCGAGCCAGTATTAATTATAAATTATTATTTTTGTGATATGCGCATCACATTTTAATTAATTTATGAAATGTAATTGACCTGCGAGTCAATCTTGTATAGATAGATTAAATTGTAATTTAATCAGACAAGAGCTCAAAGCACACATGGCAGAGGCGCATGTAGCAGAGGCTTGACCAGGTGGGAGGTCTAGGGTTCGACCCTATGACAGGCGCATTTACCTGGTGGGCGCACCTGAGCTGCAGTGGGCGCTTGGGCCCTGGGTTGTGCCAGATGAGATGCAAAAGACCCATGGAGAGCTCAAGTGAAGACTTAAGTTAAATTAAGGTCTTACTTAGGGTTAATGGGCTTTTACCACATAAGATCAGCATGCTTTCTATTTATTGTTTATATAATTAGAATTGCATGATTTAATCTTCTGCTATCACCATAAGGTTTTGCATGATAGTTAAGAAGATAAAAGACCGTTAAAATCCAACGCTAAAAATCTGTAAGATCCAAGGATCTTAAGTTCTGGTAAGCATTATTTTCTATGATAAATTATGATAAATTATTGATGTAAATAAAATTATTGACTGAGTTATTATTCCTGAGTATTGATTGTTAATTTATGATAAATTAACTAGAGATTTTGTTGTTAATTAACTGATTTATTGATTGTTAATTTGTAATTAATGGATTTGAGTTTATTTGGTTGTTAATTTATTGTAAATTAATTAGAGATTTTTGATTTGATTATTGGCTGTTAATTTATGATAAATTATTATTGGTTGTCCATGATAAATTAATTAGGATTTATGGGTTGTAAATTGTAAGTTAATTAATTAGACCTTATTGGTTAATTAAATCCTTATTGGATATTAATTAAGTCCTTATTGGATTTCGGTTAAGTGAATGGTTAATGGTTAAGTTAATTAAATTAATTGGTTAACTATGGGTTATTGGGTTTGAAAAATTCGAAATTATGAGTTAAATGGGTTAAACCCTATTGGAATTAATTGGTTAATGGGTTTAAAATTTAAAAACCCAAAGTTTAAGTGGTAATATCGACTAGGGTGAGATTGTGGGCGTTTTTTTTTGGCTTGAGGAAATCTTGGGGCGGCTAGGGCAAAGAAGAAGGCGATTCTTGGAGTTGTTGAGGTGATTTTCTTCATCTTTTTCCCCTTGGCGATTTTTCCTTGAAGTGAAGAAATTTCCTTGGTGTTTGGTGGTGACATCAAAGGCTTTGAACGATTTCTTTTGTGGAAAATTTTCGGTTTAAGAGGTGAGTGGATTTTCTCTTCCACTTAATCCATGTATGCTTGAGATTATTGCTTAGAAACATGGCATGAACCCTTAATTTCAATTTTTGTACATGTTTCTATGTTTTCCCTAAAATTTCGAAAACCCTAGATTGTATGAGAATTAGGGCTTTTCATTTTTAAGGCTTCTAATCATCAATTAGACCTTGTTTAAGCATGTATGTAGCTTTAGTTTTTCAATTGCATGAAGTTTAGGGCTTGAATGAGAATTTCGACCCTTCTTCATGAAGTTACGCCCAAATGCATGGGTAAAATTTGGGGAAAACTTGATATTCATGAAATTAGGTATATGAGGACTCTACTGTAATTTTTTGAGAATTTTTAGAAATAAAAGTTTCTGTTGACTGACATTGACCTAGGGGTAATTCGGTAAATTTTCTAGTTAAAATTGGGGAAAACTTGAAATTTCGAATCTAGGGATCATGAGGGATGTAATGAATATTTTTACGAAATTTTTGGATAACTTTTCCTGCATGACTTAAACTTTGAACTAGGGGTATTTCTGTCTTTTGTTATCAGAACTAGTAGAAAACTATGAAGTTGTGATATTCTACATTTATGTTAATTGTGAACGAAATTTGGTAAATTTTCTGTATTATTATGTATTTTTAATTGAGTGGTGTATGTAGAAAGTAATGACATGAAATATTGATAGAGAACATTGGTTGATAACTTAGCAAAATTACACTGAACTGACCAGCCTGAAATTTAAGGACTACACTATGTTATGTGATTTTTTAAATATTGTGATTCGAAGATTTTATGTGTTTGGAGTTTTGAAAATTTTCAGATCGTGTTTTCTTGAACTCGGTTTTACCTAGCATTTGATCGATCTTATATGAAACATCCTATTCCCTTTGTGATTGTGTTCTTTGTTTGGGGTTAAGAATGTGGGATGTTACAGAATGGTATCAGAGCAGTTGGCTAGCTAAAACTTAGTTTGGGGAAAACATGTTTGTGTATTGCTAGACACCTAATAGGTTATGGTTGTTTTCCTGACTATGATATGTGTGTGACTATGATATGTGTGTGACTATGATATGTGTGTGTAGGAATTTGAATTTAAGATGGTGCGAACCAGAGGTAATGCTGGTGATGAGGGCGAGCAGACCCCGGATCTCACTAGAACTATTGAGGCCTTGACTGGCATGGTACAGCAACAAGGTGCCATGATTGAGAGGCAAGCTCAGATGCTGCAGCAGCAGCAGACTCAGCACCAAGAAGCACAACATCAGCTTTTGCAGCAGCTGACTCGAGAGAGACCCCAGACTACTACTCGGGCAGTGGGGGATGACTCTCAGGAGGGCGCTCACAGGCGTTATGCCTCGTTAGTGAGTGAATTTCAGAAACTGGGTCCTAGCTCATTTTATGGGGGCTCAGAATCCAGTACTGCTGAGAACTGGCAGTTGGTCTTGGAAAAGATTTTCCAAGTTATGCGCTGTTCAGATGAGGATAAGCTATGTTTGTCCACCTATATGATGCGTGCTGACGCAGATGAGTGGTGGAAAGGCGTGGTGAGACTTGCCGAAGAAAGACATGAGGCTGTAGATTGGCCTTACTTCTTGTCTCGATTCAACGAGAAGTACTTCCCAGATAGCTTGGTTGAGGACCGAGAGGTGGAATTTATTCACCTGGAGCAGGGTGATATGACAGTGGACCAGTATGAGCTACAGTTCACGAAATTGGGAAAGTATGCCCCTCACCTGATAAACACTGAAAAGAGGAGAGCTACCAAGTTTCTGAGAGGTCTCAGATGGGATATTCGAGAGCAGGTTGGTGCTCAGCACTTGGAGACCTATGTCGAGACAGTTGGGCGAGCACGCACTATAGAGAGGTATATATCTGAGAGGAGTTCTCATGCTACGGTGACAGTAGTTCCTGCAGCTGAGGCGGCGGTTCCTCAGTATGGCAGTGGCGGCAAGGGTAAGAAGTACCCTAGGCATAAAGATTATAAGAAGAGCAGGTATAAGCCTTACTCCTACAAGGCACCGCAGCAGTCCAGGGATGCACCGCAGCAGTTTAGGGATGCCAGGGATGCAAGAAACGTTATCACTTGTAGTCATTGTGGGCTCAAAGGACATCTAGTGAAAGACTGCCATAGGAAGAATGGTGTATGCTTCAGGTGTAAGAAACCTGGGCACATGGCCAGGGACTGCAAAGAGCCTGAGATGCAGCCTAGAGGCGCAGATAAGCCTACAGTCCAGACTAGAGTTTATGCTGTGGCTGAGAAGGATACACGAGCTTTCCGATCCGTTGTGGAAGGTACATTATTTGTATTTGATCAGTTAGCTCGCATTTTATTTGACCCTGGTGCAAATTTGTCTTTTGTCTCTGTTAAGTTGCTGCATGTTTACCTGTTGTACCTAAGATGCTAGATTATGCTGTGTCTGTTAGTACTCCTTTAGGAAAATCATTATCTACAGACACTGTATGTGCTGATTGTGTAGTGCATGTAGAGGGTTATGAGTTTCTGGTAGATTTAATCCTCCTAGACATGCAAGATTATGATGTCATCTTAGGAATGGACTGGTTGTCTTCGCATCATGCCTCTGTGGATTGCTTTGAGAAAGTGATCACTTTGAATATGCTTGATGGGAACCGGATCTTTGTGAGAGGTCTAGTGTCAGACCAAGGACCACATGTGATATCTTTCCTGCAGGCCAGGAAGTTACTTGCCAGTGGTTGCAAGGGTTATCTTGCACATGTTAAGGTGCAGGATGATTCTACTTCTGATCTGACTCAGATGGCGGTGGTGAAAGAATTTCCTGATGTGTTCTCTGAGGAACTTTCAGGTTTGCCACCGGTTAGAGAAGTGGAATTTGGCATTGAGTTGCTTGACTCTTGTGTGGTAGTTTTCATAGATGATATATTGGTGTACTCTCGGACTACTTCAGATCACATCAGTGACTTGCGCAGAGTACTGGAAGTTCTGAGGAAGAACCGGTTATATGCCAAGGCTAGTAAGTGTGAGTTCTGGCTAGAGAAGATCAGTTTTCTGGGACATGTAATTTCTGGTCAGGGTGTGTCTGTGGATCCAGTTAAAGTGCAAGCTATCCTTGATTGGGGAAGACCGACTAGCGCTACTGAGATCAGGAGTTTTCTGGGTTTGGCAGGTTATTACCGGAGGTTTGTTGAGGGATTCTCCAAGCTGGCGGGTCCTTTAACGAAATTGACTAGAAAGGAAGCCAAATTTATTTGGGATGACAAGTGTGAAGAGAGCTTTCAAGAGCTGAAGAGAAGGTTGACTAGTACACCGATCCTCATTATTCCTAGTGATGGGGAAAGGTTTACTGTCTATACAGATGCTTCAGGCAAAGGGTTGGGTTGTGTCTTGATGCAGAAGGGTTCTGTGGTGGCTTATGCTTCGAGACAACTGAAAGAGTATGAACTGAACTACCCTACTCATGATTTAGAGTTGGCGGCCGTAGTCTTTGCTTTGAAGATATGGCGTCACTATTTGTTGGGTCAGGAGTTTGATCTGTTCACTGATCACCAGAGTCTCAAGTATATCTTCACTCAGAAGGAGTTGAACATGAGACAGAGAAGATGGATGGAGTTGATCAAAGATTATGACTTCTCTATCCAGTATCAGGCTGGGAAAGCCAATGTGGTAGCGGATGCACTGAGTAGGCATCCAGTTGCTTCAGTAGCTGCCTTGCGGGTCAGTGAGTGGCAGTTACTGCAGGAGTTCAGAGATCTCAGGATCAGTGTTTCTCCTAGAGTTCAGACTGGTTATGTGGCTTTTCTCAGAGTACAGTCTGCTTTGTTGCAGAAGATCAGAGATCAGCAGTCTGTGGATCCGAAATTAGTCCAGATCAGGGGTAGTCTGATTGATGGCGCAGTTCAGGACTTTAGTGTGTCTGATGATGGTATTCTTCGGTTTCGTGGAAGGGTATGTGTCCCTGAGGAACCGAACTTGAGGAAAGAAATATTGGAGGACAGCCATAACTCCAAATATTCTCTACATCCTGGTGTGACTAAGATGTATCAGGACCTCAAGAAAAACTTTTGGTGGCCGGGTATGAAGAAAGAGGTATATGATTTTGTCTCTAGATGTTTGACCTGTCAGACTATAAAGGCTGAACACCAGAAGCCTGGTGGTTTGTTGCAGTCTCTTCCTATTCCTGAGTGGAAGTGGGAATGCATCAGTATGGATTTTGTGTGTGGTTTGCCCAGAACCAGATTGGGTCATGATGCTATTTCGGTGATTGTTGATAGACTTACTAAATCAGCCCATTTTCTCCCGATTAAGATGACTTATTCTTTAGAGAGACTGGCCAGATTGTACATTGATGAGGTAGTCAGACTGCATGGAGTGCCTGTTGATATTGTGTCTGATAGGGACTCTCGATTTTTGTCCAGATGTTGGAGGAGTTTACAGGAGGGTTTGGGTACTAAGTTGAGTTTTAGTATCGCATACCATCCTCAGTCTGATGGCCAGTCGGAGCGTACTATACAGACTCTAGAGGATTTGTTGAGAGCCTATGTGGTTGATTGGAGTTCTGAGTGGAACCGGGATCTATCTTTGATAGAGTTCACTTATAATAATAGTTTCCACTCCAGTATTCAGATGGCTCCTTATGAGGCTTTGTATGGGGAGAAGGTGTAGGACTCCCTTGTGTTGGGAGGAAACTGGTGACAGAATGATTTTGAGATCTGATGCAGTACAGGAGACTACTGATAAGGTCAGAGAGATTCAGGATAAACTGAAAATTGCTCGGGACAGACAGAAGAGTTATGCTGATGACCGTCGTCGTCCCTTGGAGTTTATGGTAGGGGACCATGTGTTCTTGAAGGTGTCGCCTACTAAGGGTGTTATGAGATTTGGCAAAAAGGGCAAGTTGAACCCTAGGTTTGTAGGCCCTTTTGATATTATTGAGAGAGTTGGTCCAGTGGCTTACCGATTGGCTTTACCTCCTGCTATGGATCATGTGCATAATGTATTCCATGTCTCTGCTTTGAGGAAATATCATCCTGATCCATCTCATGTGTTGGAGTTGGAACCTCTTCAGATTCAGAGTGACTTGACTTTTGAGGAAAGACCTCTCCGGATTGTGGATAGAAAAGATAAAGTTCTGAGGAACAAGACTATACCTTTGGTGAAGGTTATCTGGGGAAATCAATCAGTTGAAGAAGCGACTTGGGAGACTGAAGCTGATATGAGGAAAAAATTATGCTTACCTCTTTGATGATATGGATGCTGAGCTTTAGAGGACTAAAGCTTTATAAGGAGGGAGGAATGTAAGATCCAAGGATCTTAAGTTCTGGTAAGCATTATTTTCTATGATAAATTATGATAAATTATTGATGTAAATAAAATTATTGACTGAGTTATTATTCCTGAGTATTGATTGTTAATTTATGATAAATTAACTAGAGATTTTGTTGTTAATTAACTGATTTATTGATTGTTAATTTGTAATTAATGGATTTGAGTTTATTTGGTTGTTAATTTATTGTAAATTAATTAGAGATTTTTGATTTGATTATTGGCTGTTAATTTATGATAAATTATTATTGGTTGTCCATGATAAATTAATTAGGATTTATGGGTTGTAAATTGTAAGTTAATTAATTAGACCTTATTGGTTAATTAAATCCTTATTGGATATTAATTAAGTCCTTATTGGATTTCGGTTAAGTGAATGGTTAATGGTTAAGTTAATTAAATTAATTGGTTAACTATGGGTTATTGGGTTTGAAAAATTCGAAATTATGAGTTAAATGGGTTAAACCCTATTGGAATTAATTGGTTAATGGGTTTAAAATTTAAAAACCCAAAGTTTAAGTGGTAATATCGACTAGGGTGAGATTGTGGGCGTTTTTTTTTTGGCTTGAGGAAATCTTGGGGCGGCTAGGGCAAAGAAGAAGGCGATTCTTGGAGTTGTTGAGGTGATTTTCTTCATCTTTTTCCCCTTGGCGATTTTTCCTTGAAGTGAAGAAATTTCCTTGGTGTTTGGTGGTGACATCAAAGGCTTTGAACGATTTCTTTTGTGGAAAATTTTCGGTTTAAGAGGTGAGTGGATTTTCTCTTCCACTTAATCCATGTATGCTTGAGATTATTGCTTAGAAACATGGCATGAACCCTTAATTTCAATTTTTGTACATGTTTCTATGTTTTCCCTAAAATTTCGAAAACCCTAGATTGTATGAGAATTAGGGCTTTTCATTTTTAAGGCTTCTAATCATCAATTAGACCTTGTTTAAGCATGTATGTAGCTTTAGTTTTTCAATTGCATGAAGTTTAGGGCTTGAATGAGAATTTCGACCCTTCTTCATGAAGTTACGCCCAAATGCATGGGTAAAATTTGGGGAAAACTTGATATTCATGAAATTAGGTATATGAGGACTCTACTGTAATTTTTTGAGAATTTTTAGAAATAAAAGTTTCTGTTGACTGACATTGACCTAGGGGTAATTCGGTAAATTTTCTAGTTAAAATTGGGGAAAACTTGAAATTTCGAATCTAGGGATCATGAGGGATGTAATGAATATTTTTACGAAATTTTTGGATAACTTTTCCTGCATGACTTAAACTTTGAACTAGGGGTATTTCTGTCTTTTGTTATCAGAACTAGTAGAAAACTATGAAGTTGTGATATTCTACATTTATGTTAATTGTGAACGAAATTTGGTGAATTTTCTGTTTTATTATGTATTTTTAATTGAGTGGTGTATGTAGAAAGTAATGACATGAAATATTGATAGAGAACATTGGTTGATAACTTAGCAAAATTACACTGAACTGACCAGCCTGAAATTTAAGGACTACACTATGTTATGTGATTTTTTAAATATTGTGATTTGTGATTTTTGGCATGTTAAGTGATCTTTGAATATGTGAATATTATGTGGTTATGTGAAATTCGAAAATTATGTGGTTATGAGGTTCGAATATTAAGTGTTGTGATTATGTGATGGTTAGGACTAAGGCTAGGTGTAACTATGAACTCAAGGGGATAGCCCTGTTGTGTGATATGTTAAGGGTTTGAATTTCAGCCCTGTATTGTGATATGTGTGGGGGTTGATGTTCAGCCTGCCTATTATGATTATTGTGATGGGGGTTGAAGTTCAGCCTGCCCGATGTGATTTTTGTGATGGCTATCCTAGAGTCAAGTTGACACTTAGGAGTCCACCTTTGTGAAATATGTCCACCTATGTGAAATTATGAAATAAGATATGTGTGTTGTCCAGTAGTAACCTTTTGGGAGAACGGGTTTTGACCCAAAGTGCCATGTCTTGGTCAGACAGGGGCCACCTCTTGATGTCATTACTCTTTTATGTGTTGGGAATGATATAAGACCCAAAGTGCCATGTCTTGGTCAGACAGGGGCCACCTCTTGATGTCATCATTCTCGTTTTATGTTATGGCGGGATAGACCAGCGTGCCACGTCGTGACCTGACGGGGGCCACCTCCTGATTCTATTCTCGTTTTATGTTATGGCGGGATAGACCAGCGTGCCACGTCGTGACCTGACGGGGGCCACCTCCTGATTCTATTCTCGTTTTATGTTATGGCGTGATAGACCAGCGTGCCACGTCGTGACCTGACGGGGGCCACCTCCTGATTCTATTCACTGTCCATGTTTATGTGTTGCACGAGATTTTGCAGCTCCCAGTGCTTTGGCCAAGCCGGGTTAGACCATATTGGTCACTTATGATATGCTGGACAACTAGGTAAAAAAATGTGTTGGTGTGTTTAGTTGGTTTAGAATATGTGTGTTTAGTTGGTTTAGAGTATAACTCTAGAACCTGAGTTTGTTTAGAACCTGAGTTGATTATGTTAGTGTGTACATCTGACTGTTTATGTGACTTCTGTATATTTAATCTGGTGATATGTTGACATTATGTTCCTGTTAAAGATTTTTAAAACAATCTGCCTATATTTTTGAGTGTATGTTATGGATGGTCAATTAGACTATCCACTCACTGGGCTGTGTAGCTCACCCCTCACTATTTTCAGGTATAGAGCAGGAGCGCAGTTAACATGATATTGATGTTGTGATTTATGCTTATGATGTCGGTTGTGGCCCCATGTTTATGCTTAATTAATTTGAGGCTGGCTGTGGCCGAATATGAATTTTATGATTTATGTGAACCATGTGACGTGAACCATGTGAACTATGAAAAATTGTGTTGCCAGACTGTGGCAGTTAAATGATGTTGATTCTTGTGTCACCGCGGGCTTCAGCCTGGTTTCGGTGTTTGGTATTAGTTTATAAAATCGATTTTGTGGATTTGTTTTGAAATTGGAGTTGATGTGTATTTTTGCAATCGGTTTTGATACAACTGTAACGTGCATATGTCTAGTGCACGTATTGCGTGGTGGCAGGTACCTTTATGAGATTTATGATTTGTGATTCGAAGATTTTATGTGTTTGGAGTTTTGAAAATTTTCAGATCGTGTTTTCTTGAACTCGGTTTTACCTAGCATTTGATCGATCTTATATGAAACATCCTATTCCCTTTGTGATTGTGTTCTTTGTTTGGGGTTAAGAATGTGGGATGTTACAAAATCAAGCACGTAAGCCTTCTGACGCGAAACCTCATTGTTCTGACTATCGTTGGGGCCGTGTTGTACCCACTCAGTGGGCACGCCCATCTATCTTCAGACGGTGTGTGATTTCACCTGCGTGTTACAGAGAAGGGATTTATCGCTTCTCGTTGCTCAGCATAGCACGTGGTGGTCCAGGGAGTAGGTCAGGTCAGCTTGACCATGTAGGCTACATATGGGGCATATGTTAGCTATATGGAGGTAGCCATCTGTGGGATCAGAGACTGTGTTGTACCAACTCAGTTGGCACAGTCTGCTGGATTGCCCAGATGAAGGGGAATTGCACGGGTTGGCGATTGGCAGGGACTGCCTACCAAAAATTAGTGCTTGTACTCTCTGTGCATCTTATCTCGCCTGAGCGGGACGCGGAGACCAAGTATGAAATTTGGATCTCATCTCACTAAAAGAGTCTTACTCTTTCGGACTGTTTTAATGGATTTTTCAGTCAGATAAAATAGTGAGAAAAGAATCTTTCTTAAGTCCTGGATTGATTCTAAACATTGATACTGACCTTGCTGTTCTTGCATTGTTGTAGATTCCTGCAGCAACGAACACCATGAGCTTCAATGTGCGATCCCTACTGGAAAGGGAGAAGTTTGCTGGGCCAAACTTCTCAGACTGGTACGGACACCTTAAGATTGTTCTTAAGGCTGAGAGGAAACTGTATGTCCTCGAGACGGCTATACCGCCTCAACCCGCTCCGAACGCCGCAAGGGCGGTTCGGGATGCCTATGAAAAGCATGTCAATGATAGCATTGATGTCGTTTGCTTGATGCTAGCGTCTATGACGCCACAACTGCAGCGTCAGCATGAGGATATGTCTGCTATAGAAATTATAGCAAACCTCAAGATGCTGTATGCTGCACAGGCGAGGACTGAACGCTATAATTTGACCAAGCTTTTCTTTCAGAGCAAACTGGCTGAAGGGAGTCCAGTGGGAGCTCATGTGCTCAAGATGATTGGGCACAAAGAAGCTCTAGAGAAACTGGGGCATACCATCAATCAGGAGCTTGCTGTAGACATTATTCTGTAGTCCCTTCCGGCCTCTTTTGATCCGTTCATTATTAATTTTAATATGAACAAGATCGACTGTACTCCGGCAGAGTTATTGAATATGCTCTTGACTACAGAGGAGACTCTAAAGGGAAAGCCTTCAACCTCTGTCTTGATGTTCCCTTCCAGGAACAAGAAGAAGGGGAAGAAGGGCAAAGCCCCTGTCAAGAATTACAACAAGGCTCTGAAACAAAAGGTCAAGCGGTCGAAGGAATACAGATGTTTCCATTGTGGCCAGCTGGGTCACTGGAAAAAGGACTGTAAAGCGCTCCAAGGAGACAAGAAGGGAAGTTTCGCTTCTGGCTCAGGTATTTTTGTGACTGAGGTCATGATATCTTCTTCTTCTATTTCATGGGTGTTGGACACTGCATGTGGAGTTCACATTTGTTCAAATGTACAGGAACTCAAGAGAAGAAGACAGGTGGGACTGCATGAGGTGGACCTACGAGTTGGAAACGGGGCACGGGTTGCTGCTGTTGCTGTAGGAGAATATTACATCTCATTACCATCTGGACTTGTATTAGAACTAAACAATTGTTATTTTGTACCTAGCATTACCAAGAATATTATCTCTATTCCTGCTCTTGTCAGGAAAGGATTTTCCTTTGAATGCAATATTTCAAAGTGTGTTATTTCTTATGATAATATTGTTTATGCTACTGGATCAATTAACAATGGGTTATTCATGTTGGACATGGAATGTTCTATACAAAATATTGATAATAAGAAAGCCAAGTATGCTAATGACAGCACCTTGCTATCGCATAGTCGTTTACGCCATATTAACAAGAAGCGCATTAAGCGGTTGCATGACCATGGACTGCTAGGATCATTCTCCTATGAGGAGATTGATACATGCAAAGCTTGTTTAATGGGTAAAATGACGAAAGCTCCTTTTCCTAACAAAGGTCAAAGGGCTTCAGGTTTACTTGACCTTATACACAGTGATGTGTGTGGGCCATTTAGTAAACATGCCAGAGGTGGCTATTCATACTGTTGGGGTATGCCCTTAAGGCTAATGTTTGAGGCCTTGGGATTCTTTCAGTATCATGTATAAACTCTTATGTTTATAAAGGCAATGGTTGTTATTCAGTTTGTTACATTGTCTGCTGCAATAAGTATACTTCTGAATAATGTCTCAATGCTGTTCAGCTAGGCTGACATGCTATATGTCCTTAGTCGAGATATCTTGGTGAACATGAGACAGCCTTGATATGATTGAGACTAATATGTGTTCTAATCTTATAGGATGCTTCGAGCATGGAATAAGATGTAGACTCATGGGTACATTGGATGTACTGGACAGACCCTACTAGGATATTCAATTGCTTGTCACACTGTGAATAATCCTTGTTTGCAACAAGTGGCACATGTCCTCTGACTTGAGATCACTTGTGTTTCTAAATGATGATTGTCATTGTTTTGAGGTAGTTCAATATCATTTGAAACATAATGGTTATAGACTATCTTGGATAATGATCATGAGTCAGGTTAGGACACTAGTGATAGATATAGGATTGCCGTCTCCTTGATTGGAGTGTGATGTTCTAAAGGGGCCCCCTGGATGAGATGATTGAGAAAGTGTATGGCCATACCCAGGTGACTATGTTCATCTGATCTAATAATGCTCATCATATTGGAGCTACAGGCTTGACACGCTTGTCCAATAAGAACATCCAGTGGCAAAGGAAACATGTATGCCTAGTGAAGTGGATTCACACTTGTGCTGTGGTTTGGGTGTAGTCTTGGAAGACTCTTTCCTTTATATCGGGAGACAGTGATGTGTTGCTAGATACCCCTCACTGATCGTGATAACGTAAGTTATCGTTACCGACATTTAAAGGAAACCCTTAGGGTCGCACAATTTGATGATATGGCTTACTCATGTCAGATCGTGTGGACTGAATTGTTTTGGTTCAGTTTAAAGGGATTTAAACTCTGATTGTAAGTGAGATCTGGTCTAATCATGTTTGATTGATTAGGGCTTGAGATCGATAAGCTTCGATCGAGAGAGATGATTCTAGATCGGTGAGATCAGGAACATCAAGAGATGAACGGTCAGATCTAGAACCTTAGGGTTTAATTTGATCTGGACTAAAGGCTTGGCTTGATTGGTTTTTGAACCAAACCAATATGAACCGGCTCATACGTGAGCGCATGGTTCAAAGGGGAGAAGAATATGCGTTCGGTTCACTTGGGTGAACGCATCAACGCATGAAGTGAAGGCTTGCTATTTTTGGAAGTGGCGGTTTCCAAAATAGCTTCTCAACGCCTCACGTTCACTTCTCTTCACTAATTTGTCGCCTCTTCCTCTTGACGCATACACTCTCGTGTGATTGAAGGGGTTGACGACAAGGAGGTCTCGGCCAAGAAAACATCTCCTCTTCCCTTCCATTCGACAAGGAGACTTGAAGAACCTTGCTAGCACAAGGATCAACAAGGAGTAGGCGACATCACCTTGTGTGCGTCACTTTTGGAGAAGATCTCTTTCGATCTTTGCTTCCAAGGCACCATCCAAAGAATGGCGATGGTATGATCCTTCATTGATGTTTGCAATCGGGTTTTATAGTTGATCATATCTCATGCAATCGATCCCTAGAAACCCTCATTTCCGCTGCAAATATTTTACATGCGCCTATCTAGGGTTTCGCTCCCCCTTGAAGGGGACTTACAATTGGTATCAGAGCAGTTTTATGCATGTTACTATGATTGCTATGTTTGCTGTTGTGATCCATGTTTGCGCAATATAACATAGATCTATAGGTTACATGCGAGAACTTACATGTTGCATTTCATGTTGGCGCATGTATGAAGGTAGCGCATCTATCATGTTGTTGTTGATGTTTTTCTCAAAACTTAATGACTTGCGCGCTTACCACTAGATCTAAGTGACGCCTGCTATAAACCCTTAGACGGGTTAGTAGGGTTGAAGTCATCCTCTAGGTAAGATCCAATCAGTCTGATCAGACCATCTGACAGCCTAGATGGGTCGACCAGATGGCACTTGTGCGCAAGCACGAGGTGGCTATAGGTCGACTGCAGACAGGCGTGTAGCGAGGTCTGGTTGAGACAACCGATGAACACTCTTGAGTTAGGCCCGGGGTCACACCTGCTTGCCAGAACTCATGAAGGTTGTTCAGCCCTTTGCGCATGCATGGTTGACCATTAGGTCGACTCAAGTCAGTTAGGACTTGGTGCATGCAAGGGCAGTGGATCTGACTAGACATGATGAGTGGATCCCTATTAATGGACCGTTGTAAGGTAGTTGGGCACATAAGACAAATAAAATTGATGCCAATGGGGTTTTTCAAAATTTTATTTTCTTATTGGATCACATGTTGATTGTAAGCATATGCTTGTTTATTTATTCTTATGTGGGCTGCCCGTGTTAATGTGTGCTGTGCTGGGGCCTGCGTGCCTAGATTAAAAATGTAAATTATTATATTTGTTATCTGCGCATCACATTTTAATTAATTTATTGTGTAATTGACCTGCGTGTCAATCTTGTCTAGATAGATTAAATTGTATTTTAATCTGACAAGAGCTCAAAGCACACATGGCAGAGGCGCATGCAGCAGTGGCTTGACCAGGTGGGAGGTCTAGGGTTCGACCCTATGACAGGCGCATTTACCTGGTGGGCGCACCTGAGCTGCAGTGGGCGCTTTGGCCCTGGGTTGGGCCAGATGAGATGCAAAAGACCCATGGAGAGCTCAAGTGAAGACTTAAGTTAAATTAAGGTCTTACTTAGGGTCAATGGGCTTTTACCACATAAGATCATCATGCTTTCTTTTATTTTTTTAAATAAGTAGAATTGCATGAGTTATTTATCTTCTGCTATCACCATAGGGTTTGCATGATAGTTAAGAAGATAAAAGACCGTTAAAATCCAACGTTAAATATCAAGCACGTAAGCCTTCTGACGCGAAACCTCACTGTTCTGACTATCTTTGGGGCCGTGTTGTACCCACTCAGTGGGCACGCCCATCTATCTTCAGACGGTGTGAGATTTCACCTGCGTGTTACAGGGAAGGGATTTATCGCTTCTCGTTGCTCAGCATAGCACGTGGTGGTCCAGGGAGTAGGTCAGGTCAGCTTGACCATGTAGGCTACATATGGGGCATATGTTAGCAATATGGAGGCAGCCATCTGTGGGATCAGAGACTGTGTTGTACCAACTGAGTTGGCACAGTCTGCTAGATTGCCTAGATGAAGAGGAATCGCACGGGTTGGCGATTGGCAGGGACTGCCTACCAGAAATTAGTGCTTGTACTCTCTGTGCATCTTATCTCGCCTGAGCGGGACGCGGAGACCAAGTATGAAATCTGGATCCCATCTCACTAAAAGAGTCTTACTCTTTCGGACTGTTTTAATGGATTTTTTCAGTCAGATAAAATAGTGAGAAAAGAATCTTTCTTAAGTCCTGGATTGATTCTGAACATTGATACTGACCTTGCTGTTCTTGCATTGTTGTAGATTCCTGCAGCAACGAACACCATGAGCTTCAATGTGCCATCCCTACTGGAAAGGGAGAAGTTTGCTGGGCCAAACTTCTCAGACTGGTACGGACACCTTAAGATTGTTCTTAAGGCTGGGAGGAAACTGTATGTCCTCGAGACAGCTATACCGCCTCAACCCGCTCCGAACGCCGCAAGGGCGGTTCGGGAAGCCTATGAAAAGCATGTCAATGATAGCATTGATGTCGCTTGCCTGATGCTAGCGTCTATGACGCCACAGCTGCAGCGTCAGCATGAGGATATGTCTGCTATAGAAATTATAGCAAACCTCAAGATGCTGTATGCTGCACAGGCGAGGACTGAACGCTATAATTTGACCAAGCTTTTCTTTCAGAGCAAACTGGCTGAAGGGAGTCCAGTGGGAGCTCATGTGCTCAAGATGATTGGGCACAAGGAGGCTCTAGAGAAACTGGGGCATACCATCAATCAGGAGCTTGCTGTAGACATTATTCTGCAGTCTCTCCCGGCCTCTTTCGATCCGTTCATTATTAATTTTAATATGAACAAGATCGACTGTACTCCGGCAGAGTTGCTGAATATGCTCTTGACTACAGAGGAGACTCTAAAGGGAAAGCCTTCAACCTCTGTCTTGATGTTCCCTTCCAGAAACAAGAAGAAGGGGAAGAAGGGCAAAGCCCCTGTCAAGAACTACAACAAGGCTCTGAAACAAAAGGTTAAGCGGTCGAAGGAATACAGATGTTTCCATTGTGGCCAGCTGGGTCACTGGAAAAAGGACTGTAAAGCGCTCCAAGGAGACAAGAAGGGAAGCATCGCTTCTGGCTCAGGTATTTTCGTGACTGAAGTCATGATATCCTCTTCTTCTATTTCATGGGTGTTGGACACTGCATGTGGAGTTCACATTTGTTCAAATGTACAGGAACTCAAGAGAAGAAGACAGGTGGGACAGCATGAGGTGGACCTACGAGTTGGAAACGGGGCACGGGTTGCTGCTGTTGCTGTAGGAGAATATTACATCTCATTACCATCTGGACTTGTATTAGAACTAGACAATTGTTACTTTGTACCGAGCATTACGAAAAATATTATCTCTATTCCTGCTCTTGTCAGGAAAGGATTTTCCTTTGAATGCAATATTTCAAAGTGTGTTATTTCTTGTGATAATATTGTTTATGCTACTGGATCAATTAACAATGGGTTATTCATGTTGGACATGGAATGTTCTATACAAAACATTGATAATAAGAAAGCCAAGTATGCTGATGACAGCACCTTGTTATGGCATAGTCGTTTAGGCCATATTAACAAGAAGCGCATTAATCGGTTGCATGATCATGGACTGCTGGGATCATTCTCCTATGAGGAGATTGATACATGCAAAGCTTATTTAATGGGTAAAATGACGAAGTCTCCTTTTCCTCACAAAGGTCAAAGGGCTTCAGGTTTACTTGACCTTATACACAGTGATGTGTGTGGGCCTTTTAGTAAACATGCCAGAGGTGGCTATTCATACTTCATTACCTTTACTGATGATTTCAGTAGGTATGGATATGTCTATCTAATGAGACATAAAAGTGAATCTTTTGACAAGTTCAAAGAGTTCAAAAATGAAGTACAGAATCAGCTAGGCCGAAATATCAAGGCAGTTCGTTCTGATTGAGGTGGTGAATACCTAAGTCGAGAGTTTACTGACTATCTGAAGGAGTGTGGGATTATCTCACAGCTCACTCCGCCAGGAACACCGCAATGGAATGGTGTGTCCGAGAGGAGGAATAGAACCTTACTGGATATGGTTCGTTCTATGATGAGTCAAGCTACTCTACCTTACTCCTTTTGGGGATTTGCACTGGAAACAACTGCAAAAGTACTAAACCGAGTGCCATCCAAGGCAGTTTCAAAGACGCCATATGAGTTATGGTATGGGAAACAGCCGAGCTTGACATTTATTAAGATCTGGGGTTGCGAGGCTTATGTCAAAAAGCTCGCCTCTGGGAAACTAGAGAGCAGATCTGAGAAATGCATCTTTGTCGGTTACCCTAAGGAAACTAAGGGTTATTATTTCTACGATCCCAAGGAGAACAAAGTATTTGTTGCTCGGACGGCTATTTTTCTTGAGAAGGAGTTTCTTCTGCAAGAAGCCAGTGGGAGAGAAATAAAGCTGGATGAGAATCCAGAAGAAGGATAAAGTAGTCAAGCACAGTTGGATGAGCATGAGCCAGTAGAACAGGTTATTGAACAACCTGAGGCTCAGATATCACGAGAACCGCGAAGATCGGGAAGGATCCGTCGACAGCCTGAGCGCTATGACGGAGTCTACATCATTGATAATGATGAACCCCTTACTTATGCGGATGCGGTCAGTGGACCGGAGTCAGCTAGATGGCTTGAAGCTATGCGAGCCGAGATGGACTCCATGTCAGATAACCAAGTCTGGGATTTGGTTGATCCGCCTCCGGGAGTAATCCCTATAGGCTGTAAATGGATCTTCAAGAAGAAGATTGACATGGATGGTAATGTGGTTACCTATAAAGGCAGGCTAGTTGCGAAAGGTTTCAAACAAATCTACGGGTTAGATTATGATGAAACTTTCTCTCCTGTAGCCATGTTCAAGTCTATTCGGATTATTCTCGCGATAGCAGCATATTACGATTATGAGATCTGGCAGATGGATGTGAAGACCGCTTTCCTTAATGGAAAACTGGATGAGGATGTGTATATGACACAACCTGAAGGTTTCACTAATCCATCAGATCGTCATAAAATATGCAAGTTAAAGAAGTCCATTTATGGACTTAAGCAAGCATCTAGAAGCTGGAATATTCGTTTTGATGAATCAATATGTGAATTTGGTTTCATCAAGAATGAAGACGACCCGTGTGTATATAAAAGGTTTAGTGGGAGCGTGATTACTTTCCTAGTCCTCTATGTCGATGATATCTTAATCATTGGAAACGATATTCCTGAACTGCATGCTGTTAAAGCATGGTTAAGAAAATGTTTCCAGATGAAAGATCTAGGAGAAGCAGCCTATGTATTAGGTGTGAAGATCTACAGAGATAGATCTAAGAGGCTTCTCGTGCTGTGCTAGAGTACTTACATCGATAAAGTCCTAGAGATTCCATTTAGAGAATTCTAAAAGAGGATATCTTCCAGTCAGACATGGTCTGAATCTTTCAAAGAGTCAGTGTCCACAAACACAGACTGAGAAAGATGAAATGGACAATACGCCTTATGCTTCGGCTATTGGGTCCATTATGTATGCGATGTTGTGTACTCGCTCAGACGTCGCTTATGGGTTAAGAGTGACCAGTCGATTCCAAAGTAATCCAGGTCAGGCGCACTGGATTGCAGTCAAGAACATTTTGAAATATCTTCGGAGGACCAAAGATATGTTCTTGATATATGGAGGTCAGGAAGAACTCAGTATAGAAGGATATACTGACGCTTCGTTCCAATCTGACCAGGATGATTTCCGATCGCAATCAGGCTATGTTTTTAGCTTGAATGGAGGAGCAGTGGTGTGGAAAAGTTTCAAATAGTCTATCGTTGCTGATTCCACAACAGAAGCCGAGTATGTTGCAGCCTCGGAAGCATCCAAGGAGGCAGTGTGGATTCGTAAGTTCATTCAGGAACTTGGTGTTGTTCCTTCGAGTGCACATCCTTTGGTTATCTTCTGTGATAACACTGGAGCAATCGCACAAGCAAAGGAACCACGGTCGCACCAGAAGTCCAAGCACATACAGAGACGGTTTCACTTGATCCGGGAGATCATTGATCGTGGTGAGATCAAAATCTGCAAGGTTCATACAGATGACAATCTGGCTGACCCGCTTACCAAGCCTCTGGCGCAGCAGAAGCATGAGAAGCACTATAATAATATGGGTTTGAGATTTCTCAATCATTAGATTAAGTGCAAGTGGGAGATTGTTGGGGTATGCCCTTAAGGATAATGTTTGAGGCCTTGGGATTCTTTCAGTATCATGTATAAACTCTTATGTTTATAAAGGCAATGGTTGTTATTCAGTTTGTTACATTGTCTGCTGCAATAAGTATACTTCTGAATAATGTCTCAATGCTGTTCAGCTAGGCTGACATGCTATATGTCCTTAGTCGAGATATCTTGGTGAACATGAGACAGCCTTGATATGATTGAGACTAATATGTGTTCTAATCTTATAGGATGCTTCGAGCATGGAATAAGATGTAGACTCATGGGTACATTGGATGTACTGGACAGACCCTACTAGGATATTCAATTGTTTGTCACAATGTGAATAATCCTTGTTTGCAACAAGTGGCACATGTCCTCTGACTTGAGATCACTTGTGTTTCTAAATGATGATTGTCATTGTTTTGAGGTAGTTCAATATCATTTGAAACATAATGGTTATAGACTATCTTGGATAATGATCATGAGTCAGGTTAGGACACTAGTGATAGATATAGGATTGCCGTCTCCTTGATTGGAGTGTGATGTTCTAAAGGGGCCCCCTGGATGAGATGATTGAGAAAGTGTATGGCCATACCCAGGTGACTATGTTCATCTGATCTAATAATGCTCATCATATTGGAGCTACAGGCTTGACACGCTTGTCCAATAAGAACATCCAGTGGCAAAGGAAACATGTATGCCTAGTGAAGTGGATTCACACTTGTGCTGTGGTTTGGGTGTAGTCTTGGAAGACTCTTTCCTTTATATCGGGAGATAGTGATGTGTTGCTAGATACCCCTCACTGATCGTGATAACGTAAGTTATCGTTACCGACATTTAAAGGAAACCCTTAGGGTCGCACAATTTGATGATATGGCTTACTCATGTCAGATCGTGTGGACTGAATTGTTTTGGTTCAGTTTAAAGGGATTTAAACTCTGATTGTAAGTGAGATCTGGTCTAATCATGTTTGATTGATTAGGGCTTGAGATCGGTAAGCTTCGATCGAGAGAGATGATTCTAGATCGGTGAGATCAGGAACATCAAGAGATGAACGGTCAGATCTAGAACCTTTGGGTTTAATTTGATCTGGACTAAAGGCTTGGCTTGATTGGTTTTTGAACCAAACCAATATGAACCGGCTCATACGTGAGCGCATGGTTCAAAGGGGAGAAGAATATGCGTTCGGTTCACTTGGGTGAACGCATCAACGCATGAAGTGAAGGCTTGCTATTTTTGGAAGTGGCGGTTTCCAAAATAGCTTCTCAACGCCTCACGTTCACTTCTCTTCACTAATTTGTCGCCTCTTCCTCTTGACGCATACACTCTCGTGTGATTGAAGGGGTTGACGACAAGGAGGTCTCGGCCAAGAAAACATCTCCTCTTCCCTTCCATTCGACAAGGAGACTTGAAGAACCTTGCTAGCACAAGGATCAACGAGGAGTAGGCGACATCACCTTCTGTGCGTCACTTTTGGAGAAGATCTCTTTCGATCTTTGCTTCCAAGGCACCATCCAAAGAATGGCGATGGTATGATCCTTCATTGATGTTTGCAATCGGGTTTTATAGTTGATCATATCTCATGCAATCGATCCCTAGAAACCCTCATTTCCGCTGCAAATATTTTACATGCGCCTATCTAGGGTTTCGCTCCCCCTTGAAGGGGACTTACACATACTTCATTACCTTACTGTTGATTTCAGTAGATATGGGTATGTCTATCTAATGAGACATAAGAGTGAATCTTTTGACAAGTTCAAAGAGTTCAAAAATGAAGTACAGAATCAGCTAGGCCGAAATATCAAGACACTTCGCTTAGATCGAGGTGGAGAATACCTAAGTCGAGAGTTTACGGACTATCTGAAGGAGTGTGGGATTATCTCACAGCTCACTCCGCCTGGAACACCGCAATGGAATGGTGTGTCCGAGAGGAGGAACAGAACCTTACTGGATATGGTTCGTTCTATGATGAGTCAAGCTACTCTACCTTACTCCTTTTGGGGATTTGCACTGGAGACAGCTGCAAAAGTACTAAAACGAGTGCCATCCAAGGCAGTTTCAAAGACTCCATATGAGTTATGGTATGGGAAACAGCCTAGCTTGACATTTATTAAGATCTGGGGTTGCGAGGCTTATGTCAAAAAGCTCGCCTCTGGGAAACTAGAGAGCAGATCTGACAAATGCATCTTTGTCGGTTACCCTAAGGAAACTAAGGGTTATTATTTCTTCGATCCCAAAGAGAACAAAATATTTGTTGCTCGGACGGCTATTTTTCTTGAGAAGGAGTTTCTTCTGCAAGAAGCCAGTGGGAGAGAAATAAAGCTGGATGAGAATCCAGAAGAAGGACAAAGTAGTCAAGCACAGTTGGATGAGCATGAGCCAGTAGAACAGGTTATTGAACAACCTGAGGCTCAGATATCACGGGAACCGCGAAGATCGGGAAGGATCCGTCGACAGCCTGAGCGCTATGACGGAGTCTACATCACTGATCATGATGAACCCCTCACTTATGCGGATGCGGTCAGTGGACCGGAGTCAGCTAGATGGCTTGAAGCTATGCGAGCCGAGATGGACTCCATGTCAGATAACCAAGTCTGGGATTTGGTTGATCCGCCTCCGGGAGTAATCCCTATAGGCTGTAAATGGATCTTCAAGAAGAAGATTGACATGGATGGTAACGTGGTTACCTATAAAGGCAGGCTAGTTGCGAAAGGTTTCAAACAAATCTACGGGATAGATTATGATGAAACTTTCTTTCTTGTAGCCATGTTCAAGTCTATTCGGATTATTCTCGCAATAGCAGCATATTACGATTATGAGATCTGGCAAATGGATGTGAAGACCGCTTTCCTTAATGGAAAACTGGATGAGGATGTGTATATGACACAACCTGAAGGTTTCACTAATCCATCAGATCGTCATAAAATATGCAAGTTAAAGAAGTCCATTTATGGACTTAAACAAGCATCAAGAAGCTGGAATATTCGTTTTGATGAATCAATCTGTGAATTTGGTTTCATCAAGAATGAAGATGACCCGTGTGTATATAAAAGGTTTAGTGGGAGCGTGATTACTTTCCTAGTCCTCTACGTCGATGATATCTTAATCATTGGAAACGATATTCCTGAACTGCATGCTGTTAAAGCATGGTTAAGAAAATGTTTCCAGATGAAAGATTTAGGAGAAGCAGCCTATGTATTAGGTGTGAAGATCTACAGGGATAGATCTAAGAGGCTTCTCGGGCTGTGCCAGAGTACTTACATCGATAAAGTCCTGGAGAGATTTCATTTAGAGAATTCTAAAAGAGGATATCTTCCAGTCAGACATGGTCTGAATCTTTCAAAGAGTCAGTGTCCACAAACACAGACTGAGAAAGATGAAATGGACAATACGCCTTATGCTTCGGCTATTGGATCCATTATGTATGCGATGTTGTGTACTCGCCCAGACGTCGCTTACGGGTTAAGCGTGACCAGTCGATTCCAAAGTAATCCAGGCCAGGCGCACTGGATTGCAGTCAAGAACATTTTAAAATATCTTCAGAGGACCAAAGATATGTTCTTGATTTATGGAGGTCAGGAAGAACTCAGTATAGAAGGATATACTGACGCTTCGTTCCAATCGGACCAGGATGATTTCCGATCGCAATCAGGCTATGTTTTTAGCTTGAATGGAGGAGCGGTGGTGTGGAAAAGTTTCAAACAGTCTATCGTTGCTGATTCCACAACAGAAGCCGAGTATGTTGCAGCCTCGGAAGCATCCAAGGAGGCAGTGTGGATTTGTAAGTTCATTCAGGAACTTGGTGTCGTTCCTTCGAGTGCAGATCCTTTGGTTATCTTCTGTGATAACACTGGAGCAATTGCACAAGCAAAGGAACCACGGTCGCACCAGAAGTCCAAGCACATACAGAGACGATTTCACTTGATCCGGGAGATCATTGATCGAGGCGAGATCAAAATCTGCAAGGTTCATACAGATGACAATCTGGCTGACCCGCTTACCAAGCCTCTGGCGCAGCAGAAGCATGAGAAGCACTGTAATAATATGGGTTTGAGATTTCTCAACCATTAGATTAAGTGCAAGTGGGAGATTGTTGGGGTATGCCCTTAAGGCTAATGTTTGAGGCCTTGGGATTCTATCAGTATCATGTATAAACTCTATGTTTATAAAGGCAATGGTTGTTATTCAGTTTGTTACATTGTCTGCTGCAATAAGTGTACTTCTGAATAATGTCTCAATGCTGTTCAGCTAGGCTGACATGCTATATGTCCTTAGTCGAGATATCTTGGTGAACATGAGACAGCCTTGATATGATTGAGACTAATATGTGTTCTAATCTTATAGGATGCTTCGAGCATGGAATAAGATGTAGACTCATGGGTACATTGGATGTACTGGACATACCCTACTAGGATATTCAATTGCTTGTCACAATGTGAATAATCCTTATATGCAAACAAGTGGCATACTTTCTCTGACTTGAGATCACTTGTATTTCTAAATGATGATTGTCATTGTTTTGAGGTAGTTTAATATCATTTGAAACATAATGGTTATAGACTATCTTGGATAATGATCATGAGTCAGGTTAGGACACTAGTGATAGATATAGGATTGCCGTCTCCTTGTTTAAGGAGTGTGATGTTCTAAAGGGGCCCCCCTGGATGAGATGATTGAAAAAGTGTATGGCCATACCCAGGTGACTATGTTCATCTGATCTAATCATGCTCATCATATTGGAGTTACAAGCTTGACATGCTTGTCCAATAAGAACATCCAGTGGCAAAGGAAACATGTATGTCGAATGAAGTGGATTCACACTTGTGCTATGGTTTGGGTGTAGTCTTGGAAGACTCTTTCCTTTATATCGGGAGACAGTGATGTGTTGCTAGATACCCCTCACTGATCGTGATAACGTAAGTTATCGTTACCGACATTTAAAGGAAACCCTCAGGGTCGCACAATTTGATGATATGGCTTACTTAAGTCAGATCGTGTGGACTGAATTGTTTGGGTTCAGTTTAAAGGAGTTTAAACTCTGATTGTAAGTGAGATCTGGTCTGATCATGTTTGATTGATAAGGGCTTGAGATTGGTAAGCTTCGATCGAGAGAGTTGATGCTAGATCGGTGAGATCAAGAGCATCAAGAGATGAACGGTTAGATCTTGAACTCTTTGGTTCAGAGAGATCTAGACCATAGCTTGGGCTGATTTGATTTGGTCTTTGAACCAAATTGAGTTGAAGAGATTTGGCTTGAACCGGTTCACATGTGTGAACGCATGGTTCAATGCTTGATGGCGTTTTGGGCGGTTTTCTTTGAGTGGGCGCATGGCTTCATGACTTTCCATTTTTGGAAGTCATGTAACGCCACATCTCCACAACGCCTCAACGCATCACTTCTTGCTCTCTTCTCGCTTCTCCACTCTCGTGTAGAGGAGTCTTCACGCCAAGGAAGAGCTCGGCCAAGCATCTCTCAACTCCTTCATGCGACAAGGATACTTAGGAGGTCTTTGCTAGCACAAAGAACACCAAGGAGTAGCCATCTTTCTTCTTGTGTGCGATTGCCTTTGGAGAAGAAGCATTCGACTCTTTGCTTCCAAGTCGCCATCCATCCATGGAAATGGTAAGATCACAACTTGATCTTAGTAAATCTTAAGTTGATCTTATGATTATACCACATGCGATCTTTTGAAATCCTAGCCGCCCATACAAGTTTTGATATGCGCCCCCTTAGGGTTTCACCCCCCCCCCCTTCTTGAAGGGATCTTTCAATGTCATCAGGGTCTGACTAGAATGACGCATCAGTGTAGCCCTAAACACTGTGCTCTTTCTGCCCCCCATAGACCAAGAACAGATTTTTACTTCTTCTTAGATACTTTAGGATGTTCTTTATAACCACCCAGTTTTGCAGACATGGATTTGATTGGTATTGGCTGGTTATGCTCAAAGCATACGCAACATCTGGTCTAGTACACAACATTACATACATGATCGATCCCACCGCCGAAGCATAGGGCGCTCTACTCATGTCATCCCTCTCAGCCTGTGTGGTAGGACCCTAGCTCTTTAAGAGAGTAAGGCCATGTCTCACTGGAAGGTATCCCTTCTTGGATTGTTCCAAGTTGAACCTCTCCAGGACCTTATCAATCTAAGTATTCTGACTAAGGGCCAGGAGCCTCTTGGATCTATCCTGGTAGATCCTCACGCCTAGAATATAGGCGGCCTCCCCTAAGTCCTGCATCTCAAAACACTTTCCCAACTATGTCTTCACAGACTGAAGACTAAGGATGTCATTTCCGATGAGCAGTATGTCATCGACATACAAGACCAAGAAAGTAATCAAGCTCCCACTGAATTTTCTGTATACATAGACATCATCTTCACTTTTGATAAAGCTATAATATCTCACAGCTTCATCAAACCGAAGATTCCAACTTCGAGATGCTTACTTTAATCCATAGATGGATTTCAATTGCCTGGAGACCTTATTGGTATCTGCAGGATGGATGAAGCCATTGGGTTGTGTCATATACACATCCTCTGTCAGCTTTCCATTAAGAAATGTTGTCTTCACATCTATCTGCCATATCTCATAATCATGATATGCAGCTATAGCAAGCAGAATCCGAATGGATTTAATCATGGCAACTGGCGAGAAGGATTCATCATTATCCACCACGTGGTCTTGTTTGAATCTTTTAGCTACTAGTCTACCCTTATAGGTAACTACGTTGCCATCCATATCAATCTTCCTCTTGAAGACCCATGTACACCCTATGGGCTTTACCCCATTAGGCAGCTCAACCAAATCCCAGACTTGGTTAGCTGACATGGAATCCATCTCGGATCGCATGGCCGCAAGCCATCTCTTAGAGTTCGGTCCACTCACCACCTCATCATAGGTCCTAGGCTCATCCACAATGATGAAGATCCCGTCGTGTTGGGTCGACAGCGACCCATACCTCTCAGGTGCACGACGAATCCTCCCAGACCTACGTGGGACCTGTGTCTGAGCCTCAGGTTGCCCAGCAACTGGTGTAGATGGCTCAGGTGCCATCTCCTTGTCTTGTGGTTGCACTTGGACCTCGTCGAAGTCAAACTTGCTCCCACTAACTTCTTTCGTGAGAAATTCTTTCTATAGAAAGACAACACCCTGAGCAACAAAAACTTTGTTCTCAGTGGGAACATAGAAGTAGTATCCTTTAGTTTCCTTATGATACCCCACAAAGAAACATTTATCGGATCTAGGTTCTAGCTTACTAGAATCCTGATGTTTGACATATGCCTCACATCCCCAGATCTTGATAAAAGAGAGGTTAGGGCATCTCCCACTCCATACCTCATATAGAATCTTGGAGACACTCTTAGATGGAACAATATTCTGTATAAGAGAAGTTGTCTCAAGTGCATAATCCTAGAACGAGGGTGGTAAAGTTGCATGACTCATCATAGACCGAACCATGTCCAACAAGGTACGATTTCTCCTCTCAGACACACCATTCCACGGAGGTGTTCTAGGAGGAGTGAGTTGGGATAGGATCCCACACTTCCTCAGATAGGCAAAGAACTCACCGCTCTGGTACTCTCCACCATGATCTGATCGAAGAGTCTTAATGGATCTACCAAGCTGGTTCTCTACTTCATGTCTGAACTCCTTAAATTTCTCAAAGGATTCAGACTTATGTCTCATCAAGTAGACATAACTATACCTACTGAAATCATCAGTAAAAGTGATGAAGTAGCTATACCCTCCTCTGGCTTGTTTATTGAATGGCCCACACACATCCGTATGTATGAGATCCAATAAAACTCTTGCCTTCTCACCAATTTTGGTAAAGGGTGTTTTTCTCATTTTCCCTAATAGACAAGGCTCACATTTTGTAAGTTCCACTGACGTTGGCAGTGATGAACTCAGGTCACATATGCCTGCGTTAGCACCCCGTGCCTAACCAGCTCCGTTTGAGCACATATACAATCTATCTCCAGGGATATTATTATCCATGTACATAATCGCAGATGTAAATATAACATAATAACGACAATGCCAGAATGATATATTAAATATCAATATTAAGTAGTTCAAGATAGACCAACAACAGGTCTAAGGGCATAAATACTAACAATCTCCCACTTGCACTTAGACTTAGTTGTTGAGAAATCTAAACCCCATGTCCCTCGTATGACCAACATGCTTCTGCTGCGCCAAAGCCATGGTCAGTGAGTCTACTAGATTGATATTTGTGTCAACACTGCTTATCTTGACATCACCTCTACCAATGATCTCCCAGATCAGGTGAAATCTACTGAGAATGTGTTTGGATTTTTGATGAGACCGTGGTTCATTTGCCTGTTCAATCACTCCATTGTTGTCACAATAGACATCAATTGGATCCACAGCAGTTTAAACCACCTGAAGTTCGAAAATGAACTTCCTTATCCAAACGGCTTCTTTGGCTACCTCAGAAGCAACGACATAGCCTCGATCGTAGAGTCAGCTACAATGGACTGCTTAGAGCTCTCTCAGCTCATGGCACCTCCACTTAATCTGAACACATAGCCTGTCTGCGATGCATCAGTGCAGCCCTAAACACTGAGCTCTTCCTGTCCCCATAGAACAAGAACAAATCTTTAGTTCTTCTCAGATAATTCAAAATGTTCTTTATAGCCATCCAGTGCTGCAGACCAAGATTGGATTGGTATCTGCTGGTTATGCTCACAGCATAAGCGACGTCTGGTCTAGTACATAACATTGCATACATGATTGAACCTACTGCCGAAGCATAGGGTACTCGACTCATGTAGTCCCTCTCAACCTGTGTGGTGGGACACTGGCTCTTGGAGAGAATAAGGCCATGTCTCACAGGAAGGTATCCTTTATTGGATTGCTCCAAGTTGAATCTCTCTAGGACCTTATCAATGTAAGTACTCTGACTTAGGGCTAGGAGCTTCTTAGATCTATCCCGGAAGATCCTCACGCCTAGGATATAGGCGACCTCCCCTAAGTCTTTCATCTCGAAACACTTCCCCAACCATGTCTTCACAGATTGAAGACTAGGGATGTCATTTCCGATGAGTAGTATCTCGTTGACATACAAGACCGAAAATGCCACAAAGCTCCCACTGAATTTTCTATATACACATGTGTCATATTCGCTTTTGATAAAGCCATAATTTCTTACTACCTCATCAAATCAAAGATTCCAACTTCGAGATGCTTACTTTAATCCATAAATAAATTTCTTTAGCCTGCAGACCTTATTGGCCTCTGCATGATGGATGAAACCTTCAGGTTGTGTCATATACACATCCTCTATCAGCTTTCCGTTAAGGAATTCTATCTTTACATCCATCTGCCATACCAAATAATCCTGATATGCAGTTATAGCAAGCAAGATTCGAATGGATTTGAACATGGCAACTGGCGAGAAGGTTTCATCATAGTCCACCCCATGGACTTGTCTGAATCCTTTAGCCATAAGTCTACCCTGATAGGTAACTATGTTGCCATCCATATCAGTCTTCCTCTTGAAGACCCATTTACACCCAACGGGCTTTACCCCATCAGGTAGGTCAACAAAATCCTAGACTTGGTTAGCCGACATGGAATCCATCTCGGATCTCATGGCCTCAAGCCATTTCTCGAAGCCCAGTCCAGTGACTGCCTAATCATAGGTCCTGGGTTCATCCTCAACGATGAAGATCCCACTGTGTTGGGTCGGCAGCGACCCATACCTCTCAAGTGCACGATGAATCCTCCTAGACCTGCGCGAAGCCGGTGTCTGAGCCTCTGGCTGCCCAGCAATCGATGCAGGTGGCTCAGGTTCCATCTCATCTGCTGTGTCTTGTGGTTGACCTTGGATCTCGTCCAAGTCAAACTTCCTCCCACTGACTTCTTTAATGAGAAATTCATTCTCTAGAAAGACAACACCCCGAGCAAAAAAAACTTTTTTCTCAGTCAGAATATAGAAGTAGTATCCTTTAGTTTCCTTAGGATACCCCACAAAGACGTATTTATCTGATATGGGTTCTAGCTTGCTAGAATCCTGACGTTTGAAATAAGCCTCACATCCCAGACTCTGTTAAAAGTGAGATTGGTCATCTCCCACATCACACCTTGTACAGAATATTGGAGACACTTTTAGATGGAACATTATTCAGTATGAGAGAAGCTGCCTCAAGTGCATGGGCCCAAAACGAGGGTGGTATAGTTGCATGACTCATCATAGATCGAACCATGTCCAACAAGGTTTGATTTCTCCTCTCAGACACACCATTCCATTAAGGTGTTCCAGGAGGAGTGAGTTGGGATAGAATCCCACACTCTCTAAGATAGTCAAAGAACTTACCACTCAGGTACTCTCCACCACGATCTGATCGAATAGTCTTTATAGATCTACCAAGCTGGTTCTCTACTTCATATCTGAACTCCTTAAAGTTCTCAAAGGATTCACACTTATGTCTCATCAAATAGACATAACCATACCTACTAAAGTCATCAGTAAATGTGATGAAGTAGTTGTACCCTCCTCTGGCTTGTTTACTGAATGGCCCACACACATCGCTATGTATGAGATTCAACAAACCTCCTGCCCTCTCACCAATCTTAGTGAAGGGCGCTTTTGTCATCTTCCCTAATAAACAAGGCTCACAAGTATCATGATAAAGATATAATTTACTTTATAAATGGATTGTCTCACTTTCGTGCAAACAATCATACAAGGGACTGATCCTCGCTTTCGCGCAAGACCTATCCTATACTAAAAATAAGTAAATCATCAATCAAAGAACTCAAGGATCAATTTCGTGCATCCAAATTCTAAGTTGATTATCTCAAGTGGAGTCTCAAGGATCACTTTCGTACATTCGAGTCTCAACACATGTTCTACTTAAGGTTCTCCAACGTTTCGATCCTCACTTTCGCACAAGATCTTCACGTTTAAGAAAATAACTCAATCCTATATTCAAATTATTAAACAAGGCAATTATTCTTATAAAACCAAGAAATTAGAACTAACCTAATTTCTTACGGTGAGTTCCTAATATTCAATTTTAGGGTTCCAAGTTCTCAAGCAAATCACTTTTCAGTCCATATTGCAAAAACTCTAAAACATGCTTGATAATGTGAACTATGGAGAATTATAGGGCTATCATCACATAAGTAGAATTATCATACTAAAATCATATGTAACGAAATAATGGAAAAATCATATAGTCATTAAGAAATCAAAGGGAATTACTCTCCCATGTCCCAAAAGAGGTTTACGCTAGCATCTTAGAAAGAATACAATAATCCATGGTTCACATTAGGAGAGCATCAAAATTTCTACAGCAACAACAGTAACCTGTGCCCCATTTCCAACTCGTCGGTCAGTCTCTCCAGGCCGCACCAATCTACTTTTCTTGAGCCCCTGCATATTTGTACAAATATGAGCTCCGCATGAGGTATCCAATACCCATGACATAGAAGTAGAAAGGTTGACTTTGGTAACATAAATACTTAAGCTAGAAGACGAAGCCTTGCTTCTCTTCTCCTCGTTCTGAAGTCGCACTATGTCAATCATGTGAGTTGGCACTCCACATGAATAGCACCTATTGTTCCTGACCTTTTCCATCTTTATCTTCAATGTCTTAGTTAAGTCTTTCGGCTCAACACATTGAATGTTTACTTTTGGAGGGTTGAGCCCAACTAATTCATCGAAGAGCTGCCTTAGATTATAAATAATCACAGATGCACTCTTTCGATCATATTACCCTTGTAATTCAGGCGATATATTGGTTAGCATCAAATTAGCAACCTCCAAAGTATCTGCCTGATGCTTATTTAAAGCATCCTTCTCAGTCGCTGAGGCTGAGCATGGAAGTGGCTCAGGAATAGGCTGCTCAACGACATATAGCTTCCTCTCGAGCTTGAGGACCATCCTCGAGTTCCAATACTAGTCCATAAAGTTGGATCCAACCAACTTATCCCTTTCCAAGATAGATCGCAATGACCATCTGCTATTTTTCGTAGTCATTGATCTACAACAACCAAGATAGCATATTAGTACTACTTTGAATCATTTAATCTATACTTGCATTAAATGATCATGGCTCCCACTATTTTAATCAAATTGACAACCCACAAAGTCAATCAGGAAATACTATATTTCCTAGTGAGATGGGATCTTTGTTCCTCACACGGCCTCGCGTCCCGCTAGGGCAGGATGTACTGCATAGGGTTACACATGTATCCCAAGGTAGGCGCTCCGGCCAATTGCAACTTGGCAATTTCCCTTCTCAAGACAGTTCAAGCATTTTATGCCCAGCTAGGGCTGGAACAATACAAAACCCTAACTTCTCGAGATTACCTCTAGAGTTCCATCATGTGACCATCACATATGAAAAACTAGTCAAGTCTATCCTAACCGTTATGCCCAGGGCACGAATTCCTTGCAAAGGCACGTCAAGGATTTTAATTCGACTGGAGAAAACATTGTCACCGCACACCTCCTAAAGATAGATGGGTGTGTCCACTAGGGTGGAAACAATGCACAACACCATCGATCGATAGTTTGACGAGGGCTACGCGTCAGAAGGCTACAGAGCTGATATTATTTTGACGGTTTTTGAGGTCTCATTGTCACACCCTTAGATAATAACAATCCATAATAGAAAAATCATACACATAATTTTTGCAAGGATCAACAATCAAAATCAAGTTCTAATGCCTTGAACAACAAAATATATGTTAAAATGTCATCATCTAAGTTGCAAGAGAACAATATCCATTATTTCAATGTCTTTTACCCAATAGCAAGGCAAAATCATACAATCCAAAATCCGAGAGCTAAACATACTATCATCATCTGCCATTGAAATCAAATTTCAAAAACTAGAAATATTTTCATCACAACAAGTCACAATACCACTCCTGAATACAAGTTTTTTATGGAACATACAATGTTTCCAAGATTACAAAATTCTATGATTGAGCCAAAATTCCAAAATGAGCTTCCAAAATTTCATACTTCTGCCCACAATGCGTAGCCAAGCTAATCTGCAAAAAGGGTTAATGCAAGCAAGAATGAGCATAAATTCCCCAGCAAGTAACCCCAAGGGCTAAGGGGAACAGAACCAAAGAGGAAAAACATATAAATGAAGTAGTTAACACAATCAAACAATAATGAAAGATAACAAAATTCTCTTGAGTACACAATTTGGGTAAGGAGAGCAAGATAGCGATACATTCCCTATTGATAAGATATTTGAGTCACAAGTAGTCATTGATCATTATTGAACATTCATATCATGAGTAGTCTTGGATCATAAATGTGCATTCATATCATGAATAGTCATGTATCATAAATGTGCATTCATATCATGAATAGTCATGTATCATAGATGTGGGGGAGACAATCATAATTCATAATTCCTTCAACGTATGGAAGTTGAACCCATCCTCGTCAGGAGAGAGAGCAAACAAAAGCTAGCTAGAGCATCTTAGGGCTCCTCATGCAAATAGATAGTGGGATTCAAGCGGTGGCTCCCATGAATTCAAAAGGTGGCCCCCACCTTTTTAGGGGTGTGGCACTTTGCTCCATGTAGCACTTTGCTCCACAACTATTATGATGTAGTGGGATTCAAGCGGTAGCTCCCATGAATTCAAGAGGTGGCCCACACCTTTTTAGGGTTGTGGCATTTTGCTCCATGTAGCACTTTGCTCCCAACTACCATATGAGAAGTGGGACACAAGAGGTGGCCCCCACCTTTTTAGGGGTGTGGCACTTTGCTCCTAACAACTCCTTTGAATGAAGGGATTCAAGAGGTGGCCCCCACCTTTTTAGGGGTGTGGCACTTTGCTCCACATCCATCCACAAATCTCTCATTTGGGTTCACACAAATTCTCCCAACAATAATGCTTTCATAAGAAGAGCACTAAGACAATGAACTTGAGCATAACAATGATAATAAGATATAACTTAAGTCATTGGATATAGCATTTGTCATAGAATTATGCACCTTGAGATTTTTAGGGCCTAATAAGTCATAAGTTCCATATAAAGTGTTAGAGTTCATACCATGTGTTTAAAATCACAAGTCAAGGCATAGAAATGAATTTCAGAAAAATCTTGCTACTTCAAGAAAGATTTCAAGCTCAAAACACAATACCAAACTTGATGGTAAGCGTATAACCAAAACTGGCCAGATTTATAATGTCAGATTACCACTTATATTTTAGGTCGAATACTTAATCGAAAATAGTCAATATAGTATTCAAAATGAATCTTTCTGAGTCTAGTTTCCAATAAAACTGGTTTCACAAGATTTCGAGTTGTAGGCAAGGAGATATAAATGTTCGAACACAGAAATGTTAGAATTCCAGTTTTTTACAAAAATAGATTCGTATATCAGAATTGCGACATATGTTTCATATCGAAAACCTAATTGCAACTAGACAATATGGTAGTCAAAATGAAGATCTCCAAGTCTAGTTTCAAATAAAACTGGTTTCACAAGATTTTGAGTTTTAGGCAAAGAGATATAAAGGTTCGAACATAGAAAGGTCAGAATTCCAGATTTTCAGAAAAACAGATTCGTATACCAGAATTGCGACATATGTTTCATATAGAAAACCAAACCACAACTAGACAATATGATATTACAAATAAATATCTCTGAGTATAGTCTCCAATAAAACTAGTTTCACAAGATTTCGAATTATAATAAGGGAGATACGAGGGTTTGAACATAGAAAGGTCAAAATTCTAGATTTCTAGAAAACAGATTTCATGATTTAGATTACAATACCAATTTCAACACGCATATAACTCATATTTTGACATGATCATATTCAAATGAAAGCTTAGTGAATCTAGTTTCGAATAAAATTTGTTTCGTGCGATTTGGATCCATAGATCATGAGATATTGGGGTTAAAGCACACAAAGGTCAGATTAGAGAATGCAGATTTCAGCAGAATAGAATTTTAAAACCCTAGAAACATTCGAATCCGACCCCATAGAAACGAATATCATGAGATTCAAAACCCAAATCAAGCATACAAGACACAAGAGACATCGAAATTATGTAAGGCATCAAGGAAGAATCAGATTAACGAAGACAAGAATAAGATTACTTGCCTAGAGGTGTTCAAAATCCTTTTCCAAACTCCTTCCTCTTGTTCGCGGCTGCACTAGGGCTTCTTCCAACAAAAGTGTGACCAGCCCCCTTCCATGATTTTGCTTTACCAAAATACCACGATTCAAGCCTTAGTTGGTAAGTTTTTCCAAAAATACCCCTTAAGACTCCAACAAAGACATTTAAGCCCAAAATACCAAGATACCATCATCATCACCATAGAAAATTTCTAAGATTTCAAGCATGCTTAATTTTCTAAGGGATATGATTTACCAAATTCATTATTTGCATACCATCCCAAGGGGCTCATAATTTTTAGGGTATTACACTCATCCTCTTAGTTTTATCTTTTGTCTAACATTACAGGCATGCAATCCTATAGTGATAACAAAACGATAAAACACATCTAGGCATGCTTTTGCATATATGGAAAGCAGTAAACAAGCGATGTGGTCATAGCCTAATCAACACATTGAACCATCACATGCCAAAGGATGTTTAATGCTTGACCTAGGTGACAAGCCCCAACCAGACCTAACCTAGCCGCTACTAAGCTTTATCTTCAAGTGCAGCTCCAAGGTCGTCCAGACCAACGCATAGAATACAAACCCTAGGGTTCGGCCAAGACCTTGATGCCTTCTTCATCCATGATGCGCCATCATGCTTGTGCCAAGAGGGATAGCTCACGAACCCTATGATTCGGCTAATCCCTTATTTGCGCCACCAAACATGAGGTGCCATCATGGTTGATTCGCCAAGATGCAAGCTTCATGAGGGATGCACCCTTAATCTTCTTGGTGCGTTTACAAAACAAAAGAAAAAGTGGCACACATGCCTCACATAAATACATCACAAGCATGTAAGGGGCTTGACTATGACCACAACACGATGCACAATCAAGACATCTATCTCATGCTTTTCTATACGCTCATGAAAACATAAAACCTCAGTTTTAGTTTCTTAGAAAACATGTCTTTCAACCTCAACGTCCGTTAACAAATATAGGATTTTTCGTTTCTCTCAGGAGTCTACAAGTGATGCATGCATGCTCTAAGCACACTTGCCACCTACTCTTGCAATCCTTAACCTGCCAAGATTAGGACAATCACCATGCCCCATAATCGTGACAAGTCCCACACAATAGGTCTATCCTACAAGCATGGGGAGAAATTAATTCTCACACATATGGGTCTATCCTACCATGTGAAGAAAGCAAAAAAATCAAAGAGATCGAATAGATGTTAGAAACGAAAAACTTACAGTTTTTCCTACTTAGAAAAACCATTCACATATGCAAATTTTCAAAAAATTTCAGATGGCATGTGAGCATACAACCAAGCATAAAACATCGTTTGATGGAGGCAGTAGCCCTGTTATGAGGAGATCTGTTCGGGCTCGAAGGAAACCTCTTCGATATGGGTTCCCTTAGGGTCTCCTTCTCGCATTGCATTTAGGTTAGTTTACCTTCCAATAAAGTCATGCATCATGTAGTCATTTCTGGCAATTCCAAATGTAGTAGGTTGTGCATTGTAATGCATGAAGCTCTTATGTAACCTTGCATCATGGTAGAATAGTGCATCCTTACATTTGTTACATTTTTGGCAGGTCAATTAAGCTAAAGGTCAGCTCAAGATCCACTCAAAAGTCAGCTCAAGTTGCACTCAAACAAGTCCAGCCCAAGAAGGAAAGAAGGCTTCAAAGTCCAAGTTCAACCCAAGCCATGGATGAACTCACTTGCCATTTCAGTTTCCTCATTTGATCAGGCGCTTCTTCAATGAATCAATCAGCCACATCAACCATCCAACCTTGGATATGCACCAACACATCAGCCAAGCAAAGAAATAATTCAAAGTCAATCCCAATTTAGATCCACAATCAAAGGGAGCCTTTAATGAAAACTTCCATCAATGCTTTGCCGCCCAAGATCTTATGGAAGGAATTCAAATTTTGAATTCCTCTTTCATGCACTCACAACTAGCAAGGAAGGAGGCCATCTCATCTACAACAAGGAATCCATTCGAATTTCAAAGAATTTCCAAAGAAGCTTCACCAAAGAAAGGAAGAATCCACACCTTGAATTGCATTCACACTTTGGATTAAATGTTGATTTTTCTCTCCATGTTTGTAATAGGCGCCTAGGGGCAAAAGACCACCTTGCCCTAACCTTCACCTCGCCTATAAATGTAACCCCTCTCGCATGTATTCTCTAACTTTGGATGAAATAATATTGTCTATTAGTTTCCTAGGTTAATTACTTGTGTTAGTATTAAGAATTCTCCCATTAGCCGAGCTTTCATCTTCTTCCTCCCCACCGAGACTCCAAAAAGGACTCCTCCTCTTTTTAAGTGCGCAACCTCAAGGAGTACACCTCTTCATCCTCGGTTTGGAGTAAGAAGAAGACACCTCTTCCTCTCGGCATCATGGAGTCTTCATGCTATTCGGCTAAGTCTCTCTCCCTAGTCTTCTCTCTTTGTTACAAGAACATCTCCCTACACTAATCTTGAGTTTCTCTTTTTATTCTTGAAGCTTGCGCAAGGAGTGGACTAGGAAGGGGCGCACCCCCTTCTTCTTCTCCCTCCCCCTTCTCTTTAGTAAACCTAGGATTAGCAAGGGAACTTGTGAGGCTTAACCTCACCCCTTGATCTTTCTTCTGTATTAAAATTCGTGACCTGTACGGATCTTCTGTGATTGCTTGTAAGCTCCACCCTACACCTTCCATCAGAGTTGGACTGCTGAAGATCGGGAAGTATAGTCCTTCTATTCTCAAGGACTGCTCTATAAGTTTACTTCCAGCAGTTTACTTTCAGCATTTATAGCTTTCTTTAGTTTAATCCTCAGATTTTCCCTTTACTATATAAAATACAAAAGAATTAGTTTTCAAATCTCGTTAGTCAAAATCGGGTTTTTCTTATTATCTACATATTATCAAAACCGATTTCAAAATTCGTTGTTTGAATGCTTTAGACCCCTCTGTCCTACATCAGTTTGGTATCAGAGCATAGGCTCATAGACTAGATTTTAAGCCTCAAAACTTATTTTTCTACTTCTAAGCGGTCTCTGGAACTAGGTGTTTGAAAGAAATTGACTACTTATTTTTATCTATCATTTTTGGCCCTATTTTCAAAACTTATATCTTTCAAAACCACCATGCAAACCCGGTTTAAAACTCAACAAGATCCCACAAATGGATAATGCTGCCTTGAATGATAAGATTGACCTTCTGACTGAGCAAGTAGGAACCATCACTTAGAGTCTTAACCAATTTCACCTTTTGGCTACTCAAATAGAAACCATCAACCAAAACCTCAACCAGCTTAACAATGCTAGGGGTAGATCTCCAAATCATGCTAGTGAACCACCCCCTAGTCCAAATCATGTGGAAACCCAACAACCTTGGAATGGGCACCAAACCCCAACCCATGCTGGAACCCAACCTATGTGGAATGGATATCCCAATCCGAACCATATGGGAACCCATCCTCCACCAACATGGAATGGATACCCCAATCCAAACCATGAAGGAACCCATCAACCAACTATGTGGAATGGACCTCCTACTCAAACCCCACCTCAACCTAGATTTAAGGAGGATGATGTGCACTGCGCCATCAAACTCAATGCCCCAACCTTCAATGGCTCCTTAGAACCCCGAGACTTCCTAGATTGGTCATCCAAACTCGAACAATATTTCGAGTGGAGCATGATTCCTGAGCACAGGAAAGTCCGACTTGCAAAGTGCCTTCTTGAGGGAAATGCTAGGTTGTACTAGACCAATGTAGAAAACAACTTAGAGAGATCCAACATACCTCCATAGACACTTGGTTAGAGATGCGCCAGCAACATAAAATAAAATATGTGCCCTCATATTTTCAGAGTAAGTTGTTTGACCAAGCCTCTAGTTTAACCCAAGGATCTATGACTGTTGATTAATACACTACTAGCTTTGAGGAATTCCTCCTTAGGGGAAACCCAGGAGAAAACCCTCTATTCACCCTTAGCAGGTATAAAAACGGTCTCCGATCTGAAATTAGAAAGGGACTTACCTACTACCAAATAGACTCCATGGAGGTTGCCCACCTTAGAGCCAAGGAGATAGAGCCAGAACTTAAGGCTGCCTATAGGAAAGAGTTTAGTGCCCCTAGACCAAGTCCTAGACCTACCCAACCCCAAAGCTCTAGCACTCCCAAAGCCAAGCCATCTAGTTATCCAGAGCCATCTAGGGTCAAATGCCATGGTTGCCAACAATATGGGCACTATATGAAAGACTGTCCTAAAAGGGTCTTGTACTTAGGTGAGGAAACACAAACCCCTAGACTAGAAGACATTAATGACCCTGACTCTGGCTGCCAAATCCTAGAAGATCATGAATATGATAGTAGTGAGGAACCTACCCAAAACACCTTAGGCGTTGTTAGGTGTACCTTAATCAAACCCTTACCCACTGATGATTGGCGAAGAACTAGTATCTTCCATACTTACACAAAATGCAATGGAAACATGTGCAAAGTAGTGATAGATGGGGGTAGTAGTCTCAACGCAGTTTCCCACTCTGCTGCTACCAATTTCAAGCTTAAGATAGAAGCTCACCCAACCCCTTATAGCATCTCATGGATCAACCAATCCAGTGTGCCTGTAACCCATAGGAGTCTAGTTCCCTTACAGTTTGGTACCTATGTGGGACAAATTTGGTGTGATGTTATCACTATGGACGTCGCTCAAGTCCTTCTTGGCAGACCATGGCTATATGACATGGATGTAGTCCACTACGGTTGAACTAACTCCTATGTCTTTAGTCATGCAGGTCAAAAGATCAAGCTGAAACCCTCTATGCCTAGAGAGCTTAAGGCCTCAACCTATAAGGGAAAAATAGAAGAGACCAAACCCATACAACCAACCTTTCAGCTCATGAGACCTAAGGATTATAAGCCTGATCAACCTTTGTTTACCTTAGTCCTCAAGGAAGTCAACCAAGAAGAAGAAAGTAAGCCACCCCCTGAAGTAGAAGCCCTCTTAGAACAATATAGTGAGCTTACCCCTAAAGAACTACCCAAAGGACTTCCACCCCTTAGGGACATCCAACATGCAAAAGATCTTGTCTTAGGTTCCACCCTACCCAATCTGCCCCACTATAGGATGAATCCCACTGAGCATCAAGAATTTAAGAGGCAAGTAGATGACCTATTAGAGAAAGGACACATCAGAGAAAGCCTTAGCCCATGCGCTGTGCCTGCTCTGCTCACCCCTAAAAAGGATGGCAGTTGGCGCATGTGCATAGACTGTAGAGCCATAAATAAAATCACAGTCAAGTATAGGTTTCCCATCCCTAGGCTTGATGATATGCTAGACATGCTAGTCGGCTCTAAATGGTTTAGCAAGCTTGACTTAAGAAGTGGATACCACCAGGTCAGGATAAGGCTAGGTGATGAATGGAAGACAGCTTTCAAGAACAAGGATGGTCTCTATGAATGGTTAGTCATGCCTTTGGGCTTGACTAATGCTCCTTCCACATTCATGAGACTCATGACTCAATTCTTAAAGCCTTTCATTGGAAGATTCCTTGTAGTCTACTTTGATGATATCCTCATCTATAGTTAGACTAAGGAGGAACACCTAGAGCACGTTAGGAAAACCCTTGACCTTCTTAAGGAAGAGCAACTCTATATCAATCTCAAGAAGTGTTCCTTTTTGTCCCATAGTGTGATCTTCCTAGGGTTCATAGTGTTTGAGCATGGCCTTCAAGCCGACCCATCCAAGATCCAAGCCATCATAGACTGGCCTGAACCTAAGACCATCATTGAAGTCAGAAGCTTCCATGGCCTAGCTACCTTCTATAGGAGATTCATAAGGAACTTTAGCTCTATAGTGGCACCTATCACTAGTTGCCTAAAACATGGTGAGTTCTCCTAGACTAAATCTGCTAGCAAGGCCTTCCAAGAACTTAAGGATAAGATGACCACTGCCCCGGTCCTTAGACTTCCTGACTTCAATAAGGTCTTTGAGGTAGATTGTGATGCCTCTGGAGTTGGCATAGGGAAACCCTAAGCCAAGAAGGTCACCCCATAGCCTTCTTTAGCGAAAAACTCAATGAGGCAAAACAAAAATACTCTACCTATGACAAAGAGCTTATGCTGTAGTCCAGGCTCTAAGGTATTGGAGACATTATCTCATCCATAGGGAGTTTACTCTTAATAGTGACCACCAGGCCCTATCCTATCTAAGTGCTCAGAAGAAGTTAAACTCAAGACGTGCTAAGTGGGTCGAATATTTATAGCAATACACTTTTGTGCTTAGACATAAATCAAGATCTGAAAATAAAGTAGCAGATGCCCTTAGTAGAGTAACTTTACTTTTGTTGAAGTTACTTGCTTTGATTCCATGAAAGATGCTTATTTTGAATGTCTTGATTTTTCTGCCTTATATGCTGACCTTAGTCAAGATCCTTTAAGTCACCCTCTCTACACCCTTAGGGATGGGTATCTCTTTCTTGGACCAACCCTTTGTGTGCCCAAGACATCCATCCGAGAGTTCCTTATTTGGGAATTACATGGAGGCGGGTCTGCCGGGCACCACGATCGAGATAAGACCCAAGCCCTTGTAGAGGAACGGTTCTACTGGCCGAACCTTTACCAGGATGTAGCTAAGGTTGTGAGGCATTGTAGGACTTGTCAGCTCACCAAAGTCCATAAGCACAACCCTGGCCTATACACTCCGTTACCCATTCCCCAAGCCCCTTGGCAGGACCTTAGTATGGATTTCATTCTAGGACTACCCCGAACCTCAGCTAAACATGACTCTATATTTGTGGTAGTTGATAGATTTACTAAGATGGCCCATTTTATAGCCTGCACCAAGACCACTGATGCCTCCCACATTGCTAAACTCTTCTTTAGAGAAGTTGTCAGGCTTCGTGGGACACCCTTAACTATAGTGTCTGATAGAGACCCTAGGTTTGTAAGTCATTTTTGGAGAACCCTATGGACCCTTCTAGGAACAAAACTCAAGTTCTCCACAGCCTACCTTCCCCAGACGGATGGGCGGACTGAAGTGGTCAACCGATCACTTGGGAGTATCCTTAGGAGTTTGGTAAGTGAACATCCTGGTAACAGGGATAAACTCTTACCCACTGCCGAGTTCTCCTACAACAGCACAGTCAACAAGACCACAGGTCTCTCCCCCTTCCAAGCCAACCTAGGGTATCAACCCAACAAACCTATAGATCTCTTCCGTCTACCCAAACACTTTAGGACTTCTTTACCTGCTCGTGACTTTGCTTTACATACTTCGCAAATGCATGCTGAAATATTTTCTAAGATGCTAGAATCTATTAATCATTATCGCGAAGCTGCTAACAAACATCGCCGAGAAAGGTTATTTTCCACAGGTGATAAAGTGATTATGAGAGCACGTGAGGAGCGCATCCACAGGACAGGACATAAGTTGGACTCAAAAGGACTTGGTCCCTTCACCATCATAGGCAAAATCAATGACAATGCCTATGTTCTCGACCTACCGCCTGAACTGGGGATCCCCACCACCGTCAACGTGGAGGATCTCACCCTCTATCATGAGCCCCTCTCCATACCAGATCCAGATGACACCCACAAGCTGGAGATTGAGGCTATCATCGAAGACTAAACCAGACTCACCACTAATGAGGTACAAATGTTTTACAAAGTTAGACTCATTAATGGTGAGGAGGTGGGGCTTCCTGAGTCAGAGCTAGCTATAGCCGCCCCTAAGTTACTCCAAGGTACAAGGATAATTCTCCAGAGGAGAATTCTTTCAACCCGGGGAGAACTGATGGAGGCAGTAGCCCTGCTATGAGGAGATCTGTTCAGGCTCGAAGGAAACCTCTTCGATATGGGTTCCCTTAGGGTCCCTTTCTCGCATTGCATTTAGGTTAGTTTACCTTCCAATAAAGTCATGCATCATGTAGTCATTTCTGGCAATTCCAAATGTAGTAGGTTGTGCATTGTAATGCATGAAGCTCTTATGTAACCTTGCATCATGGTAGAATAGTGCATCCTTGCATTTGTTACATTTTTGGCAGGTCAATTAAGCTAAAGGTCAGCTCAAGATCCACTCAAAAGTCATCTCAAGTTGCACTCAAACAAGTTCAGCCCAAGAAGGAAAGAAGGCTTCAAAGTCCAAGTTCAACCCAAGCCATGGATGAACTCACTTGCCATTTTAGTTTCCTCATTTGATTAGGCGCTTCTTCAATGAATCAATCAGTCACATCAACCATCCAACCTTGGATATGCGCCAACACATCAGCCAAGCAAAGAACGAATTCAAAGTCAATCCCAATTTAGATCCACAATCAAAGGGATCCTTTAATGAAAACTTCCATCAATGCTTTGTCCCCCAAGATCTTATGGAAGGAATTCAAATTTTGAATTCCTCTTTCATGCGCTCACAACCAGCAAGGAAGGAGGCCATCTCGTCTACAACAAGGAATCCATTCGAACTTTTAAGAATTTCCAAAGAAGCTTCACCAAAAAAAGGAAGAATCCACACCTTTAATTACGTTCACACTTTGGATTAAATATTGATTTTTCTCTCCATGTTTGTAATAGACGCCTAGGGGCAAAAGACCACCTTGCCCTAACCTTCACCTCGCCTATAAATGTAACCACTCTCGCATGTATTCTCTAACTTTGGATGAAATAATATTGTCTATTAGTTTCCTAGGTTAATTACTTGTGTTAGAATTAAGAATTCTCCCTTTAGCCGAGCTTTCATCTTCTTCCTCCCCATCGAGACTCCAAAAAGGACTCCTCCTCTTCTTAAGTGCGCAATCTCAAGGAGTACACCTCTTCATCCTCGGTTTGGAGCAAGAAGAAGACGCCTCTTCCTCTCGTCATCATGGAGTCTTCATGCTATTCGGCTAAGTCTCTCTCCCTAGTCTTCTCTCTTTGTTTCAAGAACATCTTCCTACACTAATCTTGAGTTTCTCTTTTTATTCTTGAAGCTTGCACAAGGAGTGGACTAGGAAGGGGCGCGGCCGCTTCTTCTTCTCCCTCCCCCTTCTCTTTAGTAAACCTAGGATTAGCAAGGGAACTTGTGAGGCTTAACCTCACCCCTTGATCTTTCTTCTATATTAAAATCCGTGACCTATACAGATCTTCTGTGATTGCTTGTAATCCCCACCCTACACCTTCCATCAGAGTTGGATCGGTGAAGATCGGGAAGTATAGTCCTTCTATTCTCAAGGACTGCTCTATAAGTTTACTTCGAGTAGTTTACTTTCAGCATTTACAACTTTCTTTAGTTTAATCCTCAGATTTTCCCTTTACTATTTAAAATACAAAAAAATTAGTTTTCAAATCTCGTTAGTCGAAATCGGGTTTTTTTTATTATCTACATATTATCAAAACCGATTTCGAAATTCGTTGTTTGAATGGTTTAGACCCCTCTGTCCTACATCACCGTTCGAGTTCGCAAGTTACTCTGATACCACTGTTGGGAAACCTCGGGGATTTTAAAATTTTAAAGACATCCATAGCGGAAGCAATCCCTGAAATAGGCCAGTCCCAAAAACCCAGAAGATCGAGTCATGCGAGGGAATCGAAATGGTGAGTAGGAGATGATACCTTTAAGCGAAGACAATAGATGCGATGTAGGCGCCCAACTGTTCACCCTCTGCAGTCTCGCACATAGCCGACGCTCGAGTTCTCTTCATCCATGCCTAGTGCTAGACTCGGGAAGAAGATCCACGCCACTAGAAGAATCCCTCAAGAGCTTGCGCCTCCCTCTGATAGAGAATGCGCCAAGAGGAATAGAATGATGGAAAAAGGCTACCCAGGTCCAACCTTGCAGCCGCCCAGAGGAGTGGGAAGAAGAGAGGAGAGGCGCCTAGGAGAAATTCTTCCAAAGAATGAAGTCAGCCCAACTCCTCTCCCCTTCTTCTTTTATAAAAATCATGTGACCTTTACTATTCTGAAATAAATTCAGAATTAATCTCTGAATTAATTCATCGTTAATTATAGAATTAAATTTTGAAATAATTATAGAATTAAAGTCTCATAATGGCTCATTAAAACCTTGAATTAAAGTTTCATAATTGATGTAGGGGAGGAGCATGCAATTTGGGCTAGCATGAAAACATGAATCTAAGGAAAACAAGCTAGCATGCAAGGTTATCTAACGGGGCTTTCAAAAATATGTTTTTTGGTATTTTAGATAAAAAACTGAAGATTAATATGCTACTAAATTATACGCTAGATAATATTAGACCTAAGCATGCATTTATAAACTACAAAATAAATTGTAACTAGCATGCTCTTACAAACAAAACTATAACTAAACATGTGGTCAACTACTCTATGGCTAAACATGCATTTCTAAAACATTAAAAGATAATATTGTAAAGAAGCGCTCACCGTGCGATCCTTGAGAATAGAAGGATCGTCCTTCCCTATCTTCAACGGTCCTACTCTGATGGAAGGAGTTGCTTCATTACAAACACACCAACACAACAAACTCACACATGTGTGAGTATAAAATTAGGGTTTAATGTGCAAAGTCCTTTTACAACAAAGAGATCAAGAGGGGAAGCTAATCTTCCAAATTCCTCTTGCTAACATGAGTAACTAAGTTATTCTACTAAACCTAATGATTAACAACTAAAGGGTCTATTGCTTGAAGGGGCGCCAAGTCTTGGATGGAAGAAGACTCTTCAAGTTTCGGACATGGTTGATTCCTTGGAGATGTCTCATGTTATGGAGTCCCTTTTGATGCCGAGAGCTTCAAGAAACAAAGAAGAGTCTATTAGTGAAAGATTACACAAGTAAACATAAACTAAAGGCAAGTTGAAATGTTCTCGGTTTGATGTTTCTCCAAGTTATAGTGAAGGAGATCCTTAATGTTGAAGATGCGCCACTTGAGGTTGCTTGATCCTTGGGATGAAGGGATCCTATCTTTTGCGTCACCTACAAGATTCAACAAGTTAAACAAAGACAAACCAAGCAAATAATAACAAGAGTAAGATAGAGAGGCTTGGCCGATTGAGTGTCTTGAAGGAGTTGATTCATGGATGTTCTCTTGGAGATATAGTTCCTTGGAGAGTGGTAGATCTTTGTGCTAAGTGTTGATGAAGGAGATGGACTAGATGCGCCAAGGGTTGGTGAAGAGGATGTAGATGCGCCACCAAGGTTAAGGGAGATGCTCCTTGAAGATGTTGCGCGGCTAATGGTTGAAGAGGTTGCTCTTGCGCCAAGATGGTGAAAAGATCCTTTGAAGAAACGGTTAGCGAAGGGAACCTTGGCCCTTGGGGAAGAAGGGAAGATAGGTGACACAAGCACCTCAGATGAGAAGGGGAAAGGGGAGGGCGACACAAGCACCCAAGGTTGCTAGGCAACTAATCGACATTTCATTCTTCAAATCTTTTTTTCAAGTCACATACGAGAGCAAGCTTTGTAGCCTCTTTTCCTCAACGTTACAAAAGAGCAATTTAAGAAAGAAAATCTTAATCTTTAATGCTTTGTCGTGGCAATGGCTTCATGGGTCGAAATTGGCTTGAAAACTTCCCATATTTGAGTGTGAACGCCAACAATTGCTTGCTTGGTTGTCTTGCTTGGCCGAATTCTTTTTTTTTTTTTTTGAAACCTTTCCTTCTTTGGCTTGCATGAATATGGTATTCTTTGGTGGCTTTGGCGCATTCTTCATTGCTTGGGCACCAAGGAAAAAGGTGACAAACCTTCCTTCTACTTGAATTTCGAAATTGCTTCTTTGAATGGCTTGATGAGGCTTCCTTATTTGGCTTGGATGAATTATTCTTGATTTGATCGGCTTGAGTGTTATGCTTGGATGAATTTCCTTTGAATTCTTCCCTTAAGTGGCTTCATGAGGTGGCAAGGCTTCCATGCTTGTCTTGGACGAATTTGGAGAAGATTGATAGAATGGTTGGCTTGTTTCCTTCCATGGTGTGAACAAAAATCGCATTAATTGCTTTCCTTGATTTTAGGGATTGGGATCTTGATTTTTTTCTTCTTTCATGGGCGCATATTACTTGAGGTAGCTGAAATAATCCATGATTGATGAGGCATACGAATTTGGAAAGGTGAGATGAACTCCTTTCATCTCAAGTCTTCACTTTGAGTGAGGCTTTGAAGTGACCTTCCATATTTGGAGCTAGCTTTGTTGAGTGAGCTTTGAGCTAGCCTTGAGCTTGTCCACATGACTTGTAAATGCTTATTACACTACTCCTACTAGGATGCAACATTATGACATGCACTAATTCTAGTATGATGCAACATAATTTCCATAAAAGAAAAATACAAAACAAAGTATAAAATTTACCAAATGTAGCTACATGATGCATGCAATGCAAAGGTGCCTTAGGGTACCCATAAACTAGGGTAGCCTTAAGCTCCATTTATATTTTCTTGGGTCATGGTCTCTACCCCCATCAATAATGGCCATTAATAGCATGACTCTTCAAATTCACAGTTAAATTCGGAATTAAATTCAGAATTAAATTTACTATTAAACTCAGAATTAATTACAGAATTTAATTTTCAAAATTAAATACAGCATTTAATTCACCATGATGTCTATTTGGCTAGGCAACTGTGGTGTATATGCCCTAGGACCTAATTTTGGTCCATCTTTGTACTACTTGACACTAATATTTATATATATATATATATATATATATATTTGGCATTGTCATTATCATTGTTTGTCTACACCTGTGATTGTGTACTTACATAATAATGTCCCTATAGACAGATTGGATCTGTGCTTAAATGATTGTCCCCAGTCGATGTTTCTGAGTGGATATGGGACAGCTCTGGTACTTGTGAGACAGGTATATGGGCTAGTTAGGCACAAGGTGTTAACGCAAACATATGGGTATATCAGTGGTGGATATACTGGATAGACCCGCTGTGAGGCAATGACTTGGTGTCACGAGTTATCCGCACAAGTGATAGTAGATGCATTGATCCCTTGACTTGAGGTCATTGGCCATTCTATATGGTTAGGGATATGCTTCGACATAACCTAACACTTCGCCATAGTTGGGAGGTAATAACAGTTGTCATTGAGCATATGATGATCCATATGAGGAGGTCAACTAACAAACAAAGGATTTGCCCCTTCCTAAGGGAAGCTTGATATCCATGGAGCTCCTCTATGGTTCTATGACAGAAAGTGTATGGCCATACCCTGGTGAGAAACTAATTTAGTCATAGCCATGTGATTGGATGAAAACAAGTGGTGACACACTTGTCCAATCGGATATCAGTTCGGCAAAGAGACTGTAATGCATTTGTACCTAGTCACGATGATGGGGATGTCGATATCCATATCCATTCCAATGACCTGGGTAGCAACGATGCACTGTTAGGTGCCACTCACTACTTGTGGTGACCTTTGGTCAGCACTGCCAGCGTCAGAGGAACCTACAGGGTCGCACACCTTGATACTCGAGTTCTCGTATTGATCGGGAAGCCTTATGATCGAGTTATTGGATAACTCGGATCTAATTGGGAGATTTCATCAGCGCCATTGAGCTTGATGAGATGGAAGAATGTTATTGGAGCCAAACTCCATTTATGGCAGGTTGACCCGAAATTGACCCTGGTTGGTCACATTTGAATTAGGGTTGCATTGGATTGGATCCAAGTGCTTAATCAACCCATGTAATGAAGTTTGGACAAGCTCATTATCCAATGAGGCCCAATAACAAGTTGTCATGAAGAGGCTGTTGGGGTATGCCCTTAAGGCTAATGTTTGAGGCCTTAGGTTGTTATCAGTATCATGTATAAACTCTATGTTTATGAAGGCAATGGTTGTTATTCAGGTTGTTGCATTATCTGCTGCTATATGTATACTTCTGAATAATGTCTCAATGGTGTTCAGCTTGGCTGACATGCAGTATTGTCCTTAGTCGAGATATCTTGGTGAACATGAGACAACCTTGATATGATTGAGACTAATATGTGTTCTAATCTTATAGGATGCTTCGAGCATGGAATAAGATGTAGACTCATAGGTACATTGGATGTACTGGACTGACCCTACTTAGGATATTCAATTGCTTGTCACAATGTGAATAATCCTTATGTGCAAACAAGTGGCATATTTCCTCTGACTTGAGATCACTTGTGTTTCTAAATGAGGATTGGCATTGTCTTGAGGTAGTTCAATATCATTTGAAATATAATGGTTATAGATTATCTTGGATAATGGGCATGAGTCATGTTAGGGCATTAGTGATAGATATAGGATTGCCTCTCCTTGTTTGGAGTGTGATGTTCTAAAGGGGCCCCCTGTATGAGATGGTTGTGAAAGTGTATGGCCATACCCAGATGACTATGTTCATCTGATCTAACCACTCTCATCATGTTGGAGTTACAGGCTTGACACGCTTGTCCAACGAGAACATCCAGTGGCAAAGGAAAAATGTATGCCTAGTGAATTGAATTCACACTTGTGCTGTGTTTGGGTGTAGTCTTGGAAGACTCTTTCCTTTATATCGGGAGACAGTGATGTGTTGCTAGATACCCCTCTCTGTTCGTGATAACGTAAGTTATCGTTACCGACATTAAAGGAAACCCTTATGGTCGCACAATTTGATGATATGGCTTACTTATGTCAGATCGTGTGGACTGAATTGTTTTGGTTCAGTTTAAAGGAGTTTAAACTCTGATTGTAAGTGAGATCTGGTCTGATCATGTTTGATTGATTAGGGCTTGAGATCGGTAAGCTTCGATCGAGAGAATTGATGCTTGATCGATGAGATCAGGAGCATCAAGAGATGAATGGTTAGATCTTGAGCCATTTGGTTTGACAAGATCTGAACCAATGCTGGTTTGATTTGGTCTTTGAACCAAATGCAATTGAACCAAATTAAATTGAACCGGTTCACTTATGTGAACACATGGTTCAAAGAGGAGAGGAGTTATCGATGGCTTTAAGTGGTGGCTTTAAGTGGAGTTGTGAACATACTATATTTGGAAGGCGTTTTTCTTTGAGAAGAAAAAACGCTCCCACGTTCGAAAGCCATCGTGCTCTCGCCTCTTCTCCTCTCGTCTTGGGTTGTCTTCACGCCAAGAAGGAGATTTGGTCAGCCAAGAAAAAGCATCTCATCTCCTTCACGCATCGAGGACTCCTTGAAGAGCTTTGCTAGCACAAGGTTCACGCCAAGGGAGAAAGCCATCATCACCTTGTGTGCGTCCACTTTGGAGGAGAGCCGCTTGCCCTCTTGCTTCCAAGTCGCCATCCAAACAATGGCTTTGGTAAGATCACAACTTGATCTTTGCAAACATAAGGTTAATCATATGTTCATGCCACATGCGATCTTCATGAAATCCCTATTTCCGCCCATGCAAATTTTAGAAGTGCATGCGTTTAGGGTTTTCGCCCCCCCCCCTTTCAATTGGTATCAGAGCATAGTTTCGGTATGATTCATATGATTGCCATGATGTGTTATAGGATAGATCTTCTTCACTGTTACATGCGCTTACTTGATGCTATGTTTACATAAAATGTTTGTGCATGTATCATTGTTATAAGATGTTTGCGCATGTTTCATAGTTGTTTTCAAACAATATTTATTTCATGCATGATTCCATATAGATCTATCGGCGCCTACTTGAAATACTTAGACAGGTTACTAGGGTTGAAGTCGTCAGTCTAATCTGGACCCAACAGCCTGATCAGACCATCTGACAGCCTAGATGGGTCGACCAGATAGCACCTATGCGCAAGGATGAGGTGGCTATAGGACGACTACAGAAAGGCGTGTAGCGATGTCTGATTGAGGCAACCAGTGAATGATCATGATTAAGGCCCGGGGTCATACCCGCTAGCTAGAAATCATGTGGGACGTTCAGCCCTTAAGGCATGCATTGTTGACCATGAGGTCGACGCAAGTCAGTTATGACTTGGTGCATGCAAGGGCAGTGGGTCTGACTTGGTCTGATGAGTGGATCCCTATTAATGGACCGTTGTAAGGTAGTAGGGCACATAAGGAAATAAAATTGATACCATGGGGTTTTTTCAAAAATTTTACTTTCCTTTTTGGATCACATGTTGTTTGTTTAACCTGATTGGATGTCTATTTCATCTTATGTGGGCTGCCCTATTTGTGTGCTGTGCTGGGGCCTGCGTGCTTGGATTAATTAATTGTAAATTATTATTGTGATCTGCGAATCACATTTCAATTTATGTTAATGTGTAATTGACCTGCGAGTCAAATCATGTCTAGATAGATCAAAATGTAAATTAATCAGACATGAGCACAGAGCATACATGGCACAGGCGCATGCTACCTGGTGGGCGCATCTGAGCTGCAGAGGGCGCTTGGGCCCGGGCTGGGCCAGATGAAGTGCAAAAGACCCATGAAGAGCTCAAGTGAAGACTTGTGTAAAACTAGGGTTTTACTTAGGCTTAATGGGCGTTTACCACATAAGATTATTGTGCTTTCTATTTACTGTTTAAGTAATATTTGCACCTGCATGAGTTAATCTTCTGCTATCACCATAGGATATGCATGCTAGTAAGAAGATAAAAGGACCGTTAAAATCCAACGTTAAATATCAACCACGTAAGCCTTCTGACGCGAAACCTCACTGTTCTGACTATCGTTGGGGCCGTGTTGTACCCACTCAGTGGGCACGCCCAGCTATCTTCAGACGGTGTGTGGTTACACCTGCGTGTTACAGAGAAGGTATTTATCGCTTCTCGTTGCTCAGCATAGCACGTGGTGGTCCAGGGAGTAGGTCAGGTCAGCTTGACCATGTAGGCTACATATTGAGCATATGTTAGCTATATGGAGGCAGCCATCGGTGGAATCAGAAACTGTGTTGTACCAACTCAGTTGGCACAGTCTTCTGGATTGCCTAGATGAAGGGGAATCGCACGGGTTGGCGATTGGCATGCATAGCCTACCAGTGATTAGTGCTTGAACTCTCTGTGCATCTTATCTCGCCTGAGCGGGACGCGAATACCAAGTATGAAATCTGGATCCCATCTCACTAAAAGAGTTTTACTCTTTCGGACTATTTTATTGGATTTTTCAGTCAGATAAAATAGTGAGAAAAGAATCACTCTTAAGTCCTGGAATGATTCTAACATGGATACTGACCTTGTTGTTCTTGCTATGTTGTAGATTCCTGCAGCAACGAACACCACAGGGTTCAATGTGCGATCCTTACTGGAAAGGGAGAAGTTTGCTGGGCCAAACTTCTCAGACTGGTACGGACACCTTAAGATTGTTCTTAAGGCTGAGAGGAAGCTGTATGTCCTTGAGACGGCAATACCGCCTCAACCTGCTGCGAACGCCGCAAGGGCGGTTCGGGATGCTTATGAGAAGCATGTCAATGATAGCATTGATGTCGCTTGCCTTATGCTTGCGTCTATGACGCCAGAGCTACAGCGTCAGCATGAGGATTTATCTGCTATTGAAATTATAGCAAATCTCAAAATGCTATATGCTGCACAGGCAAGGACAGAACGCTATAACTTGACAAAACTTTTCTTTCAGAGCAAACTGACTGAAGGGAGTCCAGTGGGAGCTCACGTACTCAAGATGATTGGGTACAAAGAGGCTCTAGAGAAACTGGGACACACCATCAATCAGGAACTTGTTGTAGACATTATCTTGCAATCTCTCCCGGTCTCTTTCGATCCGTTCATCATTAATTTTAATATGAACAAGATCGACTGTACAGCGGCAGAGTTACTGAACATGCTCTGTACTACAGAGCAGACTCTTGAAAAGGGAAAGCCTTCATCCTCTGTCTTGATGGTTCCTTCAAGGAACAAGAAGAAGGGGAAGAAGGGCAAAGCCCCTATCAAGAGCTATAACAAGGCTCTGAAACAAAAGATGAAGCGGTCGAAGGACAACAGATGCTTCCATTGTGGCCAGCTGGGTCACTGGAAGAAGGACTGTAAAGCGCTCCAAGGAGATAAGAAGGGAAGCAAGCCTTTCGCTTCTGGCTCAGGTATTTTTGTGACTGAAGTCATGGTATCTTCTTCTATTTCATGGGTGTTGGACACTGCATGTGGAGTTCACATTTGTTCAAATGTACAGGAACTCAAGAGAAGAAGACAGGTGGGACAGCATGAGGTGGACCTACGAGTTGGAAACGGGGCACGGGTTGTTGCTGTTGCTGTAGGACAATATAACATCTCTTTACCATCTGGTCTTGTATTAGAACTGGACAATTGTTATTTTGTACCGAGCATAACTAAGAATATTATCTCTATTCCTGCTCTTATCAGGAAAGAGTTTTCCTTTGAATGCAAAACTTTAAAGTGTTGTATTTCATTTGATAATATTGTTTATGCCACTGGGTCGATTAACAATGGGTTATTCATGTTGGACATGGAATGTTCTGTACAACAAATTGATAATAAGAAAGCCAAGTATGCTGATGACAGCACCTTGCTATGGCATAGTCGTTTAGGCCATATTAACAAGAAGTGCATTAAGCGGTTGCATGACCATGGACTGCTGGGATCATTCTCCTATGAGGAGCTTGATACATGCAAAGCTTGTTTAATGGGTAAAATGACGAAGTCTCCTTTTTCTAATAAAGGTCAAAGGGCTTCAGGTTTACTTGACCTCATTAACAGTGATGTGTGTGGGCCATTTAGTAAACATGCCAGAGGTGGCTATTTATACTTCATTACTTTTACTGATGATTTCAGTAGATACGGTTATGTCTATCTTATGAGACATAAGAGTGAATCCTTTGACAAGTTCAAAGAGTTCAAAAATGAAGTACAGAATCAGTTAGGCCAAAATATCAAGGCACTTCGTTCAGATCGAGGTGGAGAATACTTGAGTCGAGAGTTTACTGACTATCTGAAGGCGTGTGGGATTATCTCACAGCTCACTCCGCCAGGAACACCGCAATGGAATGGTGTGTCCGAGAGGAGAAATAGAACCTTATTGGATATGGTTCGTTCAATGATGAGTCAGGCTACTTTACCTTACTCCTTTTGGGGATTTGCACTGGAAACAGCTGCAAAGGTACTAAACCGAGTGCCATCCAAGGCCGTTTCAAAGACTCCATATGAGTTATGGTATGGGAAACAGCCGAGCTTGACATTTATTAAAATCTGGGGTTGCGAGGCTTATGTCAAAAAGCTCGCCTCTGGGAAACTGGAGAGCAGATCTGATAAATGTATCTTTGTCGGTTACCCTAAAGAAACTAAGGGTTATTATTTCTACGATCCCAAGGAGAACAAAGTATTTGTTGCTCGTACGGCTATTTTTCTTGAGAAGGAATTTCTTCTGCAAGAGGCCAGTGGGAGAGAAATAAAGCTGGATGAGAATCCAGAAGAAGGACAAAGAAGTCAAGCTCAGTTGGATGAGCCTGAGCCAATAGAACAGGTTACTGAACAACCTGAGACTCAGATATCACGGGATCCGCGAAGATCGGGAAGGATCCGTCGACAGCCTGAGCGCTATGACGGAGTCTACATCATTGATGATGAACCCCTCACTTATACGGATGCGGTCAGTGGACCGGAATCAGCAAGATGGCTTGAAGCTATGCGAGCCGAGATGGACTCCATGTCAGATAACCAAGTCTGGGATTTGGTTGATCCGCCTCAGGGAGTAATCCCTATAAGCTGTAAGTGGATCTTCAAAAAGAAGATTGACATGGATGGTAACGTGGTTACCTATAAAGGCAGGCTAGTTGCGAAAGGTTTCAAACAAATCTACGGGATAGATTATGATGAAACTTTCTCTCCTGTAGCCATGTTCAAGTCTATTCGGATTATTCTCGCGATAGCAGCATATTATGATTATGAGATCTGGCAAATGGATGTGAAAACCGCTTTCCTTAATGGAAAACTAGAAGAGGATGTGTATATGACACAACCTGAAGGTTTCATCAATCCATCAGATCGTCATAAAATATGCAAATTAAAGAAGTCCATTTATGGACTTAAACAAGCATCGAGAAGCTGGAATATTCGTTTTGATGAATCAATCTGTGAATTTGGTTTCATCAAAAATGAAGATGACCCGTGTGTATATAAGAGGTTTAGTGGGAGCGTGATTACTTTCCTAGTCCTCTACGTCGATGACATCTTGATCATTGGAAACGATATTCCTGAACTGCATGCCGTCAAAGCATGGTTAAGAAAATGTTTCCAGATGAAAGATTTAGGAGAAGCAGCCTATGTATTAGGTGTGCGGATCTACAGAGATAGATCTAAGAGGCTTCTCGGGCTGTGCCAGAGTACTTACATAGATAAAGTCCTGGAGAGATTCCATTTAGAAAATTCTAAGAGAGGAAATCTTCCAGTCAGACATGGTCTGAATCTTTCGAAGAGCTAGTGTCCTCAAACACAGTCTGAGAAAGATGAAATGGACAATACGCCTTATGCTTCGGCTATTGGGTCCATTATGTATGCGATGTTGTGTACTCGCCCAGACGTCGCTTACGGGTTAAGCGTGACCAGTCGATTCCAAAGTAATCCAGGTAAGGCACACTGGATTGCAGTCAAGAACATTTTGAAATATCTTCGGAGGACCAAAGATATGTTCTTGATATATGGAGGTCAGGAAGAACTCAGTATTGAAGGATATACTGACGCTTCGTTCCAATCTGACCAGGATGATTTCCAATCGCAATCAGGCTATGTTTTTAGCTTGAATGGAGGAGCAGTGGTGTGGAAAAGTTTCAAACAATCAATTGTTGCTGATTCCACAACAGAAGCCAAGTATGTTGCAGCCTCAGAAGCATCAAAGGAGGCAGTGTGGATTCGTAAGTTCGTTCAGGAACTTGGTGTTGTTCCTTTGAGTGCAGATCCTTTGGTTATCTTCTGTGGTAACACTGGAGCAATAGCACAAGCAAAGGAACCACGGTCACACCAGAAGTCCAAGCACATACAGAGAAGGTTTCATTTGATCCGTGAGATCATAGATCGTGGAGAGATCAAGATCTGCAAGGTTCATACAGATGACAATCTAGCTGACCCGCTTACAAAGCCTCTGGCGCAGCAGAAGCATGAGAAGCACTGTAATAATATGGGTTTGAGATTTCTCAACCATTAGATTAAGTGCAAGTGGGAGATTGTTGGGGTATGCCCTTAAGGCTAATGTTTGAGGCCTTAGGTTGTTATCAGTATCATCTATAAACTCTATGTTTATGAAGGCAATGGTTGTTATTCAGGTTGTTGCATTATCTGCTGCTATATGTATACTTCTGAATAATGTCTCAATGGTGTTCAGCTTGGCTGACATGCAGTATTGTCCTTGGTCGAGATATCTTGGTGAACATGAGACAACCTTGATATGATTGAGACTAATATGTGTTCTAATCTTATAGGATGCTTCGAGCATGGAATAAGATGTAGACTCATAGGTACATTGGATGTACTGGACTGACCCTACTTAGGATATTCAATTGCTTGTCACAATGTGAATAATCCTTATGTGCAAACAAGTGGCATATTTCCTCTGACTTGAGATCACTTGTGTTTCTAAATGAGGATTGGCATTGTCTTGAGGTAGTTCAATATCATTTGAAATATAATGGTTATAGATTATCTTGGATAATGGGCATGAGTCATGTTAGGGCATTAGTGATAGATATAGGATTGCCTCTCCTTGTTTGGAGTGTGATGTTCTAAAGGGGCCCCCTGTATGAGATGGTTGTTAAAGTGTATGGCCATACCCAGATGACTATGTTCATCTGATCTAACCACTCTCATCATGTTGGAGTTACAGGCTTGACACGCTTGTCCAACGAGAACATCCAGTGGCAAAGGAAAAATGTATGCCTAGTGAATTGAATTCACACTTGTGCTGTGTTTGGGTGTAGTCTTGGAAGACTCTTTCCTTTATATCGGGAGACAGTGATGTATTGCTAGATACCCCTCTCTGTTCGTGATAACGTAAGTTATCGTTACCGACATTAAAGGAAACCCTTAGGGTCGCACAATTTGATGATATGACTTACTTATGTCAGATCGTGTGGACTGAATTGTTTTGGTTCAATTTAAAGGAGTTTAAACTCTGATTGTAAGTGAGATCTGGTCTGATCATGTTTGATTGATTAGGGCTTGAGATCGGTAAGCTTCGATCGAGAGAATTGATGCTTGATCGATGAGATCAGGAGCATCAAGAGATGAATGGTTAGATCTTGAGCCATTTGGTTTGATAAGATCTGAACCAATGCTGGTTTGATTTGGTCTTTGAACCAAATGCAATTGAACCAAATTAAATTGAACCGGTTCACTTATGTGAACACATGGTTCAAAGAGGAGAGGAGTTATCGATGGCTTTAAGTGGTGGCTTTAAGTGGAGTTGTGAACATACTATATTTGGAAGGCATTTTTCTTTGAGAAGAAAAAACGCTCCCACGTTCGAACGCCATCGTGCTCTCGCCTCTTCTCCTCTCGTCTTGGGTTGTCTTCACGCCAAGAAGGAGATTCGGTCAGCCAAGAAAAAGCATCTCATCTCCTTCACGCATCGAGGACTCCTTGAAGAGCTTTGCTAGCACAAGGTTCACGCCAAGGGAGAAAGCCATCATCACCTTGTGTGCGTCCACTTTGGAGGAGAGCCGCTTGCCCTCTTGCTTCCAAGTCGCCATCCAAACAATGGCTTTGGTAAGATCACAACTTAATCTTTGCAAACATAAGGTTAATCATATGTTCATGCCACATGCGATCTTCATGAAATCCCTATTTCCGCCCATGCAAATTTTAGAAGTGCATGCGTTTAGGGTTTTCTCCCCCCCCCCTTTCAGAGGCAATGGGCTAAAAGGGTATAATGGGGAGAAAACTTCTCCGTTAGGCGCCTATGGGCATAATGGGGAGAAGTTGGCAAAGTTGCTTCATTAAGGAAGCAATTTGTGCCTCCCCCTTGCTCCTTTGATGTTATGAATGCCTTTAATGCATGTCTTGGGCAGATATGGTGCTTGGGCAATTATGGATAGGTTGAATGAGGTTTATGGTAAAGTCTTGGAGACTTTCCTTGCCTCAAACCCCCTCATCCTAGCCATACACTTGTCATGATCCTAGCCCTTGCCCAAACCGCCTCTTGCCCTATAAAAGTAACCCTTGCCACCCCTCTCTCTGTGTTCAATTCATTGGAGGAAAGTGGCGCAAGCTTTTCTTCCATCAAACCCTAGCCGCAAATGTCCTCTTCCCTTCCTCTTCTTGGCGCAAGTATGGGAAGCTCTTGGCGGCATTCTTCTCCCTCTTTCCTTCTTCACTGGTGCATGATCCTTGGATGTGGCGCAAGGCTTGAAGAAGGTGAACAAAGGCTTGGATCTTCTTCCCGAGTGATGGGGGTAGAGACCATGACCCAAGAAAATATAAATGGAGCTTAAGGCTACCCTAGTTTATGGGTACCCTAAGGCACCTTTGCATAGCATGCATCATGTAGCTACGTTTGGTAAGTTTTATACTTTGTTTTGTATTTTTCCTTTATGGAAATTATGTTGCATCATACTAGAATTAGTGCATGTCATAATGTTGCATCCTAGTAGGAGTAGTGTAATAAGCTTTTACAAGTCATGTGGACAAGCTCAAGGCTAGCTCAAAGCTCACTCCAAATATGGAAAGTCACTTCAAAGCCTAGCTCAAAGTGAGGACATGAGATGAAAGGAGTTCATCTCACCTTTCCAAATTCGTATGCCTCATCAATCATGGATTTTTTTCAGCCACCTCAAGTAATATGCGCCCATGAAAGAAGAAAAAAAATCAAGATCCCAATCCCAAAAATCAAGGAAGGCAATTAATGGGATTTCTATTCACACCATGGAAGGAAACAATCCAACCATTCTATATCAATCCTCTCCAAATTCGCCCAAGACAAGCATGGAAGCCTTGCCACCTCATGAAGCCACTTAAGGGAAGAATTCAAAAGAAATTCGTCCAAGCACAACATTCAAGCCGATCACATATCAAGAGAAAATCATCCATGGCCAAAGAAGGAAGTATTCTCACCTTTCTTGGCGCCCAAGCAAGGAAGAGTGCGCCCAAAGCCACCAAGAGGATTCTATATTCGTCCATGCCAAAGAAGGGAAAGTTTTAAAAAGAATTCGACCAAGCAAGCAAGCAATTATTGGCCTTCACACTCAAATATGGAAAGTTCTCAAGCCAATTTCGACCCATGAAGCCAATGCCACGACAAAGACTTAAAGAATAAGATTTTCTTTCTTATTTTGCTCTTTTGTAACGTTGGGAAAATTGTCTACAAAACTTGTAATGTCGCATGTAAGAATTAGAATGATTGAATAATGAAATTGTCGATTAGTTTCCTAGGAATTATGGGTGCATGTGTCGCCCTCCCCTCTCCTTTTCTCCTCTGAGGTGCGTGTGTCACCTATCTTCACTTCTTCCCCAAGGGCTAAGGTTCCCCTCGCTAACCTTTTCTACAAAGATATCTCCATCAACTTGGCGCTTGGACCATCTTCTTCAACCTCTTGTGGTGCAACTCCATCATCTTCAATCAACTTGTGGTGCAAGAAATACTCCTCTCAACAAGTGGCGCATCTCATCTTCAAAGGACTTCATCCTCCACTTTGGCGCAAGAAGACAACCTCTTCAACCAACAAATGGCGCATCGCATCATCTTCAACCAACAAGTGGCGCAACCTCTTCAAAGATGTCCCCATCAGCTTGGCGCAAGAAACTCCTCTTCAACATAGTAGCGCAAGTTGAAGAGAAATCATTGACAAGCTAAGTCTTTCTAACTCTTTGTGTTGATTCTCCCTCTTCAAGAACAATCTTACTACACCTTGTGTGTGTCTTGTAGGAGGATGGCACAATAGCATGGAGGACTCATCTTGGCGCAAGATCTCTTCTTCCACCCCTCTTAAATAGTAGATTAGTTAAGCTTTCTTGTTATCAAGAGGAACTTGGAGGCTTAACCTCCCCTCTTGATCTCTTTGTTGTAAAAGGACTTTGGACTTTAAACCCTAGTTTTAACACTCATGCATGTGTGAGTTTGTTGTGATGGTGTGCCTGTAATGATGCAACTCCTTCCATCAGAGTAGGACCATTGAAGATCGGGACGATACGATCCTTCTATTCTCAAGGGTCATTCTGTAAGTATTCCTTCTAGTTTTCAATTCATGGATTAAAATATTTTAGTTTATGAGTGCATGCTTAATAGTAGATCACATGTTTATAGTTTAGTTTTGGCATGTTAGAATCCATGTTTAGGAGTTGAAGTTTATTTGCATGCGTAATTTTGGTTTTATCATAAAATACCAAAAACATATTTTTTGAAAACACGTTAGTTCTAATCTTGCATATTTCATATTTCGTGTCTCCACCCCACATCACTGAGGCTAGCACCGGGCGTGGAAGAAGAGGACTCGAGGCATCTGTGTGCGTGAGACTACAGAGGGCGCATGCTTGGGCGCCTACCTCGACATCGGCCTCATCTTGCTCTAAGGCATTTTCTATCTCATCGTATCGACTCCATCGCATGTGATCTTCATAGGGTTTTTGGGACTGGCCTGTTTCGGGGATATTGTTTCCGTTGCGCAATGTATTTGTGTAATATCTATCTCTGAAAATTATAAAATATCCCCGGGGTTTCCCAACAGCAACTTATTATCATGCCCCATTTGGCCTCACGCCCCAACTGGGCTTCATACCCATTGGGCTTGAAGGCCCATTGGTCCATCCTCCATGCTAGACTTCATTTGGCCCATTTGCACCAATTGCCCTATTTGGCCCATTTAGCCAATTGGGGCTATTTGGCCCATTTAGCCAATTGGGGCTATTTGCCCCATCTAGCCCAAAAATGAAGTTAGTGTTGGGGTATGCCCTTAAGGCTAATGTTTGAGGCCTTGGGATTCTATCAGTATCATGTATAAACTCTTATGTTTATAAAGGCAATGGTTGTTATTCAGTTTGTTACATTGTCTGCTGCAATAAGTGTACTTCTGAATAATGTCTCAATGCTGTTCAGCTAGGCTGACATGCTCTATGTCCTTAGTCGAGATATCTTGGTGAACATGAGACAGCCTTGATATGATTGAGACTAATATGTATTCTAATCTTATAGGATGCTTCGAGCATGGAATAAGATGTAGACTCATGGGTACATTGGATGTACTGGACAGACCCTACTAGGATATTCAATTGCTTGTCACAATGTGAATAATCCTTGTTTGCAACAAGTGGCACATGTCCTCTGACTTGAGATCACTTGTGTTTCTAAATGATGATTGTCATTGTTTTGAGGTAGTTCAATATCATTTGAAACATAATGGTTATAGACTATCTTGGATAATGATCATGAGTCAGGTTAGGACACTAGTGATAGATATAGGATTGCCGTCTCCTTGTTTAAGGAGTGTGATGTTCTAAAGGCCCCCCCCCCCCCGAATGAGATGATTGAGAAAGTGTATGGCCATACCCAGGTGACTATGTTCATCTGATCTAATCATGCTCATCATATTGGAGCTACAGGCTTGACACGCTTGTCCAATAAGAATATCCAGTGGCAAAGGAAACATGTATGCCTAGTGAAGTAGATTCACACTTGTGCTGTGGTTTGGGAGTAGTCTTGGAAGACTCTTTCCTTTATATCGGGAGACAGTGATGTGTTGCTAGATACCCCTCACTGATCGTGATAACGTAAGTTATCGTTACCGACATTTAAAGGAAACCCTCAGGGTCGCACAATTTGATGATATGGCTTACTTAAGTCAGATCGTGTGGACTGAATTGTTTAGGTTCAGTTTAAAGGAGTTTAAACTCTGATTGTAAGTGAGATCTGGTCTAATCATGTTTGATTGATTAGGGCTTAAGATCGGTAAGCTTTGATCGAGAGTATTGATGCTAGATCGGTGAGATCAAGTGCATCAAGAGATGAACGGTTAGATCTTGAACCATTTGGTTCAGAGAGATCTAGACCATGGCTTGGGCTGGTTTGGTTTGGTCTTTGAACCGAATTGAATAGAATTGAATTGGTTTGAACCGGTTCACATATGTGAACGCATGGTTCAAGGCTTGATTGTGTTTTGGGCGGTTTTCTTTGAGTGAGCGCATGGCTTCATGACTTTCCATATTTGGAAGTCATGTAACGCCATCTCTTGAAAACGCCTTAACGCATTTGCCAATTCTCTTCTCTTGTCGCCTTCACTCTTGGGTAGAGATTTTTTTTTGAAAAAATAGGAGCTCGGCCAAGCATCTCTCTTCTTCGACACACGACAAGGAACTTGGGAGATTCTTGCTAGCACAAGGAACGTCCAAGGAGGTAGCCATCTCTCATCTAGTGTGCGTCTTCTTTGGAGGAGAGCTTATTTGCCCTCTTGCTTCCAAACCACCTCCTTCATCATGGCTATGGTAAAAGATCTTAACTTGATCTTTGCAATATAATCAAAGTTGATCATATATATTCATGCAATCGATCTTGTTGAAACCCAAAAATTTCATATGCGCATGCTTTAGGGTTTCCCCCCTTTTTAAGGGGTTTTTCAATTGGTATCAGAGCTATGGTTTATGCATGAATCATATGATTGCTTTGAGTGATCATAGTTTGCGCCAATATAGTAGATCTATCGTCACCATGAGAACATGCTAGTCATTAGATGTTGGCGCATGTTTGATATCACTTGTTTGCGCTAATGTAAAGATCTAATGTTAACATGCGAAACTTCATGATTTAGTTGTTTGCGCATGTATGATTGTTTCATGTTGGCGCTTGTTGATTGTATTTGTTAAAACTCATTACATCTTGCGCGCCTATCACCTAGATCTACATTTGCGCCTGCTATAAACCCTTAGACGGGTTATTAGGGTTGAAGTCATAGACTAGTTAAGATCCAACCAGTCTGATCAGACCATCTGACAGCCTAGATGGGTCGACCAGATGGCACCTGTGCGCAAGCAAGAGGTGGCTATAGGTCGACTGCAGACAGGCGTGTAGCGATGTCTGGTTGAGACAACCAGTGAACACACATGAGTTAGGCCCGGGGTCACACCCGCTTGCCAGAACTCATGAGGGTAGTTTAGCCCAATGCATGCATTGTTGACCATTAGGTCAACTCAAGTCAGTTAGGACTTGATGCATGCAAGGGCAGTGGATCTGACTAGGTCTGATGAGTGGATCCCTATTAATGGACCGTTGTAAGGTAGCAGGGCACATAAGAAAAAGTAAAATTGATGCCTATGGGGTTTTCGAAAATTTTATTTTCTTGTAATAGGATCACATGTTGGTTGAATACCATGATGCTTGTCTATTTCATCTTATGTGGGTTGCCCAATTAATGTGTGCTGTGCTGGGGCCTGCGTGCCTGGATTAAAAATGTAAATTATTATATTTGTGATCTGCGCATCACATTTTAATTAATTTATTGTGTAATTGACCTGCGTGTCAACCTTTTCTAGATAGATTAAAATGTACTTTTAATCAGACAAGAGCTCAAAGCACACATGGATGAAGCGCATGCAGCTTGAGGCTTGACCAGGTGGGAAGTCTAGGGTTTGACCCTAAGACAGGCACATTTACCTGGTGGGCGCACCTGAGCTGCACTGGGCGCTATGGCCCTGGGCTGGGCCAGATGAGAGGCAAAAAACCCAAGAAGAGCTCAAGTGAAGACTTAAGTTAACTTAAGGTCTTACCTAGGCTTAATGGGCGTTTACCACATAAGATCATCATGCTTTCTTTTATTGTTTAAATAATTAGACTTGCATGATTTATTTATCTTCTGCTATCACCATAGGGTTTGTGTAACGTCCCTCGCAATCACACCCCACACGCATACAAGTAAAAATACGGGGTTTTAAAAATTTTTACTCTTCCATTAAAACATAAGAAGAAAGCGGCATCGAAGGACATTACTACGGAACTGAAAACCGCGCAGAACTGAGTAGGATCGATTACTAGAAAATAGAAATCCGGAAATCCAGAAAATCCGGCAGCAAGTATACTAAATTACTGCTGCACAGACCCACATATCCTGGAACAAAACAAATGTCCACACTACACATATGTGGAGAACACAAATTTCAGAAATATTGCAGAAACTGATTATTCAGATACCAAATACAACAAAAACTCAGTTACACATCTCAAGGTAATTCAACTACAATAAATCTCAAATCGGACATTTCAGAATAATAACAATTTTTAATTCTCATGAATCCAAAACTCGTATCCAACAATTAAAACGAGACAACTATAACATAATATAATATCCTGAAAACAGGCATAAGCCCTCAGGAGATAAAACATGTCATATAATTAAGTTAGGCACGCAAGCCCGATAGATCTTTAGAAGACAACTCTTAGAAATTATAGAAAACATTAGCATCATAACAATTAAGTAGCTGTAGCAATTACTGTCTTGATGTCTCACCTGAAAATATTTAAACAACGGGGGTGAGCTAAAAAGCTCAGTGAGTAAAAGACACTAAAAGCCATCCATAGTACACATCAAAAAATATCATGCTTAACAGATAAGATACTTAACATGCACACTCATATCAAAACAAAACATAATCAAATACAGATACTTATAACAATAGGCATCAAGCATGAAGTAGGATATAAGTATACCAACCCATTCCAACTAATCACACCGCCCAACACATCTATACTACAGATCGAATACTACAGATCGAAACAGAACTACAGAAATCAGAGCTGACAGACAGAAAATCAGAATTTTCAGAATCCAAACAGATAGTCTACATCGGAAACAGAAAGGCCACAGAAGGCCTGAAGACCACAGAAGGTCTGATGACCACAGAAGGTCTGACCCCACCTCTGCCGAGGACGAGACATGCATGTATATCAGAAACAGAATGGTAGAGGAGGTATCAGTGGGTGGCCCTCGTCTTGTCAGGACGTGGCACTCTGGCCTCCAATACTGGTAGAGGAGGTATTAGTGGGTGGCCCCCGTCTTGTCAGGACGTGGCACTCTGGCCTCCAATACCCAGAACAGAACAGAAATAGTGGAGGGAGAACGGAAGGTGAGACCAGCTCACATCTACCCTTCACTAGTGTCTCATGGGTCGTAGTAGACTATCAGCATCATTACAGCGCCACAGAAGGAGGGTAAGGACACGGAAGAGTGCTACACTAGGGCATAATTTTTACAGAACAGATCATGCTGAAACGGAGGAGTAGGACTAACCACCACTCAATTCTCACATCATGCCCAAAGTGTCTCACAAACCAGAAAATGACACACCCCAATATCCAGTCCTTAACAAAATTACAATTTGCAGAAAATCCAAAGCTGAACACACTTCATAATTTTTTTACCATCAACCAGAAGTAATATATGAGTGAATTCCTTGAATTCCTTAGATTTCATGCAACTATCCTTAATTCATGTCAAACCATTCTATGTTCTCACAAAGGTTATAACACATTCAAAGTTTCAGAAATTCACCACATATGTACAGAACAGAAATTATTCGCGTAATAAACAATTAAACCGATCTTTCAAAAAAAATAGATTAATATATCATACTTGCAACAGATGTTTCAGACCGAGTAAGTAATCTAAAATAGGCAATATGATATTCACAATGAAGCTATTTGAATCTACTTTCCAATAGAACTGAATCCGTCGGATTTGGAGTTATAACCGGGGAGGTATGGGTGTTCGAACATAGAAAGGTCAGGATTTCAGAATTTCAGAAAACAAATTCGTATATCAGAATTGCGACACAAATTTCAGATCCAATAACTAACAGAAAATAGGTGACATGGTAGTCAAAATGAATCCCTTCGAGTCTACTTTCTAATAAAACTGATTTGACAAGATTTCGAGCTATACCTAGGGAGATATGATGGTTCGAACTCATAAAGGTCGAAATCCAGATTTCCAGAAAACTGATTTTGTACAGCTAGATTGCAATACAGATTGAAATACGAATACAGCTCGGATATGGTCGATATCATATTCAAATTAAATCCGAATGTATCTAGTTTCATACAAAATTTATTTCGTGCGATTTGGATCTATAGGCCATGAGATATTGGGGTTATAGTACACAAAGGTCAGATTAGAGAATGCAGATTTCAGCAGAACAGGATTTTAAAACCCTACAAATATTTGAATTCGACCCCATAGAAACGAATATCATGAGATTCAAAACCCAAATCAAGCATAGAAGACACAAGAGACATCGAAATTTGGTGAGGCATGGAGGAGGAACCAGATTAACGAAAACAAGAATAAGATTTACTTGCAGATTTTTGGTTCATACAGATAATCATTGCAAATAACGAATTTTAATTGAATGATAATCTACAATTTAGCGGATTAGACTCCTTAGGATCGAATTACTCACCAGAAAATTCGTCCATAGAGAAAAAAAGGCCAAGACAGAGGATCAAGGATCACCAGGAAATTCGTCCACCACCAGTCTGCCACCACCAGCGTCAGAAATTTCAGGAGGCGCCAAGCACAGTGAGGGGCGACAACCAAAGGCGGCTAGGGCAAGAAAACACAAAAGTCGTGAGGGAGAGGAGCCCTCACGCAATTCCTCTTTTTCTCCCACCCCAAACGGATCCAAGATCCAATAACCCAGTTAACTTAAGTGAAAAATCGGTTTTATGGGCTTACTTGGGCTTAACCACCCTGTGCCACTCCAATAACAACAGAAATATGCGCCACCATGCTGGAAGAAATTCCAGGAGCAAAGAATCAAGGTTGAGGGTTCAAATCCCCAACCAAAATAATTATTTTTGCCCTGTAGGAAAAATTCCTACACTTAGGCAAAAATCCCAAAATTTTTAACAGATAAAAATACAGAAACAGAATTTCTAACCTTAAATCATAATTCAGAAAAATCGAGGGCGTTACATCCTCCCCCCCTTATAGAGCTTTAGTCCTCTAAAGCTGACCCAGCCCGTCACTGAATAGGTGAGGATGCTCCTTTCTCATATCTGCTTCAACCTCCCAAGAGGCTTCTTCAACAGACTGATTTCCCCAGATGACTTTCACAAGTGGAATAACTTTATTTCTCAGCACTTTCTCTTTTCTATCTTCAATTCTGAGAGGTTTCACCACAAAAGTCATGTTCTCTTCAAGCTGAAGAGGTTCCAACTCTAGAACATGAGAAGGATCAGAACAATATTTCCTGAGTGCAGAAACATGGAACACATTATGGAGGTGTTCCAGTGATGGGGGCAGAGCAAGTCGGTATGCCACAGGTCCGACTCTCTCAATAATATCAAAGGGACCAATGTACCTGGGACTCAATTTTCCCCTCTTCCCAAATCTCATCACCCCTTTCATAGGTGAGACCTTTAGGAAAACATGCTCTCCCACCAAAAACTCAAGAGGACGCCGCCTCACATCAGCATAACTCTTCTGTCTATCCTGAGCAATCTTCATCTTTCTCTGAATTTCTCTGATCTTCTCAGTGGCTTCCTGAACAGCATCAGACCTTAGCACTGTTCTGTCCCCAGTTTCCTCCCAGCATATAGGTGTTCTGCATTTCCTCCCATATAGGGCCTCATACGGAGCCATCTGTATGCTAGAGTGAAAACTATTGTTGTAGGTGAACTCTATCAGTGATAAGTCTAGATCCCACTCAATAGACCAGTCAACCACATAAGATCTCAGAAGATCCTCAAGTGTCTGAATAGTTCTCTCTGTCTGACCATCAGATTGAGGATGATATGCAGTGCTGAAACTCAGATTAGTTCCCAAATCTTCCTGTAATTTCTTCCAAAACCTGGACAGAAATCGAGGATCACGGTCAGAGACAATGTCCAAGGGAACTCCATGCAATCTGACAATCTCATCGATGTACAGTTTTGCTAACCGATCCAAACTATAAGTCATTTTGATCGGTAAGAAGTGAGCTGACTTCGTGAGTCTGTCCACAATCACCCATACGGCATCATGATTCCTTCTGGTATTGGGCAGTCCACACACAAAGTCCATACTGATATGCTCCCACTTCCACTGAGGAATAGGGAGAGACTGCATCAAACCGCCCGGCCTCTGATGCTCAGCTTTCACGGTTTGGCAAGTCATACATCTGGACACAAACAAATGCACATCCTTCTTCATACCATGCCACCAGAAAGTCTTTTTCAGATCCTGATACATCTTGGTACTACCAGGATGAACAGTATACTTAGTGCAATGGCTTTCCTTAAGAATTTCATTTCTCAACTCAGGGTCCTCAGGGACACAGACCCTTCCACGGAATCTGAGGAGACCATCATCCGACATACTGAAATTCTCAACCCAGCCTTGCTCAGACCTCTCTTTCCACCGTAAATATCCGGATCTGACTGCTGCCCTGATCTCAGTCTCTGCAGTAAGTCTGACTGAACCCTGAGAGAAGCTAGAAGACCGCCTCTCTCACCCGGAGTCACACTCAGATGCATGTCACTGAACTCCTGCAATAGTCGCCACTCCTGGACTCGCAGTGCAGCTATCTGAGTAACAGGATACCGACTAAGAGCATCAGCCACCACATTGGCTTTACCAGACTGATATTGGATGGTGAAGTCATAATCCTTTATCAATTCAAGCCATCGCCTCTGTCTCATATTCAGCTCTTTCTGAGTGAAGATATACTTCAAGCTCTGGTGATCTGTAAACAACTCAAATGTCTGTCCAAACAGATAGTGCCTCCAGATCTTCAAGGCAAAAACTACAACTGCCAACTCCAGATCATGAGTGGGGTAGTTTACTTCATAGTCTTTGAGTTGCCTTGAAGCATAAGCAACTACCTTTCCTTGCTGCATCAGTACAGCACCCAGACCCTTACCAGAGGCGTCAGTGTACACAGTGAACTTCTCTCCATCACAGGGAATGATGAGAATAGGAGCACTGGTCAGTCACTTTTTCAGTTCCTGAAAACTAGACTCACAATCATCAGACCACTCAAACTTCAAATTCTTTCTAGTTAGCTTAGTCAGAGGACCAGCCAGCTTGGAAAAACCCTCCACAAAGCGGCGGTAGTATCCAGCTAAGCCCAGAAAACTTCTGACCTCAGTCGTTGTAGTTGGTCTTCCCCAGTGAAGAATGGCCTCCACCTTCACTGGATCCACAGACAATCCCTGGCCAGAAATAATGTGCCCCAGAAAGCCAATCTGATCTAGCCGGAACTCACATTTGCTGGCCTTAGCATACAGTCGCTTCAGCCGCAGAATCTCCAGCACCTTGCGCAAATCCTGAGAGTGATCTTGTGCATTCTTGGAGTAGATCAGAATATCATCAATGAAGACGACCACACATTTGTCCAGGAGCTCATGAAATACTCTATTCATCAGATCCATAAACACCGCAGGGGCATTTGTCAGTCCAAAGGGTATAACAAGAAACTCATAGTGCCCATACCTGGTCCTGAATGCAGTTTTAGGTACATCCTCCTCTTGAACTCTCAGCTGATGATAGCCAGACCTCAGGTCAATTTTAGAGAATACAGTAGCACCCTGCAACTGATCAAAGAGATCATCAATACGGGGTAATGGGTACTTGTTCCTAACAGTCACTTGATTGAGTTGACGGTAATCGATGCACATGCGCAAAGTACCATCCTTCTTCTTCACAAATAACACAGGTGCTCCCCATGGAGAAACACTGGGTCGAATATACCCCTTCTCTAATAGTTCTTCCAGTTGCTTTTTCAGCTCTGTCAGTTCTGAAGTTGCCATCCTGTAAGGGGCTTTAGATATCGGTGTCGTGCCCGGCAACAACTCGATACCAAACTCAACTTCTCTGCTGGGTGGTAACCCAGATAAATCATCAGAGAAGACGTCAGTAAACTCTCTTACCACAGGAATTTTAGCCAGATCCAAATCAGGCTCAGTCTGCACCTTGACATGCGCCAGATACCCCTTGCAGCCCTGGGCTAAAAGCTTCCGGGCCTGCAGATGAGATATCACCAAAGGCTCCTGTTCTGAAATCTGGCCTTGGATAACCAGTTGCTGTCCATCACTTAGATGCAGAGTAATTAACTTTTCAAAACAATCTAAAGTAGCATGATAGGCAGACAGCCAATCCATGCCCAGAATGATGTCATAGTCTTTCATAGGAAGACTAATCAAATCAATAGGTAAATCATATCCTTCAACCTTAATCAAACAGTCAGGATATGCTATATCTGTAGATACGGCCTCACCCATAGGTGTATGAACAGAAATACAGAAATCAAGTATCGTAGGCAACACAGGCAGACATGGTGCAAAACATGCAGACACAAAGGATAAATTGGCACCAGGATCAAAAAGAATGCGTGCCAAATAACTAAACACATAAAGTGTACCTTCTACCACGGACTTCGAAGCCGAAGCATCCCTCTCCGCGATGGCATACACGTGGGTCTGCACAGTAGGCTTCTCACCCTGTCCTCTAGCATCCGGCATAGGACAGTCCTTAATCATATGCCCCACCTTACCACATCTGAAGCAAGCGCCAGTCTTCCTGTAGCACTCATTATCCTGATGTTTAGTGCTCCCACAGTGGAAACACTTCTTGCCATTCTGAGGAACTGTGCTGGCTGGCTTCTGATAAGGTTTGTATCTGCCCTTATTGTCTTTCTTCTTATTCTTGAAATTCTTCTTATCCTTACCACCCAGAGTGGGTGCGTAAGTCACAGAAGTAGGGGCGGATGCAGTGACTGGAATAGTATCGGCAGCCATCTCAGCAATGCACCTCTCAGCAGTGCGAGCCCTGTCTACCACTTCAGCATAAGACTCCAAGTGTAGCATAGCTACCCTTGTCCTGATGTCTTTCCTCAAACCCCGCTGAAACTTCTTGGCTCTTCTTTCCTCGGTGTTGACTAAGTGAGGAGCATACTTCGACAACCGAGCGAATGTGGCCTCATACTGATCCACCGTCAGGTCGCCCTGCTCAAGATGAATAAACTCCACCTCGCGCTCCTCAGATAAGCTAGAGGGGAAAAACTTGGCATTGAACTTCATCATGAAGTACTGCCAATCAACAACTCTGGATTCAGTTGCCGCCAGTCTGACGACTCCCTTCCACCAGTCTTCGGCATCTCCACGCAACATGAAGACAGACAAACATAGCTTGTCTGCATCATCACAGCGCAAAACCTGAAAAATCTTTTCCAGTGCCAAAAGCCAATCCTCAGCCGCTCTGGGCCCCGGACTACCATAAAATGCAGTCGGGTTCAGGTGCTGAAACTCTCGAACCAACCGAGCATATCATTGATGTGCGCCATCACCCAGAGGAGAACCAGCGCCACCCACACAGTGTCCAGCCGGTTGTGACTGTGACTGAGACTGTGTCTGCGACAGCCGCTGCAATAACTGTTGCTGAACCTCCATGTGCTGCGCCTGCTGCTGCTGCATCATCTGAGTTTGCTGCTGGATGAATGCATTCTGTTGTTGCATCATAGCAGTCATAGCCTCCATGGCCTGCCTCAGATCAGACTGTTGATCACTGTTGCTACTGCTAGATCTTGGTCGCACCATTTTTTTACCTGCATCACATAACACGGTAGAATAACAACCAATATTCAATCACGGATCAGATCCTATCTTGGTTTCTAGCAATACACAAACAGAGTTTTCCAATATTCAAATCCTATCTTGGTTTCTAGCAATACACAAACAGAGTTTTCCTTTCCCGGAGTTTCTAATTGCTAGTAATATCGCTCTGATACCATCTGTAACGTCCCTCGCAATCACACCCCACACGCATACAAGTAAAAATACGGGGTTTTAAAAATTTTTACTCTTCCATTAAAACATAAGAAGAAAGCGGCATCGAAGGACATTACTACGGAACTAAAAACCGCACAGAACTGAGTAGGATCGATTACTAGGAAATAGAAATCCGGAAATCCAGAAAATCCGGCAGCAAGTATACTAAATTACTGCTGCACAGACCCACATATCCTGGAACAAAACAAATGTCCACACTACACATATGTGGAGAACACAAATTTCAGAAATATTGCAGAAACTGATTATTCAGATACCAAATACAACAAAAACTCAGTTACACATCTCAAGGTAATTCAACTACAATAAATCTCAAATCGGACATTTCAGAATAATAACAATTTTTAATTCTCATGAATCCAAAACTCGTATCCAACAATTAAAACGAGACAACTATAACATAATATAATATCCTGAAAACAGGCATAAGCCCTCAGGAGATAAAACATGTCATATAATTAAGTTAGGCACGCAAGCCCGATAGATCTTTAGAAGACAACTCTTAGAAATTATAGAAAACATTAGCATCATAACAATTAAGTAGCTGTAGCAATTACTGTCTTGATGTCTCACCTGAAAATATTTAAACAACGGGGGTGAGCTAAAAAGCTCAGTGAGTAAAAGACAATAAAAGCCATCCATAGTACACATCAAAAAATATCATGCTTAACAGATAAGATACTTAACATGCACACTCATATCAAAACAAAACATAATCAAATACAGATACTTATAACAATAGGCATCAAGCATGAAGTATGATATAAGTATACCAACCCATTCCAACTAATCACACCGCCCAACACATCTATACTACAGATCGAATACTACAGATCGAAACAGAACTACAGAAATCAGAGCTGACAGACAGAAAATCAGAGTTTTCAGAATCCAAACAGATAGTCTACATCGGAAACAGAAAGGCCACAGAAGGCCTGAAGACCACAGAAGGTCTGATGACCACAGAAGGTCTGACCCCACCTCTGCCGAGGACGAGACATGCATGCATATCAGAAACAGAATGGTAGAGGAGGTATCAGTGGGTGGCCCCCGTCTTGTCAGGACGTGGCACTCTGGCCTCCAATACTGGTAGAGGAGGTATCAGTGGGTGGCCCCCGTCTTGTCAGGACGTGGCACTCTGGCCTCCAATACCCAGAACAGAACAGAAATAGTGGAGGGAGAACGGAAGGTGAGACCAGCTCACATCTACCCTTCACTAGTGTCTCATGGGTCGTAGTAGACTATCAGCACCATTACAGCGCCACAGAAGGAGGGTAAGGACACGGAAGAGTGCTACACTAGGGCATAATTTTTACAGAACAGATCATGCTGAAACGGAGGAGTAGGACTAACCACCACTCAATTCTCACATCATGCCCAAAGTGTCTCACAAACCAGAAAATGACACACCCCAATATCCAGTCCTTAACAAAATTACAATTTGCAGAAAATCCAAAGCTGAACACACTTCATAATTTTTTTACCATCAACCAGAAGTAATATATGAGTGAATTCCTTGAATTCCTTAGATTTCATGCAACTATCCTTAATTCATGTCAAACCATTCTATGTTCTCACAAAGGTTATAACACATTCAAAGTTTCAGAAATTCACCACATATGTACAGAACAGAAATTATTCGCGTAACAAACAATTAAACAGATGTTTAAAAAAAAACAGATTAATATATCATACTTGCAACAGATGTTTCAGACCGAGTAAGTAATCTAAAATAGGCAATATGATATTCACAATGAAGCTATTTGAATCTACTTTCCAATAGAACTGAATCCGTCGGATTTGGAGTTATAACCGGGGAGGTATGGGTGTTCGAACATAGAAAGGTCAGGATTTCAGAATTTCAGAAAACAAATTCGTATATCAGAATTGCGACACAAATTTCAGATCCAATAACTAACAGAAAATAGGTGACATGGTAGTCAAAATGAATCCCTTCGAGTCTACTTTCTAATAAAACTGATTTGACAAGATTTCGAGCTATACCTAGGGAGATATGATGGTTCGAACTCATAAAGGTCGAAATCCAGATTTCCAGAAAACTGATTTTGTACAGCTAGATTGCAATACAGATTGAAATACGAATACAGCTCGGATATGGTCGATATCATATTCAAATTAAAGCCGAATGTATCTAGTTTCATACAAAATTTATTTCGTGCGATTTGGATCTATAGGCCATGAGATATTGGGGTTATAGTACACAAAGGTCAGATTAGAGAATGCAGATTTCAGCAGAACAGGATTTTAAAACCCTACAAATATTTGAATTCGACCCCATAGAAACGAATATCATGAGATTCAAAACCCAAATCAAGCATAGAAGACACAAGAGACATCGAAATTTGGTGAGGCATGGAGGAGGAACCAGATTAACGAAAACAAGAATAAGATTTACTTGCAGATTTTTGGTTCATACAGATAATCATTGCAAATAACGAATTTTAATTGAATGATAATCTACAATTTAGCGGATTAGACTCCTTAGGATCGAATTACTCACCAGAAAATTCGTCCATAGAGAAAAAAACGCCAAGACAGAGGATCAAGGATCACCAGAAAATTCGTCCACCACCAGTCTGCCACCACCAGCGTCAGAAATTTCAGGAGGCGCCAAGCACAGTGAGGGGCGACAACCAAAGGCGGCTAGGGCAAGAAAACACAAAAGTCGTGAGGGAGAGGAGCCCTCACGCAATTCCTCTTTTTCTCCCACCCCAAACGGATCCAAGATCCAATAACCCAGTTAACTTAAGTGAAAAATCGGTTTTATGGGCTTACCTGGGCTTAACCACCCTGCGCCACTCCAATAACAACAGAAATATGCGCCACCATGCTGGAAGAAATTCCAGGAGCAAAGAATCAAGGTTGAGGGTTCAAATCCCCAACCAAAATAATTATTTTTGCCCTGTAGGAAAAATTCCTACACTTAGGCAAAAATCCCAAAATTTTTAACAGATAAAAATACAGAAACAGAATTTCTAACCTTAAATCATAATTCAGAAAAATCGAGGGCGTTACAGTTTGCATGATAGTTAAGAAGATAAAAGACCGTTAAAATCCAACGCTAAAATATCAAGCTCGATAGCCTTCTGACGCGAAACCTCACTGTTCTGACTATCGTTGGAGCCGTGTTGTACCCACTCAGTGGGCACGTCCATCTATCTTCAGACAGTGTGTGATTTCACCTGCGTGTTACAGAGAAGGGATTTATCGCTTCTCGTTGCTCAGCATAGCACGTGGTGGTCCAGGGAGTAGGTCAGGTCAGCTTGACCATGTGGGCTACATATGGGGCATATGTTAGCTATATGGAGGCAGCCATCTATGGGATCAGAGATTGTGTTGTACCAACTCAGTTGGCACAGTCTGCTGGATTGCCTAGATGAAGGGGAATCGCACGGGTTGGCGATTGGCAGGGACTGCCTACCAGAGATTAGTGCTTGTACTCTCTGTGCATCTTATCTCGCCTGAGCGGGACGCGGAGGCCAAGTATGAAATCTGGATCCCATCTCACTAAAAGAGTGATTACTCTTTCGGACTGTTTTAATGGATTTTTCAGTTAGATAAAATAGTGAGAAAAGAATCATTCTTAAGTCCTGGATTGATTCTAAACATTGATACTGACCTTGCTGTTCTTGCATTGTTGTAGATTCCTGCAGCAACGAACACCATGAACTTCAATGTGCGATCCCTACTGGAAAGGGAGAAGTTTGCTGGGCCAAACTTCTCAGACTGGTACGGACACCTTAAGATTGTTCTTAAGGCTGAGAGGAAACTGTATGTCCTCGAGACGGCTATACCGCCTCAACCCGCTCCGAACGCCGCAAGGGCAGTTCGGGAAGCCTATGAAAAGTATGTCAATGATAGCATTGATGTTGCTTGCCTGATGCTAGCGTCTATGACGCCACAGCTGCAGCGTCAGCATGAGGATATGTCTGCTATAGAAATTATAGCAAACCTCAAGATGCTGTATGCTGCACAGGCGAGGACTGAACGCTATAATTTGACCAAGCTTTTCTTTCAGAGCAAACTGGCTGAAGGGAGTCCAGTGGGAGCTCATGTGCTCAAGATGATTGGGCACAAAGAGGCTCTAGAGAAACTGGGGCATACCATCAATCAGGAGCTTGCTGTAGACATTATTCTGCAGTCTCTCCCGGCCTCTTTCGATCCGTTCATTATTAATTTTAATATGAACAAGATCGACTGTACACCGGCAGAATTGCTGAATATGCTCTTGACTACAGAGGAGACTCTAAAGGGAAAGCCTTCAACCTCTGTCTTGATGTTTCCTTCTAGGAACAAGAAGAAGGGGAAGAAGGGCAAAGCCCCTGTCAAGAACTACAACAAGGCTCTGAAACAAAAGGTGAAGCGGTCGAAGGACAACAGATGTTTCCACTGTGGCCAGCTGGGTCACTGGAAAAAGGACTGTAAAGCGCTCCAAGGAGACAAGAAGGGAAGCATCGCTTCTGGCTCAGGTATTTTCGTGACTGAAGTCATGATATCCTCTTCTTCTATTTCATGGGTGTTGGACACTGCATGTGGAGTTCACATTTGTTCAAATGTACAGGAACTCAAGAGAAGAAGACAGGTGGGACAGCATGAGGTGGACCTACGAGTTGGAAACAGGGCACGGGTTGCTGCTGTTGCTGTAGGAACTTATTACATCTCATTACCATCTGGACTTGTATTAGAACTAAACAATTGTTACTTTGTACCGAGCATTACTAAAAATATTATCTCTATTCCAGCTCTTGTTAGGAAAGGATTTTCCTTTGAATGCAATATTTCAAAGTGTGTTATTTCTTATGATAATATTGTTTATGCTACTGGGTCAATTAACAATGGGTTATTCATGTTGGACATGGAATGTTCTATACAAAATATTGATAATAAGAAAGCCAAGTATGCTGATGACAGCACCTTGCTATGGCATAGTCGTTTAGGCCATATTAACAAGAAGCGCATTAAGCGGTTGCATGATCAGCGGTTGCATGATCATGGACTGCTGGGATCATTCTCCTATGAGGAGATTGATACATGCAAAGCTTGTTTATTGGGCAAAATGACGAAGTCTCCTTTTCCTCACAAAGGTCAAAGGGCTTCAGGTTTACTTGACCTTATACACAGTGATGTGTGTGGGCCATTTAGTAAACATGCCAGAGGTGGGTACTCATACTTCATTACCTTTACTGATGATTTCAGTAGGTATGGATTTGTCTATCTAATGAGACATAAGAGTGAATCTTTTGACAAGTTCAAGGAGTTCAAAAATGAAGTACAAAATCAGCTAGGCCGAAATATCAAGGCAATTCGTTCAGATCGAGGTGGTGAATACCTAAGTCGAGAGTTTACTGACTATCTGAAGGAGTGTGGGATTATCTCACAGCTCACTCCGCCAGGAACTGTAACATCCCACATTCTTAACCCCAAACAATTGGCACAATTCACAAATGATACAGGATGTTTCATATAAGATCGATCATATGCTAGGTAAAACCGAGTTCAAGAAAACACGATCTGAAAAATTTCCATAAATTCATACATACAAATTCACAAAACTCAAATCTCATAAATCTCATAAGGGTACCTGCCACCACGCAATCCTTGCACTAGACATATGCAAGGCAACAGTTATATCAAATCCACAGCTATATTAAATCCGTATCAAAACCATAAAATCCAAAAAGGTACCTGCCACCAGGCAATACTTGCACTAGACATATGCAAGTTACAGGGTATATCAAAACCGATTGCACAGAATATACAATAAGCCAAAATTCAAAACAAAATCACAAAAATCGATTTTATAAACTCATACCAAACACCGAAACCAGGCTGAAGCCCGCGGTGACACAAAAATCAAACTCATAAGACTGCCATAACTGGCAACATACTTCACATAGTTCACATAGTCTCATGATTCACATAGTTCATATAGTTTATGTTAAGGCCACAACCGGCCCCAAGAATTAAGCATAAAAATTCTTAAAACAGCAAACAGCATAATTATCCACGCCAAAGCACTTAAGACATGCGCCCCTGCTCTATGCCTGAAAATAGTGAGGGGTGAGCTACACAGCCCAGTGAGTGGATAGTCTAAATCGACCATCCAGAACATACATTCAAAAATATAGGCAGATTATTTTAAAAATCTTTAACAGGAACATTATGTCAACATATAACAAAATAAAGAAACAGAAGTCATATAGACAGTTAAATGTACACACTAGCATATAACAAATTCAGGTTCTAGAGTTTTACTCTAAACCAATTAAACACATATATTCTAAACCAACTAAACACACCATACTTAATTAACCTAGTTGTCCAGCATAATCAGTAGTGACCAATATGGTCTAACCCGGCTTGGCCAAAGCACTGGGAGCTGCAAAATCTCGTGCAACACATAAACATGGATAGTGAGTAGAATCAAGAGGTGGCCCCCGCCAGGTCACGACGTGGCACTTTGCTCTATCACCCCATAACACATCGATGGATTGTGTGTAGATTCAAGAGGTGGCCCCCGCCAGTCACGGCGTGGCACTTTGCTCCACACACCCAACATCATAAACCGAGTGATGACATCAAGAGGTGGCCCCTGTCTGATCAAGACATGGCACTTTGCGTCTTATATCACCCCAACACATAAAAGAGTAATGACATCAAGAGGTGGCCCCTGTCCGACCAAGACATGGCACTTTGCGTCAAAACCCGTTCTCCCAAAAGGTTCCTACTGGACAACAGACACATCTTATTTCATATTTCACATAGGTGAACATATTTCACAAAGGTGGACTCCTAAGTGTCAACTAGACTCTAGGATAGTCATCACAAAAATCATATCGGGCAGGCATCAACCCCCATCACAATAATCATAATAGGCAGGCTGAACATCAACCTCCTCACATATCACAATACAGGGCTGAAATTCAAACCCTTAACATAACACATAAGGACTATCCCCTTGAGTTCATAGTTACACCTAGCCTTAGTCCTAACCATCACATAATCACATAATTTTCCAAATTTACATAACCCATAATTTTCCAAATTCACATAATCACACATATTGTTCAAAAATTCACATAACATAACACATAATATTTTATATTCGAATATCACCGAATATAGTGTAGTCCTTAAATTTCATGCTGATTAGTTTAATCAAATTTTGCTATGTTATCACCCAAATTTTCTCAAACAAAATACATGACCATAAACATATAATATGTTACACACATAAAGAAATAACCAAGGTAGCGTTAACAGCATTTATAAAGCATCCATAAAATCAACATAAATTGTAAAACATGTATTCTTATAAATCACTTTACAAATTACCACAAATTACCACATGTAAACATGTTAACTACAGCTATAAAAATTTCGGTTTAACTACAATTATAAAGGTTTCGGTTTTCATACATGCTATAAAAATCATTGATCTAATGTTACCAAAATTCCCTATAAAATACCTAGTTAACAAGAATTTCATGCTCAAAATTCAATGATCTAAAGCTACCAAAAATCCCTATAAAAATACCTTAAATTTCATACAATTTTCGGTTAAATAATCATCATATAATCACCTTTGAAAAATTCGGTTTTCATGATATAATCAACCTTACAAAATTCGGTTTTCATCATATAATCAACTTTACAAAATTCGGTTTTAGCATGGTAAGATTTCCAACAAGCGAATATATCATCTAACTCATCAATTAACACAAACAAATAGATAGAAATCAATTAGACAACCCACTCACCTTGAAACTTAGGTTAAAAATCTCCCCAACAAAAATCGTCCAAAGCCTTTGAAGTCACCCAAAGGATCTCCAAGAAATCGCCAAGAAAGTTTCACCTCAAGGGAAATTCGCCAAGGGAAGAAGATGGAGAAAAATCGCCTCAAAACTCTTCAATAATCGCCACTTCTTCAAGCCGCCACCCTAATTTTTCTCAAGACTCCAAAAATCGCCAATAATCTCACCCTAGTCGATATTACCACTTAAACTTTGGGTTTTTAAATTTTAAACCCATTAACCAATTAATTCCAATAGGGTTTAACCCATATAATTCATAATTTCGAATTTTCAAACCCAATAACCCATAGTTAACCAATTAATTTAATTAACTTACAAATAACCAATCACTTAACCGAAATCCAATAAGGATTTAATTAATATCCAATAAGGATTTAATTAACCAATAAGGTCTAATTAATTAACCAATAAGGTCTAATTAATTAACCAACAAACTGTAATTAATTAACTTACAATTTACAACCCATAAATCCTAATTAATTTATTATGAACAACCAATAATAATTCATCATAAATTAACAGCCAATAATCAAATAAATAATCTCTAATTAATTTACAATAAATTAACAACCAAATAAACTCAAATCAAATAATTACAAATTAACAATCAATAAGCCAGTTAATTAGCATCCAATAATTTTATTTAAATCATAATAAAATATCACAGCTAATGATTTTATTTAAATCCAAATAATGCTTACCAGGACTTAAGATCCTTGGATCTTACATCCCTCCCTCCTTATAAAGCTTTAGTCCTCTAAAGCTCAGCATCCATATCATCAAAGAGGTAAGCATAAAATTTCCTCATATCAGCTTCAGTCTCCCATGTCGCCTCCTCAACTGACTGATTTCCCCAGATAACCTTTACCAAAGGTATAGTCTTGTTCCTCAGGACTTTATCTTTTCTATCAACAATCCGGAGAGGTCTTTCCTCGAAAGTCAAATCACTCTGAATCTGAAGAGGTTCCAACTCCAACACATGAGATGGATCAGGATGATATTTCCTCAAAGCAGAGACATGGAATACATTATGCACATGATCCAAAGCAGGAGGTAAAGCTAACCGGTAAGCCACTGGACCAATTCTCTCAATAATGTCAAAAGGGCCTACAAACCTAGGGCTCAACTTGCCCTTTTTGCCAAATCTCATAACACCCTTAGTAGGCGACACCTTCAAGAACACATGGTCCCCTACCATAAACTCCAAGGAACGACGACGGTCGTCAGCATAACTCTTCTGTCTGTCCCGAGCAATTTTCAGTTTATCCCGGATCTCTCTGACCTTATCAGTAGTCTCCTGTACTGCATCAGATCTCAAAATCATTCTGTCACCAGTTTCCTCCCAACACAAGGGAGTCCTACACCTTCTTCCATACAAAGCCTCATATGGAGCCATCTGAATACTGGAGTGGAAGCTATTATTATAAGTGAACTCTATCAAAGATAGATCCCGATTCCACTCAGAACTCCAATCAACCACATAAGCTCTCAACAAGTCTTCTAGAGTCTGTATAGTACGCTCCGTCTGGCCATCAGACTGAGGATGGTATGCTGTACTAAAACTCAACTTAGTACCCAAACCCTCCTGTAAACTCTTCCAAAATCTGGACAAAAACCGAGAGTCCCTATCAGACACAATATCAACAGGCACTCCATGCAGTCTGACTATCTCATCAATGTACAATCTAGCCAGCCTCTCTAAAGAATAAGTCATCTTAATCGGAAGAAAGTGGGCTGATTTAGTAAGTCTATCAACAATCACCCAAATAGCATCATGACCCAATCTGGTTCTGGGCAAACCACATACAAAATCCATACTGATGCATTCCCACTTCCACTCAGGAATAGGAAGGGGCTGCAACAAACCACCAGGCTTCTGGTGTTCAGCCTTCACAGTCTGACAGGTTAAACACCTAGAGACAAAATCAAACACTTCTTTCTTCATACCCCGGCCACCAAAAACTTTTCTTGAGGTCCTGATACATCTTAGTCACACCAGGATGTAGAGAATATTTGGAGTTATGGCTGTCCTCCAATATTTCTTTCCTCAAGCTTGGTTCCTCAGGGACACATACCCTTCCACGAAACCGAAGAATACCATCATCAGACAGGCTAAAATGCTGAACTGCGCCATCAACCAGACTATCCCTGATCTGAACTAATTTCGGATCCACAGACTGCTGATCTCTGATCTTCTGCAACAAAGCAGACTGTACTCTGAGAAAAGCCACGTAACCAGTCTGAACTTTAGGAGAAACACTGATTTTGAGATCTCTGAACTCCTGCAGTAACTGCCACTCACTGACTCGTAAAGCAGCTACTGAAGTAACTGGATGTCTGCTCAGAGCATCCGCCACTACATTGGCCTTTCCGTCCTAATACTGAATAGAGAAGTTATAATCTTTGATCAACTCCATCCATCTCCTCTGTCTCATGTTCAACTCCTTCTGAGTGAAGATATACTTGAGACTCTGGTGATCAGTGAATAGATCAAACTCTTGACCCAACAAATAGTGACGCCATATCTTCAAAGCAAAGACTACGGCCGCCAACTCTAAATCATGAGTAGGGTAGTTCAATTCATACTCCTTCAGTTGTCTCGAAGCATAGGCTACTACAGAACCCTTCTGCATCAAGACACAACCCAACCCTTTGCCAGAAGCATCTGTATAAACAGTAAACCTTTCCCCATCACTAGGTATAATGAGGATCGGTGTACTAGTCAATCTCCTTTTCAGCTCTTGAAAACTCTCTTCACACTTATCATCCCAAATAAACTTGGCCTCCTTTCTGGTTAATTTAGTTAAAGGACCCGCCAACTTGGAGAATCCCTCAACGAATCGCCGGTAGTAACCTGCTAAACCCAGGAAACTCCTGATCTCAGTAGCACTAGTCGGTCTTCCCCAATTAAGGATGGCTTGCACTTTAACTAGATCCACAGACACCCCTTGACCAGAAATCACATGTCCCAAGAAGCTGATTTTCTCTAGCCAGAACTCACACTTACTAGCCTTGGCATATAATCGGTTCTTCCTCAGAACCTCCAGCACTCTGCGCAAGTCACTGACATGATCTGAGGTAGTCTGAGAGTACACCAATATATCGTCTATAAAGACCACCACACAAGAGTCAAGCAACTCATGGAATACCCTGTTCATCAAATCCATGAAGACAGCAGGTGCATTTGTCAGTCCAAAAGGCATAACTAAAAATTCGAAATGCCCATACCTGGTCCTGAAAGCAGTCTTAAATATATCCTCATCCTTGACTCTAAGCTGATAATACCCTGATCTCAGATCAATCTTAGAGAACACTGTAGCTCCCTGTAATTGATCAAATAGATCATCAATTCTGGGAAGAGGATACTTATTCTTGATAGTCACTTGGTTAAGCTGCCTGTAGTCTATACACATCCTCAGGGTTCCATCTTTCTTCTTCACAAATAACACTGGCGCTCCCCAAGGAGAAGCACTAGGCCGAATATATCCTTTCTCTAACAATTCCTCCAGTTGTTTCTTAAGCTCGGCCAACTCTGAAGTAGCCATACGATAAGGAGCTCTGGAGATAGGTGCCGTACCTGGCGCCAACTCAATGCCAAATTCTACTTCTCTTATTGGTGGCAAGCCTGAAAATTCCTCAGAGAACACATCAGGAAATTCTTTCACCACCTCCATCTGAGTCAAATCAGAAGTAGAATCATCCTGCACCTTAACATGCGCAAGATAACCCTTGCATCCACTAGCAAGTAATTTCCTGGCCTGCAGGAAAGATATCACATGCGGTCCTTGGTCTGACACTAGACCTCTCACAAAAAGTCGATTCCCATCTAACAAATTCAAAGTGATTACTTTCTCAAAGCAATCCACCGAGGCATGATGGGAAGACAACCAATCCATTCCTAAGATGATATCATAATCTTGCATGTCTAGGAGGATTAGATCTACCAGAAACTCATAGCCCTCTACATGTACTACACAGTCAGCACAAACAGTATCTGTAGATAACGATTTTCCTAAGGGAGTACTCACAGACACAGCATAATTCATTACCTTAGGTAACACAGGTAAACATGCAGCAAACTTAACAGATACAAAAGATAAATTTGCACCAGGGTCAAATAATATGCGGGCTAACTGATCAAATACGAATAAAGTAACTTCCACGACGGATCGGGAAGCTCGTGTATCCTTCTCAGCCACAGCATACACTCTAGTCTGGACTGTAGGCTTATCTGCGCCTCTAGGTTGCATCTCAGGTTCTCTGCAGTCCTTAGCCATGTGCCCTAGTTTCTTACACCTGAAGCATATACCATTCTTCCTATGACAGTCTTTCACTAGATGTCCCTTGAGCCCACAATAACTACAAGTGATACCGTTTCTTACATCCCTGGCATCCCTGAACTGCTGCGGTGCCTTGTAGGAGTAAGGCTTATACCTGCTCTTTTTGTAGTCCTTATGTTTAGGGTACTTCTTACCCTTGCCGCCACTGCCATGCTGAGGAACCGCCGCCTCAGCTGCAGGAACTACGGTCACGGCAACATGAGAACTCCTCTCAGATATATACCTCTCAATGGTGCGCGCTCGCCCAACAGTTTCAACATAGGTCTCCAAGTGTTGAGCACCAACCTGCTCTCTAATGTCCCATCTGAGACCTCTGAGAAACTTGGTAGCTCTCCTCTTTTCAGTGTTTATTAGATGAGGAGCATACTTTCCCAATTTCGTGAACTGTAATTCATACTGGTCCACCGTCATATCACCCTGCTCCAGGTGAATAAATGCCACTTCTCGGTCCTCCACCAAACTATCTGGGAAGTACTTCTCGTTAAATCGAGACAAGAAGTAAGGCCAATCTACAGTCTCATGTCTTTCTTCGGCAAGTCTCACCACGCCCTTCCGCCACTCATCTGCGTCAGCACGCATCATATAGGTGGTCAGACATAACTTGTCTTCGTCCGAGCAACGCATAACTTGGAAAATCTTTTCCAAGCACAACTGCCAGTTCTCGGCAGTACTGGATTCTGAGCTCCCATAAAAAGAACTAGGACCCAGTTTCTGGAATTCACTCACAACCACAGTAAGGAAATCAAACATAAACCTATCAGGTGTCTAGCAATACACAAACATGTTTTCCCCCGAACTAAGTTTTAGCTAGCCAACTCCTCTGATACCATTCTGTAACATCCCACATTCTTAACCCCAAACAATTGGCACAATTCACAAATGATACAGGATGTTTCATATAAGATCGATCATATGCTAGGTAAAACCGAGTTCAAGAAAACACGATCTGAAAAATTTCCATAAATTCATACATACAAATTCACAAAACTCAAATCTCATAAATCTCATAAGGGTACCTGCCACCACGCAATCCTTGCACTAGACATATGCAAGGCAACAGTTATATCAAATCCACAGCTATATTAAATCCGTATCAAAACCATAAAATCCAAAAAGGTACCTGCCACCAGGCAATACTTGCACTAGACATATGCAAGTTACAGGGTATATCAAAACCGATTGCACAGAATATACAATAAGCCAAAATTCAAAACAAAATCACAAAAATCGATTTTATAAACTCATACCAAACACCGAAACCAGGCTGAAGCCCGCGGTGACACAAAAATCAAACTCATAAGACTGCCATAACTGGCAACATACTTCACATAGTTCACATAGTCTCATGATTCACATAGTTCATATAGTTTATGTTAAGGCCACAACCGGCCCCAAGAATTAAGCATAAAAATTCTTAAAACAGCAAACAGCATAATTATCCACGCCAAAGCACTTAAGACATGCGCCCCTGCTCTATGCCTGAAAATAGTGAGGGGTGAGCTACACAGCCCAGTGAGTGGATAGTCTAAATCGACCATCCAGAACATACATTCAAAAATATAGGCAGATTATTTTAAAAATCTTTAACAGGAACATTATGTCAACATATAACAAAATAAAGAAACAGAAGTCATATAGACAGTTAAATGTACACACTAGCATATAACAAATTCAGGTTCTAGAGTTTTACTCTAAACCAATTAAACACATATATTCTAAACCAACTAAACACACCATACTTAATTAACCTAGTTGTCCAGCATAATCAGTAGTGACCAATATGGTCTAACCCGGCTTGGCCAAAGCACTGGGAGCTGCAAAATCTCGTGCAACACATAAACATGGATAGTGAGTAGAATCAAGAGGTGGCCCCCGCCAGGTCACGACGTGGCACTTTGCTCTATCACCCCATAACACATCGATGGATTGTGTGTAGATTCAAGAGGTGGCCCCCGCCAGTCACGGCGTGGCACTTTGCTCCACACACCCAACATCATAAACCGAGTGATGACATCAAGAGGTGGCCCCTGTCTGATCAAGACATGGCACTTTGCGTCTTATATCACCCCAACACATAAAAGAGTAATGACATCAAGAGGTGGCCCCTGTCTGACCAAGACATGGCACTTTGCGTCAAAACCCGTTCTCCCAAAAGGTTCCTACTGGACAACAGACACATCTTATTTCATATTTCACATAGGTGAACATATTTCACAAAGGTGGACTCCTAAGTGTCAACTAGACTCTAGGATAGTCATCACAAAAATCATATCGGGCAGGCATCAACCCCCATCACAATAATCATAATAGGCAGGCTGAACATCAACCTCCTCACATATCACAATACAGGGCTGAAATTCAAACCCTTAACATAACACATAAGGACTATCCCCTTGAGTTCATAGTTACACCTAGCCTTAGTCCTAACCATCACATAATCACATAATTTTCCAAATTTACATAACCCATAATTTTCCAAATTCACATAATCACACATATTGTTCAAAAATTCACATAACATAACACATAATATTTTATATTCGAATATCACCGAATATAGTGTAGTCCTTAAATTTCATGCTGATTAGTTTAATCAAATTTTGCTATGTTATCACCCAAATTTTCTCAAACAAAATACATGACCATAAACATATAATATGTTACACACATAAAGAAATAACCAAGGTAGCGTTAACAGCATTTATAAAGCATCCATAAAATCAACATAAATTGTAAAACATGTATTCTTATAAATCACTTTACAAATTACCACAAATTACCACATGTAAACATGTTAACTACAGCTATAAAAATTTCGGTTTAACTACAATTATAAAGGTTTCGGTTTTCATACATGCTATAAAAATCATTGATCTAATGTTACCAAAATTCCCTATAAAATACCTAGTTAACAAGAATTTCATGCTCAAAATTCAATGATCTAAAGCTACCAAAAATCCCTATAAAAATACCTTAAATTTCATACAATTTTCGGTTAAATAATCATCATATAATCACCTTTGAAAAATTTGGTTTTCATGATATAATCAACCTTACAAAATTCGGTTTTCATCATATAATCAACTTTACAAAATTCGGTTTTAGCATGGTAAGATTTCCAACAAGCGAATATATCATCTAACTCATCAATTAACACAAACAAATAGATAGAAATCAATTAGACAACCCACTCACCTTGAAACTTAGGTTAAAAATCTCCCCAACAAAAATCGTCCAAAGCCTTTGAAGTCACCCAAAGGATCTCCAAGAAATCGCCAAGAAAGTTTCACCTCAAGGGAAATTCGCCAAGGGAAGAAGATGGAGAAAAATCGCCTCAAAACTCTTCAATAATCGCCACTTCTTCAAGCCGCCACCCTAATTTTTCTCAAGACTCCAAAAATCGCCAATAATCTCACCCTAGTCGATATTACCACTTAAACTTTGGGTTTTTAAATTTTAAACCCATTAACCAATTAATTCCAATAGGGTTTAACCCATATAATTCATAATTTCGAATTTTCAAACCCAATAACCCATAGTTAACCAATTAATTTAATTAACTTACAAATAACCAATCACTTAACCGAAATCCAATAAGGATTTAATTAATATCCAATAAGGATTTAATTAACCAATAAGGTCTAATTAATTAACCAATAAGGTCTAATTAATTAACCAACAAACTGTAATTAATTAACTTACAATTTACAACCCATAAATCCTAATTAATTTATTATGAACAACCAATAATAATTCATCATAAATTAACAGCCAATAATCAAATAAATAATCTCTAATTAATTTACAATAAATTAACAACCAAATAAACTCAAATCAAATAATTACAAATTAACAATCAATAAGCCAGTTAATTAGCATCCAATAATTTTATTTAAATCATAATAAAATATCACAGCTAATGATTTTATTTAAATCCAAATAATGCTTACCAGGACTTAAGATCCTTGGATCTTACAGGAACACCGCAATGGAATGGTGTGTCCGAGAGGAGGAACAGAACCTTACTGGATATGGTTCGTTCAATGATGAGTCAAGCTACTCTACCTTACTCCTTTTGGGGATTTGCACTGGAAACAGCTGCAAAGGTACTAAACCGAGTGCCATCCAAGGCAGTTTCTAAGACTCCATATGAGTTATGGTATGGGAAACAGCCGAGCTTGACATTTATTAAGATCTGGGGTTGCGAGGCTTATGTCAAAAAGCTCGCCTCTGGGAAACTAGAGAGCAGATCTGAGAAATGCATCTTTGTCGGTTACCCTAAGGAAACTAAGGGTTATAATTTCTACGATCCCAAAGAGAACAAGGTATTTGTTGCTCGGACGGCAATTTTTCTTGAGAAGGAATTTCTTCTGCAAGAAGCCAGTGGGAGAGAAATAAAGCTGGATGAAAATCCAGAGGAAGGACAAAGTAGTCAAGCACAGTTGGATGAGCCTGAGCCGGTTGAACAGGTTACTGAACAACCTGAGGCTCAGATATCACAGGAACCGCGAAGATCGGGAAGGATCCGTCGACAGTCTGAGCGCTATGACGGAGTCTACATCATTGATAATGATGAACCCCTTAATTATGCGGATGCGGTCAGTGGACCGGAGTCAGCTAGGTGGCTTGAAGCTATGCGAGCCGTGATGGACTTCATGTCAGATAACCAAGTCTGGGATTTGGTTGATCCGCCTCCGGGAGTAATCCCTATAGGCTGTAAATGGATCTTCAAGAAGAAGATTGACATGGATGGTAACATAGTTACCTATAAAGGCAGGCTAGTTGCGAAAGGTTTCAAACAAATCTACGGGAAAGATTATGATGAAACTTTCTCTCCTGTAGCCATGTTCAAGTCTATTCGGATTATTCTCGCGATAGCAGCATATTATGATTATGAGATCTGGCAGATGGATGTGAAGACTGCTTTCCTTAATGGAAATCTGCAGGAGGATGTGTATTTGACACAACCTGAAGGTTTCACTAATCCATCAGATCGTCATAAAATATGCAAGTTAAAGAAGTCCATTTATGGACTTAAACAAGCATCTAGAAGCTGGAATATTCATTTTGATGAATCATTATGTGAATTTGGTTTCATCAAGAACGAAGATGACCCGTGTGTATATAAGAGGTTTAGTGGGAGCGTAATTACTTTCCTAGTCCTCTACGTCGATGATATCTTAATCATTGGAAATGATATTCCTGAACTGCATGCTGTTAAAGCATGGTTAAGAAAATGTTTCCAGATGAAAGATCTAGGAGAAGCAGCCTATGTATTAGGTGTGAAGATCTACAGGGATAGATCTAAGAGGCTTCTCGGGCTGTGCCAGAGTACCTACATCGATAAAGTCCTGGAGAGATTCCATTTAGAAAATTCTAAAAGAGGATATCTTCCAGTCAGACATGGTCTGAATCTTTCAAAGAGTCAGTGTCCACAAACACAGACTGAGAAAGATGAAATGGGCAATACGCCTTATGCTTCGGCTATTGGGTCCATTATGTATGTGATGTTGTGTACTCGCCCAGACGTCGCTTACGGGTTAAGCGTGACCAGTCGATTCCAAAGTAATCCAGGTCAGGCGCACTGGATTGCAGTCAAGAATATTTTGAAATATCTTCGGAGGACCAAAGATATGTTCTTGATATATGGTGGTCAGGAAGAACTCAGTATTGAAGGATATACTGACGCTTCATTCCAGTCTGACCAGGATGATTTCCGATCGCAATCAGGCTATGTTTTTAGCTTGAATGGAGAGCAGTGGTGTGGAAAAGTTTCAAACAGTCTATTGTTGCTGATTCCACAACAGAAGCCAAGTATGTTGCAGCCTCAGAAGCATCCAAGGAGGCAGTGTGGATTCGTAAGTTCCTTCAAGAACTTGGTGTCGTTCCTTCGAGTGCAGATCCTTTGGTTATCTTCTGTGATAACACTGGAGCAATCGCACAGGCAAAGGAACCACGGTCGCACCAGAAGTCCAAGCACATACAGAGACGGTTTCACTTGATCCGGGAGATCATTGATCGTGGTGAGATCAAAATCTGCAAGGTTCATACAGATGACAATCTGGCTGACCCGCTTACCAAGCCTCTGGCGCAGCAGAAGCATGAGAAGCACTGTAATAATATGGGTTTGAGATTTCTCAACCATTAGATTAAGTGCAAGTGGGAGATTGTTGGGGTATGCCCTTAAGGCTAATGTTTGAGGCCTTGGGATTCTATCAGTATCATGTATAAACTCTTATGTTTATAAAGGCAATGGTTGTTATTCAGTTTGTTACATTATCTGCTGCAATAAGTGTACTTCTGAATAATGTCTCAATGCTGTTCAGCTAGGCTGACATGCTCTATGTCCTTAGTCGAGATATCTTGGTGAACATGAGACAGCCTTGATATGATTGAGACTAATATGTATTCTAATCTTATAGGATGCTTCGAGCATGGAATAAGATGTAGACTCATGGGTACATTGGATGTACTGGACAGACCCTACTAGGATATTCAATTGCTTGTCACAATGTGAATAATCCTTGTTTGCAACAAGTGGCACATGTCCTCTGACTTGAGATCACTTGTGTTTCTAAATGATGATTGTCATTGTTTTGAGGTAGTTCAATATCATTTGAAACATAATGGTTATAGACTATCTTGGATAATGATCATGAGTCAGGTTAGGACACTAGTGATAGATATAGGATTGCCGTCTCCTTGTTTAAGGAGTGTGATGTTCTAAAGGGCCCCCCCCCCGAATGAGATGATTGAGAAAGTGTATGGCCATACCCAGGTGACTATATTCATCTGATCTAATCATGCTCATCATATTGGAGCTACAGGCTTGACACGCTTGTCCAATAAGAATATCCAGTGGCAAAGGAAACATGTATGCCTAGTGAAGTAGATTCACACTTGTGCTGTGGTTTGGGAGTAGTCTTGGAAGACTCTTTCCTTTATATCAGGAGACAGTGATGTGTTGCTAGATACCCCTCACTGATCGTGATAACGTAAGTTATCGTTACCGACATTTAAAGGAAACCCTCAGGGTCGCACAATTTGATGATATGGCTTACTTAAGTCAGATCGTGTGGACTGAATTGTTTAGGTTCAGTTTAAAGGAGTTTAAACTCTGATTGTAAGTGAGATCTGGTCTAATCATGTTTGATTGATTAGGGCTTAAGATCGGTAAGCTTTGATCGAGAGTATTGATGCTAGATCGGTGAGATCAAGTGCATCAAGAGATGAACGGTTAGATCTTGAACCATTTGGTTCAGAGAGATCTAGACCATGGCTTGGGCTGGTTTGGTTTGGTCTTTGAACCGAATTGAATAGAATTGAATTGGTTTGAACCGGTTCACATATGTGAACGCATGGTTCAAGGCTTGATTGTGTTTTGGGCGGTTTTCTTTGAGTGAGCGCATGGCTTCATGACTTTCCATATTTGGAAGTCATGTAACGCCATCTCTTGAAAACGCCTCAACGCATTTGCCAATTCTCTTCTCTTGTCGCCTTCACTCTTGGGTAGAGATTTTTTCTTGAAAAAATAGGAGCTCGGCCAAGCATCTCTCTTCTTCGACACACGACAAGGAACTTGGGAGATTCTTGCTAGCACAAGGAACGTCCAAGGAGGTAGCCATCTCTCATCTAGTGTGCGTCTTCTTTGGAGGAGAGCTTATTTGCCCTCTTGCTTCCAAACCGCCTCCTTCATCATGGCTATGGTAAAAGATCTTAACTTGATCTTTGCAATATAATCAAAGTTGATCATATATATTCATGCAATCGATCTTGTTGAAACCCAAAAATTTCATATGCGCATGCTTTAGGGTTTCCCCCCTTTTTAAGGGGTTTTTCAGTTAGCACCAATAAGTCCCTTCCCTCTCACCAAGCACAGTGGCGCTGATGAATTCTCCCAAATAGATATGAGTTATCCAATAACTCGATCATTAGGCTGCTCGATCAATACGAGAACCCGAGTTTCAAGTTGTGCGACCCTGTAGGTTTCTCTGACGTTGGCAGTGATGAACTCAGGTCATCACAAGCAGTGAGTTGCACCTAGCAGTGCATCCCTGCTACCCAAGTCTTCAGAATGGATATTGACATCGACATCCCCATCATCGCAACAAGATACCGATGCATTACAGTCTCTTTGCCAAACTGATATCCGATTGGACAAAGTGTACCACCACTTTGTTTTCACCTAATCTCATGGTCATGACTAAATCAAGCTTTCACCTGGGCATAGCCAAACACTTTTAGTCATGCAACCGCATGGGGGGCCCATGGATATCAATCTTCCCTCAAGAAGGGGCAAATCCAATGTCTATCCATTGAACTTCTCATATGGGTCGTGACATACCCAATGAGAACTGTTATGACCTCCCTGCTACGGCGAGGTGTTAGGTTGTATCAAAGTTTGTCCCTAACCGTATAGAAGAGTCAATGACCTCAAGTCAAGGGATCAATGCATCTCCTGTGACTTGTGAGCTTAACTCATGACACCAATTTAGAGCCTCATAGTGGGTCGGTCTAGTGTATCCACCACTGATATACCCATATGCCTGCGTTAGCACCCTGTGCCTAACCAGCTCATATACCTGTCTCACATGTACCAGAGCTGTCCCTTATCCACTCAGGTACATGACTAGGGACACACTGCTTGAGCACAGATATAATCTGTCTCCAGGGACATTATTATCTATGTACATAATCGCATATGTAAACATAACATAATAATGACAATGCCAGAATGATATACTAAATATCAATATTAAGAGTTCAAGATAGACCAACAACGGTTCTAAGGGCATAAACACCAACATAAACATTATAGAATACATTGCATAGCGGAAGAATATCCCTGAAACAGGCCAGTCCGAAAAACCCAATGAAGATCATCTTACGAGGGAGTTGACACGATGAGATAGTAAGTACCTAGAGCAAGTGTGAAGGTCGATGTCGAGGTAGGCGCCCAAGCGTGCGCCCTCTGCAGTTTCACACACACGGATGCCTCGAGCCCTCTTCTTCCACGCCCGGTGCTAGCCTCGGGAAGAAGATCCAAATTTTGAAGCTTGATGTGCCACCAAGAAAGGTGTGCAAGCCTAAAGCATGCTTCAAGCATCTTATGATTATAAAACAAAAGAAAAAGATGGCATGCAGGCCGCACAAGGATACATCACAGGCATGCAAAGGGGTTTGACTAATGATCACAACATCATGCACAATCAAGTACTTACTCATGCAATTCTACATGCTCATGAAAAACTCAAATTCAGAAATTTTAGTTTCTCATAAAAACAAGTCTCTTTTCCTCATCTTTTTATCACAAATCTTTTGGTTATTTGCGATTAATTTTCATGACGATTTTATAGATCCTATCATCTGGCAATTTTGTCAGATCAAGAGACCCGGCCAGTTTGAAGACATAATGCACGTCCTACTTGACAAAACTATGTGCGCCTTTGATTTTAAATCAATCACAACAATAATCAAAAAATCCAAAAGAAATTGAAGAAGACGATAGGGACAAGAAACTATAATTTTTCTTATTTAGAAAAATTGTGCACCATGTGAATATGCAATTTGCGAAAATTGAAACATGGCATGTGAGAATGAAAAGCATGAAAGAACATCGTTCAAGGCTCGCAAGTCGCTCAAATACCACTGTTGGGAAACCCGGGCGATATTTTACAAATTTTTGGCATAGACATTACAGAATACATTGCACAGCGGAAGAATATCCCCGAAACAGGCCAGTCCCAAAAACCCTGTGAAGATCGTCTTGCGAGGGAGTCGACGCGATGAGATATTAGGTACCTAGAGCAAGTGTGAAGGTTGATGTTGAGGTAGGCGTCCAAGTGTGTGCCCTCTGCAGTATCACACACACGGATGCCTTGAGCCCTCTTTTTCCACGCCCGGTGCTAGCCTCGGGAAGAAGATCCAAGCCTTAGGTCACCTTCTTCAAAGCTTGTGCCACCTCCAAGGATGATGTGCCATTAAATAAGAAGAGGAGATGAAGAAGTCTCCAAGGAGAAGTACTTCTTGCGCCAAGAGGAGGGGAAGAAGACTTGCTTGTAGCCTTGAGGAAGAGATTGCTTGTGCCAAGTTGCCTTGCTCTCCCCACTTAAATTGCTCACGCCAAGAGGATTGTTGTATCCCTGACTCTCGCATATATTCTGATATATAGAGATAAGGGGTGGCAAATCAAGGGTGTAGGCACAATCCAATAAGAGAGAGGCGATTAGGGTATGTGTTGGTAGGCAATTAGGGTTTAGGGTTTAGGAAACTCTCCATTAGTTTATCATAAATCAATTCCACTTAGCCATATGCGCCCAAGACTTCCTAAGAAGTCCTCCAAGCCATATCAGCCCCAAGACTTGCCATAGAGGCAAACATACCATCATTGGATCAAGGGGGAAGCGCATAATGCTTCCTAATGAAGCAAATTGTGCCACCCATACCCCATTATGCCCTTAGGCGCCAATGGGGTTGGGTTTCTCCCCATTATACCCTTTTAGCCCATTATCTCTTCATGACAACTTGTTATTGTGCCTCATTGAGTAATGAGCTAGCCCAAACTTCATTACATGGGTTGATTAAGCCATTGGATCCAATCCAATGCAACCCTAATGAAAATGTGACCAATCTTGGTCAATTTTGGGTCAACCTGCCAAAAATGAAGTTTGGCTCCAATAACTCTCTTCCATCTCATCAGGCCCATTGGCACTCATGAAAATGCCCAAATAGATCCGAGCTATCCAATAACTCGATCATAAGGCTTCCCGATCAATACGAGAACTTGAGTATCAAGGTGTGCGACCCTGTAGGTTCCTCTGACATTTGCAGTGATGCATTAAGGTCATCACAAGCAGTGAGTGGCACCTAGCAGTGCATCACTGCTACCCAAGTCATCGGAATAGATATCGACATCGACATCCCCATCATCGCAACTAGGTACATATGCATTATAGTGCCTTTGCCAAACTGATATCCGATTGGACAAGTGTGTCACCACTTGTTTTAACTCAGTCACATGGTCATGACTAAATCAGGTTCCCACCTGGGTATGACCATACACTTTCAGTCATAGAACCATAGAGGAGCTCCATGGATATCAAGCTTCTTTTAGGAAGGGGCAAATCCTTTGTCTGTACATTGACCTTCTCATATAGGTCGTGACATGCTCAATGACAATCGTTATGACCTCCCAACTACAGCGAGGTGATAGGTTGTATCAAAGCATATCCCTAACCATATAGAAGAGTCTATTACCTCGAGTCTAGGGATCAATGCATCTCCTATCACTTGTGAGGATAACTCATGACACCAAGTCATTGCCTCACAGCAAGTCGGTCCAGTATATCAACTAATGATATACCCATATGTCTGCATTAGCACCTCATGCCTAACTAGCTCATATACTAGTCTCACATGCACCAGAGTTGTCCCATATCCATTCAGGTACTTGACTGTGGACAATGTTTGAGCACATATCCAATTTGTCTCCAGGAACATTATCACGTAAGTACACAATCGCATATGTAAACAAATAGTGATAATGATAATGCCATAATGATGGAGGGACCAACCTTGCCCCAAGAAGGTCTGGTAGGACCAAGAGGAAGCCCATCAGATATGGCTTTTCCTCCTAGGTCACCCCTTCTTTCCATATTTGCAATTTGCTTTGAATAAGCTTTAGTTCTAGTGCACCTCGTAGTTTCCTTATTAGGTCATGCATTGCCTTCTAGAATAGTCTACTGGTTTTTGTGTCAATAATTGGGCAGGTTAAAGCCCAGCTCAAGGAGATGCTAAAGAAGCTCAAGCTAAGCTACCCAAGTGGAGCTCCAATTATGGAAGGAAGAACTTCAACTACATCAGCTAAAGACCTCAAGTTAAAAATGCTCACATTGAATGCAACTCCCACTTTCCAAAGCAAGCCTTGCGCATCTACCACAACACCTTGCCAAATCAAGCAAAGGCGCCACCACATTTGAGGATGAATTCGAATGCAAGGAACCAGCCCACATCTTGCCTTTTGAGGAGAGCCATCAATTCGCCATCAATCTAGATCCACAAATCATGGGATTCCCATCTAGATCCCCAATTTGCGGAGTCTCCTATAGAAGTCTCCCAACCGCCCAAAGCCAATGGTGGAAAGAATTCAAAATTCAAAGAGGATGCAATGAACCAAGACACAATTCTCACCATTTCGATCAAGGAAAGTTTTCAAATTCAAGCAAAGGTGTTCGGGTACAAGAAGGAAGGAATTTCTTTGCATTGAATGATGAAAATTATTTGCTTAAATTGTATTTGCGCCAAGGGAAGAATGTCTCTCTTGCCCTTGGCTCTAAACCGCCTATAAGTTGTAAGCTTTCTTTATAGTGTTGATTAGTTGCCTAGTTGAAGAAAATTGTGTTAGCATTGGTGCATGTGTCGCCTAAGAGCTTTCTACCTCCCTCTTCTCTAAAGGGCCGAGCCCTTTCCCTTCCTCTCTTCTCCCCTTCTCCTCCAATCCACCACTCAACCATAAGCTTTGAAGGCCCTTTCACATCTTTTGACAAGTCTCCAAGGAAGATCCATCAACCTTTGATCTCGGCAAAGCTTTGGAAAAACTTTGAAGGATTCTTCTCTCTTGGCCAACATGAAGGACAACATCTTGAAGACACTTTCGGTTAAGTTCCTTCCCTCAACCTTCTCTAAATTTTAAGATCTAAATTCTACACTAACTTGGTTTATTGTTGAAGGTTGGCGCAAAGGCTTGGAGATCCCCCCCCCCCCTTCTCAAATCTAGATAGTCTTTATCTTGTTAGCAAGAGAACTTGGGAGCCTATCTCCCCTCTTGACCTTTAAGTATTGTTGGACAATTATTCTTGTCTTCACACTCACCCATGCATGTGTGGGCTTGAATGATTGCATGTGTGTAAGCTCATAGGGCCCTACTTCATTGCCATCAACCATTGGACCGGTGAAGAATGGGAAGGAGACCCCTTCTATTCTCAAGGGGTCCAAGGTGAGTGTTTATTACAAGTCTTTATTTTCTTGCAAGTAGTGTAAGTTAATCTAGTTTCGGTTTCTCTATTTAAAATACAAAAAATATTTTCCAACTTCGTTAGAGTAATCTCGGTTTTATTATAAAGATACAAAAAAACTATTTTGAAATGCGTTGTTTGCATGCACCTTGTTTGTGAGTGATTCCCCCCTCCATCACATAATGATATATATATATATATATATATATATATATATATATATATATATATATATATATATATATAAGTATCAGTGTCAAGTAGTACAAAAGTAGACCAAAACTAGGTCTCAGGGCATAAACACCAACAATCTCCCACTTGCACTTAGACCTAGTGGTTGAGGAACCTGCACCCCATATCTCTAGCATGGCCATCATGCTGTTGCTATGCCAAAGCCTTGGTCAGTGGCTCTGCCAGATTGTTCTCTGTGTCAACTCTGCTAATCTTGACATCACCTCGATCAATGATCTCTCTGATCAGGTGAAATCTCTTGAGTATGTGTTTGGACCTTTGACGAGACCGTGGTTCCTTTGCCTATGCAATAGCCCCATTGTTGTCACAATAGAGCTCAATGGGATCCACAGCAGTTGGAACCACCTGAAGATCAGATATGAACTTCCTTATCCAAATAGCTTCTTTGGCTACCTCAGAAGCGGCGACATACTGAGCCTCAGTTGTAGAATCAGCTATGGCAGATTGCTTAAAGCTTTTCCAGCAAACAACTTCTCCATTCATCTTGAACACATAGCCGCCCTGCGATCTAAAATCGTCAGGGTCAAACTGGAACGACGCATCTGTGTAGCCCGGAACACTGAGCTCTTCTTGTCCCACATAAATCAAGAACAAATCATTAGTTCTTTTCAAATACTTAAGGATGTTCTTTACAGCCACCCAGTGCTGTAGACCTGGATTGGATTAGTATCGGCTGGTTATGCTCATAGCATAAGCCACATCTGGTCTAGTACACAACATTGCAAACCTGATCGATCCTACTGCCGAAGCATAGGGCACTCGACTCATGTCGTCCCTCTCAGCCACTATGGTGGGACACTAGCTCTTTGAGAGAGTAAGGCCATGTCTAACTGGAAGGTATCCTTTCCTAGACTGCTCCAAGTTTCTCGATGACTTTATCAATGTAGGTACTTTGACTAAGGGCCAAGAGCATCTTGGATCTATCTCAGTATATCCTCACGCCTAGAATATAGGAGGCCTCCCCTAAGTCCTTCATCTTGAAACACTTCCCTAACCATGTGATGTAGGGGTAAGTCACAAACATGCAAACAACGATTTTTGAAAGTACTATTTTTTTAGTATTATCATAAACTAGAGAAAACCGATTTAACTAACGAAGTTGGAAAATAGTGTTTTTGTATTTTTAAATAGGAAAACCGAATATTAACTACTTGCAGGAAAGAAATAACAATAATTTAAAGGAGACTCACCGTGCGGCCCTTGAGAATAGAAGGACCGTCCTTCCCGTTCTTCACCGGTCCTACTCTGATGGAAGGTGCAGGTTACACACAGGGCATTCAGCAACCCCACACAGGCGTGGGTGAGTTATAAGCAGGTTAAAACTTAACAACGCTTAAAGTCAAGAGGGCGGCTAATCCTCCAAGTTCTCTTGCTAACAAAACAAAGGACTATCTAAAGAGGGGAGATCAAGAGAGTGGGATGCGCCAAGCTTCCTTGCGCCAAGTCCTACAAATCCAAGAGATGTGTAGTAAGATGTCCTTAAGATGTATAAAGAGAAGACACAAAAAGATGGAGTACTTAACTTAGAGAATCGCTTTGAAAGAGACCAAGGGATGCATCCATGCTCTTTTGCGCGAACTTAAGCTTTTGTTCTCCATGATGCTATGGCCTTGAAGGTGGAGACTCTCGGCTTGCTTTGATGAATGGAGGGCGAGGAGAAGGAGAAGGGAGGCTCGGCTCTTGAAGGAAGAAGGGGAAGATGAGGGGACTTGGGCGACACAAGCACCCAAAGAAGAAGAGGTGGGCGACACAAGCACCCTAGGCGACACAAGCACCCTTAGTTTGGCTAGGAAACTATTCAACAATATATTCAACAATGCTATGCACATGATGCGATGGGGATACATTTATAGGCAGCTTAGGGATGAGGATAAGATGAGGGCAAGGTGGTCATTAGCCCCTTGCGCCCCTTACATTATTGGAGACAATTCGAAATGGAGAAAGGCATTAAGTGGGCTGATTCTTGTTGCCTTTTTTGGATGGCTGAATTGGTAAGTCTTTGAATTCGAAAATGGCTATCTTCCTTGGAGGTGTTGGCGCATATGAGAGGGAGTTTGAAATTTGAAAACCTTCCTTGTTGTCTTGGGCGGCAATGGGAAGAAGGAAAGAAGCCTTCCCCTAATTGTGGATCTTGATGGCGCAAATCCTCTAATTGTGGATCTAGATGGGCGCCTCCTTGATTGGTGGATCTAGATGACGCCTCCTTGAATTGTGGATCTAGATGAGCCTTGTAGATGGCGCAAATGATTCCATGAGGTGGCCTCTCTTCAATTGGAAGGGAATGATTGAAGTGGAGCTTGATGTTGAGTTGAGTTGGAAGTCTCTCTTTGAACTACTTTGAAGTGAACCTTCCAAAATGGGAGCTAGCTTCTTGTAGTGTGGTGAGCTAGCTGATTTGTATCCCTTGAGCTGAATATTAATGTATCCAAACTACCTGCACTAACCTACCTTGACATTACAATGCACAACCTACCAACAACATTTATAAAGTAAACTACATGATAGACTTTGGGGTGGAACTAACCTATCATGCCATGCAATGCAAATAAGGAAAGTACTGAAAAAGGAAAGTGGACTCTAAGTGAAGCCATACCTGATGGGCTTCCTCCGAGCCCTAGTGGATCTTCTAAGAGCTGTGTTTGGCCCTCCATCACCATGTCTTCACAGGCTGAAGACTAGAGATGTCATTTTCGATGAATATTATGTCATCGACATACAAGACCAAAAAAGTCACCAAGCTCCCACTGAATTTTCTGTATACACAGGCATCATCTTCGCTTTTAATAAAGTCATATTCTCTCACAGCTTCATCAAACTGAAGATTCCAACTTTGAGATTTTTACTTTAATACATAGATGGATTTCTTTAGCCTGCAGACCTTATTTGCATCTGCAGGATGGATGAAACCATCAACCTGTGTCATATACACTTCCTCTGTCAGCTTCCAATTAAGGAATGCTATCTTAAGATCCATCTGTCATATCTCATTGTCATAATATGAAGTTATAGCAAGCAGAATCCGAATGGATTTAATCATGGCAACTGGTGAGAAGGTTTCATCATAGTCCACCCCGTGGACCTGTTTGAATCTTTTAGCCACTAGTCTACCTTTATAGGTAACTATGTTGCCATCCATGCCAGTCTTCCTCTTGAAGACCTATTTGCACCTTATGGGTTTTACCCCATCAGGCAACTCAACCAAATCCCAGACTTAGTTAGCTGACATGGAATCCATCTCGGATTGTATGGCCTCAAGCCATCTCTCGGAGTCCGGTCCATTGACTGCCTCATCATAGGTCCTAGGCTCATACTTAATGATGAAGATTCCATCGTGTTGGGTCGGCAACGACCCATACCTCTCAGGTGCATGACGAATCCTTCCAGACCTACGTGGGATCTGTGTCTGAGCCTCAGGTTGCCAAGCAACTGATGCAGGTGGCTCAGGTTCCATCAATGTGTCTTATGGTTGCACTTGGATCTTGACCAAGTCAAATTTCCTCCCACTAACTTCTTTTATGAGAAATTCTTTCTCTAGAAAGACAGCACCCAGAGTAACAAAAACCTTATTCTCGGTGGGAACATAGAATAGTATCCTTTATTTTCCTTAGGATACCCCACAATGACACATTTATCAGATCTAGGTTCTAGCTTACTAGAATCCTAACATTTGACATAAGCCTCACATCCCCAGACCCTGATAAAAGAGAGGTTAGGGTGTCTCCCACTCCATTCGTATGGAATCTCGGAGACACTCTTAGATGGAACATTATTCAGTATGAGAGAAGCTGTCTCAAGTGCATGACCCCAGAATGAGGGTGGTAGAGTTGCATGACTCATCATAGATCGAACCATGTCTAACAAGGTTTGATTTCGCCTCTCAGATACACCATTCCATTGAGGTGTTCTAGGAGGAGTGAGTTCGGATAGGATCCCACACTCTCTAAGATAGTCAAAGAACTCACCACTCAGGTACTCTCCACTACGATCTGATCGAAGAGTTTTAATAGATCTACCAAGCTGGTTCTCTACTTCATGTTTGAACTCCTTAAATTTCTCAAAGGGTTCAGATTTATGTCTCATCAGTTAAACATATCCATATCTACTGAAGTCATCAGTAAATGTGATGAAGTAGTTATACCCTCCTCTAGCTTGTTTACTGAATGGCCCATACTCATCACTGTGTATGAGATCCAATAAACCTCCAGCCCTCTCACCAGTCTTCGTGAAGGGTGCTTTTGTCATCTTCCCTAATAAACAAGGTTCACAAGTGTCAAATTCCTCCAAGGAACTTGAATCTAACAATTCAATTGCATGGAGTTGTTGAATGCGATTTTTGTAAAGTACCCTTCCCATAAAACATGTTTGCAAATGAAAAAGAACAAGAGTTCTCTTTTATTTCAAACTTAAATCCATTCTTTGCCAAACAAGGAATGTATACAATGTTTTTAGCAAATGAAGGTACATAATAGTAATGATATAGTTCTAATTGAAGTCCAGAAGGCAAGGAGAGAATCAAAACTCTTACAGTAACAACATCAACTTGTGCTCCATTTCCAACTCATAGGTCAATCTCTCCAGGCCGTACCGATCTACTTTTCTTGGGCCCCTGCATATTTGTAGAAATATGATCTCTGCATGTGGTATCCAATACCCATGTCATAGAAGTAGAAAGGTTGACTTCGGTAACATAAATACCTGAGCATGAAGATGAAGCCTCGCTTCTCTTCTTCTCATTCTGAAGTCACATCATGTCCATCAACATGTGAGGTGACCCTCCACATAAATAGCACCTGTTATTCCTAATCCTTTCCATCTTTAATTTTAGTTCATCGGTTAAACCCTTCGACTCAACGTACTGAATGTCAACTTTAGGAGGATTGAGCCTAACCATCTCATCAAAGAGCTGCTTAAGATTAGAGATAATGTCAGAGGCATTCTTCGATTCATATTGCTCTCGTATTTCAGGCGACATATTGGTTAGCATCAAATTAGAAACCTCCAAAGTATCAGCCTGATGCTTATCATAAGCATCCTTCTCAGCTGCTGAGGCCTAGCATGGAAGTGGCTCAGGAATAGGCTGCTCAAGGACATGGAGATTCCTCTCGAGCTTGAGCATAATTCTCAAGTTCATATAGCAATCTATCAAGTTGGATCCAACCAACTTGTCCTTTTTCAGGATAGATCGCATCGTCAATCCACTAGTGTTCGTAGCCATTATTCTACAACAACCAAGAAACAGCAGATTAGTACTACTTCAAATCATTTAAACTGTACTTGTTTTAAATGATTACGGCTCCCACTATTTTAATTAAATTGACAACCCACAAAGTCAATCGGAAAATCTGAGATTTCCTAGTGAGATGAGATCCTTATTTCACATGAGGCTTCGCGTCCCACGAGGGTGGGATGAGATGCACAAAGTGACCTAAGCTTCATAAGGTGGGCACACCGGCCGATTGCTCTTAGCAACTCCCCTTATTGAGACAGTCTAGGCATTCCATGTCCAGCGAGGGCTGGTTATAACATGAAACCCTAACCTCTCAACGATGCCTCTAGAGTTTCAACATGTGCCCAGCAGATATGAAAATCTAGTCAAGTCCGTTCCTAACCGTTATGCCCAAGGTCAACGTGTTTCCTTGTGAAGGCACATCCAGGTTCAAACTAGACTAGGGAAACAATTGTCACCACACACCTGAAGGTCCCCTACAAGGGGCGAAACCCTAAAACATGCGCTAAACAAAACTTGCATGGGCGGAATCTAGGGTTTCCTAAGATCGGATAGCATGTATTATGATCAACTTTAACAACAGAAAAGGAATTCATACCGAAGCCATATGAAGGATGTCGCCTTGGAAGCAAGAGAACAAAAGAGGTCTCCTCCAAATCGTCACACACAAGATGATGTCGCTTTCTCTTTTGGTGCTCCTTGTGCTAGCAAGGTTCCAAGAGGTCTTGATCGAATGGGAGGGAAGATGATCTCCTTGCTTGGCGAAACTTTCTCCTCTTGTCATCTAAGCTTTCTCACACGAGAATGCTTCTCCAAAGAAAACCAAGGAGGCGACAAAGGCGTGAAGAGGCGAGAGAGAGGCGACGTGAGATCATGGACACGTTTGAGAACATGCTATCTAAAAATAGCAAAGTCCAAACGTTCATGCGACCATGCATTACCCCAATCGCAAATGCCTCACCACCTGAACCATGCGCTCATCCAATGAGCTGGTTCAAATCGATTTGGTTCAACAACCAAATAAACCAAGCAATTAGTCCAGATCATAATAAACCACTGAGGCCTAAGATCTGACCGTTGATCTCTTAATGCTCTTGATCTGACCGATCTAGCATCTATTCTCTCGATCGAAGCTTACCGATCTCAAGCCCTAATCAATCAAACATGATTAGACCAGATCTCACTTTTATTCAGAGAGTAAATCCCTTTAAACTGAACTCAAACAATTCAGTCCACACGATCTGACTTAAGTAAGCCATATCATCAAATTGTGCGACCCTAAGGGTTTCCTCTAAATGTCGGTAACGACAACTTACGTTATCACGATCAGTGAGGGGTATCTAGCAACACATCACTGTCTCCCGATATAAAGGAAAGAGTATTCCAAGACTACACCCAAACTACAGCACAAGTGTGAATCCAATTCACAAGGCATGCATATTTCCTTTGCCACTGGATGTTCTTATTGGACAAGCGTGTCAAGCTTGTAGCTCCAATATGATGAGCATGATTAGAACAGATGAACACAGTCACCTGGGTATGGCCATACACTTTCTCAATCATCTCATCCAGGGGGCCCCTTTAGAACACCACACTCCAATTATAGAGACGGCAATCCTTTGTCTATCACTAATGCCCTAACCTGACTCAAGCTCACCATCCAAGATAGTCTATAACCATTATGTTTCAAATGATATTGAACTACCTCAAAACAATGACAATCATCATTTAGAAACACAAGTGATCTCAAGTCAGAGGAAATGTGCCACTTGTTACATTCAAGGATTATTCACATTGTGACAAGCAATTGAATATCCTAGTAGGGTCTGTCCAGTACATCCAATGTACCCATGAGTCTACATCTTATTCCATGCTCGAAGCATCCTATAAGATTAGAGCACATATTAGTCTCAATCATATCAAGGCTGTCTCATGTTCACCAAGATATCTCGACTAAGGACTTCACAGCATGTCAGCCCAGCTGAACAGCTTTGAGACATTATTCAGAAGTACACTTATTGCAGCAGATAATGTAACAAACTGAATAACAACCATGCCTTTATAAACATAAGAGTTTATTACATGATACTGATACAATCCCAAGGCCTCAAACATTAGCCTTAAGGGCATACCCCAACAATCTCCCACTTGCACTTAATCTAATGGTTGAGAAATCTCAAACCCATATTATTACAGTGCTTCTCATGCTTCTGCTGCGCCAGAGGCTTAGTAAGCGGGTCTGCCAGATTGTCATCTGTATGAACCTTGCAGACTTTGATCTCGCCACGATCAATGATCTCCCTGATCAAATGAAATCGTCTCTGTATGTGCTTGGACTTCTGGTGCGACCGTGGTTCCTTTGCTTGTGCGATTGCTCCAGTGTTATCACAAAAGATAACCAAAGGATCTGCACTCGAAGGAACAACACCAAGTTCTCTCACGAACTTACGAATCCATACTGCCTCCTTGGATGCTTCTGAGGCTGCAACATACTCGGCTTCAGTTGTGGAATCAGCAACAGTTGACTGTTTGAAACTCTTCCACACCACCGCTCCTCCATTCAAGCTAAAAACATAGCCTGATTGCGATCGGAAATCATCCTGGTCAGACTGGAACGAAGCGTCAGTATATCCTTCAATACTGAGTTCTTCCTGACCACCATACACCAAGAACATATCTTTGGTCCTCCGTAGATATTTTAAAATGTTCTTGACCGCAACCCAGTGCGCCATACCTGGATTACTTTGGAACCGACTGGTCACGCTTAACCCGTAAGCGACGTCTGGGCGAGTACACAACATCGCATACATAATGGATCCAATAGCCGAAGCATAAGGCGTATTGTCCATTTCATCTTTCTCAGTCTGTGTTTGTGGACACTGACTCTTTGAAAGATTCAGACCATGTCTGACTGGAAGATATCCCCTTTTAGAATTCTCTAAATGAAATCTTTCCAGGACTTTATCGATGTAAGTACTCTGGCACAGCCCGAGAAGCCTCTTAGATCTATCCCTATAGATCTTCATACCTAATACATAGGCTGCTTCTCCTAAATCTTTCATCTGGAAACATTTCCTTAACCATGCCTTAACCGCATGCATTTCAGGAATGTCATTTCCAATGATCAAGATGTCATCGACGTAGAGGACTAGGAAAGTAATCACGCTCCCACTAAACCTCTTATATACACACGGGTCATCCTCGTTCTTGATGAAACCAAATTCACTGACTGATTCATCAAAACGAATATTCCAGCTTCTCGATGCTTGTTTAAGTCCATAAATAGACTTCTTTAATTTGCATATCTTATGACGATCTGATGGATTAGTGAAACCTTCAGGTTGTGTCATATACACATCCTCTTCCAGATTTCCATTAAGGAAAGCTGTCTTCACATCCATTTGCCAGATCTCATAATCGTAATATGCTGCTATCGCGAAAAGAATCCGAATAGACTTAAACATGGCTACAGGTGAGAAAGTTTCATCATAATCTATCCCGTAGATTTGTTTGAAACCTTTCGCAACTAGCCTGCCTTTATAGGTAACCACGTTACCATCCATGTCAATCTTCTTCTTGAAGATCCATTTACAGCCTATAGGGATAACTCCCGGAGGCAGATCAACCAAATCCCAGACTTGGTTATCTGACATGGAGTCCATCTCGGCGCGCATAGCTTCAAGCCATCTCGCAGAATCCGGTCCACTGACCGCATCCGCATAAGTAAGGGGTTCATCATTATCAATGATGTAGACTCCGTCATAGCGCTCAGGCTGTCGACGGATCCTTCCCGATCTTCGCGGTTCCCGTGATGTCTGAGCCTCAGGTTGTTCAATAACCTGATCCACCGACTCAGGCTCATCCAACTGTGCTTGAGCACTTTGTCCTTCCTCTGGATTCTCATCCAGCTTTATTTCTCTCCCACTGGCCTCTTGCAGAAGAAACTCCTTCTCAAGAAATATGGCCGTTCGAGCAACAAATACCTTATTCTCTTTGGGATCATAGAAATAATAACCCTTAGTTTCCTTAGGGTAACCGACAAAGATACATTTTTCAGATCTGCTCTCTAGTTTCCCAGAGGCGAGCTTTTTGACATAAGCCTCGCAGCCCCAGATCCTGATAAATGTCAAGCTCGGCTGTTTCCCATACCATAACTCATATGGCGTCTTAGAAACTGCCTTGGATGGCACTCGGTTTAGTACCTTTGCAGCTGTCTCTAGTGCAAATCCCCAAAAGGAATATGGAAGAGTAGCCTGACTCATCATAGAACGAACCATATCAAGTAACGTTCTATTTCTCCTCTCGGACACACCATTCCATTGCGGTGTTCCTGGCGGAGTGAGCTGTGAGATAATCCCACACTCCTTTAGATAGTCTATAAACTCTCGACTTAGGTATTCACCACCTCGATCAGAACGAAGTGCCTTGATATTTCGGCCTAGCTGATTCTGTACTTCATTCTTGAAATCTTTGAACTTGTCAAAAGATTCACTTTTATGTCTCATCAGATAGACATAACCATACCTACTGAAATCATCAGTAAAGGTAATGAAGTAAAGATAGCCACCTCTGGCATGTTTACTAAATGGCCCACACACATCACTGTGTATAAGGTCAAGTAAACCTGAAGCCCTTTGACCTTTATGAGGAAAAGGTGACTTCGTCATTTTACCCATTAAACAAGCTTTGCATGTATCAATCCCCTCAAAGGAGAATGATCCCAGCAGTCCATTATCATGCAACCGCTTAATACGTTTCTCGTTAATATGGCCTAAACGACTATGCCATAACAAGGTGCTGTCATCAGCATACTTGGCTTTCTTAATATTAATATTTTGTATAGAACATTCCATGTCCAACATGAATAACCCATTGTTAATTGTAGCAGTAGCATAAACAATATTATCTAAAGAAAGAACACACTTTGAAATATTGCATTCAAAGGAAAATCCCTTCCTAACAAGAGCAGGAATGGAGATAATATTTTTAGTAATGCTGGGAACAAAGTAACAACTGTTTAGTTCTAATACAAGTCCAGATGGTAATGAGATGAAATAGTCTCCTACAGCAACAGCAGCAACCTGTGCCCCGTTTCCAACTCGTAGGTCCACCTCATGCTATCCCACCTGTATTCTTCTCTTGAGTTCCTGTACATTTGAACAAATCTGAACTCCACATGCAGTGTCCAACACCCATGAAATAGAAGAAGAGGATATCATGACTTCCGTCACATAAATACCTAAGCCAGAAGCAAAGCTTCCCCTCTTATCTCCTTGGAGCGCTTTACAGTCCTTTTTCCAGTGACCCAGCTGGCCACAGTGGAAACATCTGTATTCCTTTGACCGCTTAACTTTTTGCTTCAGAGCCTTGCTGTAACTCTTGACAGGGGCCTTGCCCTTCTTCCCCTTCTTCTTGTTCCTAGAAGGAACCATTAAGACAGAGGTCGAAGGCTTTCCCTTCAGAGTCTCCTCAGTAGTCAAGAGCATATTCAGCAGCTCTGCCGGAGTACAGTCGATTTTGTTCATATTAAAGTTAATGATGAACGCATCGAAAGAGGGCGGGAGAGACTGCAGAATAATGTCTACAGCAAGCTCCTGATTGATGGTATGCCCCAGTTTCTCTAGAGCCTCCTTGTGCCCAATCATCTTGAGCACGTGAGCTCCCACTGGGCTCCCTTCAGCCAGTTTGCTCTGGAAGAACAGCTTTGTCAGATTATAGCGTTCTGTCCTCGCCTGTGCAGCATACAACATCTTGAGGTTCGCTATAATCTCTATAGCCGACATATCCTCATGCTGACGCTGCAGCGGTGGCGTCATAGACGCTAGCATCAGGCAAGCGACATCAATGCTATCATTGACGTGCTTTTCATAAGCTTCCCGAACCGCCCTTGCGGCGTTCGGAGCGGGCTGAGGCGGTATAGCCGTCTCGAGGACATACAGTTTCCTCTCTGCCTTAAGAACAATCTTAAGGTGTCCGTACCAGTCTGAGAAGTTCGGCCCAGCAAACTTCTCCCTTTCCAGTAGGGATCGCACATTGAAGCTCATGGTGTTCGTTGCTGTAGGTATCTACAACAATGCAAGAACAGCAAGGTCAGTATCAATGTTAAGAATAAATCAGGACTTAAGAATGATTCTTTTTCTCACTATTTTATCTGGCTGAAAAATCCAGCAAAACAGCCCGAAAGAATAGAACTCTTTTAGTGAGATGGGATCCAGATTTCGTACTTGGTCTCCGCGTCCCGCTCAGGTGAGATAAGATGCACAGAGAGTACAAGCACTAATCTCTGGTAGGCTGTTCTAGCCAATCGCCAACCCGTGCGATTCCCCTACATCTGGGCAATCCAGCAGACTGTGCCAACTGAGTTGGTACAACACAGTCTCTGACCCCACAGATGGCTGCCTCCATGTGCTACCATATGCGCCACATATGTAGCCTACATGGTCAAGCTAACCCGACCTACTCCCTGGACCACCATGTGCTATGCTGAGCAACGAGAAGCGATAAATCCCTTCTCTGTAACACGCAGGTGTAATCCCGCACCGTCTGAAGATAGATGGACGTGCCCACTGAGTGGGTACAACACGGCTCCAACGATAGTCAGAACAGTGAGGTTTCGCGTCAGAAGGCTTACGAGCTTGATATTTTAGCGTTGGATTTTAACGGTCTTTTATCTTCTTAACTATCATGCAATTCCTATGGTGATAGTAGAAGATAAACTCATGCAATTCTAATTATAAAAGCAATAAATAGAAAGCACGCTGATCTTATGTGGTAAAAGCCCATTAAGCCTAAGTAAGACCTTAACCTAACTTAAGTCTTCACTTGCTTTTCTTCATGGGTCTTTTGCTGCTCATTTGGCCCAAACCAGGGCCCAAGCGCCATCTGCAGCTCAGGTGCGCCTACCAGGGAAAATGCGCCTGTCCCAGAGTCGAACCCTGGACCTCCCGTCTGGTCAAGCCACTGCTGCATGCGCCTCTGCCAAGTGTGCTATGTGCTCTTGTCTGACTAATTTACAAATTAATCTATCTAGACAAGATTGACTCGCATGTCAATTACATTTTATAAATTAATTAAACTGTGATTCGCATATCACAAAAATAAGAATTAATTTACAATAAAATTCCAGGCACGCAGGCCCCAGCACAGCACACATTAAACATGGGCAGCCCACATAAGATTAAATAAACATACATATGGCATCATACATCATTTGATCCAATCATGAAAAATAAAATTTTGAAAAACCCCATTGAGATCAATTTTATTTTTCCTTATGTGCCCTACTACCTTACAACGGTCCATTACTAGGGATCCACTCATCCGACCTAGTCAGATCCACTGCCCTTACATGCACCAAGTCCTAACTGACTTGAGTCGACCAAAAGGTCAACAATGCATGCGCCAAGGGCTGAACGACCACAATGAGGTCTGGCAAGCGGGTGTGACCCCAGGCCTAACTCATGTGCGTTCATAGGTTGTCTCAATCAGACATCGCTACTGAAGAGTCCCCTTCAAGGGGGAGCGCAAGCGGATAAAACCCCTTTCAAGAGGGGGGCCGAAACCCTAAGGGAGGGGGGCGCATGCAATTTTGCTAGGGTTTCAACTATACAATCGCTTATATGCTCACATAATCAACTTTGATAGATTGATTAGAACAAGAGGGAGATTCATACCAACGCCATTGCCTTGGAGGTCGGCTTGGAAGAAGAGAGCAACTTAGATCTCCTCCAAAAGTTCACACACAAGATGAAGATCGCCTACCCCTTGTGATGCTTGTGCTAGCAAGAATCTATAAGGGTCCTTGCCGTATGGAAGGGAAGGGAAATTCTTGCTTGGCGAGACTTCCTTCTCTTGTTTTCGTCAAGTGCCTTCTTCCACCGAATGGAGAAGCCTTCAGAAGAGATTTCGGCAAGAGAGTAACCTCCCACACTAATGTGGAGGCGTTACACACAATCCACTTGAAACCGAATTCCAAAAATGGAAAGTATTCAAGGCTCAAGCGTTCACCCTTAAGTGAACCAAGCCCTTAACTCATCTCCCATGAACCATGCGCTCATCCATGAGCCGGTTCAATGTCGGTTTGGTCCAAGACCAATTAACCCAAGCCATATGGTCTAGATCACAATAAACCCTAAAGGTTCAAGATCTAACCGTTCATTTCTTGATGCTCCTGATCTCACCGATCTAGCATCATCTCTCTCGATCGAAGTTTACCGATCTCAAGCCCTAATCAATCAAACATGATCAGACCATATCTCACTTACAATCAGAGATTAAATCCCTTTAAACTGAACCCAAACAATTCAGTCCACACGATCTGACTCAAGTAAGCCATATCATCAAATTGTGCGACCCTGAGGGTTTCCTTTAAATGTCGGTAACGATAACTCACGTTATCACGATCAGTGAGGGGTATCTAGCAACACATCACTGTCTCCCGATATAAAGGAAAGAGTCTTCCAAGACTACTCCCAAAACACAGCACAAGGGTGAATGCACTTCACTAGGCATACATGTTTCCTTTGCCACTGGATGTTCTTATTGGACAAGCGGGTCAAGCTTGTAACTCCAATATGATGAGCATGATCAGATCAGATGAACATAGTCATCTGGGAATGGCCATACACATTCTCAATCATCTCATCCAAGGGGGCCCTTTTAGAACATCACACTCCTTGAACAAGGAGACGGCAATCCTTTATCTATCACTAGTGTCCTAACCTGACTCATGATCATTATCCAAGATAGTCTATAATCATTATGTTTCAAATGATATTGAACTACCTCAAAACAATGACATTCATCATTTAGAAACACAAGTGATCTCAAGTCAGAGGACATGTGCCACTTGTTGCAATCAAGGATCATTCACATTGTGACAAGCAATTGAATATCCTAGTAGGGTCTGTCCAGTACATCCAATGTACCCATGAGTCTACATCTTATTCCATGCTCGAAGCATCCTATAAGATTAGAACACATATTAGTCTCAATCATATCAAGGCTGTCTCATGTTCACCAAGATATCTCGACTAAGGACTTTATAGCATGTCAGCCTAGCTGAACAGCTTTGAGACATTATTCAGAAGTACACTTATTGCAGCAGACAAGGTAACAACCTGAATAACAACCATGCCTTTATAAACATAAGAGTTTATTACATGATACTTTTACAATCCCAAGGCCTCAAACATTAGCCTTAAGGGCATACCCCAACAATCTCCCACTTGCACTTAATCTAATGGTTGAGAAACCTCAAACCCATATTATTACAGTGCTTCTCATGCTTCTGCTGCGCCAGAGGCTTGGTAAGCGGGTCAGCCAGATTGTCGTCTGTATGAACCTTGCAAATTTTGATCTCGCCACGATCTATGATCTCCCGGATCAAGTGAAACCGTCTCTGTATGTGCTTGGACTTCTGGTGCGACCGTGGTTCCTTTGCCTGTGCGATTGCTCCAGTGTTATCACAGAAGATAACCAAAGGATCGACACTTGAAGGAACAACACCAAGTTCTCTCACGAACTTACGAATCCACACTGCCTCCTTGGATGCTTCCGAGGCTGCAACATACTTGGCTTCTGTTGTGGAATCAGCAACAGTTGACTGTTTGAAAATCTTCCACACCACTGCTCCACCATTCAAGCTAAAAACATAGCCTGATTGCGATCGGAAATCATCCTGGTCAGACTGGAACGAAGCATCAGTATATCCTTCAATACTGATTTCTTCCTCACCACCATATATCAAGAACATATCTTTGGTCCTCCGCAGATATTTTAAAATGTTCTTGACCGCAATCCAGTGCGCCATACCTGGATTACTTTGGAATCTACTGGTCACGCTTAACCCGTAAGCGACGTCTGGGCGAGTACACAACATCGCATACATAATGGACCCAATAGCCGAAGCATAAGGCGTATTGTCCATTTCATCTTTCTCAGTCTGTGTTTGTGGACACTGACTCTTCGAAAGATTCAGACCATGTCTGACTGGAAGATATCCTCTTTTAGAATTCTCTAAATGAAATCTCTCCAGGACTTTATCGATGTACGTACTCTGGCACAGCCCGAGAAGCCTCTTAGATCTATCCCTGTAGATCTTCACACCTAACACATAGGCTGCTTCTCCTAAATCTTTCATCTGGAAACATTTTCCTAACCATGCTTTAACAGCATGTAGTTCAGGAACATCGTTTCCAATGATCAAGATATCATCGACGTAGAGGACTAGGAATGTAATCACGCTCCCACTAAACCTCTTATATACACACGGGTCATCCTCGTTCTTGATGAAACCAAACTCAGAGATTGATTCATCAAAATGAATATTCCAGCTTCTTGATGCTTGTTTAAGTCCATAAATAGACTTCTTTAACTTGCATATTTTATGACGATCTGATGGATTAGTGAAACCCTCAGGTTGTGTCATATACACATCCTCATCCAGATTTCCATTAAGGAAAGCTGTCTTCACATCCATCTGCCAGATCTCATAATCATAATATGCAGCTATCGCGAAAAGAATCCGTATAGACTTAAACATGGCTACAGGTGAGAAAGTTTCATCATAATCTATCCCGTAGATTTGTTTGAAACCTTTCGCAACTAGCCTGCCTTTATAGGTAACTACGTTACCATCCATGTCAATCTTCTTCTTGAAGATCCATTTACAGCCTATAGGGATTACTCCCGGAGGCGGATCAACCAAATCCCAGACTTGGTTATCTGACATGGAGTCCATTTCGGCTCGCATAGCTTCAAGCCATCTAGCTGACTCCGGTCCACTGACCGCATCCGCATAAGTGAGGGGTTCATCATTATCAATGATGTAGACTCCGTCATAGCGCTCAGGCTAACGACGGATCCTTCCCGATCTTCGCGGTTCCCCTGATATTTGAGCCTCAGGTTGTTCAGTAACCTGATCTACCGGCTCAGGCTCATCCAACTGTGCTTGACTACTTTGTCCTTCCTCTGGATTCTCATCCAGCTTTATTTCTCTCCCACTGGCCTCTTGCAGAAGAAACTCCTTCTCAAGAAATATGGCCGTCCGAGCAACAAATACTTTGTTCTCCTTGGGATCGTAGAAATAATAACCCTTAGTTTCCTTAGGGTAACCGACAAAGATGCATTTATCAGATCTGCTCTCTAGTTTCCCAGAGGCGAGCTTTTTGACATAAGCCTCGCAACCCCAGATTCTGATGAATGTCAAGCTTGGCTGTTTCCCATACCATAACTCATATGGCGTCTTTGAAACTGCCTTGGATGGCACTCGGTTTAGTACCTTTGCAGCTGTTTCCAGTGCAAATCCCCAAAAGGAGTAAGGTAGAGTAGCCTGACTCATCATAGAACGAACCATATCAAGTAACGTTCTATTTCTCCTCTCGGACACACCATTCCATTGCGGTGTTCCTGGCGGAGTGAGCTGTGAGATAATCCCACACTCCTTCAGATAGTCAGTAAACGCATGACTCAGGTATTCTCCACCACGATCAGAACGAAGTGCCTTGATATTTCGGCCTAGCTGATTCTGTACTTCATTCTTGAACTCTTTGAACTTGTCAAAAGATTCAGTCTTATGTCTCATTAGATAGACATACCCATACCTACTGAAATCATCAGTAAAGGTAATGAAGTACTGATAGCCACCTCTGGCATGTTTACTAAACGGCCCACACACATCACTGTGTATAAGGTCAAGTAAACCTGAAGCCCTTTGACCTTTATTAAGAAAAGGTGACTTCGTCATTTTACCCATTAAACAAGCTTTGCATGTATCAATCTCCTCATAGGAGAATGATCCCAGCAGTCCATGATCATGCAACCGCTTAATGCGCTTCTTGTTAATATGGCCTAAACGACTATGCCATAACAAGGTGCTGTCATCAGCATACTTGGCTTTCTTATTATCAATGTTTTGTATAGAATATTCCATGTCCAACATGAATAACCCATTGTTAATTGAACCAGTTGCATAAACAATATTATCACAAGATAAAACACACTTTGAAATATTGCATTCAAAGGCAAATCCTTTCCTGACAAGAGCAGGAATAGAGATAATATTCTTGGTTATACTGGGTACAAAATAACAATTGTTTAATTCCAATACAATACCAGATGGTAAAGAAATGAAATAGTCTCCAACAGCAACAGCAGCAACCCGTGCCCCGTTTCCAACGCGTAGGTCTACCTCATGCTGTCCCAGCTGCCTTCTTCTCTTGAGTTCCTGCACATTTGAACAAATGTGAACTCCACATGCAGTGTCCAACACCCATGAAATAGAAGAAGAAGATAACATGACCTCAGTCACATATATACCTGAGCCAGAAGCGATGCTTCCCCTCTTATCTCCTTGGAGCGCTTTACAGTCCTTTTTCCAGCGACCCAGCTGGCCACAGTGGAAACACCTGTTGTCCTTGGACCGCTTCACCTTCTGTTTCAGAGCCTTACTGTAGTTCTTGACAGGGGCCTTGCCCTTCTTCCCCTTCTTCTTGTTCCTTGAAGGAACCATTAAGACAGAGGTTGAAGGCTTTCCCTTCAGAGTCTCCTCAGTAGTCAAGAGCATATTCAGCAGCTCTGCCGGAGTACAATCGATTTTGTTCATATTAAAGTTAATAATGAACGCATCGAAAGAAGGCGGGAGAGACTGCAGAATAATATCTACAGCAAGCTCTTGGTTGATGGTATGCCCCAGTTTTTCCAGAGCCTCCTTGTGCCCAATCATCTTGAGCACGTGAGCTCCCACTGGGCTCCCTTCAGCCAGTTTGCTCTGAAAGAAAAGCTTTGTCAGATTATAGCGTTCTGTCCTCGCCTGTGCAGCATACAGCATCTTGAGGTTCGCTATAATCTCTATAGCCGACATATCCTCATGCTGACGCTGTAGCGGTGGCGTCATAGACGCTAGCATCAGGCAAGCGACATCAATGCTATCATTGACGTGATTTTCATAGGCATCACGAACCGCCCTTGCGGCGTTCGCAGCGGGTTGAGGCGGCACAGCCGTCTCGAGGACATACAGTTTCCTCTCTGCCTTAAGAACGATCTTAAGGTGTCCGAACCAGTCAGAGAATTTCGGCCCAGCAAACTTCTCCCTTTCCAGTAGGGATCGCACATTGAAGCTCATGGTGTTCGTTGCTGCAGGAATCTACAACAATGCAAGAACAGCAAGGTCAGTATCAATGTTTAGAATCAATCCAGGACTTAAGAAAGATTCTTTTTCTCACTATTTTATCTGGCTGAAAAATCCAGCAAAACAGCCCGAAAGAGTAGAACTCTTTTAGTGAGATGGGATCCAGATTTCATACTTGGTCTCCGCGTCCCGCTCAGGCGAGATAAGATGCACAGAGATGACAAGCACTAATTTCTGGTAGGCTGTCCCAGCCAATCGCCAACTCGTGCGATTCCCCTTCATCTGGGCAATCCAGTAGACTGTGCCAACTGAGTTGGTACAACACAATCTCTGACCCCACAGATGGCTGCCTCCATGTGCTACCATATGCGCCACATATGTAGCCTACATGGTCAAGCTGACCCGACCTACTCCCTGGACCACCACGTGCTATGCTGAGCAACGAGAAGCGATAAATCCCTTCTCTGTAACACGCAGGTGAAATCCCGCACCGTCTGAAGATAGATGGACGTGCCCACTGAGTGGGTACAACACGGCTCCAACGATAGTCAGAACAGTGAGGTTTCGCGTCAGAAGGCATTACGTGCTTGATATTTTAGCGTTTGGATTTTAACGGTCTTTTATCTTCTTACTATCAGGAAAATCCTATGGCTATAGCAGAAGATAAATAAATCATGCTGTTCTACTTATATAATCAATAACAGAAAGCATGGATCTTATGTGGTAAAAGCCCATAGCCTAAGTAAGACCTAAGATACTTAAGTCTTCACTTGCTCTTCATGGGTCTTTAGCACCTCATCTGGTCCAACCCAGGCCCCTTGCGCCAAGAGCACCTCAGGTGCGCCACCAGCTGAATGCCCCTCTGGGATGTGTGCCTTTGTGCTCTTGTCTAATCAAAATACACTTTGATCTATCTAGACAAGTTTGACTCGCAGGTCAATTACACAATAAATTAATTAAAAAGTGATTCGCAGATCCCAATAATATTAATTTACAGGTTTACTTCCAGGCTCGCAGGCCCCAGCACAGCACACATTTAACATGGGCAGCCCACATAAGAATAAATAAACAAGCATCATGGCATCATTCAAACAACATGTGATCCATTGCAAAGAAAATAAACTTTTGAAAACCCATTGGCATCAATTTTAATTTCCTTATGTGCCCTACAACCTTACAACGGTTCATTGATAGGGATCCACTCAACAATCTAGTTAGATCCATGCCCTTGCATGCACCAAGTCCTAACTGACTCGAGTTGACCTAATGGTCAACCATGCATGCGCCAAGGGCTGAACAACCAACATGAGTTCTGGCAAGCGGGTGTGACCCCGGGCCTAACTCATGTGTGTTCACTGGTTGTCTCAACCAGACCTCGCTACACGCCTGTGATGCAATCGACCTATAGCCACCTCGTGCTTGCGCACAGGTGCCATCTGGTCGATCCATCTAGGCTGTCAGATGGTCTGATCAGACTATTGGATCTAACCTAGAGGGTGACTTCAACCCCATCAACCCGTCTAAGGGTTTATAGTAAGTGCATATAGATCTAATTGTTGCGCGCAAGTAAACATGTTTTTATGAAATACCATTCAACAAACTAAACATGCGCCAACACATGCGCCAACAAGATCATGCTAAAACATGAACAAAACACATGCGCCAACACATGCGCCAACCAGATCATGCTAAAACATGAACAAAACACATGCGCCAACACCTAAAACTTAGCATGTAGATTCGCATGTGAAAAAGATCTATACTAGAGCGCAAACAAGGATCACAAAACATAGCAATCATATGAATCATATAAGATCCTAGCTCTGATACCAATTGAAGAGTCCCCTTCAAGGGGGAGCGCAAGCGGATAAAACCCCTTTCAAGAGGGGGGCCGAAACCCTAAGGGAGGGGGCGCATGCAATTTTGCTAGGGTTTCAACTATACAATCGCTTATATGCTCACATAATCAACTTTGATAGATTGATTAGAACAAGAGGGAGATTCATACCAACGCCATTGCCTTGGAGGTCGGCTTGGAAGAAGAGAGCAACTTAGATCTCCTCCAAAAGTTCACACACAAGATGAAGATCGCCTACCCCTTGTGATGCTTGTGCTAGCAAGAATCTATAAGGGTCCTTGCCGTATGGAAGGGAAGGGAAATTCTTGCTTGGCGAGACTTCCTTCTCTTGTTTTCGTCAAGTGCCTTCTTCCACCGAATGGAGAAGCCTTCACAAGAGATTTCGGCAAGAGAGTAACCTCCCACACTAATGTGGAGGCGTTACACACAATCCACTTGAAACCGAATTCCAAAAATGGAAAGTATTCAAGGCTCAAGCGTTCACCCTTAAGTGAACCAAGCCCTTAACTCATCTCCCATGAACCATGCGCTCATCCATGAGCCGGTTCAATGTCGGTTTGGTCCAAGACCAATTAACCCAAGCCATATGGTCTAGATCACAATAAACCCTAAAGGTTCAAGATCTAACCGTTCATTTCTTGATGCTCCTGATCTCACCGATCTAGCATCATCTCTCTCGATCGAAGTTTACCGATCTCAAGCCCTAATCAATCAAACATGATCAGACCAGATCTCACTTACAATCAGAGATTAAATCCCTTTAAACTGAACCCAAACAATTCAGTCCACACGATCTGACTCAAGTAAGCCATATCATCAAATTGTGCGACCCTGAGGGTTTCCTTTAAATGTCGGTAACGATAACTCACGTTATCACGATCAGTGAGGGGTATCTAGCAACACATCACTGTCTCCCGATATAAAGGAAAGAGTCTTCCAAGACTACTCCCAAAACACAGCACAAGGGTGAATGCACTTCACTAGGCATACATGTTTCCTTTGCCACTGGATGTTCTTATTGGACAAGCGGGTCAAGCTTGTAACTCCAATATGATGAGCATGATCAGATCAGATGAACATAGTCATCTGGGTATGGCCATACACATTCTCAATCATCTCATCCAAGGGGGCCCTTTTAGAACATCACACTCCTTGAACAAGGAGACGGCAATCCTTTATCTATCACTAGTGTCCTAACCTGACTCATGATCATTATCCAAGATAGTCTATAATCATTATGTTTCAAATGATATTGAACTACCTCAAAACAATGACATTCATCATTTAGAAACACAAGTGATCTCAAGTCAGAGGACATGTGCCACTTGTTGCAATCAAGGATCATTCACATTGTGACAAGCAATTGAATATCCTAGTAGGGTCTGTCCAGTACATCCAATGTACCCATGAGTCTACATCTTATTCCATGCTCGAAGCATCCTATAAGATTAGAACACATATTAGTCTCAATCATATCAAGGCTGTCTCATGTTCACCAAGATATCTCGACTAAGGACTTTATAGCATGTCAGCCTAGCTGAACAGCTTTGAGACATTATTCTGAAGTACACTTATTGCAGCAGACAAGGTAACAACCTGAATAACAACCATGCCTTTATAAACATAAGAGTTTATTACATGATACTTTTACAATCCCAAGGCCTCAAACATTAGCCTTAAGGGCATACCCCAACAGCTACACGCCTGTCTGCAGTCGACCCATAGCCATCTCGTGCTTGCGCACAGATGCTATCTGGTCGACCCATCAAGGCTGTCAGATGGTCTGATCAGACTGTTTGGATCTAACTCAGGGGATGACTTCAACCCTAATAACCCGTCTAAGGGTTTAAAGCAGGGCCTTAGATCTAGTGTAAGTCGCGCATGTGATATAGTTTTTTTTTTTTTGAGAAAAACAAGAATGCACCAACATACATGCGCCATAGACTAACACATTCAAGTTTCGCATGTGCAACAACTTAAAATGAAATTTTCGCATGTCAACTAGATCTAAGCGCATATGGATCACAAAAGGCTTTAAGCAATCATAAAAACATGCATCAATTTGGCTCTGATACCAATTGAAGGTCCCCTACAAGGGGCGAAACCCTAAAACATGCGCTAAACAAAACTTGCATGGGCGGAATCTAGGGTTTCCTAAGATCGGATAGCATGTATTATGATCAACTTTAACAACAGAAAAGGAATTCATACCGAAGCCATATGAAGGATGTCGCCTTGGAAGCAAGAGAACAAAAGAGGTCTCCTCCAAATCGTCACACACAAGATGATGTCGCTTTCTCTTTTGGTGCTCCTTGTGCTAGCAAGGTTCCAAGAGGTCTTGATCGAATGGGAGGGAAGATGATCTCCTTGCTTGGCGAAACTTTCTCCTCTTGTCGTCTAAGCTTTCTCACACGAGAATGCTTCTCCAAAGAAAACCAAGGAGGCGACAAAGGCGTGAAGAGGCGAGAGAGAGGCGACGTGAGATCATGGACACGTTTGAGAACATGCTATCTAAAAATAGCAAAGTCCAAACGTTCATGCGACCATGCATTACCCCAATCGAAAATGCCTCACCACCTGAACCATGCGCTCATCCAATGAGTTGGTTCAAATCGATTTAGTTCAACAACCAAATAAACCAAGCAATTAGTCCAGATCATAATAAACCACTGAGGCCTAAGATCTGACCGTTGATCTCTTAATGCTCTTGATCTGACCGATCTAGCATCTATTCTCTTGATCGAAGCTTACCGATCTCAAGCCCTAATCAATCAAACATGATTAGACCAGATCTCACTTTTATTCAGAGCGTAAATCCCTTTAAACTGAACTCAAACAATTCAGTCCACACGATTTGACTTAAGTAAGCCATATCATCAAATTGTGCGACCCTAAGGGTTTCCTCTAAATGTCGGTAACGACAACTTACGTTATCACGATCAGTGAGGGGTATCTAGCAACACATCACTGTCTCCCGATATAAAGGAAAGAGTCTTCCAAGACTACACCCAAACTACAGCACAAGTGTGAATCCAATTCACAAGGCATGCATATTTCCTTTGCCACTGGATGTTCTTATTGGACAAGCGTGTCAAGCTTGTAGCTCCAATATGATGAGCATGATTAAAACAGATGAACACAGTCACCTGGGTATGGCCATACACTTTCTCAATCATCTCATCCAGGGGGCCCCTTTAGAACACCACACTCCAATTATAGAGACGGCAATCCTTTGTCTATCACTAATGCCCTAACCTGACTCAAGCTCACCATCCAAGATAGTCTATAACCATTATGTTTCAAATGATATTGAACTACCTCAAAACAATGACAATCATCATTTAGAAACACAAGTGATCTCAAGTCAGAGGAAATGTGCCACTTGTTACATTCAAGGATTATTCACATTGTGACAAGCAATTGAATATCCTAGTAGGGTCTGTCCAGTACATCCAATGTACCCATGAGTCTACATCTTATTCCATGCTCGAAGCATCCTATAAGATTAGAGCACATATTAGTCTCAATCATATCAAGGCTGTCTCATGTTCACCAAGATATCTCGACTAAGGACTTCACAGCATGTCAGCCCAGCTGAACAGCTTTGAGACATTATTCAGAAGTACACTTATTGCAGCAGATAATGTAACAAACTGAATAACAACCATGCCTTTATAAACATAAGAGTTTATTACATGATACTGATACAATCCCAAGGCCTCAAACATTAGCCTTAAGGGCATACCCCAACAACACCTTCTAAAGATAAATGGGTGTCTCCCACGAGGGTGAAAAACAGTTCACAACACCACTGATCGATAGCTTGATGAGGGCTACACGTTAGAAGGCTACTAGACTTGATATTTTGAGTGAGGGTTTTTAAGGTCTCATATCTCAATTTTATCTTATGTCTAACATTACATGCATGCAATCCTATAGTGATAACATAACGATAAAACATCACAGGCATGCTTGGCTTTAGCAAATAAGAAAAGCAGTAAAGGATGATGTGATCATAGCCCATTCAAGACATTGAAACAACCTATGCCAAAACGGGTTTAACTCTTGACCTAGGACACAAGCCCCTAAAACAAGACCTTATTGGTGTATATGCCCTGAGACCTATATTTGGTCAACCTACGTACTACTTGACATTGATACATATATATCATTTTGGCATTCTCGTTATCATTGTTTGTCTACATATACGATTATGTACTTACATGATAATGTCCCTAGAGACAGATTAGATCTATGCTCAAATAATTGTCCCTAGTCAATGTACCTGAGTAGATATGGGATAGCTCTGGTACTTGTGAGACTGGTATATGGGCTGGTTAGGCACGAGGTGCTAACGCAGACATATGTGAGTATCAGTCGTGATATGCTAGATTGACCTACTGTGAGGTAATAACTTGGTGCCATAAGTTATCCTCACAAGTGATAGGAGATACATTGATCCTTAAACTTAAGGTCATTAACTCTTCTATATGGTTAGGGACATGCTTTGATGCAACCTAACACCTCGCCGTAGTTGGGAGGTTATAAAGGCTGTACTTGAGTATGTCACAACCCATATATGAAGATCAATGTACAGATAGAAGGATTTGCCCCTTCTTAAGGGAAGCTTGATATCGATGGAGCTCCTCTATGGTTCTATGTCTGAAAGTGTATGGCCATACCCAGGTGAAACCTGATTTAGTCTTAACCATGTGATTGGGTAAAAGCAAGTGATGACACACTTGTCCAATCGGATATCAGTTCGGCAAAGGGACTATAATGTATCTGTACGTAGTTACGATGATGGGGATGTCGATGTCGATATACATTCCGATGACTTGGGTAGCAGCGATGCACTGCTAGGTGACACTCACTACTTGTTGTGACCTTAGGTCAGCACTGTCAACATGAGAGGAACCTACAGGATTGCACACCAAGATACTCGAGTTCTCGCATTGATCGAGAAGCTTTATGATTGAGTTATTAGATAACTCGGATCTATTTTAGAGATTTCATCAATGCGAATGGGCCTGATGAGATGGAAGAGAGTTATTGGAGCCAAACTTCATTTTTGGCAAGTTGACCCGAATTTGACCATGGTTGGTCACTTTTGGATTAGAGTTGCATTGGATTGGATCCAATGGCTTAATCAACCCATGCAATGAAGTTTGGGCTTGCTCATTACCCAATGAGGCCCAATGACAAGTTGTTATGAAGAATGAATGGGCTAAAAGGGTATAATGGGAAGAAGTCTCACCCCATTGGCGCCTAGGGGCATAATGGGGTGAGGGAGGCGCCTTTTGCTTCATTAGGAAGAATTATGCACCTAGCCCTTCAACCTTTGATGGTATGATTGCTTCTAAGGCATGTCTTGGGGCTGATATGACATTTGGGCAAATATGGATAGGTTGAATGAGATTTATGGTAAAGTCTTGGAGACTTTCCTTACCGCAAACCCTAATTGTCAACCCCTTATCCTAGCTGAACACTTGTCATGATCTAAGCCCATGCCAAACCGCCTCTTGCTCTTATAAAAGAGACCCCTTGTCGCCCCCTCTTGTGACACCAATTCTTAAAGGCGTGAACAAGGGCAAAGGGAGCGAGAGCATCAACGGTGGCGCATCCCTCTTCCATCAAGCTGCAAGCTTCCTCCTCTTGGCATAAAAGTTGGAAGGCTTGGCAACATCTTCTTCATCTCCTCTCCTTCTCCTCTTGGCTCATCTTCCCATGAAGGTGGCGCAAGCTTTGAAGAAGGTGACCTAAGGCTTCGATCTTCTTCCCGAGGCTAGCACCGGGCGAGGAAGAAGAGAGCTCAAGGCATCCATGTGTGTGAGACTGCAGAGGGCGAATGCTTGGGTGTCTACCTCGACATCGACTCCACGCTTGCTCTAGGTACCTACTATCACATAGTGTCGACCCCCTCACTTGACGATCTTCACTGGGTTTTTGGGACTGGCCTGTTTCGGGGATATTCTTCCGCTGTGCAATGTAATATATAATGTCCATCTCTGAAAAATTATAAAATATGCTCGGGGTTTCCCAACGGTGGTATCAAAGCAACTTGCGAGCCTCGAACGATGTTCTTTCATGCTTTTCCAAGCTCACATGCCATATTTCAATTTTTGAAAATTGCATATATGTATGGTGCATGTTTTTCTTTAAGTAGAAAAATTATAAGTTTCTTGTTCCTATCCACTTTTCAATCTCTTTTGGATTTTTGGGTTATTTTTCTTGATTGATTTAAGATCAAAGGCGCACGTAATTTTGTCAAGTAGGACGGGCATTGTGTCTTCGGACTAGCCGAGTCTCTTGATCTGACAAAATTGCCACACGATATGATCTATGAAATCATCATGAAAGATTAATCGCAAATAACCAAAAGATTTGTGAGAAGAAGATGAGGAAAAGAGACTTGTTTTATGAAAAAGTAAAATTTTAGATTTTATGTTTTACATGAGCATGTAGAATTGCATGAGTAAGTGCCTTGATTGTGCATGATATTTGTGATCATTGGTCAAACCCCCTTTTTGCATGCCTGTGATGTATTCTTGTGAGGCCTGTGTGCCACTTTTCTTTTTCTTCAAGATGAAGATTAGGGGGTGCATCTTAGATGATACTTGGCGCATGCTTGCTTGCTTGGTTGCGCATCTTTGCTTTATGTGTTAGTGTTTATGCCTAGCAGACCAATGTATGGACATGGTCCAGCATTATTTGAATGTACTTTGATAGAATTGACATTAATGATAAAGGCATGGTCGTTATTATGCAGATTGCTTTACCTGCGTTGATGTATTGAATTGCATAAATAATGTCCCAGGAGTTTGGTTGGATCCATTCTCATAAGTAATCCCCATTCAAGGCGCCTTAGCCGATATGGGACAACTTGGTGCATGAGAGATTGGTGTATGGGCTGGTTAGGGGCGGGGCACAGTAACGCAGACATACCTATGCATTGGATGCACTAGAGTGACCCACTATGAGGATTGACTTATCTAGTCAACTGGTCAATCTCACATGCAAGAGGTTTGCATTAATACTTAGACTTGAGGCATTCATGTCTAGATATGATGACGGGTATGTTTTGATACAGTCTTACGTCTCTCCGTAAATGGGTGATCAAGACGACTATCATTGGACATATCATAAGTCATATGGAGATATGGATGACCAATAGTAGGATTTGCCCCTTCCTTGATTGGAAGCATGATATCCACTTTGGGGTGCCCCACCTAGATAACTCTCACCACTTATGATGTTTAATCATCATTGCCATCATCATTTGGATCCTATGGGGTCACACACAATAGACTCTTGATGTTGTTTTTATGATCTAGATATCTCGGAATATATATTTGAGTTCATTCTGATCCTAAGTCCAAGACAGATTCATAGTTGAATCTGAGTCCAATTGGGATTTATGGGTTTATGTATATCCTGGCCAATTATGTACTCTATATGGGAGTTGAACTTGGACTTGGGACTATAAACCATGTTGGATTCGAATCCTAATTCAATTAGGAGTTGGAATACTAATCCTATTAGGAATTGGAATCCTAATCCAACTAGGAGTTGGAATCCTAATTCAATTAGGAGTTGGAATCCTAATCCAACTAGGAGTTGGAATCCTAATTTAATAAGGAGTTGGAATCCAAATCCTATGAGGAATTAAAGGTATCATCCCTAACACATCCTTGTGTTCTCTCTCTCGCATGGATCCTTGGGAAAGGAATGTGTTTTGGGTGTAATGCTTCTTCCACTGCGTCCTGGCACTGCAATTTTTTTTTAAAATTACACCCGGCATTCACCAACAGTGGCATCAGAGCTACTTGTGAGAAACACAAGGTGTACATATGCTTGTGTGAAAAAGTTTTCAAAAATATTTCTATCTCCCTAACGTGTTTCACCTAAAAGGCGCTTTCATCCAAACTTCTCTTATCGTTTTTATGGCCGAAATTTGGATTGTGTTTATGATGGATTTAAGACCAAAGGCACACATAATTTTGTCAAATAGGATGGGTATTATGTATTCGGACTGGCCGAGTCTCTTGATCTGACAAAATTGCCAACTGATAGGGTCCATGAAATCATCATTAAACTTGATCCCAATTTTAGCATAAATTTGATTGAGAGAGTGCTTTGGATGGAGTTGGCGCATAAGGGGATAAAATTTGACTATTCTGGTTTTTCAAATTTTATATATGCGCCACTTGTCTTTTCCATGGGTTGATATGGTCATTGCAAGTGCCCTCCTGTGTTGTGATGTGGAAGGATGTTTCCACCTGTGATGAATGCTTGTAATATCTTTCTGCCACCTGCGTTTGGTTCTCCCCCCCCCCCCCCGATGTTGATATAAAAATTTTCATCTTGCTTTAGAATAGATGTAGAATTGTTTTCATAAGATAGGTTAAGGTTCATCAAGACAACAAGGTGTCTTCTTCAACCGATTTTAGAGTGGCGCCAGCTTTGGAAGCTTGGTGATGGATTTGCAGTTGGAGGAAGGGATGCTTTCTTTCGGCTTCTGGCATGGGCTGATCTACTAAAGGGACTCGCAACCCTTGGATGCATGATAACATATCACATGGCTCGTGATATATTATATATATGAAAAGGGCTATGACCATATCGACTATATTAGCAAGCCTGTCATGGTTTATTATTTTCTCCATAGCATGCCTGTGATGTTTTTCCTTTTGCTGCCACCATAGAAAAATTGCATACTAGAAAAGAATAATAATCAATGAATAAACTCTCCCCCTAATATCAAGTCAATAAGCCTTCTGATGTGTAGCCCTCGTCAAACCATCGATCGATGGACTGTGAACTGTTTCTCACCCTCGTGAGACACACCCATCTATCTTTGGAAGGAGTGTGGTGACAACAGTTTCCCCAGTCCAGTTTTAACCTGGACGTGCCTTCGCAAGAAAACTCGTTGGCCCTGGGCATAACAATCAGGTTAGACTTGACTAGTTTTCATACGTCACTAACATGATTAAATACTAGAGGCTATGCCCAAACCCCGAAAAGAGAGTTTACACTACAAGATTCATCACGAAATACATGAAATCTCTCATACAAATTGATTCAACCCAGAGGGAGGGGTAGATCCTTGATGGAAGAAGGTCCAGCACGCTGCTCTATATCGGAACGGAGAAGAAATCGCGCCGGAACAGTGTTGTCACCCAGAAAATCACCCCAAAATCCTAGGTCTCACCATTCTTGTTCGTTCTCATCAACCGCTTGATCAAATCTAATGATTCTAGTCCCAAATCATGCGTATCCAAGTAAGGAAGGTCTCCATAAAGTTTTGGCAAATTCTGCTTCTAAAATAGAAAGTTATGGGCGAAAAACCGGACGTCTGTCGAACTGGGCAAGACGATGCACCGCCGTGCATGGATGCACGGCCGTGCCTGTGTATGGCTCGGTGACATAATTTTTTTGGAAAAATTGCTCTTCATGGCCGTGTAAGGGTTCACGGGTGTGCCCGTGAATGTTTCGTCAAAAGATCTGAAAGTGCAAGTTCATACACGGCCGTGCATGGATACACGACCATGCCCGTGAAGAGCACAGAGAACTCCATTTGAACAGAAATTCGACGTGTAGCTTCGTCTCATCATGAATATTCGTCCCATATCCTTAGATCTTCCAAATTTCATCTATTTTAGGGTGAAATACCTGCATTTCAATAAAACAAAGGAAAAGTAAAGACTCTGAAGAATATTGAGCAATTAAGCGAATAATTGAGACAAAACATGCATTTTACTTCTAAATAATAATAAAATTAAGCCACAATATATCATATATTTGCATGTCATCAAAATACATCGGACTTAAAGTTTTGCTTGTCCTCAAGCAATTGGATTGTCTAGAACACAGTGATGAGATGGAATGGGGGATCTCGAATAGCTTAAGTAGGTCAGGTAAGGTTATAGGTTAATCACACAAAGTCCCAAGTTATAATACAGCATCAAAAGCAAATTAAACTAGGTATTACTAGTGCAATCTATTAGAGCATGCGAAATTGACAGTACCAAAAGCCTTTACAATACATCTCACCTAAATGACATAATTGATCAAGCATCCACAGAGTAAATAATTGTATACCAAGTTATGGGAAAATAGCATCAGTACCAAATAGTCCCTATGTGGGGCCTTTTTTTTTAGAACAGTGCCAAACCATAGAAGAGCGGAGCATCTTGGCTTCGGTACCACTTGTTGGTGTATATGCCCTATAGACCAATGTTTGGACATGGTTGGGCATTGCTTAAATGTACTTTGATAGAATTATTATTCTCTTTAAAGGCATGGTCGTTATTATGCAGACTTCTCTACCTGCGTTGATGTATTGAGTTGCATAAATAATGTCCCAGGAGTTTGGTTGGATCCATTCTCGTAAGATATCCCCAGTCAAGGTACCTTAGCAGATATGGGACAGCTTTGGTACATGTGAGACTGGTGTATGGGCTGGTTAGGTGCGAAGCACAGTAACGCAGGCATACAGGTGCATTGGATGCACTAGAGTGATCCACCGTGAGGATTGACTTGTCTAGTCAACAAGTCAATCTCAAATGCAAGAGGTTTGCATTGATCCTTAGACTTGAGGTATTCATGTCTAGATTTGATGATGGGTATGCTTTGATATAGTCTTACGTCTCTCCGTAATTGGGAGACCAAAACGACTGTCATTGGGCATGTCATAAGTCGTGTAGAGACATGGATGACCAATAGTAGGATTTGCCCCTTCCTTATTGGAAGCATGATATCCACTCAGGGGCACCCCACCTTATTGGTGCATGACAGGAATGTGTGGCCACACTAGTTGAGTCATGACCAATGCATTGGATTGATAAACTTGAGACTAATCCAATGGCAGGATATCAGTTTAGGCAAAGGGATCCATAATGCAATGGGAATCCTCGTTGCTTGTTAGGAGTTGTTGCCATAATGACTTAAGTCCTATGACATGGGTAGTAGTGATGTGTTGCTAGATATCCCTCACTACTTATGATGTTTACATCATTGCCATCGTCATATGGATCCTACGGGGTCACACGCAATAGACTCTTAACGTTGCTTTAATCAGAAGCCTTATGATCAAGTTATTGGATAACTTGGATCAATTTGGAAGATTTCATCAGCACCAATGGGCCTGATGAGTTAGAAGAAAGTTATTGGAGCCAAACTTTAATTTTGGCAGGTTGACCCGAAATTGACCTTAATTGGTCACATTTGGATTACGGTTGCATTGGATTAGATCCAATGGCTTAATCAACCCATGCCATGAAGTTTGGGCTAGCTCATTATCCAATGAGGCCCAATAATTAGTTGTCATGAAGAGGGAATTGGCTTAAAAGGGTATAATGGGGAGAAATCTCACCCCATTGGCGCCTAGGGGCATAATGGGGTGAGGGAGGCGCCTTTGCTTCATTATGGAAGTAAAGGACGCCTAGCCCCTCTTCCTTGGATGGAATACTTGCCTCTAAGGCAAGTCTTGGGGCTGATATGGCTTGAGAACTTTTATGGGAAATTCCTAGGCGCATATGGATATAGGGAAGAAGTATATGGTAATGTCTTGGAAACCTACCTTACCTCAAACCCTAGTTTCTCCAAAGACACCACCCTAGCCGAATTCCTCTTGCATGTTGCACCTAGCCTCTTCTCCTTTGATGGTAGGAATGCATTTGGGGCATGTCTTGGGCTGATATAGTGCTTGGACATTTTGTTAGTGTATATGCCCTGCAGACTAATGTATGGACATGGTCAGGCATTGTTTGAATGTACTTTGATAGAATTAATGAAATTGATATAATCAATAAAGGCATGGTCGTTATTATGCAGATTGCTTTACCTGCGTTGATGTATTGAATTGCATAGATATTGTCCTAGGAGTTTGGATTGGATCCATTCTCACAAGCTATCCCCAGTCAAGGTACCTTAGCAGATATGGGACAACTTTGGTACATGTGAGACTGGTGTATGGGCTGGTTAGGTGCGGGGCACAGTAACACAGACATACAGGTGCATTGGATGCACTGGAGTGATCCACCATGAGGATTGACTTGTCTAGTCAACAAGTCAATCTCACATGCAAGAGGTTTGCATTGATCCTTAGACTTGAGTTATTCATGTCTAGATTTGATGATGGGTATGCTTTAATACAGTCTTACGTCTCTCCGTAATTGGGAGATCAAAACGACTGTCATTGGGCATGTCATAAGTCATGTAGAGACATGGATGACTAATAGTAGGATTTGCCCCTTCCTTATTGGAAGCATGATATCCACTCGGGGCGCCCCACCTTATTGGTGCATGACAGGAATGTGTGGCCACACTAGTTAAGTCATGACCAATGCATTGGATAATAAACTTGAGACTAATCCAATGACAGGATATCAGTTCAGGCAAAGGGATCTATAATGCAATGGGAATCCTCGTTGCTTGTTAGGAGTTGTTGCCATAATGACTTAAGTCCTATGACATGGGTAGTAGTGATGTGTTGCTAGATACCCCTCACTACTTATGATGTTTACATCATTGCCATTGTCATATGGATCCTACGGGGTCACACGCAATAGACTATTGACGTTGCTTTAATCAGAAGCCTTAGGATCAAGTTATTGGATAACTTGGATCCATTTGGAAGATTTCATCAGCGCCAATGGGCCTGATGAGTTGGAAGAAAGTTATTGGAGCCAAACTTCATTTTTGGCAGGTTGACCCGAAATTGACCTTAATGCGTCACATTTGGATTAGGGTTGCATTGGATTGGATCCAATGGCTTAATCAACCTATGCCATGAAGTTTGGGTTAGCTCATTATCCAATGAGGCCCAATAATAAGTTGTCATGAAGAGAGAATTGGCTTAAGGGGTATAATGGGGAGAAATCTCACCCCATTGGCGCCTAAGGGCATAATGGGGTGAGGGAGGCGCCTTTGTTTCATTATGGAAGTAAAGGGCACCTAGCCCCTCTTCCTTGGATGGAATACTTGCCTCTAAGGCAAGTCTTGGGGCTGATATGGCTTGATGGCTCTTTTGGAAAGAGCTTAGGCGCATATGGATAGTAGGGTAAGGTTTATGGTAAGATCTTGGAGACTTACCTTACCTCCTAACCCTAATTCCCCTCAAACCCTTACTTAGCCGAATTCCTCTTTCATGTTGCGCCTAGCCTCTTCTCCTTGGATGGAAAGAATGCCTCTATAGCATGTCTTGGGCTGAGGTATTGCTTGGGGCGCAAGACAATGTCTTGGCGCATAAGGAAGGGTTGAATGGGTTTAAGGAAATGTCTTGGAGACTTTCCTTGCCACAAACCCTTTCATCCTAGCCATACACTTGTCCTAATCCTAGCCCTTGCCCAAACCGCCCCTTGTCCTATTAATAGGACCCTTGCCGCCCCTCTTGTTGGTTGTTGATCGTGTGGACAACATCTTGGAGGGGTGACATATCTCTTGGAGAGACTTGAAGTGCAAGGGGCGAGAGCAACATAGGCTTGGCGCAATCTTCTTCCTTGGAGCCGAAAATTCTTCCTCTTCCTCTCTTCTTTGGCGCAAGGATTCTTTGTGCTTGGTGGCGTCTTTTTGCCACAAGCCTTCATCGTTCCTTGGCCATAGGCGCACCTTGGAGGTGGCGCAAGCAAAGAAGAAGAGGGAAGTCCTTGGCGGCATCTTCCCTTTCCCCTCCTTGGCGCATGTTCTTTCGAAGGTGGCGCAAGTGAGGTGAAGGCTTGATTCTCTTCCCGAGGCTAGCACCAAGCGTGGAAGGGAGCAACGATCAAGGAGTCGACGCGTGGATACTTGTAGAGGACGAGCACTTGAGCGTCTTCAACTTGGCACCTTCATCCTAACAAGCAATAAAGGTACTAACCCTAACACATCTTTGTGTTCTCTCTCTCGCATAGATCCTTGGGAAAGGAATGTGTTTCGGGTGTAATGCTTCTTCCACTGCATCCTGGGACTGCAAAATTTTAAATTACACCCGGCATTCCCTAACAGTGGTATCAGAGCTACTTGCGATAAACACAAGGTGTACGTTTGCTTGTGTGAAAATTTTTTTGAAAATTTTTCTTCTATCCATGCGCGTTTCACGTAGAAAGCGTTTTCATCCAAACCTCTCTACTCATCTTTGTGGCTGAAACTTGGATTTTGTTTTTGGTTGATTTAAGACCAAAGGCGTACGTGGTTTTGTCAAGTAGGACGGGCATTGTGTCTTCGGACTGGCCGGGTCTCTTGATCTGACAAAACTGCCAGCCGATAGGGTCTATGAAATCATCCTAGAACTTTATCTGAATTTTAGCATAAATTTGGTTAAGTGAGTGTTTTGGATGATGTTGGCGCATAAGGTGATAAAATTTGATTTATCCGGATTTTCAAATTTTATATGCGCCACTTGATTGGGTTGATATGGTTGTAGCGAGTTCCCTCCTGTGTTGTGATGTGAAAGCATGTTTCCACTTGTAATGAATGCTTGTAAAATCTCTTTCCACCTGCGTGTGGTTCTCTCCCTATCTTGTTGTAAAGGAATTTTCCATCTTCTTTAGAATAGATGTAGAGTTATGAGAAAGGTTAAGGCTTCATCTTGACAACAAGAAGTCTTCTTCAATCGGAGTCAGAAGTGGCGCCAGCTTTGGAAGCGTGGTGATGGATTTGCAGTTGAAGGAAGAGATACATGCTTTCGGCTTTTGGCATGGGCTGATCTGCTTTAGGGACTCGCAACCCTTGGATGCACGATAACATGTCACATGGCTCGTGACAAGTTATGTGTATGAAAAGGGCTATGACCATATCGACCAAACTAGCATGCCTGTGATGGTTTATTATTTTATCCATAGCATGCCTGTGATGATTTTCCTTTGCTGCCATAATCATAGGAAAACTGCATGCTAGAAAAGAATAAAATAAACATGCAAAACTCTCATTGAAATATCAAGTCAAATAGCCTTCTAACGCGTAGCCCTCATCAAGCTATCGATCGGTGGTGTTGTGAACTGTTTCCCACCCTCGTGGGACACACCCACTTATCTTTAGAAGGTGTGCGGTGACAATGATTTCCCCAGTCCAGTTTTAACCTGGGCGTGCCTTCGCAAGGAAATTCGTTGGCCCCGGGCATAACGGTTAGGACCAGACTTGACTAGTTTTTCATATGTCACTGACATGATGAATCACTAGAGGCAGCTATTGAGAGGATAGGGTTCTGTGTTGTATCCAGCCCTCGCTGGACACAGGGCGCCTAGTCTGTCTTAACTAAGAGGAATAGTGCGCGGCACAATTGGCTGGCATGCCTACCTAAGGAAGCATGGGACTCTCTGTGCATCTCAACTCACCCTCGTGAGTCGCGGAGACCTCACGTGAAATTAGGATCCTACTCACATATTTCCAAGTTGAGTTTGAGAGTTATCAACTTGTTAAGGAAATAGTGGGAGTATATCATTTAATTTAAAGTCCTTGTTAAATGCTTTATCAAAGTACTTATTTTGCTTGTTTGCTTATTGTAGATGATTCCATCTCCTGAACCAAGATTGAAACTTCTTAAAAATAATCTGGATGGAACAAATTGGACAAGATGGTTCAGACTTTTGTCCAAACTTCTAGAACATGAGAATATGGTCTATCTTCTTGAAAGACCTCCAACCCAGCCCTGTATATATTTTTGTACAGAGTGGGAGTGGAATGTCTATCTTGAACATTGTGTGGATAATGAACATTACACTGCTCTTATTTTGAGGTGCTTGACCCCTGAGGTCCAGGTTGAGTGTGATGAGATGGGGATTTATGATATGATCATACATCTTCGACGTCTCTTCACACCGGGCACTTCAAATAGTGATCAAGAGAGTGTTGTTGGATCTTCTGGGTGTTTGCCTGAATCCAGGAATGACTATGGTTCCGTATCTTCGAAGCTAAAACTTCGGAAGACTGGGAATGCATGGAAATTTCAAGATGGATTAAGGCCCAGGAAGAGCATGGCACAAAAGAAGGGATGTTATCCATCTGCTTCAGGTATTGTGTTACTGAGGTCTTTATGTCTACTTCTTATTCATGGGTACTGGGTACCGCATGAGGAGCTTACATATGTCTTTTCATATGCAGGGGCTCAAAAGAAGTAGGACAATAAGGCTTGGTGGGATCGACTTTCGAGTCAGGGACAGAGCATTGGATGCTGCTGTTGATGTCATCTCACTACCTTCAAAGACTTCAACTAGAACTTTGCTATTATGTACTAGCTTTTGTATTAGAACATTATGTCCATTATTTTGAATGGATTTTTAGTTTGAAATAAATTGGTATTTCCTTAAATCTGGAATGTTCTATAGTAGTGGTACAATTGATAATAGCTTGTAGTTCTGTGTGTAACACTGAATAGATCAAATCCAATGATTCAATCAATACCATCTCTTTGCATTGTCTCTTGGGCCATAAGACATAAGTCACATCCAAAAGTCCATGGACTATTGGGATTATTATCCTTTCAGGGTTATGATATATGGGTGCCTTGTCTAATGGACAAGATGACAGATGCTACCTTCATTTAGGAAGGAGAGAGAGGTTAGATGCTTGTTGGATCTAGTGCACAGCAATGTGTATAGACCCATGGAGACAAGTACTAAGTGGTATACTTCATTAAGTTGGGATATGTCATATCCAACACGTAACTTTGGAGAAATTCAAGAAGTTAAGAAATGAAGTATAGAATCGAATTGGAGAATCTATTAAAACCCTTTGATTGGATCAAAGTGGGAAGTGAAGAATTTGATGACTATCTTGAGGAGTGTGGGGTTGTCTCACAGCTTACTTGGAACACCACAACTGTGTGGTGAAATTCAAAGAAAGAAAGGGGAACACATTGGATGTGGTTCCACCTTTGAATAGTCATGCAAATTTACTTCCTTTAGAGGCCATGCAAGCAACTGTTCTGACACTCCATGGTGTGTATTTGTGGGGCACTGAGAGTGCTACTTCTATCCCGATGAGAACAAAATATTTGTTGCTCAAACTACTGTCTTTCTTAAGGAGATATCTTTTTGAAAGAAGCTAGTGGGAGTAGATTTGATTATGACAAGGTCCAAAAATCAACCACAATACAGTTGGACACAAATGGAGAGTAGAATTACACATGCAGGTTGAAAGTCAACCTGAGGTTCAAGTAACACAGGAACCACATGAGTCTGAATGGATTCGAAATACTCTCACAGGTTGTGGGCATGACGAATTTTTCATCTAGGATGAACCTAAAGACTTATGAGGAAATGGAAGCAGTCAGTGGACTAAATTCCAAGAGATGGCTGAGCGCCATAAGAACCGTAATGGACTCCATGTCTACTAATCAAGTGTGGGACTTGATTGAGCCGCCTAAGGGGTAACACCTAGAGGCTTATGTGGATCTTCTGGAAGATAGACATGGAAAGTAACATTGTTACCTATGATGACAAGCTAGTGAATGAAATTTCAGATAAGTCCACTTGGTGGATAGTGATGAATTTTTTCACCGATAGCTTTGTTTGAGTCCATTAGGTATCTACTTGTTATAATTGCATGTTCTGTTATAGCGTGTTGTTATGAAAAATTGCTTTTCTTAATGGACGTCTAGAAGAGGATGTCTAGATGGAAATAGCCAAAATGTTTTCATACAGTCGCCATAAAGATATGTATGGTATTATACAAGTATCCTGTGTTTACAAGAAGATCAGTGGGAGCATCATAATGTTTCTTGTTCTAATTGATTGACGATATCTCCTCGCATAAAATGACATCCCAGCTCTTCACGCGGTGAAGTACAGGCTTGGAATGTATTTCGAGAAGAATGACCTAGGGAATGCAGCCTACATTCTAGGCATGTGGATCAAAAGGGATCCAAGAAAGTCATTGCCCTTTAGTCAATCTAAGTTCATCCAGGAGATTCTGGAGAGGTTCATGTTGGATCATTCCAAAGGATGACACCTTCTAGAGAGACATAGTCTGATTCTCTCCATGATGCAATGTCTTTTGACACAGCAGGAGAGAGATTACAGGAATCTATAATCCTAATACATTGGGTATTGGATAGATCATGTTTTGTGCAACTGGCACAAGACTATGTGTGGCGAATGCTTGGAGCAATGCCAGCAAGTTTCAATCTAATCCTAGTGTTCATACACTAGATAGCTGTGAAAGCAACCCTTCGTACTTGGGAAGTATAAATGATTGAATTTTAGTTTATGATAGACAGGAAGAACTTTGTGTACAGGGGTACACTGACACTTCGTTCCAGTCTAATGACTATCGTTCACAGCCAGGATTTGCGCTTTGCCTTATTATGGTGTTGTATGCTTAAAGAGCATTATGCAAACCAAAGTGGCAAGATTCTACAAATAAGGCTGAGTATATTGCAGCTCCTTGTGGCAGCCAAGGATGCAGCTTCATTCATTTGAACTTGATCTAGTTCATAGTGCTTGATGGTCCAGTATAGTTCTTACTGTGACCATAGCATGAGAAGGAACTTAATGCTCAAGTATGTACTGCAGCATATCATCTGATCTTAGAGGTCATGGATATGGATGATGATCAAATTTGATAAAATAAACACAGATAGCAATCTGGAAAAACCCACTGACCTAGCCTCTGGCGCAGCGGAAGCTAAATGGGTCATACTAGAGACATTGGAACTGACTAAACACCAATTGTCCTTGGTCTTAGTGCAAGTGGGAGATTGTTAGTGTATATGCCCTGCAGACCAATGTATGGACATGGTCAGGCATTGTTTGAATGTACTTTGATAGAATTAATGAAATTGATATAATCAATAAAGGCATGGTCATTATTATGCAGATTGCTTTACCTGTGTTGATGTATTGAATTGCATAGATAAAGTCCCAGGAGTTTGGATTGGATCCATTCTCACAAGCTATCCCCAGTCAAGGTACCTTAGCAGATATGGGACAGCTTTGGTACATGTGAGATTGGTGTATGGGCTGGTTAGGTGCGGGGCACAGTAACGCATACATACAGGTGCATTGGATGCACTGGAGTGATCCACCGTGAGGATTGACTTGTCTAGTCAACAAGTCAATCTCACATGCAAGAGGTTTGCATTGATCCTTAGACTTGAGGTATTCATGTCTAGATTTGATGATGGGTATGCTTTAATACAGTCTTACGTCTCTCCGTAATTGGGAGATCAAAACGACTGTCATTGGGCATGTCATAAGTCATGTAGAGACATGGATGACTAATAGTAGGATTTGCCCCTTCCTTATTGGAAGCATGATATCCACTTGGGGCGCCCCACCTTATTGGTGCATGACAGGAATGTGTGGCCACACTAGTTAAGTCATGACCAATGCATTGGATAATAAACTTGAGACTAATCCAATGACAGGATATCAGTTCAGGCAAAGGGATCTATAATGCAATGGGAATCCTCATTGCTTGTTAGGAGTTGTTGCCATAATGACTTAAGTCCTATGACATGGGTAGTAGTGATGTGTTGCTAGATACCCTCACTACTTATGATGTTTACATCATTGCCATCGTCATATGGATCCTACGGGGTCACACGCAATAGACTCTTGACGTTGCTTTAATCAGAAGCCTTAGGATCAAGTTATTGGATAACTTGGATCCATTTGGAAGACTTCATCAGCGCCAATGGGCCTGATGAGTTGGAAGAAAGTTATTGGAGCCAAACTTTATTTTTGGCAGGTTGACCCGAAATTGACCTTAATGCGTCACATTTGGATTAGGGTTGCATTGGATTGGATCCAATGGCTTAATCAACCCATGCCATGAAGTTTGGGCTAGCTCTGTTGGTGTATATGCCCTAGGACCTAGCTTTGGTCAACTTATGTACTACTTGACATTGATATTTATATATCATTCTGGCATTGTCGTTATCATTGTCTGTCTACACCTGCGATTGTGTACTTACATGATAATGTCCCAGGAGACAGATTGGATCTGTGCTCAAATAATCATCCCCAGTCAATGTACCTTAGAAGATATGGGACAGCTATGGTGCTTGTAAGACTGGTATGTGGGCTGGTTAGGCACGGGATGCTAACGCAGACACATGGGTATATCATGGGAGGATATACTGGATAGACCCGCTATGAGGCTATGACTTGGTGTCATGAGTTATCCTCATAAGTGACAGGAGATGCATTGATCCCTTGACTTGAGGTCATTGATCATTCTATATGGTTAGAGACTTGCTTTGATGCAACCTAACACCTTGCCGTAGTTGGAAGGTCATAAAGGTTGTCATTGAGCATGTAACGACCCATATGAGAAGGTCAATGGACAGACATAGGATTTGCCCCTTCCTTTGGGAAGCTTGATATCCATGGAGTTCCTCTATGGTCCTATGACTGAAAGTGTATGGCCATACCCAGGTGAGAACCTGATTTAGTCATAGCCATGTGATTGGGTGAAAACAAGTGGTGACACACTTGTCCAATCGGATATCAGTTCGGCAAAGAGACTGTAATGCATCTGTACCTAGTTGCAATGATGGGGATGTCGATGTCGATATCCATTCCAATGACCTGGGTAGCAGCGATGCACTGCTAGGTGCCACTCACTGCTTGTGGTGACCTTCGTCAGCACTGCCAGCGTCAGAGGAACCTACAGGGTCGCACACCTTGATACTTGAGTTCTCGTATTGATCGAGAAGCCTTATGATCGAGTTATTGGATAACTCGGATCTAATTGGGAGATTTTATCAGCGCCAATGGGCCTGATGAGAAGGAAGAATGTTATTGGAGCCAAACTTCATTTTTGGCAGGTTGACCCGTATTTGACCATGGTTGGTCACATTTGAATTAGGGTTGCATTGGATTGGATCCAAGTGCTTAATCAACCCATGTAATGGAGTTTGGGCTAGCTCATTATCCAATGAGGCCCAATAACAAGTTCTCATGAAGAGATGAGAGGCTAAAAGGGTATAATGGGGAGAGACCCAACCCCATTGGCGCCTAAGGGGCATAATGGGGTTAGGGTGGCAAAATTGCTTCATTATGGAAGCAATTGGCGCCTCCCCTCTTCCATTGATGGAATGCATGCCTCTAAGGCATTGCTTGGGGCGCAAGGCAAGGCCTTGGCGCACAAGGAAGGCGTGGAGCTTTATGAAGAAAGGTTGAATGAGAATTAAGGAAATGTCTTGGAGACTTTCCTTATCTCAAACCTCCTCATCCTAGCCCTACACTTGTCTTGATCCTAGCACATACCCTAACCGCCTCTTGCCCTATAAATAAGACCCTAATCGCCCCCTCAAGTGGTGATTAATCCTTGAAGGCATGAACACAAGTAGAGGGGCGAAAGCTTGGAGCAAGGGCGCATCTTCCTCCTTTCATAGCCGCAAGTCTTCTCCTTCTTTCCTCTTGGCGCAAGAAGGGTTAGCACTTGGCGGTTTGAATAGCCTTCCCTCTTCTATTGGCGCATCATCTTCTATCTTGGTGGCGCAAGAGAAGAGAACATCTCCCTAAAAGCTTGGATCTTCTTCCCGAGGCTAGCACCGGGCGTGGAAGAAGAGAACTCAACAGATCCGTGTGTGTGAGACTGCAGAGGGCGGACACTTGGACGCCTACATCGGCATCGCTCTCTTCTTGCTCTAAGGTATTTTCTAACTCATCGTGTCGACTCCCTTGCATGCGATCTTCACTGGGTTTTTGGGACTGGCCTGTTTCGGGGACATTCTTCCGCTGTGCAATGAATGTATGAATGTTTACAACTCTGAAAAATTGTAAAATGTCCCCGGGGTTTCCCAACAGTGGTATCAGAGGGACTTGCAAGACTCGAACGATGTTTTATGCTTTTCTTTCATGCTCACATGCCATATCTCTATTTTTGTAAATAGCATGATGCATGGCAATCAATTTTTCTAAAGGTAGAAAAATTAGGGTTTCTTGTTTCTATCATCCTCTCAATCTCTTTTGGATTTTTGGACTATTTTTCTTGTTTGATTTAAAGATCAAAGGCGCACGTAATTTCGTCAAGTAGGACGGGCATTGTGTCTCCGGACTGGCCAGGTCTCTTGATATGACAAAATTGTCAGCCGAAAGGATCTCTGAAATCATCTTGAAAAATAAATCGCAATTAACCAAAAGATTTGTGAGAAGAAGATGAGAAGAAGAGACTAGTTTTATGAAAAAGTAAAATTTCTGATTTTATGTTTTTCAAGAGCATGTAGAATTGCATGAGTAAATACCTTGATTGTGCATGATGTTGTGATCATTAGTCAAGCCACCTTTGCATGCCTGTGATGTATCCTTGTGAGGCCTGCATGCCGCTTTTCTTTTTGCAAAGAAGAAGATTAGGGTGGCGCATGTACTTGGAGCTTGGCGCATGCAACAGAGGAAGAGACGCAAACTTGCATAGTGGTGCAAGTTGGGCATGGCCGAACCCTTGGGTTTGTGTGCTAGCTAACTTGGCTTCTTGCATGGTGGCGCATCCTCCACAAAGAAAGACCATGGCATTGGCCGAACCTTTGGGGTCTACCCTTAAGGTTTGTGAGCTAAACCATGAGAGAAGGACCTTGGAGCCAACCTTGAAGTTCAAACTAGAGGTCGGCTAGGCTAGGTCTAGTTTTGGGGCTTGAGTTCTAGGACAAGAGTTGAACCTATTTCATGGCATGGATTGGTTCAATGTCTTGTATAGGATATGATCACATCATCCTTTACTGCTTTTATTATTATCTGCAGAAGCATGCCTGAAATGTTTTACCGTTATGATATCACTATAGGATTGCATGCCTGTAATGATAGACATAAGATAAAACTGAGATGATGAGACTTTTAAAAAAAAAAACCCTCAAATAAATATCAAGTCTAGTAGCCTTCTAACGCGTAACCCTCACTAAGCTATCGATCAGTGGAGTTGTGAATTGTTTCCCACCCTCGTGGGACACACCCACTTATCTTTAGAAAGTGCGTGGTGACAATGGTTTCCCCAGTCCAGTTTTAAGCTGGACGTGCCTTCGCAAGGAAACTCGTTGGCCCTGGGCATAACGGTTAGGAATGGACTTGACTAGAAGTTCACATGTGCTGGGCACATGGTGAAATTCTAGAGGCATCGTTGAAAGGTTAGGGTTTCATGTTGTATCCAGCCCTCGCTGGACATGAAATGCCTAGACTGTTTCAACAAGGGGAGTTGCTTGGAGCAACCGGCCGGCGCGCCCACCTTAGGAAACATGGGTTACTTTGTGCATCTCATCCCACCCTCGTGGGACGCAAAGCCCTGTGTGAAATAAGGATCCCATCTCACTAGGAAGTCTTAGACTTCCCGATTGACTTTGTGGGTTATCAATTCGACTAAAATAGTGGGAGCCATAATCATTTAAAACAAGTCCAGTTTAAATGATTTAAAAGTAGTACTAATCTGTTCTTCTTGGGTGTTGTAGAATAATGGCTACGAACACTGGCGGATTATCACTGCGATCTCTCCTTGATAAGGATAAGTTAGTTGGAACTAACTTTATGGATTGGCATCGGAACTTGAGGATAGTCCTCAAGCTCGAGAAGAAGCTGTATGTCCTGGAACAGGCTCTTCCTGCGGCTCCTCCGCCTAATGCCCGAACGGCAGAAAGAGATGCTTATAGAAAGCATCAAGATGACTCTTTGGAGGTTGCATGTCTTATGCTAGCCAGTATGGCACCTGAACTGCAGGTGCACTATGAGGAGCAGAACGCTTTTCAGATGATTACTCGTCTGAAACAGATGTTCGAGGCTCAGGCTAGAACTGAGAGATTTGACACCGCCAAAGCAGTCTTTCGGTGCAAGTTGTCTGAGGGTGCACCAGTGAGACCCCATGTTCTCAAACTCATTGGGAATGTGGATCATCTCAGGAAACTGGGACATGCCATAGACAACGAGCTGGTTGTGGATCTTATTCTACATTCCCTGCCCCCTAGCTTCAGTCCGTTTATCATTTGTAGAGTCCCCTTCAAGGGGGAGCAAAAACCCTATTGTGAGAACCCCTTTCAAGAGGGGGGCGCAAAACCCTAATAGGCGCATGTAACACCTATAGCTCGCGGGTTATGTTATAGCAGCGGAATAAGGGTTTCAAAATGATCATCGCATGCAATATGATCAACTTCAACAATATGAAATATTCATACCGATGCCATGTGTTGGATGGCGTCTTGAAAGAGAGAGCAAGAAAGATCTCCTCCAAAGGATGCGCACACAAGATGAGGATGCGCTCACTTCCTTGGTACTCCTTGTGCTAGCAAGGTTCCAAGAGGTGTCCTTGATCGAATTGAAAGGGATGGATGAAGCTTTGCTTGCCCTTTTCGAAAGAACTCTCTAAGCCGTGAGTCTCCTTCACCAACCGAGAGAGAGAGATCCAATCGAATGGGAGAGGGAATCTAAGAGGTGTTAAGAGAGGCGTTCACCAAAGTGGGCGTTACTCTCAAACCGCTTTCCAAATTTGGAAAGCCTTCAAAGATTTGCGTTCATGCGTTCACCAAGTGAACCAAACGCATAACTCTTCTCCCATATGAACCATGCGCTCACATGTGAGCCGGTTCAAAGCACTTGGTTCAATTACTAAACCAAGTTAGCCCAAGCATTGGTCCAGATAGAATCAAACCCTAAGATTCAAGATCTGACCGTTCATCTCTCGATGCTCCTGATCGCACCGATCTAGCATCAAGACTCTCGATCGAAGCTTACCGATCTCAAGCCCTAATCAATCAAACATGATCAGACCAGATCTCACTTACAATCAGAGATTAAATCCCTTTAAACTGAACCCAAACAATTCAGTCCACACGATCTGACTTAAGTAAGCCATATCATCAAATTGTGCGACCCTAAGGGTTTCCTTTAAATGTCGGTAACGATAACTTTCGTTATCACGATCAGTGAGGGGTATCTAGCAACACATCACTGTCTCGCGATATAAAGGAAAGAGTCTTCCAAGACTACACCCAATCCATGGCACAAGTGTGAATCATCTCACCAGGCATACATATTTCCTTTGCCACTGGATGTTCTTATTGGACAAGCATGTCAAGCCTGCAACTCCAATACAATGAGCATGATTAGATCAGATGAACATAGTCATCTGGGTATGGCCATACACTATCTCAATCATCTCATATAGGGGGGCCCCTTTAGAACATCACACTCCTTAAACAAGGAGACGGCAATCCTCTATCTATCACTAGTGCCCTAACATGACTCAAGCTCACCATCCAAGATAGTCTACAATCATTATGTTTCAAATGATATTGAACTACCTCAAAACAATGACAATCATCATTTAGAAACACAAGTGATCTCAAGTCAAAGGAAAATGTGCCACTTGCTGCTTTCAAGGATTATTCACATTGTGACAAACAATTGAATATCCTAGAAGGGTCTGTCCGGTACATCCAATGTACCCATGAGTCTACATCTTATTCCATGCTCGAAGCATCCTATAAGATTAGCACACATATTAGTCTCAATCATATCAAGGCTGTCTCATGTTCACCAAGATATCTCGACTAAGGACATAGTGCATGTCAGCCCAGCTGAACCGCTTTGAGACATTATTCAGAAGTACACTTATTACTGCAGACAAGGTAACAACCTGAATAATAACCATGCCTTTATAAACACAAGAGTTTATTACATGATACTATTACAATCCCAAGGCCTCAAACATTAGCCTTATGGGCATACCCCAACAATCTCCCACTTGCACTTAATCTAATGGTTGAGAAATCTCAAACCCATGTTATTACAGTGCTTCTCATGCTTCTGCTGCGCCAGAGGCTTGGTAAGCGGGTCAGCCAGATTGTCGTCTGTATGAACCTTGCATATTTTGATCTCGCCACGATCTATGATCTCCCGGATCAAGTGAAACCGTCTCTGTATGTGCTTGGACTTCTGGTGCGACCGTGGTTCCTTTGCTTGTGCGATTGCTCCAGTGTTATCACAGAAGATAACCAAAGGATCCGCACTCGAAGGAACGACACCAAGTTCTCTCACGAACTTACGAATCCACACTGCCTCCTTGGATGCTTCCGAGGCTGCAACATACTCGGCTTCTGTTGTGGAATCAGCAACAGTTGACTGTTTGAAACTCTTCCACACCACTGCTCCACCATTCAAGCAAAAAACATAGCCTGATTGCAATCGAAAATCATCCTGGTCCGACTGGAACGAAGCGTCAGTATATCCTTCTATACTGAGTTCTTCCTGACCACCATATATCAAGAACATATCTTTGGTCCTCCGCAGATATTTTAAAATGTTCTTGACCGCAATCCAGTGTGCCTGACCTGGATTACTTTGGAACCGACTGGTCACGCTTAACCCGTAAGCGACGTCTGGGTGAGTACACAACATCGCATACATAATGGACCCAATAGCCGAAGCATAAGGCGTATTGTCCATTTCATCTTTCTCAGTCTGTGTTTGTGGACACTGACTCTTCGAAAGATTCAGACCATGTCTGACTGGAAGATATCCACGTTTAGAATTCTCTAAATGGAATCTCTCCAGGACTTTATCGATGTAAGTACTCTGGCACAACCCGAGAAGCCTCTTAGATCTATCCCTGTAGATCTTCACACCCAACACATAGGCTGCTTCTCCTAGATCTTTCATCTGGAAACATTTTCCTAACCATGCCTTAACAGCATGCAGTTCAGGAATATCGTTTCCAATGATCAAGATATCATCGACGTAGAGGATTAGGAATGTAATCACGCTCCCACTAAACCTCTTATATACACACGGGTCATCTTCGTTCTTGATGAAACCAAACTCAGAGATTGATTCATCAAAACGAATATTCCAGCTTCTAGATGCTTGTTTAAGTCCATAAATGGACTTCTTTAACTTGCATATTTTATGACGATCTGATGGATTAGTGAAACCTTCAGGTTGTGTCATATACACATCCTCGTCCAGATTTCCATTAAGGAAAGCTGTCTTCACATCCATCTGCCAGATCTCATAATCATAATATGCAGCTATCGCGAAAAGAATCCGAATAGACTTAAACATGGCTACAGGTGAGAAAGTTTCATCATAATCTATCCCGTAGATTTGTTTGAAACCTTTCGCAACTAGCCTGCCTTTATAGGTAACCACGTTACCATCCATGTCAATCTTCTTTTTGAAGATCCATTTACAGCCTATAGGGATTACTCCCGGAGGCGGATCAACCAAATCCCAGACTTGGTTATCTGACATGGAGTCCATCTCGGCTCGCATAGCTTCAAGCCATCTAGCTGACTCCGGTCCACTGACCGCATCCGCATAAGTATGGGGTTCATCATTATCAATGATGTAGACTCCGTCATAGCGCTCAGGCTGACGACGGATCCTTCCCGATCTACGCGGTTCCCGTGATATCTGAGCCTCAGGTTGTTCAGTAACCTGATCTACCGGCTCAGGCTCATTCAACTGTGCTTGACTACTTTGTCCTTCTCCTGGATTCTCATCCAGCTTTATTTCTCTCCCACTGGCCTCTTGCAGAAGAAACTCCTTCTCAAGAAATATGGCCGTCCGAGCAACAAAAACCTTGTTCTCTTTGGGATCGTAGAAATAATAACCCTTAGTTTCCTTAGGGTAACCGACAAAGATACATTTCTCAGATCTGCTCTCCAGTTTCCCAGAGGCGAGCTTTTTGACATAAGCCTCGCAGCCCCAGATCCTGATAAATGTCAAGCTTGGCTGTTTCCCATACCATAACTCATATGGCGTCTTTGAAACGGCCTTGGATGGCACTCGGTTTAGTACCTTTGCAGCTGTTTCCAGTGCAAAACCCCAAAAGGAATACGGAAGAGTAGCCTGACTCATCATAGAACGTGCCATATCAAGTAACGTTCTATTTCTCCTCTCGGACACACCATTCCATTGTGGTGTTCCTGGCGGAGTGAGCTGTGAGATAATCCCACACTCTTTTAGATAGTCAGTAAACGTATGACTTAGGTATTCACCACCTCGATCAGAACGAAGTGCCTTGATATTTCTGCCTAGCTGATTTTGTACTTCATTTTTGAACTCTTTGAACTTGTCAAAAGATTCACTTTTATGTCTCATCAAATAGACATAACCATACCTACTGAAATCATCAGTGAAGGTAATGAAGTACTGATAGCCACCTCTGGCATGTTTATTAAATGGCCCACACACATCACTGTGTATAAGGTCAAGTAAACCTGAAGCCTTTTGACCTTTGTGAGGAAAAGGTGACTTCATCATTTTACCCATCAAACAAGCTTTGCATGTATCAATCTCCTCATAGGAGAATGATCCCAGCAGTCCATGATCATGCAACCGCTTAATGCGCTTCTTGTTAATATGGCCTAAACGACTATGCCATAGCAAGGTGCTGTCATCAGCATACTTGGCTTTCTTATTATCAATATTTTGTATAGAATATTCCATGTCCAACATGAATAACCCATTGTTAATTGAACCAGTTGCATAAACAATATTATCACAAGATAAAACACACTTTGAAATATTGCATTCAAAGGCAAATCCTTTCCTGACAAGAGCAGGAATAGAGATAATATTTTTAGTGATACTCGGTACAAAATAACAATTGTTTAATTCCAATACAATGCCAGATGGTAAAGAAATGAAATAGTCTCCTACAGCAACAGCAGCAACCCGTGCCCCGTTTCCAACGCGTAGGTCTACCTCATGCTGTCCCACCTGCCTTCTTCTCTTGAGTTCCTGCACATTTGAACAAATGTGAACTCCACATGCAGTGTCCAACACCCATGAAATAGAAGAAGAAGATAACATGACCTCAGTCACATATATACCTGAGCCAGAAGCAATGCTTCCCCTCTTATCTCCTTGGAGCGCTTTATAGTCCTTTTTCCAGTGACCCAGCTGGCCACAGTGGAAACACCTGTTGTCCTTGGACCGCTTCACCTTCTATTTCAGAGCCTTACTGTAGTTCTTGACAGGGGCCTTGCCCTTCTTCCCCTTCTTCTTGTTCCTGGAAGGAACCATCAAGACAGAGGTCGAAGGCTTTCCCTTCAGAGTTTCCTCAGTAGTCAAGAGCATATTCAACAGCTCTGCCGGTGTACAATCGATTTTGTTCATATTAAAGTTAATGATGAACGCATCGAAAGAGGGCGGAAGAGACTGCAGAATAATATCCACAGCAAGCTCCTGGTTGATGGTATGCCCCAGTTTCTCCAGAGCCTCCTTGTGCCCAATCATCTTGAGCACATGAGCTCCCACTGGGCTTCCTTCAGCCAGTTTGCTCTGAAAGAAGAGCTTTGTCAGATTATAGCGTTCTGTCCTCGCCTGTGCAGCATACAGCATCTTGAGGTTCGCTATAATCTCTATAGCCGACATATCCTCATGCTGACGCTGCAGCGGTGGCGTCATAGACGCTAGCATCAGGCAAGCGACATCAATGCTATCATTGACGTGCTTTTCATAGGCATCGCGAACCGCCCTTGCGGCGTTCGCAGCGGGTTGAGGCGGCACAGCCGTCTCGAGGACATACAGTTTCCTCTCTGCCTTAAGAACGATCTTAAGGTGTCCGAACCAGTCAGAGAAGTTCGGCCCAGCAAACTTCTCCCTTTCCAGTAGGGATCGCACATTGAAGTTCATGATGTTCGTTGCTGCAGGTATCTACAACAATGCAAGAACAGCAAGGTTAGTATCAATGTTTAGAATCAATCCAGGACTTAAGAAAGATTCTTTTCTCACTATTCTAGCTGACTGTAAAATCCATAAAACAGTCCGAAAGAGTAATACTCTTTTAGTGAGATGGGATCCAGATTTCATACTTGGTCTCCGCGTCCCGCTCAGGCGAGATAAGATGCACAGAGATGACAAGCACTAATTTCTGGTAGGCTGTCCCAGCCAATCGCCAACCCGTGCGATTCCCCTTCATCTGGGCAATCCAGCAGACTGTGCCAACTGAGTTGGTACAACACAGTCTCTGATCCCACAGATGGCTGCCTCCATGTGCTACCATATGCGCCACATATGTAGCCTACATGGTCAAGCTGACCTGACCTACTCCCTGGACCACCACGTGCTATGCTGAGCAACGAGAAGCGATAAATCCCTTCTCTGTAACACGCAGGTGTAATCCAGCACCGTCTGAAGATAGATGGACGTGCCCACTGAGTGGGTACAACACGGCTCCAACGATAATCAGAACAGTGAGGTTTCGCGTCAGAAGGCTTACGAGCTTGATATTTTATCGTTGGATTTTACCGGTCTTTTATCTTCTTGACTATCATGCAAGTCCTATGGTGATAGCAGAAGATAAACTCATGCATTTCTAATTATAAAAGCAATAAATAGAAAGCATGGATCTTATGTGGTAAAAGCCCAAAGCCTAAGTAAGACCTTAAGAAACTTAAGTCTTCACTTGCTCTTCTTAGGACTTTTGCATCTCATCTGGTCCAACCCAGGGCCCTAGCGCCAAGAGCACCTTAGGTGCGCCACCAGCTGAATGCCCCTCTTGGATGTGTGCCTTTGTGCTCTTGTCTAATCAAATACAATTTGATCTATCTAGACAAGATTGACTCGCAGGTCAATTATACAGTAAATTAATTAAAGTGATACGCAGATCACAAAAATAGTAATTTACAATTTACCAGGCACGCAGGCCCCAGCACAGCACACAATAGGGCAACCCACATAAGATTAAATAAACAAGCACATGGTATCCTCTCAACATGTGATCCATATAAAATTTTGAAAACCCCTTTGGCATCAATTTTAATTTTCTTATATACCCTACAACCTTACAATGGTCCATTGATAGGGATCCACTCATCCATCTAGTTAGATCCACTGCCCTTTGCATGCACCAAGTCCTAACTGACTCGAGTTGACCTAATGGTCAACCATGCATGCGCTAAGGGCTGAACAACCCTCATGAGGTCTGGCAAGCGGGTGTGACCCCGGGCCTAACTCATGTGTGTTCGTTAGTTGTCTCAATCAGGCCTCGCTACACGCCTGTGATGCAATCGACCTATAGCCACCTCGTGCTTGCGCACAGGTGCCATCTGGTCGATCCATCTAGGCTGTCAGATGGTCTGATCAGACTAGTTTGATCCATTTTAGATGATGCTTTCAACCCCATCAATCCATCTAAGGGATTATAGCAGGCGCATTAGATCTAATGGGCGCGCAAGATAAGTTTTTCTTTTCAAAACATTAACAAGCGCTAACCAAAACAACATACATGCGCAAATCATGAAAAACATATGTAATCATTTTCGCATGTAATCTAACCTATAGATCTAAGCATGATGCGCAAACATGAATCACAAAACATGGTGTAGCAATCATAAAACATGCATTAACCGGCTTTGATACCAATTGTAGAGTCCCCTTCAAGGGGGAGCAAAAACCCTATTGTGAGAACCCCTTTCAAGAGGGGGGCGCAAAACCCTAATAGGCGCATGTAACACCTATAGCTCGCGGGTTATGTTATAGCAGCGGAATAAGGGTTTCAAAATGATCATCGCATGCAATATGATCAACTTCAACAATATGAAATATTCATACCGATGCCATGTGTTGGATGGCGTCTTGAAAGAGAGAGCAAGAAAGATCTCCTCCAAAGGATGCGCACACAAGATGAGGATGCGCTCACTTCCTTGGTACTCCTTGTGCTAGCAAGGTTCCAAGAGGTGTCCTTGATCGAATTGAAAGGGATGGATGAAGCTTTGCTTGCCCTTTTCGAAAGAACTCTCTAAGCCGTGAGTCTCCTTCACCAACCGAGAGAGAGAGATCCAATCGAATGGGAGAGGGAATCTAAGAGGTGTTAAGAGAGGCGTTCACCAAAGTGGGCGTTACTCTCAAACCGCTTTCCAAATTTGGAAAGCCTTCAAAGATTTGCGTTCATGCGTTCACCAAGTGAACCAAACGCATAACTCTTCTCCCATATGAACCATGCGCTCACATGTGAGCCGGTTCAAAGCACTTGGTTCAATTACTAAACCAAGTTAGCCCAAGCATTGGTCCAGATAGAATCAAACCCTAAGATTCAAGATCTGACCGTTCATCTCTCGATGCTCCTGATCGCACCGATCTAGCATCAAGACTCTCGATCGAAGCTTACCGATCTCAAGCCCTAATCAATCAAACATGATCAGACCAGATCTCACTTACAATCAGAGATTAAATCCCTTTAAACTGAACCCAAACAATTCAGTCCACACGATCTGACTTAAGTAAGCCATATCATCAAATTGTGCGACCCTAAGGGTTTCCTTTAAATGTCGGTAACGATAACTTTCGTTATCACGATCAGTGAGGGGTATCTAGCAACACATCACTGTCTCCCGATATAAAGGAAAGAGTCTTCCAAGACTACACCCAATCCATGGCACAAGTGTGAATCATCTCACCAGGCATACATATTTCCTTTGCCACTGGATGTTCTTATTGGACAAGCATGTCAAGCCTGCAACTCCAATACAATGAGCATGATTAGATCAGATGAACATAGTCATCTGGGTATGGCCATACACTATCTCAATCATCTCATATAGGGGGGCCCCTTTAGAACATCACACTCCTTAAACAAGGAGACGGCAATCCTCTATCTATCACTAGTGCCCTAACATGACTCAAGCTCACCATCCAAGATAGTCTACAATCATTATGTTTCAAATGATATTGAACTACCTCAAAACAATGACAATCATCATTTAGAAACACAAGTGATCTCAAGTCAAAGGAAAATGTGCCACTTGCTGCTTTCAAGGATTATTCACATTGTGACAAACAATTGAATATCCTAGAAGGGTCTGTCCAGTACATCCAATGTACCCATGAGTCTACATCTTATTCCATGCTCGAAGCATCCTATAAGATTAGCACACATATTAGTCTCAATCATATCAAGGCTGTCTCATGTTCACCAAGATATCTCGACTAAGGACATAGAGCATGTCAGCCCAGCTGAACCGCTTTGAGACATTATTCAGAAGTACACTTATTACTGCAGACAAGGTAACAACCTGAATAATAACCATGCCTTTATAAACACAAGAGTTTATTACATGATACTATTACAATCCCAAGGCCTCAAACATTAGCCTTATGGGCATACCCCAACATCATTAATTTCAACATGAACCGGATTGAGTGCACACGGGAGGAATTGATGAATATGCTCCAAACAGCCGAGCGCGAGATGGGTAAGACCAAACCCAATTCTGTTCTTTTGGTCCCTGCGACCAAGAAGATAAAGAAGAAGGGTAAGGCACGTGCTAAGGGCAGTGCCAAAGGTCCTACCAAGGCACTGAAGAAAAGGGCGAAGAAGTCAAAGGACCAGAGGTGTTTCCACTGTGGTGAGCAGGGTCACTGGAGAAGGGACTGCAGGCAGCTTCAGAATGAGGAGAAGAAAGGCTTGGCCTTAACTTCTAGCTCAGGTATTTATGTTACAGAAGTCAATCTTTCTACTTCTATGTCATGGGTATTGGATACCGCATGTGGAGCTCATATTTGTACAAATATGCAGGGGCTCAAGAAAAGTAGATCGGTACGGCTTGGAGAAATTGACCTACGCGTTGGAAACGGGGCACAGGTTGCTGCTGTTGCTGTAGGCGTTTTGACTCTCTCCTTGCCTTCTGAACTTAACTTAGAACTAGATAATTGCTTCTATGTACCTTCTCTTACCAAGAACATCATATCCATTCCTTGCTTAGCAAGGAAGGGCTTTAAATTTGAAATAAATAAGAACTCCTGTTCTTTTTCATTTGCAAATCTGTTCTATGGGAAGGGTACTTTATGCAATGGTCTGTATATCTTGGATATGGAAAGTTCTATCTGTAACATTAGTAATAAAAGGACCAAACTGAGTGGTTCAGTTGGTGCTTTCCTATGGCACTGTCGATTGGCCCATATAAACAAGAATCGCATTCAACAACTCCATGCAAATGGATTGTTAGATTCAAGTTCCTTGGAGGAATTTGATACTTGTGAACCTTGTTTATTAGGGAAAATGACAAAGGCGCCCTTCACCAAGATTGGTTAGAGGACAGGAGGTTTATTGGATCTCATACATACTGATGTGTGTGGGCCTTTTAATAAACAAGCCAGAGGAGGGTACAACTACTTCATTACCTTCACTGATGAATTCAGTAGGTATGGGTATGTCTACTTAATGAGACATAAATCTGAATCCTTTGAGAAATTCAAGGAGTTCAAAAATGAAGTAGAGAACCAGCTTGGAAGATCCATTAAAGCTCTTCGATCAGATCGAGGTGGAGAGTACCTGAGCGGTGAGTTCTTTGACTATCTGAAGGAGTGTGGGATCGTATCCCAACTCACTCCTCCTGGAACACCTCAATGGAATGGTGTGTCTGAGAGGAGAAATCGAACTTTATTGGATATAGTTCGATCTATGATGAGTCATGCAACTCTACCTCCCTCATTCTGGGGGCATGCACTAGAGACAGCTTCTCTGATACTGAATAACGTTCCATCTAAGAGTGTCTCCAAAATACCATACGAGGTGTGGACTGGGAGACGCCCTAATCTCACTTTTATCAAAATCTGGGGATGTGAGGCTTATGTCAAACGTCAGGATTCTAGCAAGCTAGAACCTAGATCTGATAAATGTGTGTTTGTGGGGTATCCTAAGGAAACTAGAGGATACTACTTCTATGTCCCAGCCGAGAACAAAGTTTTTGTTGCTCGGGGAGCTGTCTTTTTAGAGAAAGAATTTCTCATGAAAGAGGTTAGTGGGAGGAAGTTTGACTTAGATGAGGTCCAAGTGCAACCACAAAACATAGAGATGGAATCTGAGCCACCTGCACCGGTTGTTGTACAACCAGAGGCTCAGACACAGGTCCCACGTAGATCTGGGAGGATTCGTCGTGCACCTGATAGGTACGGGTCGCTACCGACCCAACACGATGGAATCTTCATCATTGAGGATGAACCCAGGACCTACGATGAGGCGGTCAGTGGACCGGACTCCGAGAGATGGCTTGACGCCATGCGATCCGAGATGGATTCCATGTCAGCTAACCAGGTCTGGGATTTGGTTGAGCCGCCTGATGGGGTAAAACCCATAAGATGTAAATGGGTCTTCAAAAAGAAGACAGACATGGATGGTAATATAGTTACCTATAAAGGTAGACTAGTGGCTAAAGGTTTTAAACAGGTTCACGGGGTGGACTATGATGAAACCTTCTCGCCAGTAGCCATGATCAAATCCATTCGGATACTGCTTGCTATAGCTGCATATCACGACTATGAGATATGGCAGATGGATGTAAAGACAGCGTTCCTTAACGGGAAGCTGACTGAGGATGTGTATATGTCACAACCCGATGGTTTCATCCATCCTGCAGATGCTAATAAGGTCTGCAGGCTAAAAAGATCCATTTATGGATTAAAGCAAGCATCTCGAAGTTGGAATCTTCGATTTGATGAAGCCGTGAGAGATTATGGCTTTATCAAAAGTGAAGATGACGCCTGTGTATACAGAAAGTTCAGTGGGAGCTTGGTGATTTTTCTGGTCTTGTATGTCGATGACATACTGCTCATCGGAAACGACATCCCTAGTCTTCAAGCTGTGAAGACATGGTTAGGGAAGTGTTTTGAGATGAAGGACTTAGGGGAGGCCGCCTATATCCTAGGCGTGAGGATCTACCGGGATAGATCCAAGAGACTCTTAGCCCTGAGTCAGAGTACTTACATTGATAAGGTACTGGAGAGGTTCTACATGGAGCAATCCAAGAAAGGATACCTTCCAGTAAGACATGGCCTTACTCTTTCAAAAGGCCAGTGTCCTACAACACAGGCTGAGAGGGATGACATGAGTCGAATTCCTTATGCTTCGGCAGTAGGATCGATCATGTATGCAATGTTGTGTACTAGACCAGATGTGGCATATGCTGTGAGCATAACCAGCCGATACCAATCCAATCCAGGAATGCAGCACTGGGTGGCTGTAAAGAACATCCTAAAGTATCTGAGAAGAACTAAGGATTTGTTCTTGGTCTATGGGGGACAGGAAGAGCTCAGTATAGAGGGCTACACTGATGCATCGTTCCAGTCTGACCCTGACGACTTTAGATCGCAGGCCGGCTATGTGTTCAAGATTAATGGAGGCGCTGTATGCTGGAAGAGCTTCAAGCAATCCACCATAGCAGATTCTACAACCGAGGTTGAGTATGTGGCCGCTTCTGAGGCAGCCAAGGAAGCCGTTTGGATAAGGAAGTTCTTATGTGATCTTCAGGTGGTTCCTAGTGCAATAGTGTTGGGGTATGCCCTTAAGGCTAATGTTTGAGACCATGGGAATGTATCAGTATCATGTAATAAACTGTTATGTTTATAAAGGCATGGTTATTATTCAGTTGTTTACATTGTCTGCTGCAATATATGTTCTTCTGAATAATGTCTCAAAGCTGTTCAGCTAGGCTAACATGCTATAAGTCCTTAGTCGAGATATCTTGGTGAACATGAGACAGCCTTGATATGGTTGAGACTAATATGTGTTCTAATCTTATAGGATGCTTCGAGCATGGAATAAGATGTAGACTCATGGGTACATTGGATGTACTGGACAGACCCTACTAGGATGTTCAATTGTTTGTCACAATGTGAATATTCCTTGAATATGACAAGTGGCACATTTCCTCTGACTTGAGATCGCTTGTGTTTTCTGAATGATGATTGTCATCATTTTGAGGTAGTTCAATATCATTTGAAACATAATGGTTATAGACTATCTTGGATGGTGAGCTTGAATCAGGTTAGGGCACTAGTGATAGACATAGGATTGCCGTCTCCTTGTTTAAGGAGTGTGATGTTCTAAAGGGGCCCCCTGGATGAGATGATTGAGAGAGTGTATGGCCATACCCAGGTGACAGTGTTCATCTATTCTAATCATGCTCATCATATTGGAGTTACAAGCTTGACAGGCTTGTCCAATAAGAACATCCAGTGGCAAAGGAAATATGTATGCTTTGTGAGTTGATTCACACTTGTGCTGTATTTTGGGTGTAGTCTTGGAAGACTCTTTTCTTTATATCGGGAGACAGTGATGTGTTGCTAGATACCCCTCACTGATCGTGATAATGAGAATTATCGTTACCGACATTTAAAGAAAACCCTCAGGGTCGCACAATTTGATGATATGGCTTACTTAAGTTAGATCGTGTGGACTGAATTGTTTGGGTTCAGTTTAAAGGGATTTAATCTCTGATCGTAAGTGAGATCTGGTCTGATCATGTTTGATTGATTAGGGCATTAGATCGGTAAGCTTTGATCGAGAGAATGGATGCTAGATTGGTCAGATCAGGAGCATCAAAGAGATCGACGGTTAGATCTGGAGCCTTAGGGTTTAATTTGATCTAAGCCTTGTCGCTTGGCTTATTTGGTTTTTGGACCGAACCAACATGAACCGGCTCATGGATGAGCGCATGGTTCAAGGGTGAAGTGAGTTGCGATTGGGGTAAACCCATGACCGCAAGTGGTGAAGTGGTATGCTATTTTTAGATAGCACTTCCCTACGTGACCACGACTCACGATTCACGCCTTTCTCTCTTGTCGTTTGACGCTCATCTCTCGCTCTAGAGCATCCATCTCTCGGGGTTTTTGCATTCGAGAAAGAGAGAGGTTGACGAAAAGAAGGAGGAAGAAAATCGCCAAGCAAAGAAGATCTCCTTCCCTTCCATTCGAGAAGAACACCTTGACGCCTTGCTAGCACAAGGAGCATCAAGGAGTAGGCACATCTTTCATCTTGTGTGCGCATCTTCAGGAGGAGAGCGGCATCACTCTCTGCTTCCAAGGCGCCATCTAGAAATGGCTATGGTATGGTTCTATCTCATCTATGCAATCGGTTTTGTTAATCATATAACATGAAAGATCCAATAAGAAACCCTCTCCGCTGCGTTCTCCCTTAATATGCGCCTCACTTGGGTTTCGCCCCCCCTTATCTGGGGACCTTTCAATTGGTATCAGAGCATAGGTTAACACATGTTTTATGATTGCATGAGCCATTTTTGTGATTCATGTTGCAGATCTTTATTACATGCGCATATACATGTTTAGTTGTCATGAACGATACTTGTATTTTTCATCTTGGCGCATGTAAGATGGCGCATTATTTTTGTTGTTGTTTTTACAAAACGATGATAACATGCGCGACTCACTATAGATCTGAGGCCCTGCTATAAACCCTTAGACGGGTTATTAGGGTTGAAGTCACCCCCTAGGTTAGATCCAAACAGTCTGATCAGACTATCTGACAGCCTGAATGGGTCGACCAGATAGCACCTTGGCGCAAGCCTATGGTGGCTATAGGTCGACTGCAGACAGGTGTGTAGCGATGTCTGATTGAGACAACAGATGAACACACATGAGTTAGGCCCGGGGTCACACCCGCTTGCCAGACCTCATTGTGGTTGTTCAGCCCTGGCGCATGCATGGTTGACCTTATGGTCGACTCAAGTCAGTTAGGACTTGGTGCATGCTAGGGCAGTGGATCTGACTAGGTTGGATGAGTGGATCCCTGGTAATGGACCGTTGTAAGGTTGAAGGGCAAATAAGGAAATTAAAATTGATCCCATGGGGTTTTTTGAAAATTTTAATTTTTATGGATCACATGATTGCTGATTGGATGCATATGTTTGTTTATTTAGTCTTATGTGGGCTGCCCATATTAATTGTGTGCTGTGCTGGGGCCTGCGTGCCTGGGATTTAAAAGTGTAAATTAATTATTGTGATCTGCGCATCACATTGCTTTAATTTATTAAATGTTATTGACCTGCGTGTCAATCTTGTCTAGATAGTTAAATTTGTAATTTAATTAGACAAGAGCACAGAGCACACTTGGCAGAGGCGCATGCAGCTGTGGCTGGACCAGGTGGGAGGTCTAGGGTTCGACCCTAGGACCTGGCGCATTTCCCTGGTGGGCGCACCAAAGCTGCAATTGGCGCTTGGGCCCTGGCTTGGGCCAGATGAGCAGCAAAAGACCCATGAAGAGCAAGTGAAGACTTAAGTTAGGTTAAGGTCTCACTAGGGCTATGGGCTTTTACCACATAAGATTCATGCTTTCTTTTATTTATTGTTTAAATATTAGAATTGCATGATTAAGTTTATCTTCTGCTATCACCATAGGAATTGTATGATAGTGAATAAGATAAAAGACCGTGAAAATCCAACGCTTAATATCAAGCTCATAAAGCCTTCTGACGCGAAACCTCACTGTTCTGATTATCGTTGGAGCCGTGTTGTACCCACTCAGTGGGCACGTCCATCTATCTTCAGAGGGTGTGGGATTACACCTGTGTGTTACAGAGTAGGGATTTATCCCTTCTCGTTGCTCAGCATAGCACATGGTGGTCCAGGGAGTAGGTAGGGTCAGCTTGACCATGTAGGCTACATATGTGGCGCATATGGTAGCACATGGAGGCAGCCATCTGTGGGGTCAGAGACTGTGTTGTACCAACTCAGTTGGCACAGTCTGCTGGATTGCCCAGATGAAGGGGAATCGCATGGGTTGGCGATCGGCAGGGAATGCCTACCGGAGATTAGTGCTTGTACTCTCTGTGCATCTTATCTCGCCTGAGCGGGACGCGGAGACCAAGTATGAAATCCGGATCCCATCTCACTAAAAGAGTACTACTCTTTCGGGCTGTTTTGCTGGATTTTTTCAGCCAGATAAAATAGTGAGAAAAAGAATCTTTCTTAAGTCCTGATTGATTCTTAAACATTGATACTGACCTTGCTGTTCTTGCATTGTTGTAGATACCTGCAGCAACGAACACCATGAACTTCAATGTGCGATCCCTACTGGAAAGGGAGAAGTTTGCTGGGCCGAACTTCTCTGACTGGTTTGGACACCTTAAGATCGTTCTTAAGGCAGAGAGGAAACTGTATGTCCTCGAGACGGCGATACCGCCGCAGCCCGCTCCGAACGCCGCAAGGGCGGTTCGGGAAGCCTATGAAAAGCACGTCAATGATAGCATTGATGTCGCTTGCCTGATGCTAGCGTCTATGACGCCACCGCTGCAGCGTCAGCATGAGGATATGTCGGCTATAGAGATTATAGCGAACCTCAAGATGCTGTATGCTGCACAGGCGAGGACAGAGCGCTACAATTTGACGAAGCTCTTCTTTCAGAGCAAACTGGCTGAAGGGAGCCCAGTGGGAGCTCACGTGCTCAAGATGATTGGGCACAAGGAAGCTCTGGAGAAACTGGGGCACACCATCAACCAGGAGCTTGCTGTGGATATTATTCTCCAGTCTCTCCCGCCTTCATTCGACGCGTTCATTATTAATTTTAATATGAACAAAATCGATTGTACTCCGGCAGAGCTGCTGAATATGCTCCTCACTACTGAGGAGACTCTGAAGGGAAAGCCTTCGACCTCTGTCTTAATGGTTCGTTCAAGGAACAAGAAGAAGGGGAAGAAGGGCAAGACCCCTGTCAAGAGCTACAGCAAGGCTTTGAAGCAAAAGGTCAAGCGGTCCAAGGAATACAGGTGTTTCCACTGTGGCCAGCTGGGTCACTAGAAAAAGGACTGTAAAGCGCTCCAAGGAGATAAGAGGGGAAGCTTCGCTTCTGGCTCAGGTATATTCGTGACTGAGGTCATGTTTTCTTCTTCTATATCATGGGTGTTGGACACTGCATGTGGAGTTCACATTTGTTCAAATGTACAGGAACTCAAGAGAAGAAGGCAGGTGGGACAGCATGAAGTGGACCTACGAGTTGGAAACGGGGCACGGGTTGCTGCTGTTGCTGTAGGAGACTATTTCATTTCCTTACCATCTGGACTTGTATTGGAACTAAACAGTTGTTATTTTGTTCCCAGTATTACTAAAAATATTATCTCCATTCCTGCTCTTGTCAGGAAGGGATTTTCCTTTGAATGCAAAATTTCAAAGTGTATTTTGTCTTTAGATAATATTGTTTATGCAACTGGTTCAATTAGCAATGGGTTATTCATGTTGGACATGGAATGTTCGATACAGCAAATCGATATTAAGAAAGCCAAGTATGCTGATGACAGCACCTTGCTATGGCATAGTCGTTTAGGCCATATAAACGAGAAACGCATTAAGCGGTTGCATGATAATGGACTGCTGGGATCATTCTCCTATAAGGAGATTGATACATGCAAGGCTTGTTTAATGGGTAAAATGACGAAGTCACCTTTTCCTCATAAAGGTCAAAGGGCTTCAGGTTTACTTGACCTAATACACAGTGATGTGTGTGGGCCATTTAGTAAACATGCCAGAGGTGGCTATCAGTACTTCATTACCTTTACTGATGATTTCAGTAGGTATGGCTATGTCTTTTTAATGAGACATAAGAGTGAATCTTTTGACAAGTTCAAAGAGTTCAAGAATGAAGTACAAAATCAGTTAGGCCGAAATATCAAGGCACTTCGCTCAGATCGAGGTGGAGAATACCTAAGTCATGCGTTTACTGACTATCTGAAGGAGTGTGGGATCATCTCACAGCTCACTCCGCCAGGAACACCGCAATGGAATGGTGTGTCCGAAAGGAGAAATAGAACGTTACTTGATATGGTTCGTTCTATGATGAGTCAGGCTAATCTACCTTACTCCTTTTGGGGTTTTGCGCTGGAAACAGCTGCAAAGGTACTAAACCGAGTGCCATCCAAGGCAGTTTCTAAGACTCCATATGAGTTATGGTATGGAAAACAGCCGAGCTTGACATTTATCAGGATCTGGGGCTGCGAGGCTTATGTCAAAAAGCTCGCCTCTGGGAAACTAGAGAGCAGATCTGACAAATGTATCTTTGTCGGTTACCCTAAGGAAACTAAGGGTTATTATTTCTACGATCCCAATGAGAACAAGGTTTTTGTTGCTCGGTCGGCCATATTTCTTGAGAAGGAGTTTCTTCTGCAAGAGGCTAGTGGGAGAGAAATAAAGCTGGATGAGAATCCAGAGGAAGGACAAAGTGACCAAGCACAGTTGGATGAGCCTGAGCCGGTAGAACAGGTTATTGAACAACCTGAGGCTCAAATATCACGGGAACCGCGAAGATCGGGAAGGATCCGTCGACAGCCTGAGCGCTATGATGGAGTCTACATCATTGATAATGATGAACCCCTCACTTATGCGGATGCGGTCAGTGGACTCCATGTCAGATAACCAAGTTTGGGATTTGGTTGATCCGCCTTCGGGAGTTATCCCTATAGGCTGTAAATGGATCTTCAAGAAGAAGATTGACATGGATGGTAACGTAGTTACCTATAAAGGCAGGCTTGTTGCGAAAGGTTTCAAACAAATCTACGGGATAGATTATGATGAAACTTTCTCACCTGTAGCCATGTTTAAGTCTATTCGGATTCTTTTTGCGATAGCTGCATATTATGATTATGAGATCTGGCAGATGGATGTGAAAACAGCTTTCCTGAATGGAAATCTGGATGAGGATGTGTACATGACACAACCAGAAGGTTTCACTAATCCAGCAGATCGTCATAAGATATGCAAGTTAAAGAAGTCCATTTATGGACTTAAGCAAGCATCAAGAAGCTGGAATATTCGTTTTGATGAATCAGTCACCGAATTTGGTTTCATCAAGAACGAGGATGACCCGTGTGTATATAAGTGGTTTAGTGGGAGCGTGATTACTTTCCTAGTCCTCTACGTCGATGACATCTTGATCATTGGAAATGACATTCCTGAAATGCATGCTGTGAAGGCATGGCTAAGGAAATGTTTCCAGATGAAAGATCTAGGAGAAGCTGCCTATGTGTTAGGTGTGAAGATCTACAGGGATAGATCTAAGAGGCTTCTCGGGCTGTGCCAGAGTACTTACATCGATAAAGTCCTGGAGAGATTTCATTTAGAGAATTCTAAACGAGGATATCTTCCAGTCAGACATGGTCTGAATCTTTCAAAGAGTCAGTGTCCACAAACACAGACTGAGAAAGATGAAATGGACAATACGCCTTATGCTTCGGCTATTGGTTCCATTATGTATGCGATGTTGTGTACTCGCCCAGACGTCGCTTACGGGTTAAGCGTGACCAGTCGTTTTCAAAGTAATCCAGGTTTGGCGCACTGGATTGCAGTCAAGAACATCCTAAAATATCTGCGGAGGACCAAAGATATGTTCTTGATATATGGTGGTCAGGAAGAACTCAGTATAGAGGGATATACTGACGCTTCGTTCCAGTCTGACCAGGATGATTTCCGATCGCAATCAGGCTATGTTTTTAGCTTGAATGGAGGAGCAGTGGTGTGGAAGAGTTTCAAACAGTCAACTGTTGCTGATTCCACAACAGAAGCCGAGTATGTTGCAGCCTCGGAAGCATCCAAGGAGGCAGTGTGGATTCGTAAGTTCGTGAGAGAACTTGGTGTTGTTCCTTCGAGTGCAGATCCTTTGGTTATCTTCTGTGATAACACTGGAGCAATCGCACAAGCAAAGGAACCACGGTCGCACCAGAAGTCCAAGCACATACAGAGATGGTTTCATTTGATCAGGGAGATCATAGATCGTGGCGAGATCAAAATCTGCAAGGTTCATACAGATGACAATCTGGCAGACCCGCTTACCAAGCCTCTGGCGCAGCAGAAGCATGAGAAGCACTGTAATAACATGGGTTTGAGATTTCTCAACCATTAGATTAAGTGCAAGTGGGAGATTGTTGGGGTATGCCCTTAAGGCTAATGTTTGAGGCCATGGGAATGTATCAGTATCATGTAATAAACTGTTATGTTTATAAAGGCATGGTTATTATTCAGTTGTTTACATTGTCTGCTGCAATATATAATGTCTCAAAGCTGTTCAGCTAGGCTAACATGCTATAAGTCCTTAGTCGAGATATCTTGGTGAACATGAGACAGCCTTGATATGGTTGAGACTAATATGTGTTCTAATCTTATAGGATGCTTCGAGCATGGAATAAGATGTAGACTCATGGGTACATTGGATGTACTGGACAGACCCTACTAGGATGTTCAATTGTTTGTCACAATGTGAATATTCCTTGAATATGACAAGTGGCACATTTCCTCTGACTTGAGATCGCTTGTGTTTTCTGAATGATGATTGTCATCATTTTGAGGTAGTTCAATATCATTTGAAACATAATGGTTATAGACTATCTTGGATGGTGAGCTTGAATCAGGTTAGGGCACTAGTGATAGACATAGGATTGCCGTCTCCTTGTTTAAGGAGTGTGATGTTCTAAAGGGGCCCCCTGGATGAGATGATTGAGAGAGTGTATGGCCATACCCAGGTGACAGTGTTCATCTATTCTAATCATGCTCATCATATTGGAGTTACAAGCTTGACAGGCTTGTCCAATAAGAACATCCAGTGGCAAAGGAAATATGTATGCTTTGTGAGTTGATTCACACTTGTGCTGTATTTTGGGTGTAGTCTTGGAAGACTCTTTTCTTTATATCGGGAGACAGTGATGTGTTGCTAGATACCCCTCACTGATCGTGATAATGAGAATTATCGTTACCGACATTTAAAGAAAACCCTCAGGGTCGCACAATTTGATGATATGGCTTACTTAAGTTAGATCGTGTGGACTGAATTGTTTGGGTTCAGTTTAAAGGGATTTAATCTCTGATCGTAAGTGAGATCTGGTCTGATCATGTTTGATTGATTAGGGCATTAGATCGGTAAGCTTTGATCGAGAGAATGGATGCTAGATTGGTCAGATCAGGAGCATCAAAGAGATCGACGGTTAGATCTGGAGCCTTAGGGTTTAATTTGATCTAAGCCTTGTCGCTTGGCTTATTTGGTTTTTGGACCGAACCAACATGAACCGGCTCATGGATGAGCGCATGGTTCAAGGGTGAAGTGAGTTGCGATTGGGGTAAACCCATGACCGCAAGTGGTGAAGTGGTATGCTATTTTTAGATAGCACTTCCCTACGTGACCACGACTCACGATTCACGCCTTTCTCTCTTGTCGTTTGACGCTCATCTCTCGCTCTAGAGCATCCATCTCTCGGGGTTTTTGCATTCGAGAAAGAGAGAGGTTGACGAAAAGAAGGAGGAAGAAAATCGCCAAGCAAAGAAGAACTCCTTCCCTTCCATTCGAGAAGAACACCTTGACGCCTTGATAGCACAAGGAGCATCAAGGAGTAGGCACATCTTTCATCTTGTGTGCGCATCTTCAGGAGGAGAGCGGCATCACTCTCTGCTTCCAAGGCGCCATCTAGAAATGGCTATGGTATGGTTCTATCTCATCTATGCAATCGGTTTTGTTAATCATATAACATGAAAGATCCAATAAGAAACCCTCTCCGCTGCGTTCTCCCTTAATATGCGCCTCACTTGGGTTTCGCCCCCCCTTATCTGGGGACCTTTCAAATAGATCCCATTGAGCTCTACTGTGACATCAATGGAGCTATTGCACAAGCTAAAGAACCACGGTCTCATCAAAGATCCAAACACATACTCAGAAGATTTCACCTGATCAGAGAGATCATTGAAAGAGGTGACGTCAAGATTAGCAGAGTAGACACAGAGAGCAATCTGGCAGACCCATTGACCAAGGCTTTGGCGCAGCAGAAGCATGATGGTCACGCTAGAGATATGGGGTTGAGATTGCTCAACTTCTAGGTCTTAGTGCAAGTGGGAGATTGTTGGTGTATATGCCCTAGGACCTAGCTTTGGTCAACTTATGTACTACTTGACATTGATATTTATATATCATTCTGGCATTGTCGTTATCATTGTCTGTCTACACCTGCGATTGTGTACTTACATGATAATGTCCCAGGAGACAGATTGGATCTGTGCTCAAATAATCATCCCCAGTCAATGTACCTTAGAAGATATGGGACAGCTATGGTGCTTGTAAGACTGGTATGTGGGCTGGTTAGGCACGGGATGCTAACGCAGACACATGGGTATATCATGGGAGGATATACTGGATAGACCCGCTATGAGGCTATGACTTGGTGTCATGAGTTATCCTCATAAGTGACAGGAGATGCATTGATCCCTTGACTTGAGGTCATTGATCATTCTATATGGTTAGAGACTTGCTTTGATGCAACCTAACACCTTGCCGTAGTTGGAAGGTCATAAAGGTTGTCATTGAGCATGTAACGACCCATATGAGAAGGTCAATGGACAGACATAGGATTTGCCCCTTCCTTTGGGAAGCTTGATATCCATGGAGCTCCTCTATGGTCCTATGACTGAAAGTGTATGGCCATACCCAGGTGAGAACCTGATTTAGTCATAGCCATGTGATTGGGTGAAAACAAGTGGTGACACACTTGTCCAATCGGATATTAGTTCGGCAAAGAGATTGTAATGCATCTGTACCTAGTTGCAATGATGGGGATGTCGATGTCGATATCCATTCCAATGACCTGGGTAGCAGCGATGCACTGCTAGGTGCCACTCATTGCTTGTGGTGACCTTCGTCAGCACTGCCAGCGTCAGAGGAACCTACAGGGTCGCACACCTTGATACTTGAGTTCTCGTATTGATCGAGAAGCCTTATGATCGAGTTATTGGATAACTCGGATCTAATTGGGAGATTTCATCAGCGCCAATGGGCCTGATGAGAAGGAAGAATGTTATTGGAGCCAAACTTCATTTTTGGCAGGTTGACCCGTATTTGACCATGGTTGGTCACATTTGAATTAGGGTTGCATTGGATTGGATCCAAGTGCTTAATCAACCCATGTAATGGAGTTTGGGCTAGCTCATTATCCAATGAGGCCCAATAACAAGTTCTCATGAAGAGATGAGAGGCTAAAAGGGTATAATGGGGAGAGACCCAACCCCATTGGCGCCTAAGGGGCATAATGGGGTTAGGGTGGCAAAATTGCTTCATTATGGAAGCAATTGGCGCCTCCCCTCTTCCATTGATGGAATGCATGCCTCTAAGGCATTGCTTGGGGCGCAAGGCAAGGCCTTGGCGCACAAGGAAGGCGTGGAGCTTTATGAAGAAAGGTTGAATGAGAATTAAGGAAATGTCTTGGAGACTTTCCTTATCTCAAACCTCCTCATCCTAGCCCTACACTTGTCTTGATCCTAGCACATACCCTAACCGCCTCTTGCCCTATAAATAAGACCCTAATCGCCCCCTCAAGTGGTGATTAATCCTTGAAGGCGTGAACACAAATAGAGGGGCGAAAGCTTGGAGCAAGGGCGCATCTTCCTCCTTTCATAGCCGCAAGTCTTCTCCTTCTTTCCTCTTGGCACAAGAAGGGTTAGCACTTGGCGGTTTGAATAGCCTTCCCTCTTCTATTGGCGCATCATCTTCTATCTTGGTGGCGCAAGAGAAGAGAACATCTCCCTAAAAGCTTGGATCTTCTTCCCGAGGCTAGCACCGGGCGTGGAAGAAGAGAACTCAAGAGATCCGTGTGTGTGAGACTGCAGAGGGCGGACACTTGGACGCCTACATCGGCATCGCTCTCTTCTTGCTCTAAGGTATTTTCTAACTCATCGTGTCGACTCCCTTGCATGCGATCTTCACTGGGTTTTTGGGACTGGCCTGTTTCGGGGACATTCTTCCGCTGTGCAATGAATGTATGAATGTTTACAACTCTGAAAAATTGTAAAATGTCCCCGGGGTTTCCCAACAAGCTCATTATCCAATGAGGCCCAATAATAAGTTGTCATGAAGAGAGAATTGGGTTAAGGGGTATAATGGGGAGAAATCTCACCCCATTGGCGCCTAAGGGCATAATGGGGTGAGGGAGGCGCCTTTGCTTCATTATGGAAGTAAAGGGCACCTAGCCCCTCTTCCTTGGATGGAATACTTGCCTCTAAGGCAAGTCTTGGGGCTGATATGGATTGATGGCTCTTTTGGAAAGAGCTTAGGCGCATATGGATAGTAGGGTAAGGTTTATGGTAAGATCTTGGAAACTTACCTTATCTCCTAACCCTAATTCCCCTCAAACCCTTACTTAGCCGAATTCCTCTTGCATGTTGCGCCTAGCCTCTTCTCCTTGGATGGAAAAATGCCTCTATAGCATGTCTTGGGCTGAGGTATTGGTTGGGGGGCAAGACAAGGTCTTGGCGCATAAGGAAGGGTTGAATGGGTTTAAGGAAATGTCTTGGAGACTTTCCTTGCCACAAACCCTTTCATCCTAGCCATACACTTGTCCTAATCCTAGCCCTTGCCCAAACCGCCCCTTGTCCTATTAATAGGACCCTTGCCGCCCCTCTTGTTGGTTGTTGATCGTGTGGACAACATCTTGGAGGGGTGACATATCTCTTGGAGAGACTTGGAGTGCAAGGGGCGAGAGCAACATAGGCTTGGCGCAATCTTCTTCCTTGGAGCTGAAAGTTCTTCCTCTTCCTCTCTTCTTTGGCACAAGGATTCTTTGTGCTTGGTGGCGTCTTTTTGCCACAAGCCCTCATCGTTCCTTGGCCATAGGCGCACCATGGAGGTGGCGCAAGCAAAGAAGAAGAGGGAAGTCCTTGGCGGCATCTTCCCTATCCCCTCCTTGGCGCATGTTCTTTTGAAGGTGGCGCAAGTGAGGTGAAGGCTTGATTATCTTCCCGAGGCTAGCACCAAACGTGGAAGGGAGCAACGATCAAGGAGTCGACGCGTGGATACTTGTAGAGGACGAGCACTTGAGCGTCTTCAACTTGGCACCTTCATCCTAACAAGCAATAAAGGTACTAACCCTAACACATCCTTGTGTTCTCTCTCTCGCATGGATCCTTGGGAAAGGAATGTGTTTCGGGTGTAATGCTTTTTCCGCTGCGTCCTGGGACTGCAAAATTTTAAATTACACCCGGCATTCCCTAACACATTTATGGATAGGTTGAATGAGGTTTATGGTAAAGTCTTGGAGACTTTCCTTCCCTCAAGGCACCTCATCCTAGCCATACACTTTGCATGATCCTAGCCCTTGCCCAAACCGCCTCTAGTCCTATTTATAGGACCCCTTGTCGCCCCCTCTTGGGTTCCCTCTCTTTAAGACGTGAGGTCTCATACACAAGGAGATGTGGAGGCTTACTGTGGCGACAACTTGAGAGCTTGGAGCTCTCCTTCTTCATCAAGGAGCGCAATCTTCTTCCATAGCCGCAAATTCTTCTTCTTCTCCCTCTCTTCTTGGCACAAGGACTCTTAGTGTTTGGTGGTGTCTCATTGCCACAAGCCCTCTCCATTCCTTGGCCATAGGCGCATCTTGCTTGAAGGTGGCGCATGCAAAGAAGAAGAAGGAAGTACTTAGCGCATCATCTTCTTCCTCATCTCTTCTTGGCGTTTTCATTATGGAGGTGGTGCAAGAGAAGTGAAGGAACCCTAAGGCTTGATTCTCTTCCCGAGGCTAGCACCAAGCGTGGAAGGGAGCAACGATCAAGGGGTCGATGCGTGGATACTTGTAGAGGGCGAACACTTGGGCGCCTTCAACATGGCTTCGGCAACTAGACAAGCAAAAGAGGTACATCTCAAACACATCCTTGTGTCTTCTCTCTCGCATGGATCCTTGGGACCAAAATATGTTTCGGGTGTAATGATTATTCCGCTGCGTCCTGGGACTGCAAAATTTTAAATTACACCCGGTATTCCCTAATAGTGGTATCAGAGGTACTTGCGAGAAACACAAGGTGTACGTTTGCTTGTGTGAAAAATTTTTGGAAACTTTTTCTTTTATCCATGCGCGTTTCACATAGAAAGCGTCTTTCATCCAAACATCTTTTATCTTTTTATGGCCGAAATTTGGATTGTGTTTATGATGGATTTAAGACCAAAGGCGCACGTAGTTTTGTCAAGTAGGACGGGCATTGTGTCTTCAGACTGGCCGAGTCTCTTGATCTGACAAAATTGCCAGCCGATAGGGTCCATGAAATCATCATGAAACTTGATCCCAATTTTAGCATAAATTTGATTGAGAGAGTGCTTTGGATGGAGTTAGCGCATAAGGGGATAAAATTTGACTATTCCAATTTTTTTAAATTTTATATATGCGCCACTTGTCTCTTCCATGGGTTGATATGGTCATAGCGAGTGCCCTCCTGTGTTGTGATGTGGAAGCATGTTTCCACCTGTGATGAATGCTTGTAAAATCTTTCTACCACCTGCGTGTGGTTCTGCCCCTTCTTGATGTAAAATTTTCATCTTTCCTTAGAATAAATGTAGAATCATTTACATAAGATAGGTTAAGGATCATCAAAGACAACAAGGTGTCTTCTTCAACCGATTTCAGAGTGGCGCCAGCTTTGGAAGCGTGGTGATGGATTTGCTGTTGGAGGAAGGGATGCTTGCTTTCGGCTTCTGGCATGGGCTGATCTGCTAAAGGGACTCGCAACCCTTGGATGCACGATAGCATGTCACATGGCTCGTGACAAGTTATGTGTATGAAAAGGGCTATGACCATATCGACCAAACTAGCATGCCTGTGATGGTTTATTATTTTGTCCATAGCATGCCTGTAATGTTCTTCCTTTGCTGCCATAACCATAGGAAAACTGCATGCTAGAAAATAATAAAATCAACATGTAAAACTCTCAATACAATATCAAGTCAATAGCCTTCTAACGCGTAGCCCTCATCAAACTATCGATCGGTGGTGTTGTGAACTGTTTCCCACCCTCGTGGGACACACCCACTTATCTTTAGAAGGTGTGAGGTGACAATGATTTCCCCAGTCCAGTTTTAACCTGGGCGTGCCTTCGCAAAGAATTCATTGGCCCTGGGCATAACGGTTAGGACCAGACTTGACTAGTTTTTCATATGTCACAGACATGATGAATCACTAGAGGCGGCTGTTGAGAGGATAGGGTTCTGTGTTGTATCCAGCCCTCGCTGGACATAGGGCGCCTAGTCTGTCTTAACTAAGAGGAGTTGTGCACGGCACAATTGGCTGGCATGCCTACCTAAGGAAGCATGGGATTCTCTGTGCATCCCAACTCACCCTCATGAGTCGCGGAGACCTCTTGTGAAATTAGGATCCTACTTACTTATTTCTATGCTGAGTTTGAGAGTTCTCAACTTGTTTTTGGAAATAGTGGGAGCATAGCATTTAAGTTAAAGTCCTTGTTAAATGCTTTATCATAGTACTTATTTTACTTACTTGCTTATTGTAGATGACATCTCCTGATCTAAGATTGAAACTTTATAAAAACAAACTGGATGGGACAAATTGGACAAAATGGTTCAATATTTTGTCCAAGATACTAGAACAAGAGAATAAGGTTCATCTTCTTGAAAGACCTCCATCCCAGCCCAGTATGTATTTCACTACTGAGTGGGAGTGGAATGTCTATCTTGAACATTGTGAAGATAATGAATAGTACACTGCTCTTGTCTTAGAGTGTATGACCCCAGAGGTCAAAGTTGAGTGTGATGAGATGGGGATTTATGATCTTATCATACATCTCAAAGGTCTCTTCACACCATGCTCTATTGACAAAGATCAGGAAAGTTCTGTTGGGTCTTCAGAATGTATGCCTAAATCTGAGAATGACTATGGTTCTGTATCTTCGAAGCTAATACTTCGGAAGACTAGGAATGCATGGGTATTTCGAAGAGGATTAATGGCCAAGAAGAGCATGGCAAAGAAGAAGGGATGTAATCCATCCGCTTCAGGTATTGTGTTACTGAGGTCTTTTGTTTACTTTTTATTCATGGGTACTGAGTACCGCATGTGAAGCTTACATATGTTTTTCATATGCAGGAGCTCAAAAGAAGTAGGACCATGAGGCTTGGTGGGATCAACTCTCGGGTCAGGGACGGAACATTGGATGCTGCTGTTGATATCATCTCACTGCCTTGAAGACTTCATCTAGAACTTTGCTATTATGTATCAACTTATGTATTAGAACATCATTCCTTTTGGAAAGAATTTCAGTTTGAAATAATAAATGATATTTTTCTTTAAAACTGAGATGTTCTATTGAAGTGATACAGTTGATAATAGTTTGTGGCTCTATATGTAACACAATATCGGATCCATTGATTCAATTAACATCCTCTTATGGCATTGTCTCTTGAACCATCGAACAATGGTCACATCCAAAGGTCAATGGACTATTGGGATCATTATCCTTTGAGGATTATGATAAATGTGAGCCCTGTTCAAAGGAACAAAGTGACAGATGCTGCCTTCACCATAAAGGGTTGAAGGGAAAGTGGCCTGTTGGATCTATTACACAACAATGTGTGTGGACCCATGTAAACAAGCACTAAGAGGTGTTATATACTTGATCAGGTGTGGGTATGCCTTATCCAACCATTAAGGCTAATGTTTGAGGCCTTGGGTTGTTATCAGTATCATGTATAAACTCTATGTTTATAAAGGCAATGGTTGTTATTCAGGTTGTTGCATTATCTGCTGTCATATGTATACTTCTGAATAATGTCTCAATGCTGTTCAGCTAGGCTGACATGCAGTATTGTCCTTAGTCGAGATATCTTGGTGAACATGAGACAGACTTGATATGATTGAGACTAATATGTGTTCTAATCTTATAGGATGCTTTGAGCATGGAATAAGATGTAGCTCATAGGTACATTGGATGTACTGGACAGACCCTACTTAGGATATTCAATTGCTTGTCACAATGTGAATAATCCTTATATGCAAGCAAGTGGCATATTTCCTCTGACTTGAGATCACTTGTGTTTCTAAATGATGATTGGCATTGTCTTGAGGTAGTTCAATATCATTTGAAACATAATGGTTATAGACTATCTTGGATAATGAGCATGAGTCATGTTAGGGCGCTAGTGATAGATATAGGATTGCCTTCTCCTTGATTGGAGTGTGATGTTCTAAAGGGGCCCCCTTGTATGAGATGGTTGAGAAAGTGTATGGCCATACCCAGATGACTATGTTCATCTGATCTAACCAATCTCATCATATTGGAATTACAGGCTTGACACGCTTGTCTAATAAGAACATCAAGTGGCAAAGGAAATACATATGTCAAGTGACTTGGGTTCACACTTGTGTTGTGGTTTGGGTGTAGTCTTGGAAGACTCTTTCCTTTATATCGGGAGACAGTGATGTGTTGCTAGATACCCCTCTCTGTTCGTGATAACGTAAGTTATCGTTACCGACATTTAAAGGAAACCCTTAGGGTCGCACAATTTGATGATACAGCTTACTTATGTCAGATCGTGTGGACTGAATTGTTTTGGTTCAGTTTAAAGGAGTTTAAACTCTGATTGGAAGTGAGATCTGGTCTGATCATGTTTGATTGATTAGGGCTTGAGATCGGTAAGCTTCGATCGAGAGAATTGATGCTAGATCGATGAGATCAAGAGCATCAAGAGATGTGTGGTTAGATCTTGAGCCATTTGGTTTGATAAGATCTGAACCAATGTTGGTTTGATTTGGTCTTTGAACCAAATGCATGTGAACCGAATTGATTTGAACCGGTTCACTTATGTGAACGCATGGTTCAAAGAGAAGAGGAGTGATCGATGGATTTAAGTGGAGTTATGAACTTTCTATATTTAGAAGACGTTTTATTTGAGAAAACGTCTCCACGTTCGAACGCCAACTTGGTCCTCTCGCCTCTTCTCCTCTCGTGGGTTGTCTTCACGCCAAGAGAAGGATTCGGCCTAGCAAAGAGATCATCTCATCTTCCCTTCAAGCGATCAAGAGACTTGGAGATCCTTGCTAGCACAAGGAACGACAAGAAGAAAGCCATTTCTCATCTTGTGTGCGGCACCTTTGGAGGAGAGCCACATCGCCCTCTAGCTTCCAAGGCACCATCCAAGCAATGGCTATGGTATGATCCCTTGTCGATCTTTGCAATCTTTTAACAAGTTGATCTTATGTTCATGCATGCGATCTTAGAAACCCTAGCTTCCGCTTTGCGATAAATTATATATGTGCGCCTATTAGGGTTTCGCCCCCTTAGAAACTTTCAATTGGTATCAGAGGTTTGGGGTTCATGTATGAATCATATGATTGCTTATTGTGATCCTTGTTTGCGCTTATGTTTAGATCTAAAGTTACCATGCGAGAATACATCCTTGTCATTAGATGTTGGCGCATGTATGTTTGTTCATGTTTTTGCATGACACTTATGTTGGCGCATGTTGTAGTTTTTCTTAAAACTTAAATTACTTGCGCGCCCATCATTTAGATCTAAGCGCCTACTTTAAAAACTTAGACGGGTTATTAGGGTTGAAGTCGTTGTCCTGTCTGGACCCAACAGTCTGATCAGACCATCTGACAGCCTAAATGGGTCGACCAGATAGCACCTATGCGCAAGCATCAGGTGGCTATAGGTCGACTGCAGAAAGGCGTGTAGCGATGTCTGATTGAGACAACCAGTGAACGATCATGATTAAGGCCCGGGGTCACACCCGCTTGCCAGAACTCATGAGGGACGTTCAGCCCTTAACGCATGCATTGTTGACCATGAGGTCAACTCAAGTCGGTTATGTCTTGGTGCATGCAAGGGCAGTCGGTCTGACTAGGTCAGATGAGTGGATCCCTATTAATGGACCATTGTAAGGTAGTAGGGCACATAAGGAAATAAAATTGATGCCAATGGGATTTTCGAAAATTTTATTTTCCTGTTTGGATCACATGTTGTTTGTATAACATGATTAAGTGTTTATTTAATCTTATGTGGGCTGCCCAAAATTTAATGTGTGCTGTGCTGGGGCCTGTGTGCCTGGATTATTATTTGTAAATTATTTATTGTGATCTGCGCATCACATTTTCATTAATTTATAAAGTGTAATTGACCTGCGAGTCAATCATGTCTAGATAGATTAAAATGTAATTTAATCAGACATGAGCACTGAGCACACATGGCAGAAGCGCTTGCAGCAAGTGGCTTGACCAGGTGGGAGTTCTAGAGTTCGACTCTAGGATAGGCGCATTTTACCTGGTGGACGCATCTGTGCTGCAGAGGGCGCTTGGGCCAGATGGAGTTTCAAAAGGACCCATGAAGAGCTCAAGTGAAGACTTAAGTTAAATTAAGGTCTTACTTAGGCTTAATGGGCTTTTACCACATAAGATAATCATGCTTTCAATTTACTATTTAAGTAATTTAGTAACTGCATGATTTATTCTTCTGCTATCACCATAGGATTTGCATGATAGTAAGAAGATAAAAGGACCGTTAAAATCCAACGTTAAATATCAAGCACGATAGCCTTCTGACGCGAAACCTCACTGTTCTGACTATCGTTGGGGCTGTGTTGTACCCACTCAGTGGGCACGCCCATCTATCTTCAGACGGTGTGTGATTACACCTGCGTGTTACAGAGAAGGGATTTATCGCTTCTCGTTGCTCAGCATAGCACGTGGTGGTCCAGGGAGTAGGTCGGGTAAGCTTGACCATGTAGGCTACATATTGAGCATATGGTAGCTATATGGAGGCAGCCATCTGTGGGATCAGAGACTGTGTTGTACCAACTCAGTTGGCACAGTCTGCTGGATTGCCCAGATGAAGGGGAATCGCACGGGTTGGCGATTGGCAGGGAATGCCTACCAGAGATTAGTGCTTGTACTCTCTGTGCATCTTATCTCGCCTGAGCGGGACGCGGAGACCAAGTATGAAATCTGGATCCCATCTCACTAAAAGAGTTTTACTCTTTCGGACTGTTTTACTGGATTTTTCAGTCAGATAAAATAGTGAGAAAAGAATCATTCTTAAGTTCTGGATTGATTCTAACATTGATACTGACCTTGCTGTTCTTGCAATGTTGTAGATTACTGCAGCAACGAACACCACAGCGTTCAATGTGCGATCCCTACTGGAAAGGGAGAAGTTTGCTGGGCCAAACTTCTCAGACTGGTACGGACACCTTAAGATTGTTCTTAAGGCTGAGAGGAAGCTGTATGTCCTCGAGACGACAATACCGCCTCAACCCACTGCGAACGCCGCAAGGGCGGTTCGGGAAGCTTATGAGAAGCATGTCAATGATATCAGTGATGTCGCTTGCCTTATGCTTGCGTCTATGACGCCAGAGCTTCAGCGTCAGCATGAAGATTTATCTGCTATTGAAATAATAGCAAATCTTAAGTTGCTGTATGCTGCACAGGCATGGACTGAACGCTATAATTTGACTAAACTTTTCTTTCAGAGCAAACTGACTGAAGGGAGTCCAGTGGGAGCTCACGTACTCAAGATGATTGGGTACAAAGAGGCTCTAGAGAAACTGGGACACACCATCAATCAGGAGCTTGTTGTAGACATCATCCTGCAGTCTCTCCCGGCCTCTTTCGATCCGTTCATCATTAACTTTAATATGAACAAGATCGACTGTACGCCGGCAGAGTTACTGAACATGCTCTTGACTACAGAGCAGACTCAGTCTCGTGAGAAGGGAAAGCCTTCATCCTCTGTCATGATGGTTCCTTCAAGGAACAAGAAGAAGGGGAAGAAGGGCAAAGCCCTATCAAGAGCTACAACAAGGCTCTAAAACAAAAGGTGAAGCGGTCGAAGGACAACAGATGCTTCCATTGTGGCCAGTTGGGTCACTGGAAGAAGGACTGTAAAGCGCTCCAAGGAGATAAGAAGGGAAGCAACCCTTTCGCTTCTGGCTCAGGTATTTTTGTGACTGAAGTCATGCTATCTTCTTCTATTTCATGGGTGTTGGACACTGCATGTGGAGTTCACATTTGTTCAAATGTACAGGAACTTAAGAGAAGAAGACAGGTGGGACAGCATGAGGTGGACCTACGAGTAGGAAACGGGGCACGGGTTGCTGCTGTTGCTGTAGGAGAATATCACATCTCTTTACCATCTGGTCTTGTATTAGAACTGGACAATTGTTATTTTGTACCGAGCATAACCAAGAATATTATCTTTATTCCTGCTCTTGTCAGGAAAGGGTTTTCCTTTGAATGCAAAACTTCAAAGTATTATATTTCTTTTGATAATATTGTTTATGCTACTGGGTCGATTAACAATGGGTTATTCATGTTGGACATGGAATGTTCTGTACAACAAATTGATAATAAGAAAGCCAAGTATGCTGATGACAGCACCTTGCTATGGCATAGTCGTTTAGGCCATATTAACAAGAAGCGCATTAAGCGGTTGCATGACCATGGACTGCTGGGATCATTCTCCTATGAGGAGCTTGATACATGTAAAGCTTGTTTAATGGGTAAAATGACGAAGTCTCCCTTTTCTAATAAAGGTCAAAGGGCTTCAGGTTTACTTGACCTCATTCACAGTGATGTGTGTGGGCCATTTAGTAAACATGCCAGAGGTGGCTATTCATACTTCATTACCTTTACTGATGATTTCAGTAGGTATGGTTATGTCTATCTAATGAGACATAAGAGTGAATCTTTTGACAGGTTCAAAGAGTTCAAAAATGAAGTACAAAATCAGCTAGGCCGAAATATCAAGGCACTTCGTTCAGATCGAGGTGGAGAATACTTGAGTCGAGAGTTTACTGACTATCTGAAGGAGTGTGGGATTATCTCACAGCTCACTCCGCCAGGAACACCGCAATGGAATGGTGTGTCCGAGAGGAGAAATAGAACCTTACTGGATATGGTTCGTTCTATGATGAGTCAGGCTACTCTACCTTACTCCTTTTGGGGATTTGCACTAGAAACAGCTACAAAGGTACTAAACTGAGTGCCATTCAAAGCCGTTTCAAAGACTCCATATGAGTTATGGTATGGGAAACAGCCGAGCTTGACATTTATTAAAATCTGGGGTTGCGAGGCTTATGTCAAAAAGCTCGCCTTTGGGAAACTGGAGAGCAGATGTGATAAATGTATCTTTGTTGGTTACCCTAAGGAAACTAAGGGTTATTATTTCTACGATCCCAAAGAGAACAAAGTATTTGTTGCTCGAACGGCTATTTTTCTTGAGAAGGAATTTCTTCTGCAAGAGGCCAGTGGGAGAGAAATAAAGCTGGATGAGAATCCAGAAGAAGGACAAAGTAGTCAAGCGCAGTTGCATGAGCCTGAGCCAATAGAACAGGTTGATGTTCAACCTGAGGCTCAGATATCACGGGAACCGCGAAGATCGGGAAGGATCCGTCGACAGCCTGAGCGCTATGACGGAGTCTACATCATTGATGATGAACCCCTCACTTATGCGGATGCGGTCAGTGGACCGAAATCAGCGAGATGGCTTGAAGCTATGCGAGCCGAGATGGACTACATGTCAGATAACCAAGTCTGGGATTTGGTTGATCCGCCTCCGGGAGCAATCCCTATAGGCTGTAAGTGGATCTTCAAAAAGAAGGTTGACATGGATGGTAACGTGGTTACCTATAAAGGCAGGCTAGTTGCGAAAGGTTTCAAACAAATCTACGGGATAGATTATGATGAAACTTTCTCTCCTGTAGCCATGTTCAAGTCTATTCGGATTATTCTTGCGATAGCAGCATATTATGATTATGAGATCTGGCAAATGGATGTGAAGACCGCTTTCCTTAATGGAAAATTAGAGGAGGATGTGTATATGACACAACCAGAAGGTTTCACTAATCCATCAGATCGTCATAAAATATGCAAATTAAAGAAGTCCATTTATGGACTTAAACAAGCATCGAGAAGCTGGAATATTCGTTTTGATGAATCAATCTGTGAATTTGGTTTCATCAAGAATGAAGATGACCCGTGTGTATATAAGAGGTTTAGTGGGAGCATGATTACTTTCCTAGTCCTCTACGTCGATGATATCTTGATCATTGGAAACGATGTTCCTGAACTGCATGCCGTCAAGGCATGGTTAAGAAAATGTTTCCAGATGAAAGATTTAGGAGAAGCAGCCTATGTATTAGGTGTGAAGATCTACAGAGATAGATCTAAGAGGCTTCTCGGGCTGTGCCAGAGTACTTACATCGATAAAGTCCTGGAGAGATTCCATTTAGAAAATTCTAAAAGAGGATATCTTCCAGTCAGACATGGTCTGAATCTTTCAAAGAGTCAGTGTCCACAAACACTGACTGAGAAAGATGACATGGACAATACGCCTTATGCTTCGGCTATTGGGTCCATTATGTATGCGATGTTGTGTACTCGCCCAGACGTCGCTTACGGGTTAAGCGTGACCAGTCGATTCCAAAGTAATCCAGGTCAGGCACACTGGATTGCAGTCAAGAACATTTTGAAATATCTTCGGAGGACCAAAGATATGTTCTTGATTTATGGAGGACAGGAAGAACTCAGTACTGAAGGATATACTGACGCTTCGTTCCAATCTGACCAGGATGATTTTCGATCGCAATCAGGCTATGTTTTTAGATTGAATGGAGGAGCAGTGGTGTGGATAAGTTTCAAACAATCAATTGTTGCTGATTCCACAACAGAAGCCGAGTATGTTGCAGCCTCAGAAGCATCAAAGGAGGTAGTGTGGATTCGTAAGTTCATTCAGGAACTTGGTGTTGTTCCTTCGAGTGCAGATCCATTGGTTATCTTCTGTGATAACACTGGAGCCATAGCACAAGCAAAGGAACCACGGTCACACCAGAAGTCCAAGCACATACAGAGAAGGTTTCACTTGATCCGGGAGATCATTGATCGAGGAGAGATCAAGATCTGTAAGGTTCATACAGATGACAATCTAGCTGACCCGTTTACAAAGCCTCTGGCGCAGCAGAAGCATGAGAAGCACTGTAATAATATGGGTTTGAGATTTCTCAACCATTAGATTAAGTGCAAGTGGGAGATTGTTGGGGTATGCCCTTAATGCTAATGTTTGCGGCCTTGGGTTGTTATCAGTATCATGTATAAACTCTATGTTTATAAAGGCAATGGTTGTTATTCAGGTTGTTGCATTATCTGCTGTCATATGTATACTTCTGAATAATGTCTCAATGCTGTTCAGCTAGGCTGACATGCAGTATTGTCCTTAGTCGAGATATCTTGGTGAACATGAGACAGCCTTGATATGATTGAGACTAATATGTGTTCTAATCTTATAGGATGCTTTGAGCATGGAATAAGATGTAGCTCATAGGTACATTGGATGTACTGGACAGACCCTACTTAGGATATTCAATTGCTTGTCACAATGTGAATAATCCTTATATGCAAGCAAGTGGCATATTTCCTCTGACTTGAGATCACTTGTGTTTCTAAATGATGATTGGCATTGTCTTGAGGTAGTTCAATATCATTTGAAACATAATGGTTATAGACTATCTTGGATAATGAGCATGAGTCATGTTAGGGCGCTAGTGATAGATATAGGATTGCCTTCTCCTTGATTGGAGTGTGATGTTCTAAAGGGGCCCCCTTGTATGAGATGGTTGAGAAAGTGTATGGCCATACCCAGATGACTATGTTCATCTGATCTAACCAATCTCATCATATTGGAATTACAGGCTTGACACGCTTGTCCAATAAGAACATCAAGTGGCAAAGGAAATACATATGTCAAGTGACTTGGGTTCACACTTGTGCTGTGGTTTGGGTGTAGTCTTGGAAGACTCTTTCCTTTATATCAGGAGACAGTGATGTGTTGCTAGATACCCCTCTCTGTTCGTGATAACGTAAGTTATCGTTACCGACATTTAAAGGAAACCCTTAGGGTCGCACAATTTGATGATACGGCTTACTTATGTTAGATCGTGTGGACTGAATTGTTTTGGTTCAGTTTAAAGGAGTTTAAACTCTGATTGGAAGTGAGATCTGGTCTGATCATGTTTGATTGATTAGGGCTTGAGATCGGTAAGCTTCGATCAAGAGAATTGATGCTAGATCGATGAGATCAAGAGCATCAAGAGATGTGTGGTTAGATCTTGAGCCATTTGGTTTGATAAGATCTGAACCAATGCTGGTTTGATTTGGTCTTTGAACCAAATGCATGTGAACCGAATTGATTTGAACCGGTTCACTTATGTGAACGCATGGTTCAAAGAGAAGAGAAGTGATCGATGGATTTAAGTGGAGTTATGAACTTTCTATATTTAGAAGACGTTTTCTTTGAGAAAACGTCTCCACGTTCGAACGCCAACTTGGTCCTCTCGCCTCTTCTCCTCTCGTGGGTTGTCTTCACGCCAAGAGAAGGATTCGGCCTAGCAAAGAGATCATCTCATCTTCCCTTCAAGCGATCAAGAGACTTGGAGATCCTTGCTAGCACAAGGAACGACAAGAAGAAAGCCATTTCTCATCTTGTGTGCGGCACCTTTGGAGGAGAGCCACATCGCCCTCTAGCTTCCAAGGCACCATCCAAGCAATGGGTATGGTATGATCCCTTGTCGATCTTTGCAATCTTTTAACAAGTTGATCTTATGTTCATGCATGCGATCTTAGAAACCCTAGCTTTCGCTTTGCGATAAATTATATATGTGCGCCTATTAGGGTTTCGCCCCCTTAGAAACTTTCAATCGACATTGACATCCCCATCAATCCAATAGGTACAAATACATTACAGTCCCTTTGCCGAACTGATATCCGATTGGACAAGTGTGTCATCACTTGTTTTCATCCAATCACATGCTATGACTAAAACAGGTTCTTACCTGGGTATGGACATACACTCTCAGTCATAGAGCCATAGAGGAGCTCAATGGATATCATACTTCCCTAAGGAAGGGGCAAATCCTTTGTCTGTCCATTAACCTTCTCATATGGGTCATGACATGATCAATAACAACCGTTATGACCTCCCATCTATGGTGAGGTGTTGGGTTGTATCAAAGCAAGTCCCTAACCACATAGAACGATCAATAACCTCAAGTTAAGGGATCAATGCATCTCCTATCACTTGTGAGGATAACTCATGACACCAAGTCATAGCCTCACAGCGGGTCTTTCCAGTATATCCTCCAATGATATACCCATGTGTCTACGTTAGCACCACGTACCTAACCAGCCCACATACCAGTCTCACAAGTACCATAGCTGTCTCATATCCACTAAGGTACATCGACTGGGGACTATAGTTCGAGCACAGATCCAATCTGTCTCCAGGGACATTATCATGTTAGTACATATGCGCAGATGTAAACAACATAGATAACGACAATGCCAGAATGATATAAATATCAAGGTCAAGTAGTACATAAGTGGACCAAAACTAGGTCCTAGGGCATATACACCAACAATCTCCCACTTGCACTAAGACCTAGAAGTTGAGGAATCTCAACCCCATATCTCTAGCGTGACCATCATGCTTCTGCTGCGCCAAAGCCTTGGTCAATGGGTCTGCCAAATTGTTCTCTGTGTCAACTCTACTAATCTTGACATCACCTCTGTCAATGATCTCTCTGATCAGGTGAAATCTTCTGAGTATTTGTTTGGATCTTTGATGAGACCGTGGTTCCTTTGCTTGTGCAATTGCCCCATTATTATCACAGTATAGTTCAATGGGATCCATTGCACTAGGGACCACCTGAAGATCACATAAGAACTTCCTTATCCGAACGGCTTCCTTGGCTGCCTCAGAAGCGGCCACATACTCTGCCTCGATTATAGAATCTGCTATGGTGGATTGCTTGAAGCTCTTCCAGCATACAGCGCCTCCATTTATCTTGAACACATAGCCGGTCTGCGATCTAAAGTCGTCAGGGTCAGACTGGAATAATGCATCAGTATAGCCCTGCATACTGAGCTCTTCCTGTCCTCCATAGACCAAGAACAAATCCTTAGTTCTTCACAGATACTTTAGGATGTTCTTTATAGCCACCCAGTTCTGCAGACCTAGATTGGATTGGTATCGGCTGGTTATGCTCACAGCATATGCCACATCTGGTCTAGTACACACCATTGCATACATGATCGATCCCACTACCGAAGCATAAGGAATTCGACTCATGTCATCCCTCTCAGCCTATGTTGTAGGACACTGGCCTTTTGAGAGAGTAAGGCCATGTCTTACTGGAAGGTATCCTTTCTTGGATTGATCCAAGTTGAAGCTTTCCAGGACCTTATCAATGTAGGTATTCTGACTTAGAGCCAGGAGCCTCTTGGATCTATCTCAGCGGCCTCCCCTAAGTCTTTCATCTCGAAACATTTCCCCAACCATGTCTTCACAGCCTGAAGATTAGGGATGTTGTTTCCGATGAGCAGTTTGTCATCGACATACAAGACCAGAAAAATCACCAAGCTCCCACTGAATTTTCTGTATACACAGGTGTCATCTTCGCTTTTGATAAAGCCATAATCTCTCACGGCTTCATCAAGTCGAAGATTCCAACTTCGAGATGCTTGCTTTAATCCATAAATGGATCTCTTTAGCCTGCAGACCTTATTAGCCTCTGCAGGATGGATGAAGCCATCAGGTTGTGACATATACACATCCTCAGTCAGCTTCCCGTTAAGGAACATTGTTTTCACATCCATCTGCCATATCTCATAGTCATGATATACAGCTATAGCAAGCAGTATCCGAATGGATTTGATCATGGCAACTGGAGAGAAGGTTTCATCATAGTCCACCCCGTGGACTTGTTTAAATCCTTTAGCCACTAGTCTACCCTTATAGGTAACTATATTGCCATCCATGTCTGTCTTCCTCTTGAAGACCCATTTACACCCTATGGGTTTTACCCCATCAGGCAACTCAACCAAATCCCAGACTTGGTTAGCCGACATGGAATCCATCTCGGATCGCATGACGTCAAGCCATCTCTCGGAGTCCGGTCCACTGACTGCCTCATCATAGGTTCTGGGTTCATCCTCAATGATGAAGATCCCATCGTGTTGGGTCGGCAGCGACCCGTACCTTTCAGGTGCACGACGAATTCTCCCAGACCTACGTGGGACCTATGTCTGAGCCTCAGTTTGGCTAGCAACCGGTGTAGGTGGCTCAGATTCCATCTCTTTGTCTTGTGCTTGCACTTGGACCTCATCCAAGTCAAACTTCCTCCCACTAACTTCTTTCATGAGAAATTCTTTCTCCAGAAAGACAGCACCCCGAGCAACAAAAACTTTGTTCTCGATTGGGACATAGAAGTAGTATCCTTTAGTTTCCTTATGATACCCCACAAACACACATTTATGAGATCTAGGTTCTAGCTTGCTAGAATCCTGACGTTTGACATAGGCCTCACATCCCAAGATCTTGATAAAAGTGAGATTAGGGCGTCTCCCACTCCACATCTCGTGTGGTATTTTGGAGACACTCTTAGATGGAATGTTATTCAGTATTAGAGAAGCTGTCTCTAGTGCATGCTCCCAGAATGAGGGAGGTAGAGTTGCATGACTCATCATAGATCGAACCATATCCAATAAAGTTTGATTTTTCCTTTCAGACACACCATTCCATTGAGGTGTTACAGGAGGAGTAAGTTGGGATATGATCCCAGACTCTCTCAAATAATCAAAGAACTCACCACTCAGGTACTCTCCACCTCGATCTGATCGAAGAGCTTTAATGGATCTTCCAAGCTGGTTCTCTACTTCATTCTTGAACTCCTTGAATTTCTCAAAGGACTCAGATTTATGTCTCATTAAGTAGACATAACCATACCTACTGAAGTCATCAGTGAAGGTAATGAAGTAGTTGTGCCCTCCTCTGGATTGTTTATTGAAAGGCCCACACATATCAGTATGTATGAGATCCAATAAACCTCTTGCCCTCTCACCAATCTTGGTGAAGGGCGCCTTTGTCATTTTCCCTAATAAACAAGGTTCACAAGTATCAAATTCCTCCAAGGAACTTGAATCTAACAATCCATTTGCATGTAGTTGTTGGATGCGATTCTTGTTTATATGGGCTAATCGATAGTGTCATAGGAAAGCACCAACTGAACCACTCAGTTTGGTCCTTTTATTACTTATGTTATAAATAGAACTTTCCATATCCAAGATATATAGACCATTGCACAAAGTACCCTTCCCATAGAACATATTTGCAAATGAAAAAGAACAAGAGTTCTTATTTATTTCAAACTTAAATCCTCTCTTTGCTAAGCAAGGAATGGATACAATGTTCTTAGTAAGTGAAGGTACACAGAAGCAATTATCTAGTTCTAATTGAAGTCCAGAAGGCAAGGAGAGAGTCAAAACGCCTACAGCAACAGCAGCAACCTGTGCCCCGTTTCCAACGCGTAGGTCAATCATCCCAGGTCGCACCGATCTACTTTTCTTGAGCCCCTGCATATTTGTACAAATATGAGCCCCACATGCGGTATCCAATGTAAGTACCCCTTTCATGAGGGGGGCGAAACCCTAAAGCATGCGCATTCAAGAAATTTTCTAGGGCTTCATAAGATCGCATGTGGTATAACCATATGATCAACTTAAGTTTTACTAAGATCAAGATGTGATCTTACCATAGCCATCGCTTGGATGGTGCCTTGGAAGAAAGAGGGCGAAAGGGGCTCTCCTCCAAAGGTGGCGCACACAAGAGGATGATGGCTACTCCTTGTGTTCCTTGTGCTAGCAAGGCTTCAAGGGTCCTTGTCGAATGGAAGGGAAGAGATCTACTCTTTGCTTGGCCGAATCCTCTCTTGTCGTCAACCTTCACAACGCAAGCCGTGAGTCGTCAAGAGCAAGGGGGCGAGAGATGAGAATCGAGAAGCATTGCATTCGAACGTGGAGACGTTCCCATTTTGGAAAACCGAAATTCCAAAAATAGCAACTACTTGATTACATGCGTTATGCGTTCACTTGAAGTGAACCAAACGCATATCCCTTCTCCCATATGAACCATGCGCTCACACATGAGCCGGTTCAATGTATTTGGTTCAATGACCAAACCAAATCAGCCCAAGCTATTAGTCCAGATCGAATTAAACCCTAAGGTTCCAGATCTGACCATTCATCTCCTGATGCTTCTGATCTCACCGATCTAGCATCAACACTCTCGATCGAAGCTTACCGATCTCAAGCCCTAATCAATCAAACATGATCAGACCAGATCTCACTTACAATCAGAGTTTAAATCCCTTTAAACTGAACTAAAACAATTCAGTCCACACGATCTGACTTAAGTAAGCCATATCATCAAATTGTGCGACCCTGAGGGTTTCCTTTAAATGTCGGTAACGATAACTTACATTATCACGATCAGTGAGGGGTATCTAGCAACACATCACTGTCTCCCGATATAGAGGAAAGAGTCTTCCAAGACTACACCCAAACCACAGCACAAGTGTGAATCAACTCACTAGGCATACATATTTCCTTTGCCACTGGATGTTCTTATTGGACAAGCGTGTCAAGCTTGTAGCTCCAATATGATGAGCATGATTAGATCAGATGAACATAGTCACCTGGGTATGGCCATACACTTTCTCAATTATCTCATTTAAGGGGGGCCCCTTCAGAACATCACACTCCTTAAACAAGGAGACGGCAATCCTATATCTATCACTAGTGCCCTAACCTGACTCATGATCATTATCCAAGATAGTCTATAATCATTATGTTTCAAATGATATTGAACTACCTCAAAACAATGACAATCATCATTTAGAAACACAAGTGATCTCAAGTCAGAGGAAATCTGCCACTTGTTGCATACAAGGATTATTCACATTGTGACAAGCAATTGAATATCCTAGTAGGGTCTGTCCAGTACAACCAATGTACCCATGAGTCTACATCTTATTCCATGCTCGAAGCATCCTATAAGATTAGAACACATATTAGTCTCAATCATATCAAGGCTGTCTCATGTTCACCAAGATATCTCGACTAAGGACTTTATAGCATGTCAGCCTAGCTGAACAGCATTGAGACATTATTCAGAAGTACAATTATTGCAGCAGACAATGTAACAACCTGAATAACAACCATTGCCTTTATAAACATAAGAGTTTATACATGATACTGATACAATCCCAAGGCCTCAAAGATTAGCCTTAAGGGCATACCCCAACAATCTCCCACTTGCACTTAATCTAATGGTTGAGAAATCTCAAACCCATGTTATTACAGTGCTTCTCATGCTTCTGCTGCGCCAGAGGCTTGGTAAGCGGGTCTGCCAGATTGTCATCTGTATGAACCTTGCAGACTTTGATCTCGCCACGATCAATGATCTCCCGGATCAAGTGAAACCGTCTCTGTATGTTCTTGGACTTCTGGTGCGACCGTGGTTCCTTTGCTTGTGCGATTGCTCCAGTGTTATCACAGAAGATAACCAAATGATCTGCACTCGAAGGAACAACACCAAGTTCCTGAATGAACTTACGAATCCACACTGCCTCCTTAGATGCTTCTGAGGCTGCAACATACTCGGCTTCTGTTGTGGAATCAGCAACGATGGACTGTTTGAAACTTTTCCACACCACAGCACCTCCATTCAAGCTAAACACATAGCCTGATTGCGATCGGAAATCATCCTGGTCAGATTGGAACGAAGCGTCAGTATATCCTTCAATACTGAGTTCTTCCTGACCACCATACACCAAGAACATATCTTTGGTCCTACGAAGATATTTTAAAATGTTCTTGACTGCAATCCAGTGTGCCTGACCTGGATTACTTTGGAACCGACTGGTCACGCTTAACCCGTAAGCGACGTCTGGGCGAGTACACAACATCACATACATAATGGACCCAATAGCCGAAGCATAAGGCGTATTGTCCATTTCATCTTTCTCAGTCTATGTTTGTGGACACTGACTCTTCGAAAGATTTAGACCATGTCTGACTGGAAGATATCCACGTTTAGAATTCTCTAAATGGAATCTCTCCAGGACTTTATCGATGTAAGTACTCTGGCACAGCCCGAGAAGCCTCTTAGATCTATCTCTGTAGATCTTCACACCTAATACATAGGCTGCTTCTCCTAAATCTTTCATCTGGAAACATTTCCTTAACCATGCCTTAACAGCATGCAGTTCAGGAATATCATTTCCAATGATTAAGATATCATCGACGTAGAGGATCAGGAAAGTAATCACGCTCCCACTAAACCTCTTATATACACACGGGTCATCTTCATTCTTGATGAAACCAAACTCAGAGATTGATTCATCAAAACGAATATTCCAGCTTCTAGATGCTTGCTTAAGTCCATAAATGGACTTCTTTAACTTGCATATTTTATGACGATCTGATGGATTAGTGAAACCTTCAGGTTGTGTCATATACACATCCTCATCCAGTTTTCCATTAAGGAAAGCCGTTTTCACATCCATCTGCCAGATCTCGTAATCATAATATGCAGCTATCGCGAAAAGAATCCGAATCGACTTGAACATGGCTACAGGAGAGAAAGTTTCATCGTAATCTATCCTGTAGATTTGTTTGAAACCTTTCGCTACTAGCCTGCCTTTATAGGTAACCACGTTACCATCCATGTCAATCTTCTTCTTGAAGATCCATTTACAGCCTATAGGGATTACTCCCGGAGGCGGATCAACCAAATCCCAGACTTGGTTATCTGACATGGAGTCCATCTCGGCTCGCATAGCTTCAAGCCATCTAGCTGACTCTGGTCCACTGACCGCATCCGCATAAGTGAGGGGTTCATCATTGTCAATGATGTAGACTCCGTCATAGCGCTCAGGCTGTCGACGGATCCTTCCCGATCTATGCGGTTCCCGTGATATCTAAGCCTCAGGTTGTTCAGTAACCTGTTCCACTGGCTCTGGCTCATCCAACTGTACTTGACTACTTTGTCCTTCCTCTGAATTCTCATCCAGCTTTATTTCTCTCCCACTGGCTTCTTGCAGAAGAAACTCCTTCTCAAGAAATATTGCCGTCCGAGCAACAAATACCTTGTTCTCTTTGGGATCGTAGAAATAATAACCCTTAGTTTCCTTAGGGTAACCGACAAAGATACATTTCTCAGATCTGCTTTCCAGTTTCCCAGAGGCGAGCTTTTTGACATAAGCCTCGCAACCCCAGATCCTGATAAATGTCAAGCTCGGCTGTTTCCCATACCATAATTCTGAAGAGTCCCCATCAAGGGGGAGCGCAAGCAGATGAAACCCTAATTCAGGGGGCGCATGCAATTTTGCTAGGGTTTCAACAACACAATCGCTTATATGCTCATATGATCAACTTTGATAGATTGATTAGATCAAGAAGGAGATCATACCAATGCCATCGAATTGGATGGTGCCTTGGAAGCAAAGACGCAAGTGCTCCTTCTCCAAAGGTGATGCACACAACAAATGAAGATGGCTTGCTCCTTTGAATCCTTTGTGCTAGCAAAGCGCTTCAAAGGGTCCTTGTCGCGTGAGGATGATGAGAGATCAAGCTTGGCCGAGACTTCCTTTCACTCTTCTTTTCGTCAAGTCTTCACACCACCGAAAAATGGAGAAGCCCTCACAAGAGAGAGATCGGCGAGAGAGTTAACCTCCCACACTAATGTGGAGGCGTTACATACATTCCATTTGGAAACTGAATTCCCAAAATGGAAAGTAGTCAAGGCTCAAGCGTTCACCCTTAAGTGAACCAAGCGCTTAACTCATCTCCCATGAACCATGCGCTCATTCATGAGCCGGTTCAATGTCGGTTTGGTCCAAGACCAATTAACCCAAGCCATATGGTCTAGATCACAATAAACCCTAAAGGTTCAAGATCTAACCGTTCATTTCATGATGCTCCTGATCTCACCGATCTAGCATCAACTCTCTCGATCAAAGCTTACCGATCTCAAGCCCTAATCAATCAAACATGATCAGACCAGATCTCACTTATAATCAGAGATTAAATCCCTTCAAACTGAACCCAAACAATTCAGTCCACATGATCTGACTCAAGTAAGCCATATCATCAAATTGTGCGACCCTGAGGGTTTCCTTTAAATGTCGGTAACGATAACTTTCGTTATCACGATCAGTGAGGGGTATCTAGCAACACATCACTGTCTCCCGATATAAAGGAAAGAGTCTTCCAAGACTACACCCAAACCACAGCACAAGTGTGAATCCATTCACAAGGCATACATATTTCCTTTGCCACTGGATGTTCTTATTGGACAAGCGTGTCAAGCCTGTAGCTCCAATATGATGAGCATGATTAGATCAGATGAACATAGTCACCTGGGTATGGCCATACACTTTCTCAATCATCTCATTCAGGGGGGGCCCTTTAGAACATCACACTCCTTAAACAAGGAGACGGCAATCCTGTATCTATCACTAGTGCCCTAACCTGACTCATGATCATTATCCAAGATAGTTTATAACCATTATGTTTCAAATGATATTGAACTACTTCAAAACAATGACAATCATCATTTAGAAACACAAGTGATCTCAAGTCAGAGGACATGTGCCACTTGTTGCAATCAAGGATTATTCACATTGTGACAAGCAATTGAATATCCTAGTAGGGTCTGTCCAGTACATCCAATGTACCCATGAGTCTACATCTTATTCCATGCTCGAAGCATCCTATAAGATTAGAACACATATTAGTCTCAATCATATCAAGGCTATCTCATGTTCACCAAGATATCTCGACTAAGGACATTACAGCATGTCAGCCTAGCTGAACAGCATTGAGACATTATTCAGAAGCACACTTATTGCAGCAGACAATGTAACATACTGAATAACAACCATTGCCTTTATAAACATAAGAGTTTATTACATGATACTGATACAATCCCAAGGCCTCAAAGATTAGCCTTAAGGGCATACCCCAACAAATTCATATGGAGTCTTTGAAACTGCCTTGGATGGCACTCGGTTTAGTACCTTTGCAGCTGTTTCCAGTGCAAATCCCCAAAAGGAGTAAGGTAGAGTAGCCTGACTCATCATAGAACGAACCATATCAAGTAACGTTCAATTTCTCCTCTCGGATACACCATTCCATTGCGGTGTTCCTGGCGGAGTGAGCTGTGAGATAATCCCACACTCCTTCAGATAGTCAGTAAACGCATGACTCAAGTATTCTCCACCTCGATCAGAACGAAGTGCCTTGATATTTCGGCCTAGCTGATTCTGTACTTCATTTTGAACTCTTTGAACTTGTCAAAAGATTCACTTTTATGTCTCATTAAATAGACATACCCATATCTACTGAAATCATCAGTAAAGGTAATGAAGTACGAATAGCCACCTCTGGCATGTTTACTAAATGGCCCACACACATCACTGTGTATAAGGTCAAGTAAACCTGAAGCCCTTTGACCTTTATTAGGAAAAGGAGACTTCGTCATTTTGCCCATTAAACAAGCTTTGCATGTATCAATCTCCTCATAGGAGAATGATCCCAGCAGTCCATTGTCATGCAACCGCTTAATGCGTTTCTTGTTAATATGGCCTAAACGACTATGCCATAGCAAGGTGCTATCATCAGCATACTTGGCTTTCTTATTATCAATAGTTTGTATAGAACATTCCATGTCCAACATGAATAACCCATTGTTAATTGAACCAGTAGCATAAACAATATTATCCAAAGAAATAATACACTTTGAAATATTGCATTCAAAGGAAAACCCTTTCCTGACAAGAGCAGGAATAGAGATAATATTCTTGGTAATGCTAGGAACAAAATAACAATTGTCTAGTTCCAATACAAGTCCAGATGGTAATGAGATGTAATATTCCCCTACAGCAACAGCAGCAACCCGTGCCCCGTTTCCAACTCGTAGGTCCACCTCATGCTGCCCCACCTGTCTTCTTCTCTTGAGTTCCTGTACATTTGAACAAATGTGAACTCCACATGCAGTGTCCAACACCCATGATATAGAAGAAGATGATATCATGACTTCAGTCACAAATATACCTGAGCCAGAAGCGATGCTTCCCTTCTTGTCTCCTTGGAGCGCTTTACAGTCCTTTTTCCAGTGACCTAGCTGGCCACAGTGGAAACATCTGTATTCCTTCGACCGCTTAACCTTCTGTTTCAGAGCCTTATTGTAGTTCTTGACTGGGGCTTTGCCCTTCTTCCCCTTCTTCTTGTTCCTAGAAGGAACCATTAAGACAGAGGTTGAAGGCTTTCCCTTCAGAGTCTCCTCAGTAGTTAAGAGCATATTCAGCAACTCTGCCGGGGTACAATCGATTTTGTTCATATTAAAGTTAATAATGAACGCATCGAAAGAGGGCGGGAGAGACTGCAGAATAATGTCTACAGCAAGCTCCTGATTGATGGTATGCCCCAGTTTCTCTAGAGCCTCTTTGTGCCCAATCATCTTGAGCACGTGAGCTCCCACTAGGCTCCCTTCAGCCAGTTTGCTCTGAAAGAAAAGCTTGGTCAAATTATAGCGCTCAGTCCTCGCCTGTGCAGCATACAACATTTTGAGGTTTGCTATAATTTCTATAGCAGACATATCCTCATGCTGTCGCTGCAGCGGTGGCGTCATAGACGCTAGCATCAGGCAAGCGACATCAATGCTATCATTGACATGCTTTTCATAGGCTTCATGAACCGCCCTTGCGGCGTTCGCTGCGGGTTGAGGCGGTATTGCCGTCTCGAGGACATACAGTTTCCTCTCTGCCTTAAGAACAATCTTAAGGTGTCCGTACCAGTCTGAGAAGTTTGGCCCAGCAAACTTCTCCCTTTCCAGTAGGGATCGCACATTGAAGCTCGTGGTGTTCGTTGCTGCAGGAATCTACAACAATGCAAGAACAGCAAGGTCAGTATCAATGTTTAGAATCAATCCAGGACTTAAGAAAGATTCTTTTCTCACTATTTTATCTGACTGAAAAATCTATTAAAACAGTCCGAAAGAGTGACACTCTTTTAGTGAGATGGGATCCAGATTTTATACTTGGTCTCCGCGTCCCGCTCAGGCGAGATAAGATGCACAGAGAGTACAAGCACTAATCTCTGGTAGGCAGTGCCTGCCAATCGCCAACCCGTGCGATTCCCCTTCATCTGGGCAATCCAGCAGACTGTGCCAACTGAGTTGGTACAACACAGTCTCTGATCCCACAGATGGCTGCCTCCATATAGCTAACATATGCCCCATATGTAGCCTACATGGTCAAGCTGACCTGACCTACTCCCTGGACCACCACGTGCTATGCTGAGCAACGAGAAGCGATAAATCCCTTCTCTGTAACACGCAGGTGAAATCACACACCGTCTGAAGATAGATGGGCGTGCCCACTGAGTGGGTACAACACGGCCCCAACGATAGTCAGAACAGTGAGGTTTCGCGCCAGATGGCATTACGTGCTTGATATTTAGCGTTGGATTTTAACGGTCTTTTATCTTCTTACTATCAGGCAAATCCTATGGCTATAGCAGAAGATAAATAACTCATGCAATTCTAATTATTTAAACAATAAAAGAAAGCATGGATCTTATGTGGTAAAAGCCCATTAAGCCTAAGCAAGACCTTAACCTAAATTAAGTCTTCACTTGCTTTCTTCATGGGGCTTTTTCTTCTCATCTGGCCCAACCCAGGGCCCAAGCGCCCACTACAGCTCAGGTGCGCCCACCAGGAAAATGCGCCTGTCCTAGGGTCGAACCCTAGACCTCCCACCTGGTCAAGCCACTGCTGCATGTGCCTCTGCCATGTGTGCTTTGTGCTCTTGTCCGATTAAATTACAAATTAATCTATCTAGACAAGATTGACTCGCAGGTCAATTACACTTATAAATTAAATACAATGTGATTCGCAGATCACAAATAAATATTAATTTACAATTAACCTGGCTCGCAGGCCCCAGCGCAGCACACATTAAAGGGCAACCCACATAAGATGAAATAAACAAGCACATGGCATCCAATCAACATGTGATCCAATAATAAGAAAATAAAATTTTTGAAAACCCATTGGCATCAATTTTAATTTTCTTATGTGCCCTACAACCTTACAACGGTCCATTGATAGGGATCCACTCATCATTTCTAGTTAGATCCATCTGCCCTTGCATGCACCAAGTCCTAACTGACTTGAGTTGACCTAATGGTCAACCATGCATGCGCCAAGGGCTGAACAACCATCATGAGTTCTAGCAAGCGGGTGTGACCCCAGGCCTAACTCATGTGTGTTCACTGGTTGTCTCAACCAGACCTCGCTACACGCCTGTCTGCAGTCGACCTATAGCCACCTAGTGCTTGCGCACAGGTGCCATCTGGTCGACCCATCTAGGCTGTCAGATGGTCTGATCAGACTGGTTGGATCTACTCTAGAAGATGACTTCAACCCCATCAACCCGTCTAAGGGTTTATAGCAGGCGCTTAGTCTAATGAGGGGCGCGCAAGTTAAGTTTTTCTATGACAAAACAACAACAAGCACCAATACATGCGCCAAAGAGCAATAAACATCATACATGTTGTTTTCGCATCATGAACTTTCATGAACTTGCGCATGTAATCAACCATAGATCTAAGCATGAGAGTAAACATGGATCACACACAAAGTATCAAGCAATCATATGAATTATACCGAAAACATAAGCTCTGATACCAATTGTAAGTACCCCTTTCATGAGGGGGGCAAAACCCTAAAGCATGCGCATTCAAGAAATTTTCTAGGGCTTCATAAGATCGCATGTGGTATAACCATATGATCAACTTAAGTTTTACTAAGATCAAGATGTGATCTTACCATAGCCATCGCTTGGATGGTGCCTTGGAAGCAAGAGGGCGAAAGGGGCTCTCCTCCAAAGGTGGCGCACACAAGAGGATGATGGCTACTCCTTGTGTTCCTTGTGCTAGCAAGGCTTCAAGGGTCCTTGTCGAATGGAAGGGAAGATATCTACTCTTTGCTTGGCCGAATCCTCTCTTGTCGTCAACCTTCACAACGCAAGCCGTGAGTCGTCAAGAGCAAGGGGGCGAGAGATGAGAATCGAGAAGCATTGCATTCGAACGTGGAGACGTTCCCATTTTGGAAAACCGAAATTCCAAAAATAGCAACTACTTGATTACATGCGTTATGCGTTCACTTGAAGTGAACCAAACGCATATCCCTTCTCCCATATGAACCATGCGCTCACACATGAGCCGGTTCAATGTATTTGGTTCAATGACCAAACCAAATCAGCCCAAGCTTTTAGTCCAGATCGAATTAAACCCTAAGGTTCCAGATCTGACCATTCATCTCCTGATGCTTCTGATCTCACCGATCTAGCATCAACACTCTCGATCGAAGCTTACCGATCTCAAGCCCTAATCAATCAAACATGATTAGACCAGATCTCACTTACAATCAGAGTTTAAATCCCTTTAAACTGAACTAAAACAATTCAGTCCACACGATCTGACTTAAGTAAGCCATATCATCAAATTGTGCGACCCTGAGGGTTTCCTTTAAATGTCGGTAATGATAACTTACATTATCACGATCAGTGAGGGGTATCTAGCAATGTAAGATCCAAGGATCTTAAGTCCTGGTAAGCATTATTTTGATTTAAATGATTGACTATGATAATTTTATGTATTGGTTGTCAAATTATAGTTAATTAACTAGAGAAATTGGTTGTTAATTTATTGTAAATAAATTAGAGATTGTTTATTTCATTGTTGGCTGATTTATGATAAATTATTATTGGTTGTTCATGATAAATTAATTAGGATTTAAGGTTGTAAATTGTAAGTTAATTAATTAGACCTTATTGGTTAATTAATTAAATCCTTATTGGATATTAATTAAATCCTTATTTGATTTGTGTTTAAGTGAAATAATTAATTGGATATTAGATTTAAAATTCAAATTATTAGTTAAATGGATTAAGTCTTAATCGGATTAACTAATTGGATTTTTAAAATTCGAATTTGGTTAGTTAAATGGGTTAAACCTATTTGAATTAATGGGTTAATGGGTTTAAAATTTTAAAATCCAAAGTTTAAGTGGGAATTGCGCTTAGGGTGAGATTATTGACGATTTTGGAGCCTTGAGAAAATTTTAGGCGACGGCTAGGAAGAAGAAGGCGATTTTTGGTGTTCTTGGAAATTTTGAGGTGATTTCTTCATCTTCTTCCCTTGGCGATTTTCCTTGAGGAGAAGAAACTTCTTTAGTGAGTTCTTGGTGACCCTTGGGCGGCTTAAAGGCTTTAGGCGATTTTCTTTTGTGGAGAATTTTCGGTTGAAGAGGTGAGTGGTGTGTCTTTTTGATTCCTAATAATTTGATTGTATTAATTGATGTGTTAGATTGATTGGAAAATTTTAACATGCTAAAAACCGAATTTAAGCTATTTTTTTTATGAAAACCGAAACTTGATATTAGTCTTGATAATTGTAGATAACATGTTTATATGAGAATTGAATCTTGATATTTCTCCATGAAAATATAGTTTAGGGTATTTTTATGAAAAACCGAATTTAAGGCATGTCTCCATGAAAACCGAATTTAGGGGATTTATTGTATGGAGTTTTAGTAGCATTAAATCATTGAATTTTTGGTATGATTTTGGTAATATTAAATCAGTGATTTATTAGCATGAAATTCATGTTAATCAAGCGTGAATTAAATAGATAGTATGTATGAAAACCGAAATTTTGATAATATGAATGAAAACCGAATTGTTTGTGTGAAAACCGAATTTTTGATGTGTGTAAATTGTGAAAACCGAATATGGATATATGTTTTAGTTTTATGTAATTTTTATGAATGTTTGTTAAATGCAATGTTATGTTATAAAATCCCTGTTTAGTTAATTAAGATCATGTATTCATGTTTGAGAACATTGGGTGTTAAATTAGCAAAATTACACTGAACTGACCAGCCTGAAATTTAAGGACTACACAATATTCGGTGATATTCGAATATAAAGCATTATGTGTTATGTTATATGATTTTGAACAATATGTGTGATTATGTGCATTTTGAACTATATGTGTGATTATGTGCACTTTGAACAATATGTGTGATTATGTGATTTTGAACAATATGTGTTATGTGATGGGTTTTGTGAAATTGGAAAATTAGGGGTTATGTGAATTTGGAAAAATTAGGTGGTTATGTGATGGTTAGGACCAAGGCTAGGTGTAACTATGAACTCAAGGGGATAGTCCTTGTGTGATATGTTAAGGGTTTGAATTTCAGCCCTGTATTGTGATATGTGAGGAGGTTGATGTTCAGCCTGCCTATTATGATTATTGTGATGGGGGTTGATGTTCAGCCTGCCCGATATGATTCTTGTGATGACTATCCTAGAGTCTAGTTGACACTTAGGAGTCCACCTTTGTGAAACATGTCCACCTTTGTGAAATATGAAATAAGATATGTCTGTTGTCCAGTAGGAACCTTTTGGGAGAACGGGTTTTGACGCAAAGTGCCATGTCTTGGTCAGACAGGGGGCCACCTCTTGATGTCATTACTCTTTTTGTGTTGTTGGGTGTGTAGTGCAAAGTGCCACGCCGTGACCCGGCGGGGGCCACCTCTTGAATCTACTCACAATCCATCGATGTGTTTATGGGGTGATAGAGCAAAGTGCCACGTCGTGACCTGACGGGGGCCACCTCTTGATTCTACTCACTGTCCATATTTATATGTTGCACGAGATTTTGCATTTATATGTTGCACGAGATTTTGCATTTATATGTTGCACGAGATTTTGCATTTATGTGTTGCACGAGATTTTGCAGCTCCCAGTGCTTTGGCCAAGCCGGGTTAGACCATATTGGTCACTACTGAATATGCTGGACAACTAGGTTAAATATGTGTTGGTATGTTTAGTTGGGTTAGAATATGTGTGTTCGGTCGGTTTAGAGTATAACTCTAGAACCTGAGATTATTATATGCTAGTGTGTACATTTGACTGCTTATGTGACTTTTGCATTGAATTGTTGTTATATGTTGACATGATATCCTGTTAAAGATTTTTAAAAATAATTTGCCTATGTTTTTGAGTGTATGTTCTGGATGGTCAATTAGACTATCCACTCACTGGGCTGTGTAGCTCACCCCTCACTATTTTCAGGTGTAGAGCAGGGGCGCAGTTAGCATTATATGGATGCTGTGAATTATGCTTAATGTGTTTATGCTTATGATGCCGCTTGTGGCTAAACCCTACGAGTTATATGAACTTTGTGAGTCATGTGAATTGTGTGAATTTGTGTTGCCAGACTGTGGCAGTTAAATGATTTTGATTTTTGTGTCACCGCGGGCTTCAGCCTGGTTTCGGTGTTTGGTATGAGTTTATAAAATCGATTTTGTGGATTTGTTTTGAAATTGAAGTTGATGTGTATTTTTGCAATCGGTTTTGATATAACTGTAACTTGCATATGTCTAGTGCAAGTATTGCTTGGTGGCAGGTACCTTTATGGATTTTATGAATTTGAATCGGTTTTGATATAACTGTAACTTGCATATGTCTAGTGCAAGTATTGCGTGGTGGCAGGTACCCTTATGAGATTTACGAGATTCGAGTTTTTGTGAATTTGTGTGTATGGATTTATAGAAATTTTTCAGAACGTGTTTTTCTTGAACTCGGTTTTACCTAGCATATGATCGATCTTATATGAAACATCCTGTATTTATTTGTGAATTGTAATACCCCGAGTATAGTCCCACATTGCAAGTGGGAGAAACTATTATGTGGTTTATAAGGCTTAGTGGGCTTGCTATTGTTAACTTGGGCTTAAGCATTTTAATAGATTGGGCCATGTTGCAAATCGGCTCACCAAGTTAATAAATAGTTTGCTTACTAAGCAGATCATAAGTGGGTTGTAACAAATGGTATCAGAGCAAAACTTAGTCCTAAGCATGGTGAGAGGCCAATAGGAAAGGGCTACCGAGGATGGTGGAGCCACCTTTGGGCTGACCTCACATGCTGCCGACTAAGGGATGATTCTTGGGCATGTGTTAAGGTTTGGGCTTGACGAGGACGTCAACTCTTAAGTGGGGGAGATTGTAATACCCCGAGTATAGTCCCACATTGCAAGTGGGAGAAACTATTATGTGGTTTATAAGGCTTAGTGGGCTTGCTATTGTTAACTTGGGCTTAAGCATTTTAATAGATTGGGCCATGTTGCAAATCGGCTCACCAAGTTAATAAATAGTTTGCTTACTAAGTGGGTTGTAATTGTTAGAGTCACAACTCGTAACAGGTCCAGGCCTAGAGGCTGGGCTTCCTACCCAGGGGCAATCCCGCTCAAATCCCGGTTTGGATCCACGTTACCCCAAACCCGGTTTGGATCCACGTTACCCCCAAATAATTCACGTCTGCAGCGGGATTCGACCTCTAGACATGACCCTCACGAGTCATGACCCTTTAACCATTGAGCTGCAGCTCAATGGTTAAAGGGTCATGACTCGTGAGGGTCATGTCTAGAGGTCGAATCCCGCTGCAGACGTGAATTATTTGGGGTAACGTGGATCCAAACCGGGTTTGGGGTAACGTGGATCCAAACCGGGATTTGAGCGGGATTGCCCCTGGGTAGGAAGCCCAGCCTCTAGGCCTGGACCTGTTACGAGTTGTGACTCTAACAAGCAACACATCACTGTCTCCCGATATAGAGGAAAGAGTCTTCCAAGAATACACCCAAACCACAGCACAAGTGTGAATCAACTCACTAGGCATACATATTTCCTTTGCCACTGGATGTTCTTATTGGACAAGCGTGTCAAGCTTGTAGCTCCAATATGATGAGCATGATTAGATCAGATGAACATAGTCACCTGGGTATGGCCATACACTTTCTCAATCATCTCATTTAAGGGGGGCCCCTTCAGAACATCACACTCCTTAAACAAGGAGACGACAATCCTATATCTATCACTAGTGCCCTAACCTGACTCATGATCATTATCCAAGATAGTCTATAATCATTATGTTTCAAATGATATTGAACTACCTCAAAACAATGACAATCATCATTTAGAAACACAAGTGATCTCAAGTCAGAGGAAATCTGCCACTTGTTGCATACAAGGATTATTCACATTGTGACAAGCAATTGAATATCCTAGTAGGGTCTGTCCAGTACAACCAATGTACCCATGAGTCTACATCTTATTCCATGCTCGAAGCATCCTATAAGATTAGAACACATATTAGTCTCAATCATATCAAGGCTATCTCATGTTCACCAAGATATCTCGACTAAGGACTTTATAGCATGTCAGCCTAGCTGAACAGCATTGAGACATTATTCAGAAGTACAATTATTGCAGCAGACAATGTAACAACCTGAATAACAACCATTGCCTTTATAAACATAAGAGTTTATACATGATACTGATACAATCCCAAGGCCTCAAACATTAGCCTTAAGGGCATACCCCAACATCCAATACCCATGACATAGAAGTAGAAAAATTGACTTCTGTAACATAGATACCTGAGCTAGAAGTTAAGGCCAAGCCTTTCTTCTCCTCATTCTGAAGCTGCTTGCAGTCCCTTCTCCAGTGGCCCTGCTCGCCACAGTGGAAGCACCTCTGATCCTTTGACTTCCTCACCTTTTTCTTCAGTGCCTTTGTAGGACCCTTGGCACTGCTCTTAGCACGTGCCTTACCCATCTTCTTGGTCACAGGGACCAAAAGAATAGAATTGGGCTTGGTCTTACCCATCTCACGCTCGGCTGTCTGGAGCATATTCAGTAGTTCCTCCCTCGTGCACTCAATCCGGTTCATGTTGAAGTTTATAATAAACGGACTGAAGCTAGGGGGCAGGGATTGTAGAATAAGATCCACAACCAGCTCGTTATCTATGTTGTGTCCCAGTCTCCTGAGATGATCCACATTCCCAATTAATTTGAGAACATGGGGTCTCACTGGTGCACTTTCAGATAACTTGCACCGAAAGACTGCTTTGGCGGTATCATATCTCTGAGTCCTGGCCTGAGCTTCAAACATCTGTTTCAGTTGACTTATCATCTGAAAAGCGTTTTGCTCCTCATACTGCACCTGAAGTTCAGGTGCCATAGTGCCAAGCATGAGACATGCTACCTCCAAAGAGTCATCTTAATGCTTTCTAAAAGCATCCCTGTCTGCCGCTCGGGCATTAGGCGTAGGAAGAGGCTGCTCAAGGACATACAACTTCTTCTCGAGCTTGAGAGCTATCCTCAAGTTCCGATGCCAGTCCATAAAGTTGGATCCAACCAACTTATCCTTCTCAAGAAGGGATCGCAGTGTTAATCCGCCAGTGTTTGTAGCCATTGTTCTACAACAACCAAGAAATAGCAGATCAGTACTACATTCAGATCATTCAAACTAGACTTGTTTATGGCTCCCACTATTTTAATCGAATTGACAACCCACAAAGTCAATCGGGAAATTTAAGATTTCCTAGTGAGATGGGATCCTTATTCCACATGAGACTTCGCGTCCCACTAGGGTGGGATGAGATTCACAAAGTAACCCATGCTTCCTAAGGTAGGCATGCTGGCCGATTGCTCTAAGCAATTCCCCTTATTGAGACAGTCTAGGCATTTCATGTCCAGGGAGGGCTAGATACAGCATGAAATCCCAACCTCTCAATGATGCCTCTAGAGTTTCATCATGTGGCTAGCACATATGAAATTCTAGTCAAGTCCATTCCTAATCGTTATGCCCAGGGCCAACGGTTTCCTTGCGAAGGCGCGCCCGGTTAAAACGGACTGGGGAAACTATTGCCACCACACACCTTCTAAAGATAAGTGGGTGTGTCCCACGAGGGTGGGAAACAGTTCACAACACCACTGATCGATAACTTGATGAGGGCTATGAATTAGAAGGCTACTAGACTTGATATTTAAGTGAGGGTTTTTGAGGTCTCATCTGCTCAGTTTTATCTTATGCCTAACATTACAGGCATGCCATCCTATAGTGATAGCATAACAATAAAACATTACAGGCATGCTTTTAGCTCTAGAAAATAAAGCAGTAAAGGGATGATGTGATCATAGCCCATTCAAGACATTGAACCGACCCATGCTAAGAAGGGGTTCAACTCTTGACCTAGGATTCAAGCCCCAAAACAAGACCTAACCAAGCCGACCTCTAGCTTGATCTTCAAGGTTGGCTCCAAGGTCCTCGTTCAAGCAAGATGCGCCATTTAGCGAGCACAAGAGGTATAGCTCACAAGCCCAAAGGGCTCGGCCAATGCATCCTGCGCCCATGCGCCACCAAGCCAAGCAATGGTGCTTATTTCGCCATCATCCAAGATGCGCCACCATGCAGCATGCTCCAAGTGGATGCGCCCCTAATCTTCGTCTTAATTAAAAGCAAAAAGATAAGCGGCACGCGGGCCTCACAAGGATACAACACAGGCATGCTAGGGGCTTGACTCATGATCACAACATCATGCATATTCATGGCACTTACTCATGCAATTCTACATGCTCAAGAAAACCTAAAACTTCAATTTTAGTTTCTCATAAAACAAGTCTCTTTTCCTCATCCTTTTATCACAAATCTTTTAGTTATTTGCGATCAATTTTTCAAGGTGATTTTATGGATCCTTTCGGCTGGCGATTTTGTCAGATCAAGAGACTCGGCCAGTCCAAAGACACAATGCCCGTCCTACATGACAAAATCACGTGCACCTTTGATCTTAAATCAACCAAGAAAAATAATCCAAAAATCCAAAAGAAATTGACAAAGAGGATAGGAGAAAGAAACTTTAATTTCTTCTACTTTAAGAAAAATCATATGATCATGGCATATGCAATTTACTAAAATTACATCATGGCATGTGAGCATTGAAAAGCATGAAAAACATCGTTCGAGGCTCGCAAGGCGCTCTGATACCACTGTTGGGAAACCCCAGGGACATTTTACAAATTTTTGGCATTAACACAACACATGCGCAGCGGAATCAATGTCCCTGAAACAGGCCAGTCCCAAAAACCCAGTGCGGATCGTCAAGTGAGGGGATCGATACGATGTGATAGAAAGTACCTTAAGCGAGCAAAGAGATGTCGATGTTGAGATAGGCGCCCACGTGTTCGCCCTCTGCAGTTTCACACACACGGACTCCTCGAGCTCTCTTCTTCCGCGCTTGTTGCTAGCCTCGGGAAGAAGATTCAAGCCTTATGTTCTACCTCTTCAACTCTGCACTACCTCCAAGGTGTATGCACCAAGAAGAATGAGAGCAAAAGTAGTCGCCAAGTCCAAGTCCTTCTTGCGCCAAGAGGAGGAGAAGAAGTCTTGTGCTTGCGACTAGATGTTGGAGGAAGAGAAATTGCGCCAAGAGCCTCCAAGCTTTCGCCCCTCTCTATTGCTTACGCCTCCAAGGAATTGTCACATATGAGAGGGGGCGTCTAGGTGCTCTTTTATAGGGCAAGAGGCGGTTTGTGAAAGGCTAGGATGAAGACAAGAGGGCGGCTAGGATGAGAAGGTTTTAGGCAAGGAAAGTCTCCAAGACATTTCCATAATTCTCATTCAACTATTCCTTTTGTGCCCATGCCTTTCTTTGTGCACCAAGGCCTTGCCTTGCGCCCCAAGCAATGCCATAGAGGCATTCATACCATAAGGGATAAAGGGAGGAGGCGCCAATTGCTTCCTTATGAAGCAAATTGTGCCACTTCTCCCCATTATTCCCATAGGCGCCTAGGGGAGAAGACTTATCCCCATTATACCCTTCTAGCCCTTCTTCTCTTCATGACAACTTATTAGTGAGCCCAACTTAGCAATGGGCCTAGCCCAAAGACCATTACCCATGTCGACCAAGCGATTGGATCCGATCCAACTTAACCCATGGTCAAATGAGGCTAACCATGGTTAATTCGGCCAATATGCCAAAAATAGAAGTTTGCTCTAATAAGTTTCTTCCATCTCATCAGGCCCATTGGCGCTGATGAAATTTCCAAAATATATTCGAGTTATCCAATAACTCGATCATAAGGCTTCCCGATCAATATGAGAACTCGAGTGTCTTGGTGTGTGACCCTGTAGGTTCCTTTGACGTTGGCAGTGCAGACCTAAGGTCTCACAAGTAGTGAGTGGCACCTAGCAGTGCATCGCTGCTACCCAAGTCATCAGAATGGATATCGACATTGACATCCCCATCATCGCAACAGGTACAGATACATTACAGTCCCTTTGCCGAACTGATATCCGATTGGACAAGTGTGTCATCACTTGTTTTCATCCAATCACATGGCTATGACTAAAACATATTCTTACCTGGGTATGGCCATACACTCTCAGTCATAGAGCCATAGAGGAGCTCCATGGATATCATACTTCCCTAAGGAAGGGGCAAATCCTTTGTTTGTCCATTGACCTTCTCATATGGGTCATGACATGCTCAATAACAACCGTTATTACCTCCCATCTACGGTAAGGTGTTGGGTTGTATCAAAGCAAGTCCATAACCACATAGAACGATCAATGACCTCAAGTCAAGGGATCAATGCATCTCCTGTCACTTGTGAGGATAACTCATGACACCAAGTCATAGCCTCACAGCGGGTCTTTCCAGTATATCCTCCAATGATATACCCATGTGTCTGCGTTAGCACCACGTACCTAACCAGCCCACATACCAGTCTCACAAGTACCATAGCTGTCCCATATCCACTAAGGTACATCGACTGGGGACTATAGTTCGAGCACAGATCCAATCTGTCTCCAGGGACATTATCATGTTAGTACATATGCGCAGATGTAAACAACATAGATAACGACAATGCCAGAATGATATAAATATCAAGGTCAAGTAGTACATAAGTGGACCAAAACTAGGTTCTAGGGCATATACACCAACAGACTATCCTAAGGAGTGTGGGGATTATCTCACAACTTACTTGGAACACCACTGTGTGGTGAATTTCAAAGAAAGAAAGAAAAAGGAACACATTGGATGTGGTTCCATCTTTGAATAGTCATGCAAATATACTACTATGATGCCATGCAAACAGATGTACTGCCACCCCATAAGAAAGTGTCTAAGTTTGCTTTTGAGTTGCGAACTGCAAATATCCCATTTCTTCAATGGAATTGGAAATGTAATGAGCAGTGATTCAAAAGTATGTGTTTGTGGTGCACTGTAGAGTGCTAATTCTATCCCAAAGAGAATAAAATATTTGTTGCTCAAACTGCTGTCTCTCTTGAGAAAGTATTTCTTTTGAAAGAAGCTAGTGGGAGTAGATTTGATTGGGACAAGGTCCAGAATCAACCACAATATAATTAGACACAGATGGAGAGCAAAATCTCACACATAGGTTGAAAGTCAACCTAAGGTTCAAGTAACACAGGAACGACATAAGTCTGGATGGATTCAAAATGCTGGGCATGACGAATTTTTTATCTGGGATGAATCTAAGACTTATGATGAAATGGACGAGGTCAGTGGGCCAGATTCCAAGAAATGGCTCAGGGCCATGAGAACCCAAAATGGACTCCATGTTTGCTGATCAAGTCTGGGACTTGGATGAGCCGCCAAAGGGGTTATACCCACAGGCTGTAAATAAATCTTCTAGAAGGATAGACAGGAAAGGTAATATTGTTACCTTAAAGGCAAGCTGGTGAACAAAAATTTCAGGCAAATCCACTAGGTGGATAATGATGAAATTTTTCACCAATAGCTGAGTTTTAAGTCCATTAGGTATCTGCTTGTTGCATTTTCTGTTATGGCATGTTATGAAAAACTACTTTTCTTGTTGGATGTCTAGAAGAGGATATCCATATGGAAATAGCCAGTGATTTCATATAGTGGCCATAAAGATATGCATGGTCTTATGCAAGCATGTTAAAAGAGCCTGTGTTTACGAGAAGATCAGTGGGAGCACCTTAATAGTATTTCTTGTTCTAGATGATTGATGATATTCTCCTCACATGGAATGACATCTCAGCTCTTCTCATGGTGAAGAAAAGGCTTGAGATGTATTACGAGAAGAATGATCTAGGAAATGATGCCTACATACTAGGCATGAGGGTCTATAGATAGAGATCCAAGAAAGTCATTGCCCTTTAGTCAATCTATGTTCATCCAAGAGTTTCTGAAGAGGTTTATATTAGATGATTCCAAATATTGATACCTTCCAGAGAGAGATGTGGTCTGACTCTCATGAGGATGTTGTGTCCTATGACACAGTTGGAGAGTAATAACATGGGTCTAAAATCCTGATACATGGTGTATAGGATGGATCATGTTTTGACTAATATACACAAGAACATTTGTGGCAAATGCTTGGAGCATAGCTAGTAAGTTTCAATCAGATCCTAGTGTTTGACACTGGATAGCTGTGAAAGCAATCTTATATATATTAGGGCAGTATAAAGGATTGATGTCTAGTCTATGATAGACAGGAAGAATTTTGTGTACAAGGGTACACTGATACTTCGTTCCAGTCTTATGACCACAGTCAGGATTTGCGCTTTGCCTTGTTGTGGTGTTGTGTGCTGGAAAAGCATTAGACAAACCACAGTGGTAAATTCTACAATTAAGGCTGAGTGCATTGCAGCTTCTTGTGGCAGCCAAGGAAGGAGCTTCATTCATTTGAACTTGATTTAGTCCCTGGTGCTTGATGGTCCAGTGTGATTCTTACTAGGGCCGTAAGCATGTGTAAAGGAACTTAGCATTCAAGTATGTACTGCAGCAATATCATCTGATCTTAGAGATCATGGATAAAGATGATGATTCAAATTAGTTAAAATAAACACAGATAGCAATCTGGAAAAACCCACTGACGTAGCCTCTAGCGCAGCAAAAGCTAAATAAGTCATACTAGAGACATAGGGACTGATTAAACATCAGTTGCCCTTGGTCGTAGTGCAAGTGGGAGATTGTTGGTGTATATGCCCTGCAGACCAATGTTTGGACATGGTTGGGCATTGCTTAAATGTACTTTGATAGAATTATTATTCTCTTTAAAGGCATGGTCGTTATTATGCAGACTTCTCTACCTGCGTTGATGTATTGAGTTGCATAAATAATGTCCCAGGAGTTTGGTTGGATCCATTCTCGTAAGATATCCCCAGTCAAGGTACCTTAGTAGATATGGGACAGCTTTGGTACATGTGAGACTGGTGTATGGGCTGGTTAGGTGCAGGGCATAGTAACGCAGGCATACAAGTGCATTGGATGCACTAGAGTGATCCACCGTGAGGATTAACTTGTCTAGTCAACAAGTCAATCTCACATGCAAGAGGTTTGCATTGATCCTTAGACTTGAGGTATTCATGTCTAGATTTGATGATGGGTATGCTTTGATACAGTCTTACGTCTCTCCGTATTTGGAAGACCAAAATGACTGTCATTGGGCATGTCATAAGTCGTATAGAGACATGGATGACCAATAGTAGGATTTGCCCCTTCCTTATTGGTGCATGACAGGAATGTGTGGCCACACTAGTTGAGTCATGACCAATGCATTGGATTGATAAACTTGAGACTAATTCAATGGCAGGATATCAGTTTAGGCAAAGGGATCTATAATGCAATGGGAATCCTCGTTGCTTGTTAGGAGTTATTGCCATAATGACTTAAGTCCTATGACATGGGTAGTAGTGATTGTAGGACCCCTTTCGAGAGGGGGGCGAAACCCTATTGGTGGTGCAGGTATAAATTTCGCATGGAAGCTAGGGTTTCAAGAGATCTTAATATCGCATATGATCAACTTTCACACATTAGAAATAACAAGAGAAGGATCCATACCATCGCCATCTCTTGGATGGTGTCTTGGAAGGAGAGAGCAAGAGAGATCTCCTCCAAAGGTGACGCACACAATTGATGTCGCCTACTTTTCCTTGGTGCTCCTTGTGCTAGCAAGGCTCCAAGAAGTGCTTGTCGAATGGAAGGGAAAGAGACCTTCTTTGCTTGGCGATTTCTTGCTCCTTCTTTCGTCCACCTTCACCACGCAAGAAAAAAATGCTTGAGGCGACGAGAGAGAGCGAGCGGCGAGCAAGAGTGTAACGCAACTCATGAACGTGGAGGCGTTTTTCTATCTTGGAAACGCACCTTCCAAAAATAGCAAAACCATAAGTTCATGCGTTCATGCGATCATGAACTAACCGCATTTACCTCTCCTCTTTGAACCATGCGCTCAACCCATGAGCCAGTTCAATTTCATTTGGCTCAATGACCAAATAAACCAAGCGACTTAGCCTAGATCACAATTGAACCCTAAGGTTCTTGATCTGACCATTGATCTCATGATGCTTCTGATCTCACCGATCTAGCATCTATTCTCTCAATCGAAGCTTACCGATCTGAAACCCTAATCAATCAAACATGATCAGACTAGATCTCACTTACAATCAGAGATTAAATCCCTTTAAACTGAACCCAAACAATTCAGTCCACACGATCTGACTTAAGTAAGCCATATCATCAAATTGTGCGACCCTAAGGGTTTCCTTCAATGTTGGTAACGATAACTTACGTTATCACGATCAGTGAGGGGTATCTAGCAACACATCACTGTCTCCCGATATAAAGGAAGGAGTCTTCCAAGACTACACCCAAACCACAGCACAAGTGTGAATCAACTCACAAGGCATGCATATTTCTTTTGCCACTGGATGTTCTTATTGGACAAGCGTGTCAAGCTTGTAACTCCAATATGATGAGCATGATTAGATCAGATGAACATAGTCACCTGGGTATGGCCATACACTTTCTCAATCATCTCATCCAGGGGGCCCCTTTAGATCATCACACTCCTTAAACAAGGAGACGGCAATCCTTTATCTATCACTAGTGCCCTAACCTGACTCAAGCTCATTATCCAAGATAGTCTATAATCATTATGTTTCAAATGATATTGAACTACCTCAAAACAATGACAATCATCATTTAGAAAACACAAGTGATCTCAAGTCAGAGGAAATGTGCCACTTGTTACTTTCAAGGATTATTCACATTGTGACAAGCAATTGAATATCCTAGTAGGGTCTGTCCAGTACATCCAATGCACCCATGAGTCTACATCTTATTCCATGCTCGAAGCATCCTATAAGATTAGAACACATATTAGTCTTAACCATATCAAGGCTGTCTCATGTTCACCAAGATATATCGACTAAGGACTTTACTGCATGTCAGCCTAGCTGAACAGCTTTGAGACATTATTCAGAAGTACACTTATTACTGCAGACAAGGTAACAAACTGAATAATAACCATGCCTTTATAAACACAAGAGTTTATTACATGATACTTTTACAATCCCAAGGCCTCAAACATTAGCCTTAAGGGCATACCCCAACAATCTCCCACTTGCACTTAATCTAATGGTTGAGAAATCTCAAACCCATATTATTACAGTGCTTCTCATGCTTCTGCTGCGCCAGAGGCTTGGTAAGCGGGTCTGCCAGATTGTCATCTGTATGAACCTTGCACACTTTGATCTCGCCACGATCAATGATCTCCCTGATCAAATGAAACCGTCTCTATATGTGCTTGGACTTCTGGTGCGACCGTGGTTCCTTTGCTTGCGCGATTGCTCCAGTGTTATCACAGAAGATAACCAAAGGATCTGCACTCGAAGGAACGACACCAAGTTCTCTCACAAACTTACGAATCCACACTGCCTCCTTAGATGCTTCCGAGGCTGCAACATACTCGGTTTCTGTTGTCGAATCAGCAACAGTTGACTGTTTGAAACTCTTCCACACCACTGCTCCACCATTCAAGCTAAAAACATAGCCTGATTGCGATCGGAAATCATCCTGGTCCGACTGGAACGAAGCGTCAGTATATCCTTCTATACTGAGTTCTTCCTGACCACCATATATCAAGAACATATCTTTGGTCCTCCGCAGATATTTTAAAATGTTCTTGACTGCAATCCAGTGTGCCTGACCTGGATTACTTTGGAATCGACTGGTCACGCTTAACCCGTAAGCGACGTCTGGGCGAGTACACAACATCGCATACATAATGGACCCAATAGCCGAAGCATAAGGCATATTGTCCATTTCATCTTTCTCAGTCTGTGTTTGCGGACACTGACTCTTCGAAAGATTCAGACCATGTCTGACTGGAAGATATCCTCTTTTAGAATTCTCTAAATGAAATCTCTCCAGGACTTTATCGATGTAAGTACTCTGGCACAGCCCGAGAAGCCTCTTCGATCTATCCCTGTAGATCTTCACACCTAACACATAGGCTGCTTCTCCTAGATCTTTCATTTGGAAACATTTCCTCAGCCATGCCTTCACAGCATGCATTTCAGGAATGTCATTTCCAATGATCAAGATATCATCGACGTAGAGGACTAGGAAAGTTATCACGCTCCCACTAAACCTCTTATATACACACGGGTCATCTTCGTTCTTGATGAAACCAAATTCACTGATTGATTCATCAAAACGAATATTCCAGCTTCTTGATGCTTGTTTCAGTCCATAAATGGACTTCTTTAACTTGCATATTTTATGACGATCTGATGGATTAGTGAAACCTTCAGGTTGTGTCATATACACATCCTCTGTTGGGGTATGCCCTTAAGGCTAATGTTTGAGGCCTTTGGGATTGTAACAGTATCATGTAATAAACTCTTATGTTTATAAAGGCATGGTTATTATTCAGGTTGTTGCCTTGTCTGCAGTAATAAGTGTACTACTGAATAATGTCTCAAAGCTGTTCAGCTAGCCCGACAGGCTATATGTCCTTAGTCGAGATATCTTGGTGAACATGAGACAGCCTTGATATGAATGAGACTAATATGTGTTCTAATCTTATAGGATGCTTCGAGCATGGAATAAGATGTAGACTCATGGGTACATTGGATGTACTGGACAGACCCTACTAGGATATTCAATTGCTTGTCACAATGTGAATATTCCTTGTATGCACTAAGTGGCACATGTCCTCTGACTTGAGATCACTTGAGTTACTAAATGATGATTGTCATTGTTTTGAGGTAGTTCAATATCATTTGAAACATAATGATCATAGACTATCTTGGATAATGATCATGAGTCAGGTTAGGGCACTAGTGATAGATATAGGATTGCCGTCTCCTTGTTCAAGGAGTGTGATGTTCTAAAGGGGCCCCCCCTATATGAGATTATTAAGAAAGTGTATGGCCATACCCAGATGACTATGCTCATCTGATCTAATCATGCTCATCGTATTGGAGTTACAAGCTTGACCCGCTTGTCCAATAAGAACATCCAGTGGCAAAGGACACATGCATGCCTTGTGAAGTTGATTCACACTTGTGCTGCGGTTTGGGAGTAGTCTTGGAAGACTCTTTCCTTTATATCGGGAGACAGTGATGTGTTGCTAGATACCCCTCACTGATCGTGATAACGAAAGTTATCGTTACCGACATTTAAAGGAAACCCTCAGGGTCGCACAAATTGATGATATGACTTACTTAAGTCAGATCGTGTGGACTGAATTATTTGGGTTCAGTTTAAAGGGATTTAAACTCTGATTGTAAGTGAGATCTAGTCTGATCATGTTTGATTGATTAGGGCTTGAGATCGGTAAGCTTCGATCGAGAGAGGAGATGCTAGATCGGTAAGATCAAGAGCATCAGGAGATGAACGGTTAGATCTTGAGCCATTAGGTTCATAGAAGGTCTAGACCATATATTGGCTTGGCTTGGTTTGATTTTGGTCTATGAGCCAAATCGAATTGAACCAAAGAATGAACCGGTTCACTATGTGAACGCATGGTTCATGAAGGAAGGCGTTTTGGCGTTGGAACATGGCTTCATGACTTTCCATTTTGGGAAGTCATGTAACGCCATTTTTGATGTTATCGCCTAAATGCTTTTGCTCACTTGTGATTGACGTTGCTTGCTTGCCATCTCGTGTGGAAGAAGGTGAACGACAAGGGAGAGCTCTCGGCCAAGGAAGCATCTCAACCTATCCCTTCCATTCGGCAAGGACTCTTGAAGATCTTTGCTAGCACAAAGATCAACAAGAAGAAGTCATCCCTCCTTCTTGTGTGCGTCGCTTGTGGAGAAGATCTATCTTGCTCTTTGCTTCCAAGCCGCCTCCTTCCCATGGCTATGGTAACGAATCTTTCATTTGTTGTTTAAGTTGATCATATGAAAGTATAGCATGCGATCAAGTTTAAACCCTAATTCCGCTGCTAAAACAAAGAAGACCACTTGCGCCATCTATAGGGTTTCGCTCCCCCTTGAAGGGGACCCCTCTAAACCCTTCAATTGGTATCAGAGCAAGGATCTATACTTGTTCATATGATTGCTTGCGCATCTAATGTGTAGATCATCATGTTTGATCCATGTATATGCTTATGAGTAGATCTAATGATGGTTGATCACATGCCGAAACCTACATGCTAGTTTAGAACTTAGATGTATGTTTCTTCATGATTTGCGCATGTTATATGTTTCTTCATGATTTGCGCATGTTGTTGTGTTGGCGCATGTTAAGTATGTTGAATGGTATTTCATCAAAACTTATACCTACTTGCGCGCAAACAATTAGATCTATATGCATCTACTATAAACCCTTAGACGGGTTGATGGGGTTGAAAGCATACTCTAGGTTAGATCCAATAGTCTGATCAGACCATCTGACAGCCTAGATGGGTTGACCAGATAGCACCTGTGCGAAAGCGCGAGGTGGCTATAGGTTGACTGCATCACAGGCGTGTAGCGAGGTCTGGTTGAGACAGCAATGAACACACATGAGTTAGGCCCGGGGTCACACCCGCTTGCCAGATCTCATGAAGGTTGTTCAGCCCTTGGCGCATGCATGGTTGACCATCAGGTCAACTCGAGTCAGTTAGGACTTGGTGCATGCAAGGGCAAGGATCTAACTAGATTGATGAGTGGATCCCTATCAATGGACCGTTGTAAGGTTGTAGGGCACATAAGAGAATTAAAATTGATGCCAATGGGGTTTTCAAAATTTTATTTTCTATGTAATGGATCACATGATGATTGGTTGATGCCATGATGCCTATTTATTTAATCTTATGTGGGTTGCCCTATTGTGTGCTGTGCTGGGGCCTGCGTGCCTGGTTAATTATAAATTAATCTTATTTTGTGATCTGCGAATCACATTGTTTTAATTTATTGTATAATTGACCTGCGAGTCAAGCTTGTCTAGATAGATCAAAATGTATTCTGATTAGACAAGAGCACAAAAGCACACATCGCAGAGGCGCATTCAGCTGGTGGCGCACCTAAGGTGCTCTTGGCGCTAGGGCCCTGGGTTGGACCAGATGAGATGCAAAAGTCCCAAGAAGAGCAAGTGAAGACTTAAGTATCTTAAGGTCTTACTTAGGCTTTGGGCTTTTACCACATAAGATCAGCATGCTTTCTTTTTATTCGTTATATAATTAGAACTGCATGAGTTTATCTTCTGCTATAGCCATAGGATTTGCCTGATAGTAAGAAGATAAAAGGCCGTTAAAATCCAAACGCTAAAAATATCAAGCTCGTAAGCCTTCTGACGCGAAACCTCACTGTTCTGACTATCGTTGGAGCCGTGTTGTACCAACTCAGTGGGCACGTCCATCTATCTTCAGACGGTGCGGGATTTCACCTGCGTGTTATAGAGAAGGGATTTATCGCTTCTCGTTGCTCAGCATAGCACGTGGTGGTCCAGGGAGTAGGTCGGGTCAGCTTGACCATGTAGGCTACATATGTGGCGCATATGGTAGCGCATGGAGGCAGCCATCTGTGGGATCAGAGACTGTGTTATACCAACTCAGTTGGCACAGTCTGCTGGATTGCCCAGATGAAGGGGAATCGCACGGGTTGGCGATTGGCTGGGACAGCCTACCAGAAATTAGTGCTTGTCATCTCTGTGCATCTTATCTCGCCTGAGCGGGACGCGGAGACCAAGTATGAAATCTGGATCCCATCTCACTAAAAGAGTGTTACTCTTTCGGACTATTTACTGGATTTTTCAGTCAGACAAAATAGTGAGAAAAGAATCTTTCTTAAGTCCTGGATTGATTCTGAACATTGATACTGACCTTGCTGTTCTTGCATTGTTGTAGATTCCTGCAGCAACGAACACCATGAGCTTCAATGTGCGATCCCTACTGGAAAGGGAGAAGTTTGCTGGGCCGAACTTCTCTGACTGGTTCGGACACCTTAAGATCGTTCTTAAGGCTGAGAGGAAACTGTATGTCCTCGAGAAGGCTGTGCCGCCTCAACCCGCTGCGAACGCCGCAAGGGCGGTTCGTGATGCCTATGAAAAGCACGTCAATGATAGCATTGATGTCGCTTGCCTGATGCTAGCGTCTATGACGCCACCGCTGCAGCGTCAACATGAGGATATGTCGGCTATAGAGATTATAGCGAACCTCAAGATGCTGTATGCTGCACAGGCAAGGACAGAACGCTATAATCTGACGAAGCTCTTCTTTCAGAGCAAACTGGCTGAAGGGAGCCCAGTTGGAGCTCATGTGCTCAAGATGATTGGGCACAAGGAGGCTCTAGAGAAACTGGGGCATACCATCAACCAGGAGCTTGCTGTAGACATTATTCTGCAGTCTCTCCCGCCCTCTTTCGATGCGTTCATCATTAACTTTAATATGAACAAAATCGATTGTACACCGGCATAGCTGTTGAATATGCTCTTGACTACTGAGGAAACTCTGAAGGGAAAGCCTTCAACCTCTGTCTTACTGGTTCCTTCCAGAAACAAGAAGAAGGGGAAGAAGGGCAAGGCCCCAGTCAAGAACTTCAGTAAGGCACTGAAACAGAAGGTGAAGCGGTCGAAGGACAACAGGTGTTTCCACTATGGCCAGCTGGGTCACTGGAAAAAGGACTGTAAAGCGCTCCAAGGAGATAAGAGGGGAAGCATCGCTTCTGGCTCAGGTATATACGTGACGGAAGTCATGGTTTCATCTTCTTCTATTTCATGGGTGTTGGACACTGCATGTGGAGTTCACATTTGTTCAAATGTACAGGAACTCAAGAGAAGAAGGCAGGTGGGACAGCATGAGGTAGACCTACGCGTTGGAAACGGGGCACGGGTTGCTGCTGTTGCTGTAGGAGACTATTTCATTTCTTTACCATCTGGACTTGTATTGGAACTAAACAGTTGTTATTTTGTTCCCAGTATAACTAAAAATATTATCTCCATTCCTGCTCTTGTCAGGAAAGGATTTGCCTTTGAATGCAACATTTCAAAGTGTGTTTTATCTTATGGTAATATTGTTTATGCTACTGGTTCAATTAACAATGGGTTATACATGTTGGACATGGAAAGTTCTATACATAACATTGATAATAAGAAAGCCAAGAATGCTGATGACAGCACCTTGCTATGGCATAGTCGTTTAGGCCATATAAACGAGAAATGCATTAAGCGGTTGCATGATCATGGACTGCTGGGATCATTCTCCTATGAGGAGATTGATACATGCAAAGCTTGTTTGATGGGTAAAATGACGAAGTCACCTTTTCCTAATAAAGGTCAAAGGGCTTCAGGTTTACTTGACCTCATACACAGTGATGTGTGTGGGCCATTTAGTAAACATGCTAGAGGTGGCTATCAGTACTTCATTACCTTTACTGATGATTTCAGTAGGTATGGGTATGTCTATCTGATGAGACATAAAAGTGAATCTTTTGACAAGTTCAAAGAGTTCAAGAATGAAGTACAAAATCAGCTAGGCCGAAATATCAAGGCACTTCGCTCAGATCGAGGTGGAGAATACCTAAGTCATGCGTTTACTGACTATCTAAAGGAGTGTGGGATTATCTCACAGCTCACTCCGCCAGGAACACCGCAATGGAATGGTGTGTCCGAGAGGAGAAATAGAACGTTGCTTGATATGGTTCGTTCTATGATGAGTCAGGCTACTCTTCCATATTCCTTTTGGGGTTTTGCACTGGAAACAGCTGCAAAGGTACTAAACCGAGTGCCATCCAAGGCAGTTTCAAAGACTCCATATGAGTTATGGTGTGGGAAACAGCCGAGCTTGACATTTATCAGGATCTGGGGTTGCGAGGCTTATGTCAAAAAGCTCGCCTCTGGGAAACTGGAGAGCAGATCTGAGAAATGTGTCTTTGTCGGTTACCCTAAGGAAACTAAGGGTTATTATTTCTACGATCCCAAAGAGAACAAGGTATTTGTTGCTCGGACGGCCATATTTCTTGAGAAGGAATTTCTTCTGCAAGAGGCCAGTGGGAGAGAAATAAAGCTGGATGAGAATCCAGATGAAGGACAAAGTAGTCAAGCACAGTTGGATGAGCCTGAGCCGGTAAATCAGGTTAATGAACAACCTGAGGCACAGATATCACGGGAACCGCGAAGATCGGGAAGGATCCGTCGACAGCCTGAGCGCTATGACGGAGTCTACATCATTGATAATGATGAACCCCTCACTTATGCGGATGTGGTCAGTGGACTGGAGTCAGCTAGATGGCTTGATGCTATGCGAGCCGAGATGGACTCCATGTCAGATAACCAAGTCTGGGATTTGGTTGATCCGCCTCCGGGAGTAATCCCTATAGGCTGTAAATGGATCTTCAAGAAGAAGATTGACATGGATGGTAACGTGGTTACCTATAAAGGCAGGCTAGTTGCGAAAGGTTTCAGACAAATCTACGGGATAGATTATGATGAAACTTTATCACCTGTAGCCATGTTTAAGTCTATTCGGATTCTTTTCGCCATAGCTGCATATTACGATTATGAGATCTGGCAGATGGATGTGAAGACAGCTTTCCTTAATGGAAATCTGGATGAGGATGTGTACATGACACAACCTGAGGGTTTCACTAATCCATCAGATCGTCATAAAATATGCAAGTTAAAGAAGTCTATTTATGGACTTAAACAAGCATCTAGAAGTTGGAATATTCGTTTTGATGAATCAATCTCTGAGTTTGGTTTCATCAAGAACGAGGATGACCCGTGTGTATATAAGAGGTTTAGTGGGAGCGTGATTACATTCCTAGTCCTCTACGTCGATGATATCTTAATCATTGGAAATGATATTCCTGAACTGCATGCGGTTAAAGCATGGTTAGGAAAATGTTTCCAGATGAAAGATTTAGGAGAAGCAGCCTATGTATTAGGTGTGAAGATCTACCGGGATAGATCTAAGAGGCTTCTCGGGCTGTGCCAGAGTACTTACATCGATAAAGTCCTGGAGAGATTCCATTTAGAGAATTCTAAAAGAGGATATCTTCCAGTCAGACATGGTCTGAATCTTTCGAGGAGTCAGTGCCCACAAACACAGACTGAGAAAGATGAAATGGACAATACGCCTTATGCTTCGGCTATTGGGTCCATTATGTATGCGATGTTGTGTACTCGCCCAGACGTCGCTTACGGGTTAAGCGTGACCAGTCGGTTCCAAAGTAATCCAGGTATGGCGCACTGGATTGCGGTCAAGAACATTTTAAAATATCTGCGGAGGACCAAAGATATGTTCTTGATATATGGTGGTCAGGAAGAACTCAGTATAGAAGGATATACTGACGCTTCGTTCCAGTCGGACCAGGATGATTTCCGATCGCAATCAGGCTATGTTTTTAGCTTGAATGGTGGAGCAGTGGTGTGGAAAAGTTTCAAACAGTCAACTGTTGCTGATTCCACAACAGAAGCCGAGTATGTTGCAGCCTCGGAAGCATCCAAGGAGGCAGTGTGGATTCGTAAGTTCGTGAGAGAACTTGGTGTCATTCCTTCGAGTGCAGATCCTTTGGTTATCTTCTGTGATAACACTGGAGCAATCGCACAAGCAAAGGAACCACGGTCGCACCAGAAGTCCAAGCACATACAGAGACGGTTTCACTTGATCCGGGAGATCATAGATCGTGGCGAGATCAAAATATGCAAGGTTCATACAGACGACAATCTGGTAGACCCGCTTACCAAGCCTCTGGCGCAGCAGAAGCATGAGAAGCACTGTAATAATATGGGTTTGAGATTTCTCAACCATTAGATTAAGTGCAAGTGGGAGATTGTTGGGGTATGCCCTTAAGGCTAATGTTTGAGGCCTTTGGGATTGTAACAGTATCATGTAATAAACTCTTATGTTTATAAAGGCATGGTTATTATTCAGGTTGTTGCCTTGTCTGCAGTAATAAGTGTACTACTGAATAATGTCTCAAAGCTGTTCAGCTAGGCTGACAGGCTATATGTCCTTAGTCGAGATATCTTGGTGAACATGAGACAGCCTTGATATGAATGAGACTAATATGTGTTCTAATCTTATAGGATGCTTCGAGCATGGAATAAGATGTAGACTCATGGGTACATTGGATGTACTGGACAGACCCTACTAGGATATTCAATTGCTTGTCACAATGTGAATATTCCTTGTATGCACTAAGTGGCACATGTCCTCTGACTTGAGATCACTTGAGTTACTAAATGATGATTGTCATTGTTTTGAGGTAGTTCAATATCATTTGAAACATAATGATCATAGACTATCTTGGATAATGATCATGAGTCAGGTTAGGGCACTAGTGATAGATATAGGATTGCCGTCTCCTTGTTCAAGGAGTGTGATGTTCTAAAGGGGCCCCCCCTATATGAGATGATTGAGAAAGTGTATGGCCATACCCAGATGACTATGCTCATCTGATCTAATCATGCTCATCGTATTGGAGTTACAAGCTTGACCCGCTTGTCCAATAAGAACATCCAGTGGCAAAGGACACATGCATGCCTTGTGAAGTTGATTCACACTTGTGCTGTGGTTTGGGAGTAGTCTTGGAAGACTCTTTCCTTTATATCGGGAGACAGTGATGTGTTGCTAGATACCCCTCACTGATCGTGATAACGAAAGTTATCGTTACCGACATTTAAAGGAAACCCTCAGGGTCGCACAAATTGATGATATGACTTACTTAAGTCAGATCGTGTGGACTGAATTATTTGGGTTCAGTTTAAAGGGATTTAAACTCTGATTGTAAGTGAGATCTAGTCTGATCATGTTTGATTGATTAGGGCTTGAGATCGGTAAGCTTCGATCGAGAGAGGAGATGCTAGATCGGTAATATCAAGAGCATCAGGAGATGAACGGTTAGATCTTGAGCCATTAGGTTCATAGAAGGTCTAGACCATATATTGGCTTGGCTTGGTTTGATTTTGGTCTATGAGCCAAATCGAATTGAACCAAAGAATGAACCGGTTCACTATGTGAACGCATGGTTCATGAAGGAATGCGTTTTGGCGTTGGAACATGGCTTCATGACTTTCCATTTTGGGAAGTCATGTAACGCCATTTTTGATGTTATCGCCTAAATGCTTTTGCTCACTTGTGATTGACGTTGCTTGCTTGCCATCTCGTGTGGAAGAAGGTGAACGACAAGGGAGAGCTCTCGGCCAAGGAAGCATCTCAACCTATCCCTTCCATTCGGCAAGGACTCTTGAAGATCTTTGCTAGCACAAAGATCAACAAGAAGAAGTCATCCCTCCTTCTTGTGTGCGTCGCTTGTGGAGAAGATCTATCTTGCTCTTTGCTTCCAAGCCGCCTCCTTCCCATGGCTATGGTAACGAATCTTTCATTTGTTGTTTAAGTTGATCATATGAAAGTATAGCATGCGATCAAGTTTAAACCCTAATTCCGCTGCTAAAACAAAGAAGACCACTTGCGCCATCTATAGGGTTTCGCTCCCCCTTGAAGGGGACCCCTCTAAACCCTTCATCCTCATCCATATTTCCATTAAGAAAAGCTGTCTTCACATCCATCTGCCAGATCTCATAATCGTAATATGCTGCTATCGCGAAAAGAATCCGAATAGACTTAAACATGGCTACAGGTGAGAAAGTTTCATCATAATCTATCCCGTAGATTTGTTTGAAACCTTTCGCAACTAGCCTGCCTTTATAGGTAACCACGTTACCATCCATGTCAATCTTCTTCTTGAAGATCCATTTACAGCCTATAGGGATTACTCCCGGAGGCGGATCAACCAAATCCCAGACTTGGTTATCTGACATGGAGTCCATCTCGGCTCGCATAGCTTCAAGCCATCTCGCTGACTCCGGTCCACTGACCGCATCCGCATAAGTGAGGGGTTCATCATTGTCAATGATGTAGACTCCGTCATAGCGCTCAGGCTGCCGACGGATCCTTCCCGATCTTCGCGGTTCCCGTGATATCTGAGCCTCAGGTTGTTCAATAACCTGTTCTACCGGCTCAAGCTCATCCAACTGTGCTTGAGCACTTTGTCCTTCCTCTGGATTCTCATCCAACTTTATTTCTCTCCCACTGGCTTCTTGCAGAAGAAATTCCTTCTCAAGAAATATTGCCGTCCGAGCAACAAATACTTTGTTCTCTTTGGGATCGTAGAAATAATAACCCTTAGTTTCCTTAGGGTAACCGACAAAGATGCATTTCTCAGATCTGCTCTCTAGTTTCCCAGAGGCGAGCTTTTTAACATAAGCCTCGCAGCCCCAGATCCTGATAAATATCAAGCTAGGCTGTTTCCCATACCATAACTCATATGGCGTCTTTGAAACTGCCTTGGATGGCACTCGGTTTAGTACCTTTGCAGCTGTTTCCAGTGCAAATCCCCAAAAGGAGTATGAAAGAGTAGCCTGACTCATCATAGAACGAACCATATCAAGTAACGTTCTATTTCTCCTCTCGGACACACCATTCCATTGCGGTGTTCCTGGCGGAGTGAGCTGTGAGATAATCCCACACTCCTTTAGATAGTCATTAAATTCTCGACTTAGGTATTCTCCACCTCGATCAGAACGAAGTGCCTTGATATTTCGGCCTAGCTGATTTTGTACTTCGTTCTTGAACTCTTTGAACTTGTCAAAAGATTCACTTTTATGTCTCATCAAATAGACATAACCATATCTACTGAAATCATCAGTAAATGTGATGAAGTATTGATAGCCACCTCTGGCATGTTTACTAAATGGCCCACACACATCACTGTGTATAAGGTCAAGTAAACCTGAAGCCCTTTGACCTTTGCGAGGAAAAGGTGACTTCGTCATTTTACCCATTAAACAAGCTTTGCATGTATCAATCTCCTCATAGGAGAATGATCCCAGCAGTCCACGATCATGCAACCGCTTAATGCGTTTCTCGTTAATATGGCCTAAACGACTATGCCATAGCAAGGTGCTGTCATCAGCATACTTGGCTTTCTTATTATCAATGTTTTGTATAGAACATTCCATGTCCAACATGAATAACCCATTGTTAATTGAACCAGTTGCATAAACAATATTATCTAAAGACAAAACACACTTTGAAATATTGCATTCAAAGGAAAAACCCTTCCTGACAAGAGCAGGAATGGAGATAATATTCTTAGTGATGCTGGGAACAAAGTAACAACTGTTTAGTTCTAATACAAGTCCAGATGGCAAAGAGATGAAATAGTCTCCTACAGCAACAGCAGCAACCCGTGCCCCATTTCCAACTCGTAGGTCCACCTCATGCTGTCCCACCTGTCTTCTTCTCTTGAGTTCCTGTACATTTGAACAAATGTGAACTCCACATGCAGTGTCCAACACCCATGATATAGAAGAAGAAGATATCATGACTTCAGTCACAAATATACCTGAGCCAGAAGCGATGCTTCCCTTCTTGTCTCCTTGGAACACTTTACAGTCCTTTTTCCAGTGACCTAGCTGGCCACAGTGGAAACATCTGTATTCCTTGGACCGCTTGACCTTTTGCTTCAGAGCCTTGTTGTAGCTCTTGACAGGGGTCTTGCCCTTCTTCCCCTTCTTCTTGTTCCTTGAAGGAACCATCAAGACAGAGGTTGAAGGCTTTCCCTTCAGAGTCTCCTCAGTAGTCAAGAGCATATTCAGCAGCTCTGCCGGCGTACAATCGATTTTGTTCATATTAAAGTTAATAATGAACGCATCGAAAGAGGGCGGGAGAGACTGCAGAATAATGTCTACAGCAAGCTCCTGATTGATGGTATGCCCCAGTTTCTCTAGAGCTTCCTTGTGCCCAATCATCTTGAGCACGTGAGCTCCCACTGGGCTCCCTTCAGCCAGTTTGCTCTGAAAGAAAAGCTTTGTCAGATTATAGCGTTCTGTCCTCGCCTGTGCAGCATACAGCATCTTGAGGTTCGCTATAATCTCTATAGCCGACATATCCTCATGCTGACGCTGCAGCGGTGGCGTCATAGACGCTAGCATCAGGCAAGCGACATCAATGCTATCATTGACGTGCTTTTCGTAGGCTTCCCGAACCGCCCTTGCGGCGTTCGGAGCGGGTTGAGGCGGTATTGCCGTCTCGAGGACATACAGTTTCCTCTCTGCCTTAAGAACGATCTTAAGGTGTCCGAACCAGTCTGAGAAGTTTGGCCCAGCAAACTTCTCCCTTTCCAGTAGGGATCGCACATTGAAGTTCATGGTGTTCGTTGCTGCAGGAATCTACAACAATGCAAGAACAGCAAGGTCAGTATCAATGTTCAGAATCAATCTAGGACTTAAGAAAGATTCTTTTCTCACTATTTTATCTGGCTGAAAAATCCAGCAAAACAGCCCGAAAGAGTAACACTCTTTTAGTGAGATGGGATCCAGATTTCATACTTGGTCTCCGCGTCCCGCTCAGCGAGATAAGATGCACAGAGAGTACAAGCACTAATCTCTGGTAGGCTGTCCCAGCCAATCGCCAACCCGTGCGATTCCCCTTCATCTGGGAAATCCAGCAGACTGTGCCAACTGAGTTGGTACAACACAGTCTCTGACCCCACAGATGGCTGCCTCCATGTGCTACCATATGCGCCACATATGTAGGCTACATGGTCAAGCTGACCCGACCTACTCCCTGGACCACCACGTGCTATGCTGAGCAACGAGAAGCGATAAATCCCTTCTCTGTAACACGCAGGTGTAATCCCGCACCGTCTGAAGATAGATGGACGTGCCCACTGAGTGGGTACAACACGGCTCCAACGATAATCAGAATAGTGAGGTTTCGCGTCAGAAGGCTTACGAGCTTGATATTTAATCGTTGGATTTTAACGGTCTTTTATCTTCTTCACTATCATGCAATTCCTATGGTGATAGCAGAAGATAAACTAATCATGCAATTCTAATATTTAAACAATAAAAGAAAGCATGGATCTTATGTGGTAAAAGCCCATAAGCCTAAGTTAGACCTTAATATCACTTAAGTCTTCACTAGCTTTTCTTCATGGGTCTTTTGCTGCTCATCTGGCTCAAACCAGGGCGCAAGCGCCAACTGCAGCTCAGGTGCGCCCACCAGGTAAATGCGCCTGGTCCCAGAGTCGAACCCTGGACCTCCCATCTGGTCAAGGCACTGCTGCATGCGCCTCTGCCATATGTGCTTTTGTGCTCTTGTCTAATTAAATTACAATTTAACTATCTAGACAAGATTGACACGCAGGTCAATTTCACATTATAAATTAATTAAACTGTGATTCGTAGATCACAAAATAAAAAATTAATTTACAATTACATCCCAGGCACGCAGGCCCCAGCACAGCACACATTAAACATGGGCAGCCCACATAAGATTAAATAAACAAACATATGGCATCCAATCAGCATGTGATCCAATAAGAAAATAAATTTTCGAAAACCCCATTGGCCTTAATTTTAATTTTCTTATATGCCCTACAACCTTACAACGGTCCATCAATAGGGATCCACTCATCCAATCTAGTCAGATCCAGTGCCCTTGCATGCACCAAGTCTTAACTGACTTGTGTCGACCCAGTGGTCAACTATGCATGCGATTAGGGCTGAACGACCACTATGAGGTCTGGCAAACGGGTGTGAGCCCGGGCCTAACTCATGTGCGTTCAACATTCGTCTCAACCGGACATCGCTACACGCCTGTGATGCAGTCGACCTATAGCCACCTCTTGCTTGCGCAATGGTGCTATCTGGTCGACCCATCTAGGCTGTCAGATAGTCTGATCAGACAGGTTGGATCTAACCTAGAGGATGACTTCAACCCTACTAACCCGTCTAAGGATTTATAGTAGGCGCTTAGTCTAATGATAGGCGCGCAAGTGATATATGTTTGGATAAAACATCAACAACAAAGATGCGCCAACTATCAAACATGCGCAAACATGAAAAACATAAGTAATCATTTCACATGTAAGCTATAGATCTAAGCATGATGCGCAAACATGGATCACAACTTATCATCAAGCAATCATATGCATATAGAGAGACCTAGCCTCTGATACCAATTGTAGGACCCCTTTCGAGAGGGGGGCGAAACCCTATTGGTGGCGCAGGTATAAATTTCGCATGGAAGCTAGGGTTTCAAGAGATCTTAATATCGCATATGATCAACTTTCACACATTAGAAATAACAAGAGAAGGATCCATACCATCGCCATCTCTTGGATGGTGTCTTGGAAGGAGAGAGCAAGAGAGATCTCCTCCAAAGGTGACGCACACAATTGATGTCGCCTACTTTTCCTTGGTGCTCCTTGTGCTAGCAAGGCTCCAAGAAGTGCTTGTCGAATGGAAGGGAAAGAGACCTTCTTTGCTTGGCGATTTCTTGCTCCTTCTTTCGTCCACCTTCACCACGCAAGGAAAAAATGCTTGAGGCGACGAGAGAGAGCGAGCGGCGAGCAAGAGTGTAACGCAACTCATGAACGTGGAGGCGTTTTTCTATCTTGGAAACGCACCTTCCAAAAATAGCAAAACCATAAGTTCATGCGTTCATGCGATCATGAACTAACCGCATTTACCTCTCCTCTTTGAACCATGCGCTCAACCCATGAGCCGGTTCAATTTCATTTGGCTCAATGACCAAATAAACCAAGTGACTTAGCCTAGATCACAATTGAACCCTAAGGTTCTTGATCTGACCGTTGATCTCATGATGCTTCTGATCTCACCGATCTAGCATCTATTCTCTCAATCGAAGCTTACCGATCTGAAGCCCTAATCAATCAAACATGATCAGACTAGATCTCACTTACAATCAGAGATTAAATCCCTTTAAACTGAACCCAAACAATTCAGTCCACACGATCTGACTTAAGTAAGCCATATCATCAAATTGTGCGACCCTAAGGGTTTCCTTCAATGTCGGTAACGATAACTTACGTTATCACGATCAGTGAGGGGTATCTAGCAACACATCACTGTCTCCCGATATAAAGGAAGGAGTCTTCCAAGACTACACCCAAACCACAGCACAAGTGTGAATCAACTCACAAGGCATGCATATTTCTTTTGCCACTGGATGTTCTTATTGGACAAGCGTGTCAAGCTTGTAACTCCAATATGATGAGCATGATTAGATCAGATGAACATAGTCACCTGGGTATGGCCATACACTTTCTCAATCATCTCATCCAGGGGGCCCCTTTAGATCATCACACTCCTTAAACAAGGAGACGACAATCCTTTATCTATCACTAGTGCCCTAACCTGACTCAAGCTCATTATCCAAGATAGTCGATAATCATTATGTTTCAAATGATATTGAACTACCTCAAAACAATGACAATCATCATTTAGAAAACACAAGTGATCTCAAGTCAGAGGAAATGTGCCACTTGTTACTTTCAAGGATTATTCACATTGTGACAAGCAATTGAATATCCTAGTAGGGTCTGTCCAGTACATCCAATGCACCCATGAGTCTACATCTTATTCCATGCTCGAAGCATCCTATAAGATTAGAACACATATTAGTCTTAACCATATCAAGGCTGTCTCATGTTCACCAAGATATATCGATTAAGGACTTTACTGCATGTCAGCCTAGCTGAACAGCTTTGAGACATTATTCAGAAGTACACTTATTACTGCAGACAAGGTAACAAACTGAATAATAACCATGCCTTTATAAACACAAGAGTTTATTACATGATACTTTTACAATCCCAAGGCCTCAAACATTAGCCTTAAGGGCATACCCCAACAGTGATGTGTTGCTAGATACCCCTCACTACTTATGATGTTTACATCATTGCCATCGTCATATGGATCCTACGGGGTCACACGCAATAGACTCTTGACGTTGCTTTAATCAGAAGCCTTATGATCAAGTTATTGGATAACTTGGATCAATTTGGAAGATTTCATCAGTGCCAATGGGCCTGATGAGTTGGAAGAAAGTTATTGGAGGCAAACTTCAATTTTGGCAGGTTGACCCGAAATTGACCTTAATTGGTCACATTTGGAATAGGGTTGCTTTGGATTAGATCCAATGGCTTAATCAACCCATGCCATGAAGTTTGGGCTAGCTCATTATCCAATGAGGCCTAATAATTAGTTGTCATGAAGAGGGAATTGGCTTAAAAGGGTATAATGGGGAGAAATCTCACCCCATTGGCGCCTAGGGGCATAATGTGGTGAGGGAGGCGCCTTTTCTTCATTATGGAAGTAAAGGACGCCTAGCCCCTCTTCCTTGGATGGAATACTTGCCTCTAAGGCAAGTCTTCGGGCTGATATGGCTTGAGAACTTTTATGGGAAGTTCCTAGGCGCATATGGATATAGGGAAGAATATATGGTAATGTCTTGGAAACTTACCTTACCTCAAACCCTAGTTTCTATAAAGACACCACCCTAGCCAAATTCCTCTTGCATGTTGCGCCTAGCCTCTTCTCCTTTGATGGTAGGAATGCATTTGGGGCATGTCTTGGGCTGATATAGTGCTTGGACATTTATGGATAGGTTGAATGAGGTTTATGGTAAAGTCTTGGAGACTTTCCTTGCCTCAAGGCACCTCATCCTAGCCATACACTTGGCATGATCCTAGCCCTTGCCCAAACCGCCACTAGTCTTATTTATAGGACCCCTTGTCGCCCCCTCTTGGGTTCCCTCTCTTGAAGACCTGAGGTCTCATACACAAGGAGGCATGGAGGCTTAAGGTGGCGACAACTTGAGAGCTTGGAGCTCTCCTTCTTCATCAAGGAGCGCAATCTTCTTCCATAGCCGCAAGTTCTTCTTCTTCTCCCTCTCTTCTTGGCGCAAGGACTCTTAGTGTTTGGTGGCGTCTCATTGCCACAAGCCTTCTCCGTTCCTTGGCCATAGGCGCATCTTGCATGAAGGTGGCTCATGCAAAGAAGAAGAAGGAAGTACTTAGCGCATCATCTTCTTCCTCATCTCTTCTTGGCGTTTTCATCTTGGAGGTGGCGCAAGAGAAGTGAAGGAACCCTAAGGCTTGATTCTCTTCCCAAGGCTAGCACCAAGCGTGGAAGGGAGCAACGATCAAGGGGTCGACGCGTGGATACTTGTAGAGGGCGAACACTTGGGCACCTTCAACATGGCTTCGGCAACTTACCGCGTTCTGAGACTAGATGCCCAAGCACTATCACTTCTCGTACCATGAAATGGCACTTCTTCCAGTTTAAGACGAGGTTGACTTCTTCGCACCTGTGCAACACTTTAGAGAGATTAGCTAGGCAAATATCAAATGAAGTACCATAGACTGAGAAATCGTCCATGAAAACATCCATTATGTTTTCTATAAGATCAAAGAAGATTGAAACCATGCATCTTCGGAAAGTAGCCGGGGCATTGCATAGCCCAAACGGCATTCGGCGGTAGGCAAACGTCCCATAAGGACATGTGAAGGTTGTCTTTTCCTTATCCTCTGGGTGAATAGGGATCTGGAAGAACCCTGAGAAGCCGTAAAGGAAATAGAAGTGAGAATTCTTTGCCAACCGCTCCAACATCTGGTCAATAAATGGAAGTGGGTAGTGGTCCTTGCGTGTGGCTTTGTTTAGCTTCCTATAGTCGATGCGCATACGCCACCCAGTCACAGTGCAGGTAGGTATAAGCTCATTGATCTCATTCTTGACTATAGTGACTCCACCCTTCTTAGGTATTATATGCACTGGACTTACCCATTCGCTATCTGATATTGGGTAAATGAACCCCGCATCAAGTAATATCAATATCTCTTTCTTGACCACTTCTTTCATATTTGGATTCAACCGGCGCTGGAACTCCACAGAAGCCTTGCTATCGCTCTACAAAAAGATCTTGTGCATACAGAACGAAGGATTAATTCCTTTAATAACCTCTAAGTAGAGTTAGCATCAAGAAACTCATATTTAAGGTTATCTAGGAGGGGCTTGAATTCCAAATTCTTCTTTTCAGATGGGCCAGACTTAACCTCTCCAAGACTTTCGAATTGCGGTTTCCTGAATCTCTCAGCATTAGCGATCCCTGAACCTTTTACTTGGTCTTGAGGTTCATCAATGCCACTCTCGTGTTCATCGCTCAGTAGACAACATTCCATAGTGTCTTCAGTGTTCGGTGACGGTGGTTCAATGTTGTCCTCCATTGTTTCCATGTTGCAGCAGGACCCTGCAAAAGATGGCTTTTTCAAAGTAGAAGACAAATCAAATTCTAACCTTTCCTCACCAACATTCAGTGCCAATTTCCCATTTTTCACATCAATAATGGCGCCAGCAGTTGCGAGAAAGGGGCGCCCTAGGATAATGGGTAATTGTGTATCCTCTTACATTTCTAGCACCACGAATTCTGCAGGGATAAAAAATTCTCCGACATTTATGGGTACGTCTTCAATGATTCCAACTAGCTAGTGCACTGATCGATCAGCTAGCTGAAGAGATATGGAAGTAGGTTTCATCTCCCCTTTTTCTAGTTTCCTGCAAATAGACAATGGAATTAAGCTAACACAAGCTCCTAAATCACAGAGAGCTTTATCAAAAGGCATATTTCCAATTTGACACGGAATGGAAAAACTCCCTGGATCTTTGAGTTTAGTCGGAAGCTTATTCAGGAGGATGGCACTGCATTCTTCGGTTAGAGCAACTGTTCCTTACTCCTCAATCTTTCACTTATTGGATATGATCTCTTTTAAGAACTTGGCGTATGCTAGCATTTGCGAAAGAGCGTCAATAAAAGGAATATTGATATACAATTTTTTTAATACCTCAAAAAATTTTCCAAATTGGCGATCCAACTTAACCTTAGCTAGTCGCTGAGGAAAAGGGACAGGCGGCTTGTATGGTGGAGGTGAAACATAGATGGGTTCCTTTGACGCATTCGAGGTTCGCTGCTCTAGCTCTAGATTAATTGCGGAGTCATCCTCAGGTAGAAGTTCCTCGAGTAAAACTTGTCTTGTTCCTTCTTTACGTTCAGGTATCTTAGGGTCTTCTAATTGGATTCCACTTGTTGTCGTTATCGTATTACAATGCTCGCTGTGGTTAATTCTCTCCTTGAGTGAACTGGTTCGTTGCTCTAGTTGTGTGATCTGGTTCTCCATCATTTTCGAGTGGGTTGATATAAAGTCCACTTTCATGTTCAACCGGCGAATTTGCTCACTTATAGAATCGTTGTGCTTCATTTGAGTCACCATGACATTCTCTAACATCGACTGTAACCTAGATTTTTGAGGATGATCTGGTTGTCTTTGGTTGGCAAATGAATGTTGTATCCCAAGAGGAGGCCTGAAATTAGAAGAATTCGGATTAGAAAAATTTGCATGAGGGATTTGCCCTTGATTCAACATGTAGGGGAAATTCGGATGATTTCTCCATCCTGGATTATATGTGTTCGAGTAGTGGTCGTTCTGGTTCATGAAATTCCCAATAGCGTTGACTTGTTCTAGAGGTGATGTAGGGACACCACCAAGGAGGTCAACAAGGCCGAAGAAGACCCCAATTCGTTATGGGATGAATGCGTGATACCCTTGACATTTTGTGAACTTGTTGGAAGACTTGTTATTTTTATGCATTGTAATATGTTACAAACTCTAATTCTATTTTTCATCACTTGATATTATGTTGTAGTTAGGACTAGCCTAGTTTTATTTTGAAGCCTTTGTTTTATTTTGTAGTGGTTGTAATTGGTTGCTTTAGCCTAGGTTTATGAACACATGTATTGCACATGCTGCACCTAGCCTCCCAACCATGAATGTGACCTTGGCATAATTAAGAAGTCTAGCTAAATTCAGCCCACAGAGAAGAGCTAATTCAAAGCTATTGGGGTATGCCCTTAAGGCTAATGTTTGAGGCCTTGGGATTCTTACAGTATCATGTATAAACTCTTATGTTTATAAAGGCAATGGTTGTTATTCAGTTTGTTACATTGTCTGCTGCAATAAGTGTACTTCTGAATAATGTCTCAATGCTGTTTCAGCTTGGCTGACATGCTATAATGTCCTTAGTCGAGATATCTTGGTGAACATGAGACAGCCTTGATATGATTGAGACTAATATGTGTTCTAATCTTATAGGATGCTTCGAGCATGGAATAAGATGTAGACTCATGGGTACATTGGATGTACTGGACTGACCCTACTAGGATATTCAATTGCTTGTCACAATGTGAATAATCCTTGTTTGCAACAAGTGGCACATGTCCTATGACTTGAGATCACTTGTGTTTCTAAATGATGATTGTCATTATTTTTAGGTAGTTCAATATCATTTGGAACATAATGGTTATAGACTATCTTGGATAATGATCATGAGTCATGTTAGGGCACTAGTGATAGATATAGGATTGCCGTCTCCTTGATTGGAGTGTGATGTTCTAAAGGGGCCCCCCTGAATGAGATGATTGAGAAAGTGTATGGCTATACCCAGGTGACTATGTTCATCTGATCTAATCATGCTCATCATATTGGAGCTACAGGCTTGACACGCTTGTCCAATAAGAACATCCAGTGGCAAAGGAAACATGTATGCCTAGTGAAGTGGATTCACACTTGTGCTGTGGTTTGGGTGTAGTCTTGGAAGACTCTTTCCTTTATATCGGGAGACAGTGATGTGTTGCTAGATACCCCTCACTGATCGTGATAATGTAAGTTATCGTTACCGACATTTAAAGGAAACCCTTAGGGTCGCACAATTTGATGATATGGCTTACTTAAGTCAGATCGTGTGGACTGAATTGTTTTGATTCAGTTTAAAAGGAGTTTAAACTCTGATTGTAGGTGAGATCTGGTCTGATCATGTTTGATTTATTAGGGCTTGAGATCGGTAAGCTTCGATCGAGAGTATTGATGCTGGATCGGTGAGATCAAGAGCATCGAGAGATGTACGGTTAGATCTTGAACCTTCATGGTTCATATGAGATTTAGACCATGGCTTGGCTTGGTTCAATTTGGTCTTTGAACCAATTGCAATTGGACCGAACACAATTGAACCGGTTCACATATGTGAACGCATGGTTCAATTGAATTGGCGTTTTGGATTGGTTCACATGACATAAGCGCATGGCTTCATGACTTTCCAATTTTGGAAGTCTTGTAACGCCTAACGCCTAAACGCCAAATTGCCTAAACGCCTCTTGTCTTGGAAGCTCTCTCTTGCGTGGTGTATCGTTGAGACGAAGAGGAGAGCTTTCGGAAAGGAGAGGATCATCTCATCTCCTCCATACAAAAGGATAACTTGGCATTTTTGTTAGCACAAGAATTGCGCAAGGAGGAAGCCATCATCACCTTTGTGTGCGTCTTCTTTGGAGGAGAGCCAATTCGCCCTCTTGCTTCCAAATCGCCATCCACTCATGGCCATGGTGAGATCTTCTCTTGATCTATGAAATGAATCAAAGTTGATTATATAGACATACTACATGCGATCCTATGGAAACCCTAATTCCGCCCATGCAAGTTTTAATTTGTGCATGCTTAGGGTTTCACCCCCTTACTTTAGGGACCTTCAATTGGTATCAGAGCATGGGTTTTCGGTATGAATCTATATGATTGCTTTGATCTGATTGTGATCCATACATGATGCCATGTTTACATGCGCTTACTTGATGCTATGTTTACATACTTTGTTTGCGCTTGTATCATTGCTACAAGTTGTTTGCGCTTATGCATAGATCTAAGGGTTATCAACATGCGAAGATTAACATGCTAGATATTACATGTATCTTGTTTTTCTTAAGTTGCGCATGTTCTTTGTTTGCGCTTGTTGAAGATGTTTTTACCAAAACTATCATCTTGCGCGCCCCCTCACATAGATCTATAGGCGCCTACTATAAACCCTTAGACGAGTTGATAGGGTTGAAGTCATCCTCTAGGTAAGATCCAAATAGTCTGATCAGACCATCTGACAGCCTAGATGGGTCGACCAGATGCCACCTATGCGCAAGCATGAGGTGGCTATAGGTCGACTGCAGATAGGCGTGTAGCGAGGTCTGGTTGAGACAACCAGTGAACGCACATGAGTTAGGCCCGGGGTCACACCCGCTTGCCAGAACTCATGATGGTTGTTCAGCCCTTGGCGCATGCATGGTTGACTATTAGGTCAACTCAAGTCAGTTAGGACTTGGTGCATGCAAGGGCAGTGGATCTGACTAGACATGATGAGTGGATCCCTATTAATGGACCGTTGTAAGGTAGTAGGGCTCATAAGACAAATAAAATTGATTCCAATGGGATTTTGAAAATTCTATTTTGTTGATGGATCACATGTTGATTGGATGCCATGATGCTTGTCTATTTCATCTTATGTGGGCTGCCTGTTTTAATGTGTGCTGTGCTGGGGCCTGCGTGCCTGGATTAAAAAATTGTAAATTATTATTATTGTGATCTGCGCATCATATTTTAATTAATTTATGAAATGTAATTGACCTGCGTGTCAATCTTGTCTAGATAGATTACATTGTAATTCAATCAGACAAGAGCACTGAGCACACTTGGCAGAGGCGCATGTAGCAGTGGCTTGACCAGGTGGGAGGACTAGGGTTCGACCCTATGACAGGCGCCTTTACCTGGTGGGCGCACCTGAGCTGCAATGGGCGCTTGGGCCCTGGTCTGGGCCAGACAAGATGCAAAAGACCCATGAAGAAAAGCAAGTGAAGACTTAAGTTAAATTAAGGTCTTACCTAGGCTTGATGGGCTTTTACCACATAAGATCAGCTTGCATTCTATTTATTGTTTTTATAATTAGAACTGCATGTTTTTCTTCTGCTATCGCCATAGGATTTGCCTGATAGTAAGAAGATAAAAGACCGTTAAAATCCAACGTTAAATATCAAGCACGTAAGCCTTCTGGCGCGAAACCTCACTGTTCTGACTATCGTTGGGGCCGTGTTGTACCCACTCAGTGGGCACGCCCATCTATCTTCAGACGGTGTGTGATTTCACCTGCGTGTTACAGAGAAGGGATTTATCGCTTCTCGTTGCTCAGCATAGCACGTGGTGGTCTAGGGAGTAGGTCGGGTCAGCTTGACCATGTAGGCTACATACTGAGCATATGTTAGCTATATGGAGGCAGCTATCTGTGGGATCAGAGACTGTGTTGTACCAACTCAGTTGGCACAGTTTGCTGGATTGCCCAGATGAAGGGGAATCGCACAGGTTGGCGATTGGCAGGGAGTGCCTACCAGAAATTAGTGCTTGTACTCTCTGTGCATCTTATCTCGCCTGAGCGGGACGCGGAGACCAAGTATGAAATCTGGATCCCATCTCACTAAAAGAGTCTTACTCTTTCGGACTGTTTTAATGAATTTTTTAGTCAGATAAAATAGTGAGAAAAGAATCTTTCTTAAGTCCTGGATTGATTCTAAACATTGATACTGACCTTGCTGTTCTTGCATTGTTGTAGATTCCTGCAGCAACGAACACCATGAGCTTCAATGTGCGATCCCTACTGGAAAGGGAGAAGTTTGCTGGGCCAAACTTCTCAGACTGGTACAGACACCTTAAGATTGTTCTTAAGGCTGAGAGGAAACTGTATGTCCTCGAGACGGCTATACCGCCTCAACCCGCTCAGAACGCCGCAAGGGCGGTTCGGGATGCCTATGAAAAGCATGTCAATGATAGCATTGATGTCGCTTGCCTGATGCTAGCATCTATGACGCCACAGCTGCAGCGTCAGCATGAGGATATGTCTGCTATAGAAATTATAGCAAACCTCAAGATGCTATATGCTGCACAGGCGAGGACTGAGCGCTATAATTTGACTAAGCTTTTCTTTCAGAGCAAACTGACTGAAGGGAGTCCAGTGGGAGCTCATGTGCTCAAGATGATTGGGCACAAAGAGGCTCTAGAGAAACTGGGACATACCATCAATCAGGAGCTTGCTGTAGACATTATTCTGCAGTCCCTCCCGGCCTCTTTCGATCCGTTCATTATTAATTTTAATATGAACAAGATCGACTATACTCCGGCAGAGTTGCTGAATATGCTCTTGACTACAGAGGAGACTCTAAAGGGAAAGCCTTCAACCTCTGTCTTGATGTTTCCTTCTAGGAACAAGAAGAAGGGGAAGAAGGGCAAAGCCCCTGTCAAGAACTACAACAAGGCTCTAAAACAGAAGGTTAAGCTGTCGAAGGAATACAGATGTTTCCACTGTGGCCAGCTGGGTCACTAGAAAAAGGACTGCAAAGCGCTCCAAGGAGACAAGAAGGGAAGCATCGCTTCTGGCTCAGGTATTTTTGTGACTGAAGTCATGATATCCTCTTCTTCTATATCATGGGTGTTGGACACTGCATGTGGAGTTCACATTTGTTCATATGTACAGGAACTCAAGAGAAGAAGACAGGTGGGACAGCATGAGGTGGACCTACGAGTTGGAAACGGGGCACGGGTTGCTACTGTTGCTGTAGGAACTTATTACATCTCATTACCATCTGGAATTGTATTAGAACTAAACAATTGTTATTTTGTACCTAGCATTACCAAGAATATTATCTCAATTCCTGCTCTTGTCAGGAAAGGGTTTTCCTTTGAATGCAAGACTTCAAAGTGTTATCTTTCTCTTGATAATATTGTTTATGCTACTGGGTCAATTAACAATGGGTTATTCATGTTGGACATGGAATGTTCTATACAAAATATTGATAATAAGAAAGCCAAGTATGCTGATGACAGCACCTTGCTATGGCAAAGTCGTTTAGGCCATATTAACAAGAAGCGCATTAAGCGGTTGCATGATCATGGACTGCTAGGATCATTCTCCTATGAGGAGATTGATACATGCAAAGCTTGTTTAATGGGTAAAATGACGAAGTCTCCTTTTCCTCACAAAGGTCAAAGGGCTTCAGGTTTACTTGACCTTATACACAGTGATGTGTGTGGGCCATTTAGTAAACATGCCAGAGGTGGCTATTCATACTTCATTACCTTTACTGATGATTTCAGTAGATATGGGTATGTCTATCTAATGAGACATAAGAGTGAATCTTTTGACAAGTTCAAAGAGTTCAAAAATGAAGTACAAAATCAGCTAGGCCGAAATATCAAGGCACTTCGCTCTGATCGAGGTGGAGAATACCTAAGTCAAGAGTTTACTGACTATCTAAAGGAGTGTGGGATTATCTCACAGCTCACTCCACCAGGAACACCGCAGTGGAATGGTGTGTCCGAGAGGAGGAACAGAACCTTACTGGATATGGTTCGTTCTATGATGAGTCAGGCTACTCTACCTTACTCCTTTTGGGGATTTGCGCTGGAAACAGCTGCAAAGGTACTAAACCGAGTGCCATCCAAGGCAGTTTCAAAGACTCCATATGAGTTATGGTATGGGAAACAGCCGAGCTTGACATTTATTAAGATCTGGGGTTGCGAGGCTTATGTCAAAAAGCTCGCCTCTGGGAAACTAGAGAGCAGATCTGAGAAATGTATCTTTGTCGGTTACCCTAAGGAAACTAAGGGTTATTATTTCTACGATCCCAAAGAGAACAAAGTATTTGTTGCTCGGACGGCAATTTTTCTTGAGAAGGAATTTCTTCTGCAAGAAGCCAGTGGGAGAGAAATAAAGCTGGATGAGAATCCAAAAGAAGGACAAAGTAGTCAAGCACAGTTGGATGAGCCTGAGCCGGTAGAACAGGTTATTGAACAACCTGAGGCTCAGATATCACGGGAACCGCGTAGATCGGGAAGGATCCGTCGACAGCCTGAGCGCTATGACGGAGTCTACATCATTGATAATGATGAACCCCTTACTTATGCGGATGCGGTCAGTGGACCGGAGTCAGCTAGATGGCTTGAAGCTATGCGAGCCGAGATAGACTCCATGTCAGATAACCAAGTCTGGGATTTGGTTGATCCGCCTCCGGGAGTAATCCCTATAGGCTGTAAATGGATCTTCAAGAAGAAGATTGACATGGATGGTAACGTGGTTACCTATAAAGGCAGGCTAGTTGCGAAAGGTTTCAAACAAATCTACGGGATAGATTATGATGAAACTTTCTCTCCAGTAGCCATGTTCAAGTCTATTCGGATTATTCTCGCGATAGCAGCATATTACGATTATGAGATCTGGCAAATGGATGTGAAGACCGCTTTCCTTAATGGAAAACTGGATGAGGATGTGTATATGACACAACCTGAAGGTTTCACCAATCCATCAGATCGTCATAAAATATGCAAGTTAAAGAAGTCCATTTATGGACTTAAGCAAGCATCTAGAAGCTGGAATATTCGTTTTGATGAATCAATATGTGAATTTGGTTTCATCAAGAATGAAGACGACCCGTGTGTATATAAGAGGTTTAGTGGGAGCGTGATTACTTTCCTAGTCCTCTACGTCGATGATATCTTAATCATTGGAAACGATATTCCTGAACTGCATGCTGTTAAAGCATGGTTAAGAAAATGTTTCCAGATGAAAGATTTAGGAGAAGCAGCCTATGTATTAGGTGTGAAGATCTACAGAGATAGATCTAAGAGGCTTCTCGGGCTGTGCCAGAGTACTTACATCGATAAAGTCCTGGAGAGATTCCAGTTAGAGAATTCTAAAAGAGGATATCTTACAGTCAGACATGGTCTGAATCTTTCAAAGAGTCAGTGTCCACAAACACAGACTGAGAAAGATGTAATGGACAAAACGCCTTATGCTTCGGCTATTGGGTCCATTATGTATGCGATGTTGTGTACTCGCCCAGACGTCGCTTACGGGTTAAGCGTGACCAGTCGATTCCAAAGTAATCCAGGTCAGGCGCACTGGATTGCAGTCAAGAACATTTTGAAATATCTTCGGAGGACCAAAGATATGTTCTTGATATATGGAGGTCAGGAAGAACTCAGTATTGAAGGATATACTGACGCTTCGTTCCAATCTGACGAGGATGATTTCCGATCGCAATCAGGCTATATTTTTAGCTTGAATGGTGGAGCAGTGGTGTGGAAATGTTTCAAACAGTCTATCGTTGCTGATTCCACAACAGAAGCCGAGTATGTTGCAGCCTCGGAAGCATCTAAGGAGGCAGTGTGGATTCGTAAGTTCATTCAGGAACTTGGTGTCGTTCCTTCGAGTGCAGATCCTTTGGTTATCTTCTGTGATAACACTGGAGCAATTGCACAAGCAAAGGAACCACGGTCGCACCAGAAGTCCAAGCACATACAGAGACGGTTTCACTTGATCCGGGAGATCATTGATCGTGGTGAGATCAAAATCTGCAAGGTTCATACAGATGACAATCTGGCTGACCCGCTTACCAAGCCTCTGGCGCAGCAGAAGCATGAGAAGCACTGTAATTGTTAGGGAATGCCGGGTGTAATTTTAAATTTTGCAGTCCCAGGACGCAGCGGAAGAAGCATTACACCCGAAACACATTCCAGTCCCAAGGATCCATGCGAGTGAGTACACACAAGGATGTGATAGAGATGTACCTCTTTTGCTTGTCTAGACGTCGAAGCCATGCTGAAGGCACCCAAGTGTTCGCCCTCTACAAGTATCCACGCGTCGACTCCTTGATCGTTGCTCCCTTCCACGCTTGATGCTAGCCTCGGGAAGAGAATCGAGCCTTTACTCCACTTCTCTTGCGCCACCTCCAAGATGAAAGCGCCTAGAGGAGATGAGGAAGAAGATGATGCCGCCAAGTGCTTTCTTTCTTCTCCTTTGCTTGTGCCACCTTCAAGCAAGATGCGCCAATGGCAATGAGAGGGAAAGGGCTTGCGACAATGGAAGGAGAAGCCACCAAGCTCAATCTCTCTTTGCGCCAAGAAGAGGAGAAGAAGAAAAGATGTCTTTCGGCCACTAGGAAGAAGGGTTGCGCCAAGCCTTTGTTCTTGTCACCCTTTGCCCTTGCTCTCGCCTCCTAGAAGTCCTCCACACGAATCAACCTTTTAGTGGGGCGACTAGGGTTCTATTAATAGGACTAGAGGCGGCAAGGGCAATGGCTAGGATCATGCCAAGTGGGCGGCTAGGATAAAGAAGTCTTGAGATAAGGAAAGTCTCCAAGACTTTACCATAAATCTCATTCAACCTTTCCTAATTTTCCCAATGGCCATATCATCCCAAAGCATACCTTGTATGCACTAATTCCATCCAAGGAAGTAGGGCTAGGCGCAACTTTCATGAAGAATTCGGCTAGGGTGGTTTCTTGGGAGAAATTAGGGTTTGAGGTAAGGTAAGTCTCCAAGACATTACCATATTCCTCACCCTATCATCTATATGCGCTCAAGGACTTCCCTTAAAAGTTCTCAAGCCATATCAGCCCCAAGACTTGCCTTAGAGGCAAGTATTCCATCCAAGGAGCAAAGGGGGAGGCGCCTAATGCTTCCTTATGAAGCAACATGCGCCCACTTCACCCCATTATGCCCTTGGCGCCAATGGGGTATAATTCTTCCCCATTATACCCTTATTTGCTTATACTTCTTCATGATAACTAATTATTGGGCCTCATTAGATAATGAGCTAGCCCAAACTTCATGGCATGGGTTGATTAAGCCATTGGATCCAATCCAATGCAACCCTAATCCAAATGTGACCAATCTAGGTCAATTTCGGGTCAACCTGCCAAAAATGAAGTTTGGCTCCAATAACTTTCTTCCAACTCATCAGGCCCATTGGCGCTGATGAAATCTTCCAAATGGATCCAAGTTATCCAATAACTTGATCCTTAGGCTTCTGATTAAAGCAACGTCAAGAGTCTATTGCGTGTGACCCCGTAGGATCCATATGACGATGGCAATGATGTAAACATCATAAGTAGTGAGGGGTATCTAGCAACACATCACTACTACCCATGTCATAGGACTAAAGTCATTGTGGCAACAACTCCTAACAAGCAACGAGGATTCCCATTGCATTATAGATCCCTTTGCCTGAACTGATATCCTGCCATTGGATTAGTCTCAAGTTTATTATCCAATGCACTGGTCATGACTCAACAAGTGTGGCCTACACTTTCCTGTCATGCACCAATAAGGTGGGGCGCCCCGAGGTGGATATCATGCTTCCAATATGGAAGGGGCAAATCCTACTATTAGTCATCCATGCCTCTACATGATTTATGACATGCCCAATGACAGTCGTTTTGATCTCCCAATTACGGAGAGACGTAAGACTGTATTAAAGCATACCTATCATCAGATCTAGGCATGAATACCTCAAGTCTAAGGATCAATGCAAAAACCTCTTGCATCTGAGATTGACTTGTTGACTAGACAAGTCAATCCTCACGGTGGATCACTCCAGTGCATCCAATGCACCTGTATGTCTGCGTTACTGTGCCCTGCACCTAACCAGCCCATACACCAGTCTCACATGTACCAAAGCTGTCCCATATCTGCTAAGGTACCTTGACTGGGGATAGCTTGTGAGAATGGATCCAATCCAAACTCCTGGGACATTATATATGCAACTCAATACATCTACGCAGGTAGAGAAGTCTGCATAATAACGACCATGCCTTTAATAATTCTATCAAAGTACTTTCAAACAATGCCTGACCATGTCCATACATTGGTCTGCAGGGCATATACACCAACAATCTCCCACTTGCACTAAGACCAAGGGCAACTGATGTTTAATCAGTTCCTATGTCTCTAGTATGACCTATTTAGCTTCCGCTGCGCCAGAGGCTACGTCAGTGGGTTTTCCAGATTGCTATCTATGTTTATTTTATCTAATTTTGAATCATCATCCATGATCTCCAAGATCAGATGATATTGCTGCAGTACATACTTGAATGCTTAGTTCCTTTACACATGCTTACGGCCCCAGTATGAACTATACTGGACCATCAAGCACTAGGCACTAAGTTAAGTTCAAATGAATGAAGTTGCTTCCTTTGCTGCCACAAGAAGCTACAATGTACTCAGCCTTAATTGTAGAATTTGCCACTATGGTTTGCATAAAGCTCTTTCAGCCTTCAACACCACATCAAGGCAAAACACAAATCCTAGCTATGAACGATAGTCATTAGACTGGAACGAAGTGTCAGTGTACCCCTGTACACAAAGTTCTTCCTGTCTATCATAGACTAAAATTCAATCCTTTATACTTCCCAAGTACGAAGGGTTGCTTTCACAGCTGTCCAGTGTCAAACACTAGGATCTCATTGAAACTTTCTGGCCACGTTCCAAGCACTTGCCACAAATGGTCTTGTGTACCATACACAAAACATGATCTATCCTGTACCCAATGTAACAGGATTTTAGACTCATGTTATTACTCTCTAACTATGTCAAAAGATACAACATCCTTGAGAGAGTCAGACCATATCTGAAGGGAACCCCTAACTAAGGGGTAGAAACCCTAATGGTGGCGCAACAAAATTTTGCATGGGATATTAAGATTTCAAAGGATCTATATATGTCATATAACTAGCTTTCGAATATTTGAATAGATGAAGATAAACTCATACCATTGCCATCGGTTTGATGAAGCTTTGGAAGGAAAGACGCAAGCGAGCCTTCTCCTAAGTTTCACACACAAGATGATCAATGCGCCTACCCTTGGTGCTCCTTGTGCTAGCAAGGTTCCTTGGAGTCCTTGATCGAGTGAAAAGGGATGGAGATGTGTTGATCTCTTTTGGCCAAAAACCTCCTCTATCTTCCAAGCGTCGCCACACACAACGAGTGTCGAGAGAGAGGTCGCTTGAGAGGCGAGAATAGCAAGAGCTATTCGAACGTGAGCGTTATCTCCAAGTGGAGATCGTGGTTACTAAAAATAGCCACACCACTCGCTCCAATGTTCACGCCAAGTGAACAAGTCGCCAAGCCTTGAACCATGCGCTCATTTCATGAGCCGGTTCACATTGGTTCGGTTTAAGAACCAATCAAGCCAATGATCTAGTCTAGATCTCAAATAAACCCTAAGGCTCCAGATCTGACCGTTAATCTCTTGATGCTTCTGATCTGCCCGATCTAGCAATCATTCTCTCGATCGAAGCTTACCGATCTCAAGCCCTAATCAATCAAACATGATCAGACTAGATCTCACTTACAATCAGAGATTAAATCCCTTTAAACTGAACCCAAACAATTCAGTCCACACGATCTGACTGAAGTAAGCCATATCATCAAATTGTGCGACCCTAAGGGTTTCCTTTAAATGTCGGTAACGATAATTCACATTATCACGATCAGTGAGGGGTATCTAGCAACACATCACTGTCTCCCGATATAAAGGAAAGAGTCTTCCAAGACTACACCCAAACCATAGCACAAGTGTGAATCAATTCACAAGGCATGCATATTTCCTTTGCCACTGGATGTTCTTATTGGACAAGCGTGTCAAGCTTGTAGCTCCAATATGATGAGCATGATTAGATCAGATGAACACTGTCACCTGGGTATGGCCATACTCTTTTCTCAATCATCTCATCCAGGGGGCCCCTTTAGAACATCACACTCCTTGAACAAGGAGACGGCAATCCTATGTCTATCACTAGTGCCCTAACCTGATTCAAGTTCACCATCCAAGATAGTCTATAATCATTATGTTTCAAATGATATTGAACTATCTCAAAACAATGACAATCATCATTTAGAAAACACAAGTGATCTCAAGTCAGAGGAAATGTGCCACTTGTCATATTCAAGGATTATTCACATTGAGACAAACAATTGAATAACCTAGTAGGGTCTGTCCAGCACATCCAATGTACCCATGAGTCTACATCTTATTCCATGCTCGAAGCATCCTATAAGATTAGAACACATATTAGTCTTAACCATATCAAGGCTGTCTCATGTTCACCAAGATATATCGACTAAGGACATAACAGCATGTCAGCCCAGCTGAACAGCTTTGAGACATTATTCAGAAGAACATATATTGCAGCAGACAATGTAAACAACTGAATAATAACCATGCCTTTATAAACATAACAGTTTATTACATGATACAGATACATTCCCACAGGCCTCAAACATTAGCCTTAAGGGCATACCCCAACAATCTCCCACTTGCACTTAATCTAATGGTTGAGAAATCTCAAACCCATATTATTACAGTGCTTCTCATGCTTCTGCTGCGCCAGAGGCTTGGTAAGCGGGTCTGCCAGATTGTCATCTGTATGAACCTTGCAGATTTTGATCTCGCCACGATCTATGATCTCCCTGATCAAATGAAACCGTCTCTGTATGTGCTTGGACTTCTGGTGCGACCGTGGTTCCTTTGCTTGTGCGATTGCTCCAGTGTTATCACAGAAGATAACCAAAGGATCTGCACTCGAAGGAACGACACCAAGTTCTCTCACGAACTTACGAATCCACACTGCCTCCTTGGATGCTTCCGAGGCTGCAACATACTCGGCTTCTGTTGTGGAATCAGCAACAGTTGACTGTTTGAAACTCTTCCACACCACTGCACCTCCATTCAAGCTAAAAACATAGCCTGATTGCGATCGGAAATCATCCTGGTCTGACTGGAACGAAGCGTCAGTATATCCCTCAATACTGAGTTCTTCCTGACCACCATATATCAAGAACATATCTTTGGTTCTCCGCAGATATTTTAAAATGTTCTTGACTGCAATCCAGTGCGCCACACCTGGATTACTTTGGAAACGACTGGTCACGCTTAACCCGTAAGCGACGTCTGGGCGAGTACACAACATCGCATACATAATGGATCCAATAGCCGAAGCATAAGGCGTATTGTCCATTTCATCTTTCTCAGTCTGTGTTTGTGGACACTGACTCTTCGAAAGATTCAGACCATGTCTGACTGGAAGATATCCTCGTTTAGAATTCTCTAAATGAAATCTCTCCAGGACTTTATCGATGTAAGTACTCTGGCACAGCCCGAGAAGCCTCTTCGATCTATCCCTGTAGATCTTCACACCTAACACATAGGCTGCTTCTCCTAGATCTTTCATTTGGAAACATTTCCTCAGCCATGCCTTCACAGCATGCATTTCAGGAATGTCATTTCCAATGATCAAGATATCATCGACGTAGAGGACTAGGAAAGTTATCACGCTCCCACTAAACCTCTTATATACACACGGGTCATCCTCGTTCTTGATGAAACCAAATTCACTGATTGATTCATCAAAACGAATATTCCAGCTTCTAGATGCTTGCTTAAGTCCATAAATAGACTTCTTTAACTTGCATATCTTATGACGATCTGATGGATTAGTGAAACCTTCTGGTTGTATCATATACACATCCTCATCCAGATTTCCATTAAGGAAAGCTGTTTTCACATCCATCTGCCAGATCTCATAATCATAATATGCAGCTATCGCGAAAAGAATCCGAATAGACTTAAACATAGCTACAGGTGAGAAAGTTTCATCATAATCTATCCCGTAGATTTGTTTGAAACCTTTCGCAACTAGCCTGCCTTTATAGGTAACCACGTTACCATCCATGTCAATCTTCCTTTTGAAGATCCACTTACAGCCTATAGGGATAACTCCCGGAGGCGGATCAACCAAATCCCAAACTTGGTTATCTGACATGGAGTCCATCTCGGCGCGCATAGCTTCAAGCCATCTCGCTGACTCCGGTCCACTGACCGCATCCGCATAAGTGAGGGGTTCATCATGATCAATGATGTAGACTCCGTCATAGCGCTCAGGCTGTCGACGAATCCTTCCCGATCTTCGTGGTTCCCGTGATATCTGAGCCTCAGGTTGTTCAATAACCTGTTCTACCGGCTCAGGCTCATCCAACTGTGCTTGAGCACTTTGTCCTTCCTCTGGATTCTCATCCAGCTTTATTTCTCTCCCACTGGCCTCTTGCAGAAGAAACTCCTTCTCAAGAAATATGGCCGTCCGAGCAACAAAAACCTTGTTCTCTTTGGGGTCGTAGAAATAATAACCCTTAGTTTCCTTAGGGTAACCGACAAAGATACATTTGTCAGATCTGCTCTCTAGTTTCCCAGAGGCGAGCTTTTTGACATAAGCCTCGCAGCCCCAGATCCTGATAAATGTCAAGCTTGGCTGTTTCCCATACCATAACTCATATGGCGTCTTTGAAACTGCCTTGGATGGCACTCGGTTTAGTATCTTTGCAGCTGTTTCCAGTGCAAAACCCCAAAAGGAGTATGGAAGAGTAGCCTGACTCATCATAGAACGAACCATATCAAGTAACGTTCTATTTCTCCTCTCGGACACACCATTCCATTGCGGTGTTCCTGGCGGAGTGAGCTGTGAGATAATCCCACACTCCTTCAGATAGTCAGTAAACGCATGACTTAGGTATTCACCACCTCGATCTGAGCGAAGTGCCTTGATATTTCGGCCTAGCTGATTCTGTACTTCATATTTGAACTCTTTGAACTTGTCAAAAGATTCACTCTTATGTCTCATCAGATAGACATACCCATACCTACTGAAATCATCAGTAAAGGTAATGAAGTACTGATAGCCACCTGTGGCATGTTTACTAAATGGCCCACACACATCACTGTGTATAAGGTCAAGTAAACCTGAAGCCCTTTGACCTTTGTGAGGAAAAGGTGACTTCGTCATTTTACCCATCAAACAAGCTTTGCATGTATCAATCTCCTTGTAGGAGAATGATCCCAGCAGTCCATAATCATGCAACCGCTTAATGCGTTTCTCGTTTATATGGCCTAAACGACTATGCCATAGCAAGGTGCTGTCATCAGCATACTTGGCTTTCTTAATATCAATATTTTGTATAGAACGCTCCATGTCCAACATGAATAACCCATTGCTAATTGAACCAGTTGCATAAACAATATTATCATAAGATAAAACACACTTTGAAATATTGCATTCAAAGGAAAATCCCTTCCTGACAAGAGCAGGAATGGAGATAATATTTTTAGTAATACTGGGAACAAAATAACAACTGTTTAGTTCCAATACAAGTCCAGATGGTAAAGAAATGAAGTAGTCTCCTACAGCAACAGCAGCAACCCGTGCCCCGTTTCCAACTCGTAGGTCCACCTCATGCTGTCCCACCTGCCTTCTTCTCTTGAGTTCCTGTACATTTGAACAAATGTGAACTCCACATGCAGTGTCCAACACCCATGATATAGAAGAAGAAAACATGACCTCAGTCACGAATATACCTGAGCCAGAAGCGAAGCTTCCCCTCTTATCTCCTTGGAGCGCTTTACAGTCCTTTTTCCAGTGACCCAGCTGGCCACAGTGGAAACACCTGTATTCCTTAGACCGCTTCACCTTCTGCTTCAAAGCCTTGCTGTAATTCTTGACAGGGGCCTTGCCCTTCTTCCCCTTCTTCTTGTTCCTGGAAGGAACCATTAAGACAGAGGTCGAAGGCTTTCCCTTCAGAGTCTCCTCAGTAGTGAGGAGCATATTCAACAGCTCTGCCGGAGTACAATCGATTTTGTTCATATTAAAGTTAATAATGAACGCGTCGAATGAAGGCGGGAGAGACTGTAGAATAATATCCACAGCAAGCTCCTGGTTGATGGTATGCCCCAGTTTCTCTAGAGCCTCCTTGTGCCCAATCATCTTGAGCACGTGAGCTCCCACTGGGCTCCCTTCAGCCAGTTTGCTCTAAAAGAAGAGCTTCGTCAAATTGTAGCGCTCTGTCCTCGCCTGTGCAGCATACAGCATCTTGAGGTTTGCTATCATGTCTATAGCAGACATATCCTCATGCTGACACTGCAGCGGTGGCGTCATAGACGCTAGCATCAGGCAAGCGACATCAATGCTATCATTGACGTGCTTTTCATAGGCTTCCCGAACCGCCCTTGCGGCGTTCGGAGCGGGCTGCGGCGGTATCGCCGTCTCGAGGACATACAGTTTCCTCTCTGCCTTAAGAACGATCTTAAGGTGTCCAAACCAGTCAGAGAAGTTCGGCCCAGCAAACTTCTCCCTTTCCAGTAGGGATCGCACATTGAAGTTCATGGTGTTCGTTGCTGCAGGTATCTACAACAATGCAAGAACAGCAAGGTCAGTATCAATGTATAAGAATCAATCAGGACTTAAGAAAGATTCCTTTTCTCACTATTTTATCTGACTGAAAAATCCATTAAACAGTCCGAAAGAGTAGACACTCTTTTAGTGAGATGGGATCCGGATTTCATACTTGGTCTCCGCGTCCCGCTCAGGCGAGATAAGATACACAGAGAGTACAAGCACTAATCTCCGGTAGGCAGTCCCTGCCGATCGCCAACCCGTGCGATTCCCCTTCATCTGGGCAGTACAGCAGACTGTGCCAACTGAGTTGGTACAACACAGTCTCTGACCCCACAGATGGCTGCCTCCATGTGCTACCATATGCGCCACATATGTAGCCTACACGGTCAAGCTGACCCGACCTACTCCCTGGACCACCATGCGCTATGCTGAGCAACGAGAAGGGATAAATCCCTACTCTGTAACACACAGGTGTAATCCCACACCGTCTGAAGATAGATGGACGTGCCCACTGAGTGGGTACAACACGGCTCCAACGATAATCAGAACAGTGAGGTTTCGCGTCAGAAGGCTTACGAGCTTGATATTTTAGCGTTGGATTTTAACGGTCTTTTATCTTCTTCACTATCATACAATTCCTATGGTGATAGCAGAAGATAAATTAAAACATGCTGTTCTACTTATATAAGCAATAAAAGAAAGCATGGTTCTTATGTGGTAAAAGCCCATAGCCCTAGAAGACCTTAACCTAGTTTAAGTCTTCACTTGCTCTTCATGGGTCTTTTGCTGCTCATCTGGCCCATACCAGGGCCCAAGCGCCAATTGCAGCTCTGGTGCGCCCACCAAGAAAATGCGCCAGGTCCTAGGGTCGAACCCTAGACCTCCCACCTGGTCAAGCCACTGCTGCATGCGCCTCTGCCAAGTGTGCTCTGTGCTCTTGTCTAATTAAATTACAAATTTAACTATCTAGACAAGATTGACACGCAGGTCAATAACATTTTATAAATTAAAGCAATGTGATGCGCAGATCACAATAATTAATTTACAACAATTTTAAATCCCAGGCACGCAGGCCCCAGCACAGCACACAATTAATATGGGCAGCCCACATAAGACTAAATAGACAAACATATGCATCCAATCAGCAATCATGTGATCCATCATAAAAAATTAAAATTTTTCGAAAAACCCCATGGGATCAATTTTAATTTTTTCTTATTTGCCCTACAACCTTACAACGGTCCATTACTAGGGATCCACTCAACCTACCTAGTCAGATCCTCTGCCCTTGCATGCACCAAGTCCTAACTGACTTGAGTCGACCATAAGGTCAACCATGCATGCGCCAGGGCTGAACAACCACACTGAGGTCTGGCAAGCGGGTGTGACCCCGGGCCTAACTCAGGTGCGTTCATGGGTCGTCTCAATCAGACATCGCTACACGCCTGTCTGCAGTCGACCTATAGCCACCTCAAGCTTGCGCCAAGGTGCTATCCAGTCGACCCATCAAGGCTGTCAGATAGTCTGATCAGACTGATTGGATCTGACCTAGGGGGTGATTTCAACCCTAATAACCCGTCTAAGGGTTTATAGCAGGGCCTTAGATCTAATGTTAAGCGTGCATGTGATATTTCCTTTTGAGAAAACTTAAGCTACAACATGCGCCAACATAGATGCGCAAAAAGAAAAGCATAAACAAGTTTCGCACATATAAGATCTAAGCATATATGGATTCACAATCAAAGCAATCATATGAACATATAACCCTAGCTCTGATACCAATTGAAGGGAACCCCTAACTAAGGGGTAGAAACCCTAATGGTGGCGCAACAAAATTTTGCATGGGATATTAGGATTTCAAAGGATCTATATATGTCATATAACTAGCTTTCGAATATTTGAATAGATGAAGATAAACTCATACCATTGCCATCGGTTTGATGAAGCTTTGGAAGGAAAGACGCAAGCGAGCCTTCTCCTAAGTTTCACACACAAGATGATCAATGCGCCTACCCTTGGTGCTCCTTGTGCTAGCAAGGTTCCTTGGAGTCCTTGATCGAGTGAAAAGGGATGGAGATGTGTTGATCTCTTTTGGCCAAAAACCTCCTCTATCTTCCAAGCGTCGCCACACACAACGAGTGTCGAGAGAGAGGTCGCTTGAGAGGCGAGAATAGCAAGAGCTATTCGAACGTGAGCGTTATCTCCAAGTGGAGATCGTGGTTACTAAAAATAGCCACACCACTCGCTCCAATGTTCACGCCAAGTGAACAAGTCGCCAAGCCTTGAACCATGCGCTCATTTCATGAGCCGGTTCACATTGGTTCGGTTTAAGAACCAATCAAGCCAATGATCTAGTCTAGATCTCAAATAAACCCTAAGGCTCCAGATCTGACCGTTAATCTCTTGATGCTTCTGATCTGCCCGATCTAGCAATCATTCTCTCGATCGAAGCTTACCGATCTCAAGCCCTAATCAATCAAACATGATCAGACTAGATCTCACTTACAATCAGAGATTAAATCCCTTTAAACTGAACCCAAACAATTCAGTCCACACGATCTGACTGAAGTAAGCCATATCATCAAATTGTGCGACCCTAAGGGTTTCCTTTAAATGTCGGTAACGATAATTCACATTATCACGATCAGTGAGGGGTATCTAGCAACACATCACTGTCTCCCGATATAAAGGAAAGAGTCTTCCAAGACTACACCCAAACCATAGCACAAGTGTGAATCAATTCACAAGGCATGCATATTTCCTTTGCCACTGGATGTTCTTATTGGACAAGCGTGTCAAGCTTGTAGCTCCAATATGATGAGCATGATTAGATCAGATGAACACTGTCACCTGGGTATGGCCATACTCTTTTCTCAATCATCTCATCCAGGGGGCCCCTTTAGAACATCACACTCCTTGAACAAGGAGACGGCAATCCTATGTCTATCACTAGTGCCCTAACCTGATTCAAGTTCACCATCCAAGATAGTCTATAATCATTATGTTTCAAATGATATTGAACTATCTCAAAACAATGACAATCATCATTTAGAAAACACAAGTGATCTCAAGTCAGAGGAAATGTGCCACTTGTCATATTCAAGGATTATTCACATTGAGACAAACAATTGAATAACCTAGTAGGGTCTGTCCAGCACATCCAATGTACCCATGAGTCTACATCTTATTCCATGCTCGAAGCATCCTATAAGATTAGAACACATATTAGTCTTAACCATATCAAGGCTGTCTCATGTTCACCAAGATATATCGACTAAGGACATAACAGCATGTCAGCCCAGCTGAACAGCTTTGAGACATTATTCAGAAGAACATATATTGCAGCAGACAATGTAAACAACTGAATAATAACCATGCCTTTATAAACATAACAGTTTATTACATGATACAGATACATTCCCACAGGCCTCAAACATTAGCCTTAAGGGCATACCCCAACAATATCTTCTTGGAAGGTATCATTATTTGGAATCACCCAGTATGAACCTCTCCAGAAACTTCCGGATGAACATAGATTGACTAAAGGGCAATGACTACCTTGGATCTCCAACTATAGATCCACATGTCTTAGGATATAGGCATCATTCCCTAGATCATTCTGCTCGAAATACTTCTCAAACCTCTTCTTCAACATGTGAAGGGCTGAGATGTCATTCCATGTGAGGAGAATATCATCAATCTTTTAGAACAAGAATTATTATGGTGCTCCCACTGATCTTCTTGTAAACACAGGTTCTTATAACATGCTTGCATAAGACCATGCATATCTTTATGGCCACTATATGAAAACACTGACTATTTTCATATGGATATCCTTTTAAGACATCTATGCAACAAGCATATACTTAATGGACTCAAACATAGCTTCTGAAAATCTCATCATTATCCACCCAGTGGATTTGTTTGAAATTTCTGTTCACTAGCTTGCCTTTCAAGGTAACAGTGTTACCTTCCTGTCTATCTTCCCAGAAGATTTATTTATAGCCTGTGGGAATCACCCCTTTGGCAGCTCATCCAAGTCCCAGACTTGATCAGCAGACATGGAGTCCATCACGGTTGTTTAGCCATTTCTTGGAATCTGGTCGACCGACCGCTTCCATAAGTCTTAGGTTTTATCCCAGATGATAAATTCATCATGCCCAGCATTTCGAATCTATCCAGACTTATATGGTTCCTGTGTTCCTTGAACTACAGGTTGACTTTCAACCTGTACGTGAGATTCTACTCTCCATTTGTGTCTAAATTTATTGTGGTAGATTCTGGACCTTGTCCTAATCAGATCTACTCCCACTAGCTTCTTTCAAAAGAAAGACAGCAGTATGGAGCAACAAATATTTTGTTCTCCTTGGGATAGAAACAGCACCCTTCAGTGCTCCACAAATATACTTTTGAGATCACTGCATATTACATTCCCAATTTCATTGAAGGAATGAGATATTATCCAGTTTCTAACTCAAAAGCTATTTTAGACATACCTTTTAATGGAGTGACAGTACTTCTGTTTGCATGGCATCATAGTAGTGTACTTGTATGACTATTCAAAGATGAAATCACATCCAATGTGTTCCTCTTTCTTTCTTTGAAATTCACCACACAGTGGTGTTCTAAGTAAGCTGTGAGATAACCCCACACTCCTTAGGAGAGTCATCAAATTCTCCACTAATCACCTTGGTCCAATCAAAGTGCTTTAATAGATCCACCAATTTGACTCAATACTTCATTTGTGAACTTCTTGGATTTCTCCAAAGTTCTTAGGTTGGATAAAGCATACCCACACCTTATGAAGTATATAACACGTCTCAGTGCTTGTTCACATGGGTCCACATACATTGCTGTGTAATAGATCCAACAAGCCACTTACCCTTCAACCCTTTATGGTGAAGGCAGCATCTGTCACTTTGTTCCTTTGAACAAGGCTCACATTTATCATAATCCTAAAAGGATAATGATCCCAATAGTCCATGGACCTTTGGATGTGACCATTGTTCTATGGTTCAAGAGACAATGCTACAACAGAGTGTTAATTGAATCATTGGATCTGATCTTGTGTTACATATAAGACCACAAACTATTATCAACCGTATCACTTCAATAGAACATCTCAGTTATAAAGAAAAATACCATATATTACTTCAAACTGAAATCCTTTCCAAAAAGGGATGATGTTCTAATACATGAGCTGATAGATGATAGCAGAGTCCTAGATAAAGTCTCCAAGGCAGTGAGATGATATCAACAGCAGCATCCAATGCTCCGTCTCTGACCCGAGAGTCGATCCCACCAAGCCTAGTCGTCCTACTTCTTTTGAGCTCCTGTATATGAAAAACATATGTAAGCTCACATGCGGTACCCAGTACCTATAAGAAGTAGACATAAAGACCATGGTAACACAATACCTGAAGCGGATGGATTACATCCCTTCTTCTTTGCCATGCTCTTCTTGGCCATTAATCCTCTTCGAAATACCCATGCATTCCCAGTCTTCCGAAGTACGAGCTTCGAAGATACAGGACCATGGTAATTCTTAGATATAGGCATACACTCTGAAGATCCAACAGAACTGTCATGATCATTATCCTTAGAGCATGGTGTGAAGAGACCTTTGAGATGTATGATAATATCATAGATCCCCATCTCATCACACTCAACCTTGACCTCTGGGGTCATGCACTCTAAGACAAGAACAGTGTACTGTTCATTATCTTCACAGTGTTCAAGATAGACATTCCACTCCCACTCAGTGGTGAAATACACACTGGGCTGGGATGGAGGTCTTTCAAGAAGATGCACCTTATTCTCTTGTTCCAGTATCTTGGACAAAATCTCGAACCATTTTGTCCAATTTGTCCCATCCAGTTTGTTTTTATAAAGTTTCATTCTTAGATCAGGAGATGCAATCTACAATAGGCAAATAAGTAAAATAAGTACAATGATAAAGCATTTTAACAAGGACTTTAAATTAAATGCTATACTCCCACTATTTCCATAACAAGTTGAGAACTCTCAAACTCAACATGGAAATAAGTGACTAGGATCCTAATTTCACATAAGGTCTCCGCGACTCACGAGGGTGAGTTGAGATGCACAGAAAGTCTCATGCTTCCTTAGGTAGGCATGCCAGCCAATTGTGCTGCGCACAATTCCTCTTAGTTAAGACAGACTAGGCACTCTGTGTCCAGCGAGGGCTGGATACAACACAGAACCCTATCCTCTCAACAGCTGCCTCTAGTGATTCATCATGTCAGTGACATATGAAAAACTAGTCAAGTCTGGTCCTAACCGTTATGCCCAGGGCCAACGAATTCCTTGCGAAGGCACGTCCAGGTTAAAACTGAACTGGGGAGTTCATTGTCACCTCACACCTTCTAAAGATAAGTGGGTGTGTCCCACGAGGGTGGGAAACAGTTCACAGCACCACTGATCGATAGTTTGATGAGGGCTACGCGTTAGAAGGCTATTGACTTGATATTTCAATGAGAGTTTATTTTATTCTTTTCTAGCATGCAGTTTTCCTATGGTTATGGCAGCAAAGGAAACTCATCACAGGCATGCTATGGACAAAATAATAAACCATCACAGGCATGCTATTTTTGGTCGATATGGTCATAGCCCTTTTCATACACATAACTTGTCACGAGCCATGTGACATGTTATCGCGCATCCAAGGGTTGCGAGTCCCTAGAGCAAATCAGCCCATGCCAGAAGCCGAATGCATGTGTCCTTCCTTCATCTGCAAGTCCATCACCATGCTTCCAAAGCTGGCGCCACTTCTGACTTCGATTGAAGAAGGCTCCTTGTTGTCTTTAATGAACCTTAACCTAACCTATGTAAACGATTCTATATCTATTCTAAAGAAAGATGAAAAATTTTACATCAAGAAGGGGAAGAACCATACGCAGGTGGTGGGAAGATTTTACAAGCATTCATCACAGGTGGAAACATGCTTCCACATCACAACACAGGAGGGCACTCGCTATGACCATATCAACCCAATCAAGTGGCGCATGTTAAATTTGAAAATCCGTGAAAATCAAATTTTAGTCCCTTATGCGCCAACTCCATCCAAACACTATCTTAACCAATTTTGTGCTAAAACTTAGATCAAGTTTTAGGATGATTTCATAGACCCTATCGGCTGGCAGTTTTGTCAGATCAAGAGACCCGGCCAGTCCGAAGACACAATGCCCGTCCTACTTGACAAAACCACGTGCGCCTTTGGTCTTAAATCAACCATAAGCAAAATCCAAGTTTCGGCCACAAAGTTGAGAAGAGAGGTTTGGATGAAAACGCTTTCTACGTGAAACGCGCATGGTTAGAAAGAAAAATTTTCCAAAAATTTTTCACACAAGCAAACGTACACCTTGTGTTTCTCGCAAGTAGCTCTGATACCACTGTTAGGGAATGCCGGGTGTAATTTTAAATTTTGCAGTCCCAGGACGCAGCGGAAGAAGCATTACACCCGAAACACATTCCAGTCCCAAGGATCCATGCGAGTGAGTACACACAAGGATGTGATAGAGATGTACCTCTTTTGCTTGTCTAGACGTCGAAGCCATGCTGAAGGCGCCCAAGTGTTCGCCCTCTACAAGTATCCACGCGTCAACTCCTTGATCGTTGCTCCCTTCCACGCTTGGTGCTAGCCTCGGGAAGAGAATCGAGCCTTTACTCCACTTCTCTTGCGCCACCTCCAAGATGAAAGCGCCTAGAGGAGATGAGGAAGAAGATGATGCCGCCAAGTGCTTTCTTTCTTCTCCTTTGCTTGCGCCACCTTCAAGCAAGATGCGCCAATGGCAATGAGAGGGAAAGGGCTTGCGACAATGGAAGGAGAAGCCACCAAGCTCAATCTCTCTTTGCGCCAAGAAGAGGAGAAGAAGAAAAGATGTCTTTCGGCCACTAGGAAGAAGGGTTGCGCCAAGCCTTTGTTCTTGTCACCCTTTGCCCTTGCTCTCGCCTCCTAGAAGTCCTCCACACGAATCAACCTTTTAGTGGGGCGACTAGGGTTCTATTAATAGGACTAGAGGCGGCAAGGGCAATGGCTAGGATCATGCCAAGTGGGCGGCTAAGATAAAGAAGTCTTGAGATAAGGAAAGTCTCCAAGACTTTACCATAAATCTCATTCAACCTTTCCTAATTTTCCCAATGGCCATATCATCCCAAAGCATACCTTGTATGCACTAATTCCATCCAAGGAAGTAGGGCTAGGCGCAACTTTCATGAAGAATTCGGCTAGGGTGGTTTCTTGGGAGAAATTAGGGTTTGAGGTAAGGTAAGTCTCCAAGACATTACCATATTCCTCACCCTATCATCTATATGCGCTCAAGGACTTCCCTTAAAAGTTCTCAAGCCATATCAGCCCCAAGACTTGCCTTAGAGGCAAGTATTCCATCCAAGGAGCAAAGGGGGAGGCGCCTAATGCTTCCTTATGAAGCAACATGCGCCCACTTCACCCCATTATGCCCTTGGCGCCAATGGGGTATAATTCTTCCCCATTATACCCTTATTTGCTTATACTTCTTCATGATAACTAATTATTGGGCCTCATTAGATAATGAGCTAGCCCAAACTTCATGGCATGGGTTGATTAAGCCATTGGATCCAATCCAATGCAACCCTAATCCAAATGTGACCAATCTAGGTCAATTTCGGGTCAACCTGCCAAAAATGAAGTTTGGCTCCAATAACTTTCTTCCAACTCATCAGGCCCATTGGCGCTGATGAAATCTTCCAAATGGATCCAAGTTATCCAATAACTTGATCCTTAGGCTTCTGATTAAAGCAACGTCAAGAGTCTATTGCGTGTGACCCCGTAGGATCCATATGACGATGGCAATGATGTAAACATCATAAGTAGTGAGGGGTATCTAGCAACACATCACTACTACCCATGTCATAGGACTAAAGTCATTGTGGCAACAACTCCTAACAAGCAACGAGGATTCCCATTGCATTATAGATCCCTTTGCCTGAACTGATATCCTGCCATTGGATTAGTCTCAAGTTTATTATCCAATGCACTGGTCATGACTCAACAAGTGTGGCCTACACTTTCCTGTCATGCACCAATAAGGTGGGGCGCCCCGAGGTGGATATCATGCTTCCAATATGGAAGGGGCAAATCCTACTATTAGTCATCCATGCCTCTACATGATTTATGACATGCCCAATGACAGTCGTTTTGATCTCCCAATTACGGAGAGACGTAAGACTGTATTAAAGCATGCCTATCATCAGATCTAGGCATGAATACCTCAAGTCTAAGGATCAATGCAAAAACCTCTTGCATCTGAGATTGACTTGTTGACTAGACAAGTCAATCCTCACGGTGGATCACTCCAGTGCATCCAATGCACCTGTATGTCTGCGTTACTGTGCCCTGCACCTAACCAGCCCATACACCAGTCTCACATGTACCAAAGCTGTCCCATATCTGCTAAGGTACCTTGACTGGGGATAGCTTGTGAGAATGGATCCAATCCAAACTCCTGGGACATTATATATGCAACTCAATACATCTACGCAGGTAGAGAAGTCTGCATAATAACGACCATGCCTTTAATAATTCTATCAAAGTACTTTTAAACAATGCCTGACCATGTCCATACATTGGTCTGCAGGGCATATACACCAACAGTAATAATATGGGTTTGAGATTTCTCAACCATTAGATTAAGTGCAAGTGGGAGATTGTTGGGGTATGCCCTTAAGGCTAATGTTTGAGGCCTTGGGATTCTTACAGTATCATGTATAAACTCTTATGTTTATAAAGGCAATGGTTGTTATTCAGTTTGTTACATTGTCTGCTGCAATAAGTGTACTTCTGAATAATGTCTCAATGCTATTTCAGCTTGGCTGACATGCTATAATGTCCTTAGTCGAGATATCTTGGTGAACATGAGACAGCCTTGATATGATTGAGACTAATATGTGTTCTAATCTTATAGGATGCTTCGAGCATGGAATAAGATGTAGACTCATGGGTACATTGGATGTACTGGACTGACCCTACTAGGATATTCAATTGCTTGTCACAATGTGAATAATCCTTGTTTGCAACAAGTGGCACATGTCCTCTGACTTGAGATCACTTGTGTTTCTAAATGATGATTGTCATTGTTTTGAGGTAGTTCAATATCATTTGGAACATAATGGTTATAGACTATCTTGGATAATGATCATGAGTCATGTTAGGGCACTAGTGATAGATATAGGATTGTCGTCTCCTTGATTGGAGTGTGATGTTCTAAAGGGGCCCCCCTGAATGAGATGATTGAGAAAGTGTATGGCTATACCCAGGTGACTATGTTCATCTGATCTAATCATGCTCATCATATTGGAGCTACAGGCTTGACACGCTTGTCCAATAAGAACATCCAGTGGCAAAGGAAACATGTATGCCTAGTGAAGTGGATTCACACTTGTGCTGTGGTTTGGGTGTAGTCTTGGAAGACTCTTTCCTTTATATCGGGAGACAGTGATGTGTTGCTAGATACCCCTCACTGATCGTGATAATGTAAGTTATCGTTACTGACATTTAAAGGAAACCCTTAGGGTCGCACAATTTGATGATATGGCTTACTTAAGTCAGATCGTGTGGACTGAATTGTTTTGATTCAGTTTAAAAGGAGTTTAAACTCTGATTGTAGGTGAGATCTAGTCTGATCATGTTTGATTTATTAGGGCTTGAGATCGGTAAGCTTCGATCGAGAGTATTGATGCTGGATCGGTGAGATCAAGAGCATCGAGAGATGTACGGTTAGATCTTGAACCTTCATGGTTCATATGAGAGTTAGACCATGGCTTGGCTTGGTTCAATTTGGTCTTTGAACCAATTGCAATTGGACCGAACACAATTGAACCGGTTCACATATGTGAACGCATGGTTCAATTGAATTGGCGTTTTGGATTGGTTCACATGACATAAGCGCATGGCTTCATGACTTTCCAATTTTGGAAGTCTTGTAACGCCTAACGCCTAAATGCCAAATTGCCTAAACGCCTCTTGTCTTGGAAGCTCTCTCTTGCGTGGTGTATCGTTGAGACGAAGAGGAGAGCTTTCGGAAAGGAGAGGATCATCTCATCTCCTCCATACAAAAGGATAACTTGGCATTTTTGCTAGCACAAGAATTGCGCAAGGAGGAAGCCATCATCACCTTTGTGTGCGTCTTCTTTGGAGGAGAGCCAATTCGCCCTCTTGCTTCCAAATCGCCATCCACTCATGGCCATGGTGAGATCTTCTCTTGATCTATGAAATGAATCAAAATTGATTATATAGACATACTACATGCGATCCTATGGAAACCCTAATTCCGCCCATGCAAGTTTTAATTTGCGCATGCTTAGGGTTTCACCCCCTTACTTTAGGGACCTTCAAAAGCACCAACATCCAAGGCAAACCGGCTCATGAACAGGCTCAATTCAAGTATCAACTTCAACACGTCAACCCAAGGCTAATATGAGTTCATCTCCAGCATTCAGCCCAAGCTCATCCATTTCATTCCAGTCAAGCCCATGGAGATCCAATGCCACACTCAGTCCAAAACCCTAAATCAACCATCAGGACAAATTATCAAAAGGCTGGTATTCCACCATCATGATCAGCCAACAGTCACTTAAAGGCAGCATGCGTAAAATATCAACTTCCAACTCAGAATAGAACTGTCCACAACATCCAATCAGATCAAGCAAATCGAGAAGTTGCCAACAAGTGAAGAATACCAAGAGTCACCCCAAATACAGTAATTGGGAGGAAGGGTTTTAAGCTAGCTCTGTTCACTTTGCACACTTAGTTGAAATCTTTGAAAATTGAAACCTTGTGTTTATGTTCTTGAGTTGAGCTTGCTCCTCTTGGGTTGAGCTTGCTCCCCTGCTGGTTACCATCATCCATCGCCACTATCCACTATCGATCATCCCTTCATTCACTCAAAATTGCGTTACTGTTCCATTGCCGGTGATTCCATCCATTCCCCTTACCACGTACTGTTCCATTGTCGGTTTCAGCCTCTACAACAATTTCCTCCTCGAATTGTTGTTGTACCACGCTGAATGCAACATCATCAACCTTGAAGACGTGCTGCTGAAGGTTCTGTATTAGGGAGAAATCAAAGGAGTTCGGCCCCTTCCTTTGAAGGGGCCCAAGGTGCTATTTTCCATCTCATTATTGTTATCGCATTACCGACTTCCTTGTGTTTGAGCTACATACCTAAGGTGATTCTTGGGCTAGAAAATGGTTCTTCATCAGTGGTATCAGAGCATACCTTAGGTGCTCTTGCGTTTACAAATATCTGAAAAGATTTACATGATATTGTTACTATTTCTGATTTCTGCACTGCATCTGTTTGTGAAATTTCATAGAAAGCCTTGGATACCGAATGTTCTCTTAGTTTTCATTGGATTTCCTACTATTTCCACTGCTGAGTCTTGCATATTAAAGTTCTCCACTTGCGCAACTTCTGTTCCGGACGAAATCACTCACTTTGAGGATTGTGAGTCCGGTTACTGTAGCTTACCGGATTTCTAACATCTAAATCCTGTGTTATCTCTTCATTGCTGTAGTATCCCTGGGATTGTGTCTGCCAGTGCATATCTGATTTCAATAGATTTATACAAATTGCTATCACCGTACTTCTATTAGAAAGTTTACTGTTACTTACCAGTTTATTTGTTCAGTGTTTCATGCTGCCTACTTTAATAGTTTCTACTCAAATATTTGCCTTAATAATTGTTACATCTGCCTGGTATTTTATTTCTACGCTGTGACCTGTGCTAATTTTCACCAACCGTCACCATGGTTGTTTGCACAAGGAACAACCAGAACACAAAGGAACCTGACCACCATTCCACCCAAATGGATACTGTCATCCACATGTTTACCGAACTTCAGGCCAATATGAGAGAGTTGAGTCAACGGGTAGGAGAGTTAGAGAAATCTAAAAATGACACCAACACACAACATATTCCTTTAGCTGAGCCACACCTAGATGAACCGACGCAAACCCAGCCACTAAACCTTGGAAGGACTCAAAACCACCAATGGGGGGAGGGCACTAGCCGACACCAACATGAACCCAGGGATAGCCCCAGACCTGAATCGGAGGCTGCCCCTGAAATTAGGGGTGGCCACCACAAAACTCAGCCACATACCCCTCATGGATACCCTTCTGGAGACTCACACTTTAGGACCTACTCCCAACACCGAGAGGAAGAGGACATGTACCGAAACCTTAGGCTCAACACTCCCATCTTTGAGGGCAGTCTAGATACCCAGACTTTCCTAGAATGGCAAACCCAGGTAGAAAATTACTTCATATGGTGTCGAGTACCTAAACATGGTAAGGTCAAGTGTGTTAAGTTCCTGTTAAGAGGGTCAGCCCAGATGTATTGAACAGCCTAGAACTCAATATAGCTAGAAGTGGCCTCCCTCCCATAACCACTTGGGAAGAAATGAAATGGAAACTGAGGGAGAAATATGTGTCTCCAAATTATAGACAGGAACTATATGACCAGCTCACTAGACTTGTCCAGGGTAATGATTCAGTCACTGAATATAATAGGAAATTTCAAGATCTGTTACTCAGGTGTGAATTGAATGAGGAACCTTGGTTATCTCTAAACCGGTATAAAGGAGGACTTAGGAATGACATCAAGAGGACATTTATCCATCATAGGTGTGAGGCCCTAGCATATGCTTACCAGCTGGCTATGGAACTCGAATATGATCTGCAACAACAGTATAGGATCCCCACACCGAAGCCTAGTACCATGACCTCTATCAACAAGCCAAACGCTCCTATTACATCACCAAAGATGCCAACCATAGAGGGAAGCCATAGAGATAAAAGAACGTGTGTCCAAACCACTAAGGTTACATATTTTAATTGCTCCCAACCCGGTCACCTCTCTAGGAACTGCCCTAAGAAGACTCTACTGATGGAAGAATTAGTGGAAGAGGTAGGAGACGAGAGCCCTATTATAAATGAGTTTGAGCACCACCCCGAGTACAATAGTGAAGAGGAACCTCCCCAACTTACCATGGTAGTTAGATGCAACTACATTTAGGAAGTGCCTACTGAAGATTGGAGATGCACTAGCCTATTTTACACCTATACCCAGTGTAATGGCAAAGTCTGCAAAATTGTGGTGGATAGTGGTAGTAGCCTGAATGTGATCTCTAAGCAAGCTGTCGTGAGGTTTGGATTGACTCAAGAAAAACATCCTAAACCGTATAACATATCATGGGTTGATAAAACTAGCATACCAGTAGCTTTTCGGTGTGAAGTTCCCCTCAAGCTAGCTAACCATCAAAGGAGTGTGTGGTGTGACTGATGCAGGAGCGAACGGGCCCATGAACACACATGAGGGCACCCCAATCCCTCCAAAAGACAGTTGGGGAGATTCCCCAGTACCCCAAGAATTTTCCCCAAAATTTTTGCCTCAGCCAGAGATCCCCATACCCTGACACGGCAGAGCCGTGCCCACCGTCACGGCCGTGACACGGTCATCCGCGAACATGAACGCCGGCACACCTGCCGCCATGCCGATGCCGAACACCGTGCCTGCTTCGGTCGAAGTGCCTGGGAATAAGCACGGGCGTGCTCCTGGTCACGGGCAAGCCATGCTTGATTATGTGGATTTTGGCAACTCCAGTCACGGGCATGCTCCTGGTCACGGGCAAGCCGTGCATGATTCTGTGGATTTCGGCAACTCCAGTCACGGGCGTGCTCCTGGTCACGCCCATGCCGTGCTTAATTCTGTGGATTTCGGCAACTCCGAAAACGGCCGTGTTCACTATCACGGCCAGGCCGTGTTCGCTGCTGTAGATCAAATCAAGCCCCGGCGACCTTGTTTCGATGTGCATCGTCCTCCCTACCATGTTGCTCCACCCCATGATGACCCAAAGGAGCCCAACAAGGTGGAAATCCAACAATCCCAACACCAAAGTATACCCCCGGACCGTTTCCTAGGCATCATTAGCCCTCTTCCCATCCATACCGAAGTGATGCAGGCCAAGGGCACTACGAGCCAACCCCCTAAAGATCCAACTCCAAGTGCACCGCTTAATCTGATTAGCAACATGGCCCAGGACCGAGCAGAGACAATGGTGGTCCAGCCCACGACATTGTAGTTCTGCTGTTTTATCGCAATGTGCTCCGAGCACGTCTAAACCGTCTCCGTACAAAGATGCAGGACCGCGTGACCAGCTTCAGAGAATATTAGGTAGTTGTTATTCCTTGTCTTGTAGTTGCAGATTGACCAGTTTAGTGGCCTGCAAGAGTGGTTAGTTTGTTAGAGTAGGTTGTCTCTTATGTGTTTTGTTTGTTCCAACCCCTCTTATTCTGTAAAAGAGGAGGTAGGGCTAAGTGTTGAGTAGTTCTCTTAGAGGTAGGGATCTCCTGGTGAGCTAGAATGAGCTTCCAGCTTGTGTGGAAGGTGAAGTTACTTCGCCTTCGGAGTTGTAATAGTCGGCGACCCGTGTCTCGACTCGGCTTAGTTTCCAGCTTTATAAGAAGTAAATCCCACCCTCCGGTGGGTCAGGTTCGCCAGTTTTCTATTCTCTTGCTTTGATACCGAGTTGGCTTTCCCCTTTCCTTTTCACCCACGGCTGTCCGTACATCGGAGGCGTGGTATCTCTTGTTCTTGGTTTGTTTTCAGCCGCGTAGGCGCGTGAGCTGAACCCCGCAAAGCCGCAGTCCCCCAACGCAAGCTAAGCTTAAAACGGGCTAGTAGAGCTACGGGAATCCGCTAAATTTGCTACGAGGTTAGTGCGCTGTATTATTTAGTTGGGTGTCGTTATCTTTATTCGCATTCATGTTGCCCTAATCGAACTCGTCGCTGTTTCGTCGTGCTTTCTACCGGATTCCCTGCACTTTTCTAACACGTTTTCTCTTCCCTCGTCTCACGACCCTCTCCCATTTTATCGAGCATTGTGTACAACCATAGAGTACGGCTTAAGGACCCCCTCACCTATTAGTTGCTACATCAATTCTGGTATCAGAGGACGTTGTGCATTCGATTATTATCGTTCGCACGATCCCTCAACTTCGCATTGCATATTTCTGCATCCTCTTGGTGTTTTCAGCATTGTACCTTAGTCGTGTCCCCCTTGTTTGTGCATGGTGACTACGCGGTCACAAGTTATGTCATTCCAATACCCGGAAACCATCCCCGAAACCCAAGAGTCGGTTCAGCCTTCGGAAGGGGCTAACACCCGATTAGAGTCCATGGTTGCGCTTGAGGCGCGGATCGATGCGAAGCTTGATGCGCTGACCGCGCGAGTGGACTCTCAACAAGCAAGCGCACATGCCATGGTCTAGTAGATTTTGGCTAGAATCCAACACCTTATTGGTCAACCCGGGTCCGCGGAGCATGGTCGCCCGAACTTGATTAATCCCCCGGTGTCCGCAAACCCAGCCCCCACTAGAGAATTGGCCCCGATGGCCACCCCCACACGGCGGCGTGTCCACGAGGATGAATGGGGTCACCCGCGACTTCATGAGGTCCCCAGGAACCCAAGTTACGGTGATGATCCCCTCGATGAAGACGATGTTTGGGCCACACAAGAGCCCCAGCCCGGTGGTCATTTTGGCCACGCTTGGGCCGCACCTCGAACCCCAGCCCAAACCCGTGTTGAGCGCCCTCTGGTAGATGACGACTTCGGTTGTTTCATTCGTAACACCCCTGCACCATTCACAGGTGGTCTTGACCCCACGTAGTTCTTAGATTAGGTCGCGTCCGTTGACGCGTATTTTGACCTTAGCGACTAGCCTCTGCACTCAAGGGTTCGGTATGTGCACACCTTACTTGAGGGGCCTGCACGTTTACATTGGGAAAATGTGGAGTGCCAAAACGCGCAGCAGGCTCTTCCCCCGGTCTCTAAGTGGGCGGAAATGCGGTATCACCTCCGCGAGCATTATGTACCCCCTTGATATAGGCAGCGCCTTCTTAATCAATATAGTAGCCTACACCAAGGGTCAAGTACCGTCGAGGAGTACCGTCTCACCTTCGAGACGATGCAACTCCGTTGCAATTTGCAGGAGGACCCCGAGTTAGTCTTGTCGAAATTCAAGAATGGGCTCCCTGCGGATATCTGCCGAGCCTTACCCACGTATGGATCGAAGACTCTTGACCAAACTTTTCAGCGCGCTCGAGACATCGAGCAAGAACTTCGCGTCGCTGCAAGACGCAGTGACCTTGGCCCCCAAAGGCGTCCTCATGCAGGCGATCCCCCGCAGCCCCACCCGCGACTTGAGCATCTGGAACCTCGTCGGATCTGAGACCCGCACCCCCGGCCCAACCATCCCCTAGGCATCCGTACCTCTAGACTTCATCTTCTCGGCCCACTTGGGAAGAGAAGGGTAAGGCCCCCGCGGTTGGCACCTCTAGTCGCATCACTTGCTACAACAGTTTGTAGCCGGGTCACTTGTCGCGTGAATGTAGCAAGAAACCCGCTCGAGCCGACACGGGTCCGGCTCGCGTCGCTGCCATAACCCCTGCTAAGCACGACGTTGAGGCGGAGTGTTACACTAGTGTTGAGGAGTCAGGTCCGTCCACTCTTGTCGTCCATTGCAACCTTGTGCAGCCCATGCCTACCGAGGATTAGAGGCGCTCGGGCATTTTTACGACTTACATTAAGTGCAAAGGGCACTCGTGTAAGATCATCATTGACGGTGGTAGTAGCTTGAACGTGGTCTCTCGGACCGTGGTCACGCGTTTCGGCCTTCCCCTTGAACCCCACCCGCGACCTTACTCTATCGCATGGGTCGATACCATGAGCCTTCTGGTCACACACCAATGTCAGGTCCCCATCGCATTTGGGAACTATCGTGAGAAGGTATTGTGCGACGTTGCGACTATGGACGTCGCTCACATCCTCCTTGGTCGCCCATGGTTGTACGATAGGTACGTAGTCCACTATGACTGATTGAACACTTATGTGTTCGACCATGATGAGCAGAAGATCCGTCTGATCCCGGCTCCGCCCAAGGAGCTTCGTGCGTCCACCTCTAAGGGCCTGATTACGCCCTCGGCACCTACCCCTCCGCGTTCCCCCATTGTCTCCCTAATGCGCACCCCCGCACTGGTTCACGAGGCCCATGCGGCCAAGACCGTCTACGCGCTCATGGTGCGTGAATTGCAAGACCCTGTCCCTTGCCCTGATCCGGCGCCTCCTGTTGAGGTGTTCGCCCTCCTTGCTGAGTTTAGTGATATCAACACCCTCTAGACCTAGAGATGCCCAAGAATCCTGTAGAGTCATTTGCCATGCTTGTCACCAAGTAGGACACTATATGAAAGACTACCCCAAGAGAGTCCTATACTTAGGTGAAGAAAAACATGAGGAAACCTATGAGGAGAACCTCGAGGAAATCCATAACCCTGACTCTGGATGTGTAGTATTTGAAGAGTTAACCTATGATAGTGGTGAGGAACAGACCCAAGAGACCTTAGGAGTAGTTAGGTGCACCCTTATCAAACCTACCCCAACTGAGGATTGGCGTATGACAAGTATTTTCCACACCTACACGAAATGCAATGGCAACATGTGCAAAGTAGTGATAGATGGGGGAAGTAGTCTCAACGCGGTTTCTCATTCAGCCCTAGTAAAGTTTAACCTTAAAGCTAAACCGCACCCTAGCCCCTATAGCATATCCTGGGTCAACCAGTCTTGTGTTCCTATTACCCATAGATGTATAGTGCCCCTTCAGTTTGCTATCTACGAAGGAAAGATCTGGTGCGACGTTGTAACCATGGATGTCGCCCAAGTCTTACTCGGACGTCCTTGGTTATTTGACATGGATGCTATCCACTATGGTCGGACTAACACCTATGTCTTTAGCCACGAAGGGCAAAAGATCAAACTGAAGCCATCCATGCCCAAGGAACTTCAGGCTTCCACAAACAAAGGTAGGATAGAAGAAATCAAAGCCCCAAAACCTACCATCAAACTCATAAGGACCCAAGCAATAATCCAGGAACACTTAGAGAATCCTAGTAGAAGTCCCAAACCACTTATTCAACTGCTTAGGATTCAAGATGCTGTTGGTGTATATGCCCTATGACCTAGTTCTGGTCAACTTATGTACTACTTGACATTGATATTTATATATCATTTTGGCATTGTCGTTATCATCGTCTGTCTACACCTGCGATTGTGTACTTACATGATAATGTCCCAGGAGACAGATTGGATCTGTGCTCAAATAATTATCCCCAGTCAATGTACCTTAGAAGATATGGGACAGCTATGGTGCTTGTAAGACTGGTATGTGGGCTGGTTAGGCACGGGGTGCTAACGCAGACACATGGGTATATCATGGGAAGATATACTGGATAGACCCGCTATGAGGCTATGACTTGGTGTCATGAGTTATCCTCATAAGTGACAAGGAGATGCATTGATCCCTTGACTTGAGGTCATTGATCATTCTATATGGTTATTGACTTGCTTTGATGCAACCTAACACCTCGCCGTAGTTGGGAGGTCATAAAGGCTGTCATTGAGCATGTCATGACCCATATAAGAAGGTCAATGGACAGACATAGGATTTGCCCCTTCCTTAGGGAAGTATGATATCCATGGAGCTCCTCTATGGTTCTATGACTGAAAGTGTATGGCCATACCCAGGTAAGAACCTGTTTTAGTCATAGCCATGTGATTGGATGAAAACAAGTGGTAACACACTTCGTCCAATCGGATATCAGTTCGGCAAAGAGACTGTAATGCATCTGTACCTAGTTGCGATGATGGGGATGTCGATGTCAATATCCATTCCGACGACCTGGGTAGCAGCGATGCACTGCTAGGTGCCACTCACTGCTTGTGATGACCTTTGGTCACCACTGCCAGCGTCAGAGGAACCTACAGGGTCGCACACCTTGATACTTGAGTTCTCGTATTGATCGGGAAGCCTTATGATCGAGTTATTGGATAACTCAGATCTAATTGGGAGATTTCATCAGCGCCAATGGGCCTGATGAGATGGAAGAATATTATTGGAGCCAAACTTCATTTTTGGCAGGTTGACCCGTATTTGGCCATGGTTGGTCACATTTGAATTAGGGTTGCATTGGATTGGATCCAAGTGCTTAATCAACCCATGTAATGGAGTTTGGGCTAGCTCATTATCCAATGAGGCCCAATAACAAGTTCTCATGAAGAGATGAGAGGCAAAAAGGGCATAATGGGGAGAAACCCAACCCCATTGGCGCCTAAGGGGCATAATGGGGTTAGGGTGGCAAAATTGTTTCATTATGGAAGCAATTGGCGCCTCCCCTCTTCCTTGGATAGAATGCATGCCTCTATGGCATTGCTTGGGGCGCAAGACTAAGTCTTGGCGCACAAGGAAAGGTGTGGGAACAAAAGGAAAGGTTGAATGAGGATTATGGAAATGTCTTGGAGACTTTCCTTGTCTCAAACCTCCTCATCCTAGCCCTACACTTGTCATGATCCTAGCCCTTTCCCTAACCGCCTCTTGCCCTATAAATGTGTCCCTAGTCGCCCCCTTTTGTTGATGATCAATCCTTGGAGGCGTGAGCATAAGAAGGGAGCGAGAGCAAGGAGCAAGGGCGCAATCTCTTCCTCTTCCATCAAGTGGCCGCAAGCTTCTCCTTCCTTACCGCTTGGCGCTTCTTTCTCTCTTGGTGGCGCAAGGTGGTTGGAGCATCTCCCTAAGGCTTGGATCTTCTTCACGAGGCTAGCACCGGGCGTGGAAGAAGAGAACTCAAGAGATCCGTGTGTGTGAGACTGCAGAGGGCGCACACTTGGGCGCCTACATCGGCATCACTCCAAATTGCTTTAAGGTATTTTCTAACTCATCGTGTCGACCCCCTTGCATGCGATCTTCACTGGGTTTTTGGGACCGGCCTGTTTCAGGGACATTCTTCCGCTGTGCAATGAATGTATGAATGTTTACAACTCTGAAAAATTTGTAAAATGTCCCCGGGGTTTCCCAACAGATGCCTCCTCTGAAACTAAGGGATCCCACCCCTATGAGCCTATAGAAATTCTAGAATCCATTCAATATAACCCTAAGGATCCACCTGAGCCACCTATAGGGATAGCCTTGCCTAGCCCAAAGGAACCACCTGAACTGCCCATAGGGATTACCATGCCTAACTCTAAGGAACCCCCTGAGCCACCCATAGGGATAGCTCTGTCTAACCCTAAAGAACCACTTGGACCACCCATAGGGATAGACCAGCATAAGGATTCTCCCTTCAACTTAAGACATATTTTAGGGACCCAAAGCCTTCAACCTGAGGTAGAGCCTCCCAAAGAAACCCGAGGACCAACCCTGGACCCACTTAAGTTTCACAGCTTAGGAGTTGACCTTTACCCCAAGCCCCCTGACCAGTCTCATGACTTAGGAATTCTAGATCCATATCCCCTAAATTACATGTCTTGTTTTGAAGAGTCTAGTCCTCAAATTTTAAGGCACAATAATATTGAGAATACTGCTTTGTCTTCCCTGCATAACAAAGAGCCCATTGATTTTATCTTACCAAGCCAGCATAGTAGCATAGGGAAGCTTTATCCCAAGTGTACTAGCAAGCATAGCTTGGAAAGGTATTCCATTATAGGAGGCATTGAAAAGACTAGTTGTTTTGAAACTTCCCCAGCTGAAATGCTTGATGTATGGTATTCCTTTCCCTGTCATGTGTGTGAGTCTCAGCTCACCTCCCATTGTCCCAGTGTTGAGACTATCCTTGAGGATCGAATCTGATTCACCTTTGACGAGGTACAATTCTCTTACCTAGTCAAGTATGTGAATGGTGATGAAGGTTGGCTCTCTGAGGAAGGGCTCACCTTGGTTGCTCTAGATCTACTCCAAGGGTACAAGGATAATTCTCTAGAGGAGAATTCCTCCCACCCGGGGAGAATTGATGGAGGACCAAACCCTACCCCTCATAAATCACATAGGGCTAGGAGGAAGCCCTCTCAAAATGGCCCCCCCTCCTAGGCCCCCTTGTTGCATTTTCCCTTACTTGGATATTTCCTTATTTACACTTTCCATATTTGCAATTTGCTTTGGTTGAATAAATTTTACTTCTAGTATCCACGTAGTTCTCTTTAGGCTATGCATTGCATGCTAGGATAGTGTATTTGCATTTGCAACTAACATGGCAGGTTAGGGTTAGCTCAAACAGACACTAAGGAGCTCAGCTCAAGTCACTCAACTAGTGGAGCTCCCAATTTGGAAAGAGAGCACTTCAACTACTTCAACTCAAAGACTTCAAGATGGAGTTGTTTGCAATTAAGTCAACATCCCTTCCAAAACAAGCCAAGGTGCCAACCATGAGAGAAGGAATCAAATTCAGCCCACACTTCCCAATTTGCGCCAAAGACAGCAAGGATCAAATCAAGATCCACAAATCATGGGATCCTCATCTAGATCCCCAATTTGTGGACACATCTATGGAAGTCTTCTAGCCGCCCAAGCTTATGAAGGAAGCAATTCAAAATTCAAAAGGATTCATTGAGGAGGAGTTGAATGCAAGAAAGGACCAGCCCACATCTTGCCATTTGAGTCAAGCCATCAATGTGAATCAAGATCCACAATTTGTGGAAGCCAATCAAGGAAGTCTTCTAGCCGCCCAAGCTTATGAAGGAGGGAATTCAAAATTCAAAAGGATTCATTGAACCCAGCCATGAATCCATTCAAGCCAACAAGGAAAGAGGGCAAAGGAATTTTGGTCACATAGAGAAGCTCCACCGAAACAACAAGGATTTGAATTCAAAATTCAGCCTCTAAAGGAAGGATCCAACCAAGACATTAATGCTGAATTTTCTTACTTGTTTTTGTAATTGCGCCTAGGGTAGAATGTCACCAATACCCCTGGCCCAAACTTGCCTATAAGTTGTAATCTCTTCTCATATTGTCGATTAGTTGCCTAGTTGAAAAAAAAACTTGCGTTTGCAATGGTGCTTGTGTCGCCAAAACACTTCTATCTCCCCCTCTTCTAAAGGGTCGAGCCTTTTCCCTTCCATTCGTCTCCTTCTCCCTATTCCACTTATAACCGAACCCTTGAAGGCCTCCTCAACATCTATTGCGCCCATCTAAGGCCAAGCTCAACATCTTGCTCACGTCCAAGATCAAGAAGTGACCTTTAGGACTCCTTCAACTTTCGGCTAAATGGAGATCTTCCCCTTGAAGGCACCCCTATGGCTAAGTTCTTTCCCCTCATCCATCCTTATGTTTTGGGGGTTAATCCTACACTGATTTGTTGTCTTTTGAAGGTTGGCGTAAGGATTTGGAGACTCCCTCAACTTGGCGCAAGTCTTCTTCTTCCACACCCCCCCCCCCCTTAAATCTAGATAGTCTCATATTTTGTTAGCAAGAGAATTTGGTAGCCTATCTCCCCTCTTGATTTGATTTTTCTTGTTGGACATTTATTTTCATAACACTCACCCACGCATGGGTGGGCTATAAATGATTGCATGTGTGTAAGCTCATAGGGCCCTACTTCGTTGCCATCAACCATTGGACCGGTGAAGAATGGGAAGGTGACCCCTTCTATTCTCAAGGGGTCCAAGGTGAGCATTTATTTCAAGCTTTTACTTCTTGCTAGTAGTTTTAAATTAATCTAGCTTTCGGTTTTCCTTATTATAAATACCAAAAATATTTCCCCTATTTTGTTAGAATAATTTCAGTTTTCTTACTACAAAAATACAAAAATTATTTTCTCAAAGCGTTGTTTGCATGCACCCTATTTGTTAGTGAATCCCCCTACATCACTCTAAGGACGACTTTGAGTGGACCCCTGCCGCTCAATGGGCTTTTGACGTGCTTAAGGATGCCCTGACCACCGCTCCTGTCTTGCGCCTCCCTGATTTCTCGAAAGTCTTCGAGGTAGCGTGCGATGCCTCCGGGTCCGGCATCGGTCGGTCCCTTAGTCAAGAAGACCATCCCGTGGCTTTCTTTAGCGAAAAACTGAACGTGGTTCGACAGTGTTACTCCACGTACGACAAGGAGTTCTACGCGATCGTTCAGTCCCTCCGGCAGTGGAGGCATTACCTCGTCCACTGCGAGTTCGTGTTGTATTGTGACCATCAGGCCCTCTCCTTCCTTAATGCCCAAAAGAAGTTGGGCGCCCGTCATGCTAAGTGGGTCGAGTGAAGAGTCCCCTTCATGGGGAAGCGCAAGGGAGTGAAACCCTAAAGGGGGCGCATGTAATATTTCTACGGGTTTCAACTACAAGATCGCATGTAGTTCATATGATCAACTTGTATAAATGAAAAGATCTCAAAGGGATCATACCAACGCCATTAGATTGGATGTCGGCTTGGAAGCAAAGAGGGCAAAATAAGCTCTCCTCCAAAGAAGACGCACACTAGATGAGAGATGGCTACCTCCTTGGATGTTCCTTGTGCTAGCAAGAATCTCCCAAGTTCTTGTCGTGTGTCGAAGAAGAAAGATGCTTGGCCGAGCTCCTCTTTTCGTCAAGAAGTTCTCTCCCCAAGAGCCAAGGCGACAAGAGAAGAGAGTTGGCAATATGCGTTGAGGCGTTTTCAAGAGATGGCATTACTTGACTTCCCAAAATGGAAAGTCTTGAAGCCATGCGCTTACTCAAAGAAAAACGCCCAAAACACAATCAAACCTTGAACCATGCGTTCACATATGTGAACCGGTTCAAACCAATTCAATTCAATTCAATTCGGTTCAAAGACCAAACCAAACCAGCCCAAGCCATGGTCTAGATCTCTCTAAACCAAATGGTTCAAGATCTAACCGTTCATCTCTTGATGCTCCTGATCTCATCGATCTAGCATCACCTCTCTCGATCGAAGCTTACCGATCTCAAGCCCTAATCAATCAAACATGATTAGACCAGATCTCACTTACAATCAGAGTTTAAACTCCTTTAAACTGAACCTAAACAATTCAGTCCACACGATCTGACTTAAGTAAGCCATATCATCAAATTGTGCGACCCTGAGGGTTTCCTTTAAATGTCGGTAACGATAACTTACGTTATCACGATCAGTGAGGGGTATCTAGCAACACATCACTATCTCCCGATATAAAGGAAAGAGTCTTCCAAGACTACACCCAAACCACAGCACAAGTGTGAATCCACTTCACGAGGCATACATGTTTCCTTTGCCACTGGATGTTCTTATTGGACAAGCGTGTCAAGCCTGTAACTCCAATATGATGAGTATGATTAGATCAGATGAACATAGTCACCTGGGTATGGCCATACACTTTCTCAATCATCTCATCCAGGGGGGCCCCTTTAGAACATCACACTCCTTAAACAAGGAGACGGCAATCCTATATCTATCACTAGTGTCCTAACCTGACTCATGATCATTATCCAAGATAGTCTACAACCATTATGTTTCAAATGATATTGAACTACCTCAAAACAATGACAATCATCATTTAGAAACACAAGTGATCTCAAGTCAGAGGACATGTGCCACTTGTTGCAAACAAGGATTATTCACATTGTGACAAGCAATTGAATATCCTAGTTGGGTCTGTCCAGTACATCCAATGTACCCATGAGTCTACATCTTATTCCATGCTCGAAGCATCCTATAAGATTAGAACACATATTAGTCTCAATCATATCAAGGCTGTCTCATGTTCACCAAGATATCTCGACTAAGGACATTACAGCATATCAGCCAAGCTGAATAGCATTGAGACATTATTCAGAAGTACACTTATTGCAGCAGACAATGTAACATACTGAATAACAACCATTGCCTTTATAAACATAAGAGTTTATACATGATACTGAAAGAATCCCAAGGCCTCAAACATTAGCCTTAAGGGCATACCCCAACATCGAGTACCTACAACAGTATTCCTTCATGATTAATCACAAGGTGGGTAAGGAGAACGTCGTCGCGGATGCCTTGAGTTGTGTCCGGACCCTCTTATGTGTGATGCGCACTCGCGTCAATACCATTGACCATGTCAAAGAGGAGTATGCCACGTGGTCTGATTTTGGTGCCATCTACGCCGCTTTAACCGAGTCCGCTGACCCCGACTCCCCCTACCAATTGTGCGAGGGTTACCTCTTCTTGGGGAATCGTTTGTTGATGACACCAAAATTTATAGTAAATTATGTGCCATTTCATTGGTATTTTTGTGTCATATTCATAGACTTTGCTTATTTTTATGCCTTTTTTATGAATATTTACAAAATCCACACTCTTTTCTATTTTTGATGATTTTCAGGCAAAAAGGCAAGCTTTTCACTCGATTTCGAGCAAACCAGATGCATAATTGAATTCGCAACATCAAGAGTAGATCACACGTCAAATTTCAGAAGAATCAGAGCTTCAGAGAACATTACGACACCCCCGTAATGGAATTTACAGTACCGTAATTACACCACAGAATTACAGTACAGCCGTAATCCCTAAGAGGTGCTATAATTTGGGAAGATTTTGACCAAAGTTTTTATGGCGATTACGGCACTGCCGTAAATATGATCACGGTACCATAATTGCAGATGATTTTCCACCCGAGAGATTTCCAGAATTACGGCACTACCGTAATGATCTTTATGGGCCGTATTTTGGTCCAGAAACATACAGAAGCAAATATGCCACGGCCATAAATATTTTTATGGGCCGTAATCTTGACAAATACTTCATAGTGCCAAAATTATGGCACTGCCGTAATATTCATTACGGTACCGTAATTTCATTCAAAAACACGATTTTTACGGGTCCAAATCTTGCGCGGACCATATCTTTTGATCCAGACCTCCAAATTGAGATCCGAAAGATGATACGGACTCGTCTTTAAGAGAAGAAGAAACACGAAGTGAAAGCAGCATTTTTATTTAGAATTGAGATAGCAATCGACAGAGAGGCAGTTAGGGTTTGGCCTCACGCCCAGAGGCATAGATGGCACCTCTCACCGTGATTTTTATATAGAAGCTTCATTTGGAGGTGGAGAGGACATACCAGAAGTTTCAGAGTGAAGGAAGATCAGACGGAGGAGAAATCAATGAAACACCAGTCGCCACTACTGTTCGTCGCAGATTACGGCCGTACCGTAAATTGTTTTCTATGTCTGTTTTGATTTCCTTCACCATGAATTATTGTAATCTTCCTTCCATGCTAGCTTAAACATCTTTGGGACATGGGGTGTAATCCCTTTGATTTTTAATGATTAGATAACTCTTATTTTCGTTAGAATAGTTTTATTATGATGATTCTACTTATGTGATTGTTTATCTTTGATTCTCCATAGATTGATGTTATTATTCATGTTTTAGAGTTCTCGTAATAAAGACCGAAAGGTGACTTGCTTGAGAACTTGGAACCCTATAATTGAATGTTAGGAACTCTCTTAGGTTAGTTCTTAATTATTTGATTTTAGTGATCTTATTGACATGATGATAATTTGAATCTAGGGTAGAGTCGAGTTGTCAAACATGGAGATCTTGCACAAAAGTGAGGATCAGAAAGTTGGAGAACCATAAGTAGAACTTGTGTTGTGACTCGGATGCACGAAAGTGATCCTTGAGATTCCACTTGAGACAATCAACTTAGAATTTGGATGCACGAAAGTGATCTCGAATTCTTTGATTGATGATTTACTTATCTTCAGCGTTGGGATAGATCTTGCGCGAATGCGAGGATTGGTCCCTGCATGATTGTCTGCACGAAAGTGAGATGATCCCTTTATGAAGTAAATTAAGTCTTTATCATGATAAAATTAGTTTGACGACCTTTTCTTAATATCTAGTCATTGAAATTAAAGTGGATGAAACCCTAGTCCCAGTTTATCTCTCTGATTTTCTCTACGCTCTTTTTATTGTTCACTTTCATTATAATTAATTGCTTAGCTAGTGAGAATACAACTATTTGGTACTTAACAATAAGGTCTCTGTGGGATCAATATTTTTCTTTATTACTTCGAGTATCTGTGCACTTGCACACACTATAAGTTTAGGGACAATAACTTTTTAGAGCCGTGTCAGGGTGTGACAATAGCCCTGTGCGCCAACACTTAGGTTTTGGCCGCGACACCTTAAATAAGTCAACCTACTTGTATTTATAAGTGTGTCCTTTCGAATCACAACATGTTTTTGGCACCGTTGCCGGGGATTAGTCCAAGGTACACGCCAAATAACTTGGGACACAACAAGTTTTTGGTGCCATTGCCGGGGATTAGTCAAAGGTACACGCCAAACAACTTGGGATACAACAAGTTTTTGGTGCCGTTGCCGGGGACCTTAGTTTTGTTAATATCAAAATAGTTGTTAGTATTGCTAGACTAAGTTTTATTTGTTTTAGATTTAACTTTGTTTTTTTTTTGCAGGTTTTGGATTTTCACAATTGTGACAGAACTGTGATATCTGAAGATTTGTGAATTTGCTTGTGTTTTATATTTTCTATTTTTTTTATATTCTGAAAAAAAAATTAATTGATTTGTGTTGGATTGTCTTTCTGTTGTTGATATATTTAAAGATATGTCTTTCAATTATAACTGCTCGGCAAGTAAATGAGATGAAGTATACATGCCATATAAAGATGATTCATCATGCACTCTTCAAGATAAGTTAGATTTTATCTCTCGTCAATTAGACACTTTAAATATGCATCCTACTATGACATCTTATTCTTCCATGAACTGTGATATTTGTGGTAGTTTTGATCATTGTACTTCTAATTGTCATATTTTAAATTCTAATTCTTCATGTTACAAAGATGATCAATGTTATTCTAGTTGGGAAAATCAAACTTCTTTTTATGATGAATGCTCTGATCATGTTTCTAAACCATGCTTTCAGGACAATGAAGAATCTAGGTTAGAAACTATGCTTGAAAAATTCATGTCAAATGAAAACCAATTTATGACAAGTCAAAATAAAGAAATTGAGGATCTTAAGGGAATAATAAGTCAACTTGCTTCTCAGGTAAAATCATTAACTGCTAATTCTAAAATTTTGGAAATCCAGATAGCACAGCAAGCATGTTTATTTCAGTTTGAAACTTAAGAACTTGATTTAGAAAATTCTCCCTCTGATTATGATTGTTTTGAGATTGAGCCTTCTGTGAACATTAATGCATCTCACTCTAATTTTGATAATTGTGAATTATATTCTTCTGATAATTTAATTGTGGAAAAGATTGAGGAAATTGAAATTGAAAAACCCTCTTTTGATGATATTGATTCTTTTGATAATATGTTATTTATGGTTAAATCTAATGAAGGATATGAGGGGACTAATTTAGAAAAATCTTACTCTAGTTTTGTTGAAAATTTTAAAATTGATGAATTACCTGATTGTGAGCATGATGGACTTGAAGAAAATTTGGATATTGCAAATATTGATGAATCTCACCATGATGATGTTTTGCCCATATCTGATATTCTCTCTTTCGATGTATTTGAAAATTTATGCTTTATTGAGGAATCTAATTTGAGACATAAAAATTATTTTGATGATCCAATGCTTGAATATTTTGATCAAAGTCCTATTGCAATTGAAGATATAAATTTGAAGAAAGGACTTATGATTTTGCTCTCTGATAAACATAGGAAGATCACTGAAAGTTTTGATTTTAATTTCTACATATTTAAGAAAGCCACTTTGATTGTGATTTATATGAAATTCTGGATATTTGGATTAGTGTCTAAACTTTTTGGACAGCGGAAAATGAAAAAATTGCATGCTATTTACTTTGGTACCGATTCACCTGTTTCACTATGAGATTTGATTTTTGGTCAAGCTATGGAGCTAAAAGTAGCACTTCTTGGGAGGCAACCCAAGCATTTTTGCTTAGTTTAGTTGCTTTTATTTTAGTTTATTTTTAGAATTAATTTTTCTTTTTTTTTTGCAGGGAGAAATGAAATTTTTTGTAAAATACGGCACTGCCGTAATCTTTACGGTGCCGTAATCCTGATCTGATTTCATCCGAGAGTTTTTAGCATATTACGGCAGTACCGTATTGGTTTTCATGGTACCGTATTTTTGGATATTTTTGACCTGAGAATTTGTGTCAATTATGGCACTACGAGCCAACCCCCTGAAGATCCAACTCCAAGTGGGCCGCTTAATCTGATTAGCAACACGGCCCAAGACCGAGCCGCGACAATGGTGGCCCAGCCCACGACATCGAAGTTCTGCTGTTTTGTTGCAATGTGCTCCGAGCGCGTCTAAACCATCTCCGTACAAAGATGTAGGACTGCGTGACCAGCTTCGGAGAATATTAGGTAGTTGTTATTCCTTGTCTTGTAGTTGCAGATTGACCACTTTAGTGGCCTACAAGAGTGGTTAGTTTGTTAGAGTAGGTTGTCTCTTATGTGTTTTGTTTGTTCCCATCCCTCTTATTCTATAAAAGAGGAGGTAGGGCTATGTGTTGAGTAGTTCTCTTAGAGGTAGGGATCTCCTGGTGAGCTAGAGTGAGCTTCTAGCTTGTGTGGAAGGTGAAGTTACTTCGCCTTCGGAGTTGTAAGAGTCGGCGACTGGTGTCTCAACTTGGCTTGGTTTCCAGCTTTATAAAAAGTAAATCCCACCCTCCGGTGGGTCAGGTTCGCCTGTTTTCTATTCTCTTGCTTTGATACCGAGTTGGCTTTCCCCTTTCTTCTTCACCCACGGCTGTCCGTACATCAGAGGCGTGGTATCTCTTGTTCTAGGTTTGTTTTCAACCACATAGGCATGCGAGTTGAACCCCGCAAAGCCGCAGTCCCCCAACGCAAGCTAAGCTTAAAACGCGCTAGGAGAGCTGCGGGAATCCGCTAAATTTGCTGTGAGGTTAGTGCGCTGTATTATTTAGTTGGGTGTCGTTCTCTTCATTCGTATTCGTGTTGCCCTAATTGAACTCGTCGCTGTTTCATCGTGCTTTCTACCAGATTTCCTGCACTTTTTCGATGCGTTTTCTCTTCCCTCGTCTCACAACCCTCTCCCGTTTTATCGAGCATTGTGTACAACCCTAGAGTACTGCTTAAGGACCCCCTCACCTATTAGTTGCTACATCAGTGACATCACTGAAATGGACGTTGCTGATGTGCTCCTCTGACGTCCATGGTTGTATGATATGGATGTCTTCCACTATGGAAGAAGCAACACATATGAGTTTACCATGGGTAGGGATAAGATCACCCTTATACCTAGTTTGCCTAGAGAGCTTAGGATATCACATAAGAAAGGTAAAGCTGTTGAGTCTAAGAAGTCTATTACCCTGTTGAGACCCTAGGCCTTTATGCAAGATATTAAGGAAACCGGCCTCCTCTATTCTCTTCTTGTGCAACAAGTAAGTCTAGAGACTGAACCCAAGCACTCACCTATCATAACCGAATTGCTCAAGGATTACCCCACCATTACCCCAGATGAGCTACCCAATGAGTTACCCCTTGAAAGAGAAGTTCAGCATGCCATAGACCTTATGCCGGGTGCCACCTTGCCCCATTTACCCCATTACCGTATGTGCCCCTTGGAGCATACCGAGTTAAGGAGACAAGTAGATGAGCTGCTTAGCAAAGGGCTAATTAGGGAAAGCCTTAGTCCATGTACGGTTCCAGCCTTACTGACACCTAAAAAGGATGGCACATGGAGAATGTGCATTGATTGCCAGGCTATTAACAAGATAACCATTAAGTACCATTTCCCTATTCCCAGGTTGGATGACCTCCTTGATATGATTGTGGGTTCAGCTTAGTTTTCCAAGGTGGATCTTCGTAGTGGGTATCACCAAGTTAGAATTAGGGAGGGGGATGAATGGAAGACGGCCTTTAAGACACAAGATGGCCTATATGAATGGATGGTTATGCCCTTTGGGCTAACTAATGCCCCCTCTACTTTCATGAGATTGATGCATCATATCTTAAAACCATATATTGGTAAATTTCTTGTGGTATATTTTTATGATATTTTGATTTTTAGTAAAACTGAGCAAGAACACCTAAGTCACCTACGGACCACTCTTGACTTGTTGAGAGAGGAACATTTATTACTGAATTTGAAGAAGTGTGTCTTCTCAGTTCAAGAAGTTGAATTTCTCGGTTTCATCATTAATGATCCAGGGTTGAAGGCCAATCCCTCAAAGGTTGAGGCTATTGCTAATTGGCCCACCCCAACCTCTATCACCGAGGCTAAGAGTTTCCATGGCCTAGCTACATTTTATAGGAGGTTCATACATGGTTGTAGTACCCTAGTGGCACCCATAACCAATTGTTTGCGCAAGGGAAGTTTTGAGTGGACAGCTTCAGCCGAAAGGGCTTTTCAAGAGCTAAAACTGAAAATCATTACCACACCAGTTTTAAGGTTACCCAATTTCAATAAAGTGTTCATTGTGGATTGTGATGCCTCGGGTGTGGGAATTGGTGGGGCATCCAATCGCATTTTATAATGAAAAGTTGAATGAGGCTTGGCAACGGTATTCCACTTATGATAAAGAGTTTTATGCCATTGTGCAAGCCCTTAAACATTGGAGACATTATCTCATACACAAGGAGCTTAGTCTTAACAGAGATCATCAAGCTCTCATTTACTTAAGCAGTCAAGTCAAATTGAACCCTAGGCATGCTAAGTGGGTTGAGTTCTTGCACCAATACCCTTTTTTCTTGAAGAACAAGGCTGGAATTCAAAATAAGGTAGCTGATGCCTTGAGCCAAAAGTTGCTTTTATTGAATACTCTTCAAGTGTTGGTCACAGGGTTTGAGAGAGTCAAGGATGAGTACAAGGAGTGTCCAGACTTTAAAGATGTGTTCACTAACCTAGAAACCGAGCCTACATGCAATTCTAAATTTGAAATTAATGATGGATACTTATTTAGGAAAGGGAAACTATGTATTCCACGCACATCCTTGAGAGAATTCTTGGTTTGGGAATTACATGGAGGGGGCACAGCTTGCCATTATGGGCGGGATAAGACTCTTGCGTTAGTGGAAGAGAGAATCTATTGGCCCACTATGTTTAAAGATGTATCTAAGATGGTTGGGCATTGTCAAACATGTCAAGTGTCCAAGACAAGGAAGCACAATACCGGGTTGTACATGCCTTTACCAATACCCGAGGGACCTTCGCAAACTGATGTGGGGTGGAGACACGAAATATGAAATATGCAAGATTAGAACTAACGTGTTTTCAAAAAAATATGTTTTTTTTTGTATTTTATGATTAAAAAACCGAAATTATGCATGCAAATAAACTTCAACTCCTAAACATGGATTCTAACATGTAAAAAGAAAACTACACTAAACATGTGATTAACTTACCAAGACTATGCATGCAACTAATATGAGGATAAGATTAAACATGCATAAATTACACTAAACATTCATTCAACAAGTCTACTACTAAGCATGAATTTGCAAGGAAGAAAATATTACAATAATCTAAAGAAAACTCACCTTGCGATCCTTGAGAATAGAAGGACCATGACACCCCGTTCTTCACTAGTCCTACTCTGATGGAAGGTGTAGGTTACACACAAATCATCACAGCATCCTACACATGCGTGGGTGAGTTATAAATTTAATTAAAACGTCCAACAAATTAAAGGGTCAAGAGGGAGGCTAATCCTCCAAGTTCTCTTGCTAACATTCAAAGAGACTAGCTATCTAGGGAAGGGAAAGAGGGAATAGCCTTGCGCCAAATAATTCATCCTTGTTCCTTGCGGCCAATCCTACAAAACAAAAGGGAAGTGCAATAAGAAGTTCTTAACAATCAAGTAAAAGAAATCACAAAGAGTTGGAACACTTATCACAAGCTTGCGCCAAGATGAGGTTGGGAGAAGTGTCCTTTGAAGAGGTTGCGCCACAAAGATAGAAGAGGTTGGAGGTGTGCCACAAGAGATTGGAGAAGATGGAGATGTGCCACAACAGCTTGAAGAAGATGGAGTTGCGCCACTTGTTGGTTGAAGAAGGTGGAGATGCGCCACTTGAGGGTACAGGGAAGGTATGCGCCACTTGAAGATTAAAGAGGATGCTCGTTGCGCAAAGTTGATGGAGAGATCTTTGTAGAAGAGGTTAGCAAAGGGAACCTTGGCCCTTGGGGAAGAAGTGGAGATATGTGACACAAGCACCTCAGATGAGAAGTGGAAAGGGGAGGGCGACACAAGCACCCAAGGTTGCTAGGCAACTAATCGAGAGGATGCTCGTTGCGCAAAGTTGATGGAGAGATCTTTGTAGAAGAGGTTAGCGAAGGGAACCATGGCCCTTGGGGAAGAAGTGGAGATAGGTGACACAAGCACCTCAGATGAGAAGTGGAAAGGGGAGGGTGACACAATCACCCAAGGTTGCTAGGCAACTAATCGACATTTCATTATCCAAAATCTTCTCCCAATTACATGCGAAATTACAAGTTTTGCAGACAATTTTCCCAACGTTACAAAAGTGCAAAATAAGAAAGAAAATCTTATTCTTCAAGGCTTTGTCATGGCAATGGCTTCATGGGTTGAAATTGGCTTCAAAACTTCCCATATTTGAGTGTGAACGCCAATAATTGCTTGCTTGCTTGTCATGCTTAACCGAAGAATGCTTTGCTTGTTTGGGCGGCTTGGGTGATAAAGCTTCTTTATTTGGTGAGGCATTGATCGAATTCTTTGAGCTCTATCTATCTTTGGTTGGTGCATGAATTACTTCCTATTTGGCTTGGACGAATATAGAATCTTTTAGTGGCTTTGGCGCATTCTTCTTTCCTTGAGCGCCAAGAAAAGGTGATAATACTTCCTTCTTTGGCCATGGACGAATTGCTTTGGTGATCTTCCCTTAATTGGGTTCATGAGGTGGCATTGCTTCTTGAATTGGCGTGGCTCCTTCTTTCCATGGTGTGAACGCATATTAATTCCTTGATTCAAGGGAATTGATGATTGAATCTTCAAGGATGGGTGCATATGACTTGTGGTGGCTGAAATCTTCCTTGATTGATGAGGCATATAAATTAGGCAAGGTGAGATGTACTCCTTTCATCTCAAGTCTTCACTTTGAGCTTCACTTGGAAGTGACTTTCCATAATTGGAGCTAGCTTTGTTGAGTGAGCTTTGAGCTAGCCTTGAGCTTGTCCACATGATTGTAAATGCTTATTACACTACTCCTACTAGGATGCAACATTATGCCATGCACTAATTCTAGTATGATGCAACATAATTACCATAAAAGAAAAATACAAAACAAAGTATAAAACTTACCAAATGTAGCTACATGATGCATGCAATGCAATGGTGCATTAAAGTACCCATAAACTAAGGTAGCCTTAAGGTCCATTTATATTTTCTTGGGTCATGGTCTCTACCCCCATCAATTCTCCCCGAGTGGAAAAAATTCTTCTCCGAAGAATTGTCCTTACACTGGTTGAAATGTCTAGAATTGGTCCATGTAAAATGTTCCTTGGGTAACCAAACTTCTTCACCATTGGAGTGGGTGAACAAGCCTTGGTTCACAAGGTTGGCCATAAGCTCATGCACACAAAACATGTCTAAAATTTGGATGGGATCTTCCACATTATAAGGTGTAGGGTTCCCGTACAGAAGTGGCATAGTTGTAAAAATTAAGTAAGCATGCATATGAAGGTAGGAGCAAGAGTAAGCATTACAACGATAGAGTCTTTGTGCTTCTATTCCTTGTGTTATATCAAGTACTCCTACAGTGAATTCCCTTTCTGTTGGTGTACATGCCCTAGGACTTGTGGCTGGTCCGATATGAGTTGTTGGTGTATATGCCCTAGGACCTAGCTTTGGTCAACTTATGTACTACTTAACATTGATATTTTTATCATTCTGGCATTGTCGTTATCATTGTCTGTCTACACCTGCGATTGTGTACTTACATGATAATGTCCCTGGAGACAGATTGGATTTGTGCTCAAATAATTATCCCCAGTCAATGTACCTTAGTGGATATGGGACAGCTATGGTACTTGTGAGACTGGTATGTGGGCTGGTTAGGCACAGGGTGCTAACGCAGACACATGGGTATATCATGGGAGGATATACTGGATAGACCCGCTATGAGGCTATGACTTGGTGTCATGAGTTATCCTCATAAGTGACAGGAGATGCATTGATCCCTTGACTTGAGGTCATTGATCATTCTATATGGTTAGAGATTTGCTTTGATGCAACCTAACACCTCACCGTAGTTGGGAGGTCATAATGGTTGTCATTGAGCATGTCATGACCTATATGAGAAGGTCAATGGACAGACATAGGATTTGCCCCTTCCATAGGGAAGTATGATATCCATGGAGCTCCTCTATGGTTCTATGACTGAAAGTGTATGGCCATACCCAGGTAAGAACCTGATTTAGTCATAGCCATGTGATTGGATGAAAATAAGTGGTGACACACTTGTCCAATCGGATATCAGTTCGGCAAAGAGACTGTAATGCATCTGTACCTAGTTGCGATAATGGGGATGTCGATGTCGATATCTATTCCAATGACCTGGGTAGCAATGATGCACTGCTAGGTGCCACTCACTGTTTGTGGTGACCTTTGGTCATCACTACCAGCGTCAGAGGAACCTATAGGGTCGCACACCTTGATACTTGAGTTCTCGTATTGATCGGGAAGCCTTATGATCGAGTTATTGGATAACTCGGATCTAATTGGGAGATTTCATCAGCGCCAATGGGCCTGATGAGATGGAAGAATGTTATTGGAGCCAAACTTCATTTTTGGTAGGTTGACCCATATTTGACCATGGTTGGTCACATTTGGATTAGGGTTGCATTGGATTAGATCCAAGTGCTTAATCAATCCATGTAATGGAGTTTGGGCTAGCTCATTATCCAATGAGGCCCAATGACAAGTTCTCATGAAGAGATGAAAGGCTAAAAGGGTATAATGGGGAGAAACATGAACCATTAAGCGCCTAGGGGCATAATGGGGTCATGTTGGCGCCTTTGCTTCATTATGGAAGTAAAGGGCGCCTCCCCCTCTCTTCCTTGTATGGAATGAATGCCAATATGGCATTACTTGGGGCGCAAGGCAAGCCCTTGGCGCACAAAGAAAGACATGGGATCTAAAAGGAATGGTTGAATGAGAATTATGGAAATGTCTTGGAGACTTTCCTTGTCTCAATCCTTCTCATCCTAGCCGCCCACTTGTCTTGATCCTAGCCTTTCATATATCGCCTCTTGCCCTATAAAAGAGCACCTAGCCAAGCCCTCTTGTAGAGATAATCAACCCTTGAAGGCGTGAACACAAGAGGAGGGCGAGTGCTAGGAGCAAAGGTGCATCTTCCTCCATAACTCCATGACCGCAAACCTCTTCCTCCTTTCCTCTTGGCGCAAGGAGCTTTAGTGCTTGGCGGTTTGGGCAATCTTCCTTCTTCTCTTGGCGCATCCTCTCTCTTGGTGGTGCAAGTGAAGTAGAGTATCTCCCTAAGGCTTGGATCTTCTTCCCGAGGCTAGCACCGGGTGTGGAAGAAGAGAACTCAAGAGATCCATGTGTGCGAGACTGCAGAGGCTGCACACTTGGGCGCCTGCATCGGCATTGCTCTACGTTGCTCTAAGGTATTTCCTAACTCATCGTGTCGACTCCCTTGCTTGTGATCTTCACTGGTTTTTTGGGACCGGCCTGTTTCGGGGACATTCTTCCGCTGTGCAAAGAATGTATGTATGCTTGTAACTCTAAAAAATTTGTAAAATGTCCCCGGGGTTTCCCAACAGTGGTATCAGAGGGACTTGCAAGACTCGAACGATGTTTTATGCTTTTCTTTCATGCTCACATGCCATATCTCTATTTTTGTAAATAGCATGATGCATGGCAATCGATTTTTCTAAAAGTAGAAAAATTAGGGTTTCTTGTTTCTATCATTTTCTCAATCTCTTTTGGATTTTTGGACTATTTTTCTTGTCTGATTTAAAGATCAAAGGCGCACGTAATTTTGTCAAGTAGGACGGGCATTGTGTCTTCGGACTGGCCAAGTCTCTTGATCTGACAAAATTGCCAGCCGAAAGGATCTCTGAAATCATGATAAAAAATAAATCGCAATTAACCAAAAGATTTGTGAGAAGAAGATGAGGAAAAGGAACTAGTTTTATGAAAAAGTAAAATTTCAGATTTTATGTTTTTCATGAGCATGTAGAATTGCATGAGAAAATACCTTGATTGTGCATGATGTTGTGATCATTAGTCAAGCCACCTTTGCATGCCTATGATGTATCCTTGTGAGGCCTACGTGCCGCTTTTCTTTTTTAACAAAAAGGAAGATTAGGATGGCGCATGTACTTGGAGCCTGGCACATGCATGAAACTTGCGCACATTGAATGGTGGCGCAACAGGCATCAAAGGAAGAGGCGAAAGCTTGCTTAGTGGCGCAAGTTAGGCATGGCCGAACCCTTGGTTTGAGAGCTAGCCAACTTGGCTTCTTGCATGGTGGCGCATCCTCCTTGGAGGAAGACCATGGAATTGGCCGAACCTTTGGGGTCTACCCTTAAGGTTTGAGAGTTAAACCATGTTGGAAGGACCTTGGAGCCAACCTTGAAGACCAAGCTAGAGGTCGGCTAGGCTAGGTTCAGTTTAGGGGCTTGAGTCCTATGTCAAGAGTTGAATCTCCTTTGGCATGGGTTGATTCAATGTCTTGAAAGGGCTTTGATCATATCATCCTTTACTGCTTTCCCTATCTGCTAAAAGCATGCCTGTAATGTTTTATCGTTATGTTATCACTATAGGATTGCATGCCTGTATTGTTAGACATAAGATAAAATTGATGAGACCTCAAAACCCTCACTTAAATATCAAGTCTAGTAGCCTTCTAATGCGTAGCCCTCATCAACTATCGATCAGTGGTGCTGTGAACTGTTTCCCACCCTCGTGGGACACACCCACTTATCTTTAGAAGGTGTGTGGTGACAATGGTTTCCCCAGTCCAGTTTTAACCTGGGCGTGCCTTCGCAAGGAAACTCATTGGCCCTGGGCATGACAATTAGGAATGGACTTGACTAGAAGTTCACATGTGCTGGGCACATGGTGAAAGTCTAGAGGCATCGTTGAAAGGTTAGGGTTACATGTTGTATCCAGCCCTCGCTGGACATGAAATGCCTAGACTGTTTCAACAAGGGGAGTTGCTTGGAGCAACCGGCCGGCGCGCCCACCTTAGGAAACATGGGTTACTTTGTGCATCTCATCCTACCCTCGTGGGACGTGAAGCCCTGTGTGAAATAAGGATCCCATCTCACTAGGAAGTCTTAAACTTCCCGATTGACTTTGTGGGTTGTCAATTCCATTAAAATAGTGGGAGCCATAATCATTTAAAACAAGTCCAGTTTAAATGATTAAGAGTAGTACTAATCTGCTGTTTCTTGGTTGTTGTAGAACAATGGCTGTGAACAATGGCAGATGGTCACTGCGATCTACCTTGGAAAGGGATAAGTTGGTTGGATCCAACTTAAAGAATTGGTATATGAACTTGAGAATTGTGCTCAAGCTCGAGAGGAAGCTATATGTCCTTGAGAAACCAATTCCTGAGCCACTTTCATGCTTGGCCTCAGCAGCTGAGAAGGATGCTTATAATAAGCATCAAGCTGATACTTTGAAGGTTGCACAATTGATGCTAACCAACATGTCACCCGAACTTAGAGGGCAATATGAATCTAAGAGTGCCTCTGAGATTATTTCTAATCTAAGGCAGCTCTTTGATGTATTGGTTAAGCTCAACCCTCCTAAAGTAGACATTCAGTGTGTTGAGCCCAAAGGCTTAACTAAGACATTGAAGATAAAGATGGAAAGGGTCAGGAATAATAAATGCTACTCCTATGGAGGACCACCTCACATGATGAAGGACATAGTGCGACTTCAGAATGAGAAGAAGAGAGGCAAGGCTTCGTCTTCATGCTCAGGTATCTATGTTACAGAAGTCAATCTTTCTACTTCTATGTCATGGGAATTGGATACCGCATGTGGAGCTCATATTTGTACAAATATGCAGGGGCTCAAGAAAAGTAGAATGGTACGGCTTGGGGAGATTGACCTACCCGTTGGAAACGGAGCACAGGTTGCTGCTGTTGTTGTAGGCGTTTTGACTCTCTCCTTGCCTTCTGGACTTCAATTAGAACTAGATAATTGCTTTTGTGTACCTTCACTTACAAAGAACATCATATCCATTCCTTGCCTAGCAAGAAAAGGATTTAAATTTGAAATAAATAAGAACTCCTGTTCTTTTTCATTTGCAAATATGTTCTATGGGAAGGGTACTTTGTGCAATGGTCTATATATCTTGGATATGGAAAGTTCTATATGTAACATAAGTAATAAAAGGACCAAACTGAGTGGTTCAGTTGGTGCTTTCCTATGGCACTGTCGATTAGCCCATATAAACAAGAATCGCATCCAACAACTCCATGCAAATGGATTGTTAGATTCAAGTTCCTTGGAGGAATTTGATACTTGTGAACCTTGTTTATTAGGAAAAATGACAAAAGTGCCCTTCACCAAAATTGGTGAGAGGGCAGGAGGTTTATTATATCTCATACATACTGATGTGTGTGGGCCTTTCAATAAGCAAGCCAGAGGAGGGAACAACTACTTCATTACCTTCACTGATGACTTCAGCAGGTATGGTTATGTCTACCTAATGAGACATAAATCTGAGTCCTTTGAGAAATTCAAGGAGTTCAAGAATGAAGTAGAGAACTAGCTTGGAAGATCCATTAAAGCTCTTCGATCAGATCGAGGTGGAGAGTACCTGAGTGGTGAGTTCTTTGACTATCTGAGAGAGTGTGGGATCATATCCCAACTCACTCCTCCTGGAACACCTCAATGGAATGGTGTGTCTGAAAGGAGAAATCGAACTTTGTTGGACATGGTTCGATCTATGATGAGTCATGCAACTCTACCTCCCTCATTCTGGGGGCATGCACTAGAGACAGCTTCTCTGATACTGAATAATGTTCCATCTAAGAGCGTCTCAAAGATTCCATACGAGGTGTGGAGTGGGAGACGCCCTAATCTCACCTTTATCAAAATCTGGGGATGTGAGGCTTATGTCAAACGTCAGGATTCTAGCAAGCTAGAACCTAGATCTGATAAATGTGTGTTTGTGGGGTATCCCAAGGAAACTAGAGGATACTACTTCTATGTCCCAACCGAGAACTAAGTTTTTGTTGCTCGGGGTGCTGTCTTTCTAGAGAAAGAATTTCTCATGAAAGAAGTCAGTGGGAGGAAGTTTGACTTGGATGAGCTCCAAGTGCAACCACAAGACATAGAGATGGAATCTAAGCCACCTGCACCGGTTGCTATACAACCAGAGGCTCAGACACAGGTCCCACGTAGATCTGGGAGGATTCGTCGTGCACCTGAGAGGTACGGGTCGTTGCCGACCCAACACGATGGGATCTTCGTCATTGAGGATGAACCCAGAACCTATGATGAGGCGGTCAGTGGACCGGACTCCGAGAAATGGCTTGACGCCATGCAATCCGAGATGGATTCCATGTCAGCTAACCAAGTCTGGGATTTGGTTGAGCTGCCTGATGGGGTAAAACCCATAGGATGTAAATGGGTCTTCAAGAAGAAAATAGACATGGATGGCAATATAGTTACCTATAAAGGTAGACTAGTGGCTAAAGGTTTTAAACAAGTTCACGGGGTGGACTATGATGAAACCTTCTTGCCAGTTGCCATGATCAAATCCATTCGGATACTGCTTGCTATAGCTGCATATCACGACTATGAGATATGGCAGATGGATGTGAAGACAGCGTTCCTTAATGGGAAGCTGACTGAGGATGTGTATATGTCACAACCTGATGGTTTCATCCATCCTGCAGAGGCTAGTAAGGTCTGCAGGCTAAAGAGATCCATTTATGGATTAAAGCAAGCATCTCGAAGTTGGAATCTTCGATTTGATGAAGACGTGAGAGATTATGGCTTTATCAAAAGTAAAGATGACACCTGTGTATACAGAAAATTCAGTGGGAGCTTGGTGATTTTTCTGGTCTTGTATGTCGATGACATACTGCTCATCGGAAACGACATCCCTAGTCTTCAAGCTGTGAATACATGGTTAGGGAAGTGTTTTGAGATGAAAGACTTAGGGGAGGCCGCCTATATTCTAGGCGTAAGGATCTACCGGGATAGATCCAAGAGGCTCCTGGCCCTGAGTTAGAGTACTTACATTGATAAGGTACTGGAGAGGTTCTACATGGAGCAATCCAAGAAAGGATACCTTCCAGTAAGACATGGACTTACTCTTTCAAAGAGCCAGTGTCCTACAACACAGGCTGAGAGGGATGACATGAGTCGAATTCCTTATGCTTCGGCAGTAGGATCGATCATGTATGCAATGTTGTGTACTAGACCAGATGTGGCATATGCTGTGAGCATAACCAGCCGATACCAAACCAATCCAGGTCTGCAGCACTGGGTGGCTGTAAAGAACATCCTAAAGTATCTGAGAAGAACTAAGGATCTGTTCTTGGTCTATGGGGGACAGGAAGAGCTCAGTATACAGGGCTACACTGATGCATCGTTCCAGTCTGACCCTGACGACTTTAGATCGCAAGCCGGCTATGTGTTCAAGATTAATGGAGGCGCTGTATGCTGGAAGAGCTTTAAGCAATCCACCATAGCAGATTCTACAACCGAGGCTGAGTATGTGGCCGCTTCTGAGGCAGCCAAGGAAGCAGTTTGGATAAGGAAGTTCTTATGTGATCTTCAGGTGGTTCCTAGTGCAATAGATCCCATTGAACTCTACTGTGACAACAATGGAGCAATTACACAAGCCAAGGAACCACGGTCTCATCAAAGATCCAAACACATACTCAGAAGATTTCACCTGATCAGAGAGATCATTGAAAGAGGTGATGTCAAGATTAGCAGAGTAGACACAGAGAACAATCTGACAGACCCATTGACCAAGGCTTTGGCGCAGCAGAAGCATGATGGTCACGCTAGAGATATGGGGTTGAGATTGCTCAACTTCTAGGTCTTAGTGCAAGTGGGAGATTGTTGGTGTATATGCCCTAGGACCTAGCTTTGGTCAACTTATGTACTACTTAACATTGATATTTTTATCATTCTGGCATTGTCGTTATCATTGTCTGTCTACACCTGCGATTGTGTACTTATATGATAATGTCCCTGGAGACAGATTGGATATGTGCTCAAATAATTATCCCCAGTCAATGTACCTTAGTGGATATGGGACAGCTATGGTACTTGTGAGACTGGTATGTGGGCTGGTTAGGCACAGGGTGCTAACGCAGACACATGGGTATATCAAGGGAGGATATACTGGATAGACCCGCTATAAGGCTATGACTTGGTGTCATGAGTTATCCTCATAAGTGACAGGAGATGCATTGATCCCTTGACTTGAGGTCATTGATCATTCTATATGGTTAGAGATTTGCTTTGATGCAACCTAACACCTCACCGTAGTTGGGAGGTCATAATGGTTGTCATTGAGCATGTCATGACCCATATGAGAAGGTCATTGGACAGACATAGGATTTGCCCCTTCCTTAGGGAAGTATGATATCCATGGAGCTCCTCTATGGTTCTATGACTGAAAGTGTATGGCCATACCCAGGTAAGAACCTGATTTAGTCATAGCCATGTGATTGGATGAAAACAAGTGGGGACACACTTGTCCAATCGGATATCAGTTCGGCAAAGAGACTGTAATGTATCTGTACCTAGTTGCGATAATGGGGATGTCGATGTCGATATCCATTCCAATGACCTGGGTAGCAGCGATGCACTGCTAGGTGCCACTCACTGTTTGTGGTGACCTTTGGTCAGCACTGCCAGCGTCAGAGGAACCTACAGGGTCGCACACCTTGATACTTGAGTTCTCGTATTGATCGGGAAGCCTTATGATCGAGTTATTGGATAACTCGGATCTAATTGGGAGATTTCATCAGCGCCAATGGGCCTGATGAGATGGAAGAATGTTATTGGAGCCAAACTTCATTTTTGGCAGGTTGACCCATATTTGACCATGGTTGGTCACATTTGGATTAGGGTTGCATTGGATTAGATCCAAGTGCTTAATCAACCCATGTAATGGAGTTTGGGCTAGCTCATTATCCAATGAGGCCCAATGACAAGTTCTCATGAAGAGATGAAAGGCTAAAAGGGTATAATGGGGAGAAACATGAACCATTAAGCGCCTAGGGGCATAATGGGGTCATGTTGGCGCCTTTGCTTCATTATGGAAGTAAAGGGCGCCTCCCCCTCTCTTCCTTGGATGGAATGAATGCCAATATGGCATTACTTGGGGCGCAAGGCAAGCCCTTGGCGCATTATGGAAATGTCATGGGATCTAAAAGGAATGGTTGAATGAGAATTATGGAAATGTCTTGGAGACTTTCCTTGTCTCAATCCTTCTCATCCTAGCCGCCCACTTGTCTTGATCCTAGCCTTTCATATATTGCCTCTTGCCCTATAAAAGAGCACCTAGCCAAGCCCTCTTGTAGAGATAATCAACCCTTGAAGGCGTGAACACAAGAGGAGGGCGAGTGCTAGGAGCAAAGGTGCATCTTCCTCCATAACTCCATAACCGCAAGCCTCTTCCTCCTTTCCTCTTGGCGCAAGGAGCTTTAGTGCTTGGCAGTTTGGAAAATCTTCCTTCTTCTCTTGGCGCATCCTCTCTCTTGGTGGCGCAAGTGAAGTAGAGTATCTCCCTAAGGCTTGGATCTTCTTCCTGAGGCTAGCACCGGGCGTGGAAGAAGAGAACTCAAGAGATCCGTGTGTGCGAGACTACAGAGGGCGCACACTTGGGCGCCTGCATCGGCATTGCTCTACATTGCTCTAAGGTATTTCCTAACTCATCGTGTCGACTCCCTTGCTTACGATCTTCACTGGTTTTTTGGGACCGGCCAGTTTCGGGGACATTCTTCCGCTGTGCAAAGAATGTATGTATGCTTGTAACTCTGAAAAATTTGTAAAATGTCCCCGGGGTTTCCCAACATGAGTCACATTCATTTGTGATATACATTCTGACATGGTCGTTGTTATGCCTTTTGTACATCTGCGTCATATGTACATTTGCATATACAATGTCCCTGGAGATAGATTCTATTTAATCTCAAAGAATAATCCCCGGTCAAGTGTCATAGTAGATAAGGGACAGCTATGATACAATTGAGACTGGTATATGCACTGGTTGAGCATGGGTTGCTAATGCAGGCATATGGGTATATCAAGGGAGATATACTGGATCAACCCACCGTGAGGATTTGACTTGGTCTCTCAGGTCAAATATCACAGCGACAGAAATTTACTCGTCCTGAACTTGAGGGCATTGATATCTTTATATGGTAAGAGATGTACTTTGATACAACCTAATGCTCTGCGTAACAGGGGAGTCATAACGGTTGTCATTGGGTATATCTTGAGCCATATGAGAGATTCAATGTGCAAATAGAGGATTTGCCCCTTCCTTGCGAGGAAGTTTGATGTCCATGGGCCCCTACATGGTGCATGACTAAAAGTGTGTGGCCACACCCAGGTTAAGCCTGAATAGAGTCATGACCATTGATGTTGGAATAAACAAGTGTGACACACTTGTCCGACTTGGATAATCAGCCTGGCAAAAGGACTAGAGTGTACATGTATCTTTGTCGCAGTTTTAGGGGATGTCGATGACGACTCCATTCCGAGGACTTGGGTAGCAATGATGTACTGCTAGGTGCCACTCATTGCTTGTGATGATGTAATCACTGCCAACGTCTGAGGAACCTACAGGGTCGCACACCTAGACACTCGAGATCCCGTATTGATCGAATTGCCTATGATCGAGTCATTTGGTTGATTCGAGTCAGTTTGGGAGTCCGATGCATCGCAGATGCATCTGATGAGTTGGAGATGATCTTTTGGGATGATGTTGCGTTTTGACTTCAGTTGACCCCGGTTGACCTTCGGGTGACCACATTTGACCTCAATGGACTAGGTTCAGTCAAGTGGTCAAATATTGGGTTTGTTGGTGTATATGCCCTAGGACCTAGTTTTGGTCCACTCATGTACTACTTGACTTTGATATTTATATCATTCTGGCATTGTCGTTATCTATGTTTGTTTACATCTACGCACATGTACTAACATGATAATGTCCCTAGAGATAGATTGGATCTGTGCTCGAACTATAGTACCCAGTCGATATACCTTAGTGGATATGGGACAACTATGGTACTTGTGAGACTGGTATATGGGCTGGTTAGGCACGTGGTGCTAACGCATACATGTGGGTATATCAGTGGTGGATATACTAGACCGACCCGCTGTGAGGCTATGACTTGGTGTCATGAGTTATCCTCACAAGTGACAGGAGATGCATTGATCCCTTGACCTGAGGTCATTGACCATTCTATATGGTTAGGGACTTGCTTTGATACAACCTAACACCTCGCCGTAGTTGGGAGGTAATAACGGTTGTCATTGAGCATGTCACGACCCATATGAGAAGATCAATGGACAGACACAGGATTTGCCCCTTCCTAAGGGAAGTATGATATCCATGGAGCTCCTCTATGGTTCTATGACTGAAAGTGTATGTCCATACCCAGGTGAGAACCTGATTTAGTCATAACCATGTGATTGGGTGAAAACAAGTGGTGACACACTTGTCCAATCGGATATCAGTTCGGCAAAGAGACTGTAATGCATCTGTACCTGGTTGCAATGATGGGGATGTCGATGTGGATATCCATTCCAATGGCCTGGGTAGTAGCGATGCACTGCTAGGTGCCACTCACTGCTTGTGGTGACCTTTGGTCAGCACTGCCTGCATCAGAGGAACCTACAGGGTCGCACACCTTGATACTTGAGTTCTCGTATTGATCGGGAAGCCTTATGATTGAGTTATTGGATAACTCGGATCTATTTGAGAGATTTCATCAGCGCCAATGGGCCTAATGAGATGGAAGAATGTTATTGGAGCCAAACTTCTTTTTTGGCAGGTTGACCCGTATTTGACCATGGTTGGCCACATTTGGATTAGGGTTGCATTGGATTGGATCCAAGTGCTTAATCAACCCATGTAATGAAGTTCGGGCTAGCTCGTTATCCAATGAGGCCCAATAACAACTTCTCATGAAGTGAGAAAAGGCTAAAAGGGTATAATGGGGACAAAACTTCTCCCCTAGGCGCCTTGGACATAATGGGGAGAAGTGGCGCAATTTGCTTCATTAGGAAGCTTTAGGCGCCTTGCCCCTCTACCTTGGATGGTATGCTTGCTTCTATGGCAAGTCTTGGGGCTGATATGGGTTGGTAGACTTCTTTGGAAGGTCTCATGCGCATATGGATAATTAGGAGAGATTTATGGTAAAGTCTTGGAGACTTTCCTTACCTCAAACCCTAATTACTCCCTCCCCTTTACCCTAGCCGCCTCCTCCTTTGAGAATTGCGCCCACACCCTATTATTGCTGCCCCCTCTTGCCTCTCTATATATACATGGGTATATGCGAGAGCAAAAGTTGATTTTGGCGTGAGCAAGAATTAGAAGGGCAAAGAGGGAGGCTTTGGCGAAAGTCTTTTCTTCCATCTTCATCCTAACCGCAAGTCTCTTCTATCCTTCTTCTCTTGGAGCAAGGAGGGATAGGACTTGATGTCTTCACCCTCTTGCCTCTTATCTTGGCGCATCTTCTCTAGGAGTTGGCGCATGTAAGGATGAGGAGTTGAAGACATGGCGGCAACATCTCCATCTTTCTTCTTCATTGGCGCTTCTACTTTGGAAGTGGCGCAAGGGTTGAAGAAAGTGCACGAAGGCTTGGATCTTCTTCCCGAGGCTAGCACCGGGCGTGGAAGAAGAGGACTCGAGGCATCCGTGTGTGTGAGACTGCAGAGGGCGCACGCTTGGGCGCCTATCATGACATCGACCTCATCTCGCTCTAAGGTATTTTCTAACTCATCGTGTCGACTCTCTTGCTTGCGATTTTCACTGGGTTTTTGGTACCGGCCTATTTCGGGGATATTGCTTCCGATGTGCAATGTATTTTGTAATCTCTATCTCTGAAAATTGTAAAATATCCCCGGGGTTTCCCAACAGTGGTATCAGAGCGACTTGCAAGACTTGAACGATGTTTTACGCTTTTCTTTCATGCTCACATGCCATATCTCTATTTTTGTCAATAGCATGATGCATGGCAAACGATTTTTCCTAAGTAGGAAAAAGTTAGGGTTTCTTGTTTATATCATCCTCTCAATCTCTTTTGGATTTTTGGACTATTTTTCTTGTTTGATTTAAAGATCAAAGGCGCATGTAATTTTGTCAAGTAGGACCGGCATTGTGTCTTCGGACTGGCCAAGTCTCTTGATCTGACAAAATTGCCAGCTGAAAGGATCTCTGAAATCATCATGAAAAATAAATCGCAATTAACTAAATGATTTGTGAGAAGAAGATTAGGAAAAGAGACTAGTTTTATGAAAAAGTAAAATTTCAGATTTTATGTTTTTCATGTGCATGTAGAATTGCTTGAGTAAATACCTTGATTGTGCATGATGTTGTGATCATTAGTCAAGCCCCCTTTGCATGCCTGTGATGTATCCTTGTGAGGCCTGCGTGCCGCTTTTCTCTTTTCTTTCAACTAAAAAGAGGATTAGGGTGGCGCATGTACTTGGAGCTTGGCGCATGCATGAAGCTTGCACACCTTGGATGGTGGCGCAACAAGCATCAAAGGAAGAGACGCAAGCTTGCTTAGTAGCGCAAGTTAGGCATGGCCGAACCCTTGGGTTTGAGAGCTAGCTAACTTGGCTTCTTGCATGGTGGCGCATCTTCCTTGGAGGAAGACCAAGGCATTGGCCAAACCTTTGGGGTCTACCCTTAAGGTTTGAGAGCTAAACTATGAGAGAAGGACCTTGAAGCCAACCTTGAAGTTCAAGCTAGAGGTCGGCTAGGCTAGGTGTAGTTTTTGGGGCTTGAGTTCTAGGACAAGAGTTGAACCTCTTTCATGGCATGGGTTGGTTCAATGTCTTGAATAGGATATGATCACATCATTCTTTACTGCTTTTATTATTATCTGCAGAAGCATGCCTGTAATGTTTTATCGTTATGTTATCACCATAGGATTGCATGCCTGTAATGATAGACATAAGATAAAACTGAGATGATGAGACCTTAAACAAAAACCCTCAATTAAAATATCAAGTCTAGTAAGCCTTCTAACGCGTAGCCCTCACTAAGCTATCGATCAGTGGAATTGTGAATTATTTCCCACCCTCGTGGGACACACCCACTTATCTTTAGAAAGTGTGTGGTGACAATGGTTTCCCCAGTCCAGTTTTAACCTGGGCGTGCCTTCGCAAGGAAACTCGTTGGCCCTGGGCATAGCGGTTAGGAATGGACTTGACTAGATTTTTATGTGTGCTAGGCACATGATGAAACTCTAGAGGCATCGTTGAGAGGTTAGGGTTTCATGCTGTATCTAGCCCTCGCTGGACATGAAATGCCTGGACTGTCTCAATAAGGGGAATTGCTTTGAGCAATCGGCCGGCGGGCCCACCTTAGGAAACATGGGTCACTTTGTGCATCTCATCCCACCCTCGTGGGACGCGAAGCCCTGTGCGGAATGAGGATCTCATCTCACTAGGAAATCTTGGATTTCTCGATTGACTTTGTGGGTTGTCAATTCGATTAAAATAGTGGGAGCCATGGTCATTTAAAATAAGTCCAGTTTGAATGACTCGAAGTAGTACTAATCTGCTGTTTCTTGGTTGTTGTAGAACAATGGCTATGAATAATAGCAATTGGTCACTGCGATCAATCCTGGAAAGGGATAAGTTGGTTGGATCCAACTTACTGGATTGGTATATGAACTTGAGAATTGTGCTCAAGCTCGAAAGGAAGCTTTATGTCCTTGAGCGTCTTTTTCCTGAGCCACTTCCATGCTCGGCCTCAGCGGCTGAGAGGGATGCTTATGATAAGCATCAGGTTGGTACTTTGGAGGTTGCTGACCAACATGTCACCTGAATTTAGAGGGTGATATGAATCGAAGAGTGCCTCTGAAATTATTTTAAGGCAGCTCTTTGATGAATTGGTTGAGCTCAATCCTCCTAAAGTTGATATTTAGTGTGTTGAGCCGAAAGGCTTGACCAAGGAACTAAAATAAAAGATGGATATGATCAGGTGCTATTCATGTGGAGGGCCACCTCACATGTTGAAGGACATGTTGCAACTTCAGAATGAGGAGAAGAAAGGCAAGGCCTTGTCTTCATGCTCAGGTATTTATATTACCAAAGTCAATATTTCTACTCCTATGACATGGGTATTGGATACCGCATGTGGAGCTCATATTTGTACAAATATGCAAGGGCTCAGAAAGGGTAGATCGGTAAGGCCTAGAGAGATTGACCTACGGATAGGTAACAGGGCACAAGTTGCTATTGTTGCTGTAGGAGTTTCTCTCCCTGCCTTCTGGACTTCAGTTAAAGCTAGACAATTGCTATTATGTACCTTCTCTTACCTAAAAGAGAACTTATGTTCTTTTTCTTTTGCAAACATGTTTTATGGGAAGGGTACATTGTGCGATGGTCCGCATGTCTTGGACATGGATAGCTCTATTTGTAACATAAATAATAAAAGGACCAAACTGAGTGGTTCAGTTGGTGCTTTCCTACGGCATTGTCGATTAGCCCATATAAACAAGAATCGCATTCGACAACTCCATGCAAATGGGTTGTTGGATTCGAGTTCCTTGGAGGAACTTGTTACATATGAGCCTTGTTTATTAGGGAGATTGACAAAGGCGCCCTTCACCGAGAATGGTGAGAGGGCAGGAGGTTTATTATATCTCATACATACTGATGTGTGTGGGCCTTTTAATAAACAAGCCAGAGGAGGGTACAACTACTTCATCACATTTACTGATGACTTCAGTAGATATGGGTATGTCTATCTGATGAGACATAAGTCTGAATCCTTTGAGAAATTTAAGGAGTTTAGACATGAAGTAGAGAACCAGCTTGGTAAATCCATGAAGGCTCTTCGATCAGATTGTGGTGGAGAGTACCTGAGCGGTGAGTTCTTTAACTATCTGAGAGAGTGTGGGATCATATCCCAACTCACTCCTCCTGGAACACCTCAATGGAATGGTGTGTCTAAAAGGAGAAATCGAACTTTGTTGGACATGGTTCGATGTATGATGAGTCATGCAACTCTACCTCCCTCATTCTGGGGACATGCACTTGAGACAGCTTCTCTAATACTGAATAATGTTCCATCTAAGAGTGTCTCTGTTGGGGTATGCCCTTAAGGCTAATGTTTGAGGCCTTGGGTTGTTATCAGTATCATGTATAAACTCTATGTTTATAAAGGCAATGGTTGTTATTCAGGTTGTTGCATTATCTGCTGTCATAAGTATACTTCTGAATAATGTCTCAATGCTGTTCAGCTAGGCTGACATGCAGTATTGTCCTTAGTCGAGATATCTTGGTGAACATGAGACAGCCTTGATATGATTGAGACTAATATGTGTTCTAATCTTATAGGATGCTTTGAGCATGGAATAAGATGTAGCTCATAGGTACATTGGATGTACTGGACAGACCCTACTTAGGATATTCAATTGCTTGTCACAATGTGAATAATCCTTATATGCAAGCAAGTGGCATATTTCCTCTGACTTGAGATCACTTGTGTTTCTAAATGACGATTGGCATTGTCTTGAGGTAGTTCAATATCATTTGAAACATAATGGTTATAGACTATCTTGGATAATGAGCATGAGTCATGTTAGGGCGCTAGTGATAGATATAGGATTGCCTTCTCCTTGATTGGAGTGTGATGTTCTAAAGGGGCCCCCTTGTATGAGATGGTTGAGAAAGTGTATGGCCATACCCAGATGACTATGTTCATCTGATCTAACCAATCTCATCATATTGGAATTAGAGGCTTGACACGCTTGTCCAATAAGAACATCAAGTGGCAAAGGAAATACATATGTCAAGTGACTTGGGTTCACACTTGTGCTGTGGTTTGGGTGTAGTCTTGGAAGACTCTTTCCTTTATATCGGGAGACAGTGATGTGTTGCTAGATACCCCTCTCTGTTCGTGATAACGTAAGTTATCGTTACCGACATTTAAAGGAAACCCTTAGGGTCGCACAATTTGATGATACGGCTTACTTATGTCAGATCGTGTGGACTGAATTGTTTTGGTTCAGTTTAAAGGAGTTTAAACTCTGATTGGAAGTGAGATCTGGTCTGATCATGTTTGATTGATTAGGGCTTGAGATCGGTAAGCTTCGATCGAGAGAATTGATGTTAGATCGATGAGATCAAGAGCATCAAGAGATGTGTGGTTAGATCTTGAGCCATTTGGTTTGATAAGATCTGAACCAATGCTGGTTTGATTTGGTCTTTGAACCAAATGCATGTGAACCGAATTGATTTGAACCGGTTCACTTATGTGAACGCATGGTTCAAAGAGAAGAGGAGTGATCGATGGATTTAAGTGGAGTTATGAACTTTCTATATTTAGAAGACGTTTTCTTTGAGAAAACGTCTCCACGTTCGAACGCCAACTTGGTCCTCTTGCCTCTTCTCCTCTCGTGGGTTGTCATCATGCCAAGAGAAGGATTCGGCCTAGCAAAGAGATCATCTCATCTTCCCTTCAAGCGATCAAGAGACTTGGAGATCCTTGGTAGCACAAGGAACGACAAGAAGAAAGTCATTTCTCATCTTGTGTGCGGCACCTTTGGAGGAGAGCCACATCGCCCTCTAGCTTCCAAGGCACCATCCAAGCAATGGCTATGGTATGATCCCTTGTCGATCTTTGCAATCTTTTAACAAGTTGATCTTATGTTCATGCATGCGATCTTAGAAACCCTAGCTTCCGCTTTGCGATAAATTATATATGTGCGCCTATTAGGGTTTCGCCCCCTTAGAAACATTCAGTCTCAAAGATTACATACGAGGTATGGAGTGGGAGACGCCCTAATCTCACTTTTATTAGGATCTAGAGATGTAAGGCTTATGTCAAACGTCAGGATTCTAGCAAGCTAGAACCTAGATCTGATAAGTGTATGTTTGTGGGGTACCCTAAGGAGACTAAGGGTTACTACTTCTATGTTCCCACCGAGAACAAAGTTTTTGTTGTTCAGGGTGCTGTCTTTCTAGAGAAAGAATTTCTCATGAAAGAAGTTAGTGGGAGGAAGTTTGACTTGGATGAGGACCAAGTGCAACCACAAGACAAAGAGATGGAATCTGAGCCACCTGCACCGGTTGCTGTACAACCTGAGGCTCAGACACAGGTCCCATGTAGGTCTGGGAGGATTCGTCGTGCAACTGAAAGGTACGGGTCGCTGCCGACCCAACACGATGGAATCTTCATCATTGAGGATGAACCCAGAACCTATGATGAGGCGGTCAGTGGACCGGACTCCGAGAGATGGCTTGACGCCATGCGATCCGAGATGGATTCCATGTCGGCTAACCAAGTCTGGGATTTGGTTGAGCTGCCTGATGGGGTAAAACCCATAGGGTGTAAATGGGTCTTCAAGAGGAAGACAGACATGGATGGCAATATAGTTACCTATAAGGGTAGACTAGTGGCTAAAGGATTCAAACAAGTCCACGGGGTGGACTATGATGAAACCTTCTCGCCAGTTGTCATGATCAAATTCATTCGGATTCTGCTTGCTATAGCTGCATATCATGACTATGAGATATGGCAGATGGATGTGAAGACAGCGTTCCTTAACGGGAAGCTGACAGAGGATGTGTATATGTCACAACCTGATGGCTTCATCCATCCTGCAAAGGCTAGTAAGGTCTGCAGGCTAAAGAAATCCATTTATGGATTAAAGCAAGCGTCTCGAAGTTGGAATCTTCGGTTTGATGAAGCTGTGTGAGATTATGGCTTTATCAAAAGTGAAGATGACGCCTGTATATACAGAAAATTCAGTGGGAGCTTGGTGACTTTTCTGGTCATGTATGTTGATAACATACTGCTCATCGGAAATGACATCCCTAGTCTTCAAGCTGTGAAGACATGGTAAGGGAAGTGTTTCGAGATGAAAGACTTAGGGGAGGCCGCCTACATTCTAGGCATGAGGATCTACCGGGATAGATCCAAGAGGCTCTTGGCCCTTAGTCAGAGTACCTACATTGATAAGGTCCTGGAGAGGTTTAACTTGGAGCAATCCAAGAAAGGATACCTTCCAGTGAGACATGGCCTTACTCTCTCAAAGAGCTAGTGTCCTACAACACAGGCTGAGAGGGATAACATGAGTCGAATTCCCTATGCTTCGACAGTGGGATCAATCATGCAATGCTGTGTACTAGACCAGATGTGGCTTATGCTGTAAGCATAACCAATTGATACCAATCCAATCCAGGTCTGCAGAATTGGTGTTGGTGTATATGCCCTGCAGACCAATGTATGGACATGGTCAGGCATTGTTTGAAAGTACTTTGATAGAATTATTAAAGGCATGGTCGTTATTATGCAGACTGCTCTACCTGCATAGATGTATTGAGTTGCATATATAATGTCCCAGGAGTTTGGATTGGATCCATTCTCACAAGCTATCCCCAGTCAAGGTACCTTAGTAGATATGGGACAGCTTTGGTACATGTGAGACTGGTGTATGGGCTGGTTAAGTGCGGGGCACAGTAACGCAGACATACAGGTGCATTGGATGCACTGGAGTGATCCACCGTGAGGATTGACTTGTCTAGTCAACAAGTCAATCTCACATGCAAGAGGTTTTTGCATTGATCCTTAGACTTGAGGTATTCATGCCTAGATCTGATGATAGGTATGCTTTAATACAGTCTTACGTCTCTCCGTAATTGGGAGATCAAAACGACTGTCATTGGGCATGTCATAAATCATGTAGAGGCATGGATGACTAATAGTAGGATTTGCCCCTTCCATATTGGAAGCATGATATCCACCTCGGGGCGCCCCACCTTATTGGTGCATGACAGGAAAGTGTAGGCCACACTTGTTGAGTCATGACCAGTGCATTGGATAATAAACTTGAGACTAATCCAATGGCAGGATATCAGTTCAGGCAAAGGAATCTATAATGCAATGGGAATCCTCGTTGCTTGTTAGGAGTTGTTGCCACAATGACTTTAGTCCTATGACATGGGTAGTAGTGATGTGTTGCTAGATACCCCTAACTACTTATGATGTTTACATCATTGCCATCGTCATATGGATCCTACGGGGTCACACGCAATAGACTCTTGACGTTGCTTTAATCAGAAGCCTAAGGATCAAGTTATTGGATAACTTGGATCCATTTGGAAGATTTCATCAGCGCCAATGGGCCTGATGAGTTGGAAGAAAGTTATTGGAGCCAAACTTCATTTTTGGCAGGTTGACCCGAAATTGACCTAGATTGGTCACATTTGGATTAGGGTTGCATTGGATTGGATCCAATGGCTTAATCAACCCATGCCATGAAGTTTGGGCTAGCTCATTATCTAATGAGGCCCAATAATTAGTTATCATGAAGAAGTATAAGCAAATAAGGGTATAATGGGGAAGAGTTACACCCCATTGGCGCCAAGGGCATAATAGGGTGAAGTGGGCGCATGTTGCTTCATAAGGAAGCATTAGGCGCCTCCCCCTTTGCTCCTTGGATGGAATACTTGCCTCTAAGGCAAGTCTTGGGGCTGATATGGCTTGAGAACTTTTATGGGAAGTTCTTGAGCGCATATAGATAATAGGGTGAGGAATATGGTAATGTCTTGGAGACTTACCTTACCTCAAACCCTAATTTCTCCCAAGAAACCACCCTAGCCGAATTCTTCATGAAAGTTGCGCCTAGCCCTTCTTCATTGGATGGAATGCGTGCCCATAAGGTATGCTTTGGGCTGATATGGCCATTGGGCAAATTAGGATAGGTTGAATGAGGTTTATGGTAAAGTCTTGGAGACTTTCCTTACCTCAAGACTCCCTTATCCTAGCCGCCCACTTGGCATGATCCTAGCCATTGCCCTTGCCGCCTCTAGTCCTATTTATAGGACTCATTGTCGCCCTCTCATGATGATGAATGCTTGGAGACGTGAGCACAAATAGAGGGGCAAGAGCAAAGCAAAGGGCGACAACATCAAAGTGGTGCAACTCTTCTTCTAGTGGCCGCAAGTCTTCTCCTTCCTCTCCTCTTGGCGTGACTTGGAGAAGGACTTGGTGGCGTGAGCTCCACTTCATCTTCCTCAAAGCCGAAGTGCTTCTTCTTCCTCTTCACTTGGAGTAAAGAGAATAAGAAGATGGCGGCATCTTCCTTTCCTCTTGTCGCATGAACCTTGGAGGTGACGCAAGAAGAGTGAAGAAGAACCCTAAGGCCTGATTCTCTTCCCGAGGCTAGCACCAAGCGTGGAAGGGAGCAACCATCAAGGAATCGACGCGTGGATACTTGTAGAGGGCGAACACTTGGGCGCCTTCAGCATGGCTTCGACATCTAGACAAGCAAAAGAGGTACATCTCTATCACATCCTTGTGTTATCTCACTCGCATGGATCCTTGGGATTGGAATGTGTTTCGGGTGTAATGCTTCTTCCGCTGCGTCCTGGGACTGCAAAAATTTAAAATTACACCCGGCATTCCCTAACAGTGGTATCAGAGCTACTTGCGAGAAACACAAGGTGTACGTTTGCTTGTGTGAAAAATTTTTGGAAAATTTTTCTTTCTATCCATGCGCGTTTCACGTAGAAAGCGTTTTCATCCAAACCTCTCTTCTCAACTTTGTGGCCGAAATTTGGATCTTGGTTATGGTTGATTTAAGACCAAAGGCGCACGTGGTTTTGTCAAGTAGGACGGGCATTGTGTCTTCGGACTGGCCGGGTCTCTTGATCTGACAAAACTGCCAGCCGATAGGGTCCATGAAATCATCCTAAAACTTGATCTAAATTTTAGCACAAAAATTGGTTAAGATAGTGTTTGGATGGAGTTGGCGCATAAGGGACTAAAAATTTGATTTTCACGGATTTTCAAATTTAACATGCGCCACTTGATTGGGTTGATATGGTCATAGCGAGTGCCCTCCTGTGTTGTGATGTGGAAGCATGTTTCCACCTGTGATGAATGCTTGTAAAATCTTCCCACCACCTGCGTGTGGTTCTTCCCCTTCTTGATGTAAAATTTTTCATCTTTCTTTAGAATAGATATAGAATCGTTTACATAAGATAGGTTCATCAAAAACAACAAGGAGCCTTCTTCAATCGAAGTCAGAAGTGGCGCCAGCTTTGGAAGCATGGTGATGGACTTGCGGCTGAAGGAAGGACACATGCATTCGGCTTCTGGCATGGGCTGATTTGCTCTAGGGACTCGCAACCCTTGGATGCGCGATAACATGTCACATGGCTCGTGACAAGTTATGTGTATGAAAAGGGCTATGACCATATCAACCAAACTAGCATGCCTGTGATGGTTTATTATTCTGTCCATAGCATGCCTGTGATGTTTTTCCTTTGCTGCCATAACCATAGGAAAACTGCATGCTAGAAAAGAATAAAATGAACATGCAAAAACTCTCATTGAAATATCAAGTCAATAGCCTTCTAACGCGTAGCCCTCATCAAACTATCGATCGGTGGTGTTGTGAACTGTTTCCCACCCTCGTGGGACACACCCACTTATCTTTAGAAGGTGTGCGGTGACAATGATTTCCCCAGTCCAGTTTTAACCTGGGCGTGCCTTCGCAAGGAAATTCGTTGGCCTTGGGCATAACGGTAAGGACCAGACTTGACTAGTTTTTCATATGTCACTGACATAATGAATCACTAGAGGCAGCTGTTGAGAGGATAGGGTTCTGTGTTGTATCCAGCCCTCGCTGGACACAGGGCGCCTAGTCTGTCTTAACTAAGAGGAATTGTGCGCGGCACAATTGGCTGGCATGCCTACCTAAGGAAGCATGAGACTCTCTGTGCATCTCAACTCACCCTCGTGAGTCGCGGAGACCTCGTGTGAAATTAGGATCCTACTCACGTATTTCCAAGTTGAGTTTTGAGAGTTATCAACTCGTTAAGGAAATAGTGGGAGTATAGCATTTAATTTAAAGTCCTTGTTAAATGCTTTATCATAGTACTTATTTTTCTGATTTGCTTATTGTAGATGATTCCATCTCCTGAACCTAGATTGAAACTTCTTAAAAATAAACTGGATGGAACAAATTGGACAAGATGGTTCAGACTTTTGTCCAAACTTATAGAACATGAGAATATGGTCTATCTTCTTGAAAGACCTCCAACCCAGCCCTGTATATATTTTTGTACAGAGTGGGAGTGGAATGTCTATCTTGAACATTGTGTGGACAGTGAACATTACACTGCTCTTATTTTGAGGTGCATGACCCCTGAGGTCCAGGTTGAGTGTGATGAGATGGGGATTTATGATATGATCATACATCTTCGACGTCTCTTCACACCAGGCACTTCAAATAGTAATAAAGAGAGTGTTGTTGGATCTTCTGGGTATTTGCCTGAATCCAGGAATGACTATGGTTCCGTATCTTCGAAGCTAAAACTTCGGAAGACTGGGAATGCATGGAAATTTCAGGATGGATTAAGGCCAAGGAAGAGCATGGCACAAAAGAAGGGATGTTATCCATCTGCTTCAGGTATTGTGTTACTGAGGTCTTTATGTCTACTTCTTATTCATGGGTACTGGGTACCGCATGAGGAGCTTACATATGTTTTTCATATGCAGGAGCTCAAAAGAAGTAGGACAATAAGGCTTGGTGGGATCGACTTTCGAGTAAGGGACGGAGCATTGGATGCTGCTGTTGATGTCATCTCACTGCCTTGGAGACTTTATCTAGAACTTTGCTGTTATGTACTAGCTTAGAACATTATGTCCATTATTTTGAATGGATTTTCAGTTTGAAATAAATTGGTATTTCTTTAAATCTGGAATGTTCTATAGTAGTAGTACAATTGATAATAGCTTGTAGTTCTATGTGTAACACTGAATAGATCAAATCCAATGATTCAATCAATACCATCTCTTTGCATTGTCTCTTGGGCCATAAGACAAAAGCCACATCCAAAAGTCCATGGACTATTGGGATCATTATCCTTTAAGGGTTATGATATATGTGAGCCTTGTCTAATGGAGAAGATGACAGATGCTACCTTCATTTAGGAAGAAGAGAGAGGTTAGTTGCCTGTTGGATCTAGTGCACAGCAATGTGTGTAGACCCATGGAGACAAGCACTAAGTGGTATACTTCATTAAGTTGGGATATGACATATCCAACACGCAACTTTGGAGAAATCCAAGAAGTTAAGAAATGAAGTATAGAATCGAATTGGAGAATCTATTAAAACCCTTTGATTGGATCAAAGTAGGAAGTAAAGAATTTGATGACTATCTTGAGGAGTGTGGGGTTGTCTCACAGCTTACTTGGAACACCACAACTGTGTGGTGAAATTCAAAGAAAGAAAAGGGAACACATTGGAAGTGGTTCCTGTTGGGGTATGCCCTTAAGGCTAATGTTTGAGGCCTTTGGGATTGTATCAGTATCATGTAATAAACTCTTGTGTTTATAAAGGCATGGTTATTATTCAGGTTGTTACCTTGTCTGCTGTAATAAGTGTACTACTGGATAATGTCTCAAAGCTGTTCAGCTAGGCTGACATGCTATATGTCCTTAGTCGAGATATCTTGGTGAACATGAGACAGCCTTGATATAGTTAAGACTAATATGTGCTCTAATCTTATAGGATGCTTCGAGCATGGAATAAGATGTAGACTCATGGGTACATTGGATGTACTGGACAGACCCTACTAGGATATTCAATTGTTTGTCACAATGTGAATAATCCTTGATTGCAACAAGTGGCACATGTCCTTTGACTTGAGATCACTTGTGTTTCTAAATGATGATTGTCATTGTTTTGAGGTAGTTCAATATCATTTGAAACATAATGGTTATAGACTATTTTGGATAATGATCATGAGTCAGGTTAGGGCACTAGTGATAGATAGAGGATTGCCGTCTCCTTGTTGAAGGAGTGAGGTGTTCTATAGGGGCCCCCTAGATGAGATGATTGAGAAAGTGTATGGCCATACCCAGGTGACTATGTTCATCTGATCTAATCATGCTCGTCATATTGGAGTCACAGGCTTGACACGCTTGTCCAATAAGAACATCCAGTGGCAAAGGATACATGCATGCCTAGTGAAGTAGATTCACACTTGTGCTATGGTTTGGGTGTAGTCTTGGAAGACTCTTTTCTTTATATCGGGAGACAGTGATGTGTTGCTAGATACCCCTCACTGATCGTGATAATATAAGTTATCATTACCGACATTTAAAGGAAACCCTTAGGATCGCACAATTTGATGATATGGCTTACTAAAGTCAGATCGTGTGGACTGGATTGTTTTGATTCAGTTTAAAGGAGTTTAAACTCTGATTGTAAGTGAGATCCAGTCTGATCATGTTTGATTGATTAGGGCTTGAGATCGGTAAGCTTCGATCGAGAGGTTTGATGCTAGATCGGTGAGATCAAGAGCATCATGAGATGAACGGTTAGATTGGAAACCTTAGGGTTTAGTTGATCTAGACCGATTGGCTTGGGCTGGCTTGGTTTGGCTTTTGGACCGAACACATTTACTTTGAATCGGTTCAAGAGCTTGAACGTAAGGTTCATTGTTTTGGCGTTTTGATCGATTGAGAGATCATGAACGCATGGCTTAATGGATTTTCCTATTTTGGAAAGTCATTTAGCGCATGTTCCCGGGAACGCCAAATGACTTGAACGCTCCATTCAACTCTCGTCTCCTTGCTCTTGCTTGACGAGACTTTGGTGTGAAGAAGGCGAGGTCTTGGTGGAGGTTCGAAAAGCCTAGACATCATCTCTCATTTCCTTACCATACGAGAGGGACCCTTGAAGGACCTTGCTAGCACAAGGGTCTCCAAGGAGCTAGCACATCATCTTGTGTGCGTCAACTAGGGAGAAGATCCCTTTCGATCTTTCTCTTCCAAGTCGCCATCTTCCTCATGGCTTTGGTATGGATCTAAACTTCATCAAGTTGATCATATTATCTTGCTAAGATCCATGAAAAACCCTTGCTTCCGCTTGCAATTTTATGCGCCACCCTTAAGGGTTTTTCGCCCCCCTCTTGAAAGGGGTTTCATCTGCTTGCGCTCCCCCTTGAAGGGGACTCTTCAATTGGTATCAGAGTGTTGGGGTATGCCCTTAAGGCTAATGTTTGAGGCCTATGGGAATGTATCTGTATCATGTAATAAACTGTTATGTTTATAAAGGCATGGTTGTTATTCAGTTAGCTACATTGTCTGCTGCAATATATGTTCTTCTGAATAATGTCTCAAAGCTGTTCAGCTGGGCTGACAAGCTTTTATGTCCTTAGTCGATGTATCTTGGTGAACATGAGACAGCCTCGATATGGTTAAGACTAATATGTGTTCTAATCTTATAGGATGCTTCGAGCATGGAACAAGATGTAGACTCATGGGTGCATGGGATGTACTGGACAGACCCTACTAGGATGTTCAGTTGTTTGTCACAACGTGAATATTCCTTGTATAAGACAAGTGGCACATTTCCTCTGACTTGAGATCACTTGTGTTTCCTAAATGATGATTGTCATTATTTTGAGTTAGTTCAATATCATTTGAAACATAATGATTATAGACTATCTTGGATGGTGAGCTTGAGTCAGGTTAGGGCACTAGTGATAGACACAGGATTGCCGTCTCCTTGTTTAAGGAGTGTGATGTTCTAAAGGGGCCCCCTGGATGAGATGATTGAGAGAGTGTATGGCCATACCCAGGTGACAGTGTTCATCTGATCTAATCATGCTCATCATATTGGAGTTACGAGCTTGACAGGCTTGTCCAATAAGAACATCCAGTGGCAAAGGAAATATGTATGCTTTGTGAAGTCGATTCACACTTGTGCTGTTTTTGGGTGTAGTCTTGGAAGACTCTTTCCTTTATATCGGGAGACAGTGATGTGTTGCTAGATACCCCTCACTGATCGTGATAATGAGAGTTATCGTTACCGACATTTAAAGGAAACCCTCAGGGTCGCACAATTTGATGATATGGCTTACTTAAGTCAGATCGTGTGGACTGAATTGTTCGGGTTCAGTTTAAAGGGATTTAAGCTCTGATTGTGAGTGAGATCTGGTCTGATCATGTTTGATTGATTAGGGCTAGGGATCGGTAAGCTTCGATCGGGAGATTGGATGCTAGATCATTGAGATCAGGAGCATCAAAAGATCAACGGTCAGATCAAGCACCTTAGGGTTTAATGTGATCTGGACTAATTGCTTGGGTTATTTGGTCTTGAACCAAACCAAAATGAACCAGCTCATTGGTTGAGCGTATGGTTCACTTTAAGAGAGATTTGCGATTGGGTAAACCCATGATCGCAAGTGGAAGTATGGTTTTCTATTATTAGAAAACATGTCACTTACGTGACCACGTTCCGTGTGGACTCTCTTCACGCTTCCCTCTCGCCCTATTGTCGCCGCTCGGGGTTGTCCTTGAGACGTTCGCTTGTGGAGAAGTGGTGGTCGACATTGGGGAGAGGTTTTCGCCAAGCAAGGAGATCTTCATCCCTTCATACGACAAGCACTTCTTGGAGCCTTGCTAGCACAAGTTGCACCAAGAGAGTAGGCGGCTTCCTCATCTTGTGTGCGAAACTTAGGAGAAGTTCTCGATTGATCTTTCCTTCCAAGGCGCCATCCTCTAATGGCTATGGTATGAATTGCATCTTCTTCTATTATGTTTTAAGGTTGATCACATAATGCATGCGCAATGATTCTTTGAAGCCCTTCCGTCCGCTGCATGTTATAATTTGCGCCACTTTAGGGTTTTCGCTCCCCCTAGAAGGGGACCCCCCTTACATGTTAAGGGGTACTTTCAAATTGGTATCAGAGCGAGTTAATCGCATGCTTATTTGATTGCTTTGTTTCGGTGATCCTTGAATGAAGATGCATGCTTAGATCTATCATGCGTAATTTTTCATATTAACTTGTTTCATGCCGAAACCAAAGTTATGTTTTAATTGCGCATATGTGTTGAAATGTTGGCGCTTAATGTATGTTTTTCTTCAAAAATATTACTTGCGCGTTTTCACCTTAGATCTAAGCCGCCTACAGTAAACCCTTAGACGGGTTACTAGGGTTGAAGTCAACCCCTAGGTTAGATCCGACCAGTCTGATCAGTTCATCTGACAGCCTGAATGGGTCGACCAGATAGCACCTTGGCGCAAGCCTATGGTGGCTATAGGTCGACTGCAGACAGGTGTGTAGCGATGTCTGATTGAGACGACCAATGAACGCACCTGAGTTAGGCCCGGGGTCACGCCCGCTTGCCAGATCTCAGTGTGGTCGTTCAGCCCTGTCGCATGCATAGTTGACCTTTTGGTCGACTCGAGTCAGTTACGACTCGGTGCATGTAAGGGCAGAGGATCTGACTAGGGTGGATGAGTGGATCCCTAGTAATGGACCGTTGTAAGGTTGTAAGGCAAATAAGGAAAATTAAAATTGATCCCATGGGGTTTTTTCAAAATTTATTTTTCCTGACTGGATCACATGATGGTTATTGAATCTGCTTGTTTATTTAGTCTTATGTGGGCTGCCTGTTTTTAATGTGTGCTGTGCTGGGGCCTGCGTGCCTGGATTAATTGTTGTAAATTAATTTTATTTATGTGATCTGCGAATCACAATTTAATTAATTTATAATGTGAAAGTGACCTGCGTGTCACTCTTGTCTAGATAGTTAAATTTGTAATTTAATTAGACAAGAGCACAGAGCACACTTGGCAGAGGCGCTTGCAGCAGTGGCTGGACCAGGTGGGAGGTCTAGGGTTCGACCCTAGGACCTGGCGCATTTCCTGGTGGGCGCACCAGAGCTGCTAATTGGCGCTTGGGCCCTGGGTTGGGCCAGATAAGCAGTTAAAGACCCATGAAAAGCAAGTGCAGACTTAAGTTAGGTTAAGGTCTCACTAGGGCTATGGGCTTTTACCACATAAGACACATGCTTTCTTTTATAGCTTTATATTAGAATTGCATGAGTAAATTTATCTTCTGCTATCACCATAGGAATTGCATGATAGGCAAGAAGATAAAAGACCGTTAAAATCCAACGCTTAAATATCAAGCTCGTAAGCCTTCTGACGCGAAACCTCACTGTTCTGATTATCGTTGGAGCCGTGTTGTACCCACTCAGTGGGCACGTCCATCTATCTTCAGACGGTGCGGGATTACACCTGTGTGTTACAGATTGGGGATTTATCCCCTCTCGTTGCTCAGCATAGCACATGGTGGTCCAGGGAGTAGGTCGGGTCAGCTTGACCGTGTAGGCTACATATGTGGCGCATATGGTAGCACATGGAGGCAGCCATCTGTGGGGTCAGAGATTGTGTTGTACCAACTCAGTTGGCACAGTCTGCTGGACTGCCCAGATGAAGGGGAATCGCACGGGTTGGCGATCGGCAGGGACTGCCTACCAGAAACTAATGCTTGTACTCTCTGTGCATCTTATCTCGCCTGAGCGGGACGCGGAGACCAAGTATGAAATCTGGATCCCATCTCACTAAAAGAGTTCTACTCTTTCGGGCTGTTTTGCTGGATTTTTCACGCCTGATAAAATAGTGAGAAAAAGAATCCTTCTTAAGTCCTGATTGATTCTTATACATTGATACTGACCTTGCTGTTCTTGCATTGTTGTAGATACCTGCAGCAACGAACACCATGAACTTCAATGTGCGATCCCTACTGGAAAGGGAGAAGTTTGCTGGGCCAAACTTCTCTGACTGGTTTGGACACCTTAAGATTGTTCTTAAGGCAGAGAGGAAACTGTATGTCCTCGAGACGGCGATACCGCCGCAGCCCGCTCCGAACGCCGCAAGGGCGGTTCGGGAAGCCTATGAAAAGCACGTCAATGATAGCATTGATGTCGCTTGCCTGATGCTAGCGTCTATGACGCCACCGCTGCAGCGTCAGCATGAGGATATGTCTGCTAGAGACATGATTACAAACCTCAAGATGCTGTATGCTGCACAGGCGAGGACAGAACGCTACAATTTGACAAAGCTCTTCTTTCAGAGCAAACTGGCTGAAGGGAGCCCAGTAGGAGCTCACGTGCTCAAGATGATTGGGCACAAGGAGGCTCTAGAGAAACTGGGGCATACCATTAACCAGGAGCTTGCTGTAGACATTATTCTGCAGTCTCTCCCGCCATCATTCGACGCGTTCATTATTAATTTTAATATGAACAAAATCGATTGTACTCCGGCAGAGCTGCTGAATATGCTCTTGACCACTGAGGAGACTCTGAAGGGTAAGCCTTCGACCTCTGTCTTAATGGTTCCTTCCAGGAACAAGAAGAAGGGGAAGAAGGGCAAGGCCCCGGTCAAAAGCTACAGCAAGGCTCTGAAGCAGAAGGTGAAGCGGTCTAAGGAATACAGGTGTTTCCACTGTGGCCAGCTGGGTCACTGGAAAAAGGACTGTAAAGCGCTCCAAGGAGATAAGAGGGGAAGCTTTGCTTCTGGCTCAGGTATATTCGTGACTGAGGTCATGTTTTCTTCTTCTGTATCATGGGTGTTGGACACTGCATGTGGAGTTCACATTTGTTCAAATGTGCAGGAACTCAAGAGAAGAAGACAGGTGGGACAGCATGAGGTGGACCTACGAGTTGGAAACGGGGCACGGGTTGCTGCTGTTGCTGTAGGAGACTACTTTATTTCTTTACCATCTGGACTTGTATTGGAACTAAACAGTTGTTACTTTGTTCCCAGTATAACTAAAAATATTATCTCCATTCCTGCTCTTGTCAGGAAGGGATTTTCCTTTGAATGCAATATTTCAAAGTGTATTTTATCTTTTGATAATATTGTTTATGCAACTGGTTCAATAAGCAATGGGTTATTCATGTTAGACATGGAAAGTTCTATACATAATGTTGATATTAAGAAAGCCAAGTATGCTGATGACAGCACCTTGCTATGGCATAGTCGTTTAGGCCATATAAACGAGAAACGCATTAAGCGGTTGCATGATCATGGACTGCTGGGATCATTCTCCTACAAGGAGCTTGATACATGCAAAGCTTGTTTAATGGGTAAAATGACGAAGTCACCTTTTCCTCACAAAGGTCAAAGGGCTTCAGGTTTACTTGACCTTATACACAGTGATGTGTGTGGGCCTTTTAGTAAACATGCCAGAGGTGGCTATCAGTACTTCATTACCTTTACTGATGATTTCAGTAGATATGGGTATGTCTATCTGATGAGACATAAGAGTGAATCTTTTGACAAGTTCAAAGAGTTCAAGAATGAAGTTCAAAATCAGCTAGGCCGCAATATCAAGGCACTTCGCTCAGATCGAGGTGGTGAATACCTAAGTCATGCATTTACTGACTATCTAAAAGAGTGTGGGATTATCTCACAGCTCACTCCGCCAGGAACACCGCAATGGAATGGTGTGTCCGAGAGGAGAAATAGAACGTTACTTGATATGGTTCGTTCTATGATGAGTCAGGCTACTCTTCCCTACTCCTTTTGGGGTTTTGGGCTGGAAACAGCTGCAAAAGTACTAAACCGAGTGCCATCCAAGGCAGTTTCAAAGACGCCATATGAGTTATGGTATGGGAAACAGCCAAGCTTGACATTTATCAGGATCTGGGGCTGCGAGGCTTATGTCAAGAAGCTCGCCTCTGGGAAACTAGAGAGCAGATCTGACAAATGTATCTTTGTCGGTTACCCTAAGGAAACTAAGGGTTATTATTTCTACGATCCCAAAGAGAACAAGGTTTTTGTTGCTCGGACGGCCATATTTCTTGAGAAGGAGTTTCTTCTGCAAGAGGCCAGTGGGAGAGAAATAAAGCTGGATGAGATTCCAGAGGAAGGACAAAGTGCTCAAGCAGAGTTGGATGAGCCTGAGCCGGTAGAACAGGTTATTGAACAACCTGAGGCTCAGATATCACGGGAACCGCGAAGATCGGGAAGGATTCGTCGACAGCCTGAGCGCTATGACGGAGTCTATATCATTGGTAATGATGAACCCCTCACTTATGCGGATGCGGTCAGTGGACCGGAGTCAGCGAGATGGCTTGAAGCTATGCGCGCCGAGATGGACTCCATGTCAGATAACCAGGTCTGGGATTTGGTTGATCCGCCTCCGGGAGTTATCCCTATAGGCTGTAAATGGATCTTCAAGAAGAAGATTGACATGGATGGTAACGTGGTTACCTATAAAGGCAGGCTAGTTGCGAAAGGTTTCAAACAAATCTACGGGATAGATTATGATGAAACTTTCTCTCCTGTAGCCATGTTTAAGTCTATTCGGATTCTTTTCGCGATAGCTGCATATTATGATTATGAGATTTGGCAGATGGATGTGAAAACAGCTTTCCTTAATGGAAATCTGGATGAGGATGTGTATATGACACAACCAGAAGGTTTCACTAATCCAGCAGATCGTCATAAGATATGCAAGTTAAAGAAGTCTATTTATGGACTTAAACAAGCATCCAGAAGCTGGAATATTCGTTTTGATGAATCAGTTACGGAATTTGGTTTCATCAAGAACGAGGATGACCCGTGTGTATATAAGAGGTTTAGTGGGAGCGTGATTACTTTTCTAGTCCTCTACGTCGATGACATCTTGATCATTGGAAATGATATTCCTGAAATGCATGCTGTTAAGGCATGGCTGAGGAAATGTTTCCAGATGAAAGATCTAGGAGAAGCAGCCTATGTGTTAGGTGTGAAGATCTACAGGGATAGATCTAAGAGGCTTCTCGGGCTGTGCCAGAGTACTTACATCGATAAGGTCCTGGAGAGATTTCATTTAGAGAATTCTAAACGAGGATATCTTCCAGTCAGACATGGTCTGAATCTTTCGAAGAGTCAGTGTCCACAAACACAGACTGAGAAAGATGAAATGAACAATACGCCTTATGCTTCGGCTATTGGTTCTATAATGTATGCGATGTTGTGTACTCGCCCAGACGTCGCTTACGGGTTAAGCGTGACCAGTCGTTACCAGAGTAATCCAGGTATGGCGCACTGGATTGCAGTCAAGAACATTTTAAAATATCTGCGGAGGACCAAAGATATGTTCTTGATATATGGTGGTCAGGAAGAACTCAGTATAGAGGGATATACTGATGCTTCGTTCCAGAGTGACCAGGATGATTTCCGATCGCAATCAGGCTATGTTTTTAGCTTGAATGGAGGTGCAGTGGTGTGGAAAAGTTTCAAACAGTCAACTGTTGCTGATTCCACAACAGAAGCCGAGTATGTTGCAGCCTCGGAAGCATCCAAGGAGGCAGTGTGGATTCGTAAGTTCGTGAGAGAACTTGGTGTCGTTCCTTCGAGTGCAGATCCTTTGGTTATCTTCTGTGATAACACTGGAGCAATCGCACAAGCAAAGGAACCACGGTCGCACCAGAAGTCCAAGCACATACAGAGACGGTTTCATTTGATCAGGGAGATCATAGATCGTGGCGAGATCAAAGTATGCAAGGTTCATACAGATGACAATCTGGCTGACCCGCTTACCAAGCCTCTGGCGCAGCAGAAGCATGAGAAGCACTGTAATAATATGGGTTTGAGATTTCTCAACCATTAGATTAAGTGCAAGTGGGAGATTGTTGGGGTATGCCCTTAAGGCTAATGTTTGAGGCCTATGGGAATGTATCTGTATCATGTAATAAACTGTTATGTTTATAAAGGCATGGTTGTTATTCAGTTAGCTACATTGTCTGCTGCAATATATGTTCTTCTGAATAATGTCTCAAAGCTGTTCAGCTGGGCTGACAAGCTTTTATGTCCTTAGTCGATGTATCTTGGTGAACATGAGACAGCCTCGATATGGTTAAGACTAATATGTGTTCTAATCTTATAGGATGCTTCGAGCATGGAACAAGATGTAGACTCATGGGTGCATGGGATGTACTGGACAGACCCTACTAGGATGTTCAGTTGTTTGTCACAACGTGAATATTCCTTGTATAAGACAAGTGGCACATTTCCTCTGACTTGAGATCACTTGTGTTTCCTAAATGATGATTGTCATTATTTTGAGTTAGTTCAATATCATTTGAAACATAATGATTATAGACTATCTTGGATGGTGAGCTTGAGTCAGGTTAGGGCACTAGTGATAGACACAGGATTGCCGTCTCCTTGTTTAAGGAGTGTGATGTTCTAAAGGGGCCCCCTGGATGAGATGATTGAGAGAGTGTATGGCCATACCCAGGTGACAGTGTTCATCTGATCTAATCATGCTCATCATATTGGAGTTACGAGCTTGACAGGCTTGTCCAATAAGAACATCCAGTGGCAAAGGAAATATGTATGCTTTGTGAAGTCGATTCACACTTGTGCTGTTTTTGGGTGTAGTCTTGGAAGACTCTTTCCTTTATATCGGGAGACAGTGATGTGTTGCTAGATACCCCTCACTGATCGTGATAATGAGAGTTATCGTTACCGACATTTAAAGGAAACCCTCAGGGTCGCACAATTTGATGATATGGCTTACTTAAGTCAGATCGTGTGGACTGAATTGTTCGGGTTCAGTTTAAAGGGATTTAAGCTCTGATTGTGAGTGAGATCTGGTCTGATCATGTTTGATTGATTAGGGCTAGGGATCGGTAAGCTTCGATCGGGAGATTGGATGCTAGATCATTGAGATCAGGAGCATCAAAAGATCAACGGTCAGATCAAGCACCTTAGGGTTTAATGTGATCTGGACTAATTGCTTGGGTTATTTGGTCTTGAACCAAACCAAAATGAACCAGCTCATTGGTTGAGCGTATGGTTCACTTTAAGAGAGATTTGCGATTGGGTAAACCCATGATCGCAAGTGGAAGTATGGTTTTCTATTATTAGAAAACATGTCACTTACGTGACCACGTTCCGTGTGGACTCTCTTCACGCTTCCCTCTCGCCCTATTGTCGCCGCTCGGGGTTGTCCTTGAGACGTTCGCTTGTGGAGAAGTGGTGGTCGACATTGGGGAGAGGTTTTCGCCAAGCAAGGAGATCTTCATCCCTTCATACGACAAGCACTTCTTGGAGCCTTGCTAGCACAAGTTGCACCAAGAGAGTAGGCGGCTTCCTCATCTTGTGTGCGAAACTTAGGAGAAGTTCTCGATTGATCTTTCCTTCCAAGGCGCCATCCTCTAATGGCTATGGTATGAATTGCATCTTCTTCTATTATGTTTTAAGGTTGATCACATAATGCATGCGCAATGATTCTTTGAAGCCCTTCCGTCCGCTGCATGTTATAATTTGCGCCACTTTAGGGTTTTCGCTCCCCCTAGAAGGGGACCCCCCTTACATGTTAAGGGGTACTTTCACAGAGCATGCGGTTCAAGCATGTAATATGATTGCTTGATATATTTTGTGATCCATGGTTGCGCATCTACATGTATGCTTAGATCTTGATGACATGCGAAACTTACATGTTATTTCTTCATACGAAAGTAAGATGTTTACCTTATCTTGGCGCATGTTGTTTGTTAAGCTTGTCGCATGTCTTGTGTTGGCGCTTAGTTCATGTTGTTTTATCAAAAAAAAAACATAACTTGCGCGCCTATGACTAGATCTAAGTGGCGCCTACTATAAACCCTTAGATGGGTTGATGGGGTTGAAGTCACCTCTAGGTTAGATCCAATAGTCTGATCAGACCATCTGACAGCCGAGATGGATCGACCAGATGGCACCTGTGCGCAAGCACGAGGTGGCTATAGGTCGATTGCATCTTAGGCGTGTAGCGAGGTCTGGTTGAGACAACCATTGAACACACATGAGTAGGCCCGGGGTCACACCCGCATGCCAGAACTCATGAGGGTTGTTCAGCCCTTGGCGCATGCATGGTTGACCATTAGGTCAACTCGAGTCAGTTAGGACTTGGTGCATGCAAGGGCAGTGGATCTGACTAGGTGGATGAGTGGATCCCTATCAATGGACCATTGTAAGGTTGTAAGTGCACATAAGAAATTAAAATTGATGCCAATGGGTTTTCAAAAATTTTATTTTCTTGTTATATGGATCACATGTTGATTTGATGCCATGTGCTTGTTTATTTAATCTTATGTGGGTTGCCCTTTAATGTGTGCTGTGCTGGGGCCTGCGTGCCTGGTTAATTATAAATTAATATTTATTTGTGATCTGCGAATCACATTGTCTTTAATTTATAAAATGTAATTGACCTGCGAGTCAATCTTGTCTAGATAGATTAAAATGTATTCTTTAATCAGACAAGAATTCAAGGCACACATCCCAGAGGGGCATTCAGCTGGTGGCGCACCTGAGGTGCTCTTGGCGCTAGGGCCCTGGGTTGGACCAGATGAAAGGCAAAAGACCTATGAAGAGCAAGTGAAGACTTAAATTAGGTTAAGGTCTTACTTAGGCTCTATGGGCTTTTACCACATAAGATCAGCATGCTTTCTTTTTATTCCTTATATAATTAGAACTGCATGAGTTTATCTTCTGCTATCACCATAGGAATTGCATGATAGTTAAGAAGATAAAAGACCGGTAAAATCCAACGCTAAAATATCAAGCTCGTAAGCCTTCTGACGCGAAACCTCACTATTCTGACTATCGTTGGAGCCGTGTTGTACCCACTCAGTGGGCATGTCCATCTATCTTCAGACGGTGCGGGATTACACCTGCGTGTTACAGAGTAGGGATTTATCCCTTCTCGTTGCTCAGCATAGCACGTGGTGGTCCAGGGAGTAGGTCGGGTCAGCTTGACCATGTAGGCTACATATGTGGCGCATATGGTAGCACATGGAGGCAGCCATCTGTGGGATCAGAGACTGTGTTGTACCAACTCAGTTGGCACAGTCTGCTGGATTGCCCAGGTGAAGGGGAATCGCACGGGTTGGCAATTGGCTGGGACAGCCTACCAGAAATTAGTACTTGTCATCTCTGTGCATCTTATCTCGCCTGAGCGGGACGCGGAGACCAAGTATGAAATCTGGATCCCATCTCACTAAAAGAGTTCTACTCTTTCGGGCTGTTTTGCTGGATTTTTCTGCCAGATAAAATAGTGAGAAAAAAGAATCTTTCTTAAGTCCTGGATTGATTCTAAACATTGATACTGACCTTGCTGTTCTTGCATTGTTGTAGATTCCTGCAGCAACGAACACCATGAGCTTCAATGTGCGATCCCTACTGGAAAGGGAGAAGTTTGCTGGGCCAAACTTCTCAGACTGGTTCGGACACCTTAAGATCGTTCTTAAGGCAGAGAGGAAACTGTATGTCCTCGAGACGGCTGTGCCGCCTCAACCCGCTCCGAACGCCGCAAGGGCGGTTCGGGATGCCTATGAAAAGCACGTCAATGATAGCATTGATGTCCCTTGCCTGATGCTAGCGTCTATGACGCCACCGCTGCAGCGTCAGCATGAGGATATGTTGGCTATAGAGATTATAGCGAACCTCAAGATGCTGTATGCTGCACAGGCGAGGACTGAGCGCTATAATTTGACCAAGCTTTTCTTTCAGAGTAAACTGGCTGAAGGGAGCCCAGTGGGAGCTCACGTGCTCAAGATGATTGGGCACAAGGAGGCTCTAGAGAAACTGGGGCATACCATCAACCAGGAGCTTGCTGTAGATATTATTCTGCAGTCTCTCCCGCCTTCTTTCGATGCGTTCATTATTAATTTTAATATGAACAAAATCGATTGTACTCCGGCGGAGCTGCTGAATATGCTCTTGACTACTGAGGAAACTCTGAAGGGAAAGCCTTCAACCTATGTCTTAATGGTTCCTTCCAGGAACAAGAAGAAGGGGAAGAAGGGCAAAGCCCCTGTCAAGAACTACAGTAAGGCTCTGAAACAGAAGGTAAAGCGGTCAAAGGACAACAGGTGTTTCCACTGTGGCCAGCTGGGTCACTGGAAAAAGGACTGTAAAGCGCTCCAAGGAGATAAGAGGGGAAGCATCGCTTCTGGCTCAGGTATTTATGTGACTGAGGTCATGTTATCTTCTTCTTCTATTTCATGGGTGTTGGACACTGCATGTGGAGTTCACATTTGTTCAAATGTACAGGAACTCAAGAGAAGAAGGCAGGTGGGACAGCATGAGGTAGACCTACGCGTTGGAAACGGGGCACGGGTTGCTGCTGTTGCTGTAGGAGACTATTTCATTTCTTTACCATCTGGCATTGTATTGGAATTAAACAATTGTTATTTTGTACCGAGTATCACCAAAAATATTATCTCTATTCCTGCTCTTGTCAGGAAAGGATTTGCCTTTGAATGCAATATTTCAAAGTGTGTTTTATCTTATGATAATATTGTTTATGGAACTGGTTCAATTAACAATGGGTTATTCATGTTGGACATGGAAAATTCTATACAAAACATTGATAATAAGAAAGCCAAGTATGCTGATGACAGCACCTTGTTATGGCATAGTCGTTTAGGCCATATTAACAAGAAGCGCATTAAGCGGTTGCATGATCATGGACTGCTGGGATCATTCTCCTATGAGGAGATTGATACATGCAAAGCTTGTTTGATGGGTAAAATGACGAAGTCACCTTTTCCTAACAAAGGTCAAAGGGCTTCAGGTTTACTTGACCTTATACACAGTGATGTGTGTGGGCCATTTAGTAAACATGCCAGAGGTGGCTATCAGTACTTCATTACCTTTACTGATGATTTCAGTAGGTATGGTTATGTCTATCTTATGAGACATAAGAGTGAATCTTTTGACAAGTTCAAAGAGTTCAAAAATGAAGTACAGAATCAGTTAGGCCGAAATATCAAGGCACTTCATTCTGATCGAGGTGGAGAATACCTAAGTCATGCGTTTACTGACTATCTGAAAGAGTGTGGGATTATCTCACAGCTCACTCCACCAGGAACACCGCAATGGAATGGTGTGTCCGAGAGGAGAAATAGAACGTTACTTGATATGGTTCGTTCTATGATGAGTCAGGCCACTCTACCTTACTCCTTTTGGGGTTTTGCACTGGAAACGGCTGCAAAGGTACTAAACCGAGTGCCATCCAAGGCAGTTTCTAAGACGCCATATGAGTTATGGTATGGGAAACAGCCTAGCTTGACATTTATCAGGATCTGGGGTTGCGAGGCTTATGTCAAAAAGCTCGCCTCTGGGAAACTGGAGAGCAGATCTGAGAAATGCATCTTTGTCGGTTACCCTAAGGAAACTAAGGGTTATTATTTCTACGATCCCAAAGAGAACAAAGTATTTGTTGCTCGGACGGCCATTTTTCTTGAGAAGGAGTTTCTTCTGCAAGAGGCCAGTGGGAGAGAAATAAAACTGGATGAGAATCCAGAGGAAGGACAAAGTAGTCAAGCGAATTTGGATGAGCCTGAGCCGGTAGAACAGGTTATTGAACAACCTAAGGCTCAGATATCACGGGAACCACGTAGATCGGGAAGGATCCGTCGACAGCCTGAGCGCTATGACGGAGTCTACATCATTGATAATGATGAACCCCTCACTTATGCGGATGCGGTCAGTGGACCGGAGTCAGCTAGATGGCTTGATGCTATGCGAGCCGAGATGGACTCCATGTCAGATAACCAAGTCTGGGATTTGGTTGATCCGCCTCCGGGAGTAATCCCTATAGGCTGTAAATGGATCTTCAAGAAGAAGATTGACATGGATGGTAACGTGGTTACCTATAAAGGCAGGCTTGTTGCGAAAGGTTTCAAACAAATCTACGGGATAGATTATGATGAAACTTTCTCACCTGTAGCCATGTTTAAGTCTATTCGGATTCTTTTCGCGATAGCGGCATATTACGATTATGAGATCTGGCAGATGGATGTGAAGACAACTTTCCTTAATGGAAAACTGGATGAGGATGTGTATATGACACAACCTGAAGGTTTCACTAATCCATCAGATCGTCATAAAATATGCAAGTTAAAGAAGTCCATTTATGGACTGAAACAAGCATCTAGAAGCTGGAATATTCGTTTTGATGAATCAATCTCCGAGTTTGGTTTCATCAAGAACGAGGACGACCCGTGTGTGTACAAGAGGTTTAGTGGGAGCGTGATTACTTTCCTAGTCCTCTACGTCGATGATATCTTAATCATTGGAAACGATATTCCTGAACTGCATGCTGTTAAAGCATGGTTAGGAAAATGTTTCTAGATGAAAGATCTAGGAGAAGCAGCCTATGTATTAGGTGTGAAGATCTACAGGGATAGATCCAAGAAGCTTCTCGGGCTGTGCCAGAGTACTTACATCGATAAAGTCCTGGAGAGATTTCATTTAGAGAATTCTAAACGAGGATATCTTCCAGTCAGACATGGTCTGAATCTTTCGAAGAGTTAGTGTCCACAAACACAGACTGAGAAAGATGAAATGGACAATACGCCTTATGCTTCGGCTATTGGGTCCATAATGTATGCGATGTTGTGTACTCGCCCTGACGTCGCTTACGGGTTAAGCGTGACCAGTCGATTCCAAAGTAATCCAGGACAGGCACACTGGATTGCAGTCAAGAACATCTTAAAATATCTGCGGAGGACCAAAGATATGTTCTTGATATATGGTGGTCAGGAAGAACTCAGTATAGAGGGATATACTGACGCTTCGTTCCAGTCGGACCAGGATGATTTCCGATCGCAATCAGGCTATGTTTTTAGCTTGAATGGTGGAGCAGTGGTGTGGAAGAGTTTCAAACAGTCAACTGTTGCTGATTCCACAACAGAAGCCGAGTATGTTGCAGCCTCGGAAGCATCCAAGGAGGCAGTATGGATTCGTAAGTTCGTGAGAGAACTTGGTGTTGTTCCTTCGAGTGTCGATCCTTTGGTTATCTTCTGTGATAACACTGGAGCAATCGCACAAGCAAAGGAACCATGGTCGCACCAGAAGTCCAAGCACATACAGAGACGGTTTCACTTGATCCGGGAGATCATTGATCGTGGCGAGATCAAAATATGCAAGGTTCATACAGATGACAATCTGGCAGACCCGCTTACCAAGCCTCTGGCGCAGCAGAAGCATGAGAAGCACTGTAATAATATGGGTTTGAGATTTCTCAACCATTAGATTAAGTGCAAGTGGGAGATTGTTGGGGTATGCCCTTAAGGCTAATGTTTGAGGCCTTTGGGATTGTATCAGTATCATGTAATAAACTCTTGTGTTTATAAAGGCATGGTTATTATTCAGGTTGTTACCTTGTCTGCTGTAATAAGTGTACTACTGGATAATGTCTCAAAGCTGTTCAGCTAGGCTGACATGCTATATGTCCTTAGTCGAGATATCTTGGTGAACATGAGACAGCCTTGATATAGTTAAGACTAATATGTGCTCTAATCTTATAGGATGCTTCGAGCATGGAATAAGATGTAGACTCATGGGTACATTGGATGTACTGGACAGACCCTACTAGGATATTCAATTGTTTGTCACAATGTGAATAATCCTTGATTGCAACAAGTGGCACATGTCCTTTGACTTGAGATCACTTGTGTTTCTAAATGATGATTGTCATTGTTTTGAGGTAGTTCAATATCATTTGAAACATAATGGTTATAGACTATTTTGGATAATGATCATGAGTCAGGTTAGGGCACTAGTGATAGATAGAGGATTGCCGTCTCCTTGTTGAAGGAGTGAGGTGTTCTATAGGGGCCCCCTAGATGAGATGATTGAGAAAGTGTATGGCCATACCCAGGTGACTATGTTCATCTGATCTAATCATGCTCGTCATATTGGAGTCACAGGCTTGACACGCTTGTCCAATAAGAACATCCAGTGGCAAAGGATACATGCATGCCTAGTGAAGTAGATTCACACTTGTGCTATGGTTTGGGTGTAGTCTTGGAAGACTCTTTTCTTTATATCGGGAGACAGTGATGTGTTGCTAGATACCCCTCACTGATCGTGATAATATAAGTTATCATTACCGACATTTAAAGGAAACCCTTAGGATCGCACAATTTGATGATATGGCTTACTAAAGTCAGATCGTGTGGACTGGATTGTTTTGATTCAGTTTAAAGGAGTTTAAACTCTGATTGTAAGTGAGATCCAGTCTGATCATGTTTGATTGATTAGGGCTTGAGATCGGTAAGCTTCGATCGAGAGGTTTGATGCTAGATCGGTGAGATCAAGAGCATCATGAGATGAACGGTTAGATTGGAAACCTTAGGGTTTAGTTGATCTAGACCGATTGGCTTGGGCTGGCTTGGTTTGGCCTTTGGACCGAACACATTTACTTTGAATCGGTTCAAGAGCTTGAACGTAAGGTTCATTGTTTTGGCGTTTTGATCGATTGAGAGATCATGAACGCATGGCTTAATGGATTTTCCTATTTTGGAAAGTCATTTAGCGCATGTTCCCGGGAACGCCAAATGACTTGAACGCTCCATTCAACTCTCGTCTCCTTGCTCTTGCTTGACGAGACTTTGGTGTGAAGAAGGCGAGGTCTTGGTGGAGGTTCGAAAAGCCTAGACATCATCTCTCATTTCCTTACCATACGAGAGGGACCCTTGAAGGACCTTGCTAGCACAAGGATCTCCAAGGAGCTAGCACATCATCTTGTGTGCGTCAACTAGGGAGAAGATCCCTTTCGATCTTTCTCTTCCAAGTCGCCATCTTCCTCATGGCTTTGGTATGGATCTAAACTTCATCAAGTTGATCATATTATCTTGCTAAGATCCATGAAAAACCCTTGCTTCCGCTTGCAATTTTATGCGCCACCCTTAAGGGTTTTTCGCCCCCCTCTTGAAAGGGGTTTCATCTGCTTGCGCTCCCCCTTGAAGGGGACTCTTCAATTGGTATCAGAGCATGCGGTTCAAGCATGTAATATGATTGCTTGATATATTTTGTGATCCATGGTTGCGCATCTACATGTATGCTTAGATCTTGATGACATGCGAAACTTACATGTTATTTCTTCATGCGAAAGTAAGATGTTTACCTTATCTTGGCGCATGTTGTTTGTTAAGCTTGTCGCATGTCTTGTGTTGGCGCTTAGTTCATGTTGTTTTATCAAAAAAAAAACATAACTTGCGCGCCTATGACTAGATCTAAGTGGCGCCTACTATAAACCCTTAGATGGGTTGATGGGGTTGAAGTCACCTCTAGGTTAGATCCAATAGTCTGATCAGACCATCTGACAGCCGAGATGGATCGACCAGATGGCACCTGTGCGCAAGCACGAGGTGGCTATAGGTCGATTGCATCTTAGGCGTGTAGCGAGGTCTGGTTGAGACAACCATTGAACACACATGAGTAGGCCCGGGGTCACACCCGCATGCCAGAACTCATGAGGGTTGTTCAGCCCTTGGCGCATGCATGGTTGACCATTAGGTCAACTCGAGTCAGTTAGGACTTGGTGCATGCAAGGGCAGTGGATCTGACTAGGTGGATGAGTGGAGCCCTCATCAAACTATCGATCGGTGGTGTTGTGAACTGTTTCCCACCCTCGTGGGACACACCCACTTATCTTTAGAAGGTGTGCGGTGACAATGATTTCCCCAGTCCAGTTTTAACCTGGGCGTGCCTTCGCAAGGAAATTCGTTGGCCTTGGGCATAACGGTAAGGACCAGACTTGACTAGTTTTTCATATGTCACTGACATAATGAATCACTAGAGGCAGCTGTTGAGAGGATAGGGTTCTGTGTTGTATCCAGCCCTCGCTGGACACAGGGCGCCTAGTCTGTCTTAACTAAGAGGAATTGTGCGCGGCACAATTGGCTGGCATGCCTACCTAAGGAAGCATGAGACTCTCTGTGCATCTCAACTCACCCTCGTGAGTCGCGGAGACCTCGTGTGAAATTAGGATCCTACTCACGTATTTCCAAGTTGAGTTTTGAGAGTTATCAACTCGTTAAGGAAATAGTGGGAGTATAGCATTTAATTTAAAGTCCTTGTTAAATGCTTTATCATAGTACTTATTTTTCTGATTTGCTTATTGTAGATGATTCCATCTCCTGAACCTAGATTGAAACTTCTTAAAAATAAACTGGATGGAACAAATTGGACAAGATGGTTCAGACTTTTGTCCAAACTTATAGAACATGAGAATATGGTCTATCTTCTTGAAAGACCTCCAACCCAGCCCTGTATATATTTTTGTACAGAGTGGGAGTGGAATGTCTATCTTGAACATTGTGTGGACAGTGAACATTACACTGCTCTTATTTTGAGGTGCATGACCCCTGAGGTCCAGGTTGAGTGTGATGAGATGGGGATTTATGATATGATCATACATCTTCGACGTCTCTTCACACCAGGCACTTCAAATAGTAATAAAGAGAGTGTTGTTGGATCTTCTGGGTATTTGCCTGAATCCAGGAATGACTATGGTTCCGTATCTTCGAAGCTAAAACTTCGGAAGACTGGGAATGCATGGAAATTTCAGGATGGATTAAGGCCAAGGAAGAGCATGGCACAAAAGAAGGGATGTTATCCATCTGCTTCAGGTATTGTGTTACTGAGGTCTTTATGTCTACTTCTTATTCATGGGTACTGGGTACCGCATGAGGAGCTTACATATGTTTTTCATATGCAGGAGCTCAAAAGAAGTAGGACAATAAGGCTTGGTGGGATCGACTTTCGAGTAAGGGACGGAGCATTGGATGCTGCTGTTGATGTCATCTCACTGCCTTGGAGACTTTATCTAGAACTTTGCTGTTATGTACTAGCTTAGAACATTATGTCCATTATTTTGAATGGATTTTCAGTTTGAAATAAATTGGTATTTCTTTAAATCTGGAATGTTCTATAGTAGTAGTACAATTGATAATAGCTTGTAGTTCTATGTGTAACACTGAATAGATCAAATCCAATGATTCAATCAATACCATCTCTTTGCATTGTCTCTTGGGCCATAAGACAAAAGCCACATCCAAAAGTCCATGGACTATTGGGATCATTATCCTTTAAGGGTTATGATATATGTGAGCCTTGTCTAATGGAGAAGATGACAGATGCTACCTTCATTTAGGAAGAAGAGAGAGGTTAGTTGCCTGTTGGATCTAGTGCACAGCAATGTGTGTAGACCCATGGAGACAAGCACTAAGTGGTATACTTCATTAAGTTGGGATATGACATATCCAACACGCAACTTTGGAGAAATCCAAGAAGTTAAGAAATGAAGTATAGAATCGAATTGGAGAATCTATTAAAACCCTTTGATTGGATCAAAGTAGGAAGTAAAGAATTTGATGACTATCTTGAGGAGTGTGGGGTTGTCTCACAGCTTACTTGGAACACCACAACTGTGTGGTGAAATTCAAAGAAAGAAAAGGGAACACATTGGAAGTGGTTCCTGTTGGGGTATGCCCTTAAGGCTAATGTTTGAGGCCTTTGGGATTGTATCAGTATCATGTAATAAACTCTTGTGTTTATAAAGGCATGGTTATTATTCAGGTTGTTACCTTGTCTGCTGTAATAAGTGTACTACTGGATAATGTCTCAAAGCTGTTCAGCTAGGCTGACATGCTATATGTCCTTAGTCGAGATATCTTGGTGAACATGAGACAGCCTTGATATAGTTAAGACTAATATGTGCTCTAATCTTATAGGATGCTTCGAGCATGGAATAAGATGTAGACTCATGGGTACATTGGATGTACTGGACAGACCCTACTAGGATATTCAATTGTTTGTCACAATGTGAATAATCCTTGATTGCAACAAGTGGCACATGTCCTTTGACTTGAGATCACTTGTGTTTCTAAATGATGATTGTCATTGTTTTGAGGTAGTTCAATATCATTTGAAACATAATGGTTATAGACTATTTTGGATAATGATCATGAGTCAGGTTAGGGCACTAGTGATAGATAGAGGATTGCCGTCTCCTTGTTGAAGGAGTGAGGTGTTCTATAGGGGCCCCCTAGATGAGATGATTGAGAAAGTGTATGGCCATACCCAGGTGACTATGTTCATCTGATCTAATCATGCTCGTCATATTGGAGTCACAGGCTTGACACGCTTGTCCAATAAGAACATCCAGTGGCAAAGGATACATGCATGCCTAGTGAAGTAGATTCACACTTGTGCTATGGTTTGGGTGTAGTCTTGGAAGACTCTTTTCTTTATATCGGGAGACAGTGATGTGTTGCTAGATACCCCTCACTGATCGTGATAATATAAGTTATCGTTACCGACATTTAAAGGAAACCCTTAGGGTCGCACAATTTGATGATATGGCTTACTAAAGTCAGATCGTGTGGACTGGATTGTTTTGATTCAGTTTAAAGGAGTTTAAACTCTGATTGTAAGTGAGATCCAGTCTGATCATGTTTGATTGATTAGGGCTTGAGATCGGTAAGCTTCGATCGAGAGGTTTGATGCTAGATCGGTGAGATCAAGAGCATCATGAGATGAACGGTTAGATTGGAAACCTTAGGGTTTAGTTGATCTAGACCGATTGGCTTGGGCTGGCTTGGTTTGGCCTTTGGACCGAACACATTTACTTTGAACCGGTTCAAGAGCTTGAACGTAAGGTTCATTGTTTTGGCGTTTTGATCGATTGAGAGATCATGAACGCATGGCTTAATGGATTTTCCTATTTTGGAAAGTCATTTAGCGCATGTTCCCGGGAACGCCAAATGACTTGAACGCTCCATTCAACTCTCGTCTCCTTGCTCTTGCTTGACGAGACTTTGGTGTGAAGAAGGCGAGGTCTTGGTGGAGGTTCGAAAAGCCTAGACATCATCTCTCATTTCCTTACCATACGAGAGGGACCCTTGAAGGACCTTGCTAGCACAAGGATCTCCAAGGAGCTAGCACATCATCTTGTGTGCGTCAACTAGGGAGAAGATCCCTTTCGATCTTTCTCTTCCAAGTCGCCATCTTCCTCATGGCTTTGGTATGGATCTAAACTTCATCAAGTTGATCATATTATCTTGCTAAGATCCATGAAAAACCCTTGCTTCCGCTTGCAATTTTATGCGCCACCCTTAAGGGTTTTTCGCCCCCCTCTTGAAAGGGGTTTCATCTGCTTGCGCTCCCCCTTGAAGGGGACTCTTCAGTTCCACCTTTGAATAGTCATGCAAATTTACTTCCTTTAGAGGCCATGCAAGCAACTGTTCTGACACTCCATAGTGTGTATTTGTAGGGCACTGAGAGTGCTACTTCTATCCCGATGAGAACAAAATATTTGTTGCTCAAACTACTGTCTTTCTTGAAAAGATATCTTTTTGAAAGAAGCTAGTGGGAGTAGATTTGATTAGGACAAGGTCCAAAAATCAACCACAATACAGTTAGACACAAATGGAGAGTAAAATTACACATGCAGGTTGAAAGTCAACCTGAGGTTCAAGTAACACAGGAACCACATGAGTCTGAATGGATTCGAAATACTCTCACAGGTTGTGGGCATGACGAATCTTTCATCTAGGATGAACCTAAAGACTTATGAGGAAATGGAAGCGGTCAGTGGACTAGATTCCAAGAAATGGCTGAGCGCCATAAGAACCGTAATGGACTCCATGTCTGCTAATCAAGTGTGGGACTTGATTGAGCCGCCTAAGGGGTAACACCCAGAGGCTGTATGTGGATCTTCTTGGAAGATAGACATGGAAAGTAACATTGTCACCTATGATGACAAGCTAGTGAATGAAATTTCAGATAAGTCCACTGGGTGGATAGTGATGAAATTTTCACCGATAGCTTTGTTTGAGTCAATTAGGTATCCACTTGTTATAATTACATGTTCTGTTATAGCGTGTTGTTATGAAAAATGCTTTTCTTAATGGACGTCTGGAAGAGGATGTCTAGATGGAAATAGCCAAAATCTTTTCATACAGTCGCCATAAAGATATGTATGGTATTACACAAGTATCCTGTGTTTACAAGAAGATCAGTGGGAGCATCATAATGTTTCTTGTTCTAATTGATTAACGATATCTCCTCGCATGAAATGACATCTCAGCTCTTCACATGGTGAAGAAAAGGCTCAAGATGTATTTTGAGAAGAATGATCTAGGGAATGATGCCTACATCCTAGGCATGAGGATCTATAGATAGAGATCCAACAAAGTCATTGCCCTTTAATCAATCTATGTTCATCCAAGAGTTTCTGGAGAGGTTTATATTGGATGATTCCAAATATTGATACCTTCCAGAGAGATATGGTCTGACTCTCATGAGGATGTTGTGTCCTATGACACAGCTGGAGAGTAGTGACATGGGTCTATAATCCCGGTACATTGGGTACAAGGTAGACCATGTTTTGTGCAGAGTGCACTAGACCATCTATGGCAAATGCTTGGAGCAATGCCAGCAAGTTTCAATCTAATCCTAGTGTTCATACACTAGATAGCTGTGAAAGCAACCCTTCGTACTTAGGAAGTATAAAGGATTGAATTTTAGTCTGTGATAGACAGGAAGAACTTTGTGTACAGGGGTACACTGACACTTCGTTCCAGTCTAATGACTATCGTTCACAGCCAGGATTTGTGTTTTGCCTTGATGTGGTGTTGTAGGCTGAAAGAGCTTTATGCAAACCATAGTGGCAAATTCTACAATTAAGGCTGAGTACATTACAGCTTCTTGTGGCAGCAAAGGAAGCAGCTTCATTCATTTGAACTTGATTTAGTCCCTGGTGCTTGATGGTCCAGTATAGTTCTTACTGGGGCCGTAAGCATGTGTAAAGGAACTTAGCACTCAAGTATGTACTGCAGCAATATCATCTGATCTTGGAGATCATGGATAAAGATGATGATTCAAACTAGTTAAAATAAACACAGATAGCAATCTGGAAAAACCCACTAACGTAGCCTCTGGCGCAGCGGAAGCTAAATAAGTCATACTAGAGACATAGGAACTGATTAAACATCAGTTGCCCTTGGTCTTAGTGCAAGTGGGAGATTGTTGGTGTATATGCCCTGCAGACCAATGTATGGACATGGTCAGGCATTGTTTGAAAGTACTTTGATAGAATTATTAAAGGCATGGTCGTTATTATGCAGACTGCTCTACCTGCATAGATGTATTGAGTTGCATATATAATGTCCCAGGAGTTTGGATTGGATCCATTCTCACAAGCTATCCCCAGTCAAGGTACCATAGCAGATATGGGATAGCTTTGGTACATGTGAGACTGGTGTATGGGCTGGTTAAGTGCGGGGCACAGTAACGTAGACATACAGGTGCATTGGATGCACTGGAGTGATCCACCGTGAGGATTGACTTGTCTAGTCAACAAGTCAATCTCACATGCAAGAGGTTTTTGCATTGATCCTTAGACTTGAGGTATTCATGCCTAGATCTGATGATAGGTATGTTTTAATACAGTCTTACGTCTCTCCGTAATTGGGAGATCAAAACGACTGTCATTGGGCATGTCATAAATCATGTAGAGGCATGGATGACTAATAGTAGGATTTGCCCCTTCCATATTGGAAGCATGATATCCACCTCGGGGCGCCCCACCTTATTGGTGCATGACAGGAAAGTGTAGGCCACACTTGTTGAGTCATGACCAGTGCATTGGATAATAAACTTGAGACTAATCCAATGGCAGGATATCAGTTCAGGCAAAGGGATCTATAATGCAATGGGAATCCTCGTTGCTTGTTAGGAGTTGTTGCCACAATGACTTTAGTCCTATGACATGGGTAGTAGTGATGTGTTGCTAGATACCCCTCACTACTTATGATGTTTACATCATTGCCATCGTCATATGGATCCTACGGGGTCACACGCAATAGACTCTTGACGTTGCTTTAATCAGAAGCCTAAGGATCAAGTTATTGGATAACTTGGATCCATTTGGAAGATTTCATCAGCGCCAATGGGCCTGATGAGTTGGAAGAAAGTTATTGGAGCCAAACTTCATTTTTGGCAGGTTGACCCGAAATTGACCTAGATTGGTCACATTTGGATTAGGGTTGCATTGGATTGGATCCAATGGCTTAATCAACCCATGCCATGAAGTTTGGGCTAGCTCATTATCTAATGAGGCCCAATAATTAGTTATCATGAAGAAGTATAAGCAAATAAGGGTATAATGGGGAAGAGTTACACCCCATTGGCGCCAAGGGCATAATGGGGTGAAGTGGGCGCATGTTGCTTCATAAGGAAGCATTAGGCGCCTCCCCCTTTGCTCCTTGGATGGAATACTTGCCTCTAAGGCAAGTCTTGGGGCTGATATGGCTTGAGAACTTTTATGGGAAGTTCTTGAGTGCATATAGATAATAGGGTGAGGAATATGGTAATGTCTTGGAGACTTACCTTACCTCAAACCCTAATTTCTCCCAAGAAACCACCCTAGCCGAATTCTTCATGAAAGTTGCGCCTAGCCCTTCTTCATTGGATGGAATGCGTGCCCATAAGGTATGCTTTGGGCTGATATGGCCATTGGGCAAATTAGGATAGGTTGGATGAGGTTTATGGTAAAGTCTTGGAGACTTTCCTTACCTCAAGACTCCCTTATCCTAGCCGCCCACTTGGCATGATCCTAGCCATTGCCCTTGCCGCCTCTAGTCCTATTTATAGGACTCATTGTCGCCCTCTCATGATGATGAATGCTTGGAGACGTGAGCACAAATAGAGGGGCAAGAGCAAAGCAAAGGGCGACAACATCAAAGTGGTGCAACTCTTCTTCTAGTGGCCGCAAGTCTTCTCCTTCCTCTCCTCTTGGCGTGACTTGGAGAAGGACTTGGTGGCGTGAGCTCCACTTCATCTTCCTCAAAGCCGAAGTGCTTCTTCTTCCTCTTCACTTGGAGTAAAGAGAATAAGAAGATGGCGGCATCTTCCTTTCCTCTTGTCGCATGAACCTTGGAGGTGAAGAGTGAAGAAGAACCCTAAGGCCTGATTCTCTTCCCGAGGCTAGCACCAAGCATGGAAGGGAGCAACCATCAAGGAGTCGACGCGTGGATACTTGTAGAGGGCGAACGCTTGGGCGCCTTCAGCATGGCTTCGACATCTAGACAAGCAAAAGAGGTACATCTCTATCACATCCTTGTGTTATCTCACTCGCATGGATCCTTGGGATTGGAATGTGTTTCGGGTGTAATGCTTCTTCCGCTGCGTCCTGGGACTGCAAAAATTTAAAATTACACCCGGCATTCCCTAACAATTGGGTGGCTGTAAAGAATATCCTTGAGTATCCTGAAAAGGACTAAGGATTTATTCTATTTGGTCTATGGAGGACAGGAAGAGCTCAGTATGCAGGGCTATACTGATGCATCGTTCCAGTCTGATCCTGACGACTTCAGATCGCAGACCGGCTATTTGTTTAAGACGGTTGGAGGTGCTGTATGCTGGAAGAACTTCAAGCAATCCACCATAGCTAATTCTACAACCGAAGCTGAGTATGAGGTTGCTTCTGAGGCAGCAAATGAAGCCGTTTGGATCAGAAAGTTCTTTTCTGAACTTCAGGTGGTTCCAAGTGCAATGAATCCCATTGAGATCTACTATGACAACAATGGGAGCTGCACATGCTAAGGAACCACGGTCTCATCAAAGGTCCGAACACATACTCAGGAGATTTCGCCTGATCAGAGAGATCATTGATCGAGGTGATGTCAAGATTAACAGAGTTGACACAGAGAACAATCTAGCAGACCCACTGACCAAGGCTTTGGTGCAGCAGAAGCATGATGGTCGTACTAGAGATATGGGGTTGAGGTTGCTCAACCTCTAGGTCTTAGTGCAAGTGGGAGATTGTTGGTGTATATGCCCTAGGACCTAGTTTTGGTCCACTCATGTACTACTTGACTTTGATATTTATATCATTCTGGCATTGTCGTTATCTATGTTTGTTTACATCTGCGCACATGTACTAACATGATAATGTCCCTAGAGACAGATTGGATCTGTGCTCGAACTATAGTCCACAGTCGATGTACCTTAGTGGATATGGGATAGCTATGGTACTTGTGAGACTGGTATATGGGCTGGTTAGGCACGTGGTGCTAACGCAGACATGTGGGTATATCAGTGGTGGATATACTAGACCGACCCGCTATGAGGCTATGACTTGGTGTCATGAGTTATCCTCACAAATGATAGGAGATGCATTGATCCCTTGACTTGAGGTCATTGACCATTCTATATGGTTAGGGACTAGCTTTGATACAACCTAACACCTCGCCGTAGTTGGGAGGTAATAACGGTTGTCATTGAGCATATCACGACCCATATGAGAAGGTAATGGACAGACACAGGATTTGCCCCTTCCTAAGGGAAGTATGATATCCATGGAGCTACTCTATGGTTCTATGACTGAAAGTGTATGACCATACCCAGGTGAGAACCTGATTTAGTCATAACCATGTGATTGGGTGAAAACAAGTGGTGACACACTTGTCCAATCGGATATCAGTTCGGCAAAGAAACTGTAATGCATCTGTACCTTGTTGCAATGATGGGGATGTCGATGTCGATATCCATTCCAATGGCCTGGGTAGCAACGATGCACTGCTAGGTGCCACTCACTGCTTGTGGTGACCTTTGGTCAGTACTGCCGGCGTCAGAGGAACCTATAGTGTCGCACACCTTGATACTTGAGTTCTCGTATTGATCGGGAAGCCTTATAATCGAGTTATTGGATAACTCGGATCTATTTGGGAGATTTCATCAGCGCCAATGGGCCTAATGAGATGGAAGAATGTTATTGGAGCCAAATTTCATTTTTGGCAGGTTGACCCGTATTTGACCATGGTTGGCCACATTTGGATTAAGGTTGCAGTGGATTGGATCCAAGTGCTTAATCAACCCATGTAATGAAGTTTGGGCAAGCTCGTTATCCAATGAGGCCCAATAACAAGTTCTCATGAAGTGAGAAAAGGCTAAAAGGGTATAATGGGGACAAAACTTCTCCCCTAGGCGCCTATGGACATAATGGGGAGAAGTGGCACAATTTGCTTCATTAGGAAGCTTTAGGCGCCTTGCCCCTCTACCTTGGATGGTATGCTTGCTTCTATGGCAAGTCTTGGGGCTGATATGGTTTGGTAGACTTCTTTGGAAGGTCTCATGCGCATATGGATAATTAGGAGAGGTTTATGGTAAAGTCTTGGAGACTTTCCTTACCTCAAACCCTAATTATTCCCTCCCCTTTACCCTAGCCGCCTCCTCCTTTGAGAATTGCGCCCACACCCTATTATTGCTGCCCCCTCTTGGCTCTCTATATATACATGGGTATATGCGAGAGCAAAAGTTGATTTTGGCGTGAGCAAGAATTAGAAGGGCAAAGAGGGAGGCTTTGGCGAAAGTCTTTTCTTCCATCTTCATCCTAACCGCAAGTCTCTTCTATCCTTCTTCTCTTGGAGCAAGGAGGGATAGGACTTGATGTCTTCACCCTCTTGCCTCTTATCTTGGCGCATCTTCTCTAGGAGTTGGCGCATGTAAGGATGAGGAGTTAAAGACATGGTGGCAACATCTCCATCTTTCTTCTTCATTGGCGCTTCTACTTTGGAAGTGGCGCAAGGGTTGAAGAAAGTGCACGAAGGCTTGGATCTTCTTCCCGAGGCTAGCACCGGGCGTGGAAGAAGAGGACTCGAGGCAACCGTGTGTGTGAGACTGCAGAGGGTGCAGGCTTCGGCGCTTATCACGACATCGACCTCATCTCGCTCTAAGGTATTTTCTAACTCATCGTGTCGACTCTCTTGCTTGCGATCTTCACTGGGTTTTTGCGACCGGCCAGTTTCGGGGATATTGCTTCCGCTGTGCAATGTATTTTGTAATCTCTATCTCTGAAAATTGTAAAATATCCCTGGGGTTTCCCAACAGGGTTTAAGCTCCGATTTTGTTCGGTGGCTTTTTACGATTGATTTAAACGTAACATGGGGGCCCGCGACTTAAGTGTTAAATTGAATATTTATATTCAATTAATGCACAACTTAAGTCATGGGGACCACGCACAACTTAAGTGAATATTTATATTAGATATATTCATCACTTAAGTTGCGGATCCGCATCCATTAAGAGATAATTGATCTAGGTGCTTATTAATTATGAAAATTCGTAATTAAATATAGCCCTAGCCGAAATCATCTAAATAACTCATAAAACCTAGCCGTACACCTCTAATCTCTTCTCCATGGCAACCACATGCAAGGAAGTGTCACCTACCTCTATGGATGACAAGTCTCATCCCCTCTAGGTGCTTGAGACCACCTTGGATTTCTTCCTTTCTCCATGGCACATCCTTTGGAGGGATTGCCGCAAGAGGAGATGATATCTCCTTCTCCATGGCGCCTCCAAGAGAGAAGTGGCGCCACCTTCATGGTGGCAACACCTTCTCCATGGGCGCAAAAGAAGGCTTGGAGCCTTCTTCCTTCTTCGATGATGTATCCCTTCGAGGGATTGATGCATGAAGAAGGCTGATTTCTTATCATGGGCACAACTTCCATGAAGTTGGCGCAAGTGGAGAAAAGAGGAGAAGAAGAGAAGTGATGGTATCTCTTCTCATCATCACAGGCGCTTCTTGTTAGGTTTTTGCATGTATTGGATGAGAAGGAGACTTACCTCATGGGCGCACCTTCATGGTGGCGCAAACAAGAGGGAAAGTGGCTAGACTTAAGATTGGCACAAGCGGTAGAGGTTTCTACTCCTTGTGGCCATCTTCCTCCCTTCATCACCTCTTTGGCGCATCTTGGAGATTGCGAAGCAAAGAGGGCAACGACATAGGCAATAGGATCTTCCGCCCGAAGGCTAGCACCAGGCGTGGAGTGAAGAGAATCTTGAGCAGTCCGTGTGTGCACGATTGTAGAGGGCGGACATTTGTGCTCCTCTTCTTCGTCATCACTAGCCCCTAGGATTATGCGAATAAAGGTATATTACTCTGACACATCCGGTGGATCACTCGTAAGGGATCCTGGCTGTTAGGGTTATCCTGTTTCGGGCCATCGCTTCCACTATTATTAAAATTTTAAAATTGGCCCGGGGATTTCCCACAGTGGTATCAGAGCGAACTTACGAGACCCACGCGGTGTATTTTGCTTATCTACATGCGCCCATGTCATAAAAGATTTTTAAATTCTTTTTATGCCATGATTTTTCTACTTAGAAAAGTAGGTTTATCATGCCAAAATTTTTGTCTAAAATTTCCTACTGATAGATTCTCCTTGTGTGAAGGATGGACCTTGCGCACAAGCTATGTAAATATTTTAGGAAATTTTTCCTTTAAATTTTACATGGTAAGGTGGGCTAAAGGGGGCGGCTTGCATGCCTAGGGCATGCATGCGCCACCTTTCACAGGGAGCCTGAGAGAATTATTTTGGGAAAATTTTGTGACAATTATTTTGGGTGATGAACAGGTTTATGAAAAACTAAAATTAATTTTAATTGTTGGTTTTTCATTGCATGTAGAGGAGCATGAGTAGGTGCTTTTATTATTGCATTATGATATGGTTATAGACAAGCCCTTATGCATGCCTGGGATATATTCTTGTGAGGCCTGCGTGCCGCCCTTTTTCCTTTATTTGTTTTGTAATTAAAGTAGAAGATTAGGGATGATAGAGAGCACATCATGACTTCTCTTTGGCGCATCTAAATCACATGGGGTAGCTTATTCCTTAGCCAAATCCTTGGTGGCTTCTAGGGTTTACCTTAGTGGCGCACCTAGAGGATTAAGGGCTGGTGAAGACGGCGTGAGCATACCTACTGATTGGCTAAAACTTTGGTGGCTTCTAGGGCTTTCTAGAGGCACATCAAACATGGTTTCAAGGGCTGATCTAAGAGGTGATGCAAACAACCCCTCATGGTGATATTTCTATGCAAGTGGCGCACCTTCATGGTGGCGCAACATGCTAGATGTGATGGTGCCCCTATGATTGGCCGAACTCTAGGAGGAGCCTAGAGTTTGCGAGCTAGCATGGGTAGAGAAGAGTGTTGGCCGGATCCTAGAAGGAGTCTAGGGTTTGCGAGCTAACACAGGTAGACCAAGGGGCTGACCTAAACCTAAGAGAGCACGTAGGGTGTCCTAGGAGGTATTTCTATGGTTTGAGGGGCTGACCCTGATGCAGAGGACCGAGGCAGCAGTGCACCTAGGGATGGAGCAGAGTCCTTAGGGTACTCAGGGTAGAGCTGAAGACTTAGTGGCATGGGCCCATGGCTTGTGCTTTTGAGTAGCTAGGTGATTAGTCTTGGTCTAGGTGCTTGTTACCCATGTCTGGGCTATAACCATATCATGTTTCATTTTCTGCTCAGTTTTAAGCATGCCTGTGATGTTTTATTTTTCATGCTACTCACTATAGGATTGCATGCTTGTATTGTTAGATGAAAGATAAAACTAAATGGTGAGACCACAAAAACCCTCGATCCAAATATCAAGTCTGATAACTGCCTTTTGACGCGTAGCCCTCTTCAAACTATCGATCGATGGTGTTGTGCACTGTTTCTCACCCTCGTGGGACACACCCATCTATCTTTAGGAGGCGTGCGGTGACAATGATTTCCCCAGTCCAGTTAAAATCCTGGACGCGCCTTCGCAAGGAAATCATTGGCCCTGGGCATAACGGTTAGGTTGGACTTGACTAGATGTTTTATATGTGGATGGGCCACATGATGAAAGTCTGGAGGCAACCTCAAGAGGTTAGTGCTTTGTGTTGTATCTAGCCCTCGCTGGACACAAAGTGCCTGAACTGTCTTGAGAAGGGGAATTGCGAAGTTGCAATTGGTTAGGGTGCCTACCTCACGAAGCATGCATCACCTTGTGCAGTTCATCCCACCCTCGTGGGACGCAAGGCCATGTATGAAATGAGGATCCCATCTCACTAAGGAAATCTGATGATTTCCCGATCGACTTTTGAGGGTTGTCGATTTGATCAAAATAGTGGGAGCCCAATCATTTATAAAAGGCCAGGTTAAATGATTGGTTCGTATATCTGCTTATGACTGTTGCACATGGTCACTGCGATCTCTCCTAAGTTGGTTGGAAACAACTAAGTGGACTAGTATTTGAGGATTGTCCTCAAGCTCGAGGAAAAGCTGTATCTTCTTGAGTAGCCTTTACCTAAACACATATCATCTACAACCCTGTTGGCTGATGAGGATGCTTAAGGGGTAGCTTGTTTATTGCTATCATGTCGCCTTCCAGGGACAAGTTAGAATAGAAAGCTGTAACCTCTAAGGCAGTCCTACAATGCAAAGGTAGGCCTTAGTGCTTGACTGATGCATTAAAGATGAAATAGGTATAGGAGATAAGGTGCTCAAGATCGATTGCTAGCGACCTGAAAACGAGGAGAAGAGAAGTAGCCCTTCGTCTTCTGTCTCGAGCAATTGTGTTGACTAAAGTCAAATTGTCTATTTCTAACACATGGGTATATTATACCGCATAATGAGACCAACTATTGTAAAAGTATTTTGGTGCTCAATAGAAATAGGGCAATGTTGACGTAGAGAGACTGATCTACCAGTTGGAGCATATGCTGCTGCCATAACGGTAGGAGATCTCACTCTCTCTAGGGTCAAGACTCTGTAGGTGATGCTAAAAGCTTATTCCACTATGAACTTAATTCCATCTTAAATGTATCTCCAAGTTAGGAGATGACATGACTCATCATTTGGATCTAGAGATATGAGACTTTGGGTCATATATCTGAAGTTCTATTACCATAGAACCAAGATCTGATAAAGTGTAAGTGGTGTATCCTAAGTTCACTTAGGGATACAATTTTCCATAGACCCACAGGAGAACAAGTAATTGTTGCTCATAGTGTTTTTTTCTTGGAAAAGTCTTTCCTTGAAAAAGACTAGTGGGAGGAGGTTATGACTTGGATTTAGTCCAAGGTCAACCACTTAGCACAAAAGGATCAAAGATGGAATTTGAACCGTATATATAGGTTGTGGGCAACCTAGGGTTTAGAAAATGTGGGAATAAGGATTGAGTTGATTCATGTGTGCCTGTGTTATGAGTAACTTCTAGCAGGGACAATGAATCTTCCCTTATGGATAAGATTAAGTGGTTCTGTACCTATGTGGTGATGTTGTTTGGGCCTTGTAAGACAAGAACCTCATCCATTGACTCCATGCAAAGGGACTCATGGATTCAATCTCCTTTGAGGAGAATGAGTTGGATCAACCTGTCTTGAGAGCTTGACTCGCACGAGGCTTGTTTACTAAGGACAACAACATTGATATTCTTCACTTGTTACAAGTGGAAGATCTAGAAACTGGTTTGCCCTCATACACTTTAGTGTGTATGGACAGGACTAATAAGTACGCCAAAGATAGGGTACTAATCCTTTATAGATATATCTGATGGATATAAAAGGAGACCAGCTAGATAAATCCATAAAGCTTTCTAATTCATAAGAAAGCGCTTGAGCCACAGTTTATGACTGTCCCTAAGAGTATGAGATTTCTTCATAGCTCACTCCATATAGAACTCTTCATTCAGGCTGAGTGTCTAATTGGAGGAATCGAGTTATGGTTGGCATAATTCGATGTAGGAGAAGTCATATAACTCCTTGTAAAGGTTGTGCAAAATGAATAGTTTTTTCTAAACGCTGAAAGATGTTCCATATCTGACATATGTGTGTATGGGGTATCCTTTGGGGATACTGCTTCCATAATCCCACAAGAGAGCAACTTGGTTGCTGCTTAAGGTGCTGATTTTCTTGGGAAAGATTTTCTCTTGAAAAAGGCTAGTGGGAGAAACTTTGACTTGGATATGATCCAAGGTCAAATTTTGACACATTTGGTCAAAGATTGACTCTGAGCTAGTTTTACTGGTTATGGGTAACCTGAGGCTCAGAACACACAGGCTGTATAGGTTGAATCTATTCGTCTGTCTTTGATTTATGGGTAACTCCCAAACTCAATATAGAGAATGTTCATTCCATGGTGCCTGAGTGCAGTGGGAGCTTAATGACATCTCTGGTCTTGTATGTTGGGTACATACAGATCATCAGAGATGACCTCCTGATCCTTCACTTTGTCATCACCAGCCCCTAGGATTATGCGAATAAAGGCATATTACTCTGACAAATCCGGTGGATCACTCGTAAGGGATCCTAGCTCTTAGGGTTATCCTATTTCGGGCCATTGCTTCCGCTATTATTAAAATTTTAAAATTGGCCCAGGGATTTCCAACACTTTCTCGGCCATTAGAATTAGTACACTTGCAGTAAGGGATTTGAGTGTCTAAGTATGCAGGAATAACAAAGTCTATGCGCTCAATAATAATCAAAGCAATGTTGTTTTTAGCATGCTCAAGTTGGGTTGGTCCTAAGGGTGGTTTGAGGGTATGGGTAGAGGGACATAAGAGACAACACTCTCGCTTCATTGGGTCTTGGGGAAGAACTTCTAAGTCTAGAGGATGTCCTAAGGGATGAGGCTTAGGGTCTAAGTCAAGTTCAAAAGGTTCTAAGCCTTCCTTAAAGGTTAGGGATCCTAATTCAAGTTGGTTGATATTTAAGGATGAAGGATCCTCTATGTATGCGGGTTGGGTTTCTAGAGGTGGGTCTAGACAAGTTGTTTGGCCAACCTTAGGCTTAAGGTGTTCATTGGGTAAGGACATAGGCAAATCATCTATGGTGAATGGTCCAAACTTAAGTTGAATTAAGCCTAAAGTGGGGTGGTCCTCTAATTGAAGGTGTTGGTTCTCTAAGGTGTCTAGAGGCTCATCTAAACTTTCAGTAGAGTCAAGTGGTATGGAACTTAAGTGTTTACTACCTATTGAAGGGTCCTCTAAAGTTTGCCCTATGTCGTGAAGGGTTTGTTGGGGTATGCCCTTAAGGCTAATGTTTGAGGCCTTGGGATTCTTTTAGTATCATGTATAAACTCTTATGTTTATAAAGGCAATGGTTGTTATTCATGTTGTTACATTATCTGCTGCAATATGTATGCTTCTGAATAATGTCTCAATGATGTTCAGTTTGGCTGACATGCTGTAATGTCCTTAGTCGAGATATCTTGGTGAACATGAGACAGCCTTGATATGATTGAGACTAATATGTGTGCTAATCTTATAGGATGCTTCGAGCATGGAATAAGATGTAGACTCATGGGTACATTGGATGTACTGGACAGACCCTACTAGGATATTCAATTGCTTGTCACAATGTGAATAATCCGAGTATGTTGATATATGGTGGTCAGGAAGAACTCAGTATAGAGGGATATACTGACGCTTCGTTCCAGTCGGACCAGGATGATTTCCGATCGCAATCAGGCTATGTTTTTAGCTTGAATGGTGGAGCAGTGGTGTGGAAAAGTTTCAAACAGTCAACTGTTGCTGATTCCACAACAGAAGCCGAGTATGTTGCAGCCTCGGAAGCATCCAAGGAGGCAGTGTGGATTCGTAAGTTCGTGAGAGAACTTGGTGTCGTTCCTTCGAGTGCAGATCCTTTGGTTATCTTTTGTGATAACACTGGAGCTATAGCACAAGCAAAGGAACCGCGGTCGCACCAGAAGTCCAAGCACATACAGAGACGGTTTCACTTGATCCGGGAGATCATTGATCGTGGCGAGATCAAGATTTGCAAGGTTCATACAGATGACAATCTGGCAGACCCGCTTACCAAGCCTCTGGCGCAGCAGAAGCATGAGAAGCACTGTAATAATATGGGTTTGAGATTTCTCAACCATTAGATTAAGTGCAAGTGGGAGATTGTTGGAGTATGCCCTTAAGGCTAATGTTTGAGGCCTTTGGGATTGTAAAAGTATTATGTAATAAACTCTTATGTTTATGAAAGGCATGGTTATTATTCAGGTTGTTACCTTGTCTGCTGCAATGAGTGTGCTTCTGAATAATGTCTCAAAGCTGTTCAGCTAGGCTGACAGGCTGTATGTCCTTAGTCGAGATATCTTGGTGAACATGAGACAGCCTTGATATGATGGAGACTAATATGAGTGCTAATCTTATAGGATGCTTCGAGCATGGAATAAGACGTAGACTCATGGGTACATTGGATGTACTGGATAGACCCTACTGGGATATTCCATTGCTTGTCACAATGTGAATGATCCTTGTAAGCAGCAAGTGGCACATGTCCTCTGACTTGAGATCACTTGTGTTTCTAAATGATGATTGTCACTGTCTTGAGGTAGTTCAATATCATTTGAAACATAATGATTATAGACTATCTTGGATGGTGAGCTTGAGTCAGGTTAGGGCACTTGTGATAGATAAAGGATTGCCGTATCCTTGTTTAAGGAGTGTGATGTTCTAAAGGGGCCCCCTTTATATGAGATGATTGAGGAAGTGTATGGCCATACCCAGATGACTATGTTCATCTGATCTAATCATGCTCATCGTGTTGGAGTTACAAGCTTGACATGCTTGTCCAATAAGAACATCCAGTGGCAAAGGATAAATGTATGCCTTGTGAATAGAGTCACACTTGTGCCTTGGTTTGGGAGTAGTCTTGGAAGACTCTTTCCTTTATATCGGGAGACAGTGATGTGTTGCTAGATACCCCTCACTGATCGTGATAACGTAAGTTATCGTTACCGACATTTAGAGGAAACCCTCAGGGTCGCACAATATGATGATATGGCTTACTTGAGTCAGATCGTGTGGACTGAATTCTTTGGGTTCAGTTTAAGGGGATTTAATCTCTGATTGTAAGTGAGATCTAGCCTGATCATGTTTGATTGATTAGGGCTTGAGATCGGTAAGCTTGGATCGAGAGAGATGATGCTAGATCGAAGAGATCAGGGGCATCAGGTGATGAACGGTTAGATCATGAGCCTTGGGGTTCAATATGGTCTAGACCACATGGCTTGAGCCATTTCGGTTTGGTTCATGAACCAAAGTCGATTGAAACGGTTTAGCTTGAACCGGTTCACAATTGTGAACGCATGGTTCAATGCTCAAATGCGTTTGAGGTTGGCTTGAGCGCATGGCATGATGAGCTTCCATTTATGGAAAGTCATCATGGCCGGTTTCACAAAAAAACGCCTAAACGCATAAGCGTTTGTGCTCTTCTCTTGAACGCCTTGGACAATTTCGTTGAGGTGTGGTTGACGACGAGAAGGAGAGGCTAGGCAAGTGAAGCTCTCGGCAACAAGGAGATTCATCATCCCCTTCCATTCGACAAGAAGGCTTGAGGGTCTTGCTAGCACAAGAGATCTCAAGGAAGTGAGCATCTTCATCTTGTGTGTGGGCTTGTGGAGGAGACCTAGTTTGATCTCTTCTTCCAAACCGACTTCCAAATCCATGGCGTTGGTATGATTCCTTTTCATAACATAAGTTGATCTTATAGATTCATATGCGATCTTGAAACCCTTTTTCCGCAAAGCTTGTTAGAATTGCAAGTTTAGGGTTTCTCCCCTATAATTAGGGGTTCCTACAATTGGTATCAGAGCTAGGCTCTTGATATGATCTATATGATTGCTTATTTGTGATCCATACATTCAAGTTGCGCTTACTTTTACTTGAAGCATGCTTTGTTTTCATGAGGTTGCGCATGTATCTTGTTTTCATGAGGTTGCGCATGTATCTTGCTTTCATGAAGTTGCGCATGATATCATGCTTTAAGTTGCGCTTGTATCAGGGCTTTGATAAAGTATGCGCTCCCCCTTGAAGGGGACCCCCTAAAGTATGCGCTCCTCCTTGAAGAGGACCCCCTTAGATCTAAGGGTTATATGCAAGCATGTTGTTTGTTTGTATCATTGCGCATGTTCTAAATGTTTTCTAAAACCTTACATCTTGCGCGCATAATTAGATCTAAGGTGCCACTACATTAAACCCTTAGATGGGTTGATGGGGTTGAAGTCACCACTAGGTTAGATCCAAGTCTGATCAGACCATCTGACAGCTCAGATGGGTTGACCCAATGGCACCTATGCGCAAGCACAAGGTGGCTATAGGTTGACTGCATCTAGGGCGTGTAGCGAGGTCTGGTTGAGACAACTACTGAACACACTTGAGTTAGGCCCGGGGTCACACCCGCTTGCCAAAAACTCATGGGGTGGTTCAGCCCTTGGGGCATGCATGGTTGACCATTAGGTCAACTCGGGTCAGTTAGGACTCGGTGCATGCAAGGGCAAAGGATCTAACTAGATGGATGAGTGGATCCCTATCAATGGACCATTGTAAGGTTGTAGGGCTCGTAAGGAAATTAAAATTGATGCCATGGGGTTTTTTCAAAATTTAATTTCTTGATTGGATCACAAGATGATTTGATGCCATGATGCTTGTCTATTTAGTCTTATGTGGGTTGCCCTATTGTGTGCTGTGCTGGGGCCTGCGTGCCTGGGTTTAAATTGTAAATTAATTTGTGATCTGCGAATCACATTGTTTTAATTTATGAAATGTTGTTGACCTGTGTGTCAACCTTGTCTAGATAGATCAAATGTACTTTGATTAGACAAGAGTACAAATGCACACATCATAAAGGGGCATTCACCTGGTGGCGCACCTGAGGTGCTCTTGGCGCTAGGGCCCTAGGTTGGACCAGATGAGATGCCAAGGAGCTCAAGTGAAGACTTAAGTAAAATTAAGGTCTTACTAGGGTTCATGGGCTTTTACCACATAAGATCATGCTTTCTACTTATTGCAAATAATTAGAGTTGCATGTTTATGTTTATCTTCTGCTATAGCCATAGGATATGCCTGATAGTAAGAAGATAAAAGACCGCTAAAATCCAACGCTAACAATATCAAGCTCGTAAGCCTTCTGACGCGAAACCTCACCTTTCTGACTATCGTTGGAGCCGTGTTGAACCCACTCAGTGGGCACGTCCATCTATCTTCAGACGGTGCCGGATTTCACCTGCGTGTTACAGAGTTGGGATTTATCCCCTCTCGTTGCTCAGCATAGCACGTGGTGGTCCAGGGAGTAGGTCGGGTCAGCTTGACCATGTAGACTACATATGTGGCGCATATGGTAGCACATGGAGGCAGCCATCTCTGGGATCAGAGACTGTGTTGTACCAACTCAGTTGGCACAGTCTGCTGGATTGCCAAGATGAAGGGGAATCGCACGGGTTGGCGATTGGCTGGGACAGCCTACCAGAAATTAGTGCTTGTCATCTCTGTGCATCTTATCTCGCCTGAGCGGGACGCGGAGACCAAGTATGAAATCTGGATCCCATCTCACTAAAAGAGTGTTACTCTTTCGGACTGTTTACTGGATTTTTCAGTCAGACAAAATAGTGAGAAAAAGAATCTTTCTTAAGTCCTAGATTGATTCTGAACATTGATACTGACCTTGCTGTTCTTGCTTGTTGTAGATTCCTGCAGCAACGAACACCATGAGCTTCAATGTGCGATCCCTACTGGAAAGGGAGAAGTTTGCTGGGCCGAACTTCTCTGACTGGTTCGGACACCTTAAGATTGTTCTTAAGGCAGAGAGGAAACTGTATGTCCTCGAGACGGCGATACCGCCGCAGCCCGCTCCGAACGCCGCAAGGGCGGTTCGGGATGCCTACGAAAAGCACGTCAATGATAGCATTGATGTCGCTTGCCTGATGCTAGCGTCTATGACGCCACCGCTGCAGCGTCAGCATGAGGACATGTCGGCTATAGAAATTATAGCGAACCTCAAGATGCTGTATGCTGCACAGGCGAGGACTGAACGCTATAATCTGACGAAGCTCTTCTTTCAGAGCAAACTGGCTGAGGGGAGCCCAGTGGGAGCTCACGTGCTCAAGATGATTGGGCACAAGGAGGCTCTGGAGAAACTGGGGCATACCATCAACCAGGAGCTTGCTGTGGACATTATTCTGCAGTCTCTTCCGCCTTCTTTCGATGCGTTCATCATTAACTTTAATATGAACAAGATCGATTGTACGCCGGCAGAGCTGCTGAATATGCTCTTGACAACTGAGGAAACTCTGAAGGGTAAGCCTTCAACCTCTGTCTTGATGGTTCCTTTTAGGAACAAGAAGAAGGGGAAGAAGGGCAAGGCCCCTGTCAAGAATTACAGCAAGGCCCTGAAACAGAAGGTGAAGCGGTCGAAGGACAACAGGTGTTTCCACTGTGGCCAGCTGGGTCACTGGAAAAAGGACTGTAAAGCGCTCCAAGGAGATAAGAGGGGAAGCATCGCTTCTGGCTCAGGTATATATGTGACTGAGGTCATGTTTTCATCTTCTTCTATATCATGGGTGTTGGACACTGCATGTGGAGTTCACATTTGTTCAAATGTACAGGAACTCAAGAGAAGAAGGCAGGTGGGACAGCATGAGGTAGACCTACGCGTTGGAAACGGGGCACGGGTTGCTGCTGTTGCTGTAGGAGACTATTTCATTTCTTTACCATCTGGCATTGTATTAGAATTAAACAATTGTTATTTTGTACCAAGTATCACAAAGAATATTATCTCTATTCCTGCTCTTGTCAGGAAAGGATTTGCCTTTGAATGCAAGATTTCAAAGTGTGTTTTATCTCGTGATAATATTGTGTATGCAACTGGTTCAATTAACAATGGGTTATACATGTTGGACATGGACAATTCTATACAAAATATTGATAATAAGAAAGCCAAGTATGCTGATGACAGCACCTTGTTATGGCATAGTCGTTTAGGCCATATAAACGAGAAGCGCATTAAGCGGTTGCATGATCATGGACTGCTGGGATCATTTTCCTATGAGGAGATTGATACATGCAAAGCTTGTTTGATGGGTAAAATGACGAAGTCTCCTTTTCCTCACAAAGGTCAAAGGGCTTCAGGTTTACTGGACCTAATACACAGTGATGTGTGTGGGCCTTTTGGTAAACATGCCAGAGGTGGCTATCAGTACTTCATTACCTTTACTGATGATTTCAGTAGGTATGGATATGTCTATTTAATGAGACATAAAAGTGAATCTTTTGACAAGTTCAAAGAGTTCAAAAATGAAGTACAAAATCAGCTAGGCCGAAATATCAAGGCACTTCGTTCAGATCGAGGTGGTGAATACCTGAGTCATGCGTTTACTGACTATCTGAAAGAGTGTGGGATTATCTCACAGCTCACTCCGCCAGGAACACCGCAATGGAATGGTGTGTCCGAGAGGAGAAATAGAACGTTACTTGATATGGTTCGTTCTATGATGAGTCAGGCTACTCTTCCATACTCCTTTTGGGGTTTTGCACTGGAAACAGCTGCAAAGGTACTAAACCGAGTGCCATCCAAGGCAGTTTTAAAGACGCCATATGAGTTATGGTATGGGAAACAGCCTAGCTTGACATTTATCAGGATCTGGGGTTGCGAGGCTTATGTCAAAAAGCTCGCCTCTGGGAAACTAGAGAGCAGATCTGACAAATGCATCTTTGTCGGTTACCCTAAGGAAACTAAGGGTTATTATTTCTACGATCCCAAGGAGAACAAGGTATTTGTTGCTCGGACGGCCGTATTTCTTGAGAAGGAATTTATTCTGCAAGAGGCCAGTGGGAGAGAAATAAAGCTGGATGAGAATCCAGAGGAAGGACAAAGTAGTCAAGCAGAGTTGGATGTGCCTGAGCCGGTAGAGCAGGTTATTGGACAACCTGAGGCTCAGATATCACGGGAACCGCGAAGATCGGGTAGGATCCGTCGACAGCCTGAGCGCTATGACGGAGTCTACATCATTGATAATGATGAACCCCTAACTTATGCGGATGCGGTCAGTGGACCGGAGTCAGCTAGATGGCTTGATGCTATGCGAGCCGAGATGGACTCCATGTCAGATAACCAAGTCTGGGATTTGGTTGATCCGCCTCCGGGAGTAATCCCTATAGGCTGTAAATGGATCTTCAAGAAGAAGATTGACATGGATGGTAACGTGGTTACCTATAAAGGCAGGCTAGTTGCGAAAGGTTTCAAACAAATCTACGGGATAGATTATGATGAAACTTTCTCACCTGTAGCCATGTTTAAGTCTATTCGGATTCTTTTCGCGATAGCTGCATATTACGATTATGAGATCTGGCAGATGGATGTGAAAACAGCTTTCCTTAATGGAAATCTGGATGAGGATGTGTATATGACACAACCGGAAGGTTTCACTAATCCATCAGATCGTCATAAAATATGTAAGTTAAAGAAGTCCATTTATGGACTGAAACAAGCATCAAGAAGCTGGAATATTCGTTTTGATGAATCAATCTCTGAGTTTGGTTTCATCAAGAACGAGGATGACCCGTGTGTATATAAGAGGTTTAGTGGGAGCGTGATTACATTCCTAATCCTCTACGTCGATGATATCTTGATCATTGGAAACGATATTCCTGAACTGCATGCTGTTAAGGCATGGTTAGGAAAATGTTTTCAGATGAAAGATCTAGGAGAAGCAGCCTATGTACTAGGTGTGAAGATCTACCGGGATAGATCTAAGAGGCTTCTCGGGCTGTGCCAGAGTACTTACATCGATAAAGTCCTGGAGAGATTCCATTTAGAGAATTCTAAACGTGGATATCTTCCAGTCAGACATGGTCTGAATCTTTCGAAGAGTCAGTGTCCACAAACACAGACTGAGAAAGATGAAATGGACAATACGCCTTATGCTTCGGCTATTGGGTCCATTATGTATGCGATGTTGTGTACTCGCCCAGACGTCGCTTACGGGTTAAGCGTGACCAGTCGATTCCAAAGTAATCCAGGTTTGGCGCACTGGATTGCAGTCAAGAACATTTTAAAATATCTGCGGAGGACCAAAGATATGTTCTTGATATATGGTGGTCAGGAAGAACTCAGTATAGAGGGATATACTGACGCTTCGTTCCAGTCGGACCAGGATGATTTCCGATCGCAATCAGGCTATGTTTTTAGCTTGAATGGTGGAGCAGTGGTGTGGAAAAGTTTCAAACAGTCAACTGTTGCTGATTCCACAACAGAAGCCGAGTATGTTGCAGCCTCGGAAGCATCCAAGGAGGCAGTGTGGATTCGTAAGTTCGTGAGAGAACTTGGTGTCGTTCCTTCGAGTGCAGATCCTTTGGTTATCTTTTGTGATAACACTGGAGCTATAGCACAAGCAAAGGAACCGCGGTCGCACCAGAAGTCCAAGCACATACAGAGACGGTTTCACTTGATCCGGGAGATCATTGATCGTGGCGAGATCAAGATTTGCAAGGTTCATACAGATGACAATCTGGCAGACCCGCTTACCAAGCCTCTGGCGCAGCAGAAGCATGAGAAGCACTGTAATAATATGGGTTTGAGATTTCTCAACCATTAGATTAAGTGCAAGTGGGAGATTGTTGGAGTATGCCCTTAAGGCTAATGTTTGAGGCCTTTGGGATTGTAAAAGTATTATGTAATAAACTCTTATGTTTATGAAAGGCATGGTTATTATTCAGGTTGTTACCTTGTCTGCTGCAATGAGTGTGCTTCTGAATAATGTCTCAAAGCTGTTCAGCTAGGCTGACAGGCTGTATGTCCTTAGTCGAGATATCTTGGTGAACATGAGACAGCCTTGATATGATGGAGACTAATATGAGTGCTAATCTTATAGGATGCTTCGAGCATGGAATAAGACGTAGACTCATGGGTACATTGGATGTACTGGACAGACCCTACTGGGATATTCCATTGCTTGTCACAATGTGAATGATCCTTGTAAGCAGCAAGTGGCACATGTCCTCTGACTTGAGATCACTTGTGTTTCTAAATGATGATTGTCACTGTCTTGAGGTAGTTCAATATCATTTGAAACATAATGATTATAGACTATCTTGGATGGTGAGCTTGAGTCAGGTTAGGGCACTTGTGATAGATAAAGGATTGCCGTATCCTTGTTTAAGGAGTGTGATGTTCTAAAGGGGCCCCCTTTATATGAGATGATTGAGGAAGTGTATGGCCATACCCAGATGACTATGTTCATCTGATCTAATCATGCTCATCGTGTTGGAGTTACAAGCTTGACATGCTTGTCCAATAAGAACATCCAGTGGCAAAGGATAAATGTATGCCTTGTGAATAGAGTCACACTTGTGCCTTGGTTTGGGAGTAGTCTTGGAAGACTCTTTCCTTTATATCGGGAGACAGTGATGTGTTGCTAGATACCCCTCACTGATCGTGATAACGTAAGTTATCGTTACCGACATTTAGAGGAAACCCTCAGGGTCGCACAATATGATGATATGGCTTACTTGAGTCAGATCGTGTGGACTGAATTCTTTGGGTTCAGTTTAAGGGGATTTAATCTCTGATTGTAAGTGAGATCTAGCCTGATCATGTTTGATTGATTAGGGCTTGAGATCGGTAAGCTTGGATCGAGAGAGATGATGCTAGATCGAAGAGATCAGGGGCATCAGGTGATGAACGGTTAGATCATGAGCCTTGGGGTTCAATATGGTCTAGACCACATGGCTTGAGCCATTTCGGTTTGGTTCATGAACCAAAGTCGATTGAAACGGTTTAGCTTGAACCGGTTCACAATTGTGAACGCATGGTTCAATGCTCAAATGCGTTTGAGGTTGGCTTGAGCGCATGGCATGATGAGCTTCCATTTATGGAAAGTCATCATGGCCGGTTTCACAAAAAAACGCCTAAACGCATAAGCGTTTGTGCTCTTCTCTTGAACGCCTTGGACAATTTCGTTGAGGTGTGGTTGACGACGAGAAGGAGAGGCTAGGCAAGTGAAGCTCTCGGCAACAAGGAGATTCATCATCCCCTTCCATTCGACAAGAAGGCTTGAGGGTCTTGCTAGCACAAGAGATCTCAAGGAAGTGAGCATCTTCATCTTGTGTGTGGGCTTGTGGAGGAGACCTAGTTTGATCTCTTCTTCCAAACCGACTTCCAAATCCATGGCGTTGGTATGATTCCTTTTCATAACATAAGTTGATCTTATAGATTCATATGCGATCTTGAAACCCTTTTTCCGCAAAGCTTGTTAGAATTGCAAGTTTAGGGTTTCTCCCCTATAATTAGGGGTTCCTACAGAACCAAACCAATTTGAACCGGCTCATCAAGTGAGCGCTTGGTTCAATTGGAGGATGAGTTTTGAAAGGTTCATGAACGCATGAACGCTTGGAGTTAGGGACTTTCTATATTTGGAAAGTCGGTTTTCAATTTGAGAAAATGTCTCCACGTTTTGAGTGAAACGTCTCCACTTCGTTTGGTGACATCCTCTCGCCTCTTCCTCACGAAGACTCTTTTTGTGTGGAGATAGAACTCACGCCAAGGAAGAGTGGGGCAAGCCTAGTAATCGTCTCTTCATCCCTTCAAGCGATCAAGGATACTTTGGAGCCTTGCTAGCACAAGGAGTGACAAAGGAGTAGGCCATCTTCCTCTTGTGTGCGATTCCCTTTGGAGAAGAAGCAATCGACTCTTTGCTTCCAAGGCGCCATCTAAGCTATGGCAATGGTATGATCGTTTTTGTTGATCTTTGCAAGCTTTTTATCTAGTTGATCATATAACATGCAAGTTGATCTTGAAACCCTAGCTTCCGTTGCAAAAGTTTTATATGCGCCACCTATAGTACCATAGTCCTCTATTTTTCTTTTATTAGATAAAATCTCTTTTAAAAACTTTGCATATGTAGGCATTTGAGATAATACATCAGTAAAAGGAATATTAATGTATAACTTTTTCAGCACTTCCAAAAATTTCCCAAACTGTCTATCTAACTTATCTTGCACAATCCTTTGGGGAAAAGGGATAGGTGTCCTATATGGTGGTGGTGAACTAGGTCTAGGTACCTCAACTTCACAAGGTAAGTCACCTTTCTGTGAAGACTCATCCTCCTTAGAAGGAGAAGAATTAGGAAGGGACTGCATATGTGTGGGTTGTGGTTCCAAAACTGGTTCATCACTAGGTATGACATTAGGCTCAACCTCTTCATCATCTAATGGTCCCCTTGGATCTTCCAACTGTTTTCCACTCCTAGTTATGATGGCATTACAATGTTCCATAGGGTTAGGTTCAGGTTTTGCAGGTAACTTCCCTGGGGGTCTATAAGGTGCACTAGCCTGTTGTGCTATTTGAGTTTCTAACATCTTATTATGAGCAACAACACCATCTAACCTAGATTTTATCTGTTTAAGGGTTTTTGAAATCTCATCATTTTTGCTCATCTGCTTACCCATGAACTTCTGAAACATCTCTTCTAAACTAGATTTTTTGGGTTTACTCTGGTTTGACTGTCTCTGATTATACCCTCTATTTTCAATTTGCCCACTAGTTTGATTGTTACTCTTCCAAGATAGGTTAGGATGGTTCATCCAACCAGGATTGTAGGTATTAGAGTAAGGGGCATTATTTCTGGCTTGATTGTAACCCCCTACTGCATTGACTTGCTCACTCTCCTGATCCACTGTAACCTTGCACTCCTCAGCATAGAGCCCAAGGTTCCCACAAACTTCACAAATGACAGATGAAACAGAAGCGGTGTGCATTTGAAAAGAATCAAAACAGTTGCATAATGAATCTACCTTTTCTGCAAGAGAACGCCAACCATCACCATCGTTCTTACCATGAGAAGGCCGATAAAGCACTCCTCTCCCTGAAGCCCACTGGTTGTGATTTAGTGTCATCTCTTCAATCAAGGCATATGCAGCATCAATAGTCTTGTTCATCAGAGCACCCCCTGCAGCAGCATCAACAGTTAAGCGTGTGTTGTAGAGCAAACCATTATAGAAAGTTTGAATTAAAACCCAATCTTATAATCCATGATGGGGGCACTTCCGTTGTAACTCATTAAAGCGCTCCCATGCTTCACTGAATGATTCACCATCTCTCTGAGCAAAGCCTAAGATTTGGTTCCTCAATTGAACCATCTTACTGGGAGGAAAATACTTCTGCAAGAAGGCATTTGACAGCCGCTCCCAAGTAGTGAATGTCCCAGTTGGATGTGAATGAAGCCAAGCTTTTGCTCTGTCCCTGAGAGAAAAAGGAAACAGTCTTAGTCTAAGAGCATCATCAGATACACCATTGATTTTTATGGTGTCACAAAATTCAAGGAAAAGAGATAAATGTTGGTTTGGATCTTCCAAAGGAGATCCTCCAAACTGATTCTGTTGGATCATTGACAAAAACGCTGGTTTAATCTCAAAGTTGTTTGCCTCTATAGCAGGCCTAGTAATGCTGGAACGAATTCCCTGTGTACTAGGGGCTGCATAGTCTCTGCCATGATGGAGTCTTCTTCTCTCCCTTCTGCAAATCTCAACTTCCTGCGCAACCTAAGAGTTCTATTAATTTCAGGATCAAAAGGACCTAATGGTCCTGACCTAAGATTTCTGCACATAAACAAGTAGAAAGTCAGAAAAGTTCAGAAATTGTAGAGCTTAAAAGAAAATCAGAATCTATCACAGAAAAATAGTAGAAACAAAAAAAACAAAGACTTAGTCTAGCAATACGAACAATTATATCAATATCAACAAAACCAAGATCCCTGGCAACGACGCCAAAAACTTATTGTACTCCGCAAGTGCATGGATACTTGAATAATATTTAAGATATCGAACCATAGAGACCTTGTTGTTAAGTACTGACTAATTGAGTTTTCACTAGCTAAGTGAATCAAGAATCGTGAAAATAGCAATCAAACGATTATTGGAGAAAATCAGAATGAGAGAATCGGGACGAGGGGTTCATTCATCTTGATATTTATGACTATACATGATTAAAGATTCATCAATTTATTTTTGTCATGGTTAAGATATAATTCACTTGATAAACAAACCAATTCACTCTCGTGCAATTAATTTACAAAGAACAATCCTCACTCTCGCGCAAGATTAATTCGATGCTAAGTATAAGTGAATTTTGGTTAAAGAGATTAAGAATCACTCTTGTGCATTCCATCTCAATGCCAAGATCTCAAGTGAAACTAAGCACTCTCGCACCTTAGTTTCACAGGTTTTGCTTATGGTTTTCCAACAATCTAACATCTATCTCTAGCATGTTTTCATGTCTGAAACAATAATAATTTCTAGGTCATAACATCAACAAGAAATTAACTTCTAAAACCTAAATATAAGAACACAACCAATCTCTTGCGATGAGTTCTTATTATAAATTCTAGGGTTCCAAGTTCTATGATATCATCTTCTCAGTCCATAGCATAAAACTCCAAAACATGTTAATGTATGATACTAAAAACGATTAAAGGCATGAATTGCTTAAGCAAAATAACCATAGCAAAGATATATTGATGTAGAAAAATTATCTAGTCATTGAAATATCAAGAGAATTCACCCCCATGTCCCAAGAGGAAATTAAGATAGCATGACGGAAGATTCACGGCAAAACATAGTTTTTGAATGATTAGAGACAGTAAAGAAGGAGTAAGAATTACGAAACAGGGTTGCAACAGAAATGCAACCCGAAATTGTTTTCATAGTCGCGATGAACAGTGTCGCGAGTGTGTTTTTGATGATTTCTCCTTCGATCAGTCTCTTTTCGTTCTAGAACTTCTGTGGCATGTTCTTCTTCCTCAGGCGAAGCTTCCTTTCAAAAATCATGGCCGGAGATGGTCTGTGCAGCGAACGGCGACGGACCCTAGCGCGGTGGTAATTTCTCCAAATTCTCTCTAAGTCCTCGATCAAAATCGTTCATGCATTGGGATTGCTCAAAAACCAGTGATAATGATGCCTTTTTTCCTGAAATTGATCAAAAACCAAAGATTGTGTAGATTCCGAAGTATTTGGTAAAATGGTATAAAAACAATGCAAGAGAGTGAGATTATGGTTCAAAATACTACTAAATAAGTATGAAAAAACACTAGAAAATTTAGAGTCATCAGAGAGATTCCTCTACTTGGCACTGCATAAAATTAGCAATGGTACCGAAGATATGGGTTGAAGTCTGTAAAAAAGAGAAACAAAAAGAAAATGACTCCTCTACATGGCACTACGTAAAATTGGCAGTGGTACCGAACATAAGAGTTGAAGTCCAAATAAAAAGTGTGTATCTATGTGGGTACATGCCATCAAAAGAAAAAAGAAGAGAGATTTTGCGTGGAAAAAGATTTTGGGAATCCTATTATTGTAAACAAAAGTATGATAGATTTAAACTGAAACTTGGGTGAATTCATGAGAGTGAGATTCTTTTTATTATGCAAATTGCGAAATTTTATTTGATCAAAGTTGTGAATCTTAAAGATTAAATTCGGAGGACAGTGTATTTATCTAGAATTTTATGTAGCATTTGGTGGAATATTTCATGAGTGATTATATTTTTGAAATTTATTTTTCATAAAAGAGTATATTTTCCATACTTAGTATTGTTCTTTATTCTATTCATTTGCTTGAGAACAAGCAAAGTTTGAGCCTTATGTATTTGATGACACAAAAATTCATAGTATATTTTGTTTCATTTGATTGGTTTTTTGTGTCATATTCATGCTCTTTTACTTATTTTTATGCCTTATTTGTCAAATATTACGGAATCTACACATTTTCTCACTTTTGATCATTTTCAGGTAAAAATGGCCTAATTTTGATGGATTTTGAAATATCTGAGCGCACAAATAAATTTCAGACATCGAGACAAAGCTGCCCGTCAATTTTTATGCAAATCGGAGATAGTCAAAAAAATTACACCCCTGCCTTAATTAATTTTACGGGTGTAATTTTTTGCCCAAATTACACCACTGCCGTGACAATTTTTATGGGCCGTAATTTCCTAGAGATTCTACACATAAGCAATTACGGCACTGCCATAATTATTTTTACAGGTCGTAATTTCTGCCCAGAAATACACAGAAGAAATTATGGCATGATCGTAATTATTTTTACAGGCTGTAATTTTTAACCCAAAATTCACAGAACTAAATTATGGTAGTACCGTAATCAAAATTACAGCTATAATTATAAAGATGTCGAGTCTTCCGCAGCCGCTCCAAAGCCTAATTTTTGCGATGCAAAATTAGAAGATCCAGGGCACCAATTCACAAACCGTAAAAAGGGGAGATTCTATAAGTTGAGGAGAAAATTTGAGGACAGGGAGGATCGAATTTCATCAAGAATTGAGGGAGAAATCGTAAAGGCGTCCCTAGGGTTCGGCCTCACGCCGAGAGGCATAGAGGCCACCTTAGGCGATAAAATTTACAAGAAAGCTTCTCCCATAGGAGGAGAGGATACACCGATAATTTCAGATCGAAAGGAGTTAAAACGAAGGAGAAATCAACCGAAGAAGATTTGGGCAGAACCTGATTTTTGCGATTTACTATAGCAGCATTAATATTCATGATATTGTAGCAGGTACTGTTGCAACACTGTAGCAGTACTGTGGCAACTCGAAAAATTCCAAAATCATGGGCTGTGAAATTTTTCACACCCTGGTGATTACAGTAAACCCTTGTTCTCTCCTTTTTTATATTTTTGTGAATTTTTATTCTGTTCCTATGACTTTGGTAGTGTAATTCTTTCGTTGGGACATGGGGGTGTAATCCCCTTAATTTCATAATGACTAGATGATCCTTATTTCGTCATGATATTTTTGTTATGATAATTCTACTTAAGTGACAAATTGTCTTTAATCTTTTCTAGTTTCAAATTATCAAACATGTGTTACAGTTTTGTGATAGGGACTGAAAAGTGATTTGCAAAACTTGGAACCCTAAAATTGAGATTTAGGAACTCATCGTAAGAAATTAGGTTTGTTCTTATTTCTAGATTTTAGAAGTTTATTGACTTGTTGATAATCTGATCTAGGTGTTGTTGTATCCCAACAAGTAGGTAGACAAAACTAATCTCTAGCGGCGCAGCCAAAGACATGTTATGTCCAGAACTTGTTGTGTCCGCAAGTGCACGGATACTCGAAGTAATAAAAAGATATCGAACCCACAAAGACCTACGTGTTAAGTACCAAATAGTTCTATTCATGCTAGCTAAGCAATCGATTATAATGCAAGTGAATAATAGGAAGAACGTAAAGATAATCAGAGAGAAACAGGGACTAGGGATTCATCAACCTTAATTTCAATGTCTAGATTTGAATAAAAGGTCGTCGGTCTAATCTTATCATGATAAAGATATAATCTACTTCATAAGAGGATATCTCACTTTCGTGCAGACAATCATGTAGGGACCGATCCTCGCTTTCGTGCAAGATCTATCCCAAGCTAAAAATAAGTAAATCATTCATCGAAGAACTCAAGGATCACTTTTGTGTATCCGAATTTTAAGTGGATAATCTCAAGTGGAATCTCAAGGATCACTTTCGTGCATCCGAGTCTCAACACAGGTTCTACTTAAAGTTCTCTAACGTTCCAATCCTCACTTTCATGCAAGATCTCCACGTTTGACACAATAACTCAATCCTTAGATTTAGATTTTTAACATGGCAATTAAACTACTAAAATTGAGAAATAAGAACTAACATAATTTTTTATGATCAATTCCTAACACTCAATTTTAGGATTCCAAGTTCTCAAGCAAATCACCTTTCAGTCCATATTGCGAAAACTCTAAAACAAGCTAATAAAATAAATCTGTGGAGAGATAAAGAACAATCATCACAAAAACAGAATTATCATAACGAAACATTCTGATAAAATAAAAGGTTATCTAGCCATTAAATATCAAGGGGATTACACCCCATGTCCCAAAAAGATGTATAAGCAAGCATGGAAAAAGAAATACAATAAACCATACTTTAGATTAATCAAAATTACAGCCGTAATTTGCCCCCAAGACTCGTAGTGAGCAGTGCCGCACCCCTTCTTTTGTTAATTTCTCCTCCGATCAATCTCCTTTCGCTCTAAAACTTCTGGGGTGTCTTCTCCTCTCCTAGGCGAAGCTTACTTGTAAAAATTGCCGCCTGAGGTGGCCTCTATGCCTCTCGGCGTGAGGCCAAACCCTAGGGATGCCTTTGTTGATTTCTCTCTGGATAGTGGATGAAAAATAGGGCTTTCACCCTTCGCGTGTTCTCCTCCTACGAGGCTCTCTTTTTTCTTCTTACAGCTTTGAATTTAAGGGCCTAGATCATCCGCAATCGATCGAACAAAACTCGGACTCATATTTGACTGTGAAAATCGCGTCTCCAGGATGTAATTACGGCCGTAATATTGGTTACAGCACTGCCGTAATTTCAGCATGAACTCTCGGGTGGAAATCTGTCTAGAATTACGATACCGTGAAATCCATTACGGCAGTGCCGTAATATATGGAAATTTTTTGGGTCGGAAGTTGCTTCAAAATACGGCGCCGTGATTTTAGTTACGGCAGTGCCGTAATTTCTGTGAAACTTTCTGTATGGAAATCGCCCAAAATACGGCAGTGCTCCAAAATTACAGTAGTACTAAAAAATACAGTACCATAATGTAAATTACGGCATTGCCATAATTTGGGTTTTGGCTCCGATTTGCGTGAAATTTGTCATGTAACTTTTTCTTGATAATGGGAATTCTTTTATGTATTTGATTTTGCTTGAAAATACCTTAAAATCATACCTTTTTACCTGAAAATCATCAAAAACCAAAATAGAAGTAGATTCTGCAATATTTGATAAAAAAAAGGCATAAAAATAAGCAAAGTAGTGTAGATATGGTACAAAAAGATCAATGAAATGACACAAAATATACTGTAAATTTTTGTGTCATCAGCAGACGTTAATGAGTTAAAGATGAAAATATTGTAAGACATTAAGTATCAGATCGTTGGAAAACCTTAAGTAGAACCTGTGAAACTAAAGTATGAAAATATTTAGTTTTCAATTGAGACATTGATATAGAGATTGGATGCATGAAGTGAGCTTAAATCTCCTTATCAAGATTTATTTATGTTTAGCATTGAATAAATCCTGCGCAAAAGTGAGGATTGTTCTTTGTAAATTGTCTGCGCGAAAGCGAGATAATTTCTTTATGAAGTAAATTATATCTTTATCATAATAAGAATAGATAATTTCTTTATGAAGTAAATTATTACTTCGAGTATCCATGCACTTGCGGACACAATAGGAACCAACCTCGCAAGCCTGTTGACATGCATGTCATTCCCCATCATCCTGCCGTCCACGAGTCTACTCATACATTTGGATCTCATATCTCAAGTGTACATGATGAAATTCATCGTCAAATCTACTTGAGCAATACTCGGTATGAATTAGAGGCCAATGAGCAACCGTAGGCCACATCACTTAACAGATGGTGAGCTTGTGATGGTGTGAATCTGATAGATCCAGCAAGTGCATAGGGCTATTGTTGTAGTCCGCATGTGCACGGATACTCAAAGTAATAAAAAGATATCGAACCACAGAGACTTTGTTTGCCAAGTATCGAATAATCGATTTCTCACTAGCTAGGCAGTCCGAATACGACGAAGCAAACAATCAAAAAGTGCATAGAAAAATATCAGAGGAGAAGACTGGGACTAGGGGTTCATCCACCTTAATTTTAATGACTAGAAGGAAATAAAATATTGTCAGTCAAATTTCATTATGATAAAGATGTAATTTACTTCATAAAGGAATTATCTCGCTTTCGCGCAGATAATTATACAAAGAACCAATCCTCACTCTCGTACAGGATCTATTCAATGCTGAAGATAAGTAAATTGTTGACAAAGAACTCAAGGATCACTCTCGTGCATCCGAATTCTAAGTCAAATATCTCAAGAGAAATTATGTATTCTCATACCATAATTTCTCAGGTTCTACTTAAGGTTCTCCGACGATTAGATATTTAATCTCTTACAATATCAAATCAAGTCTAACACAATAACTCAATCCAAAGATCAGAAAATCAATATGGCAATAAAACTACTAAAAATCAGAATTAAGAACAATACCTAATCTCTTACGGTAAGTTCTAAACTCAATGATTCTAGGGTTCCAAATTTTGCAATCAACTTCTTAGTCTTTTTCACAAAATTCTAAAACATGATAAAAATATGAGACTAAGGAGAATTATAATCAATCATCACATAAGTAGAATTATCATAACAAAATCATCCTGACGAAATTAGTAATGTCTAGTCATTAAGAAGTTAAGGGGATAACACCCCCCATGTCCCATAAGAAGGTTTAAGCTAGCATGATGGAAAAATTATAGCAAAACATGGTTTTAGAATGATTATAAATCGAAAGAGAGGGGTAAAAGTTACAAAACAGGGTTGTAATCAAAATTACAGCCTGTAATTTGCTATTCACGTGATGAATAGTGGCGGTGTTCACATTTTTGTTGATTTCTCCTTCAATCGATCTCTTTTCACTCTGAAACTTCTATGGTGTGTTCTCCTTCCTCAAGCGAAGCTTCCTTTCAAATATCATGGCCAGAGAGGGTCTGTGCGATAAACGACAATGAACCCTAGTCCGGCAGCGATTTTCTCCAATTCTCACTAAATGCTTCATGAGAATTGTTCCTTTTGCTTCGAAAATCTTCCCTCCTAATGCTGAGCCTTCCCCATTTTCTGAATCTTCAATTGGTGCCCTAAATCTCGAGAAATCATCTTTTTAAGCTTTCGGTAAAAAAATCAGAAAAGTGGGCTGATAATTACGGTACTGTGATGTTCATAGTACTGGCGTAATGGCTTCGGAGATTTCTGTAAGAAATTTGTTCAAAATTATGGCACCGTAAAATTCATCATGGTAGTGCCGTAATCTACTCTTTTGTTTCTGAAAGTTTCTGTATGAATTTTGTGCAAAATCACAGTACCGTAAAATTAATTACGGCAGTGTCGTAATTCATCTAAGATCCTCTGAAGTCTCTGCCTGAATCTGGACTGAAATCACGGTACTGTAAAATTCATTATGGTAGTGTCATAATTTTCTAAAAAATTCGCCGCGAGCTGCTGCCATGAAATCCATTACGGTAGTTCCATAATCACATATTACGGCCGTGAAATGTATTACGGCACTATCGTAATTTGGCTAGAAAGCTTGGTTTGACTTGAAATTTGATGTGTAAACTCCTCTTGATGATTAGAACTCGTCCATGCATTGAAATTGCTCAAAAACTCGTGATAATGATGCCTTTTTATCTGAAATTGATCAAAAACCAAGAAAGGTGTAGATTCTAAAGTATTTGACAAATAAGGCATGAAAATAATACAAAAGAGCAAGATTATGATCCAAAAGACTGGTTAATAAGTATGAAAAACACTATAAAATTTAGAGCCATCAAACACATAAGGCTCAAACTTTGCTTGTCCTCAAGCACATAAAGAAAACAATACTGATTATGAAAATAAACTTTCAGATGATGAATAAATTTCTAAGATACAATTACATATTAAAAATTCATATCAAATAAATACTCAAAATTTCAAGTAAATATATAGTCTTCCGAATTCAGTCTTTAAGAACCACAATTCAATCAAATAACATTTCACAATGTGTATAAACAGACTTTCAATCTCATGAGTTTACCTAGTTTAAGTTTTGAGTCCATAATGTTTTTGTTTACAGAAATAGGAACCACAAAATCTTTTTCCGCTCAGATTTTTCTCTCTCTCTTTTCTTTTTATGCATCTTTGACATTTTCTAAAATGAATACCACCTTTCTTCTGGTGACATACTTAGAATATATTGGTCACATAACCAACATAATAGAACTCATATCTCTTTAAGTAGAACGAATTCTTCTTGAGATAGCGGAGTCAATGTCAAAGAATCTCTCTCATGGCAATGCATCCACATAAATACATATTTTTTTTCTCAATTGAACTTCAACTCTATTGTTAGGTCCCATTGTAAATACAATGCCAAGAAGAGGAGTTATTCTTTTCTGACTTCAACCCATAACTTTAGGTACCACTGCCAATTTTTTCGCTGTGCCAAATAGGGGAGTCGATTTTCTTTGTGGATTTTGGATTTTTTTTCTTCCCAATAAATAACAAGATGGACTTTAATGATCTACTAGGTTTAATCAATTGATATCAACCCAAAAATCAAACAACATTTGCTCATTTTTTTCAAGAGAATTACTTTACTTTAAAATCTCATTCATTAAACAATATATTCACTCAAAACTTCATGCATTAATCAATGGAAGATTTCAACAGATAAATCATATCAAAGAAGCAAACTCATCATTTTAGGTTTATTTTCAATCCTCAAGCATTGACATGAACAATATTTTATCATCAAGAAAAATTTCGCCATGATAACAGCAGTATTTTCATGATTAAAATAAACCACACAGACATATATCATAACCAAGTCATAACTAAAATCATCATCACCAAATCACATATCCTACTAAACACAGAGTATATCAATCCAAAATATCAGAATATCATGTACACCCTTATCGAATCACCAACAAATCATGTATCAATGGAATCTCAATACAACCATATCATAAGAAAGTATAGCATTCATCAAATCATCTTCAATACAACCCAAATCGAAAGTATGTAGCAGTTAAAACTCAGAAGCAAGGATCAGTAGCGGTAGGACACAAGAAGGTTGAAAGATTTATCTTCCATTTGAACACATGAATTATCAGAAAAATATAGAAGATGGAATGCAAATGACTAGGAAAAAGATACTCACAAAGCACTATTAGTCCATGTCAAACCCAATCTCCTCTGTGTCCTCAGGTCCGAACCATCAGCGCTTTTTTTTAAAAAAAATAGAATTACGGTACTACCATAATTTGAGACAAAACTTGTTTTCACCTACAAAAAGAAAAGAAAAATTAGTTCTAAGTAAAAATAGAAACAAAAACAAAGTAAAAGAAAATAAGCTAAAGTAAAAGTGCTTGGGTTGCCTCCCAAGAAGCGCTAATTTAATGGTCATTAGCTTCATCGTTCTGCACTCAAATTTTCTTGGGGTTCATCAACTTGATATTTTTCTCCTCCCTCATTCTGTTCTTCATGAAAGTAATGCTTTAATCTTTGTCCATTAACTTAAACTCTCTCTTCTCAACGCTCCAAATGTCTACTGCACCGTAGGGATAAGTTTTCCTCACCTGGAAAGGTCCAGACCATCAAGACTTAAGTTTACTAGGAAAAAGTCTTAATCTTGAATTAAACAAAAGAACAAAGTCACCTGGTTGGAAATCCTTCCTAAGTATATGTCGATCATGTCATCTTTTACTCCTCTCTTTATAGATTTTTGCGTTTTCATAAGCGGAGAGTCTAATCTCATCAAGCTCATTCAATTGTAACTTACATTTTTCCCCTGTGTTCTTCAAATCAAAATTTAGTGCTTTGATTGCCCAAAACGCCTTGTGCTCGAGCTCTACAGGAAGATGACAAGATTTACCATAAACTAATTGAAAAGGATACATACATCGGTGTTTTGAAAGCTGTTCGGTATGCCCACAGTGCATCATCAAGCTTGAAAGCCTAGTCTTTTCTTGTTCTTGATACCCTTTTTTCCAATATCCCTTTGATTTCTCTATTCGATATTTCCACTTGTCCACTAGTTTGGGGATGGTAAGGTGTTGCAACTCTATGATTTACCCCATATTTTTGAAGCGAGGCCGAAAACTTGTGTTCAATAAAATGAGATCCTCCATCACTAATCACTACTCGAGGAGTCCCAAATCGGGGAAATATAATCTTCTTGAATATCTTCACCACAACTCTGGAATCATTAGTTGGAGCAGCAATGGCCTCCACCCACTTGGAGACATAGTCTACTGCCACAAGTATAAATTTGTTACCCCCTGATGAAGGAAACAGTCCCATAAAATCAATCCCCCAAACATCAAATATCTCAACTTCTAGTATTGTGGACGATGACATCTCATTCCTTTTGTTGATGTTTCCCATCTTTTGACAATTATCACAAGACATTATAAATTTTCTCGCATCTTTAAATAAGGAGGGCCAATAAAATCCAGATTGTAAAACCTTAAAAAAAGTTTTTTCAACACTAGCGTGCCCACCATATGATGATCCATGGCATTGTAATAATATATCCTTGATTTCCTCTTCGGGGACACATCTCCTAAATATACCATCTGCACATCTTCTAAAAACATAAGGCTCATCCCAAACATAGTGCTTGACATCAGCTAAGAACCTCTTCTTACCTTGGTAACTCAAATCAAGAGGAAAAACATTAGCAACAAGATAATTTACAATGTCAGCATACCAAGGAGCCTTGATCTGATCAATTGCTAAGAGTTGTTCCATAGGAAAGGAATCATTGATTATATCACCTTTATCATCATCTACAATTATCCTTAAAAGATGATCTACAACAAAATTTTTAGTTCCTTTCTTGTCTTTAATTTCCAAATCAAACTCTTGTAGAAGCAAAATCCATCTAAGCAGACGCGGTTTACTATCTTTCTTTTGCATCAAATATTTAACTGCAGCATGATCAGTGTACACCACAACTTTTGAATTTATCAAATAAGACCTAAATTTATCGAAGGTAAAAACTATGGCCAAAAGTTCTTTCTCAGTGGTGGTGTAATTCCTTTGTGTCTCATCCAAAGCTTTACTAGCATAGCAGATCACATAAGGCTTCTTTTCCTTTCTTTGACCTAGAACTGCTCCAATAGCATAATCACTGGCATCGCACATAAGCTAAAAGGGCAAATCCCAATTAAGCGGCTACATTATAGGTGCTGATATTAAGGCCTTCTTCAGTTCCTGAAAAGCAGACAAACACTTCTCATCAAAGCAGAATTTAGTATCTTTGCAAAGTAAATCAGTGAGTGGTTTTGCAAGTTTAGAGAAATCCCTGATAAAGTGTCAGTAAAATCCTGCATGTCCCAAGAAGCTTCTGATCTCTTTAACCGTAGTGAGTGGTGCTAGCTTCTCAATTACTTCAATTTTGGCTTTATCGACTTCTATCACCCTTTCTGAAATAAGGTGCCCTAAAACTATTCCTTGTCTAACCATAAAATGACACTTCTCCCAGTTAAGGATAAGGTTAGTTTCTTCACACCCCTATAACACTCGAGATAAGTTAGCCAAACAATTATCAAAAGAAGAGCCATAGATAGAAAAATCATCTATGAAAACATCCATAAAATCCTCAATAAATTCAGAAAATATAGCCATCATACACCTCTGAAACTTGGTAGGTGCATTACACAATCCAAATGGCATTCTCCTATAAGCAAAAGTACCATAAGGACAAGTAAAGGTGGTTTTATCTTCTCGCGACCTGGTCATGATCTACTCGGTATTAGTTTCTAGGTGCAGCAGCAGTATATCATGGTCATGATCAGTCGTGATGCTTGACAAAGGCTCCAAAAAATGCTCTGAAAATCTTAAAGTGAGTCCTTCTTGATGTCGGGAGGCCTCTTATAATTCTGGCATTCTAGAATCCGCCTGGTGTTTGATCATTTTGCCCTAGAAAGGCAAAAAAACACCAACAAAGGTGTAGATTCCAAAGATATAGTAAAAATAAGACAATTATAGTCTAGAAGCAATGGAATGGAGATGGTTTCAATAGAAAAATCACATAGAAACACTATATAAATATGTGACATCAGAATCCACCCTGAGTGATTGCGCACCCGAGCCAACTGGAAGCTACCAGAGCGATACGAGGGTCCCTACACGGTGTTGTGAAGGGTTGGTGCCAACACTTACATCCTCGACCTACCTGCGGACTCCAAGATCAGCCCCATCTTCAATGTCGCTGATCTCCTACCTTACCGTGTGCCCCTTGCCACCGGTGCCCCTTCCCCTGGTTCTAGCGACCCTTGTTCTCCGGAGGTGAATTCTTCCCACCTGGGGGGGAATTAACAGAGTCATAGAAGTCCTGGAATAAAAATACTTCCCTTGGGGGTGCGCCAAATTCACAGGCTATGAATGGAATCATAGGCCTGATCGTGAACAACCAAGACAACCACTCCCAAGCTGCGCATTCCTCACAAAGAAAACCTGCGCTATGTTCATGGGCCAGGAATGGATTCACGGGCCTAGCCATGAACGGATTCACGGACCTGGTCATGAACAGCTGTCGACTTTTGCCAACCAGGTTCTGTGCCAGGTTCACAAGCCTGAATGGATTCACTGCCCTTGCCGTGAACACTCCCGACTCCTGCCTAGGGAGGGTCTACAATGAGTTCATGGGCCTGGCCATGAGTTGCCCAGTATACATAAGCCTGACTGCATATTCCTCCCAGCAACAACTTGCGACAGATTCACAATCTGTAAACGGGCTCACGACCCTGACCGTGAATGACCCAGCATTTGGCTCACAAGCTACGAAGAATTCACAGACGGTGAAGGCACTCATGCCTGCACACGTGAAAGCCCCAGATCTCTCCTAGACCTATGCCATGACACACTCATAGACTGTTAATGCATTCACAGCCTTGACCGTGAACACTCCCAAAGATCCGAAGCCCACAATCCTGTGCATGGATCGACGAGCCCAACAGAGTACACATGCACCTAATAACTTTGTACGGGTTATCAGCCCTTCATCCACTGCAACAGAGGGTCTCCACCCAATGAAATTGACAGCCAAACCCTCGGAGGAGCCTCCGAACAACTGTTACAACAACCAGCTAATCAACACCACTCGCGAGTCAGCAAACACTATTCAGAACCAGCCCATGATCAGCAAGTTTTGCTACTTCATAGTTGCTTGCTCAAAGATGATGTGACGGCCTAGCAACAACCCAAAGAATCCAGCCCACACGCCTAGCTCCACCTCCCTTGCTGCGAAAGTTGGTGGATGTAGAAAGTTGGTGGCAATAGAAAAGTTAGTGGCTGTTGTACCAAGGAGTAGGTAGCTGCTATACTAGTCTTCCATTCCAGTATCTTGGACTAAGTTTATTAGAATTTGTTATAGGGTGGTTGGCTTATCCAACAACCTTATTTTGGCATGACTCCCTCTCTTGTACAATAAAAGAGAGCCGTAGCCCTTTATTATTTTTAGCTTTCTTGTAGTTGTATCTTCCCTAGTGCGTGGAGATTACAAGGTCCTAGTAGCTCTGAAAGAGTGGAGAGTGAGAGACGACTTAGGGTCGCGGGAGGCGATACCGATCTCAAGATATCCCTTATAAGCTCTTTCGTGTTCCAAACTAATTGAATAGCACTTGGCTATGCGCCATTGTCTCTTTCAACCTTTGAGAGTATCCCCTTATTGCTTTCGCCCCTAACCTCCGTAGCAACGGTGTAACATGTCATTGAGTTGTGAGTGTCTCCAGGACATGCTAAAGCCCGACGTTTCACTGGATCATGAAGGAATCGCTTGCTTGCGGAAAGTTGGCTCTATGAGAGACGAGTCTTTTATTAGAACGTAGTTGTGTGTCATGGTTCTCGAATCATCTGATATTGCTCAAGAAAGTATTCATTCGACATTTTTTTGCCAGTTTTCTTGGGGTTTCCCTCCGTCCATGAGTTCACTTTTCTCGTCTCAATACCCTCTCATATTTCTGCATCATGGTCTTTTCCACCCTAGAGTAATGATTCTAAGGATAAAACTACCTAAACACACTCCATCAACTACCCAGCCCCGCTTTATTTGGCTCGGTCCACCTGAATTTGGGTGTTACATCAGCCACCTGCATGTGCTGATTTTAATATATTTTTTCTGATTTAATATTGATGAAATGTATATTCCATTCAATATTCTGTCTATACTAACATTTGGCTAGCCAATCAATTAATTGTTAGTTGGATTTAAAGGGATGGCAACAACAGCAAGCGGTACCACAACGTGTAGGATACCCGACCTCAGCACAACGAGTAGGTTGCGGCACCAACAATGAGCATGTAGGTGATGTTTACAATGAGCAATCGAGCATTTGCGGGACATGGGTCTTGTGGCAACAAGGAGCTAACCAGCATAACAAATTATTGATTGCCGACAATGTATAATAGAAGTTGTCATAGTTGTGTATGACACCAACTTGTATTTTGGAAAAATTTTTGCAGCAGTACCTTGATCTGCCTTACATGAATCCTAGCGTGGGTGAGCTCGAATCTCAAATACAATTTTACCTTAATGCATCCTTATACAATTTTTAATTTTGTTATACGATATTACCGTTACGTTGAAACCGTTTCATATAATACCTTAATATTTTGGTATAACACGTGTCTATTATCGTATAACACTTTAATATTTTTCGTATAACATATGACTATTATCGTATAACACATAAATATTTTCGTATAAAACCTGTCTTTTATCGTATAACACCTTAATATTTTCGTATATCATGTGACTATTATTGTATAACACTTTAATATTTTCATATAATATGTGATTATTATCATATAAATATTAAGGTGTTATACGATAATAAGCAAGTGTTATACGAAAATATTTTGGTGTTATACAAAAATATTAAGATGTTATACGATAATAGGTAGATGATATATAAAACGGTTTCAACGTAATAGTAATATCATATAAGATGTGTTTAGATAAAATTATATTAAGATTAAGTTCATCCACGTCGAGATTTGTGCAAGACAGATCAGGGCACGTGCCCGCTACAAAAATATTTCCCTTTTATTCCCTCTGCTTCACCGACTTGTTGAGTTGTATAATCATGTTTTTATATTCGTGCCCTGAGAATGGTTTCTATCGGTTCCTCCTGCAGTGCGGCTCAGAAATGGTGGCTTATATGTGGATTACAGGGATCTCTACTCCTTTCCTGCACATGAGAGAAATCCTGAAAGAAATTGGCTACAGAGACACCAACGTCAACTTTGCAGTTGATGTGAGATTTCAATCACTTAATCGCCTAGCTATCAACTGTTGCAAAACAAATACGAAACTAAGGAATAACCACTTGGAGATTTTCTGATGCAGGTTTTATTGGCTGCAATTTTCTCGTTTGCAAGGATGGTTGTTGGTCCGTATCTGACATATGTAACCCTAACAGCAAACAACCCCACGGTCATTAAGGTACACTGGAGATTGATTTAAGCTCATCAAGAGAATCAACAGCATAATCCTCAATCGGCTAAAACAAATCACTCATTCAAATGATATGGAAAATGTTGAAACAATGTATTTTTAGGCCATGGCATTGGGTTTGCAGCTGGTTAGTGCCTTTTGGTTCTACAAGAGAATGAAAATGTTGAAACACAAGATTGCCAAAAGGATGACGCCCAAACAATGTAGCAGCCAAAGCTGCCGTTCACTGAATAAAATTCTTGGTGTTGCAAAAATTTTTGATTTGTTTGCGCAAAGTGTAAAACTAGGAACTCATCTACATTGTAGGCGTACGGAAATCTTTTCCCCTTGTTTGACTATGGATTGTATCAAAGTCACCAACTTCACCACCACGCCACTTTAGTTGCTATTTGTTGAACACTCTGAAACATGTATTTTCCAGCTGCTCATCAATCCAACAGTAACTAATGCTCCCTACTTACGCAAGCAACAACTGAACTAGTAACAGCATCTGCTTCAACTGTATGCAACTAGACGTATTGAATACTGGGTTCCTCATTGCAGTAGAGGTGAAACAATACAATTATTTCCATTTCTAGATGATGACTGTGGTCTAATGAGAAGCACTTGACGTGTTGAAAGTAACAAAGAAGCATCTCAAGGATGAAATGTAGTGAAAGTTTAGCAACAGTTGCACGTTGTGTATAATCAAATGTCATAATCCTGTTGTGCTTCATGGAGATGTCGAAATTCATAATCATATGTCAAATTTACCCATAACTCTTCAAACCCTTCAATGATATAATATAATTGCTTGCGATCGGTGATGGATAAAGCTTAATAATGAGGTACGTAGGTAGCATCACCATCCTACGTCCAAACAAAGAATAATATAAGAAGAAATATGAGTAAGAAACAGACCGAAAGAGCACTTGCAACTTTAGATAATCTTTTCTGCTTGTCAACTCAATTGATGTTCAAGCTTGACAAAGATTGAACAGTAGCCCGGGTACGTACCCTTTTGATAGATATTGGCAAAAAATTCATCGACTTTACAAGAGAAAAGATAATGTGGACAATGGCTATTTTTGTATTTTACTCCAAGGATGTGGATTAATATTCAATGAACTACCCCCCTTGTCTATTTTATACCATAGATATGCAACTGAAAATCGAGGGACACCATGGTGTAGGCTAAATAGGCATCGACAAGGATTGAAATTAAGTCCATTATGCCTCTTGTACCTTTTGAGAGGACTATGCACCCTACATACCCTACACAATTAATAGGAGATTGTACGGAATACAAACTTTTTAAATAGCTGTTTGGGTCACTTATTTATAACCAAGATGACTTGGTTGTAGATTAATTTTTTGTTTTTTTTTTGCCATAAAAAATTTTATTAATAAGAGATAAAAAGTATACCATGAGTGACCATTTTACTTAATTTTTACCTAACATATATTACAATTAATATATCATCCTTTTTTTTTCTTTTTCACTCACAACATAACCAAACATTCAAAACCCAAACCTAGGTCATGTTGTCGTTATTGCTCATGGCTTAGATATAAAAATGCACTCGAGTATAGTCGAGGGCTTATTAGTATCAAGGATTGGACTAGGGCTTATCAAGCATCAATGTTTGCCTAAAGGCGGATAAAAGAGGAAATTTTCTTCTTCTCAATCAGGCACAAGGCTCAAATTGGCTTGTATTTTAAATGTTAATATATTAAATTCCTTTAGAATTGTGTAAATGACATGTAAGGCATATTATGATGAATTGAACGACATGATGCCTTGTTTACATGAGTGCTCTTCTTAATCTTAGATGTTCTCTTCTCCCTTATCATTTCTTCTATTCTGGCCGAGCTTCTCCCGATCTCTTCTTCTCTTTCCTAGTCTTCTTCTCCTCAAATCTCTCTTCTAAAGTTGTACTTGTCATCTATATCTCTTTTCCCTACCTCATTCCCTTGTCAATTTATCCTAAAGCATAGGAAGAAGTCAAGAATCAAGTGGCACAATAACTCTCAACCTTTCGAAGAACATTTTCAAGATATGCATTCTACAAAGAGTTCCACTTCAACCATTGAAGATTCAGCGCCAACATCTTATCATGGTATTGCTTTTTTTCTCTTTATTTTGTACTGTCGTGAAGGGAAAAAACATGGATGAGTTCATCCTCCCGTCCAGGATCTATTCTCTTGTTATTTGTAGGCATTTGTCAAGCCCAACATGAAGATCTAATATGGGTAACAACTCCTAAATTATAATGATGCACCAATCACCATCGCTACTACTCTTATCACAATAACAATTGAAGTACCATATAATTGATTACCTGATCAAACTGTGCTACAAAACATTCCCAACACTGGAACTTGACATGAAAAGGACAACTTTAGCTACTTAAAAACCGAACATACATTATTATACTAAAACATGCATAAATAGATAAGGGTAGGTTAATTAATGGCTCAATTACGGAGAGCAAGAAGCCTTTCGATAAAGAGATCAAAGGTCTCGTCCCGATCCAACATGCTTATTCGCACGTATTTGGGCCCCAGTCCAAAATGCCTACCGCTCCGCACGATTATCTTGTGGCTCCTGAAGAAGCTTTCGCAGTCTTCCACTTGTTCACTCTCGCATTTAACCCATGCAAAAGCTGACAACAAATAGAAATTAATGACGAGTAGAGCTAGCAAAACTAACACATTTGACGTTTATGTAGCTGCACGTAGATATAATATACCAGGATACGTTGCAGCAATCTCCCCAGTGAAGTTGCAGAGAGCAGGCTTGAATTCTGGCAAACTAAAGATACCTGACAACTTCACTGCCTCTCGCAACTTAAGCCACCTTACAGACAACACTTGTCGACCAAACTCAAAGAATTTTCCTTGTTTGGTACCAGACATTGGAATATCATAACCATCCGAGATTGCTTTAAGGATCTTTGCTGCTCGAAGCTGGGAATCCTTAGACGCCCCAATCGTATTCAGCTCTAGAAACTTGATCATCCTCTTGGCAACATCCTTGTCCTTCACAAGAGCCCACCTGTTTATTTTGTATATGTACATCTAATCAAATATGCTTAAGCTACCAACTTTATCACCTTCACTAAACTATTAAACATGAAAACACAAACAACATTTAATATGTTTAAACTACCTTCTTCGTCACCTTGACTAAACATGAGGACATTAAACAAGATAGAAATACACAACGTGAAGATCAAATAACAGTCAGTGCATGCAGATTTACCCCAGTCTAGTCCCAGCATGACCAGTGCTCTTTGAGACGGTGAATAGCATGATGTCATGGTCTGCTGCATGAGTGATTGTGGTATACTGAGGCCAGTAGTATGCAAGGTCATGGATTGTCTTCCCATTGTTAGAGTTCAACACTGCAGCTCTTGTGGTTCCATCAGGATTATTTGGCGAACAAACTAACTCTATGTAAGAATCACCCTTGAACGTCAATGCATCCCCAGCCCACCGGTGTAGTCCTGAGCAAAGATAGTCGGTGACTGCTGGATATGACTGCATTTAATTGGAACAATTAATGATTCTCCCACTAATAAAATCTCGCCCAACTGCCCAATTGAAATGGAAATGTCTGTACATTTACGGCAGGAATAGTATAGAAACAATAAATTGGAACATGCTACAGTATAAACTATAATAGTGACTTACAAGCATGCCATGTGTTAAGCTTGACTAAAATCATAGCGAAATACAGAGGAAGCAATTGTAGACTCAGTGAATAACAAATCCACAGGTCAGAATACCAGTGACTTACAAGCATGCCATGTGTTAAGCTTGACTAAAATCATAGAGAAATACAAGGGAAGCAATTGAAAAACTCAGTGAATAACTAATCCACAGGTCAGAATACAAGGAAGCGTAGGAAACCTAGGCAATTAGGATATGCTGCTTAGGTAGCTAGCTAGTGGATATCAAATAATCAGATGCACAGCCCAAGCATCCTGTAAATCTGTGAATTATCCTAATTGCCTATATTTCATATTAACTATGTTAAATGTTATCAGACAAACTTCACATGTTTGTGACGGGGAGATCTGCGGGGAAATCTCCAGCAAGGGGTTGTGACTGGGAATCTCATTGCTATTACTTCAATAGCCATAAACTTGTTCGTATATACGACAAAACATTTAACCGTTTTGGTTTTGCTATTAAGAACATGAATCACCGGAAAACAAGGATCTGAAGAGACAAGCAACAGAAAACAAAAGTACAACAAAGTAACAAGAATTTATAGAACATAAAATGGACAAAAAATTGCCATATATATTTTGTCGTTGCATTCCAAACACATTAATGATACTAGATAGTCTAGATTTGTTTAAACTTTAGAAACAAATGAACATTCTTTTCCAACATTAGACAAAACCAAGGTCGCAATATCTCAAAAACTAACTAGTCTAACAAGGGGTTGAGGGGGATGGAGTTAGGGAGCATAAAGCTCAATGAACCTCCTTGTACAGTTAGGCATAATTGTTAGGTCTATGACTAATCCAAAGTACTGAACTTAGAGTTACAAAAGTGAAATACTCTCCATATAACGTAAATTGTTTCTATGGCTTATGTGCATGGAACTGTAATGGATAATTTTAGTACATTATATATAGTCATTTATGTAAATATACTACTAGAAATATTCTTGATAAAACCATTCATCAATGATTTTATTGGAACCATGTTGACAACAAATGGTAAATGCTTAAGGAGATAGGCATGTGAAGCGATATCATTGGTCCCTCAATTGATTTGTCCCAATTTATCCATCAGTTCAAGATCACGTTATCTAAGATATAAAAGTGGAATACTAAGAACATAAATCATATACCATGCAAAGCCTATCTACACATGCAATACAGGGACTTAAGAAAACTTGGAGTGTTAATATTTTTATAATGTCGTCTGGTCATTGACAGTAAATTATTACTAGAATCAAATAGAAATTATATGCAAGAACTAGGCAGCAAAGCAGAGTTTAGAAAGATACTTAAAGTAAACCTCCTAGAATTAAAGAAGAATATTAGGAGTTGAGACCACCATCTTTGTGCCTACATCGAGCTTAATTATCTGATTATTTTACAGGGAATCATTTGATGTTGACACTGCCATTATATAATTAAAAACAATATTTAAATCCTGCATAAGTTAGATTTAGTGGTTCTTCAAGCCTTCAACCTAAAGCAACAAGTGAACCAGAACTTGCAAGCAATCCAGGCACTATCAAATTAATATTGATCCTAAAGGAACTAGTAAACCAGAAAGTTGCAAGGAATCCAGGCACCATCAAATTAATATTAGTTATACTTAGCATCAGTCAGATGTAATGAAACTGACGGAATAGTATGGAGCTGCGGAGACGACACTAATTGGCTCAGGTGCATCCGTAGGAGATAGAGCATAGAGAGCCGCCTGAATGAGTTGGGTCGAACCAGTGCCGACGATGATAAAGCTGTCATTAGCAACAGCATTGCCAACAAGATTGTGGAGGCGGCGGACTTCATGAGCAAACTCGGGTTCCAAAAACCAGCACAAGTTGGTGACATCAGAAAAGTAGCTCATTGCCTGCCACCCAGGAATGAGGATGTCTGCCTGATCACCCATCTCCTTCCAGAACGATTCAAACATGGTGGGATCACCACTGTGTCATTGAGAAATTGATAAGTTATTTTTTAAATCAAATTTGGGCTTTGTACTGAAAACCCAATCTTCTCAGAAAAAACAAAGCATGTCGATCGAATGGATATTAATGAAAACATAAAAGAGGTCGGTTGTCCGTGGAAATTTCAACTTCTTTCATCGGGGTTGGAAGAGACACAAAATCGGAAGAGCGACGATAAAGAAAACACGACTAGAAAGGAAAGCAAACAAATAGTAGAGGAAGAAGACGTCGTCCAGGCGGTGATATGAATCACTCACTGGTCAAGACTAATGACGGCGTCCTTGGATGAAGGGCGCTTGCCGGCTATGGAGCTCACACTTGATAACATCTCGTCGGCAAACTACTGCTGTAGCGGCGCCTCGATCGACTTCTCTTCTTCAGCCAAAAATTTGCTTGTTTCGGCGTCGCACAAGCCGAGTTCTCCATTATATAGCGAGACGAGAAGGGCGAGAATGACCAGATTCAATTCAAGGGATCCAAAACCGCCAAATCCGCCACTTGTCGAAGGCTCTCTTCATCATACGTTCATTGCTTTGCAAAATAGACGCGCCTGTTGACCAGAGGCTTTGTATGGTGCATTCAACCCGAAGAAACCCGTCTTGGGCGTTACTGCTTGACGCTGTCCAAACTAGGAAGGAAGTTATACGTGACAACCTCCTCCTCCTCTTGGCACCGCTTTCCATTCCGTCCGGTTGTCCCCTTTCGGCGCAAATGTTGGTTTTGGAGATGAGAGGCTGGTTCGTCTGGCCTGTCTCTCTAGTAAATAGACATCTGCATTCACAAGGAAAGGTTGTCCCTTACTCCCCGTTGGGCAGCTCTTAGTTTCTCTTCCCTTTCCAGGTCTCTACTTCAAAACCTTTCCCCTCTCTTGTTTATTTTCTCTTCATTATCTTTACTTGGACAAAAGAATTATTCAAAAAAATAAATAAATAAATAAAATATATTATAAGCTTTTTTTTTTTTTACATTTAGTTAGAAGGATGAATAATTTGAAGGATTTATATATACACCCTTAATTTTTATTTTTTTCATTCATATTATATAAATACTATTAATATTATAAAATTATTATTGATACTATTAAATAATATAAAAATTATTAAATATTATTAAAAACTATAAAAATTATTAAATATTATTAAATACCATAAAATTAATTAATATTATTAAAAATCATAAAATTAGAACAACATATAATATCACAACACATAATTTTCTTAAAATTTTTATCATAATTTCTCTTATTTTTTTACGTGTGAGCCTGTATTATTAAACACATATCAACACATAAATTATTCAAACATCATATAACAAAAAAAAATTCACCTAACAACATATTATTATACATATAAACACATATTATCAATAAAAGTAAACATTTACAACATATAAGCAATGTTTTAAAATATTCAAATATTAAACACCAATTATATAAGTATCCAAAATATCCAAATATACAAACATTCGATCAAGATAAATATTAGTACCCCAACATTAGTATCCAAAATAAGTAGTTATAGGAACCACGATTACAACAACAAAAGTATCAAATTATACTCAATCTAGTCAAAACACTACAATCAAGTAACTAGCTACTATCCATCATCGCATTAAGCACCTCAAAGCATAATTCTTCCAGAGCCGAGTAAAATAATCTAGCCTTATCTTTACTCCTACCTAAAGTAACATAAACAACGGCTAGTCGATGACGTGGCATTCCAATTTTTTTAGCTCCTCCAATAGCATCTTATCTGTAGTGGTATTTGCTTCAGTATTGCCCTTCGGAAATGTATCTATAGACTTGAGACTGCGCAAGTGAACTTAGCAAAATCCTGAAAGCCTTAATAGTATTTTGAAACACAGGAGCCAAAATAAAAAGGGAAATTTGCATTTGCTGGAAACATGCAGTCTAATGCAAGTTTTTCAAGCAATCCTGATGCTAGTAGTTGAAAATTTCAAGGGGAAACAATGAACAAAACTGATTCTAGTAACTGAAACAAGCTGTAATTTTTTCAATAATCTCAAGTAATCTGATGCTAATTGTTGGAAATTTCAAAGGAAACGATGGCTAAAACAGTACAGATGAAGCTAGAAAATTCAAGCAATCCTGGCGGTGAACCCTAACCTTGGATGCGAGCATTCACGGGGTGGAAACGGGTCGAGAGGCGAGGAAGGGAGTCTAGCGGTGAGCAGTGGCGGAGCTAGGATCCAAAGATAAATGGGGCAATATTAAAAAAATAATTATATAATAATTAATTAATTATAATATATATAATATTAATATATTTAAATTCTCATATAAAAATATATTATTAGAGTAAAAATTTTTATAATTAAATAATAAAAATTATATATAATAATAATAAATATTTTATTGACTACTAAAAATAATCATAGAATATTAACAAGAAAAATCATAAATCATAATAATAAATGATCAATTAAGTTGTAAAGTAGTTATTGTTCATTGAGTTTAATTTGCAACCATACACTATCATTTTCAAATATGTAATTATTGAACACATAATATATTAATTAAAGAATAAAAATTAAAGGGGGCAATATTTAGTAAAATAGCGTTAACAATGATTTATAGTGGGACAAGGTAGGTTTTTAAATGGATGATATTATAAATTTATATACATAATTAGTGTTATTATCTAGGGTCAGTGGGGGCATTTGCCCACACTGACCTCTATGTGGCTCCGCCACTGGCGGTGAGGAAGGGTGTCGACGGCGAGGACGGGTGTCGACATCCAGCAGCGAGGAAGGTGTGTCCACGAGAAGTGAAAGGAAGCTTTTTCGGGGCGATGATGAAGCTTTCTGGAGTGATAAGGAAGGGCGTCGAGCAATCCAAAGTGATGAGGAAGGGCGTTGAGCAACACCTTCCACGGCGAGCATCAGCAGCAAAAAAAAACTCTCTAGCAGCAAAGGAAAGTTTTGAGCGGCAGTAGCAAAGAGTAGGGTAATGCTATTAGAGTCACGCATTGAATGGGTTTTTCCGTCCAGATCGGGCGAATCGTTAAACGGTGAAAAACAAGTAAGTTTTTCATTGTCTTTTTCTTTCATCATTTCTTATCCGTTCAAGTAAATGATGAAAAAATTACTTTTTTTATCCATTGTTTTCAATTTTCCGTCCAAGTATACAAAGCTTTGGGTAAACATTGTTTCAGCCAATCCGACTCCGTTGGATACACTTGTACTTAGATTAAAATCTACTTTGAAAAAGATGAACGAGTAGGAAGCAAATCCACGAAAAAGTAGTGCGTTCCAAGCTGCTTCTACGAGAAGTTGCGATAAAGTGATCACGATGGTCACGCGGCGCTTAAACCTCCTAACTCCAAGAGAGCGCTCGAACGGCGAGAAACATCCGCCGTGGTCAGGCACATGCACATCTCTTGGTTCCAGACTTGTTAGCCTCCCCTACTGACATTCTGTCCATTTTTTGTCGTATTTTCCGAGAAGGACACAATAAAGCAGTAGCATAGCGCAGCGGCTCCGAGGCGAGCACAACACGGTCAAAATTTTTTCCGCTAATGGGGCTGGGTTTCGAAACTGAAGTATAATCATATTATACTAATGTGAGCAAAGGGAAGGTAGTTCCCAATGAGGTCTCTTCCTTCCCAAGTCGATTGTTGCTGTGTGGATCATCTGTCATCACTTGTATCATAGTTTTTTAGTTTATGCTAAAAAACTAAACCAAACCAGTAGGATTAGTTTGCAAATATTCTGAACCGATTTTATCGGTTAACCAATTTTTTTTATAAAAGTTTAAAATTATAAATTATAATTTTTTAAAAAATTATAAAACTCTCCCTATATAATTATTTAAAAGATATTATATAAATTTAGTTTTTATTTTTTATTTAATGTTGAATTTACTAAATTTTTATTTAATATTAGTTAAGTACATGTCTCATGTTGACTCCCACTTACGGCTATGGAGCATACATTGAAGGAATCCCATAACCACTATACTAGTGCACATTATGTTCTTAATGCTTAGTGTCACGCCCCCGGTCGGATTTGCCTGAAAATAGCGCTTATACGCTATCTCAGGACTATTCGGCGGAATACCGGAACGCAACGCTCTCTAAGGTTTCCGGACAAAATTCGAAACCCTAACTCCCCGAACGATTTTTATTCCCAAATTATAGTTCACTCAGAACCTTAACCCTAATTTGTAAATCAAATCCCTAAATTGAAAATTATACCTTGAATCAGATTTTGACCCAAGGTCAACGCTTGAATTTTCGCCACACCGATTTACGCTCGCTGATGTCACGCTGATGTCGGCCATGAAATTGAACGAAAGTCGAATTCGTCTCACTGACGTCGTCCGACATAAGCCCTAAATTTGTCCACGCCAAATCGAGTTCGGCGGATGGATTTTAACTCAGTCAAAATCCACATTACTGCTCTGCCTCGAAGTGAACGCCCAGCGCATTCGTTGTCTTCAAGCTCCGCTCGACGCCGCCTGCGTCCGAGCATTCGTCCGCGGTCATCTTACTTCACCGGAGAAGAGGGGGAGTCGTCGAGGAAAGCCGCCTGCTTTCCTTCGTCCTTTACGTCGCCACTCAACGTCCACCGTCGTCGGCGAAACCAGCGCCGGTAAACCGCAGAAACAGAGAAACAGGGGAGGAAGAATGGAAGGAAGTAAAGCTCCATTTATTCACCAGTCGGAAGCTTACAAACTCTCCGGACTCTCGCCGTCAGCCCTCTGGTCCCGGCGTCCCTCTTCCCTCCCTCGCCGTCGACAGAGGACCTCTGTCGACGGTTACAATTCTCTCTAAACTCTCTCCTAAGTTTTCTCACAGAAATGGTGAAGCTCCTCGCTGATGTCGATCGCCGGTCATCATCCCTGGTGAAGATCCTCTGATCCCCTTTTAACGCCGAAAGCTGCCCTCAAGCTTCCGCGCGTCCGCTTCGCTCGGGCTGCTCGCGTCTGCTTCGCTCGGGTTGCTCGCGTCTGAGTCCTCCGCACGCGTCCAACACTGCCGCCGCCCAAAACCCTCGTCGTGGTCTTCATCCGAGTCTTCCGCCGAAGACCTCGTCGTCCCGCCGGCTGCCACGTCCGAGACTCGTGGGAACGACGACGTCTCTGCGGCATCCCAACGGCTCGATGGGGATGGCACTGTAGCGTCAAAATCTCCCATTGACCGAATGGGTTTAAAGGAAATTTGGGCGCCGCTTGTTCTTTTGCCGCTTGGGCTTGGGCCGTCTCTTGGTCCAGCGGGCTTTGGGCCAGACCGGTTGAACCGGGCCTTGACAATTCTCCCCCGCCCAATTTGGACATCGCCCTCGATGTCTGTCATGGGCGGATCCGCTCGTTGCAGACATCGAGGGCGATGTCCAAATTGGGCGGGGAAGAATTGTTAGGCTTGGGTCAGGCCGGTCTGGCCCAAGGCCCAGTGGGCCACGCAACAGCCCAAACCCGGACCTAAACCCAAGTCCGCATGTAAAGATCCAGACGGAGCCCAAAGCTGCGTCAACGTGACCCGAAGCTGCGTCAACGCGAGCTGCGTAAGCTTTGGCGAGGTTTCGGGGCGGACGGAGTTTGCGGAGACGAGAACGAATTCTTCGACAAAGGCGGCGTCCTCGACTCAAGGCAGGGGTAGAAGCGGAACTCACAGAGGCGAGATCTTCGGGCGACGTAGAATCTTCGATGAAGAGAGCGTGGAGCGTAGAGACGTGATCCACATGACAAAGCTTCCTCCCCTTTAAATCACCAGGCGGGTGATCGAAACAGGGGAGTCGGGTGAGCGACGGCCAAGAGAAGGAAGCGCTGGGGAGCGTGACTTCACCGGCGACGGCGAGGCACCATCGCCCTTACCAGAGTAGGGACTCTGATGCCAGCACCTACATGTGTTGATGCCGATGCCAGGGGGCACCGATGCCGGCGCTAAGGAGCGTCGAGGGATTGGCCATGAGGGAGAGTTTGAGTGAGAGATTGTAACCGGCATCGCCGGCGAGGGAGGGGAAGAGGGGTCGGCGGCCAGGGGGCCGACGACGTGAGAAGAGATTTGTAAACTTTCGGTGAATAAGATTACAACATCGTCTCCGATTCCTCCCCTTCCCCTATGCTTCCATCCAGCGGCAACAGCGCAATTTTCAGCGGCAAGCGGTCTTCGGACATCGACGAAAGGTGGAGAGGGATGGTGGCATCCTCCACCCGCCTTTGCTCCCTTTCCTCGGCGGTAGACGATGAACGCCGGCGAGAACGACGCAGGCAGCGTCATTCCCATGAGGCGGCGTCACGGGCGTGGAGAGGATGAAGTCTTCCGATTTTGACTGGGTCAAAATCAGAAGCGTGAAAACGGAGGCGGCGCGAGTTCGAAACAACACGCTGACGTAGGCGAACGTTAGCAGAGAAATTCAGCGGCGCGGAAGGATTTTGGGAGGGCTGATGTCAGCGTGACGTCAGCCAGGCGAAATTGATTCGGCGAGCGACGATTTTGCGGCATTGATTTGGTTGACCGATCAACATTGATTTTGACCAGGTTGACCCGAGAGGTATTTCTAAATTAGGGTTCGGTCGGATTCCTGATTTGGCGATCGATTTTAGACGGCTAGGGTTAGGGTTTCTAATTTGGGAGAAACCTAATCCAAATTTGAGCGGAGGTTCACGCTCTGATGTTCCGCCGGACGGCTCTAAGAAGCGGATAAGTGCCAATTTTTGTTTGTTCCGACCGGGGCGTGACACTTAGTATGCTTCTCGGAGTTGCTACTTTGTAGTTCTTACATTTTTTCTATACATATTTCTCATAGGCATTTGGAACTACCGCTATGGATCACATCATCCTAATATCCTCCACACATAAATACAAAAATCTCTCATGCTGAAACTATGCACCCCCATGAACTTGATGAGGAGTTTGATATATTTCCACCCCAACAGTTTGAAGCAGCCTGCTTTCAGCCATTCAAACATCACAATTTACATGTTAGTTTTCTCATTGCTACGTGCTAACACACTCATTCAAATCAGAGCTATGATAAATTGCAAAAGTGAACGAAATGGAAAAGGAAAAATGAAATGCAAAAATTGAATTAAGCAGCTAAATATTTGAAAATATTTAAGTAAAAATGAATTGCAAAAGTGAAAAGCATGAAAGGGAGAAATCAAATCATGATTGCATACTGGAACAAAAATAGCTATGGATTCCATGGGAACATAAATAGACCAAATTGGAATGAGTGAATAGTTAAAATGATGAATATTGATTACTGAATAAGTTAATAGGGATTTAGGAATTAGATTTAGGGCTTATCAGTCATCCTAATTTATAGAATCATGGATCGGTGATCAAATTATTAGTTAATTAGTTAACTATTAAATTATTAATATTTAATAACAAATGAGTTAATATTATTATTATATATATATAATAATAATAATATTTGAACTGAAACTGAACTAAAAACTATTTGAAATAGAAAAAACCAAATTGTGCAATTAACTGTCGATTTGATTAACCAAAAATTTTAGTTCAGTTTACCTGATATATATTGTGGCAGTACATGCATGGTTAATCAAACATGTTGGGTGAGAAGACAAACAATATAATGGATGACTAGTAAGTTTCATCTATATATCATAGTTAGTATAATTGATCGTCTATTTTATTTCTACAAGTTAAGGTACTTGGTTTAGAATATAATAATGTGCTGTTGAGGTTTAATGGGTTGGCCTCGAGATATATTACAAATAATGGTACGAGACTATTAGAAAAAGACCAAGTCTATTATTTCAGTTTGGTCTTAGGTGTATTTTGTTTAATTTTAGGCTATCTAAACCTGGGTTTAAAGCAGCTGGATTATTGATAAGGATTAGTGTTGGTAGCATATGCGTGGTCAGTAGAAACCAAGGATATTGAACTTTGAAGCCTCTCCATAACTGCGTCAAGGTTTAATATAGACAAGTTGTATTGATGACAGTTTAAAAATAGTCATCAATTTTTCATTTATGAGAAGTTAAATTTATGAATCACTAATCATAGCCTATAAACCCACAAATTCGGTATTTATTTAGATTAAAATTTATCACTTTATACTCTTTATACTCCACGTGCCCCTTCTCAGATGAAACACATGTCATAATTATAATAGGCCTAGGATTCGTAAGAAACATACTTTTTTTTTATCGAATAACAAAAAAAAGTGATGAGAATAAAATTATACAGTCATATTTAGAAGATAAAGAAACTAGCACCTAGCTAGTTGTATGACTCAACAAATCAATTCTAATTTTAGACTTGTTTGACATTCTCAATTGATTCGCTTTATGTAACTGAGGTGCACGATTTAATGGAATGATGGGCATAAATTAATGTTATGTTTCAAGTGACTTATTGGATATTTATCCGTGCTTTGACTTAATGACTTATTAGATATTTAATTTTGAAAGATGTCCAATCTTGATGGCTTATTGGATATTTCAATTTCAAGTAGCTCAAATTATCCTCAGCAATCAAATAATAATGGAAAGCGTGTGGATCTTAACTAAATTAGAATATATAAAACTAAATTAATTTGACTAATGATAGAATTAAGAAGAAGATTAAATCTAACAGGACTACAGAAGCGTGTGGAGACTAACAGATCAGAAAAAGCCTTACTAGGGACATAAGCTAAACTAATCTCTTCTTAATCATTCCTCCGTCAGACCAAGAATTCAGGCAACAGTTTTAATTAGCTTCTTATTATTTCATGATAATTATACACTCACACCTACGTGTACTAGCCTTTCCTAAGCGGCCACATGCCTGATGGAAAGCTTTCTTCCGCCAATTCTTTTGTGCATAAAAATCATATAACAAAAAGAAACTATATATAACGAAATCCTATACCCATTCATTCCGTCATTTCATGATAGAAGAAGATTGAAATAGCTTAAGCCCGTTCAGAGCCACTACTCACACATGCTGAGACAAGAGATATCCATAAAAGGTTTATATATTAACAAAGACTTAAAGAAATATTGTACAGAATTTCTAGACTTACAAGTCTTAGTAGTTGCTTTTATAAACTTGTAGCACACTAATCACACTTAGCACACAACTTAGCACTCTTTAACACACTTGAGAGTTGTTGAGGAGTTGGTGAGGCTTCTGCTGATGTCCCATAGCTGATGATCTTGTGGGATATTTATAAGAGATGCTGGATGTTGGATAGGCTTTGAAGTCTTTCACAGCCTTCATGATTTCTTCATAACGTGGAGCAAGCTGAGATAGGGTCCTTCAAGAGAGAGCCTTCTGTATGAGACGTGGAGTAAGCTGAGGTAGGGTTCATGGAGAAAGCCTTCAAGAGAGAGCCTTCTATATGAGAGTAATAAAGAGAGTGGTCCTTTTAGAATAGTAAATAGTGAGAGCCTTCACGTGGAGATTTTATTTCCTTCTTGGAGAGTACTTTTTGTCTTCTTCCACTTGTGAGAACTTTTTGCACATGGAGTTGTTCTTTCTTTCTTTCTTTTTTTTTTGCAGCCATTACTTTTATAAGGCTTTTTCTTTTCTTTTTCTAGCCATTACTTTTATAAGGCTTTTTTTTTATGTTTCCATAGCGTTTTCAATATTTGCAACTGTAGTAAGGTCTTCCGTCAGGTAACCATCCTCATCATCCTCTGGATATTCTGGATAATATAAGTGGATGTTGATGTAAGTACATCCACTGTCCCCATAAACTCCTCTTTTATTAAATGCCTTGAGTTGTTGGAGATGCTTTGTGTATGCTGGTTCATAGTCAATGAAGTTCGGAAATGGGACATATAAACTGGATCCAGGACGATCTAAATATACCTTCATATTTTGATTTTCATGTAAGAGGACGTATTTTGTTATCTTTTTGGAGATCATCATACATCTCCAAATCTTCAAACTTTGGAACGTGTCATCTGTCGCTAACTTATATACAGTTTATTCTGAGAAATGGCAGGTGTTCATGTAGGGTTTTGCATAATTTATGACTGTAATCATGATCTTATACCTGCTTCGATCTGGAAAATAGGTTTCATATCTAGGGCTTATCGGGAAAACTCTTAGATTAAGAAAACCAAGTCTTTTTATCTATCTAAATAGTCTTTTAACTACCCATTGAAGCTGCCAATCATCAGTAATCTTTTCAATCTGATATTCTTCCTGCAAAATTATCCTTCCTATTAAGCCTTCCTCCATATATTCCTTGATCTGGATTCTTTTACCATTTATAGATTGGTCATACCATGCGTCCATGTCTACTGCCAATGTTAATACTCTAAATCCATCTTCACAAGGACAATAAGTGTGTCTGTGTTTTTCTCCTTCATACTGTTCATATATAAAAGTTAGTCCAGCCGGCAATTGGATATTCATTATAGCACAAGACTTAAGATGTTCTTGCTTTTGTATATACTTTTCTAGCTTTTCTTTCTAGATCAATTCATACACTGTTCTCTGTATTTCGCTGAGCTGAGGAGGGAACTGCTCATACATTGAAATTTGTCTAGTTCTGTCTTCTTGGTAGAATCTTCGTACCAATTCAATTTCTTCTTGCCTAGCTTTTTCTTTCTCAATCAAACTTTTATTCTTTCCCTCAATTTCTTTTATATATTGCTGAGTTTTTGGAACAAAGGGTGCATCGATATGATTAAGATGGTAGTTAACAAAGTCATTGGTATAATGGAAAAGTGATTCTAGATTTTTCATGATGTTTAGAAAGTTCTGGAAGTTTGTTCTAGAAGACCATAAGTGATCTAGTATAGTCTGTTGGAAGTTATGCAAAGGCAATGTGGTTCTATATTTCGTAAAGGCAGGGGGTAAAGCTAATATACTGGCAGGTAGCATTGGTTGTTGGGTCTTTTGGCTAGTAGGAGAGATAGGTGGAATACTAAGTTGTCTTAGGGATGGAGTAGGTAACAATGATGGAGATAATATTGATATAGGAGATGTTATAGGTGGGGATGGTGTTGAGCTGGTTGTAGAATCCATCTGTCATAAAATAAAATAATGTTTGTCTGTACAAAATTAAGTCCTACATACTAATTCCCTACCTACTAGATGATAATTCCTACATACTAATTTGCAAAAACAAAACCTGTGTGCTAATTTGCTTAGACGTACATGCTGATTTACACAAAAATAAAACCTATATGCTAATTTGCTCAATTTTCTTTTAGGTAAACATTTCTAGATAATTTATCTGCAAGGTCATTATCTATCCCTTTTAGATGCTCAAATATAACATGGTATCCAGCATTTGTGATTCTATCTTTAAAGTTCAACCATCTTCACTGGCTAATTCTTTTACTATTTTTATTTGCAAAAAAAATTTACTATTGTTTCACAATCTGTTCTTACTAATATTTCTTTTTTGCTGAGTAAAAAGAGACGAAAGCTGTCCAATGCATATATGATAGCCAGGATTTCAAAATCAATACATGAAGTAATACTTTTTTTCCCAGAATTGACCACTACGACAAATTTCTTCTTCTGTTTTCTGGGAATATTTGTGAGCTTTTCTCTTTAATATCGCTCCCCATCCTTGTTCACATCCGTCTGATTCTATTATAAGGTAATCTGTGTTTAATGGTAATTTTAGTTTTGATATTATTTTAATGACTTCTTTAACCTTATCTATTTGTTTTTGATCATCTAGGTTAAGATGTTTTAGACTTGTTTTTCCTATCTTTGCATATAAAGGTCCTATTATTTTTCCTAAATTATGAATAAAAGGACGTGCATAATTTACTAATCCTAGAAATTTTTGAAGGAATTTTATATCATTTACTTCCCATTCTAAGACTTTAGTACTAATATCATTTACTTCCCATTCTAAGACTTTATGTGTCCTCGCCCTATTTCGACTCCTAAGAAATCAATATATTTTCTAAAAAATTGAGCCTTTTTGCTACTAATTATAATTCCATTTTTTAGAAATTCACTAAGTACTAATTTTAGGTGTCCTACATGTTGTTCTGTAGTTTTTGAAAAGACTGAAATATCATCTAGATAGACAAATACAAATTCTCTATATTTCATGAAACAAGTATCCATTTTTCTCTGGAATATGCTAGGAGCATTTTTTAATCCAAAAGGCATTACTAACCATTTGAAATGTCCTAAAGGGCAGGTAAATGTTGTCCATTCAATGCTATCTGGGTGCATCCTTATCTGCCAAAATCCTGATTTACAATCAAATTTACTAAAAATTTTTGCATCTTGTATTTTATTTACAAGTTCAGTTTTATCTGGTATATCATATCCATCATCAATAGTATTATCATTAAGTCTTCTATAATCTATTACCATCCTAGACTTTCCTCTTATTATTTCACTATGTTTGTTTACTATAAAAGCAGGGCTTCTATGTCTACTAGTACTTCTATGGATTATTCCAAGCTTTGATAATTCTGAAATATGCATTTCAAATTCCTTGATATGATCATTTGGAGTTTCTATCTTTTTGCTTAGGATTTTTAGTTCGAGATCTTTAAGTTCTAATTTACAAAATAATTTATTCTTCTCCCAATGTTTAGTAAGATCATTGCCTATAATATTTTCTTTTTCTAATTTGCTTATATAATCATCTATCTCAGTATGACCTATATTAATATAGTTGTATAATGATTCTGGATTAATATATTGTGAGAGAGAAATATCTCCCAAGTCAAATATTTCTACCATATTTTCTAATATTTCTTCTGGGTTTCATTTATTTCAGTAAGTTCTTGTAGTAAGTTAGGATTATTATTTTGTATTTTGCATTCTTCACAACAGGGGGTTTTTTGGATTGTATGTTGGTAAGGGATTAGTGGTTGGGGGGTATAAAACTTATATAATCTTGTAATATAATACAACCGCTAAAGTTCTGGGTAATAATATTTAGTCATAGAATGAATTGGATAGCTTTTAAATTAAAATTTTTAAGACAAATTCTTGATTTGGGTACTATATAATTACTCATTGTAGTTCCTATACTAAAGGCTATTTTGTACTTGACTAGTTGCATTGTGTATTTATATAATTTTCCATCCATTTGTTCTGCATAAAATTGTTCAGTTTCTGGAATTGATATTTGGTATTGTTCTGGAATAAGTTTACTGTCTATAATAGTATTACTGCTTCCTGTATCTAGAAGAGCCGATATTGTAATTTTCCAGTCTTTTATTGTAATTTGGAATATTATTTTTAAACATGTTTTTATATTTGGAGTTTGTAATAGATTACATTCTAGTTCAATATTAATTATCTCTATATTATTGTTCATATTCCTGTACTGCCAAATCCATATTTACCTCTTATAGTTTTACTAAGGGTCTTTATTTCAACTATTCTTGGTAACATGATTTTTTCTATAATTAATTGTGCTACTCTATCCCCTATATTAATTTTGTATGCATGTTCAGAATGATTATAAAGTACAATCTGTATTGTTCCCCTATAATCTTTGTCTATAACTCCTGCTTCTACTTCTATTCCGTGGTTTCTAGACAATTCGGATTTTGGTGCTATTATTCCATATGTTCATTTAGGAAGTCCCATGGCAATACCTGTATCTACGACTACTCTATTTCTTGGTGGTATGAGTACTATATAAGTCATATCCTACAGCTCCATCAGAGCTCCTATTAGGTATTATAGCTTTGTCAGATATTCTTTGTACTAGTAATTTCCTACCCATTTATTATGGATTTACCCTTGTTTTGTAGAATGTTTTCTTGGAGGTTTGCTAATATTGTTTTTATGTTTTGTAATTCATTTTCTAAAGATAATATTCTTAACTCTATTGTATTATTTCTATTTATGACTGCTGGTGGTGTTCTGAGAATAGTATTTTCTTGGGCTGGTAAGTTCCCTAAATTTTGTAGGCAGAACTTACAACTTTCACATAAACAATTACTACACTGATATCTTAAATATAATTCTGGATATCTTCTACAGAATACACAAGGTTTATCGTTACTTCCACTATTATTTATCCAATTATGTTTACATTCTAATAAGCTATTTGATGTTGTCCAATTATATGCCATATGAGCTTTCTATATAATCTATATTATTATCTAAAGTACCTAACATGTCATCTATTCTATCCAGATTGCTCATAGTTATACTGCATCCAGTGCCTTGATGGTATTCACTACGTCTTTCACAGAGTACTAAATTATTGTCTCTTTCGCTTCTTATTGGATTATTATTGTGTTCTAATATGTTATCACTAAGATCATAATCCTCTTCTGTGTCACTATCAGATTGTCTTTCATATTCTGGAACACTAACTATTGAATAGATACTTTCTGTATCACTAATGGTTTCATCTATATGTAATAAGTCATCATTTACACAATCTATAAGTATAACTTCTTTATTATGGTAATTTTTTCTTTTTGTACAGTTTCTTGCTAAATGGTCTTCACTGCCAAATGTAAAGTAGTTTAATTTATTTTTATATTCTCATTGTTTATTAAATTTCCTAACATGTCTAGATTGGTTTAAGTAAGATTTCCTTGCATTACTCTTTTTTATATAATACCTTTTCTTTTTGTATGGTTTATAAGGTTTCTTGTATCGTTTAGGGCCAAGTTTTCCTTTTCGTACTTCCGTATCATACCTTTGTGGAGTATATATGTTTTGGCAAAAACTACATTCACCTTTCAATTGTCTTGCATTTCGAAGCTCTGTACATTTTTCTACTAACTAATCTATTATGAATTTAATTCTAGTTGACATGTTAAATAATTGTGTTATCTTTCCACTATTTGTTTGTAATTGTTCCATAAATTTTTTATGGATTATAGGTCCTAAGGGAGGGGGTAATTTTAAAAATAACCTATCTCCTATACTTTGATCATAAAAATATCCTGCTATCGTACTATAATACATATAATCTTGTAGAAATGGTTTAATAAATACCCATTTTCGTATTTGTAATAATTCTAATTTCCTAATAGCTTCTTGTTGTTGTTTATTAAATCCAGTATTAGGTTGATATCCTAATAATAATAATTGGATCTTATTGGTAAAATTATAGGGATTTGCTCCTAATTCTATATCTCTTATAAAATCTTAGGGAAACTCCCCTCTTATATGCTTCCCAAGCAGCCCTAGCCGTTTCACCTAAAAACTTTTCTAAATACGAGTACATCTCTGTTGGTGATTTATTATGGTCTAATTCATCATATTTTCTAGCTACCATGGAACTCCATTCTTCTATTACCGTAGGTCAAGTTTGTGGATCATGGGCCATCAAGTTTAATATTCTACCATCATCTGTTAAAAGTTTTTAATCGGTTGTTTCCAAAGGTAGTCTCCTTCCTCTTAGTCTAAATTCATCATTTCTTTCACGATATTCATTATAAGTTTCTCTACTTGGTTGTTTGGCTATAGGATATACTGTTGTTGGATATAGTGGAGTAGAATGTTGAGTCGTATAATGTGGTGTTTGGTTAGCTTGTGTTTGGTAGGTTGGTTGTGTATGAGTGGGATATTGTTGATGTGTACTACTACTACCTTCTCCAGTTTCTACTAATTCTATGGGTGTCTCCATATTTTTAGTTTTTAATACTAAGGTATTATCTATGTATTCTAAGAATTGATCTTCTCTGATTATTCCTGAATTTATTAATTGTTGTTCCATTCTAAGAAGGCTATTTTCTAAATTTACTTCTATATTACCTATGGTTATTTTATTCATCTAAGGGGATATCAGTATCATCTATGACTGCTTTATTTTGTATAATTACTAAATCTAAGATTATATCCTCCTGTATTATTTTGGTATAAGGTTCCATTTTTAGGAGCATTATTTAAACTTCCTAATCCTAAGTTATGAGTTAAATCCCATTCTGTGCCTTCTAGAGGTTCACTACTTATATTGGTTTTATCATTGTAATTCCTTTAGAAGATATTCCTTTAATAATTTGTTCGACATTAAGTTTATAGTTCATTGTGCTACTATTTGTTATTTTACTTATCATCCCAATATTAATTAGTAGATTACTATGTCCATCTAGATCTCCGTATTCTTTTGTTTGGATACCTATTTTGATTTTTGATAAATCTTTAAAGCACATAAGTATGTCTGGACTACAATAGAATAATCTTATATTTCGATTCATATCAGCTTCTATACTGGCTATAACAGCTTTCCTGGCATTTGTTTTCCATCTAGTGTCTAGCAGAACTATCAATGCTCTAGCTCCTAATTCTTTCCTAGTTAATCATTTAATTCCTACCACTATTAGTCCTATGTGGATAAGTCTTTTACCTTGAATTTGTAATTCTTTTATTGACGTTGGTTGTAATAATTCTAAGTTTAATGCTGAGTTTATTGCTAAAACCTCTTGCTCTCTACTTATCTTAATCAGTCCTGTATACAACTTTAAGGGTACTGTTTTATATAAAACTTTTGGATTCAATAAGCTCAATTGGTGATTGCTATAAATTTCTAATTCTTTTTCCAAGTCTATTACTTTGTCTAAAGATTTTATAATTTGGTTCTCATTTGTATTTCTATTTAATATTCTTGATAAGAGACTATTTTTAATTTCTAGATTTGTTTTAACAATTTCTTGATTCATTTATTTTCGTGTTTTATATATCCAAATGCAATGCGTTCAGAGGTTGATTTTTTTCGGTTTCTTTACTAGATGTGTGTTTATTTGTAAATAAGAAAGTTGCTCATTTAACTTTTCTATATCTAAATGTAATTTTTCTTATATTTGGGTACCATTGGCTTGGATTTGTGTATTTACTATCTTTTCTGGATCCTTTCCTTTTATTATCCTTAGTATATCTTCATTTGATTTTTAAGATAATCTTGGTTACCATGAATTTTATCAACACTTTCTTTAATCCTATTCATAAGTTATAACATTTTGATGACACCGAAATTTATAGTAAATTTTGTGCCATTTCGTTTGTATTTTCGTGTCATATTCATACTACTTTGCTTATTTTTATGCCTTTTTTTTATCATTTATTGCGGAATCTACACTCTTTTTGGTTTTTAATGATTTTTAGGCAAAAAGGCATGATTTTCAGTGTTTTCAAACAATTCAGATGCATGGATAAATTCCCACCATCAAAAGGAGATCACAAGTCAAATTTCAAGAAAATTGAAGCTTCAGAACAAATTACGGCACTACTGTAATGTATATTACGGTACCGTGGTTTCACTGCACCTATAGAACAAAACCACGGTATGGCCGTAATTTCAGAGTGGTGCCATATTTTGGGACAAATTGTACATAAAGTTTCGGGTTACGGCACTCCAGTAAGCATTTTTACGGGCCGTAATTTGGGTCGATTCTCCAACCGAGACATTTGAGGAAAATACGGCACTGCTGTAATGGATTTCACGGTACCGTAATTCCTGACAGATTTCCACCCGAGAACTCGACTGAAATTACAACAGTGCCGTAACCAGAAACACGGCCGTAATTACAACCTGGAGACGTGATTTTCACGGTCAAATTTGAGTCCGATTTTTGCGGGATCGATTGATGTAAGATCCAAGGATCTTAAGTCCTGGTAAGTATTATTTTTGATTTAAATAAAATCATTGACTGTGGGTATTACGTTAAGCAGTATTGGATGTTAATTAACTAGCTTATTGGATGTTAATTAACTGGCTTATTGATTGTTAATTTGTAATTAATTGATTAGAGTTTATTGGTTGTTAATTTATAATTAATTAATTAGAAATTTATTGGTTGTTAATTTGTAATTAATTAAATAGACCTTATTGGATGTTAAGCTAATCCTTATTGGATTTTCGTTTAAGTGAATGGTTAAATTGTTAGTTAATGGTTAAATTAATTAGTTAACTTTGGGTTTACACTTATTGGGTTTAAAATTCGAATTAATTAGTTAACTTTGGGTTTGCACTTATTGGGTTTAAAATTCGAATTAATTAGTTATTGGGTTTGCACTTAAATTAGATGGATTTGAATTAATTAGTTAGCGGGTTAAAAATTTTAAAAACCCAAATTTTAAGTGGGTAATTGGGGTTAGGGAAGGAAAGTTGGCGATTTTTGGCTTGAGGAAAACCTTGGACGACGGCTAGGGCAAGAGTTGGCGATTCTTGGAGGCTTGGAGACGATCTTCTTCTTCCTCTTCTTTTTGGCCGGCGTCTTTGGTGTTTGGAGGCGTTTCTTTTCCATTGTTGGCGTCTTTCTAGGATCACTTCAAGGCTTTAGACGAAAATTTTGGAGAGATCTTCATCTTGGTATTCTCGGTTGAGGTGAGTGGAGTGTCTTATTAGATCTATCAATTTGGTTGTGTTTGTGTTAAATGATACATTTGATTTCTTGGAAACTTTACCATGTTAAAAACCGAAATCTTGATATTCTTATGAAAACCGAAATCTTGATATTACTTATGAAAACCGAAATCTTGATATTACTTATGAAAACCGAAATTTTGATATTTCTTACATGGAATTTAAGTAGCTTGCATGAATCTCTTATTAATTATGGTTTTACATTTTAGGTAGATAATATGTTGTAGAAACCGTGGGTTACATGTAGTAATTTGTAAAGTAGTTTGTAAGAATACATGTTTTAATTTTATGTTGATTTTATGGATGCTTGTTAAATGCAATCCATGAATGTTTCTTTATGTGTGTAGCATGTTATATATTTATGGTTATATATTTATGGCCATGTATCTTTGTTTGAGAAACTTGGGTGATAACATAGCAAGGTTAGACTGAACTAATTAGCATGAAACCTAAGGACTACACTACTATGTGATTATGTGATTTTTGAATATTATGTGATTATGTGATTTTTGAATATTATGAGGTTATGTGATTTTCGAATATTATGTGGTTATGTGATTTTCGAATATTATGTGTTGTGGTCATGGAATGGTTAGGACTAAGGCTAAGTGTAACTGTGTACTCAAGGGGATAGTCTATATGTGATATGTTAAGGGTTGGAGATTTCAGCCCTGTATTGTGATATGTGAGGGGGTTGTTGTTCAGCCTGCCTGATGTGATTATTGTGATAAAAATGACTATCCTAGAGTCTAGTTGACACTTAGGAGTCCACTTTTGTGAAATAAGATATAAGATGTGTCTGGTGTTGTCCAGTTAAGGAACCCTTTGGGAGAACGAGTGATATAAGACGCAAAGTGCCATGTCTTGGTCGGACAGGGGCCACCTCTTGATGTCATCACTCTTAGACGCTTAGATTTTTGTGATTATGGGGTGGTGTAGATCAAGGTATCACATCTTGACCGGGTGGGGATTACCTCTTGAGTCTACACACTGTCCATGTATATATGTTGCATGTGATTTGCAGGCTTCTCCCAGTGCTTAGGCCAAAGCCGGGTTGGACCATAATGGTCACTATTGATTATGCTGGACAACTAGGTCAATTAAGTCATTAGTTGGTTTAGAGTATAGCTCTAGAACCCTGGTTTGGTTTAGAGTATAGCTCTAGAACCCTGGTTACTCTTTGGTGACAATGATGTCTTAGCAGTTTACACCTGATTGTTTTATATGAGTTCTGTCCTTTAATTTTGTTATATGTTGACATGCTATTCTGTTAAATGTTTTTAAAATAATTTGCATGTATTTTGAGTGTATGTTATGGATGGTCGTTTGAGACTATCCACTCACTGGGCTGTGTAGCTCACTCCCTCAATATTTTCAGGTGTAGAGCAGGGGCACATTTCTTGAGTTAGCGTTGATATGGATGTTATGCTAGTTAATGTATAAGACTTTTGTGCTTAATTAACTGGGGCCGGTTGTGGCCGAATTATGTGAACTTGTGTTGCCGGTTGTGGCAGTTTTAAGTTTTGATTTTTGTGTCACCGCGGGCTTTGGCCTGGTTTCGGTGTTTGGTATTATTCATGTTAGTTTCATGAAGTTATAGAATCGACATTGTGGTTTTGTTTTGAATTTCAAGTCGATTTGTATTTTTGCAATCGGATTTGATATAAATGTGAACTTGCATATGTCTAGTGCAAGTATTGCCTGGTGACAGGTACCTTTATGTGATTTATGGATTTTACGGATTTTATGTGGCTTTTGAAGAGTCCCCTTCAAGGGGGAGCGCAAGCGGATAAAACCCCTTTCAAGAGGGGGGCCGAAACCCTAAATGAGGGGGCGCATGCATGTTTGCTAGGGTTTCAACAACATAATCGCTTATATGCTCATATGATCAACTTTGATGGATTAATTAGATCAAGAAGGAGATCATACCAATGCCATAGGGTTGAATGTCGGCTTGGAAGAAGAGAGCAACTTAGATCTCCTCCAAAAGTTCACACACAAGATGAAGATTGCTTACTTCCTTGGCGTCTCTTGTGCTAGCAAGGCACCCAAGCTTGCTTGTCGAATGGAAGGAGATGATGAAAAATCTCTCTTGGCCGATCCTTCTTCTCGTCAACTTACACCACGCAAGAATGTGTGTGTCGTCGAGAGCCAAAGGGGAGATGAGCGTTAGAGAAGCCTTGTGATCGAATGTGGAGACATTCATCACTTTGCAAAACCGAAATGCCAAAATTGGCAAGTTTTGAATACATGCGTTATGCGTTCACATGAAGTGAACCAAACGCATATCTCTTCTCTCAAATGAACCAAGCGCTCACATATGAGCCGGTTCAATGCAGTTGGTCCAATGACCAAACCAAATCAGCCCAAGAATTGGTCCAGACCAAAATAAACCCTAAGGTTCAAAATCTGACCGTTCATCTTTTGATGCCCTTGATCTCATCGATCTAGCATCCACACTCTCGATCGAAGCTTACCGATCTCAAGCCCTAATCAATCAAACATGATCAGACTGGATCTCACTTACAATCAGAGTTTAAACTCCTTTAAACTGAATCAAAACAATCCAGTCCACACGATCTGACTCAAGTAAGCCATATCACCAAATTGTGCGACCCTAAGGGTTTCCTTTAAATGTCGGTAACGATAACTCACGTTATCACAATCAGTGAGGGGTATCTAGCAACACATCACTGTCTCCCGATATAAAGGAAAGAGTCTTCCAAGACTACACCCAAACCACAGCACAAGTGTGAATCCACTTCACAAGGCATACATGTATCCTTTGCCACTGGATGTTCTTATTGGACAAGCATGTCAAGCTTGTAACTCCAATACGATGAGCATGATTAGATCAGATGAGCATAGTCATCTGGGTATGGCCATACACTTTCTCAATCATCTCATCCAAGGGGGCCCTTTTAGAACATCACACTCCTTGAACAAGGAGACGGCAATCCTATGTCTATCACTAGTGTCCTAACCTGACTCATGATCATTATCCAAGATAGTTTATAACCATTATAATTTCAAATGATATTGAACTACCTCAAAACAATGACAATCATCATTTAGAAACACAAGTGATCTCAAGTCAAAGGACATGTGCCACTTGTAGCATACAAGGATTATTCACATTGTGACAAGCAATTGAATATCCTAGTAGGGTCTGTCTAGTACATCCAATGTACCCATGAGTCTACATCTTATTCCATGCTCGAAGCATCCTATAAGATTAGAACACATGTTAGTCTCAATCATATCAAGGCTGTCTCATGTTCACCAAGATATCTCGACTAAGGACTTAACTGTCAGCCTAGCTGAACAGCTTTGAGACATTATTCAGTAGTACACTTATTACAGCAGACAAGGTAACAAACTGAATAACAACCATGCCTTTATAAACACAAGAGTTTATTACATGATACTGATACAATCCCAAAGGCCTCAAACATTAGCCTTAAGGGCATACCCCAACAATCTCCCACTTGCACTTAATCTAATGGTTGAGAAATCTCAAACCCATATTATTACAGTGCTTCTCATGCTTCTGCTGCGCCAGAGGCTTGGTAAGCGGGTCAGCCAGATTGTCGTCTGTATGAACCTTGCAGATTTTGATCTCGCCTCGATCAATGATCTCTCGGATCAAGTGAAACCGTCTCTGTATGCGCTTGGACTTCTGGTGCGACCGTGGTTCCTTTGCTTGTGCGATGGCTCCAGTGTTATCACAGAAGATAACCAAAGGATCTGCACTCGAAGGAACAACACCAAGTTCTCTCACGAACTTACGAATCCACACTGCCTCCTTGGATGCTTCCGAGGCTGCAACATACTCGGCTTCTGTTGTGGAATCAGCAACAGTTGACTGTTTGAAACTTTTCCACACCACTGCTCCACCATTCAAGCTAAAAACATAGCCTGATTGCGATCGGAAATCATCCTGGTCCGACTGGAACGAAGCGTCAGTATATCCTTCAATACTGAGTTCTTCCTGACCACCATATATCAAGAACATATCTTTGGTCCTCCGCAGATATTTTAAAATGTTCTTGACCGCAATCCAGTGCGCCATACCTAGATTACTTTGGAACCGACTGGTCACGCTTAACCCGTAAGCGACGTCAGGGCGAGTACACAACATCGCATACATAATGGACCCAATAGCCGAAGCATAAGGCGTATTGTCCATTTCATCTTTCTCAGTCTGTGTTTGTGGACACTGACTCTTCGAAAGATTCAGACCATGTCTGACTGGCAGATATCCTCTTTTAGAATTCTCTAAATGGAATCTCTCCAGGACTTTATCGATGTACGTACTCTGGCACAGCCCGAGAAGCCTCTTAGATCTATCCCTGTAGATCTTCACACCTAACACATAGGCTGCTTCTCCTAGATCTTTCATCTGGAAACATTTTCCTAACCATGCCTTAACAGCATGCAGTTCAGGAATATCGTTTCCAATGATCAAGATATCATCGACGTAGAGGACTAGGAAAGTAATCACGCTCCCACTAAACCTCTTATATACACACGGGTCATCTTCGTTCTTGATGAAACCAAACTCAGAGATTGATTCATCAAAACGAATATTCCAGCTTCTTGATGCTTGCTTAAGTCCATAAATGGACTTCTTTAGCTTGCATATTTTATGACGATCTGATGGATTAGTGAAACCCACAGGTTGTGTCATATACACATCCTCATCCAGATTTCCATTAAGGAAAGCTGTCTTCACATCCATCTGCCAGATCTCATAATCGTAATATGCAGCTATCGCGAAAAGAATCCGAATAGACTTAAACATGGCTACAGGTGAGAAAGTTTCATCATAATCTATCCCGTAGATTTGTTTGAAACCTTTTGCAACTAGCCTGCCTTTATAGGTAACTACGTTACCATCCATGTCAATCTTCTTCTTGAAGATCCATTTACAGCCTATAGGGATTACTCCCGGAGGCGGATCAACCAAATCCCAGACTTGGTTATCTGACATGGAGTCCATTTCGGCTCGCATAGCATCAAGCCATCTAGCTGACTCCGGTCCACTGACCGCATCCGCATAAGTAAGGGGTTCATCATTATCAATGATGTAGACTCCGTCATAGCGCTCAGGCTGTCGACGGATCCTTCCCAATCTTCGCGGTTCCCGTGATATCTGAGCCTCAGGTTGTTCAGTAACCTGTTCTACCGGCTCAGGCTCATCCAACTGTGCTTGACTACTTTGTCCTTCCTCTGGATTCTCATCCAGCTTTATTTCTCTCCCACTGGCCTCTTGTAGAAGAAACTCCTTCTCAAGAAATATGGCCGTCCGAGCAACAAACACCTTGTTCTCCTTGGGATCGTAGAAATAATAACCCTTAGTTTCCTTAGGGTAACCGACAAAGATGCATTTCTCAGATCTGCTCTCCAGTTTCCCAGAGGCGAGCTTTTTGACATAAGCCTCGCAACCCCAGATCCTGATAAATGTCAAGCTCGGCTGTTTCCCATACCATAACTCATATGGCGTCTTTGAAACGGCCTTGGATGGCACTCGGTTTAGTACCTTTGCAGCTATTTCCAGTGCAAAACCCCAAAAGGAATATGGAAGAGTAGCCTGACTCATCATAGAACGAACCATATCAAGTAACGTTCTATTTCTCCTCTCGGACACACCATTCCATTGCGGTGTTCCTGGCGGAGTGAGCTGTGAGATAATCCCACACTCTTTTAGATAGTCAGTAAACGCATGACTCAAGTATTCTCCACCTCGATCAGAACGAAGTGCCTTGATATTTCGGCCTAGCTGATTTTGTACTTCATTCTTGAACTCTTTGAACTTGTCAAAAGATTCACTTTTATGTCTCATCAGATAGACATAACCATACCTACTGAAATCATCAGTAAAGGTAATGAAGTACTGATAGCCACCTCTGGCATGTTTACTAAATGGCCCACACACATCACTGTGTATAAGGTCAAGTAAACCCGAAGCCCTTTGACCTTTGTTAAGAAAAGGTGACTTCGTCATTTTACCCATTAAACAAGCTTTGCATGTATCAATCTCCTCATAGGAGAATGATCCCAGCAGTCCATGATCATGCAACCGCTTAATGCGCTTCTTGTTAATATGGCCTAAACGACTATGCCATAACAAGGTGCTGTCATCAGCATACTTGGCTTTCTTATTATCAATGTTTTGTATAGAATATTCCATGTCCAACATGAATAACCCATTGTTAATTGAACCAGTTGCATAAACAATATTATCACAAGATAAAACACACTTTGAAATATTGCATTCAAAGGCAAATCCTTTCCTGACAAGAGCAGGAATAGAGATAATATTTTTAGTGATACTCGGTACAAAATAACAATTGTTTAATTCCAATACAATGCCAGATGGTAAAGAAATGAAATAGTCTCCTACAGCAACAGCAGCAACCCGTGCCCCGTTTCCAACGCGTAGGTCTACCTCATGCTGTCCCACCTGTCTTCTTCTCTTGAGTTCCTGTACATTTGAACAAATGTGAACTCCACATGCAGTGTCCAACACCCATGAAATAGAAGAAGATGAAACCATGACTTCCGTCACATAAATACCTGAGCCAGAAGCGATGCTTCCCCTCTTATCTCCTTGGAGCGCTTTACAGTCCTTTTTCCAGTGACCCAGCTGGCCACAGTGGAAACACCTGTTGTGCTTGGACCGCTTCACCTTCTGTTTCAGAGCCTTACTGTAGTTCTTGACAGGGGCCTTGCCCTTCTTCCCCTTCTTCTTGTTCCTGGAAGGAACCATTAAGACAGAGGTCGAAGGCTTTCCCTTCAGAGTTTCCTCAGTAGTCAAGAGCATATTCAGCAGTTCTGCCGGAGTACAATCGATTTTGTTCATATTAAAGTTAATGATGAACGCATCGAAAGAGGGCGGAAGAGACTGCAGAATGATGTCTACAGCAAGCTCCTGGTTAATGGTATGCCCCAGTTTCTCCAGAGCCTCCTTGTGCCCAATCATCTTGAGCACGTGAGCTCCCACTGGGCTCCCTTCAGCCAGTTTGCTCTGAAAGAAGAGCTTCGTCAGATTATAGCGTTCTGTCCTCGCCTGTGCAGCATACAGCATCTTGAGGTTCGCTATAATCTCTATAGCCGACATATCCTCATGCTGACGCTGCAGCGGTGGCGTCATAGACGCTAGCATCAGGCAAGCGACATCAATGCTATCATTGACGTGCTTTTCATAGGCATCACGAACCGCCCTTGCGGCGTTCGCAGCGGGTTGAGGCGGCACAGCCGTCTCGAGGACATACAGTTTCCTCTCTGCCTTAAGAACGATCTTAAGGTGTCCGAACCAGTCAGAGAAGTTCGGCCCAGCAAACTTCTCCCTTTCCAGTAGGGATCGCACATTGAAGCTCATGGTGTTCGTTGCTGCAGGAATCTACAACAATGCAAGAACAGCAAGGTCAGTATCAATGTCTAGAATCAATCCAGGACTTAAGAAAGATTCTTTTCTCACTATTTTAGCTGACTATAAAATCCATTAAAACAGTCCGAAAGAGTAACACTCTTTTAGTGAGATGGGATCCAGATTTCATACTTGGTCTCCGCGTCCCGCTCAGGCGAGATAAGATGCACAGAGAGTACAAGCACTAATCTCTGGTAGGCAGTCCCTGCCAATCGCCAACCCGTGCGATTCCCCTTCACCTGGGCAATCCAGCAGACTGTGCCAACTGAGTTGGTACAACACAGTCTCTGATCCCACAGATGGCTGCCTCCATGTGCTACCATATGCGCCACATATGTAGTCTACATGGTCAAGCTTACCCGACCTACTCCCTGGACCACCACGTGCTATGCTGAGCAACGAGAAGCGATAAATCCCTTCTCTGTAACACGCAGGTGAAATCACACACCGTCTGAAGATAGATGGACGTGCCCACTGAGTGGGTACAACACGGCTCCAACGATAATCAGAACAGTGAGGTTTCGCGCCAGAAGGCTTACGAGCTTGATATGTTAGCGTTGGATTTTAACGGTCCTTTTATCTTCATAACTATCATGCAAACCCTATGGTGATAGCAGAAGATAACTAAACATGCAATTCTAATTATAAGCAATAAGTAGAAAGCATGCTGATCTTATGTGGTAAAAGCCCATGAACCCTAAGTAAGACCTTAATTTTACTTAAGTCTTCACTTGAGCTCTTTAAGGGTCCTTTTATATCTGATCTGGCCCAACCCAGGGCCCTAGCACCAAATGCAGCTCAGGTGCGCCACCAGCTGCATGAGCCTCATCGCCATGTGTGCATAGAATTCTTGTCTGATTAAAATACATTTTAATCTATCTAGACAAGATTGACTCGCAGGTCAATTACATTTTATAAATTAAAACAATGTGATTCGCAGATCACAAATTAATATTAATTTATAATTAACCAGGCACGCAGGCCCCAGCACAGCACACATTAGGGCAACCAATTGAAGAGTCCCCTTCAAGGGGGAGCGCAAGCGGATAAAACCCCTTTCAAGAGGGGGGCCGAAACCCTAAATGAGGGGGCGCATGCATGTTTGCTAGGGTTTCAACAACATAATCGCTTATATGCTCATATGATCAACTTTGATGGATTAATTAGATCAAGAAGGAGATCATACCAATGCCATAGGGTTGAATGTCGGCTTGGAAGAAGAGAGCAACTTAGATCTCCTCCAAAAGTTCACACACAAGATGAAGATTGCTTACTTCCTTGGCGTCTCTTGTGCTAGCAAGGCACCCAAGCTTGCTTGTCGAATGGAAGGAGATGATGAAAAATCTCTCTTGGCCGATCCTTCTTCTCGTCAACTTACACCACGCAAGAATGTGTGTGTCGTCGAGAGCCAAAGGGGAGATGAGCGTTAGAGAAGCCTTGTGATCGAATGTGGAGACATTCATCACTTTGCAAAACCGAAATGCCAAAATTGGCAAGTTTTGAATACATGCGTTATGCGTTCACATGAAGTGAACCAAACGCATATCTCTTCTCTCAAATGAACCAAGCGCTCACATATGAGCCGGTTCAATGCAGTTGGTCCAATGACCAAACCAAATCAGCCCAAGAATTGGTCCAGACCAAAATAAACCCTAAGGTTCAAAATCTGACCGTTCATCTTTTGATGCCCTTGATCTCATCGATCTAGCATCCACACTCTCGATCGAAGCTTACCGATCTCAAGCCCTAATCAATCAAACATGATCAGACTGGATCTCACTTACAATCAGAGTTTAAACTCCTTTAAACTGAATCAAAACAATCCAGTCCACACGATCTGACTCAAGTAAGCCATATCACCAAATTGTGCGACCCTAAGGGTTTCCTTTAAATGTCGGTAACGATAACTCACGTTATCACAATCAGTGAGGGGTATCTAGCAACACATCACTGTCTCCCGATATAAAGGAAAGAGTCTTCCAAGACTACACCCAAACCACAGCACAAGTGTGAATCCACTTCACAAGGCATACATGTATCCTTTGCCACTAGATGTTCTTATTGGACAAGCATGTCAAGCTTGTAACTCCAATACGATGAGCATGATTAGATCAGATGAGCATAGTCATCTGGGTATGGCCATACACTTTCTCAATCATCTCATCCAAGGGGGTCCTTTTAGAACATCACACTCCTTGAACAAGGAGACGGCAATCCTATGTCTATCACTAGTGTCCTAACCTGACTCATGATCATTATCCAAGATAGTTTATAACCATTATAATTTCAAATGATATTGAACTACCTCAAAACAATGACAATCATCATTTAGAAACACAAGTGATCTCAAGTCAAAGGACATGTGCCACTTGTAGCATACAAGGATTATTCACATTGTGACAAGCAATTGAATATCCTAGTAGGGTCTGTCCAGTACATCCAATGTACCCATGAGTCTACATCTTATTCCATGCTCGAAGCATCCTATAAGATTAGAACACATGTTAGTCTCAATCATATCAAGGCTGTCTCATGTTCACCAAGATATCTCGACTAAGGACTTAACTGTCAGCCTAGCTGAACAGCTTTGAGACATTATTCAGTAGTACACTTATTACAGCAGACAAGGTAACAAACTGAATAACAACCATGCCTTTATAAACACAAGAGTTTATTACATGATACTGATACAATCCCAAAGGCCTCAAACATTAGCCTTAAGGGCATACCCCAACAGCTTTGATATAACTGTTGCCTTGCATATGTCTAGTGCAAGGATTGCGTGGTGGCAGGTTCCTTTATGAAATTGTGTTTTGTGGAGATTCTATGTATACATTTTCAAAAATTTTCAGATCGTGTTTTCTTGAACTTGGTTTTACTTAGCATGTGCATCGATCTTGTATGATAACATCCTGTTCTTCTGTGATTTGTGTTGTTTGATTGGGGTTAAGATAACGGGATGTGACAATTGCGGATGATTCAGGCCATTAAATCCAAAGCTGTAAGAAGCAAAAAGGGAGCTTTCGACGAGAGGAAATGGGAGACACCAAAAGCCCTAATTTTGATCCCCTAACAAAGGAGAAATCGAGTTTCACGCCACCGCCTTAGGGTTCGCCGCCGGGAAGCGTACAACGCATCTTCGTCTATGAAATTTAAAGGGAAGCTTTGCCTGGAGCAAGAGAACATACCCCCAAAAGTTTCAACATGAAAGGATCTCGATCGGAGGAGAAATCAACGAAGAACCAAGTGCCAGCACTGCTCATACGCTTATTACGGCTGTAATTCGTGTGGTTATTCATTCTTCCCCTTTGTTTTTGATTTCTGATCGCTAGAAACTATGATTTATTGTAATCATTTCTCCATGCTAGCTTAAACCTTTTGTGGGACATGGGGGAGTAATTCCCTTTGATTTCTTAATGACTAGATAAACTTTTCATTACTTCGTCACGTATAATTTTAACATGATAATTCTACTTTTGTGATGATTGTTCATTGATTCTCCATAGATTCATGTTATTAATCATGTTTTAGAGTTTTCGCAATAAGGACCGAAAGGTGACTTGCTTGAGAACTTGGAACCCTAGAATTGAATGTCAGGAACTTACTGTAAGAAATTTGGTTAGTTCTTGTTTCTTGATTTTAGAAGAATAATTGCCATGTTTAATAATATGAATCTAGGATTGAGTCAATTTATCAAACGTGAAGATCTTGTGCGAAAGTAAGGATCGGAACGTTGGAGAACATTAAGTAGAACCTGTGTTGAAACTCGGGTGCACGAATTTGAACCTGTAGACTCCACTAGAGATGATCCACTTAGAATTCGGTTGCACGAAAGTGATCCCTGAGTTCTTTGATGGATGATTTACTTATTTTCAGCTTGGGATAGATCTTGCACGAAAGCGAGGATCGGTCCCTACATGATTGTCTGCACGAAAGTGAGATAATCCTTTTATGAAGTAAATTGTATCTTTATCATGATAAAATTAAACTAATGAATTTCTGTTCATATCTAGTCATAGAAATCAAAGTGGATGAAACCCTAGTCCCAGTTTCTCTCTCTAGTATTTTCGTTAGCTTTCGATAATTCACTTGCATAGTTTCGACTGCCTAGATAGTAAGAAATCGATTATTCGGTACTTGATGAACAAGGTCTTTGTGGGTTCGATATCTTTTTATTACTTCGAGTATCTATGCACTTGCGGACACAACAAGTTTTGGGACACAACAAGTTTCTGGCTGCGCCGCCATAGATAAGTTGGTCTACCTACTTGTTGGGATACAACAAGTTTTTGGCGCTGTTGTTGGGGACCTTGGTTTTTGTCAATATTGAAGATATTGAGAGCATTGCTAGACTAGGTTTTTTTTTTGTTTATTTTCTGTTTTCTGTTTATTTTATTTTCTCTTGAAATCATTTGATCTATCTACTTTGTATACGCAGGAATCTTAGATCAGGACCTCCTGTACCTTTTGATCTTGAGATAAATAAAACACTTAGATTATGCAGGAAGTTGAGATTTGAAGAAAGTCAACAAGTAGAAGAAGTGGACAAGGCAGAAAGAAGATCACTTAGGGACTATGCAGCCCCTAATCCTCAAGAGATTCATTCTAGTATTGCTAGACCAGTGATAGACGCTAATAATTTTGAAATCAAGCCTGCTTTCTTATCAATGATTCAACAGAACCAGTTTGGAGGATCTCCTCTTGAAGATCCTAACCAACACTTTTCTTTGTTTCTTGAACTTTGTGATACAATTAAGATTAATGGAGTTTCTAACGATGCACTAAAATTGAGATTATTTCCTTTTTCTCTTAGGGACCGAGCGCGATCTTGGCTTACCTTCACCACATGGGAGCAATTATCCAATGCCTTCTTGATGAAATATTTCCCACCAAGCAAGACCATCCAGATGAGAAACCAGATCTCAAGCTTTGCATAGAGGGATGGTGAATCTTTTAGTGAGGCATGAGAGCGATTCAACGATTTACAACGGAAGTGTCCTCACCATGGCATTGAAAATTGGGTTTTAATTCATACTTTCTACAATGGTTTGCTTTATAATACCAGACTAACTGTTGATACTGCTGCAGGAGGAGCTCTCATGAGTAAAACCGTTGATGATGCTTTCAAATTGCTTGGGGAGATGGCTTTGAATCACAATTAGTGGACTACATATAGAGGAGTGTTGAATCGACCTTCTCAAGGTAAGAATGAAAGTGATGGCTAGCGCAAGATGAGTTAGAAAATACCTCAAAGCAAGATGAGGCCGATATCGAGGTAGGCGCCAAAGCGTGCGCCCTCTACAGTCTCACACACACGGATGCCTCGAGTCCTCTTCTTCCTTGCCCAGTGCTAGCCTCGGGAAGAAGATCCAAGCCTTTGTGTGTCTTCTACTTCACTTGCGCCACCTCCAAGGTACATGTGCCAAGAGGAAAGTTAGAAGAAGGAGATGCCGCCAAGGTGTTCTCTTACTCTCGCCAAGAGGAAGAGAAGAAGAGATGAAGCTTTCGGCTAGGGTTTGATGGAAGAACTTGTTGCGCCAAGGCCCTTGCACTCGCCCTTCAATGTATCCTCACGCCTCCAAGGAGTAGAACACAAGAAGGGGCGACTAGGGGTTACTATTATAGAGCAAGAGGCGGTTTAGGCAAGGGCTAGGATCAAGACAAGTGTGTGGCTAGGATGAGGGGGTTTGAGGCAAGGAAAGTCTCCAAGACTTTACCATAAACCTCATTCAACCTATCCATAATTGCCCAAGTACCATATCAGCCCAAGACATGCCTTAAAGGCATTCATACCATCAAAGGAGAAGGGTAGGCGTAAATTCCTTCTTAATGAAGCAATTTTTGCCACCTAAACCCCATTATGCCCTTAGGCGTCGTTGGGGTTGGGTTTCTCCCCATTATACCCTTTTAGCCTATTGTCTCTTCATGACAACTTGTTATTGGGTCTCATTGGGTAATGAGCTAGCCCATACGTCATTACATGGGTTGATTAAGTACTTGGATCCAATCCAATGCAACCCTAATCCAAATGTGACCAACCATGGTCAAATACGGGTCAACCTGCCAAAAATGAAGTTTGGCTCCAATAACATTATTCCATCTCATCAGGCCCATTGGTGCTGATAAAATCTCCCAAATAGATCTGAGTTATCCAATAACTCGATCATAAGGCTTCCCGATCAATACGAGAATTCGCGTATCAAGGTGTGTGACCCTGTAGGTTACTCTAACGCTGGCAGTGCTGACCAAAGGTCACCACAAGTAGTGAGTGGCACCTAGCAGTGCATCGCTGCTACCCAGGTCATTGGAATGGATATCGACATCGACATCCCCATCATCGTGACTAGGTACAGATGCATTAGAGTCTCTTTGCCGAACAGATATCTGATTGGACAAGTGTGTCACCACTTGCTTTCACCCAATCACATGGCTATGACTAAATCAGGTTCTCACCTGGGTATAGCCATACACTTTCAGTCATAGAACCATAGATGAGCTCCATAGATATCAAGCTTCCCGTGGGAAGGGGCAAATCCTTTGTCTGTCTATTGACCTTCTCATATGGGTCGTGACATGCTCAGTGACAATCGTTATTACCTCCCAACTACGGCGAGGTGTTAGGTTGTATCAAAGCATGTCCCTAACCATATAGAATGGTCAATGACCTCAAGTTAAGGGATCAATGCATTTCCTGTCACTTGTGAGGATAACTCATGACACCAAGTCATTGCCTCATAGCGGGTCTATCCAGTATATCCACCACTGATATACCCATATGTTTGCGTTAGCACCTCATGCCTAACCAGCCCATATACCAGTCTCACCAGTACCAAAGCTGTCCCATATCCACTCAGGTACATTGATTGGGGACAATCATTTGAGCACAGATCCAATCTGTCTCCAGGGACATTATCATGTAAGTACACAATCATAGGTGTAGACAAAATAATGATAACGACAATGCCAGAAAGATATATATAAATATTAGTGTCAAGTAGTACAAAGATGGACCAAAACTAGGTCCTAGGGCATATACACCAACAATCTCCCACTTGCACTAAGACCTAGAAGTTGAGGAATCTCAACCCCATATCTCTAGTGTGACCATCATGCTTCTGCTGCGCCAAAGCCTTAGTCAATGGGTCTACTAGATTGTTATCTGTGTCAACTCTACTAATCTTGACATCACCTCTATCGATGATCTCTCTGATCATGTGAAATCTCCTGAGTATGTGTTTGGACCTTTGATGAGACGGTGGTTCCTTGGCTTGTACAATTGCTCAATTGTTGTCACAGTAGAGCTCAATGAGATCCATTGCACTTGTAACCACCTGAAGTTCAGAAATGAACTTCTTGATCCAAATGGCTTCTTTGGCTGCCTCAGAAGCGGCCACATACTTAGCCTCGATTGTAGAATCAGCTATAGTGGATTGCTTAAAGCTCTTCCAGCATACAGCACCTCCATTCATCTTGAACACATAGCCGGCCTGCAATCTAAAATCGTTAGGGTCAGATTGGAATGATGCATCAGTGTAGCCCTGCATACAGAGGTCTTCCTGTCCCCCATAGACCAAGAATAGATCCTTAGTTCTTCTCAGATACTTAAGGATGTTCTTTACAGCCACCCAGTGTTGCAAATCAGAATTGGATTGGTATCAGCTGGTTATGCTTACAGCATAAGCCACATTTGGTCTAGTACATAACATTGCATACATGATCGATCCCACTGACGAAGCATAGGGCACTCGACTCATGTCATCCCTCTCAGCCTATGTGGTAGGACACTGGCTCTTTGAGAGTGTAAGGCCATGTCTCACTGGAAGGTATCATTTCTTGGATTGCTCCAAATTGAACCTCTCCAGGACCTTATCAATGTAGGTACTCTGACTAAGGGCTAGGAGCCTCTTGGATCTATCCCGGTAGATCCTCACACCTAGGATATAGGCGGCCTCCCCTAAGTCCTTCATCTCGAAACACTTCCCTAACTATGTCTTCACAGCTTGAAGACTAGGGATGTCGTTTCCAATGAGCAGTATGTCATCGACATACAAGACTAGAAAAGTCACCAAGCTCCCACTAAATTTTCTGTATACATAGGCGTTGTCTTCGCTTTTGATAAAGTCATAATCTCTCACAGCTTTATCAAACCGAAGATGCTTGCTTTAATTCATAGATGGATTTCTTCAGCCTACAGACCTTGTTGGCTTATGCAGGATGGATGAAGCTAGCAGGTTGTGTCATATACACATCCTCTGTCAGCTTCCCGTTAAGGAACGCTGTCTTCACATCCATCTACCATATCTCATAGTCATGATATGCAGCTATAGCAAGTAGAATCCGAATGGATTTGATCATGGCAACTAGCGAGAAGGTTTCATCATAGTCCACCCCGTGGACTTGTTTGAATCCCTTAGCCACTAGTCTACCTTTATAGGTAACTATGTTGCCATCCATGTCTGTCTTCCTCTTGAAGACCCATTTACACCCTATGGGTTTTACCCCATCAGGTAGCTCAACCAAATCCCAGACTTGATTAGCTGACATGGAATCCATCTTAGATCGCATGGCCTCAAGCCATCTCTCGGAGTCCGGTCCACTAATTGCCTCATCATAAGTCCTGGGTTCATCCTCAATGATGAAGATCCCGTTGTGTTGGGTCGGCAGCAACCCATAATTCTCACGCGCGCGACGAATCCTCCCAGACCTACGTGGGGCCTATGTCTTAGCCTCAGGTTGCCTAGCAACCGGTGCAGGTGGCTCAAGTTCCATCTCTTTGTCTTGCGGTTGCACTTGGACCTTGTCCAAGTCAAACTTCCTCCCACTGACTTCTTTCATGAGAAATTGTTTCCCTAGAAAGACAGCACCCCGAGCAACAAAAACTTTGTTCTCGGTGGGAACATAGAAGTAGTAACCCTTAGTTTCCTTAGGGTACCCCACAGATACACATTTATCAGATATGAGTTCTAGCTTGCTAGAATCCTGACGTTTGACATAAGCCTCACATCCCCAGATCCTGATAAAATTGAGATTAGGGCGTCTCCCACTCCATACCTCATATGGTATCTTGGAGACACTCTTAGATGGAACATTATTCAGTATCAGAGAAGCTGTCTCAAGTGCATGCCCCCAGAATGAGGGAGGTAGAGTTGCATGACTCATCATAGACCGAACTATGTCCAACAAGGTTCGATTTCTCCTTTCAGATACACAATTCCATTGAGATGTACCTGGCGGAGTGAGTTGGGATAAGATCTCACACTCTCTCAAATAGTCAAAGAACTCACCGCTCAGGTACTCTCCACCTCGATCTGATCGAAGAGCCTTAATGGATCTACCAAGCTGGTTCTCTACTTCATGTCTGAACTCTTTAAATTTTTTAAAGGATTCAAACTTATGTCTCATCAAGTAGACATAACCATATCTACTGAAGTCATCAGTAAATGTGATGAAGTAGTTGAACCCTCCTATGGCTTGTTTATTGAATGGCCCACACATATCAGTATGTATGAGAACCAATAAACCTTCTGCCCTCTCACCAATCTTGGTGAAGGGCGCCTTTGTCATCTTCCCTAATAAACAAGGTTCACAAGTATCAAATTCCTCCAAGGAACTTGAATCTAACAACCCATTTGCATGGAGTTGTTGGATGCGATTCTTGTTTATATGGGCTAATCGACAATGCCATAGGAAAGCACCAATTGAACCACTCAGTTTGGTCCTTTTATTATTTATGTTACAAATATAGCTATCCATGTCCAAGACATATAAACCATTGCACAAAGTACCCTTCCCATAAAACATGTTTGCAAATGAAAAAGAACAAGAGTTCTTATTTATTTCAAACTTAAATCCCTTCATTGCTAAACAAGGAATGGATACAATGTTCTTAGTAAGTGAAGGTACATAATAGCAATTGTCTAGCTCTAATTGAAGTCTAGAAGGCAGTGAGAGAGAGTCAAAACTCATACAACAATAGCAGCAACCTGTGCCCCGTTTTCAACTCGTAGGTCAATCTCCCCAGCCTGCACCAATCTACTTTTCTTGAGCCCCTGCGTATTTGTACAAAAATGAGCTCCACATGCGTTATCCAATACCCATGACGTAGAAGTAGAAAGGTTGACTTCAGTAACATAAATACCTAAGCAGGAAGGCGAAGCCTTGCCTCTCTTCTTCTCATTCTGAAGTCGCACCATGTCCTTTATCATGTGAGGTGGTCCTCCACATGAGTAGCACTTGTTGTTCCTAACTCTTTCCATCTTTATCTTCAATGTCTTAGTTAAGCCCTTCGGCTCAACACATTGAATGTCTACTTTAGGAGGGTTGAGCTCAACCAATTCATCAAAGAGCTGCCTTAGATTAGAAATAATCTCAGAGGCACTCTTAGATTCATATTGCCCTCTTAATTCGGGTGACATGTTGGTTAGTATCAAACTAGCAACCTCTAAAGTATCAGCCTGATGCTTATCATAAGCATCCTTCTCAGCCGCTAAGGCCAAGCATGGAAGTGGCTTAGGAATTGGCTGCTCTAGGACATAGAGCTTCCTTTTGAGCACATTTCTCAAGTTTATATACCAATCCAGTAAGTTGGATCCAACCAACTTATCCCTTTCCAGGGTACATCACAGTGACCATCTGCCATTGTTCTACAACAACCAATAAATAATAGATTAGTACTACTTCGAATCATTTAAACTGGACTTGTTTTAAATGATTATGTCTCCCACTATTTTAAAGGGATTAACAACCCACAAAGTCAACCGAGAAATTTAAGATTTCCTAGTGAGATGGGATCCTTATTCCACATGAGGCTTCGCCGGCCGGTTTCTCCAAGCAACTCCCCTTGTTGAGACAGTCTAGGCATTTCACATCCAGCGAGGATTGGATACAGCATGAAACCCTAACCTCTTAATGTTGCCTCTAGAGTTTCATCATGTGCCCAGCACATGAAAATCTAGTCAAGTCCATTCCTAACCGTTATGCTAGGGCCAACGAGTTTCCTTGCGAAGGCACGCCCAGGTTAAAACTGGACTGGGGAAACCATTACCACCACGCACTTTCTAAAGATAAGTGGGTGTGTCCCATGAGGGTGGGAAACAGTTCACAACTCCACTGATCGATAGCTTAGTGAGGGCTACGCGTTAGAAGGCTACTAGACTTGATATCTTAATTGAGGGTTTTTATTTAAGGTCTCATCAGTTTTATCTTATGTATAACAATACAGGCATGCAATCCTATAGTGATAACATAACGATAAAACATCGCAGGCATGCTTTATCAGATATTGAAAGCAGTAAAAGAATGATGTGATCATAGCCTATTCAAGACATTGAACCAACCCATGCCAAAAAGAGGTTCAACTCTTGACCCAGGACTCAAGCCCCCTAAAACTAGACCTAGCCTAGCCGACCTCTAGCTTGGTCTTCAAGGTTGGCTTCAAGGTCCTTCTCACCATGGTTTAGCTCACAAACCTTAGAGGTACTTTTAGGGAAACCCTAGAAGCACATTCCATGGTTCGCCCAATGCCATGGGACTTCATCCAAGCAAGGTGCGCCACCTTGCAAGCACAAGATGCATAGCTCCCAAGCTCAAGAGCTCGACCAATGCATCTTGCGCCCAATGCAAGGAGTTTGATGCACCACCAAGTCAAGCAAGGGTGCTTGTTGCGCCACCATTCAAGATGCACAACCAAGCAAGCATGCGCCATGCTCCAAGTAGATGTGCCCCTAATCTTCATCTTTATTAAAAGAAAAAAGAAAAGCGGCATGCAGGCCTCACAAGGATACATCACAGGTATGCAAAGGGGCTTGACTTATGACCACAACATTATGCACAACCAAGGTATTTACTCATGCAATTCTATATGCTCATGAAAAACATAAAATCTGAAAGTTTACTTGTTCATAAAACAAGTCTCCTTTCCTCATCTTCTTATCACAAATCTTTTGGTAATTTGCGATTAATTTTTCATGATGATTTCATAGATCTTTTCAGCTAGCAATTTTGTCAGATCAAGAGACCCGGCCAGTCCAAAGACACAATGCGCGTCCTACTTGACAAAACCAAGTGCGCATTTGATCTTTAAATTATGCAAGAAAAATAATCCAAAAATCCAAAAGAGATTGACAAGATGATAGGAACAAGAAACCCTAATTTTTCCTACTTGGAAAAATCGTTCGCCATGTGATCATGCAATTTTCAAAAAATTGAGATATGGCATGTGAGCATGGAAAAGCATGAAATTACATCGTTCGAGTCTCGCAAGTCGCTTTGATAGCACTGTTGAGAAAACCCCGGGGATATTTTACAATTTTTCAGAGATAGAGATTACACAAATACATTGCAAAGTGGAATAATATCCCTGAAACAGGCCAGTCCCAAAAACCCAGGGAAGATCGCATGCGAGAGAGTCGACCCGATGAGTTATAAAATACCTCAAAGTAAGATGAGGCCAATGTCGAGGTAGGCGCCCAAGCGTGCGCCTTTTGCAGTCTCACACACACGGATGTCTCGAGTCCTCTTCTTCCTCGCCCGTGCTAGCCTCGGGAAGAAGATCCAAGCCTTTGTGTGTCTTCTACTTCACTTGTGCCACCTCCAAGGTACATGCGCCAAGAGGAAAGGAAGAAGAAGGAGATGCCGCCAAGGTGTTCTCTTACTCTCGCCAAGAGGAAGAGAAGGAGATGTGAAGCTTGCGGCTAGGGTTTGATGGAAGTACTTGTTGCGCCAAGGCCCTTGCACTCGCCTTTCAATGTATCCTCACGCCTCCAAGGAGTAGAACACAAGAAGGGGCAGCTAGGGGTTACTTTTATAGAGCAATAGGCGGTTTGGGCAAGGGCTAGGATCATGACAAGTGTGTGGCTTGGATGAGGGGGTTTGAGGCAATGAAAGTCTCCAAGACTTTACCATAAACCTCATTCAACCGATCCATAATTGCCCAAGTACCATATCAGCCCAAGACATGCCTTAAAGGCATTCATACCATCAAAGGAGAGGGCTAGGCGCAAATTCCTTCTTAATGAAGCAATTTTTGCCACCCAAACCCCATTATGCCCTTAGGCGCCAATGGGGTTGGGTTTCTCCCCATTATACCCTTTTAGCCTATTGCCTCTTCATGATAATTTGTTATTGGGCCTCATTGGGTAATGAGCTAGCCCAAACGTCATTACATGGGTTGATTAATCACTTGGATCCAATCCAATGCAACCCTAATCCAAATGTGACCAACCATGGTCAAATACGGGTCAACCTGCCAAAAATGAAGTTTGGCTCCAATAACATAACTCGAGTATCAAGGTATGTGACCCTGTAGGTTCCTCTATCGCTGGCAGTGCTGACCAAAGGTCACCACAAGTAGTGAGTGGCACCTAGCAGTGCATCGCTGCTACCCAGGTCATTGGAATGGATATCGACATCGACATCCCCATCATCGTGACTAGGTACAGATGCATTACAGTCTCTTTGCCGAACTAATATTCGATTTGACAAGTGTGTCACCACTTGCTTTCACCCAATCACATGGCTATGACTAAATCAGGCTCTCACCTCGGTTTGGCCATACACTTTTAGTCAAAGAACCATAGAGGAGCTCCATGGATATAAACCTTCCCGTAGGAAGGGGCAAATCCTTTGTCTATCTATTGACCTTCTCATATGGGTCGTGACATGCTCAATGACAACTGTTATTACCTCCCAACTACGGCGAGGTGTTAGGTTGTATCAAAGCATGTCCCTAACCATATAGAATGGTCAATGATTTCAAGTCAAGGGATCAATGCATCTCATGTCACTTGTGAGGATAACTCATGACACCAAGTCATTGCCTCACAGTGGGTCTATCCAGTATATCCACCACTGATATGCCCATATGTCTGTGTTAGCACCTCGTGCCTAACTAGCCCATATACCAATCTCACCAGTACCAGAGTTGTCCCATATCTACTCAGGTACATCGACTGGGGACAATCATTTGAGCACAGATTCAATCTGTCTCCAGGGACATTATCATGTAAGTACACAATCGCAGGTGTAGACAAATAATGATAATGACAATGCCAGAAAGATATATATAAATATCAGCGTCAAGCAGTACAAAGATGGACCAAAACTAGGTCATAGGGAATATACACCTACAATCTTGTCTAACAAAAGAAAAATAGGGGACTATGGTACTTGCACTGTGGTATTAACTGAGGATTGTAGTGCTATTATCCAGAATAAATTGCCAACAAAACTGAAAGATCTAGGTAGTTTCTCTATACCTTGTTCTATTGGAAGCATGGCTTTTGATCGAGCCTTATATGATTTGGGAGCTAGTGTAAGTCTAATGCCTTGATCTATTTATAGGAAGCTAGACATTGGAGAGCTCAAACCAACATCCATATCTTTGCAGCTCGCTGATAGCTCAGTAAAGTATCCTATTGGTATCTTAGAGAATGTTCCAATCAAGGTAGGTGAATTTTTCATACCTGCAGATTTTGTAGTCCTAGACATGGAGGAAAATCATAAAAATCCCATAATTCTTGGTAGACCCTTTTTGGCTACTGCTGGAGCACATATTGATGTCAAGAAAGAAAAAAAAATCACTTTTGATATTTGTGAAAAAATAATTGAGTTTGATCTTGCTGATTCTTTGAATAAACTTTCATATTCTGGATCATGTTGTAGTACTGATATAGTAGATGATGTTGTTTATGATGTTCATAATTTATTTGATGAATCCTCTAATATCGAAACTGACAATTTTTCTGAGGATATTGATAGAGGATTACAGGAAAAAGGACATCAAAATTTTGAGAAGCAGAAGAAAAAGAAAAGAAGAAGAAGAGGCTCTAGGTTGATTGACAAAGGAAAGAAGATCTTGAGTAAATTTGGACACTGTTTCAGGATTTAGCCTTATGTGATTGATGGTGATGCTCAAATCAAAGAAAAATTAGAGTGGAGATTTAAGAATTCGAGAGCAAATCTGAGTGCAGAAGGGTCAAGCTAAAGACCTTTAAATTAGCGCTTCTTGGGAGGCAACCCAAGCTTTCTAACTTTAGTTTGCTTTCTTTTATTTACTTTTATTTTAATTTGCTATTAGATCTAATTTTTCTTTTCTTTTTGTAAGTAAGCAAGTTTTGGTAAAAATTACGGCACTATTGTAATATACGCTACGGTACCGTAATTCCTGTCAATTTTGACCAAAAAGTTGTGACGAGATAACGGTACTACCGTAAGTATTTTTATGGTACCATATTTTCTGACCAAAATTTTTCTGAGAGTTTTAATGCTTTTACGGCACTACCGTAACGTGTTTCATGGTGCCGTATTTTCATGAAATTTTCTAATGAAAGTTTCCGTGATTTACCCTGAATTTACGGTAGTACCGTAATGATTTTTACCGGTGTAATTTTTGAATTTTTGAATTCATCAAAAAAAAAATTTTATGGTATTGCCGTTTTAAATTTCACGGCACCGTAATTTTGGTCATTTTCTCAGCCGAGAGTATTGAGTAAATTACGGCAGTGTCGTAACTATTTTTATGGTACCGTAATTTTGATATGTTTAAGACTCGAGAGTTTGTAGATTTTTACGGCACTTCCGTATTAGTTTTACGGCCCGTGTTTTCTAATTTTGCCATATTACGGCACTGCCGTAATGAATATCACAGCCGTAAGTCTATTTTTAGGCGCAATTCCTGTGCCATTTTTTAGGGTTTTCTGGGCCGTGTTTTGGGATTCTCTCACTCGTTCGAGCACTGACCTTCAAGCTCCGACCATCTCTGACCTTCAGAGCATGCCGACGACCCTTCCTTTCTATTTATCGCCGTCGATCTGGTACTCTTTCACCTGATTTCTCGATTTTGGCGAGTTTTCACGCATATTTCGCCCCTTTCATCGTTTGTCTTCGATTCTTGGTCGTTTTTAGAGATTCTTGTTTCCATTTACTTCTTAGATGATAGGCGACCAGTTCTTGTTTGTTTCTAGAGTTTTTGACTAATTTTTGTGAAGAGATTTAAGCTTAAACAAGCTAGATTGCAGAATTTTCACTGTTCATGTTTCGCCCCTTTTTCTCCCACTGAAATCTTTGAGTTCAAGCATGCATATTAGTTGATTCTAGTTTCTATGATGCTTAATGAGTATTCATGTTCATGATTGGAAGTATTATTTGAGTTAAATGTTTGCTATACTTTGCTATATTGTGTTGAAATCTAAAGTCCAGCCTTAGTTCACTTATGGCACCCAAGATCAAGCAAGTAGTTTTAAAGAAAAGAGGAAAAGGACCAGCCACATCTTCCACACCACCAAATCCCTATGGCATTGCTTTTAGGGATGAAATTCAAGAGTCAAGGTACAATCAATTGGTGGAAAGAAGAGTTGTCAACACCAAATATGCTGATAGAAGGACCTTAGAGGCACTTGGGCTCTACGAGGATGTATCTTGGTGTTGGTGTATATGCCCTAGGACCTAGTTTTGGTCCGTTACTTGTACTACTTGACATTGATATTTATATCATTTCTGGCATTGTCATTATCTATATTTGCTTACATCTGCGATTATGTACTTATATGATAATGTCCCTGGAGACAGATTGGATCTGTGCTCAAATGATTGTCCCCAGTCAATGTACCTGAGTAGATAAGGGACAACTCTGGTACTTGTGAGACTGGTATATGGGCTGGTTAGGCACAAGGTGTTAACGCAGACATATGGGTATATCAGTGGTGGATATACTGGACCGACCCGCTATGAGGCAATGACTTGGTGTCACGAGTCATCCTCACAAGTGATAGGAGATGCATTGATCCCTTGACTTGAGGTCATTGGCCATTCTATATGGTTAGGGATATGCTTTGATACAACCTAACGCCTTACCGTAGTTGGGAGGTAATAACAGTTGTCATTGGGCATATCACGACCCATATGAGAAGGTCAATGAACAGACATAGGATTTGCCCTTCCTAAGGGGAAGCTTGATATCCATGGAGCTCCTCTATGGTTCTATGACTGAAAGTGTATGGCCATACCCAGGTTAGACCTGATTTAGTCATAGCCATGAGATTGGATAAAAACAAGTGGTGACACACTTGGCCAATCGGATATCAGTGTTGGTTCCCTAAAGGGGACGAAAACCCTATGGTGGCGCAAACAAGAAAGGGGGCAGCGGATGAAGGGTTTTATAGGATCAATGAGCATGCATTGTATGATCAACTTAACAAAACCGATTGTAAAGAAGTGATTCGATTCATACCATGGCCATTTCAAGATGGCGCCTTGGAAGTAAGAGAACAACGAAGATCTCCTCCAAATCGTCACACACAAGATGAAGATGCGCTTCTTCTTGTCGTCCCTTGTGCTAGCAAGGATCGTCCAAGGCGTCTTGATCGAATGCAAAGGGAAAGGAGAGCTTTTCTTCTTGGCGTTTTTCCTCTTGTCGCCTTAGACTTCCTCTACACGAGAATTCCACTCGAAGCCAACCCAAGGAGGCGTCAAAAACGAAGAGGCAAGAGAGGGGCGACGTGAGATCATGGCCACGTTTGAGAAGTGCTATCCAAAAATAGCATCCCACTTCTCCACATGCGATCTTGGGTTTACCCCAATCGCAAATGCCACATCACCTTTGAACCATGCGCTCATCCATGAGCTGGTTCAAACCGATTTGGTCCACTAACCAAATAAACCAAGAAATAAGTCCAGATCAAAATAAACCCTAAGGCTCTTGATCTGACCGTCAATCTCTCAATGCTCCTGATCTGACTGATCTAGCATTCATTCTCTCAATCGAAGCTTACCGATCTCAAGCCCTAATCAATCAAACATGATCAGACCAGATCTCACTTACAATCAGAGATTAAATCCCTTTAAACTGAACCCGAATAATTCAGTCCACACGATCTGACTTAAGAAAGCCATATCATCAAATTGTGCGACCCTAAGGGTTTCCTTTAAATGTCGGTAACGATAACTTACGTTATCACGATCAGTGAGGGGTATCTAGCAACACATCACTGTCTCCCGATATAAAGGAAAGAGTCTTCCAAGACTACACCCAAAAACAGCACAAGTGTGAATCAATTCACAAAGCATACAAATTTCCTTTACCACTGGATGTTCTTATTGGACAAGCAAGTCAAGCTTGTAACTCCAATATGATGAGCATGATTAGATCAGATGAACATAGTCATCTGGGTATGGCCATACACTTTCTCAATCATCTCATCCAGGGGGCCCCTTTAGAACATCACACTCCAATTAAGGAGACGGCAATCCTATGTCTATCACTAGTGCCCTAACCTGACTCAAGCTCACCATCCAAGATAGTCTATAATCATTATATTTCAAGTGATATTGAACTATCTCAAAATAATGACAATCATCATTTAGAAAACACAAGTGATCTCAAGTCAGAGGAAATGTGCCACTTGTCGCATTCAAGGATTATTCACATTGTGACAAGCAATTGAATATCCAAGTAGGGTCTGTCCAGTACATCCAATGTACCCATGAGTCTACATCTTATTTCATGCTCGAAGCATCCTATAAGATTAGAACACATATTAGTCTTAACCATATCAAGGCTGTCTCATGTTCACCAAGATATCTCGACTAAGGACATAACTGCATGTCAGCCTAGCTGATCAGCTTTGAGACATTATTCAGAAGAACATATATTGCAGCAGACAATGTAGCTTACTGAATAACAACCATGCCTTTATAAACATAACAATTTATTACATGATACTGTTACAATCCCAAGACCTCAAACATTAGTCTTAAGGGCATACCCCAACAATCTCCCACTTGCACTTAATCTAATGGTTGAGAAATCTCAAACCCATATTATTACAGTGCTTTTCATGCTTCTGCTGTGCAAGAGGCTTAGTAAGCGGGTCTGCCAGATTGTCATCTGTATGAACCTTGCAGACTTTGATCTCGCCACGATCTATGATCTCCCTGATCAAATGAAACCGTCTCTGTATGTGCTTGGACTTCTGGTGCGACCGTGGTTCCTTTGCTTGTGCGATTGCTCCAGTGTTATCACAGAAGATAACCAAAGGATCTGCACTCGAAGGAACAACACCAAGTTCTCTCACGAACTTACGAATCCAGACTGCCTCCTTGGATGCTTCCGAGGCTGCAACATACTCGGCTTCTGTTGTGGAATCAGCAACGATTGACTGTTTGAAACTCTTCCACACCACTGCTCCTCCATTCAAGCTAAAAACATAGCCTGATTGCGATCGGAAATCATCCTGGTCAGACTGGAACGAAGCGTCAGTATATCCTTCAATACTGAGTTCTTCCTGACCACCATATATCAAGAACATATCTTTGGTTCTCCGAAGATATTTTAAGATGTTCTTGACTGCAATCCAGTGTGCCTGTCCTGGATTACTTTGGAACCGACTGGTCACGCTTAACCCGTAAGCGACGTCTGGGCGAGTACACAACATCGCATACATAATGGATCCAATAGCCGAAGCATAAGGCGTATTGTCCATTTCATCTTTCTTAGTCTGTGTTTGTGGACACTGACTCTTCGAAAGATTTAGACCATGTCTGACTGGAAGATATCCTCTTTTAGAATTCTCTAAATGAAATCTCTCCAGGACTTTATCGATGTAAGTACTCTGGCACAGCCCGAGAAGCCTCTTAGATCTATCCCTGTAGATCTTCACACCTAATACATAGGCTGCTTCTCCTAAATCTTTCATCTGGAAACATTTCCTTAACCATGCCTTAACCGCATGCATTTCAGGAATGTCGTTTCCAATGATCAAGATATCATCGACGTAGAGGACTAGGAAAGTAATCACGCTCCCACTAAACCTCTTATATACACACGGGTCATCCTCGTTCTTGATGAAACCAAATTCAGTGACTGATTCATCAAAACGAATATTCCAGCTTCTTGATGCTTGCTTAAGTCCATAAATGGACTTCTTTAATTTGCATATCTTATGACGATCTGATGGATCAGTGAAACCCTCAGGTTGTGTCATGTACACATCCTCATCCAGATTTCCATTCAGGAAAGCTGTTTTCACATCCATTTGCCAGATCTCATAATCATAATATGCTGCTATCGCGAAAAGAATCCGAATAGACTTAAACATGGCTACAGGTGAGAAAGTTTCATCATAATCTATCCCGTAGATTTGTTTGAAACCTTTCGCAACTAGCCTGCCTTTATAGGTAACCACGTTACCATCCATGTCAATCTTCTTCTTGAAGATCCATTTACAGCCTATTGGGATAACTCCCGGAGGCGGATCAACCAAATCCCAAACTTGGTTATCTGACATGGAGTCCATCTCGGCGCGCATAGCTTCAATCCATCTCGCTGACTCCGGTCCACTGACCGCATCCGCATAAGTGAGGGGTTCATCATTATCAATGATGTAGACTCCGTCATAGCGCTCAGGCTAACGACGGATCCTTCCCAATCTTCGCGGTTCCCGTGATGTCTGAGCCTCAGGTTGTTCAATAACCTGTTCTACCGGCTCAGGCTCATCTAACTCTGCTTGAGCACTTTGTCCTGCCTCTGGATTCTCATCCAGTTTTATTTCTCTCCCACTGGCCTCTTGCAGAAGAAACTCCTTCTCAAGAAATATGGCCGTCCGAGCAACAAAAACCTTGTTCTCTTTGGGATCGTAGAAATAATAACCCTTAGTTTCCTTAGGGTAACCGACAAAGATGTATTTGTCAGATCTGCTCTCTAGTTTCCCAGAGGTGAGCTTTTTGACATAAGCCTTGCAGCCCCAGATCCTGATAAACGTCAAGCTTGGCTGTTTCCCATACCATAATTCATATGGCGTCTTTGAAACGGCCTTGGATGGCACTCGGTTTAGTACTTTTGCAGCTGTTTCCAGTGCAAAACCCCAAAAGGAGTAAGGTAGATTAGCCTGACTCATCATAGAATGAACCATATCAAGTAACGTTCTATTTCTCCTCTCGGACACACCATTCCATTGCGGTGTTCCTGGTGGAGTGAGCTGTGAGATGATCCCACACTCCTTCAGATAGTCAGTAAATGCATGACTTAGGTATTCTCCACCTCGATCAGAATGAAGTGCCTTGATATTTCGGCCTAGCTGATTTTGTACTTCATTCTTGAACTCTTTGAACTTGTCAATGTTGGGGTATGCCCTTAAGGCTAATGTTTGAGGCCTTTGGGATTGTAACAGTATCATGTAATAAACTCTTGTGTTTATAAAGGCATGGTTATTATTCAGGTTGTTACCTTGTCTGCTGTAATAAGTGTACTTCTGATTAATGTCTCAAAGCTGTTCAGCTAGGCTGACATGCTATAATGTCCTTAGTCGATATATCTTGGTGAACATGACACAGCCTTGATATGATTGAGACTAATATGTGTTCTAATCTTATAGGATGCTTCGAGCATGGAATAAGATGTAGACTCATGGGTACATTGGATGTACTGGACAGACCCTACTAGGATATTCTTATTGCTTGTCACAATGTGAATAATCCTTGTATGCTACAAGTGGCACATGTCCTTTGACTTGAGATCACTTGTGTCTCTGAATGATGATTGTCATTGTTTTGAGGTAGTTCAATATCATTTGAAAGATAATGGTTATAGACTATCTTGGATAATGAGCTTGAGTCAGGTTAGGGCACTAGTGATAGATAGAGGATTGCCGTCTCCTTGTTGAAGGAGTGTGATATTCCATAAGGGCCCCCCTAGATGAGATGATTGAGATAGTGTATGGCCATACCCAGATGACTATGTTCATCTGATCTAATCATGCTCATCATATTGGAGTCACAGGCTTGACACGCTTGTCCAATAAGAACATCCAGTGGCAAGGGACACATGCATGCCTTGTGAATAGATTCACACTTGTGCTGTGGTTTGGGAGTAGTCTTGGAAGACTCTTTCCTTTATATCGGGAGATAGTGATGTGTTGCTAGATACCCCTCACTGATCGTGATAACGTGAGTTATCGTTACCGACATTTAAAGGAAACCCTCAGGGTCGCACAATTGATGATATGGCTTACTTGAGTCAGATCGTGTGGACTGAATTGTTTGGATTCAGTTTAAAGGGATTTAATCTCTGATTGTAAGTGAGATCTGGTCTGATCATGTTTGATTGATTAGGACTTGAGATCGGTAAGCTTCGATCGAGAGAGATGATGCTAGATCGGTGAGATCAGGAGCATCAGGAGATGAATGGTGAGATCTTGAGCCTTAGGGTTCAATATGGTCTAGACCACATGGCTTGAGCTATTTCGGTTTGGTTCATGAACCAAATGCGATTGGAACATGTTGGCTTGAACCGGTTCACAAAGGTGAACGCTTGGTTCAATGCTAATATGCATTTTGGGTTGGAGTAAGCGCATGGCTTGATGATCATCCATTTATGGAAAGTCATCAAGGCCGGTTTCTCTTGAACGCCAAAACGCATATGCGTTCTTGTCTTCACTTCAACGCCTTGAACTTGGTTGGGCAAGAGGTTGACGACGGGAAGTGGTTTTGCGTGTGGAGCTCTCGGCCAAAAGGAAATCGTCTCTTCATCCCCTTACACACGGCAAGGACCCTTGAAGATTCTTGCTAGCACAAGCATCACAAGGGGTAGGCGATCTTCATCTTGTGTGTGAACTTTTGGAGGAGATCTAAGTTGCTCTCTTCTTCCAAGCCGACCTCCAAGCCTATGGCGTTGGTATGAATCTCCCTCTTGCTTCAATCAATTTATCATAGTTGATTATATGAGCATGTAAGCGATCATATATGATGAAACCCTAGCAAACTTGCATGCGCCCCCTACCTTAGGGTTTCGGCCCCCCCTCTTGAAAGGGGTTTTATCCGCTTGCGCTCCCCCTTGAAGGGGACTCTTCAATTGGTATCAGAGGTAGGATCTCATATGGTCATATGATTGCTATGTTTGGTGCTCCTTGTTTGCGCTTATGATCTAAGTTTTCTCATCATGCGATAATACTAGTTGAAAGTATTTTGGAGGCGCATATATGAGATGTTTTTGGTGGCGCATGTGTAAGGTTAATTTTGTTGATGCATGTATATTGCTTACATTGTTGCGCATGTTACATGTTTTTGTTTCATCAAAACTTTACTTGCGCGCCTCTAACTAGATCTAAGCCGCACCTGCAATAAACCCTTAGACGGGTTGCTAGGGTTGAAAGCATCATCTAGTTTAGATCAACTTAGTCTGATCAGACCATCTGACAGCCTAGATGGGTCGACCAGATAGCACCTATGCGCATGCACGTGGTGGCTATAGGTCGATTGCATCAAAGGCATGTAGCGAGGTCTGGTTGAGACACCCTGTGAACACACATGAGTTAGGCCCGGGGTCACACCCGCTTGCCAGATCTCATGTTGGTTGTTCAGCCCTTGGCGCATGCATGGTTGACCATTAGGTCAACGCAAGTCAGTTAAGACTTGGTGCATGCAAAGGGCATGGATCTAACTAGATACGATGAGTGGATCCCTATCAATGGACCGTTGTAAGGTTGTAGGGCACATAAGACAAGTAAAATTGATTCTAATGGGATTTCGAAAAATTTTATTTTGTCTATGGATCACATGTTAATTGATTGATGCCATGATGCCTGTTTATTTAATCTTATGTGGGTTGCCCTTAATGTGTGCTGTGCTGGGGCCTGCGAGCCTGGTAAATTATTATTTTTGTGATCTGCGAATCACATTCTTAATTAATTAATTGTATAATTGACCTGCGAGTCAAGCTTGTCTAGATAGATCAAAATGTATTTTGATTAGACAAGAGCACAGAACACAATTGCAAAGGCGCATGCAGCTGGTGGGCGCACCTGAGCTGCAGAGGGCGCTTAGGCCCTGGTCTGGGCCAGATGAGAGGCAACAAGACCCAAGAAGCAAGTGAAGACTTAAGATAACTTAAGGTCTTACTTAGGGTCAATGGGCTTTTACCACATAAGATCCATGCTTTCTGTTATTGTTTAAATAAGTAGAACAGCATGAGTTATTTATCTTCTGCTATAGCCATAGGATTTGCCTGATAGTAAGAAGATAAAAGACCGTTAAAATCCAACGCTAACATATCAAGCTCGTAAGCCTTCTGACGCGAAACCTCACTGTTCTGATTATCGTTGGAGCCGTGTTGTACCCACTCAGTGGGCACGTCCATCTATCTTCAGACGGTGCGGGATTTCACCTGCGTGTTACAGAGAAGGGATTTATCGCTTCTCGTTGCTCAGCATAGCACGTGGTGGTCCAGGGAGTAGGTCGGGTCAGCTTGACCATGTAGGCTACATATGTGGAGCATATGGTAGCACATGGAGGCAGCCATCTGCGGGGTCAGAGATTGTGTTGTACCAACTCAGTTGGCACAGTCTGCTGGATTGCCCAGATGAAGGGGAATCGCACGGGTTGGCGATTGGCAGGGACTGCCTACCAGAGATTAGTGCTTGTACTCTCTGTGCATCTTATCTCGCCTGAGCGGGACGCGGAGACCAAGTATGAAATCTGGATCCCATCTCACTAAAAGAGTGTTACTCTTTCGGACTGTTTACTGGATTTTTCAGTCAGACAAAATAGTGAGAAAAAGAATCTTTCTTAAGTCCTGGATTGATTCTAAACATTGATACTGACCTTGCTGTTCTTGCATTGTTGTAGATTCCTGCAGCAACGAACACCATGAGCTTCAATGTGCGATCCCTACTGGAAAGGGAGAAGTTTGCTGGGCCGAACTTCTCTGACTGGTTCGGACACCTTAAGATCGTTCTTAAGGCAGAGAGGAAACTGTATGTCCTCGAGACGGCTGTGCCGCCTCAACCCGCTGCGAACGCCGCAAGGGCGGTTCGTGAAGCCTATGAAAAGCACGTCAATGATAGCATTGATGTCGCTTGCCTGATGCTAGCGTCTATGACGCCACCGCTGCAGCGTCAGCATGAGGATATGTCGGCTATAGAGATTATAGCGAACCTCAAGATGCTGTATGCTGCACAGGCGAGGACAGAACGCTATAATCTGACGAAGCTCTTCTTTCAGAGCAAACTGGCTGAAGGGAGCCCAGTGGGAGCTCACGTGCTCAAGATGATTGGGCACAAGGAGGCTCTGGAGAAACTGGGGCATACCGTCAACCAGGAGCTTGCTGTAGACATCATTCTGCAGTCTCTTCCGCCCTCTTTCGATGCGTTCATCATTAACTTTAATATGAACAAAATCGATTGTACACCGGCAGAGCTGTTGAACATGCTCTTGACTACTGAGGAAACTCTGAAGGGAAAGCCTTCAACCTCTGTCTTAATGGTTCCTTCCAGGAACAAGAAGAAGGGGAAGAAGGGCAAAGCCCCTGTCAAGAACTACAGTAAGGCTCTGAAACAGAAGGTGAAGCGGTCCAAGGACAACAGGTGTTTCCACTGTGGCCAGCTGGGTCACTAGAAAAAGGACTGTAAAGCGCTCCAAGGAGATAAGAGGGGAAGCATCGCTTCTGGCTCAGGTATATACGTGACGGAAGTCATGGTTTCATCTTCTTCTATTTCATGGGTGTTGGACACTGCATGTGGAGTTCACATTTGTTCAAATGTACAGGAACTCAAGAGAAGAAGGCAGGTGGGACAGCAAGAGGTAGACCTACGCGTTGGAAACGGGGCACGGGTTGCTGCTGTTGCTGTAGGAGACTATTTCATTTCTTTACCATCTGGCATTGTATTAGAATTAAACAATTGTTATTTTGTACCCAGTATAACTAAAAATATTGTCTCTATTCCTGCTCTTGTCAGGAAAGGATTTGCCTTTGAATGCAATATTTCAAAGTGTGTTTTATCTTTAGATAATATTGTTTATGCAACTGGTTCAATTAACAATGGGTTATACATGTTGGACATGGAAAGTTCTATACAAAGTGTTGATGTTAAGAAAGCCAAGTATGCTGATGACAGCACCTTGCTATGGCATAGTCGTTTAGGCCATATTAACGAGAAGCGCATTAAGCGGTTGCATGATCATGGACTGCTGGGATCATTCTCCTATGAGGAGATTGATACATGCAAAGCTTGTTTGATGGGTAAAATGACGAAGTCACCTTTTCCTAACAAAGGTCAAAGGGCTTCAGGTTTACTTGACCTTATACACAGTGATGTGTGTGGGCCTTTTAGTAAACATGCCAGAGGTGGCTATCAGTACTTCATTACCTTTACTGATGATTTCAGTAGGTATGGTTATGTCTATCTTATGAGACATAAAAGTGAATCTTTTGACAGGTTCAAAGAGTTCAAAAATGAAGTACAAAATCAGTTAGGCCGAAATATCAAGGCACTTCGTTCTGATCGAGGTGGTGAATACCTAAGTCATGCGTTTACTGACTATCTAAAAGAGTGTGGGATTATCTCACAGCTCACTCCGCCAGGAACACCGCAATGGAATGGTGTGTCCGAGAGGAGAAATAGAACGTTACTTGATATGGTTCGTTCTATGATGAGTCAGGCTACTCTTCCATACTCCTTTTGGGGATTTGCACTGGAAACAGCTGCAAAGGTACTAAACCGAGTGCCATCCAAGGCAGTTTCTAAGACACCATATGAGTTATGGTATGGGAAACAGCCAAGCTTGACATTTATCAGGATCTGGGGTTGCGAGGCTTATGTCAAAAAGCTCGCCTCTGGGAAACTGGAGAGCAGATCTGAGAAATGTATATTTGTCGGTTACCCTAAGGAAACTAAGGGTTATTATTTCTACGATCCCAAAGAGAACAAAGTATTTGTTGCTCGGACGGCCATATTTCTTGAGAAGGAGTTTCTTCTGCAAGAGGCCAGTGGGAGAGAAATAAAGCTGGATGAGAATCCAGAGGATGGACAAAGTAGTCAAGCACAGTTGGATGTGCCTGAGCCGGTGGATCAGGTTATTGAACAACCTGAGGCTCAAATATCACGGGAACCGCGAAGATCAGGAAGGATCCGTCGACAGCCTGAGCGCTATGACGGAGTCTACATCATTGATAATGATGAACCCCTCACTTATGCGGATGCGGTCAGTGGACCGGAGTCAGCTAGATGGCTTGATGCTATGCGAGCCGAAATGGACTCCATGTCAGATAACCAAGTCTGGGATTTGGTTGATCCGCCTCCGGGAGTAATCCCTATAGGCTGTAAATGGATCTTCAAGAAGAAGATTGACATGGATGGTAACGTAGTTACCTATAAAGGCAGGCTAGTTGCGAAAGGTTTCAAACAAATCTACGGGATAGATTATGATGAAACTTTCTCACCTGTAGCTATGTTTAAGTCTATTCGGATTCTTTTCGCGATAGCTGCATATTACGATTATGAGATCTGGCAGATGGATGTGAAGACAGCTTTCCTTAATGGAAATCTGGATGAGGATGTGTATATGACACAACCTGAGGGTTTCACGAATCCATCAGATCGTCATAAAATATGCAAGTTAAAGAAGTCTATTTATGGACTTAAGCAAGCATCAAGAAGCTGGAATATTCGTTTTGATGAATCAATCTCTGAGTTTGGTTTCATCAAGAACGAAGATGACCCGTGTGTATATAAGAGGTTTAGTGGGAGCGTGATTACTTTCCTAGTCCTCTACGTCGACGATATCTTGATCATTGGAAATGATATTCCTGAACTGCATGCTGTTAAAGCATGGTTAGGAAAATGTTTCCAGATGAAAGATCTAGGAGAAGCAGCCTATGTGTTAGGTGTGAAGATCTACAGGGATAGATCTAAGAGGCTTCTCGGGCTGTGCCAGAGTACGTACATCGATAAAGTCCTGGAGAGATTCCATTTAGAGAATTCTAAAAGAGGATATCTGCCAGTCAGACATGGTCTGAATCTTTCAAAGAGTCAGTGTCCACAAACACAGACTGAGAAAGATGAAATGGACAATACGCCTTATGCTTCGGCTATTGGGTCCATTATGTATGCGATGTTGTGTACTCGCCTAGACGTCGCTTACGGGTTAAGCGTGACCAGTCGGTTCCAAAGTAATCCAGGTATGGCGCACTGGATTGCGGTCAAGAACATTTTAAAATATCTGCGGAGGACCAAAGATATGTTCTTGATATATGGTGGTCAGGAAGAACTCAGTATTGAAGGATATACTGACGCTTCGTTCCAGTCGGACCAGGATGATTTCCGATCGCAATCAGGCTATGTTTTTAGCTTGAATGGTGGAGCAGTGGTGTGGAAAAGTTTCAAACAGTCAACTGTTGCTGATTCCACAACAGAAGCCGAGTATGTTGCAGCCTCGGAAGCATCCAAGGAGGCAGTGTGGATTCGTAAGTTCGTGAGAGAACTTGGTGTTGTTCCTTCGAGTGCAGATCCTTTGGTTATCTTCTGTGATAACACTGGAGCCATCGCACAAGCAAAGGAACCACGGTCGCACCAGAAGTCCAAGCACATACAGAGACGGTTTCACTTGATCCGGGAGATCATTGATCGTGGCGAGATCAAAATCTGCAAGGTTCATACAGATGACAATCTGGCAGACCCGCTTACTAAGCCTCTGGCGCAGCAGAAGCATGAGAAGCACTGTAATAATATGGGTTTGAGGTTTCTCAACCATTAGATTAAGTGCAAGTGGGAGATTGTTGGGGTATGCCCTTAAGGCTAATGTTTGAGGCCTTTGGGATTGTAACAGTATCATGTAATAAACTCTTGTGTTTATAAAGGCATGGTTATTATTCAGGTTGTTACCTTGTCTGCTGTAATAAGTGTACTTCTGATTAATGTCTCAAAGCTGTTCAGCTAGGCTGACATGCTATAATGTCCTTAGTCGATATATCTTGGTGAACATGAGACAGCCTTGATATGATTGAGACTAATATGTATTCTAATCTTATAGGATGCTTCGAGCATGGAATAAGATGTAGACTCATGGGTACATTGGATGTACTGGACAGACCCTACTAGGATATTCTTATTGCTTGTCACAATGTGAATAATCCTTGTATGCTACAAGTGGCACATGTCCTTTGACTTGAGATCACTTGTGTCTCTGAATGATGATTGTCATTGTTTTGAGGTAGTTCAATATCATTTGAAAGATAATGGTTATAGACTATCTTGGATAATGAGCTTGAGTCAGGTTAGGGCACTAGTGATAGATAGAGGATTGCCGTCTCCTTGTTGAAGGAGTGTGATATTCCATAAGGGCCCCCCTAGATGAGATGATTGAGATAGTGTATGGCCATACCCAGATGACTATGTTCATCTGATCTAATCATGCTCATCATATTGGAGTCACAGGCTTGACACGCTTGTCCAATAAGAACATCCAGTGGCAAGGGACACATGCATGCCTTGTGAATAGATTCACACTTGTGCTGTGGTTTGGGAGTAGTCTTGGAAGACTCTTTCCTTTATATCGGGAGATAGTGATGTGTTGCTAGATACCCCTCACTGATCGTGATAACGTGAGTTATCGTTACCGACATTTAAAGGAAACCCTCAGGGTCGCACAATTGATGATATGGCTTACTTGAGTCAGATCGTGTGGACTGAATTGTTTGGATTCAGTTTAAAGGGATTTAATCTCTGATTGTAAGTGAGATCTGGTCTGATCATGTTTGATTGATTAGGACTTGAGATCGGTAAGCTTCGATCGAGAGAGATGATGCTAGATCGGTGAGATCAGGAGCATCAGGAGATGAATGGTGAGATCTTGAGCCTTAGGGTTCAATATGGTCTAGACCACATGGCTTGAGCTATTTCGGTTTGGTTCATGAACCAAATGCGATTGGAACATGTTGGCTTGAACCGGTTCACAAAGGTGAACGCTTGGTTCAATGCTAATATGCGTTTTGGGTTGGAGTAAGCGCATGGCTTGATGATCATCCATTTATGGAAAGTCATCAAGGCCGGTTTCTCTTGAACGCCAAAACGCATATGCGTTCTTGTCTTCACTTCAACGCCTTGAACTTGGTTGGGCAAGAGGTTGACGACGGGAAGTGGTTTTGCGTGTGGAGCTCTCGGCCAAAAGGAAATCGTCTCTTCATCCCCTTACACACGGCAAGGACCCTTGAAGATTCTTGCTAGCACAAGCATCACAAGGGGTAGGCGATCTTCATCTTGTGTGTGAACTTTTGGAGGAGATCTAAGTTGCTCTCTTCTTCCAAGCCGACCTCCAAGCCTATGGCGTTGGTATGAATCTCCCTCTTGCTTCAATCAATTTATCATAGTTGATTATATGAGCATGTAAGCGATCATATATGATGAAACCCTAGCAAACTTGCATGCGCCCCCTACCTTAGGGTTTCGGCCCCCCCTCTTGAAAGGGGTTTTATCCGCTTGCGCTCCCCCTTGAAGGGGACTCTTCAGTCAAAGGATTCACTCTTGTGTCTCATTAAAAAGACATACCCATATCTACTGAAATCATCAGTAAAGGTGATGAAGTACTGATAGCCACCTCTGGCATGTTTACTAAATGGCCCACACACATCACTGTGTATAAGGTCAAGTAAACCTGAAGCCCTTTGACCTTTGTGAAGAAAAGGTGACTTCGTCATTTTGCCCATCAAACAAGCTTTGCATGTATCAATCTCCTTATAGGCGAATGATCCCAGCAGTCCATAATCATGCAACCGCTTAATGCGTTTCTCGTTAATATGGCCTAAACGACTATGCCATAGCAAGGTGCTGTCATCAGCATTCTTGGCTTTCTTAATATCAATTTTCTGTATAGAACATTCCATGTCCAACATGTATAACCCATTGTTAATTGAACCAGTTGCATAAACAATATTATCATAAGATAAAACACACTTTGAAATATTGCATTCAAAGGAAAATCCCTTCCTGACAAGAGCAGGAATAGAGATAATATTTTTAGTAATACTGGGAACAAAGTAACAACTGTTTAGTTCTAATACAAGTCCAGATGGTAAAGAAATGAAATAGTCTCCTACAGCAACAGCAGCAACCCGTGCCCCGTTTCCAACGCGTAGGTCCACCTCATGCTGTCCCACCTGTCTTCTTCTCTTGAGTTCCTGTACATTTGAACAAATGTGAACTCCACATGCAGTGTCCAACACCCATGATATAGAAGAAGAAAACATGACCTCAGTCACGTAAATACCTGAGCCAGAAGCGAAGCTTTCCCTCTTATCTCCTTGGAGCGCTTTACAGTCCTTTTTCCAGTGACCCAGCTGGCCACAGTGGAAACACCTGTATTCCTTGGACCGCTTAACCTTCTGCTTCAGAGCCTTGCTGTAGCTCTTGACAGGGGTCTTGCCCTTCTTCCCCTTCTTCTTGTTCCTAGAAGGAACCATTAAGACAGAGGTCGAAGGCTTACCCTTCAGAGTCTCCTCAGTAGTCAAGAGCATATTCAGCAGCTCTGCCGGAGTACAATCGATTTTGTTCATATTAAAGTTAATAATGAACGCGTCGAATGAAGGCGGGAGAGACTGCAGAATAATGTCCACAGCAAGCTCCTGATTGATGGTATGCCCCAGTTTCTCTAGAGCCTCCTTGTGCCCAATCATCTTGAGCACGTGAGCTCCCACTGGGCTCCCTTCAGCCAGTTTGCTCTGAAAGAACAGCTTCGTCAAATTATAGCGTTCAGTCCTCGCCTGTGCAGCATACAGCATCTTGAGGTTCGCTATAATCTCTATAGCCGACATATCCTCATGCTGACGCTGTAGCGGTGGCGTCATAGACGCTAGCATCAGGCAAGCGACATCAATGCTATCATTGACGTGCTTTTCATATGCTTCCCGAACCACCCTTGCGGCGTTCGGAGCGGGCTGAGGCGGTATCGCCGTCTCAAGGACATACAGTTTCCTCTCTGCCTTAAGAACAATCTTAAGGTGTCCAAACCAGTCAGAGAAGTTCGGCCCAGCAAACTTCTCCCTTTCCAGTAGGGATCGCACATTGAAGTTCATGGTGTTCGTTGCTGCAGGTATCTACAACAATGCAAGAACAGCAAGGTCAGTATCAATGTTAAGAATCAATCAGGACTTAAGAAAGATTCTTTTTCTCACTATTTTATCTGGCTGAAAAATCCAGCAAAACAGCCCGAAAGAGTAGAACTCTTTTAGTGAGATGGGATCCAGATTTCATACTTGGTCTCCGCGTCCCGCTCAGGCGAGATAAGATGCACAGAGAGTACAAGCACTAATCTCTGGTAGGCTGTCCCAGCCAATCGCCAACCCGTGCGATTCCCCTTCATCTGGGCAATCCAGCAGACTGTGCCAACTGAGTTGGTACAACACAATCTCTGACCCCACAGATGGCTGCCCCCATGTGCTACCATATGCGCCACATATGTAGCCTACATGGTCAAGCTGACCCGACCTACTCCCTGGACCACCACGTGCTATGCTGAGCAACGAGAAGGGATAAATCCCCACTCTGTAACACGCAGGTGTAATCCCGCACCGTCTGAAGATAGATGGACGTGCCCACTGAGTGGGTACAACACGGCTCCAACAATAGTCAGAATAGTGAGGTTTCGCGTCAGAAGGCTTACGAGCTTGAAATTTTAGCGTTGGATTTTAACGGTCTTTTATCTTCTTCACTATCATGCAATTCCTATGGTGATAGCAGAAGATAAACTAATCATGCAATTCTAATATTTAAGCAATAAAAGAAAGCATGGATCTTATGTGGTAAAAGCCCATAGCCTAAGTAAGACCTTAAGAAACTTAAGTCTTCACTTGCTTTTCTTCATGGGGCTTTCGCTGCTCATCTGGCCCAAACCTGGGCCCAAGCGCCATCTGCAGCTCTGGTGCGCCCACCAGGAATATGCGCCAGGTCCTAGGGTCGAACCCTGGACCTCCCACCTAGTGCAGCCACTGCTGCATGCGCCTCTGCCAAGTGTGCTTTGTGCTCTTGTCTAATTAAATTACAAATTTAACTATCTAGACAAGATTGACACGCAGGTCAATTACATTTTATAAATTAAAAGCAATGTGATGCGCAGATCACAATAATTAATTTACATATTAATACAGGCACACAGGCCCCAGCACAGCACAGATTTAACATGGGCAGCCCACATAAGAATAAATAGACAAACACATGGCATCAATCATCATGTGATCCAGTCATTAAAATAAAATTTTTGAAAAACCCCATGGGCATCAATTTTATTTTGCTTATATGCCCTACTACCTTACAACGGTCCATTACTAGGGATCCACTCATCCAACCTAGTCAGATCCACTGCCCTTACATGCACCAAGTCCTAACTGACTTGAGTCGACCAAAAAGGTCAACCATGCATGCGCCAAGGGCTGAACGACCACAATGAGGTCTGGCAAGCGGGTGTGAGCCCGGGCCTAACTCATGTGCGTTCACAGGTTGTCTCAATCAGACATCGCTACATGCCTGTGATGCAGTCGACCTATAGCCACCTTTAGCATGCGCCAAGGTGCTATCTGGTCGACCCATGTAGGCTGTCAGATGGTCTGATCAGACTGTCTGGATCTAACCTAGGGGATAACTTCAACCCTAATAACCCGTCTAAGGGTTTAATGCAGGCGCATCTTAGATCTACAATGAGTCGCGCAAGTGATATTTGTTTGAGAAAAACTACATCAAGCGCCAACATACATGCGCAAGAAAAACAAATACAAGTTTCGCTTATGACAACTAAACATGTATTTATGCATGTATTGAAGATCTAAGCATTTTCGCAAGCATGGATCACAAAATGGCTTAAGCAATCATACAAAAACATGCGTTAACTTGGCTCTGATACCAATTGTTGGTTCCCTAAAGGGGACGAAAACCCTATGGTGGCGCAAACAAGAAAGGGGGCAGCGGATAAAGGGTTTTATAGGATCAATGAGCATGCATTGTATGATCAACTTAACAAAACCGATTGTAAAGAAGTGATTCGATTCATACCATGGCCATTTCAAGATGGCGCCTTGGAAGTAAGAGAACAACGAAGATCTCCTCCAAATCGTCACACACAAGATGAAGATGCGCTTCTTCTTGTCGTCCCTTGTGCTAGCAAGGATCGTCCAAGGCGTCTTGATCGAATGCAAAGGGAAAGGAGAGCTTTTCTTCTTGGCGTTTTTCCTCTTGTCGCCTTAGACTTCCTCTACACGAGAATTCCACTCGAAGCCAACCCAAGGAGGCGTCAAAAACGTGAAGAGGCAAGAGAGGGGCGACGTGAGATCATGGCCACGTTTGAGAAGTGCTATCCAAAAATAGCATCCCACTTCTCCACATGCGATCTTGGGTTTACCCCAATCGCAAATGCCACATCACCTTTGAACCATGCGCTCATCCATGAGCTGGTTCAAACCGATTTGGTCCACTAACCAAATAAACCAAGAAATAAGTCCAGATCAAAATAAACCCTAAGGCTCTTGATCTGACCATCAATCTCTCAATGCTCCTGATCTGACTGATCTAGCATTCATTCTCTCAATCGAAGCTTACCGATCTCAAGCCCTAATCAATCAAACATGATCAGACCAGATCTCACTTACAATCAGAGATTAAATCCCTTTAAACTGAACCCGAATAATTCAGTCCACACGATCTGACTTAAGAAAGCCATATCATCAAATTGTGCGACCCTAAGGGTTTCCTTTAAATGTCGGTAACGATAACTTACGTTATCACGATCAGTGAGGGGTATCTAGCAACACATCACTGTCTCCCGATATAAAGGAAAGAGTCTTCCAAGACTACACCCAAAAACAGCACAAGTGTGAATCAATTCACAAAGCATACAAATTTCCTTTACCACTGGATGTTCTTATTGGACAAGCAAGTCAAGCTTGTAACTCCAATATGATGAGCATGATTAGATCAGATGAACATAGTCATCTGGGTATGGCCATACACTTTCTCAATCATCTCATCCAGGGGGCCCCTTTAGAACATCACACTCCAATTAAGGAGACGGCAATCCTATGTCTATCACTAGTGCCCTAACCTGACTCAAGCTCACCATCCAAGATAGTCTATAATCATTATATTTCAAGTGATATTGAACTATCTCAAAATAATGACAATCATCATTTAGAAAACACAAGTGATCTCAAGTCAGAGGAAATGTGCCACTTGTCGCATTCAAGGATTATTCACATTGTGACAAGCAATTGAATATCCAAGTAGGGTCTGTCCAGTACATCCAATGTACCCATGAGTCTACATCTTATTTCATGCTCGAAGCATCCTATAAGATTAGAACACATATTAGTCTTAACCATATCAAGGCTGTCTCATGTTCACCAAGATATCTCGACTAAGGACATAACTGCATGTCAGCCTAGCTGATCAGCTTTGAGACATTATTCAGAAGAACATATATTGCAGCAGACAATGTAGCTTACTGAATAACAACCATGCCTTTATAAACATAACAGTTTATTACATGATACTGTTACAATCCCAAGACCTCAAACATTAGTCTTAAGGGCATACCCCAACAATCAGTTCGGTAAAGAGACTGTAATGCATCTGTACCTGATTGCGATGATGGGGATGTCAATGTCGATATCCATTCTGATGACTTGGGTAGCAGCGATGCACTGCTAGGTGCCACTCACTGCTTGTGGTCAGCACTGCCAACGTCAGAGGAACCTACAGGGTCACACATCTTAATACTCGAATTCTCGTATTGATCGGGAAGCCTTATGATCGAGTTATTGGATAACTCGGATCTATTTTGGAGATTTCATCAGCGCCAATAGGCCTAATGAGATGGAAGAAATTCATTGGAGCCAACTTCCATTTATGGCATATTAACCATGGTTAGCCCAGTTTGACCTTGGGTTAAATTGGATTGGATCCAAGGGCTTGGTTAACATGCATAATGGACCTTGGGCTGGGCCCATTGTAAAGTTGGGCTTACTGGGCTTAAGGAGAAGGAGAAAGTAGGCGTGTGCTTAACCCTGGTTAGACTAGAGTTAACGCCTATGGTTTGAAATTAATCATATGGGTTAATTAATTAATTAATTAGAATCCTAATTGGATTAGGACTAATTATTTAATTAGAATCCTAATTAGATTAGGATTTAATTGTTTAAATAATTAGAATCCTAATTGGATTAGGATTTAATTGTTTGAATCAATTAGAGTCCTAATTGGATTAGGACTTGATTAACTTGATTAATTCTCCTACATCCTCTCCTAGCCGCCCACTTGATTTGAATTGTGGCCACACATTAGACCGCCTCTTACTCTATATAAGAGGCCCTAGACGCCCCCTCTTCACACACAATTAATCTTGAAGGTGTGATCACAAGAGAGAGGCGAGAGCAAGAGGTAGTGGCGCACTTCTCTTCCATCCAACCCTAGCCGAGAACACTTCATCTTCCTTTCCTCTTGGCGTGAGGAACTTGGTGTTGCTTGGCTACTTCCTTCTCCTCATCTTCCTCTTGGCGCATATACCTTGGAGGTGGCGCAAGGCTTGAGGAATAAGCACAAGGCTCGGATCTTCTTCCCGAGGCTAGCACCGGGCGTGGAAGAAGAGGACTCGAGGTGATCCGTGTGTGCGAGACTGCAGAGGGCGCACGCTTAGATCTTCTTACCCATGAGACTCACTTTTCTGCTGTTTCTGCTAGAGCTTTGAGGATCACAAATCCCTGTATAAAATATGTTCATAGAGATCTTGCCCACACTATCTTTAGCAGAGGAGACAGTGATGGCATGGTAAGACAGACTGAACTCTACTTTCTATGGGGGATGCTTAATGGAGTAGTGGAAGATGTTGCTTTCTTTCTGATGAAACACATGGATAAAGTGGCTAGGGCGAAGAAGGGAGCTATTGTGATAAGAGGGCTGATTACACCTATAGCCCTACATCTGAATGTTGAGCCATATGGAATAGAAGTGGCAAGAGGGAATGCAAGGCTTGATCTTGAGTCTCGCATGACAATGAAAATGATAGTTAGAAAAGGGGATGTCTTTTGTTTGGTCCTTGGACCAAATGCCCCTACTTTACCCTTACCCCATGTAGAGAAGACCACTATGAAGGAAAGGGCAAATTGGAAGCTTTCACCGAGCGCCGCCGAGGCCACTTTCACACCACCGTTGAGTGCAGTTCCACCACCACCCACCTGGGGTGGAAGAGATGATCCTTATGGTATGGAGTCACTATCTCACTGGCCTGCTGATCCTACTCCCCCAGCTACTGATTCCTCCCACAGACCTACTGGAGGATGGTCTAGTGCCTTCGACCCAGGATTCCAGGCACTCTCCGCTGAGATATATCATCAGGGACATCGTATGGAGAGGATGATGGGTACCATGGGCCAGATGACTGACTCGATACATCACATGCGCAGGGATGTAGAGGATCTGAGCACTTACATGGAGGAGATGGGCAACTTCTTATATGAGCGCTTTGACTTCCAAGATCCGAGGATAGGTGGAGACTATGGAGGGCACCAGGGAGAGCCACATCTTGATCCGATGGACACAGCAGCTCAGGACACCGAGGAGATAGGATTCGACGGTGAGGATTGGTAGAGTTTTGTGAGTATCTCTTTCCCTTTACTTTTTTTTTTTTTGCATTTTCTTTTACTTATCTTATTGATGTTTCATGTTTTATAGGGAAGGATGATTCCTCCATACATGTTGTGTCCACCGTGCTACTTCACTCTGCTTTACACACCTATATTCTTATTTTCGATATGGTTGTATGATGATGATGATATTGATTTTTGATCTTTGATGGGGTTGCATAATGATATTTTGATATTGATGATTATTATTCGATCGGGTTGTATAATGATGATATTTTGATACTTTGAGCACCTTGGGAGGTGCATACTTGAACGCTTGATACTTGATGATATTGTGATGTTTTGATGATTGATGAGTATATTTTTGATTGATGTGATTGAGTTATGGCCTTGATCTATTTTTAAAAGAAGAATTTATTTGGAGAAATTAATTTAAAAGTGAAGCTACGTTTTGAATAAAATCAGCATATGATTATGATTTTTGAATTGATGTCAAATGATTAGTCTAATTGATGTTTAGTCTATTTGCTATTTGTTCAGAAAAAAGAATCCAAGATCCAAAAATAGTGAGTTACTCCCCTACCTGGTACTGTGTAAAATTGACAGTGGTACCAAAGGACATGGGTTGAAGTCTACAAAGAAAAATAAAGAGAGAAAAAGAAAATGACTCCTCTACTTGGCACTCTGTAAAATTGATAGTGGTACCTAAGATAAGGGTTGAAGTCCCAATAAAAAGTGTGCATCCATGTGGGTACATACCATTCAAAGAGAATAAAAAGAAAAAAAAAATATTTGAGTGGAAAAAGATTTTGGATATCCTATTCCTGTAAACAAAAGCATGATAGATTTAAATTGAATATTGGATAAATTCATGAGATTGAGATTCTATTTTTTGTACAAGTTGCAAAGTTTTATTTGATTAGTTGTGAATCTTGAGAATTGAATTCAAAGAATGATATGTCTATTTAAAATTTTATGAGTCAATTAATGAAAATTTTTCATTAGTGATTGTATTTTAGAAATTTATTCTTCATGAAAAAGTCTATGCCTATGATCAGTTTTTGATTTTTGCTTGAGGACAAGCAAAGTTTGAGCCTTATGTATTTGATGACACCGAAATTTATAGTAAATTTTGTGCCATTTCGTTAGTATTTTTGTGTCATATTCAAACCACTTTGCTTATTTTTATGCCTTTTTTTTATCAATTATTGCAGAATCTATACTCTTTTTGGTTTTTAATAATTTTCAGGCAAAAAGGCACGATTTTCAGTCATTTTCAAGCAATTCAGATGCATGAATGAATTCCCACCATCCAAAGGAGATCACAAGTCAAATTTCAAGAAAATTGGAGCTTCAGAATAAATTATGGCACTACCGTAATGTATATTATGGTACCGTGGTTTCACTGCACCAACAAAACAAAACCACGGTACGGCTGTAATTTCTGAGTGGTGCCGTATTTTGGAACAAATTGTACAGAAAGTTTCGCAGAGAATACAGCACTGGCATAAGCATTTTCACGGGCCGTAATTTGGGTCGATTTTCCACTCGAGAGATTTAAGGAAAATACGGCACTGCCATAATGGATTTCATGGTACCGTAATTCCTGACAGATTTCCACCCAAGAACTCAACTGAAATCACGGCTGTGTTGTAACCAGAAACACGGCCGTAATTACAACCTGGAGATGCGATTTTCACGGTCAAATTTGAGTCCAATTTTTGCGGGATTGATTGCGGATGATCTGGGCCATTAAATCCAAAGCTGTAAGAAGCAAAAAGGGAGCTTTTGCCGAGAGAAAGAGAGAGACACCAAAAGCCCTAATTTTGCTACACTAACAAAGGAGAAATCGAGTTTCACGCCACTGCCTTAGGGTTCGCCGCTGGGAAGTGTGCAACGCATCTCCGGCTGTGAAATTTGAAGGGAAGCTTCACCTGGAGCAAGAGAATATACCCCAGAAGTATCAATGTGAAAGGATCTCGATCGGAGGAGAAATCGACGAAGAACCAAGCACCAGCACTGCTCATATGCTTATTGTGGCTGTAATTTTGATTACAGCCGTGTGGTTATTCGTTCTTCCCCTTTCTTTTTGATTTATGATCGCTAGAAACTATGGTTTATTATAATCTTTTCTCCATACTAGCTTAAAACTTTTGTGGGACATGGGGGAGTAATTCCCTTTGATTTCTTAATGACTAGATAAACTTTTCATTACTTTGTCATGTATAATTTTAACATGATAATTCTACTTTTGTGATGATTGCTCTTTGATTCTCCATAGATTCATGTTATTAATCATGTTTTAGAGTTTTCGCAATAAGGACCGAAAGGTGACTTGCTTGAGAACTTGGAACCCTAAAATTGAATGTTTGGAACCTACTGTAAGAAATTAGGTTAGTTCTTGTTTCTTGATTTTAGAAGAATAATTGCCATGTTTAATAATATGAATCTATGATTGAGTCAATTTATCAAACGTGAAGAGCTTGTGCGAAAGTAAGGATCAGAACGTTGGAGAACCTTAAGTAGAACCTGTGTTGAGACTCGGATGCACGAAAGTGATCCTTGAGACTCCATCTCGAGACTCCACTCGAGATGATCCACTTAGAATTCGGATGCACGAAAGTGATCCTTGAGTTCTTTGATGGATGATTTACTTATTTTCAGCTTGGGATAGATCTTGCACGAAAGTGAGCATCGGTCCCTGCATGATTGTCTGCACAAAAGTGAGATGATCCTTTTATGAAGTAAATTGTATCTTTATCATGATAAAATTAAACTAACGAATTTCTATTCATATCTAGTCATAGAAATCAAAGTGGATGAAACCCTAGTCCTAGTTTCTCTCTCTAGTATTTTCGTTAGCTTTCGATAATTCACTTGCATAGTTTCGACTACCTAGATAGTAAGAAATCGATTATTCGGTACTTGACGGACGAGGTCTTTGTGGGTTCGATATCTTTTTATTACTTCGAGTATCCGTGCACTTGCGGACACAACAAGTTTGGGGACACAACAAGTTTCTGGCTGCGTTGCCATAGATAAGTTTGTATACCTACTTGTTGGGATACAACACGTTAATACTTGATTTTCTAATATTTGTACATGCAGTTCCTATACTTGTATAGAAATTGATAAGATTATATCTACAATACTATTAAGTTGGGGATTATTTTGATGGAGAGTATATAAACTTTGTCCTATAAAATGACATATTGTATTATTATTTTTTGGTTCTATTTTCTTGAGGATTTTAAAACCAAACATTTCCATTTTAAGGAGATTTTGAATATTCTTATGATTTTATAAATTCTATTGTATTTCTAATCCTATCTATTTGTGCTTGGATATCTTTATGAATATCTTCCAGTTTTTCAGCTATTTCTTTATCAAATTTATTAAACTGTTCAATAGATTCACTAATATATCTTAAGATACATTTTAATCTTCTAATTTCTGATTTATATTTCTGGATTTCTCTATTTCCAGCCATTACAGAAGTCTATGTCCTCCGAAACCGGGTGCAGTGAAGAACATAATCATGCGTCGAGAAGTTACTAGATTGAGCTAGGCCTCCCATCGGCAAACTTATTATTCTTTTGATTCTCTTTTGGACGAACGACTATCTATAATAACATTTCTTGTTCATTATCTTCGTTATTATTCTTATCTTTATTATTCTATCTTATCTTTAGGGTCTTATTAACTTGTATAAGTAGTTTGCAAAGTTGACATAATAAATTTATAATTTGTCTATATGTTTCCACTTGATTCTTGGTTTTGTTCAATTAAATTTTGATTTTCTAATTCCTCCGGAGTTATCTAGTTTTGATCTAGATTATCTTTAATTGTCATATTATTTGATTAATTATTGATAGACTGTTTTCTAATTTTCTTTTTTGAGCTCTTAATGCCCTAAATCTTATTTGATCAGATTGCTCATAAGAAGTTTTCCTAGCTTGGAAGTCATGTTTCAATTCTGTAATACCACTAATAACTCTTCTAATCTTAGCTTGAAGATATTTTTTGTACTCATTATTTTCTCGGTAATTAGTAATAAAATTTTCTTTTTGTCCTTCTAATTTATTTTCCCTTATAAATTTGCTTATGTTAACTATATACTTACTTAGTTGGACTCTCTTTGCTTTTGTAAAGCAACTATTCATGTTTTTGTTTTTTGTTTAATAGTTTGAATCTTAAGTCTGCAGGATTCTTACTAGGATCTAAAAGATTCTTTCCCTTTTCAAAGTCTTTCTTTGATTTTTCAAAATCATGCATTTGTTCTGATATTTCATTAATACCTTCATTTATCCTTATTATTTTATTTTTAAGACAGACTATTTGGTCTTTACTCTGTTGGCACCTTAATATAAAGGAGTCTTGTTCTATATCTTCGTAATTCTTATGTTCTCTAATAGTTTGACTAATATCATATATGAACTTATTTATTTTAAATTTATCTCCTTTACTACAATAATTTCTCATCTATGCCTAATAAAATAAAAGCATAACTAAGTAAGAGAGCTATGTGTGAATGAACTAAGCAGTTTGATAATAGAAATAGAAGACTTAAATAAGAACAGAAAAGCTACGTGAGACTTGTGTTAATTAATAAAGAGTGTAGTGGGGCTAACATGGGATAGAGACAAATATTTAAATAAAAGCAACATGTGGATGTAATGGGAAGAGTATGAGATGAAACACATAGGCATAGTGACGTTTAGCACATGGGAGCATAGTGATTAATAGTAAAAGCATGAGATGAATTTAAATTAAGCATTTAAATGGCACATGAGGCTTTGATACCAATAATGGAAAGCGTATTTGATCTTCTCATGTCCATTGATTTAAATTCACAGATTTGCTTTAATCCAGCATTTGGATAAAAAATCCAATATCATGTTTAGAAAGATCAGGTTCGATATAGTGGGGATCAACACCTTGATCATGTGAAACATCAATCGATTAACCTAGATATGCTCTAATCAATTTCCGTTGTTGATTTTATATTTAGATCAAACTCATCATGACTGTTCATTTATATTTGCAAATTTGCTTCAATTCAAGTCTTGGATCGAATATCCGATATCATATTTGGAAAGCTCAGGTTCAATTTGATAGGGATCAACTCCTTGATCATGTCAAAAGTCAATCGATTGACCTAGATATGCTCATATCAATTTCAGTAGTTGATTTAGATTTAGATCTGATTTATCATGACCATTCATTTAAATTCACAGATTTATATCTATTCGGGTCTCAGATAGAAAATCCGATATCATATTTGGAAAGATCGGGTTCGATATAGTGGGGATCGACACCTTGATCATGTTAAAAGTCAACTGATTGACCTAGATATGTTCCAATCATTCTCAGCCGTTCATTTATTTTATATTCAGATCTGAACAGTCGATTTCATTTGAATCTAGACCATTGATTTGATTTGAATCTGGGCTATCAATTTGATTTAAATCTGGATCGTCGATTTGAATTGGACTAATCTCAGCCATTAGATTCAGTTTATTTGTTCAGAATGATCTCAGCCATCCAATTTCATGTGAAGTAATCTGAGCCATTAGATTTCATAACGATCGAGACCATTGGATTAAATTGAACAAATCTAGACTGTTGGATTCAATTTTAAACTCAGATTGACCTGGGCCCTCAGATATTGTTAGAAGTGATTTGGGCAATTGCTTTAGTTTGGATCCTGATCGTCGAATTAATCGGACGAATCTCAATCGCCCGTCCTTTTCTTTCATCTCTCTCGTTGATGGCGGTGGAAGACGAAATTAGGTTCCGTCATCGCCGGCTACTCACTGCTCCTTCGTCCGGTGGAGTATCGGCGACAAATCGAAGCTTTAATGAAAACAAGGGTTGCCGGTGTTAATTCATTCGATTCTGGCGATTTGGCCCTCAGATCCTCGGATCCTTTTGTCTGTCGATGCGCACAGATGAGGAGAGGGTGTGGCTGAAGTTTGACGCCGATCTAATGGCTAGAGGTTGAGTTCGATGAGTAATGTCTGCAAAGGCGGTATACCAATTGTGTGGCCGATGAAGGCGGCTGTATTTTTTCACTGATAAGCCTGTATCTACTCATCGTAATTATAGATGTTTATTTCGGAGTTGTCTCTCTGTCAAAATAAATATTTATTTCGGAGTTATCTCTTCATCAAAATAGATGTTTATTTTAGAATTGTCTCTCTATCATGATATATCGAGCGGAGAAGAAGGAATAGAAACGTATACCTCTGCAGTGTTAGCATCTCGACGTTGTGATTTCTCTTTTCTTATCTCCTCTCCTTTTTTTTTTCATGCGCATGACCCCTCTTTTATAGGAGATGAGTGGAGAAAATTTATTATTATTTTTATTTAGTTTTTTATTTTATTATTTATTATTATTATTATTATTATTATTATTTGATTTGTCTTTTATTTTTTTATATGCATTTACTTATTCCCCCCTCTCTTAACCGCAGAGTTGATTTTATTTTTTATTTTTTATTTTATTTAATTTTATTTTATTTATTTATTATTATTTTTTGCTATTTTGGTTTTGCTTATTCTCTCCCCCTTTTTTCTCTCTCTTTTTTTTAAAAAAATCGAATTCCCCCTTTTTTATTTTATTTTATTTATATTATATATTATTTATTATTTTTTAATGAAAATAATTGGTCCAACAACATCACCGACGCTCTCCAAAGATCTAGGTCGCCTGCCAATCCTTTTGCACCAAGTTGTCATCGACAACCTCAAATGGTCTCCAACATACTCCGACGAGCTTGCTTTACAGGAGATACACACCTTACTCTTGCTCCCAACTCTAATCCTAAGTTATTTGGTCTAGGTTACCTTCAATGACTTCCGAGGATCTTTTGCTATCTTTGAGGAACTTGTTTTCTAACTAAAACCCTAAACCTGCCTACAGTAACAACTTTTTGCATATATTTAATAGATTTCGATGATTTCCTGCTAATGAGGAACTCGTTTTCCAGCCAAAGCTCTAAGCTTGTTTGCGGTAATAGCTTGTTTCATATATTTAAAGATTTCGTATAGCATATTACAATTTTCGTATAACATGTTACAATTTTTATATAACACATTAATATTTTTGTTTAACATTTGACTATTATCGTATAACACATTAATGTTTTCATATAACATATGACTATTAACATATAACACATTAATGTTTGTGTATAATATGTTACTATTTTCAGATAACATCTTGATATTTGAGTCAATTGTAATAGTGTAACTTTTATTGAATTATAGAATTTGACATGGACAAATGTCACAAGAAGTCGATGACTTGTTCTAAGATGTCGGGGTGGTCAATGAAGGGTATTTATCACCAAATAATGAAAGTTATATGTCGTTAGGTGATGATTAACATATGACCAAGGTTGATTTGACCTCAAGAATGTTAAATTTGTTAGGAGACGTATATATGTAGTCAAGTGCCTGAACTATCAACACTAAAAGTAGATAATTAAAATGGTTAACAAATTATATTTTTTTTTGTAGGAAGTTGAAGATATAGCATGTTCATATGGAAAGGCTGATGAAATTGACCCAGCTGCATGTATGGAAACATGACAAATTAGAAGCTATATCCCAAATCCCCATAGTGTAAGAAATGTCTCATGTGTATTTTGAGAAGACACGTCTATTAAACATGTAAGTTATGTAACGGTTTGATGAGAGCAGTTAATAAATATAGCAAGAATGAGAACCCCCCCCCCTTCTCCTTGCCGACGATTGCTGTCAAAATACTCATTAAAATTGAAAGCATAAAGAATTAAGGAGAAGGAGAAAAGATCGATTAACAAGAAAGGATTACAATTTCAAGATTTGCATTCATGGACATATTAACAAGAAAGGATTATAATTTCAAGATTTGCAGTTAATAAATATTTCATTTATTTATAAGAATAGCAAATTCCCATATTCTCTTATTTGTGCTCTTAATTAATAATACAAAGCATGAATTTTATAGGGCACATATTATTATGTTTTAACATGTGTTATCAAGTCTGGTTAAGGAATTTGTGATTCTTCTTGATGATAATTAATTTGATCAATAAATATTATTTATCAAATTGATTTATTCTTGAGTACTTTGCTTCCAATAAATTTCCACAGCATGAGTTTGGATTGCATAATGTTTTCTTTTTTATTAATTAGAATATTAATTTTCATGGCACTCTCAAGCACTTAAAATATTATTATTGTGTTATACTATTTATGGGTTATGTCAAGTGTCATAAGAAAAAAAAGATTAATGTTAAAAAATTGCCCAATTATCTCATTGTGCAAATTCTTTCTTATCGCATCTCTTTCCTAATTATTATATTAATTCTTGGTTAGCACAATTGTAGGATTATTGAACGTATTTTTTTTTGCTTATTTCATTTACTATTTTTGCATTGCATTAATATGTAATTAATGTATTAGAAAGCTTAACCATATTTATGTACACATTTAATACAATCTTATTATTTTTCATTGAACTGTTTATGCAAATTAAAATAAAATTTATAATAATGTGAGGTAAAAATAAAATAAAATGTTAAAGAAAATTATTTTATTAAATCATAAATAAATATACCTCCTCATAATCAAAATTAAATGATATTTGATTCCTCAAATATCCATAAAGTGATTATATTTTAGAATTAAATAATGATAAATTTGTTAACCACCAAAGTGGTCAAACTCTGATTTAATTCAAAATCATATAATTATATGTCAAAACTCATATCTTTGGTGCTATAAGTGATATAATGATTATTCATTGTATCATAGTTCATTATTATAGGATAGTTGAGAAACATCTAAAGGTTGATTATCTATCCTTATAATTAATGAACATAAGTACCGGTAATGAATGCAATATTAATAACATTTATTTGTCCAAAGATAGTAAATGTTGAATGTCATTGCATGTATCATTACCAAATCAATTAAAGTTTTTTAGCATCTTTATATAGAATATGATATGTTAATAGACTGCCCAAAGGTAATCATTAATATATATTGTATAAAATATAAAGTATGATATATTGATGGATTACCCAAAGGTGAACATCAATATATATTATATGAAATATAATGTATGATATATTGATGGATTACCCGAAGGTAAACATCAATATATTGTAAGAAATGATTATCTTAATTTATATTGCATGTTGATATAAAATTCAAGGCACTAATATTTTTAAAATTTTATTCATTGCAGTACATGTTCCTATGCATTCACATGTCTCAACTGTTCCAATTTTTAATGGACTTAACTTCTCTAAATAGAATAAGCAAATCCAATTTTACCTTGGGGTAATGGATTTAGATTTAGATCTTCGAGTAGAGAAGCCAAATGCTATTACTACTTTAAGGATTGAAGAAGAAAAAGTTCAGTATAAAAATTGGGAAAGATGAAATAGGTTGAGTCTGATGTACATACAAATGAGCATAGCTAACAATATTAAGTCAGCTCTTCCTAAGACTGAAAGTGCTAAAGAAATGATGAAATTTGTGGAAGACTGCTCCCAAATTACTGATAAGTCTCTTACTGGGACTCTAATGAGTACTTTGACCACTATGAAATTTGATCGTTCTAGTACTATGCATGAACATGTCATTGAAATGACAAATATTGCAGCAAGACTTAAGTCATTGGGAATGGATGTGGATGAAAATTTTCTTGTGCAATTTATTTTAAATTCGTTACCATCTGAGTATGGTCCATTCCAAATGAACTATAATACTATGATAGATAAATGGAATGTGCATGAGTGTGCATAGTATGTTAGTTCAGGAGGAAACTAGACTTAAGAATCAAGGAAATTATTTCATCAATTACATTAATCATTAAGAGGCTAGAAAGAAGATTGGTAAGAAATATGATAAGAAAGGAAAGAGACCCCTGAAAATTAATGATGTCTCTTCTTCTCAAGTCCACAAGAAGGAACCACAAGGAAACATACGTCATTTCTATAGAAAGTTTGGGCATTTCCAATAGGATTGTTCAAAGTGCAAGGCATGGTTCGAAAAGAAAGATAAGCTTAGTGTTTATGTATGTTTCGAATCAAATTTAGCTGAAGTTCCTTATAATACATGTGGATAGATTCTAGGCATACAAATCATATTTCTTATACTATGCAGGGATTCTTTACAATCAAAACCATAAGCCCAAATGAGAAGTTTGTCTTCATGGGAAATAGAGTGAAAGCTCTAGTGGAAGTTGTCGGGAATTATTGTTTAAGCCTAGACACTGTACATCATTTAGATTTATTTGAAACACTTTATGTACCTAGTATTTCTAGGAATTTAATTTCACTATCTAAACTTGATGTTGTTGGATACTCTTTTAAATTTGGTAATGGATGCTTAAGTTTGTATAAACATATCTGTATGATTGGATCTGGTATACTTTGTGATGGTTTATATAAATTAAAACTTGACAATTTATATGCTGAAACACTTATGACCTTGCATCATAATGTTGGTACTAAACGTAGTTTAGTTAATGAACATTCTACTTACTTGTGGCATAAACGTTTCAGTCACATTTCTAAAGAAAGAATTAAAAGATTAAGGAATAATGAAATCCTTCCAGAATTGGATTTCAATGACCTTAATGTTTGTATAGATTGTATTATAGGAAAATAAACATAACACACTAAGAAAGGTGCCACAAGAAGTACTCAGCTTCTTGAAATTATACACACTGATATTTGTGTACCCTTTGATGTTAGTTCTTTCAATAAAGATAAATACTTTATTACATTTATTGATGATTATTCACATTATGGATTTGTCTATCTACTACATGAAAAATCTCAAGTTGTAAATGCATTAGAGGTTTTCATTGAAGAAGTAGAAAGACAATTAGATAAAATGATGAAAATCATTAGATCTGATAGAGGTGGAGAGTATTATGGAAGATATGATGAAAATGGACAACACCTAGGTCCATTTGCTAAATTCTTTGAGAAGCATGTCATTTGTGCTCCATATACAATGCCAGGTACACCACAACAAAATGGTGTATTAGAAAGGCACAATAGAACCTTGTTGTATATGGTTAGAAGTATGTTAAGTAATTGTTTTTTGCCTATTTCATTATGGACTTATGCTTTAAAGACTGCTATGTATTTATTGAATAGGGTTCCTAGTAAGGTAGTTCCAAAAACACCTTATGAACTATGGACTGGTATGAAACCTAGTTTAAGGCACCAACGTGTTTGGAGATGCCAAGCAGAAATAAGATTTTATAATCCACATGAAAGGAAATTAGATGCAAGAACAATTAGTGGTTATTTTATTAGTTATCCTGAAAAATCAAAGCGATATAGATTTTATTGTCCTAACCATAATACAAGAATTATTGAAACTGGGAATGCTAGGTTCATTGAAAATGGTGACAATAGTGGGAGTCAAACTTGTAAAGTGGAAATTCAAGAAATAAGAGTGTAAGTTCCATTGACTTGTACATCTAGTAAGTTTGTTATTCCTCAAGTTGTTGAACCAATTAATAATCAAGAGGAACAACAAATAAATGATCCCATTATCCATAATGAGAATGAAATAAATGAGCCTTTAGTAGAAGAACCACAACAAATGGCATTAAGAAGATTTGAAAGAGAAAGGAGATCAACCATTTCTAATGATTATGTGGTATATCTACAAGATTCTAAAGTTGACTTAGGAATTAAAAATGACCCAGTTACATTTTCACAAGCCATGAATAGTGATAATGCTAAAAATTGGTTAAATGCCATGAAAGATGAGTTAAAATCTATGGAACAAAATGAAATTTAGGACCTTGTTGAGTTGCCAGAAGTTTTGAGATATCTACAAGGGACAAAGGATCATATGCTTACATATAAAAGATCTGATCATCTTGAGGTGATCGGATTTTCAAATTCAAACTTTGCTAGTTGTATGGATACAAGAAAGTCTACTTTTGGTTATCTGTATCTTTTAGCTGGAGGAGCCATCTCATGGAAGAGTGTGAAATTGTCAATTATTGTTGCATCTACTATGGAAGCTAAATTTGTGGCTTGCTTTGAGGCCATGGTTTAGGCTAAACGGCTGCAGAATTTTATTTCAGGACTTGAAATAGTCGATAGTATTGCTAAGCCGCTAAAAATTTATTATGATAATTCTGTAGTAGTCTTCTTTTCTAAAAAATAACAAGTATTCTAAAGGTGCTAAACATATAGAATTAAAATACCTTGTTGTTAAAGAAGAAGTTCGGAAACAAAAAGTGTCAATTCAGCATATTAGCATTGATGTTATGATTGCAGACCCCTTGACAAAAGGGTTACCACCTAAAACATTTATTGGCCATGTTAAATGTATGAGCATCATGTCTGTTAATGAATGTTAAAAATGATGTGATTATTTAATCTTAATATATATTTGACACTCTGAGCAAAAGGGTTACCCGCCCCCTCTCTCCTTGCCGACAATTGTTGTCAAAATACTCATCAAAATTGAAAGCATAAAGAATTAAGGAAAAGGAGTGAAGATCAATTAACAAGAAAGGATTACAATTTCAAGATTTGCATTCATGGACAAAGGTAAGTATTTTATTTCGTTTATTTATAAGAATAGCAAATTCCTATATTCTCTTATTTGTGCTCTTAATTAAGAATACAAAACATGAATTTTATAGGGAACATATTATTATGTTTTAACACATAGTTGGTATGTCATTTAATAGTGATGATTCATCATACAATTTTATAATAACTATGCTAGATTAATGGGGTTCAGTATAAAGAAGTTTCATATTAAACGTAAAAAGGATGGTAGGTTAAAACATTGTACGTATTGTTGTAGCAAACAATGGGTTAAGAAAAATTGACCATAGACATATTGCTAAGAAATCACATTTGGAGACCTGAGCAAATTGTATGGCTTGGTTGGGGTACAAAATTAACAAGAATGATGTGTGGACATTGTCCAAAGCTGAATTAAACCATAATCATCCCATGACAAGTATAAATAAGATGCACATGCTTAGATCTCATAGGAAAATATTACTTTCTCAAACTGAACTTATAGACCAGATGACAGAATCTGGTATGAAGGCCCACCATATATATAATTGTTTTTAATTTGGTGCAAGCCATAATGAAGTTGGTTTCATAAGAGATGATAGTACCAACTATATTAAAAAAAGTAGAAGAAAAACTTTGGATGGTAAGGAAAGTAAGGGTATTCTTAGGTACTTGAAGGATAGATTGGCCAATGATTCTTCTATTGAAGCTTGTGACAAATCAGGGGAGATGACGAATTTTTTTTGGGCTGATGGGCAATCTATAGTAGATTATGTGTACTTTGGTGATATAGTATGTTTCGATACGACCTTTCAAACAAACGAGTACAACATGCTATTCGCACCAATTGTGGGTTTGAATCACTATAAACAAACAATTATATTAGGTGTTGCATTATTGATACTTTTGAAAAACTATGACAAGATCTTTAATTAAGTATAATCTTGTTAAACATCCATGGCTCGTAAATATTTATAAACTATGGTCAAAGTGGGCTGCATGCTATCGAATAGAGACTTTTTTGGTTGATATGACCACAACCCAACATAGTAAAAGTATGAATTTCCATTTGAATAGATTTTTTCGAAAGAAATTATGTTTATTTGAATTTTTAGAATAATATGACAAAGCACTTATCTTCTTTCAAGAAAAGAAAATGAAGGTGGATTTCAAGTCTCGAAATAGTACACGAGCTAGTGTATTTGGGAACATGTGTAGATAAGTAGCCTCGATATACACTAGGGTCATATATCAAGTTTGAGGCATGCTTTCAAAATTATCTACATTGCCTTATGTTCTTCATTAGGTCTGACGCACAAGGTGTTACATATGAAGTAACTAACCTTACTTATGGTAGAGATGAAATGGTCATTTTTAACCCTTCTCCTATTTAAGTTATTTGCATATGTAAAATATTTGAGAGCAATGGAATCCTGTGTATGCATGCTATAAAGGTTTTAGCAGCGAACAATGTGATTTATATACCGAAGTAATACATATTAAAGAGATGGACAAAGTATGCTAAAGAAGGTGATGTATCCATTGGTAGTTCGCACACCATTGATTCTTCAGGGCAAGAAAGCATGAGTTCTATTTATAATCAAGTATGTCAAAACTAGTATTGCATATCAACTATGAGTTTACAGTCCCGGACAGCACTTGAACACAGAAAAAGCAAGTAAACAATTACGCATAGATGTTGAAAACATATTGCGCACCAACAATAGACCTATTGAGACATATCTTAATAATGATGACAGTGAACTGTTACCAAATGTTTATCTCAAACCACCTCCACTGGCAGCTTCACTTTTATTGTCTTCAAGACACTACACACATAATGCACTTATAGACCACTAGGCTATGTAGGAGGAAAGTTGTTTACTGTACATTTTAACGAAAGTTTAATGTACTCACAAGGTAAATGGCTGATGGAGTACCATGTACAGGGTCTGATGTACTATGTGATGGGTCAACATCGGAAGCTTCCTGATGCAGGAGAAGCTAGCACTGAAGAAGGGGACGAACACCCCCCCCCCAAAACTTTCCTGCACACTGAACACGGGCAGGTCATGAATCCCATCACGGGTGTGACGGCCTCGGCGAAGAATCTAGAAAGTAAGCACACCCGTGTGCCCCGTCACGGGCAGGCCATGATGAGCTCGGCAGAATTCGGTGGACTTAAGCATGGGCGTCACGGCCATCATGGGAAGGCCATGACAAGCTTGGCGAATTCCAGCGACCCTAATCACAGCCGTGAACATGATCACGGGCGGGCCATGATCACTTCGGTAGAAAAAGAAAAAACTAGTCATTCCAGACGTAAACGCGGTCACGGCCGTCCGTCCTGACACGACCAGGCCGTGATCACCTCGCCAGATTCTAGAATGCCTGATCACAACCGTGAATAGCATCATGGCTAGGCGTGATCACCCTAGAAGACGTCGTTTCACCCCGACGACCCCCTTTCGATGTGCACAACCCTCCCTACCATGTTCATCCATCCAAGGAGGACCCCAAGGAGTCCCACAAGGTGATAATACGATGGTCCCTATTGGGAAACTCCGGGGATATTTTATAATTTTTAAAGAGATAGACATTACAGATTACATTTCACAGCGGAAGAATCCCCGAAACAGGCTGGTCCCAAAAACCCAGTGAAGATCTCTTGCGAGGGGGTCGACATGATGAGTTAGTAAATACCTAGAGCAAGCATGAAGATCGATGTCGACGTAGGTGTCCAAGTGTTTGCACTCTGCAGTCTCTATTGGGAATCCCCGAACCTCAGAAAAACTTTTAACACAGCGGAAGCGGAGGTCCGAAACAGAATTCCAGAAACACCAGGATCCCTTATGAGAGAAAACCGAAGGATGTGAAGAGTAATACCTTATCCAGCAACTTTAGAAGCAGTTGATGACGAAGACGCACAGGTGTCCATCCTCTACAATCGTGCACACATGGACAGTCTCGAGATTCCTCCGCTCCACCCACGTGTTAGCTTCGGGAGAAGAGATCCACGCCTCTTGATCTTCTCAACTTGCGCAAATGCCAAGGAGAAGAGGGAACGTTGGCGACAAGGAGTGGGTAGCACTACGACTTGTCCCAACCCCGATGCAAAATCCTTTTTTGTTGTCATCTCGAAAACCCTCACGCCAAGCAGCAGAAGGGAGGCGACAATAAGAGACAAGAGAAGAGTCTGGTGCAAACATCTCCCAGGTGGGCCTCTCTATTTATAATAGCAGAGCCAGATACACCTTTGAGATTTTTCCCATGTGGGATAATGTATAGGTGCCTATTCATAATTAACCAGATCAGCGTCACGGGTTTGAATCCCCGCAGACGCTATTAATTGTAAATTGCACCCAAGCCGACTAATTAGCCAAGAGAAAAATTCTCTTGCCAATTAATAATTTAATTTTATTCATGTGACTAAAGTGCCAAGTCCAAACTTGCACCAAGACCCTTGTTTGACTCATTTTGACAACACAGGTCAATAGAGGTAAAATGTGGCCCACTAGAAGTCAACTAGTGGTCAAACATGAATAAACTAAAATGTCATCTCCTCTGTAAAAGTCTCAATGCATCAATTCCCAAAATGATCCGAATCACACAATGATTCGATCAGAGGCTAAACGATCAGTACGGAATCTCTGACGTCTAGGTGTGCGACTTGTAGGTTCTTTAGACGTTGGCAGTGATGACTAAATCATCACAAGCAATGAGTGGCACCTAGGAGTACATCATTGCTACCCAAGTCATCAGAATAAATGTCACCATCGACAACCACTAAAACTGCGACAGAGTGTAAGTACAGCTTTGTCCTTTTGTCAACTGATGTCCAGATTGGGCGAGCGTGTCACACTTGTTAATCCCAATATTATGGCATGACTAAATCAGGTTCTCACCTGGGTATGGTCATACATGTTCAGTCATCCATAGAAGGGCGCCATGGACAATCAAGCTTCCCCGCAGTGATGGGGCAAATCCTTTATTGGCACATTGAATCGCTCATGTAGCTTATGACACACCCAATGACAACCGTTATGACTTCCCTTTTACGGCGAAGAGTTAGGTTGTATCAAAGTGTGTCACTCACTATATTGTGATACCAATGCCCTCAAGTCTAGGACAAGCTTAACTGTGTCACTGTGATATTCATCTCGTGACACCGAGATGAATCCTCACGGCGGGTCGATCCAGTATATCTCCCTTGATATACCCATATGCCTGCGTTAGCAACCCGTGCTCAACCAGCGCATATACCAATCTCAAGTGAATCATAGCTGTCCTATATCCACTATGATTCTCGACCAGGGATAAACACAGAGACTAGATAAATCTATCTCTTAGGGACATTGTATATGCAAATGTACATATGTGTATATGTACAAACCTGCATAACAACGACAATGCCTGGATAACTCATCTATTAACCAGATGTTATACACATATCCCAATGGACCATCCTGATGTCCTAGGGCATAAACACTAACAATCTCCCACTTGCACTAGGACCTTGCATTGAGCAACCTCAACACCATGTCCTAAGCATGACCTGCCACGCTCCTGCTGCGCCAGAGCATCAATCCATGGGCCTATCACGATTGTGCTCCTTCTGCGCCAGAGCATCAGTCAATGGGCCTATCACGATTGTATCAGTGTTCATATCTGATATATCTCAAGTACCTCTTTCCCCAACACATGGTATAAGCATCTGAGCACGCCTGCGAAGTTCAACAAAGAACTCCCACTACTTCCCAAAAGCATTTGCATACTTTGCTTTCAAGTAGCCTGCTCTGAAGCTCCCAAAGCTTCTAGCACCACTACAGGAACAGCTAGACTGTCACTGGTCAGATTGGAACAAGCTGCCAAGTGAATACACTGAGCTTTTCCTGTCATTACTGACCAAGAACCACCCCTTAGTTCTTTGCAGAACCTAAGTATGTTCCTTTCCCTTTATGCAGTGCCATGCACCTGGATTGAACCTAGTATCCATTGGTTATGCTCTCGGGACAAACCACATCTAGTCTATAACATAACATCACCAATGTATGTTATCTGACTTAGTACTCAGAGTTTCTTGGACCTATCCGAAAACTCTCACACCTACCCCATAGGTGATGTCCACAAAGTCATTCATCATAAGACATTTCCCAATCATCTATTCACCAAGTGAAGGATCAGGATATCGTCTTTGATGATCTTTATGTCCCCAACACACAAGACCAGAGATGTCATCAAGCTCCCACTGCACTCAGGCAGCATAGGATGAAGATTCTGTTGGGAATCCCCGGACCCCAGAAATACTTTAAACACAGTGAAGCGGAGGTCCAAAATAGAATTCCAGAAACACCAGGATCCCTTACGAGAGAAAATCGAAGGATGTGAAGATTAATACCTTATCAAGCAATTCCAGGAGTTATCGATGATGAAGACGCACAGGTGGCCGTCCTCTACAATCATACACACATAGACTGTCTCGAGATCCCTCCACTCCACACATGTGCTAGCTTCGGGAGAGGAGATCCACGCCTCTTGATCTTCTCAACTTGCACCAATTCCAAGGAGAAGAGGGAGCATTGGCGACAAGGAGTGGGTAGCACTATTGCTTGTTCCATCCCTTGTTGCAAAATCTTTTAATTGTTGTCACCTCGAAAAACCTCACGCCAAGCAGTAGAAGGGAGGTGACAATAAGAGACAAGAGAAGAGTCTGGTGCAAACATCTCCCAGCTGGGCCTCTCTATGTATAATAGTAGAGCCAGATACACCTTTGAGGGTTTTCCCATGTGGGATAATGTATAGGCGCCTATTCATAATTAACCTGAACAGCGTCAAGGGTTCAAATCCCCGTAGACGCTATTAATTGTAAATTGTGCCCAAGCCTACTAATTAGCTAAGAGAAAATTTCTCTTGCCAATTAATAATTTTATTTTATTCATGTGACTAAAGTGCCAAGTCCAAACTTGCACCAAGACCCTTGTTTGACTCATTTTGATAACACAGGTCAACATAGGTAAAACGTGGTCCACTAGAAGTCAACTAGTGGTCAAACATGAATAAACTAAAATGTCATCTCCTCTGTAAAAGTCTCAATGCATCAATTTCCAAAATGATCTGAATCACACAATGATTCGATAAGAGGCTAAATGATGAGTACAAAATCTTTGACATCTAGGTGTATGACCCTATAGGTTCTTCAAACGTTGGCAGTGATGACTAAATCATCACAAACAATGAGTGGTACATAGCAGTACATCATTGTTACCCAAGTCATCAGAATAAATGTCACCATCGACAACCACTAAAACTGCGATAAAGTGTAAGTACAGCTTTGTCCTTTTGCCAACTGATGTCCAGATTGGGTACGCGTGTCACACTTGTTAATCCCAATATTATGAAATGACTAAATCAGGTTCTCATCTGGGTATGGCCATACACTTTTAGTCATCTATAGATGGGCACTATGGACAATCAAGCTTCCCCACAGTGAAGGGGCAAATCCTCTATTGGCACATTGAATCGCTCATGTAGCTTATGGCACACCCAATGACAACCATTATGACTTCCCTTTTATGGCGAAGCGTTAGGTTGTATCAAAGTCCATCACTCACTATATAGTGATACCAATGCCCTCAAGTATAGGACAAGCGTAACTTTGTCACTGTGATATTCATCTTGTGACACCGAGATGAATCCTCATGGCGGGTCGATCCAGTATATCTCCCTTGATATACCCATATGTCTGCGTTAGCAACCCGTGCTCAACTAGCGCATATATCAGTCTCAAGTGAATCATAGCTGTCCTATATCCACAATGATTCTTCGCCAGGGATAAACCTAGAGACTGGATAAAATCTATCTCTTAGGGACATTGTATATGCAAATGTACATATGTACAGATGTACAAACCTGCATAACAATGACAATGCCAGGATAACTCATCTATCAACTAAATGTGATACACATATCCCAATAGACCATCCTGAGGTCCTAGTGCATAATCACTAACAATCTCCCACTTGCACTAGGACCTTGCATCGAGCAACCTCAACACCATGTCCTAAGCATGGCCTGCCACGCTCCTGCTGCACTAGAGCATCGGTCTATGGGCCTATCACGATTGTATCTGAAGATCCCCTAGACAAGGGGGCGAAACCCTAATAGGAGGCGCAACAAAAACTTCTAGCGGAATCTAGGGTTTCTAATAGATCGCATAGCATATAATATGATCAACTTTCAATGAGAAGCGATACTCACCATTGCCATCACTTGGATGGTGTCTTGGAGGCAAAGGCGCAAACGAACCTTCTCCTAAGTCTCGCACACAAGATGATCAATGCGCTTCTTCCTTGGTGCTCCTTGTGCTAGCAAGGTTCCAAGGTTGTCTTGCCGAATGGAAAGGAAAAGAGAGATCCTTGCTTGGTTGAATGTTTCCTCTTGTCGTCCACTCCTTCACCCACGAGAAAGCAAGAGACGAATGCTCAAAAACGGCGTCAAGAGAGCAAGAGACGAGAATAGTATTCTCTTGGCGTGAACGTGAGATGTGGTCACGTTAAGAGATGTGCTATCTAAAAATAGCATCCCATTTCTTCACTTGCGACCATGTATCACCCCAATCGCCAATGCCTCTTATCACTTGAACCATGCGCTCAACCAATGAGCTGGTTCAAATCCATTTGGTTCAATAACCAAATAAACCAAGCAATCAGTCCAGACCATAATAAAACCTTAAGGCTCTTAATCTGACCGTCGATCTCTTGATGCTTCTGATCTGACCAATCTAGCATCCATTCTCTCGATCGAAGCTTACCGATCTCAAGCCCTAATCAATCAAACATGATCAGACCAGATCTCACTCACAATCAGAGATTAAATCCCTTTAAACTGAACCCGAACAATTTAGTCCACACGATCTGACTTAAGTAAGCCATATCATCAAATTGTGCGACCCTGAGGGTTTCCTTTAAATGTCGGTAACGATAACTCACGTTTATCACGATCAGTGAGGGGTATCTAGCAACACATCACTGTCTCCCGATATAAAGGAAATAGTCTTCCAAGACTACACCCAAACCATAGCATAAGTGTGAATCCACATCACTAGGCATACATGTTTCCTTTGCCACTGGATGTTCTTATTGGACAAGCGTGTCAAGCTTGTAGCTCCAATATGATGAGCATGATTAGATCAGATGAACACAGTCACCTGGGTATGGCCATACTCTTTTCTCAATCATCTCATCCAGGGGGCCCCTTTAGAACATCACACTCCTTAAACAAGGAGACGGCAATCCTATGTCTATCACTAGTGCCCTAACCTGACTCAAGCTCATTATCCAAGATAGTCTATAATCATTATGTTTCAAATGATATTGAACTACCTCAAAACAATGACAATCATCATTTAGAAAACACAAGTGATCTCAAGTCAGAGGAAATGTGCCACTTGTCACTTTCAAGGATTATTCACATTGTGACAAACAATTGAATATCCTAGTAGGGTCTGTCCAGTACATCCAATGTACCCATGAGTCTACATCTTATTCCATGCTCGAAGCATCCTATAAGACTAGAACACATATTAGTCTTAACCATATCAAGGCTGTCTCATGTTCACCAAGATACATCGACTAAGGACTTAACTGCATGTCAGCCCAGCTGAACAGCATTGAGACATTATTCAGAAGAACATATATTGCAGCAGACAATGTAGCTAACTGAATAATAACCATGCCTTTATAAACATAAACGTTTATTACACGATACTGTTACAATCCCAAGGCCTCAAACATTAGGCTTAAGGGCATACCCCAACAATCTCCCACTTGCACTTAATCTAATGGTTGAGAACTCTCAAACCCATATTATTACAGTGCTTCTCATGCTTCTGCTGCGCCAGAGGCTTGGTAAGCGGGTCTGCCAGATTGTCATCTGTATGAACCTTGCATATTTTGATCTCGCCACGATCTATGATCTCCCTGATCAAATGAAACCGTCTCTGTATGTGCTTGGACTTCTGGTGCGACCGTGGTTCCTTTGCTTGTGCGATTGCTCCAGTGTTATCACAGAAGATAACCAAAGGATCTGCACTCGAAGGAACAACACCAAGTTCTCTCACGAACTTACGAATCCACACTGCCTCCTTGGATGCTTCCGAGGCTGCAACATACTCGGCTTCTGTTGTGGAATCAGCAACAGTTGACTGTTTGAAACTCTTCCACACCACTGCTCCTCCATTCAAGCTAAAAACATAGCCTGATTGCGATCGGAAATCATCCTGGTCTGACTGGAACGAAGCGTCAGTATATCCTTCTATACTGAGTTCTTCCTGACCACCATATATCAAGAACATATCTTTGGTCCTCCGCAGATATTTTAAGATGTTCTTGACTGCAATCCAGTGTGCCTGACCTGGATTACTTTGGAAATGACTGGTCACGCTTAACCCGTAAGCAACGTCTGGGCGAGTACACAACATCGCATACATAATGGATCCAATAGCCGAAGCATAAGGCGTATTGTCCATTTCATCTTTCTCAGTCTGTGTTTGTGGACACTGACTCTTCGAAAGACTCAAACCATGTCTGACTGGAAGATATCCTCGTTTAGAATTTTCTAAATGAAATCTTTCCAGGACTTTATCGATGTAAGTACTCTGGCACAGCCCGAGAAGCCTCTTAGATCTATCCCTGTAGATCTTCACACCTAATACATAGGCTGCTTCTCCTAAATCTTTCATCTGGAAACATTTCCTTAACCATGCCTTCACAGCATGCATTTCAGGAATGTCATTTCCAATGATCAAGATATCATCGACGTAGAGGACTAGGAAAGTAATCACGCTCCCACTAAACCTCTTATATACACACGGGTCATCCTCGTTCTTGATGAAACCAAATTCAGTGACTGATTCATCAAAACGAATATTCCAGCTTCTCGATGCTTGCTTGAGTCCATAAATGGACTTCTTTAACTTGCATATCTTATGACGATCTAATGGATTAGTGAAACCCTCAGGTTGTGTCATATACACATCCTCATCCAGATTTCCATTAAGGAAAGCTGTTTTCACATCCATCTGCCAAATCTCATAATCGTAATATGCAGCTATCGCGAAAAGAATCCGAATAGACTTGAACATAGCTACAGGTGAGAAAGTTTCATCATAATCTATCCCGTAGATTTGTTTGAAACCTTTCGCAACTAGCCTGCCTTTATAGGTAACCACGTTACCATCCATGTCAATCTTCTTCTTGAAGATCCACTTACAGCCTATAGGGATAACTCCCGGAGGCGGATCAACCAAATCCCAAACTTGGTTATCTGACATGGAGTCCATCTCGGCGCGCATAGCTTCAAGCCATCTCGCTGACTCCGGTCCACTGACCGCATCCGCATAAGTGAGGGGTTCATCATTATCAATGATGTAGACTCCGTCATAGCGCTCAGGCTGTCGACGAATCCTTCCCGATCTTCGCGGTTCCCGTGATATCTGAGCCTCAGGTTGTTCAATAACCTGATCTACTGGCTCAGGCTCATCCAACTGTGCTTGAGCACTTTGTCCTTCCTCTGGATTCTTATCCAGTTTTATTTCTCTCCCACTGGCCTCTTGCAGAAGAAACTCCTTCTCAAGAAAAATGGCCGTCCGAGCAACAAATACCTTGTTCTCTTTGGGATCGTAGAAATAATAACCCTTAGTTTCCTTAGGGTAACCGACAAAGATACATTTGTCAGATCTGCTCTCTAGTTTCCCAGAGGCGAGCTTTTTGACATAAGCCTCGCAGCCCCAGATCCTAATAAATGTCAAGCTCGGCTGTTTCCCATACCATAACTCATATGGAGTTTTTGAAACGGCCTTGGATGGCACTCGGTTCAGTACCTTTGCAGCTGTCTCCAGTGCAAATCCCCAAAAGGAGTAAGGAAGAGTAGCCTGACTCATCATAGAACGAACCATATCAAGTAACGTTCTGTTTCTCCTCTCGGACACACCATTCCATTGCGGTGTTCCTGGCGGAGTGAGCTGTGAGATAATCCCACACTCCTTCAGATAGTCAGTAAACGTATGACTCAAGTATTCTCCACCTCGATCTGAGCGAAGTGCCTTGATATTTCGGCCTAGCTGATTCTGTACTTCATTCTTGAACTCTTTGAACTTGTCAAAAGATTCACTCTTATGTCTCATCAGATAGACATAGCCATACCTACTGAAATCATCAGTAAAGGTAATGAAGTACTGATAGCCACCTCTGGCATGTTTACTAAATGGCCCACACACATCACTGTGTATAAGGTCAAGTAAACCTGAAGCCCTTTGACCTTTGTTAAGAAAAGGTGACTTCGTCATTTTGCCCATCAAACAAGCTTTGCATGTATCAATCTCCTTGTAAGAGAATGATCCCAGCAGTCCATGATCATGCAACCGCTTAATGCGTTTCTCGTTAATATGGCCTAAACGACTATGCCATAGCAAGGTGCTGTCATCAGCATACTTGGCTTTCTTAATATCAACATTTTGTATAGAACGCTCCATGTCCAACATGAATAATCCATTGCTAATTGAACCAGTTGCATAAACAATATTATCATAAGATAAAACACACTTTGAAATATTGCATTCAAAGGAAAAACCCTTCCTGACAAGAGCAGGAATGGAGATAATATTTTTAGTAATACTGGGAACAAAATAACAACTGTTTAGTTCCAATACAAGTCCAGATGGTAAAGAAATGAAATAGTCTCCTACAGCAACAGCAGCAACCCGTGCCCCGTTTCCAACTCGTAGGTCCACCTCATGCTGTCCCACCTGCCTTCTTCTCTTGAGTTCCTGCACATTTGAACAAATGTGAACTCCACATGCAGTGTCCAACACCCATGATATAGAAGAAGAAAACATGACCTCAGTCACGAATATACCTGAGCCAAAAGCGATGCTTCCCCTCTTATCTCCTTGGAGCGCTTTACAGTCCTTTTTCCAGTGACCCAGCTGGCCACAGTGGAAACACCTGTATTCCTTGGACCGCTTAACCTTCTGCTTCAGAGCCTTGCTGTAACTCTTGACAGGGGTCTTGCCCTTCTTCCCCTTCTTCTTGTTCCTTGAAGGAACCATTAAGACAGAGGTCGAAGGCTTTCCCTTCAGAGTCTCCTCAGTAGTCAAGAGCATATTCAGCAGCTCTGCCGGAGTACAATCGATTTTGTTCATATTAAAGTTAATAATGAACGCGTCGAATGAAGGCGGGAGAGACTGCAGAATAATATCCACAGCAAGCTCCTGGTTGATGGTATGCCCCAGTTTCTCTAGAGCCTCCTTGTGCCCAATCATCTTGAGCACGTGAGCTCCCACTGGACTCCCTTCAGCCAGTTTGCTCTGAAAGAAGAGCTTCGTCAAATTATAGCGTTCAGTCCTCGCCTGTGCAGCATACAGCATCTTGAGGTTTGCTATCATGTCTATAGCAGACATATCCTCATGCTGACGCTGCAGCGGTGGCGTCATAGACGCTAACATCAGGCAAGCGACATCAATGCTATCATTGACGTGCTTTTCATAGGCTTCCCGAACCGCCCTTGCGGCGTTCGGAGCGGGCTGAGGCGGTATCGCCGTCTCGAGGACATACAGTTTCCTCTCTGCCTTAAGAACGATCTTAAGGTGTCCAAACCAGTCAGAGAAGTTCGGCCCAGCAAACTTCTCCCTTTCCAGTAGGGATCGCACATTGAAGTTCATGGTGTTCGTTGCTGCAGGTATCTACAACAATGCAAGAACAGCAAGGTCTGTATCAATGTTAAGAATCAATCAGGACTTAAGAAAGATTCTTTTTCTCACTATTTTATCTGACTGAAAAATCCATTAAACAGTCCGAAAGAGTAAACAATCTTTTAGTGAGATGGGATCCAGATTTCATACTTAGTCTCCGCGTCCCGCTCAGGTGAGATAAGATGCACAGAGAGTACAAGCACTAATCTCTGGTAGGCTGTCCCAGCCAATCGCCAACCCGTGCGATTCCCCTTCATCTGGGCAATCCAGCAGACTGTGCCAACTGAGTTGGTACAACACAGTCTCTGATCCCACAGATGGCTGCCTCCATGTGCTACCATATGCGCCACATATGTAGCCTACATGGTCAAGCTGACCCGACCTACTCCCTGGACCACCATGTGCTATGCTGAGCAACGAGAAGGGATAAATCCCTACTCTGTAACACACAGGTGTAATCCCACACCGTCTGAAGATAGATGGACGTGCCCACTGAGTGGGTACAACACGGCTCCAACGATAATCAGAACAGTGAGGTTTCGCGTCAGAAGGCTTACAAGCTTGATATTTTAGCGTTGGATTTTAACGGTCTTTTTATCTTCTTCACTATCATGCAATTCCTATGGTGATAGCAGAAGATAAACTAATCATGCAATTCTAATATTTAAACAATAAATAAAAGAAAGCATGAATCTTATGTGGCAAAAGCCCATAGCCCTAGTAAGACCTTAATTTAACTTAAGTCTTGACTTGCTTTTCTTCATAGGGCTTTAAGCTGCTCATCTGGCCCAACCAGGGCCCAAGCGCCAATTGCAGCTCAGGTGCGCCCACCAGGGAAAATGCGCCTGTCCAGAGTCGAACCCTGGACCTCCCACCTGGTCTAGCCACTGCTGCATGCGCCTCTGCCAAGTGTGCTCTGTGCTCTTGTCTAATTAAATTACAAATTTAACTATCTAGACAAGATTGACACGCAGGTCAATTACACATTATAAATTAATTAAACTGTGATTCACAGATCACAAAAATAAAAATTAATTTACAATTAATTCCCAGGCACGCAGGCCCCAGCACAGCACACATTAAGAACGGGCAGCCCACATAAGAATAAATAGACAAACACATGACATCAATCAACATGTGATCCACTCAAGAAAATTTAAATTTTGAAAACCCATAGGCATCAATTTTAATTTCCTTATTTGCCCTACAACCTTACAACGGTCCATTACTAGGGATCCACTCATCCATCCTAGTCAGATCCACTGCCCTTGCATGCACCAAGTCGTAACTGACTTGAGTCGACCATAAGGTCAACCATGCATACGCGAGGGCTGAACAACCACAATGAGGTCTGGCAAGCGGGTGTGACCCCGGGCCTAACTCATGTGTGTTCACTAGTTGTCTCAATCAGACATCGCTACACGCCTGTCTGCAGTCGACCTGTAGCCACCACGTGCTTGCGCACAGGTGCTACCTGGTCAACCCATCAAGGCTGTCAGATAGTCTGATCAGACTTTTGGATCTAACCTAGGGGGGTGACTTCAACCCTAATAACCCGTCTAAGGGTTTAATGCAAGGCCTTAGATCTATAGTGAGTCGCGCATGTGATGTTGGTTTTTAAGAAAACATACAATATGCGCCAACTGAAGACATAAACATATGATATGCGCCAACTTGAAAACATAAACATATGATATGCGCCAACTTGAAAACATAAACATATGATATGCGCCAACTTGAAAACATGCGCAAGCATGAAAAACTTTCACAAACTTGTACTATCGCATGTAACATATAGATCATGTTAAAGGATCACAAAGAAAGCAAACATATTATCATGCATAATAAACCTTCGCTCTGATACCAAGTGAAGGTCCCCTAGACAAGGGGGCAAAACCCTAATAGGAGGCGCAACAAAAACTTCTAGCGGAATCTAGGGTTTCTAATAGATCGCATAGCATATAATATGATCAACTTTCAATGAGAAGCGATACTCACCATTGCCATCACTTGGATGGTGTCTTGGAGGCAAAGGCGCAAACGAACCTTCTCCTAAGTCTCGCACACAAGATGATCAATGCGCTTCTTCCTTGGTGCTCCTTGTGCTAGCAAGGTTCCAAGGTTGTCTTGCCGAATGGAAAGGAAAAGAGAGATCCTTGCTTGGTTGAATGTTTCCTCTTGTCGTCCACTCCTTCACCCACGAGAGAGCAAGAGACGAATGCTCAAAAACGGCGTCAAGAGAGCAAGAGACGAGAATAGTATTCTCTTGGCGTGAACGTGAGATGTGGTCACGTTAAGAGATGTGCTATCTAAAAATAGCATCCCATTTCTTCACTTGCGACCATGTATCACCCCAATCGCCAATGCCTCTTATCACTTGAACCATGCGCTCAACCAATGAGCTGGTTCAAATCCATTTGGTTCAATAACCAAATAAACCAAGCAATCAGTCCAGACCATAATAAAACCTTAAGGCTCTTAATCTGACCGTCGATCTCTTGATGCTTCTGATCTGACCAATCTAGCATCCATTCTCTCGATCGAAGCTTACCGATCTCAAGCCCTAATCAATCAAACATGATCAGACCAGATCTCACTCACAATTAGAGATTAAATCCCTTTAAACTGAACCCGAACAATTCAGTCCACACGATCTGACTTAAGTAAGCCATATCATCAAATTGTGCGACCCTGAGGGTTTCCTTTAAATGTCGGTAACGATAACTCACGTTTATCACGATCAGTGAGGGGTATCTAGCAACACATCACTGTCTCCCGATATAAAGGAAATAGTCTTCCAAGACTACACCCAAACCATAGCATAAGTGTGAATCCACATCACTAGGCATACATGTTTCCTTTGCCACTGGATGTTCTTATTGGACAAGCGTGTCAAGCTTGTAGCTCCAATATGATGAGCATGATTAGATCAGATGAACACAGTCACCTGGGTATGGCCATACTCTTTTCTCAATCATCTCATCCAGGGGGCCCCTTTAGAACATCACACTCCTTAAACAAGGAGACGGCAATCCTATGTCTATCACTAGTGCCCTAACCTGACTCAAGCTCATTATCCAAGATAGTCTATAATCATTATGTTTCAAATGATATTGAACTACCTCAAAACAATGACAATCATCATTTAGAAAACACAAGTGATCTCAAGTCAGAGGAAATGTGCCACTTGTCACTTTCAAGGATTATTCACATTGTGACAAACAATTGAATATCCTAGTAGGGTCTGTCCAGTACATCCAATGTACCCATGAGTCTACATCTTATTCCATGCTCGAAGCATCCTATAAGACTAGAACACATATTAGTCTTAACCATATCAAGGCTGTCTCATGTTCACCAAGATACATCGACTAAGGACTTAACTGCATGTCAGCCCAGCTGAACAGCATTGAGACATTATTCAGAAGAACATATATTGCAGCAGACAATGTAGCTAACTGAATAATAACCATGCCTTTATAAACATAAACGTTTATTACACGATACTGTTACAATCCCAAGGCCTCAAACATTAGGCTTAAGGGCATACCCCAACAGTATCTGTGTTCATATCTACTATATCTCAAGTACCTCTGTCCCCAAGACAAGGTATAAGCATCTGAGTATGCCTGCGAAGTTCAATAAAGAACTCCCACTACTTCCCAAAAGCATTTGCATACTCTGTTTTTAAGTCGTCTGCTTGAAGCTCCCAAAGCTTCTAGCACTACTACAGGAACAGCTAGACTGTCACTGGTCTAGTTGGAACAAGCTGCCAAGTGAATACACTGAGCTTTTATTGTCATTACTAACCAAGAACCACCCCTTAGTTCTACGTAGAACCTAAGTGTGTTCTTCACTCCTTATCTAGTGCTGAGCACCTGGACTGGACCTGGTATCTGTTGGTTATGCTCTCGGCACAAACCACATCTGGTCTATAACATACCAGTATCAATGTATGTTATTTGACTTAGTACGCAGAGTTTCTTGGACCTATCCGAAAACTCTTACACCTACTCGATAGGTGATGTCCACTAAGTCATTCATCACAAGACATTTCCCAATCATCTATTCACCAAGTGAAGGATCGGGATATCGTCTTTGATGATTTGTATGTCCCCAACATACAAGACTAGAGATGTAATCAAGCTCCCACTGCACTCAGGCACCATCGGATGAAGATTCTCTGCATTGAGTTAGGAGTTACCCATAAGTCAAAACCAGACGAATCTATTCGACCTGTACAGCCTGAGTGTTCTTTGCCTCAGGTTACCCACAACCTATATAACTGGCTCAGATTCCATCTTTGACCAAGTGTGTCAAATGGCTAACCTTGGACTACATCCAAGTCAGACTTCCTCCCACTAGCCCTTTTCAAGAGAAAAACTTTCCCAAGAAAATTAGCACTCTAAGCAGCAACCAAGATGCTCTCCTGTGGGATCATGGAAGTAGTATTCCCAAAGGATACCCCATACACATATGCATCAGATATGGAACATCTATCAGTGTTCAGGAAAAACTATTCATTTTTGCACAACCTTTAACAAGGAGTTACATGACTTAACCTGCATCGATATTGTTTTATAAGGCTCAATCAACAGTGCCAAAGATAAGTATAGAACGACTTAATTTAATCCATATATTATGTTACTCATAGAACTTCACGTACAGATAGAACATGAACATATTGAAGTTCTAACAAAGTCTTGATCCCAGAGAGAGTGAGGTCTCCTACAGCTATGGCAGCAATAGATGCTAACTAGTAGGTCAGTCTCTCTGTGTCAGCGTTGCCCTATTTTCGTTGAGCACCAAGACACTTTTGCAAGTATTAGTCTCATCATGCGGTACGACATACCCATGTATTAGAAATAGACAACTAGACTTTGGTAACATAATCACCTAAGCCAAAAGACGAAGGGCTACTTCTCTTTTCCTCATTTTGAGGTTGCTAGCAATCATTCTTGAGCCCCTTATCTCCTGCACCCTTTTTCATCTTTAATGCGTTGGACAAGCCCTAAGGCTTTCCTTTGCATTGTAGGACTACATTAGAGGTTATAGCTGTCTATTCTAGCTTGTACCTTGAAGAGCTATTTTAGAATATCTAAAATATGATCAGCTCAACACGTTTCGCAACACAGGCGACATGCTAGCTTTAGACAAGCTACCCCATAAGTATCCTCTTCAACCACCATGGCTGTAGATGAGATGGGTTCAGGAAAAGGCTGCCCAAGGAGACACAGCTTTTTCTCGAGCTTGAGGACAATCCTCAAGTACGGTACCAGTCCTCAAAGTTGGTTCCAACCAACTTCTCCTTCCTCAAGAAGGAACGGAATGACAGTCTACTATCATTGTTGCTTTAGAAGCCATCTACAATAAAGACAAGAGTAGATCGGTATCACATAGTCAATCATTTATTCTAGCCTTTTATAAATGATTGTTTCTCACTATTTTATTCGAATCGATAATCCTCAAAAATCGATTGAGAAGACGCCCGACTTCCTTAGTGAGATGGGATCCTCATTTCGTACACTTCCTTGCGTCCCACAGAGGTGGGATGTACTACACAAGGTGACACATGCTTCCTGAGGTAGGCCCCTGGCCAATTGCAACTCGGTAATTCCCCTTCTTAAGATAGTTCAAGCACTTTGTGTCCAACGGAGGTTGAATACAGCACAAAGCCATAACTTCTTAAGGGTGCCCCTAGAAATTTCATCATGTGAACCACCACATATGAAAAGTCTAGTCAAGTCCGACCTGACCGTTATACCCAGGGCCAACGATTTCCTTGCGGAAGGCGCATCTAGAGTTTTTACCAAACTGGGGAAATCATTGTCACCTTATGCCTCCTGAAGATAAATGGGTGTGTCCAACGAGGGTGGGAAATCCTTCAGACGAATCCAACCTACTCTCGTGATTGGATTCGTAGGTTCAGTTGAAATAGGTCGGATGGTGCGATTCACCTCTCGGTCCTTCTCGCAACGTCTAAGATGCAAAATTACTTGACCAAGGTAAATTACAGGATACATGCAATTTCAATAAAATCATGATGATAAATTCATAAAAAAACTAGCAATAGCATAGATTAATTCATGTAAGTCAGAGGGTTACACCCAATAATCCCGAATAAGTATCTACTCACTCATATTGTTAAGGAAATACATGATGTTTATGATGAACAAGTGAAAACTCATAAAAATCGTTGAGAAATCACAGAAAGAATAGTAAAACCGCCTTCTCCTCAATCTGGAGATGAGGAAGAGTTGATCGATCGTTGCCTTCGTGAGGAAACTCGCCGAAATATGCCCTTAAAATCGTGTTTCGCCCTTATCGCCGCCACTGTCCGTGTTCATCCAAAAAGCTCTCCTTTGCCTTCGAAAAATCCTTCCTTTTATATCTGGACCGATTTAGAACCCATCAAGGAACGGTTCTGCGAAGTTTGGCTCAAATCCGGTTCAAATCGGTGAAGAAACGCGTGAAAAACTCGTTGGGCGGAAGTTTTTACGGCCCGTGATGCGTTTACGGCTGAGGTCGTAAATGTTTTTGTGTATATTGTTTTCGGCCACATAAAGTTTCACGAACCGTGATGGATTCACGACCTCACCCGTGAAAGTTTTTGTTCATTCTGCCACTTAGCCGATTTTCACCTTCCGTTCAACGACGCTTTTATGGTTGAGTCTGTAATTACGGCCAAGGCCGTAATTATCTCGTTCTTCATCTTTTTCTCCCCAAGTTTGATGTGTAGGCTCGTGATTTCTTCGAGAATCATGCTTTGGCTTCAAAACTCTCGAAATCCTTCATTTTTACATCATTTTACCTACATTATCATAAAAACTAGGAAAAGTGAAGATTCCATGCAAAGTAAAGTAAAAGCACTAAAAATAACACAAAATCATGCAAATAAACTCAGAATATGATCTGAAATGTAGGCAAAAACATGGTGTAAATGCAACCCATCAGTGGGAAATAGTGCACAACACCATCGATCGACAGTTTGACGAGGGTTACTATTGGGGTATGCCCTTAAGGCTAATGTTTGAGGCCTTGGGATTCTTTCAATATCATGTATAAACTCTTATGTTTATAAAGGCAATGGTTGTTATTCAGGTTGTTACATTGTCTGCTGCAATAAGTGTACTTCTGAATAATGTCTCAATGCTGTTCAGCTAGGCTGACGTGCTATAAAGTCCTTAGTCGATATATCTTGGTGAACATGAGACAGCCTTGATATGATTGAGACTAATATGTGTTCTAATCTTATAGGATGCTTCGAGCATGGAATAAGATGTAGACTCATGAGTACATTGGATGTACTGGACAGACCCTACTAGGATATTCAATTGCTTGTCACAATGTGAATAATCCTTGTTTGCAACAAGTGGCACATGTCCTCTGACTTGAGATCACTTGTGTTTCTAAATGATGATTGTCATTGTTTTGAGGTAGTTCAATATCATTTGAGAAATAATGGTTATAGACTATCTTGGATAATGATCATGAGTCAGGTTAGGACACTAGTGATAGATATAGGATTGCCGTCTCCTTGATTGGAGTGTGATGTTCTAAAGGAGCCCCCCTCTGAATGAGATGATTGAGAAAGTGTATGGCTATACCCAGGTGATTATGTTCATCTGATCTAATCATGCTCATCATATTGGAGCTACAGGCTTGACACGCTTGTCCAATAAGAACATCCAGTGGCAAAGGAAACATGTATGCCTAGTGAAGTGGATTCACACTTGTGCTGTGGTTTGGGTGTAGTCTTGGAAGACTCTTTCCTTTATATCGGGAGACAGTGATGTGTTGCTAGATACCCCTCACTGATCGTGATAACGTAAGTTATCATTACCGACATCTAAAGGAAACCCTTAGGGTCGCACAATTTGATGATATGGCTTACTTAAGTCAGATCGTGTGGACTGAATTGTTTGGGTTCAGTTTAAAGGGATTTAAACTCTGATTGTAAGTGAGATCTGGTCTGATCATGTTTGATTGATTAGGGCTTGAGATCGGTAAGCTTCGATCGAGAGATTGGATGCTAGATCGGTAAGATCAAGAGCATCAGGAGATGAACGGTTAGATCATGAGCCATTTGGTTCATAGAAGGTCTAGACCATGGCTTGGCTTGGTTTGATTTGGTCTTTGAACCAAATACAATTGAACCAAATCAATGAACCGGTTCACTATGTGAACGTTTGGTTCAAAGAGAAGATTCGATGGTTCACTTGGAGTGAACGCATGAGGCTTTGAGTACTTACCATTTTGGGAAGTCGGTTTCCAAATTGAATGTAAGTAACGCCTCCACATTAGAGTGGAGGGTTACACTCTCGCCGATCATCTCTTGTGAATGCTTCTCTCTTTCGGTGGTGATCAATTCACGCAAACAAGAGAAGGAGGTCTCGCCAAGCAAGAAGTTCTCTTCCCTTCCATATGGCAAGGACCCTTGAAGAATCTTGCTAGCACAAGGATCACAAGGAGTTGGCGACATCACCTTGTGTGCGTCACTTTGGAGAAGATCCCTTTCGATCTTTGCTTCCAAGACACCATCCAAAGAATGGCGATGGTATGATCCTCCATTGTTAATTGCAATCGGGTTTTTATAGTTGATCATATATCATGCAATTGATCCCAAGAAACCCTCATTTCCGCTGCAAAAATTATGAATGCACCCTTTAGGGTTTTCGCTCCCCTTTGAAGGGGACTCTTCAACTGGTATCAGAGGCGGTTCTTATGCATGTTAATATGATTGCTATGTTTGTGATCCAAGTTTGCGCCTAATTGATAGATCTATAGGTTACATGCGAAAACTTACATGTTGTATTTTCATGTTGGCGCATGTATGAAGGTAGCGCATCTATCATGTTGACTTACATGTTGTATTTTCATGTTGGCGCATGTATGAAGGTAGCGCATTTATCATGTTGTTGTTGATGTTTTTCTCAAAACTTAATGACTTGCGCGCTTACCATTAGATCTAAGTAGCGCCTACTTTAAACCCTTAGACGGGTTATTAGGGTTGAAGTCACAGTCTAGTTGAGATCCAACCAGTCTGATCAGACTATCTGACAGCCTAGATGGGTCGACCAGATGGCACCTGTGCGCAAGCACGAGGTGGCTATAGGTCGACTGCAGACAGGCGTGTAGCGATGTCTGGTTGAGACAACCTGTGAACGCACATGAGTTAGGCCTGGGGTCACACCCGCTTGCCAGAACTCATGAGGTCGTTCAGCCCTTGGCACATGCATGGTTGACCATTTGGTTGACTCAAGTCAGTTAGGACTTGGTGCATGCAAGGGCAGTGGATCTGACTAGGTCTGATGAGTGGATCCCTAATAATGGACCGTTGTAAGGTAGTAGGGCATATAAGGAAAAATAAAATTGAAGCCAATGGGGTTTTTCAAAATTTTATTTTCTTATTGGATCACATGTTGATTGTAAGCATATGCTTGTTTATTTAATCTTATGTGGGCTGCCCGTGTTAATGTGTGTTGTGTTGGGGCCTGCGTGCCTGTATTAAAAATGTAAATTATTATTTTTGTGATCTGCGCATCACATTTTTATTAATTTATTGTGTAATTGACCTGCGTGTCAATCTTGTCTAGATAGATTAAAATGTACTTTTAATCAGACAAGAGCATAGAGCACATTCGGCAGACGCGCTTGCAGGAAGTGGCTTCACCAGTGGGAGGTCTAGGGTTCGACCCTATGACAGGCGCATCTACCTGGTGGGCGCACCTGAGCTGCAGAGGGCGCTTGGGCCCTGGTCTGGGCCAGATGAGATGCAAAAGACCCATGGAGAGCTCAAGTGAAGACTTAAGTAAAAATTAAGGTCTTACTTAGGATTAATGGGCTTTTACCACATAAGATCATCATGCTTTCTTTTATTGTTTAAATAGAATTGCATGATTTATTTATCTTCTGCTATCACCATAGGGTTTGCATGATAGTTAAGAAGATAAAAGACCGTTAAAATCCAACGCTAAAATATCAAGCTCGATTGCCTTCTGACGCGAAACCTCACTGTTCTGACTATCGTTGGAGCCGTGTTGTACCCACTCAGTGGGCACGTCCATCTATCTTCAGACGGTGTGTGATTTCACCTGCGTGTTACAGGGAAGGGATTTATCGCTTCTCGTTGCTCAGCATAGCACGTGGTGGTCCAGGGAGTAGGTCAGGTCAGCTTGACCATGTAGGCTACATATGGGGCATATGATAGCTATATGGAGGCAGCCATCTGTGGGATCAGAGACTGTGTTGTACCAACTCAGTTGGCACAGTCGGCTGGATCGCCCAGATGAAGGGGAATCGCACGGGTTGGCGATTGGCAGGGACTGCCTACCAGAAATTAGTGCTTGTACTCTCTGTGCATCTTATCTCGCCTGAGCGGGACGCGGAGACCAAGTATGAAATCTGGATCCCATCTCACTAAAAGAGTATTACTCTTTCGGACTGTTTTACTGGATTTTTCAGTCAGATAAAATAGTGAGAAAAGAATCATTCTTAAGTCCTGGATTGATTCTAAACATTGATACTGACCTTGCTGTTCTTGCATTGTTGTAGATTCCTGCAACAACGAACACCATGAGCTTCAATGTGCGATCCCTACTGGAAAGGGAGAAGTTTGCTGGGCCAAACTTCTCAGACTGGTACGGACACCTTAAGATTGTTCTTAAGGCTGAGAGGAAACTGTATGTCCTCGAGACGGCTATACCGCCTCAACCCGCTCCGAACGCCGCAAGGGCGGTTCGCGATGCCTATGAAAAGCATGTCAATGATAGCATTGATGTCGCTTGCCTGATGCTAGCGTCTATGACGCCACCGCTGCAGCGTCAGCATGAGGATATGTCTGCTATGGAAATCATAGCAAACCTCAAGATGCTATATGCTGCACAGGCGAGGACTGAGTGCTATAATTTGACTAAGCTTTTCTTTCAGAGCAAACTGACTGAAGGGAGTCCAGTGGGAGCTCATGTGCTCAAGATGATTGGGCACAAAGAGGCTCTAGAGAAACTGGGCATACCATCAATCAGGAGCTTGCTGTAGACATTATTCTGTAGTCTCTCCCGGCCTCTTTTGATCCGTTCATTATTAATTTTAATATGAACAAGATCGACTGTACACCGGCAGAGTTGCTGAATATGCTCTTGACTACAGAGGAAACTCTGAAGGGAAAGCCTTCAACCTCTGTCTTGATGTTCCCTTCCAGGAACAAGAAGAAGGGGAAGAAGGGCAAAGCCCCTGTCAAGAGTTACAGCAAGGCTCTGAAACAAAAGGTCAAGCGGTCGAAGGACAACAGATGTTTCCACTGTGGCCAGCTGGGTCACTGGAAAAAAAGGACTGTAAAGCACTCCAAGGAGAAAAGAAGGGAAGCATCGCTTCTGGCTCAGGTATATTTGTGACTGAAGTCATGATATCCTCTTCTTCTATTTCATGGGTGTTGGACACTGCATGTGGAGTTCACATTTGTTCAAATGTACAGGAACTCAAGAGAAGAAGACAGGTGGGACAGCATGAGGTGGACCTACGAGTTGGAAACGGGGCACGGGTTGCTGCTGTTGCTGTAGGAGACTATTACATCTCATTACCATCTGGACTTGTATTGGAATTAAACAATTGTTATTTTGTACCTAGCATTACCAAAAATATTATCTCTATTCCTGCTCTTGTCAGGAAAGGATTTTCCTTTGAATGCAATATTTCAAAGTGTGTTATTTCTTTAGATAATATTGTTTATGCTACTGGGTCAATTAACAATGGGTTATTCATGTTGGACATGGAATATTCTATACAAAACATTGATAATAAGAAAGCCAAGTATGCTGATGACAGCACCTTGTTATGGCATAGTCGTTTAGTCCATATTAACAAGAAACGCATTAAGCGGTTGCATGATCATGGACTGCTGGGATCATTCTCCTATGAGGAGATTGATACATTGAAAGCTTGTTTATTGGGTAAAATGACGAAGTCTCCTTTTCCTAACAAAGGTCAAAGGGCTTCAGGTTTACTTGACCTTATATACAGTGATGTGTGTGGGCCATTTAGTAAACATGCTAGAGGTGGCTATTCATACTTCATTACCTTTACTGATGATTTCAGTAGGTATGGATATGTCTATTTAATGAGACATAAAAGTGAATCTTTTGACAAGTTCAAAGAGTTCAAAAATGAAGTACAAAATCAGCTAGGCCGAAATATCAAGGCACTTCGTTCTGATCGAGGTGGTGAATACCTAAGTCGAGAATTTACTGACTATCTGAAGGAGTGTGGGATTATCTCACAGCTCACTCCGCCAGGAACACCGCAATGGAATGGTGTGTCCGAGAGGAGAAATAGAACATTACTTGATATGGTTCGTTCTATGATGAGTCAGGTTGCTCTACCTTACTCCTTTTGGGGATTTGCACTGGAAACAGCTGCAAAGGTACTAAACCGAGTGCCATCCAAGGCAGTTTCAAAGACTCCATATGAGTTATGGTATGGGAAACAGCCTAGCTTGACATTTATCAAGATCTGGGGTTGCGAGGCTTATGTCAAAAAGCTCGCCTCTGGGAAACTAGAGAGCAGATCTGAGAAATGCATCTTTGTCGGTTACCCTAAGGAAACTAAGGGTTATTATTTCTACGATCCCAAAGAGAACAAGGTATTTGTTGCTCGGACGGCCATTTTTCTTGAGAAAGAGTTTCTTCTGCAAGAGGCCAGTGGGAGAGAAATAAAGCTGGATGAGAATCCAGAAGAAGGACAAAGTAGTCAAGCACAGTTGGATGTGCATGAGCCAGTAGAACAGGTTATTGAACAACCTGAGGCTCAGATATCACGGGAACTGCGAAGATCGGGAAGGATCCGTCGACAGCCTGAGCGCTATGACGGAGTCTATATCATTGATAATGATGAACCCCTTACTTATGCGGATGCGGTCAGTGGACCGGAGTCAGCTAGATGGCTTGAAGCTATGCGAGCCGAGATGGACTCCATGTCAGATAACCAAGTCTGGGATTTGGTTGATCCGCCTCAGGGAGTAATCCCTATAGGCTGTAAATGGATCTTCAAGAAGAAGATTGACATGGAAGGTAACGTGATTACCTATAAAGGCAGGCTAGTTGCGAAAGGTTTCAAACAAATCTACGGGATAGATTATGATGAAACTTTCTCTCCTGTAGCCATGTTCAAGTCTATTCGGATTCTTTTCGCGATAGCAGCATATTACGATTATGAGATCTGGCAGATGGATGTGAAGACCGCTTTCCTTAATGGAAAACTGGATGAGGATGTGTATATGACACAACCTGAAGGTTTCACTAATCCATCAGATCGTCATAAAATATGCAAGTTAAAGAAGTCCATTTATGGACTTAAACAAGCATCGAGAAGCTGGAATATTCGTTTTGATGAATCAATCTGTGAATTTGGTTTCATCAAGAATGAAGATGACCCGTGTGTATATAAGAGGTTTAGTGGGAGCGTGATTACTTTCCTAGTCCTCTACGTCGCTGATATCTTAATCATTGGAAACGATATTCCTGAACTCCATGCTGTCAAAGCATGGTTAAGAAAATGTTTCCAGATGAAAGATCTAGGAGAAGCAGCCTATGTATTAGGTGTGAAGATCTACAGGGATAGATCTAAGAGGCTTCTCGGGCTGTGCCAGAGTACTTACATCGATAAAGTCCTGGAGAGATTTCATTTAGAGAATTCTAAAAGAGGATATCTTCCAGTCAGACATGGTCTGAATCTTTCAAAGAGTCAGTGTCCACAAACACAGACTGAGAAAGATGAAATGGACAATACGCCTTATGCTTCGGCTATTGGGTCCATTATGTATGCGATGTTGTGTACTCGCCCAGACGTCGCTTACGGGTTAAGTGTGACCAGTCGATTCCAAAGTAATCCAGGTCAGGCGCACTGGATTGCGGTCAAGAACATTTTAAAATATCTGCGGAGGACCAAAGATATGTTCTTGATATATGGAGGTCAGGAAGAACTCAGTATTGAAGGATATACTGACGCTTCGTTCCAATCGGACCAGGATGATTTCCGATCGCAATCAGGCTATGTTTTTAGCTTGAATGGAGGAGCAGTGGTGTGGAAAAGTTTCAAACAGTCTATTGTTGCTGATTCCACAACAGAAGCCGAGTATGTTGCAGCCTCAGAAGCATCTAAGGAGGCAGTGTGGATTCGTAAGTTCATTCAGGAACTTGGTGTTATTCCTTCGAGTGCAGATCCTTTGGTTATCTTCTGTGATAACACTGGAGCAATCGCACAAGCAAAGGAACCACGGTCACACCAGAAGTCCAAGCACATACAGAGACGGTTTCACTTGATCCGGGAGATCATTGATCGTGGCGAGATCAAAATCTGCAAGGTTCATAGAGATGACAATCTGGCTGACCCGCTTACCAAGCCTCTGGCGCAGCAGAAGCATGAGAAGCACTGTAATAATATGGGTTTGAGATTTCTCAACCATTAGATTAAGTGCAAGTGGGAGATTGTTGGGGTATGCCCTTAAGGCTAATGTTTGAGGCCTTGGGATTCTTTCAATATCATGTATAAACTCTTATGTTTATAAAGGCAATGGTTGTTATTCAGGTTGTTACATTGTCTGCTGCAATAAGTGTACTTCTGAATATTGTCTCAATGCTGTTCAGCTAGGCTGACGTGCTATAAAGTCCTTAGTCGATATATCTTGGTGAACATGAGACAGCCTTGATATGATTGAGACTAATATGTGTTCTAATCTTATAGGATGCTTCGAGCATGGAATAAGATGTAGACTCATGAGTACATTGGATGTACTGGACAGACCCTACTAGGATATTCAATTGCTTGTCACAATGTGAGTGGCACATGTCCTCTGACTTGAGATCACTTGTGTTTCTAAATGATGATTGTCATTGTTTTGAGGTAGTTCAATATCATTTGAGAAATAATGGTTATAGACTATCTTGGATAATGATCATGAGTCAGGTTAGGACACTAGTGATAGATATAGGATTGCCGTCTCCTTGATTGGAGTGTGATGTTCTAAAGGGGCCCCCCTCTGAATGAGATGATTGAGAAAGTGTATGGCCATACCCAGGTGATTATGTTCATCTGATCTAATCATGCTCATCATATTGGAGCTACAGGCTTGACACGCTTGTCCAATAAGAACATCCAGTGGCAAAGGAAACATGTATGCCTAGTGAAGTGGATTCACACTTGTGCTGTGGTTTGGGTGTAGTCTTGGAAGACTCTTTCCTTTATATCGGGAGACAGTGATGTGTTGCTAGATACCCCTCACTGATCGTGATAACGTAAGTTATCATTACCGACATCTAAAGGAAACCCTTAGGGTCGCACAATTTGATGATATGGCTTACTTAAGTCAGATCGTGTGGACTGAATTGTTTGGGTTCAGTTTAAAGGGATTTAAACTCTGATTGTAAGTGAGATCTGGTCTGATCATGTTTGATTGATTAGGGCTTGAGATCGGTAAGCTTCGATCGAGAGATTGGATGCTAGATCGGTAAGATCAAGAGCATCAGGAGATGAACGGTTAGATCATGAGCCATTTGGTTCATAGAAGGTCTAGACCATGGCTTGGCTTGGTTTGATTTGGTCTTTGAACCAAATACAATTGAACCAAATCAATGAACCGGTTCACTATGTGAACGTTTGGTTCAAAGAGAAGATTCGATGGTTCACTTGGAGTGAACGCATGAGGCTTTGAGTACTTACCATTTTGGGAAGTCGGTTTCCAAATTGAATGTAAGTAACGCCTCCACATTAGAGTGGAGGGTTACACTCTCGCCGATCATCTCTTGTTAATGCTTCTCTCTTTCGGTGGTGATCAATTCACGCAAACAAGAGAAGGAGGTCTCGCCAAGCAAGAAGTTCTCTTCCCTTCCATACGGCAAGGACCCTTGAAGAATCTTGCTAGCACAAGGATCACAAGGAGTTGGCGACATCACCTTGTGTGCGTCACTTTGGAGAAGATCCCTTTCGATCTTTGCTTCCAAGACACCATCCAAAGAATGGCGATGGTATGTGTAAGATCCAAGGATCCTAAGTCCTGGTAAGTACTATTTTTGATTTAAATAAAAGTATTGGCGGGGATATTTTCCCTATGTTGTGATTTTGACCCTAGTAATTAATTAATTAGTGATTATTGGTTGTTAATTTATAATTAATTAATTAGAGTTTATTGGTTGCTAATTAATTGGGACATTTTGGATGTTAAATTAATCCTTATTGGATTTTCGCTTAAATGAATAATTAACTATGGGTTAATGGGTTTACACTTAAATTAGATCTAAAATTCGAATTAATTAGTTAACGGGTTTAAAATTTAAAACCGAAATTTTAAGTGGGTAATTGCGGTTAGGGAAGGAAAGTTGGCATTTTTTTTTGGCTTGGAAGAAACCTTAGGGCGGCGGCTTGGAGGCTTGGGCGACCTTGAAGGCTTAGACGAAATTCCTTTCTTCCTCTTCTTTTCCTTTGGCCGGCGTTCTTGGGTGCTTGGTGGCGTCTCTCTTCCATTGGTGGCGACATTGGTGGAATTTCAAAGCCTTAGACGAGTTTTGGAGAGGATTTCACCTTGGTGTTCACGGTTCAAAATAAGAGGTGAGTGGGGTGTCTCATTCAAATTCTATCAATTTGGTTGTGTTAGTTAATACATTGGATTGATTGGAAATTTACCATGCTAGAAAACCGAAACTCAAGACTTCACCATGTTGAAAACCGAAATTTGCAAAGGTGTATTTATGTTGAAAACCGAAATTTGCAAAGGTGTATTTATGTTGAAAACCGAAATTTGCAAAGGTGTATTTATGTTGAAAACCGAAATTTGCAAAGGTGTATTTATGTTGAAAACCGAAAATTGCAAAGGTGTATTTATGTTGAAAACCGAAATTTGCAAAGGTGTATCTATGTTCAAATACCGAAATTTTGCAACATGAAATTTAAGGTATTCTTATAGGGGATTTAGGTAGTATTAAATCAGTGATTCTTGAGCATGAAATTCTTGTTAACAAGGTTTAAATTTTAAGTTAGATAATATGTTGTAGAACCGTGGGCTATATGTGTTGTATTTTAATCCTATGTTAAATATTTGAATGCCCTGATAAATGCTAACAATGCTAATAATTTTTATGGCCATGTATTCTGTTTGAGAAACTTGGGTGATAACTTAGCAAGGTTATACTGAACTGATCAGCATGAAACCTAAGGACTACACTACATTATGTGGTTATGTGATTTTCGAATATTATGTGTTGTGGTCTATGTAACCATTATGGGATGGATGGGACTAAGGCTAAGTGTAACCGTGTACTCAAGGGGATAGTCTGTATGTGATAAGTTAAGGGTTTGAGATTTCAGCCCTGTGTATTGTGATATGTGAGGGGGGTTGATGTTCAGCCTGCCTGTTGTGATTATTGGGATGAAAATGACTATCCTAGAGTCTGGTCGACACTTAGGAGTCCACTTTTGTGAAATAAGATATAAGATGTGTCTAGTGGTTGTCCAGGTAAGGAACCCTTTGGGAGAACGAGTGATTGACGCAAAGTGCCATGTCTTGGTCGGGCAGGGGCCACCTCTTGATGTCATTACTCTTAGACGTTTAGATTTTTGTGTTATGGGGTGGTGTAGATCAAGGTATCACATCTTGACCGGGTGGGGATTACCTCTTGAGTCTACACACTGTCCATGTTTATGTTGCATGTGATTTGCAGGCTTCTCCCAGTGCTTAGGCCAGAGCCGGGTTGGACCATAGTGGTCACTCTTGATTTATGCTGGACAACTAGGTCAATTAAGTGGTTGGTGGGTTTAGTTGGTTTAGAGTATGACTCTAGAACCTTGGTTATTCTGTGGTGACAAGTGTGTGATGTCTGTACATCTATTTATTTATATGAGTTCTGTTCTTTGTTTTTGTTATATGTTAACATGATGTTCTGCTAAATGTTTTTAAAATAATCTGCATGTATCTTTGATTGTATGCTATGGATGGTCGATTGAGACTATCCACTCACTGGGCTGTGTAGCTCACCCTTCACTATTTTCAGGTGTAGAGCAGGGGCGCACTGCCTGAGTTAACGTTGATATGGATATTGTGATTTTCTCTACAACCATGCTGATTTAATGTATAAAACTTTTGTGTTTAACTAGGGCCGGTTATGGCTAAACTTTGTGAAATTGTGTTGCCGGATTGTGGCAGTTTTGAGAGTTTGATTTTGTGTCACCGCGGGCTTTGACCTGGTTTCGGTGTTTGATATCATTAATGTTAGTTATGAATTTATAGAATCGACATTGTGGCTTTGGTTCTAAATTCGAGTCGATTTATATTTTTGCGATCAGATTTTATATAAATGTGAACTTGCATATGTCTGGTGCAAGTATTGCCTGGTGACAGGTACCTTTATGTGATTTATGGATTTTACGGATTTTATGTGGCTTTGATATATCTGTTGCCTTGCATATGTCTAGTGCAAGGATTGCGTGGTGGCAGGTACATTTATGAAATTGTGTTTTGTGGAGATTCTATGTATGCATTCTCGAAAATTTTCAGATCGGTTTTTCCTGAACTTGGTTTTACTTAGCATGTGCATCGATCTTGTATGATAACATCCTGTTCTTCTATGACTTGTGTTGCTTGTTTGGGGTTAAGATAACGGGATGTGACAGAAAGGTAATCCCCTATAAGGCTTTGAAATTCCACCAATGTCGCCACCAATGGAAGAGAGACGCCACCAAGCACCCAAGAACGCCGGCCAAAGGAAAAGAAGAGGAAGAAAGGAATTTCGTCTAAGCCTTCAAGGTCGCCCAAGCCTCCAAGCCGCCGCCCTAAGGTTTCTTCCAAGCCAAAAAAAACGCCAACTTTCCTTCCCTAACCGCAATTACCCACTTAAAATTTCGGTTTTAAATTTTAAACCCGTTAACTAATTAATTCGAATTTTAGATCTAATTTAAGTGTAAACCCATTAACCCATAGTTAATTATTCATTTAAGCGAAAATCCAATAAGGATTAATTTAACATGAAATTTAAGGTATTCTTATAGGGGATTTAGGTAGTATTAAATCAGTGATTCTTGAGCATGAAATTCTTGTTAACAAGGTTTAAATTTTAAGTTAGATAATATGTTGTAGAACCGTGGGCTATATGTGTTGTATTTTAATCCTATGTTAAATATTTGAATGCCCTGATAAATGCTAACAATGCTAATAATTTTTATGGCCATGTATTCTGTTTGAGAAACTTGGGTGATAACTTAGCAAGGTTATACTGAACTGATCAGCATGAAACCTAAGGACTACACTACATTATGTGGTTATGTGATTTTCGAATATTATGTGTTGTGGTCTGTGTAACCATTATGGGATGGATGGGACTAAGGCTAAGTGTAACCGTGTACTCAAGGGGATAGTCTGTATGTGATAAGTTAAGGGTTTGAGATTTCAGCCCTGTGTATTGTGATATGTGAGGGGGGTTGATGTTCAGCCTGCCTGTTGTGATTATTGGGATGAAAATGACTATCCTAGAGTCTGGTCGACACTTAGGAGTCCACTTTTGTGAAATAAGATATAAGATGTGTCTAGTGGTTGTCCAGGTAAGGAACCCTTTGGGAGAACGAGTGATTGACGCAAAGTGCCATGTCTTGGTCGGGCAGGGGCCACCTCTTGATGTCATTACTCTTAGACGTTTAGATTTTTGTGTTATGGGGTGGTGTAGATCAAGGTATCACATCTTGACCGGGTGGGGATTACCTCTTGAGTCTACACACTGTCCATGTTTATGTTGCATGTGATTTGCAGGCTTCTCCCAGTGCTTAGGCCAGAGCCGGGTTGGACCATAGTGGTCACTCTTGATTTATGCTGGACAACTAGGTCAATTAAGTGGTTGGTGGGTTTAGTTGGTTTAGAGTATGACTCTAGAACTTTGGTTATTCTAGGGTGACATTTTGTGTGATGCCTGTGCATCTAATTGTTTATATGAGTTCTGTTCTTTGTTTTCTGTTCTTTGTTTTAGTTATATGTTGACATAATGTTCTGCTAAAGGTTTTTAAAATAATCTGCATGTATCTTTGAGTGTATGTTATGGATGGTCGATTGAGACTATCCACTCACTAGGCTGTGTAGCTCACCCCTCATTATTTTCAGGTGTAGAGCAGGGGCGCATTGCCTGAGTTAGATATTGTGATTTTCTCTACAACTATGCTGGTGCAATGTATAAGATTTATTTGTGTTTAGTTAACTGAGGCCGGTTATGGCTAAACTTTGTGAACCAGTGTTGCCGGTTGTGGCAGTTTGAGATTTTGGTTTTTGTGTCACCGAGGGCTTTGGCCTGTTTTCGGTGTTTGATGTCGTTGATGTTAGTTCCATGAGTTTATAAAATCGTTATCGTGGCTTTGCTTTGAATTTTGAGTTGATTCGTATTTTGCGATCAGATTTTATATAAATGTGAACTTGCATATGTCTAGTGCAAGCATTGCCTGGTGACAGGTACCTTTATGTGATTTATGGATTTTACGGATTTTATGTGGCTTTGATATAACTGTTGCCTTGCATATGTCTAGTGCAAGGATTGTGTGGTGGCAGGTACATTTATGAAATTATGTTTTGTGGAGATTCTATGTATGCATTCTCAAAAATTTTCAGATCGACTTTTCCTGAGCTTGGTTTTACTTAGCATGTGCATCGATCCTGTGTGATAACATCCTGTTCCTTTGTGATTTGTGTTGCTTGTTTGGGGTTAAGATAACGGGATGTGACAGAATGGTATCAGAGCAGTTGGCTAGCTAAAACTTAGTTCGGGGGAAAACATGTTTGTGTATTGCTAGACACCTGATAGGTTTATGTTTGTTTTCCTTACTATAGTATGTGTGTGTAGGAATTTAAGATGGTGCGATCCAGAGGAAATGCTAGCGGCGAGGGTGAGCATACCTCAGATCTCACAAGAACCATTGAGGCTCGGACAGGCATGGTACGGCAACAGGGTGCCATGATAGAGAGGCAAGCTCAGATGCTGCAGCAGCAACAGACTCAGCATCAAGAAGCGCAACAGCAGCTCTTGCAGAAATTGACTCAGGAGAGATCCCAGACTACTACTCGGGTGGTAGGGAATGACTCTCAGGAAGGCGCTCATAGGCGCTATGCCTCGCTTGTGAGTGAATTCCAGAAACTGGGTCCTAGTTCTTTTTATGGGGGCTCAGAATCAAGTAATGCAGAGAACTGGCAGTTATGCTTGGAAAAGATTTTTCAAGTCATGCGTTGCTCAGACGAGGACAAGCTGTGTCTGGCCACCTATATGATGAGTGGTGACGCAGATGAGTGGTGGAAGGGCGTGGTGAGGCTAGCTGTGGAAAGACAAGAAACAGTAAATTGGCCCTACTTCTTGTCTCAATTTAACGAGAAGTATTTCCCTGATAGCTTGGTAGAGGACCGAGAGGTGGAATTTATTCACCTGGAGCAGGGTGATCTGACTGTGGACCAGTATGAGTTGCAGTTCACTAAGTTGGGAAAGTATGCTCCTCACCTGATAAACACTGAAAAGAGGAGGGCTACCAAGTTTCTCAGAGGTCTCCGATGGGACATTCGAGAGCAGGTTGGTGCTCAGCACTTGGAGACATATAGTGAGACTGTTGGGCGAGCACGCACCATCGAGAGATACATATCTGAGAGGACCGTGACTGTGATTCCTGCAGCTGAGGCGGCAGCCCCTCAGTTTGGTGATGGCGGCAAGGGTAAGAAGTACCCTAAGCATAAGGACTACAAGAAGAGCAGGTATAAGCCTTACTCTCACAAGGCACCGCAGCAGTCCAGGGATGCAAAGAACAGTAACATAGAGGACCGGACTTGTCATCATTGTGGGCTCAAAGGACATCTGATGAGAGACTGTTATAAGAAGAATGGTGTATGCTTCAGGTGTAAGAAACCTGGGCACATGATCAAAGACTGCAAAGAGCCTGAGATGCAGCAGAGAGGCACAGATAAGCCTACAGTCCAGACCCGAGTTTATGCTGTGGCTGAGAAGGATACACGGGCTTCCCGATCCGTCGTGGAAGGTACTTTATTTGTATTCGATCAGTTAGCTCGCATCTTATTTGACCCTGGTGCAAATTTATCTTTTGTATCTGTTAGATTTGCTGCATGTTTACCTGTACTACCTAAGATGCTAGATTATGTTGTATCTGTAAGTACTCCCTTAGGAAAGTCATTATCTACAGACACTGTTTGTGCCGATTGTGTAGTGCATGTAGAGGGTTATGAGTTTCTTGTGGATCTATCCTTTTAGACATGCAAGATTATGATGTCATCCTAGGTATGGATTGGTTATCCTCACATCATGCCACTGTGGATTGCTTTGAGAAAGTAATCACCTTGAATCTACTAGATGGGAATCGGCTTTTTGTGAGAGGTCTAGTGTCAGACCAAGGACCACATGTGATATCTTTCATGCAGGCCAGAAAGTTACTTGCTAGTGGGTGTAAGGGTTATATTGCACATGTTAAGGTGCAGGATGATTCTACTCCTGATTTGACTCAGTTGGCGGTGGTGCAAGAGTTTCCTGATGTGTTCTCTGAGGAATTTTCAGGCTTGCCACCAATACGAGAGGTAGAGTTTGGCATTGAGTTGGTGCCAGGTACTGCACCTATCTCCAGAGCTCCTTACCGCATGGCTACATCGGAGTTGGCCGAGCTTAAGAAGCAACTGGAGGATTTGCTGGAGAAAGGTTACATCCGGCCTAGTGCTTCTCCTTGGGGAGCACCAGTGCTGTTCGTAAAGAAGAAGGATGGAACCCTGAGGATGTGTATAGACTACAGGCAACTAAACCAAGTGACTATCAAGAATAAGTATCCTCTCCCCAGAATTGATGATCTATTTGATCAATTACAGGGAGCTACAGTGTTCTCTAAGATAGATCTGAGATCAGGGTATTACCAGCTTAGGGTCAAGGATGAGGATATATTTAAGACTGCTTTCAGGACCAGGTATGGGCATTTTGAATTTCTAGTTATGCCTTTTGGACTGACGAATGCACCTGCTGTCTTCATGGATTTGATGAACAGGGTATTTCATGAATTGCTTGATTCTTGTGTGGTAGTCTTCATAGATGATATCTTGGTGTACTCTCGGAATACTTCGGATCATGTCAGTGACTTGCGCAGAGTGCTGGAGATTCTGAGGAAGAACCGATTATATGCCAAGGCCAGTAAGTGTGAGTTTTGGCTAGAAAAGATCAGCTTCCTTGGGCATGTGATTTCTGGTCAAGGGGTGTCTGTGGATCCAGTCAAAGTGCAAGCCATCCTTAATTGGGGAAGACCGACTAGTGCTACTGAGATCAGAAGTTTCCTGGGTCTAGCAGGTTACTACCGGAGGTTTGTTGAGGGATTCTCCAAGCTGGCGGGTCCTTTAACTAAATTGACCAGAAAGGAGGCCAAGTTTAAATGGGATGACAAGTGTGAAGAGAGCTTCCAGGAGCTGAAGAGAAGGTTGACTAGTACACCGATCCTCATTATTCCTAGTGATGGGGAAAGGTTTACTATCTATACGGATGCTTCAGGCAAGGGGTTGGGTTGTGTCTTGATGCAGAAGGGTTCTGTGGTAGCCTATGCTTCGAGACAACTGAAGGAGTACGAGTCGAACTACCCTACTCATGACTTAGAGTTGGCGGCCGTAGTCTTTGCTCTGAAGATATGGCGCCATTATTTGTTGGGTCAGGAGTTTGATCTGTTTACTGACCACCAGAGTCTCAAGTACATCTTCACTCAGAAGGAGTTGAACATGAGACAGAGAAGATGGATGGAGTTGATCAAAGACTATGACTTCGCTATTCAGTATCAGGCTGGAAAGGCCAATGTAGTGGCTGATGCCCTGAGCAGACATCCAGTTACTTCAGTAGCAGCACTACGGGTCAGTGAGTGGCAGTTACTGCAGGAGTTTAGAGATCTCAGGATCAGTGTTTCTCCTAGAGTTCAGTCGGGTTATGTGGCTTTCCTCAGAGTACAGTCTGCTTTGTTGCAGAAGATCACAGATCAGCAGTCTGTGGATCCGAAATTAGCACCGATCAGGGATAGTTTGGTTGCGGGTGAAGTTCAGGATTTTAGCTTGTCTGATGATGGTGTTCTTCGGTTCCGTGGAAGGGTGTGCGTCCCTGAGGAACCGAGCTTGAGGAAAGAAATACTGGAAGATAGCCATAATTCCAAATATTCTCTACACCCTGGTGTGACTAAGATGTATCAGGATCTCAAGAAGAGTTTTTGGTGGCCGGGTAGGAGGAAAGAGGTAATCGATTTTGTCTCTAGGTGTTTAACCTGTCAGACTGTAAAGGCTGAACACTAGAAGCCTGGTGGTTTGTTGCAGCCCCTTCCTATTCCTGAGTGGAAGTGGGAATGTATCAGTATGGACTTTGTGTGTGGTTTGCCCAGAACCAGATTGGGTCATGATGCTATTTGGGTGATTGTTGATAGACTCACTAAATCAGCCCACTTTCTCCCGATCAAGATGACGTATCCTTTAGAGAGACTAGCTAAGTTGTATATTGATGAGATAGTCAGACTGCATGGAGTGCCTGTTGATATTGTGTCTGATAGGGACTCTCGGTTTCTGTCCAGGTTTTGGAAGAGCTTACAGGAGGGTTTGGGTACTAAGTTGAGTTTTAGTACAGCATACCATACTCAGTCTGATGGCCAGACGGAGCGTACTATCCAGACTCTAGAAGACTTATTGAGAGCTTATGTGGTTGATTGGAGTTCTGAGTGGGACCGGGATCTATCTTTGATAGAGTTCACCTATAATAATAGCTTCCACTCCAGTATTCAGATGGCTCCTTATGAGGCTTTGTATGGGAGAAGGTGTAGGACTCCCTTGTGTTGGGAGGAAACCGGTGATAGATTAATTTTGAGATCTGATGCAGTTCAGGAGACTACTGATAAGGTCAGAGAGATACAGATTAAGCTGAAGATTTCTCGGGACAGACAGAAGAGTTATGCTGATGACTGTCGTCGTTCCCTGGAGTTTATGGTAGGGGATCATGTTTTCTTAAAGGTGTCGCCTACTAAGGGTGTTATGAGGTTTGGCAAAAAGGGCAAGCTGAGCCCTAGGTTTGTAGGCCCTTTTGATATTATTGAGAGAGTTGGTCCAGTGGCTTACAGGTTAGCTTTACCTCCTGCTTTGGAACATGTGCATAATGTGTTCCATGTTTCTGCTTTGAGGAAATATCATCCTGATCCATCTCATGTATTGGAGTTGGAACCTCTTCAGATTCAGAGTGATTTGACCTTTGAGGAAAGACCTCTCCGGATTGTGGATAGAAAGGATAAAGTTCTGAGGAACAAGTCTATACCTTTGGTAAAGGTTATCTGGGGAAATCAGTCGGTTGAGGAGGCGACCTGGGAGACTGAAGCGGATATGAGGAAGTTTTATGCTTATCTTTTTGATGATATGGATGCTGAGCTTTAGAGGACTAAAGCTTTATAAGGAGGGAGGGATGTAAGATCCAAGGATCCTAAGTCCTGGTAAGTACTATTTTTGATTTAAATAAAAGTATTGGCGGGGATATTTTCCCTATGTTGTGATTTTGATCCTAGTAATTAATTAATTAGTGATTATTGGTTGTTAATTTATAATTAATTAATTAGAGTTTATTGGTTGCTAATTAATTGGGACATTTTGGATGTTAAATTAATCCTTATTGGATTTTCGCTTAAATGAATAATTAACTATGGGTTAATGGGTTTACACTTAAATTAGATCTAAAATTCGAATTAATTAGTTAACGGGTTTAAAATTTAAAACCGAAATTTTAAGTGGGTAATTGCGGTTAGGGAAGGAAAGTTGGCATTTTTTTTTGGCTTGGAAGAAACCTTAGGGCGGCGGCTTGGAGGCTTGGGCGACCTTGAAGGCTTAGACGAAATTCCTTTCTTCCTCTTCTTTTCCTTTGGCCGGCGTTCTTGGGTGCTTGGTGGCGTCTCTCTTCCATTGGTGGCGACATTGGTGGAATTTCAAAGCCTTAGACGAGTTTTGGAGAGGATTTCACCTTGGTGTTCACGGTTCAAAATAAGAGGTGAGTGGGGTGTCTCATTCAAATTCTATCAATTTGGTTGTGTTAGTTAATACATTGGATTGATTGGAAATTTACCATGCTAGAAAACCGAAACTCAAGACTTCACCATGTTGAAAACCGAAATTTGCAAAGGTGTATTTATGTTGAAAACCGAAATTTGCAAAGGTGTATTTATGTTGAAAACCGAAATTTGCAAAGGTGTATTTATGTTGAAAACCGAAATTTGCAAAGGTGTATTTATGTTGAAAACCGAAAATTGCAAAGGTGTATTTATGTTGAAAACCGAAATTTGCAAAGGTGTATCTATGTTGAAAACCGAAATTTGCAAAGGTGTATCTATGTTGAAATACCGAAATTTTGCAACATGAAATTTAAGGTATTCTTATAGGGGATTTAGGTAGTATTAAATCAGTGATTCTTGAGCATGAAATTCTTGTTAACAAGGTTTAAATTTTAAGTTAGATAATATGTTGTAGAACCGTGGGCTATATGTGTTGTATTTTAATCCTATGTTAAATATTTGAATGCCCTGATAAATGCTAACAATGCTAATAATTTTTATGGCCATGTATTCTGTTTGAGAAACTTGGGTGATAACTTAGCAAGGTTATACTGAACTGATCAGCATGAAACCTAAGGACTACACTACATTATGTGGTTATGTGATTTTCGAATATTATGTGTTGTGGTCTGTGTAACCATTATGGGATGGATGGGACTAAGGCTAAGTGTAACCGTGTACTCAAGGGGATAGTCTGTATGTGATAAGTTAAGGGTTTGAGATTTCAGCCCTGTGTATTGTGATATGTGAGGGGGGTTGATGTTCAGCCTGCCTGTTGTGATTATTGGGATGAAAATGACTATCCTAGAGTCTGGTCGACACTTAGGAGTCCACTTTTGTGAAATAAGATATAAGATGTGTCTAGTGGTTGTCCAGGTAAGGAACCCTTTGGGAGAACGAGTGATTGACGCAAAGTGCCATGTCTTGGTCGGGCAGGGGCCACCTCTTGATGTCATTACTCTTAGACGTTTAGATTTTTGTGTTATGGGGTGGTGTAGATCAAGGTATCACATCTTGACCGGGTGGGGATTACCTCTTGAGTCTACACACTGTCCATGTTTATGTTGCATGTGATTTGCAGGCTTCTCCCAGTGCTTAGGCCAGAGCCGGGTTGGACCATAGTGGTCACTCTTGATTTATGCTGGACAACTAGGTCAATTAAGTGGTTGGTGGGTTTAGTTGGTTTAGAGTATGACTCTAGAACTTTGGTTATTCTAGGGTGACATTTTGTGTGATGCCTGTGCATCTAATTGTTTATATGAGTTCTGTTCTTTGTTTTCTGTTCTTTGTTTTAGTTATATGTTGACATAATGTTCTGCTAAAGGTTTTTAAAATAATTTGCATGTATCTTTGAGTGTATGTTATGGATGGTCGATTGAGACTATCCACTCACTGGGCTGTGTAGCTCACCCCTCATTATTTTCAGGTGTAGAGCAGGGGCGCATTGCCTGAGTTAGATATTGTGATTTTCTCTACAACTATGCTGGTGCAATGTATAAGATTTATTTGTGTTTAGTTAACAGAGGCCGGTTATGGCTAAACTTTGTGAACCAGTGTTGCCGGTTGTGGCAGTTTGAGATTTTGGTTTTTGTGTCACTGAGGGCTTTGGCCTGTTTTCGGTGTTTGATGTCGTTGATGTTAGTTCCATGAGTTTATAAAATCGTTATCGTGGCCCTGCTTTGAATTTTGAGTTGATTCGTATTTTGCGATCAGATTTTATATAAATGTGAACTTGCATATGTCTAGTGCAAGCATTGCCTGGTGACAGGTACCTTTATGTGATTTATGGATTTTACGGATTTTATGTGGCTTTGATATAACTGTTGCCTTGCATATGTCTAGTGCAAGGATTGCGTGGTGGCAGGTACATTTATGAAATTGTGTTTTGTGGAGATTCTATGTATGCATTCTCGAAAATTTTCAGATCGACTTTTCCTGAGCTTGGTTTTACTTAGCATGTGCATCGATCCTGTGTGATAACATCTTGTTCCTTTGTGATTTGTGTTACTTGTTTGGGGTTAAGATAACGGGATGTGACAGTATGATCCTCCATTGTTAATTGCAATCGGGTTTTTATAGTTGATCATATATCATGCAATTGATCCCAAGAAACCCTCATTTCCGCTGCAAAAATTATGAATGCGCCCTTTAGGGTTTTCGCTCCCCCTTGAAGGGGACCCTTCAGTTACGAGTCAGAAGACAAAAACGGGACTTGAAATAATTTAGTGAGGATTTTTGTGGTCTCGGCACCACGAATTTTTATCTTATTCTACCAATACAGGCATGCATTCCTATGGTGGAATAAAACAAAACAACAATAAAGGCATGATTAAGCAGAAACAGTAAATATGATGTGATCAAAGCCCAAAACAAGGGTAATAAGCCCTTAGACCTAGTCCTAGCCATCTAGCACTACCAAGGGCTTTGAGCCATGAACTCATGCCAACAAGTCCTTAGCTCATCCCTGAGTGCCCTAACGGCTCTGCTCCAAAGCCCCGAGGTGCGCCACCTAGGTCTTCAACTCCATGGGTCAACTCACAAAACCTAAAGGCAGCATCCAGGAAAACCCTTGATCCCCTTTAGGTTCAGCCAGCCCGAGTCTTCTCTTTAGCTAGCTCGCAAACCCTAGGCTCCTCCTAGGGTTCGGCTAACTCATATCTCCTTTTGGAAGATAGCTCACAAACCCTAGGCTCCTCCTAGGGTTTGGCCAAACATCCATGCGCCACCTCCTCTAGGTATCTCACCTCTTTGCTTGATACACCACATCCCTTGCAAGAGGTGCACCCCCTTTGCTCAGATGTACCATCAAGCATCCTTGGTGCTCGACCTTCCTCCATCAGCTCATGAACTCAAGAAGCATCCCAAGGACCTTCAAGTTCTTTAGCTAATGATGGAAGATCAGCCCCACTTCAGGCTCGAAGTGCCAATCCCCTTCCTCAACTGATGAACCTCAATATGCGCCACCTAGGAGACATAGGATGCACCATGGTTCGGTCAAGGAATAGGATCAGCACCCTTAGGTTGCTTTTCCTTCATCATCAGCCCTTGAACCCATGCATGCGCCACTAGGAAACCTAGAAGCCATGTGGACTCGGTTGAGGATGAAGGTCAGCCCTCTTGCTTGACTAGGTTGCACCATCACCTTATCCAACCATCATCCCTTAAGTAAACCATTTAGGTAACCCTAGAAGCCACTCAAGGTTAGGTCAAAGAAGGAGATGTGCCACTTTAGGAGGTGAGGTGCGTCAACCCTAACCCTAGCCGCCAACCCCCATTGGATGCATCTCCAGGTAACCCTGAAAACCACCCTAGGGTTCGACTAATTCATGGGTTGTGCTACCCTGAGAGATGCGCAAAGGAGAGAGAAGAAAACACCACGATATGTCATCAAAGCCTTCTATTCGATTTACAATGTGGAATTGAAATACAAAATTGAAAGTCAGCACGCAGGCCTCACATTGATACATCACATGCATGGCAATAGGGCTTGACTTTGATCACAACATAAATGCACAAATCAGTTACTCATGCAATGCAAAAACCAAATAGTAATCACTTTTAGTTTTTCATAAACCTTTTTGTAAATTTTTCAGTGACTCCTCATGACCTATTCTTTGTGTTTTATCCCTCTCAGGAGTCTACAAAGGGTAGCCGCCACTTGCAATCCTTACCCCATAGAGATTAGGGCAATCACCTAGTCCATGCCCCGCAAAATCTCCTATGGGTCTTGTGCCATGGGTCTATCCCATGAGCGCAAGGAGGGAAATTCCTTCCACATTAGGGTCTATCTCATATGTGAAGGAAATCAAAACAAGAAAGACATAAGAGGCGAAAAATTTAGAAATTAATTTTCAACAGAAAATTCATGGCATAAAAATTTTTGAAAATAATTTTCATGACATGGGGTAGGCGCAAGTAGAAAAGACACCTTCGGGCCTCGTAAGATCGCTCTGATACCACTGTTGGGAATCCCTGGACCTCAAAAAAAATTTAAACACAGTGGAAGCGGAGGTCCGAAACAGAATTCTAGAAACACCAGGATCCCTTATGAGAGAAACCGAAGGATGTGAAGAGTAATACCTTATCAAGCAATTCCAAGAGTTGCCGATGATGAAGACGCACAGGTGTCCGTCCTCTACAATCGTACACACACGGACTGTCTCGAGATCCCTCCATTCCATGCATGTGCTAGCTTTGGGAGAGGAGATCCACGCCTATTGATCTTCTCAACTTGCTCCAATGCCAAGGAGAAGAGGGAGCATTGACAACAAGGAGTGGGTAGCACTACCACTTGTCCCAACCCTTGATGCAAAATCTTTTAATTGTTGTCACCTCGAAAACCCTCACGCCAAGCAACAGAAGGGAGGCGACAATAAGAGACAAGAGAAGAGTCTGGTGCAAACATCTCCCAGGTGGGCCACTTTATTTATAATAGCAGAGCCAGATACACATTTGAGATTTTTTCCCATGTGGGATAATGTATAGGCGCCTATTCACAATTAACCAGATCAGCGTCATGGGTTTGAATCCCCGCGGACGCTATTAATTGTAAATTGCGCCCAAGCCTACTAATTAGCCAAGAGAAAAATTCTCTTGCCAATTAATAATTTAATTTTATTCATGTGACTAAAGTGCCAAGTCCAAACTTTCACCAAGACCCTTGTTTGACTCATTTTGACAACACAGGTCAACAGAGGTCAAACGTGGTCCACTAGAAGTCAACTAGTGGTCAAATATGAATAATCTAAAATGTCATCTCCTCTGTAAAAGTCTCAATGCATCAATTCCCAAGATGATCCGAATCACACAATGATTTGATCAGAGGCTAAATGACCAGTACGGAATCTCTGACGTCTTGGTGTGCGACCCTGTAGGTTCTTCAGACGTTAGCAGTGATGACTAAATCATCACAAGCAATGAATGGCACCTAGCAGTACATCATTGCTACCCTAGTCATCAGAATAAATGTCACCATCGACAACCTTTAAAACTGTGACAAAGTGCAAGTACAGCTTTGTCCTTTTGCCAACTGATGTCTAGATTGGGCAAGCGTTTCACACTTGTTAATCCCAATATTATGGCATGACTAAATCAGGTTCTCACCTAGGTATGGCCATACACTTTCAGTCATCCATAGAAGGGTGCCATGGACAATCAAGCTTCCCCGTAGGGAAGGGGCAAATCCTCTATTGGCACATTGAATCGGTCATATAGCTTATGACATACCCAATGACAACCGTTATGACTTCCCTTTTACGGCGAAGCATTAGATTGTATCAAAGTGCATCACTCACTATATAGTGATTCCAATGCCCTCAAGTATAGGACAAGCATAACTCTGTCACTGTGATATTCATCTCGTGACACCGAGATGAATCCTCACGGCGGGTCGATCCAGTATATCTCCCTTGATATTCCTATATACCTGTGTTAGCAACTCGTGCTCAACCAGCGCATATACCAGTCACAAGTGAATCATAGCTGTCCCATATCCACTATGATTCTCGACCAGGGATAAACACAGAGCCTAGATAAAATCTATCTCTTAGGGACATTGTATATGCAAATGTACATGTGCGCAGATGTACAAGTTCGCATAACAACGACAATGCCAGGATAACTCATCTATCAAATAGATGTGATGCACATATCACAATGGACCATCCTGAGGTCCTTGGGCATAAACACTAACAGATTCTCTACATTGAGTTAGGAGTTACCCATAAGTCAAAGCCAGATGAATCTATTCAACCTGTACAACTTGAGTGTTATGAGCCTCAGGTTATCCACAACCTATATAACTGGCTCAAATTCCATCTTTGACCAAGTGTGTCAAATGGCTGACCTTGGACTACATCCAAGTCAGGCTTCCTCCCACTAGCCCTTTTCAAGAGAAAGCTTTCCTAAGAAAATTAGCACTCTGAGCAGCAACCAAGTTGTTCTCATATGGGATCATGGAAGTAGTATTCCTAAAGGATACCCCATACACATATGCATCAGATATGGAACATCTATCATTGTTTAGGAAAAATTGTTCATTTTTGCACAACCTTTGACAAGGAGTTACATGACTTAACCTGTATCGAATCATGCCAAGCACGACTTGATTCCTCCGTTTAGACACTCACCCTTTAAAAAGGAGTTCTAGAAGGAGTGAGCTATGAGGAATCTCATACTTATCAGGATAATCATAAACTATGGCTGAAGTGCTTTCCAACAAGTCAGAAAGCTCTTTATGGTTCTATTAAGCTAGTTTCCTTTATTCATATATCTCAGAATGTCTATAAAGGACTAGTACCCTATCTTTGGCTTACTTATTAGACCTGTCCACACACACTAAAGTGTATGAGGTCCAACAAGCCTCCTGATCTTCCAATTCTAAAAAGTGAAGAGCATCGCTGTTGTTGTCCTTAGCAAACAAGGCTTGTGCGAGTGTAGCTCTCGAAAGAGGTAGATCCGACTCATTCTCCTGAAAAGAGATTAAATCCACAAATCCATTCGCATGGAGAAAGTGAATGAGGTTCTTGTTTTACAAGGCCCAAACAACAGTGCCAAAGATAAGTACAGAACCACTTAATTTAATCCATATATTATGTTACTCATAGAACTTCACATACAGATAGAATATGAAGATACTGAAGTTCTAACAAAGTCTTGACCCCAGAGAGAGTGAGGTCTCCTACAATTACGGTAGCAATTGATGCTCCAACTAGTAGGTCAGTCTCTCTTTCCATCATTGCCCTATTTCTGTTGAGCATTAAGACACTTTTGCAAGTATTAGTCTCATCATGCGGTACAACATACTCGTGTGTCAAAACTAGACAACTAGACTTTGGTAACATAATTACATAAGCTAGAAGACGAAGGGCTACTTCTCTTCTCATTGTTTTGAGGTCACTAGCAATTAATCTCAAGCACCTTATCTCCTGCACCCCTTTTCATCATTAATGCATTCTACAAGCCCTAAGACTTTCCTTTGCATTGTAGGACTACTTTAGAGGTTACAACTTTCTATTCTAGCTTGTCCCTTAAAGAGCTATTTTAGAATATTGATGCGTTGCATTTATATAGTGTTTTTGCCTATGTTTTAGATCATATTTTGGGCTTATTTGCATGATTTTGTGTTACTTTTAGTGTTTTTATCTTACTTTGCACAGAATCTTCACTTTTCTTAGTTTTTGTGAAAATATAGGTAAAATGGCCTAAAAATGATGGATTTTGAGGGTTTTGAAACCAAAGCACGATTCCCGAGGAAATCACAAGCTTACACGTCGAATTTGGAGTCAAAATAGTGAAGAATGCGAGAATTACGGCCTTGACCGTAATTCTGGGTCAGCCGCGAAACACGGCTAAGTTAAAAAGCTCACAGAAACTTTCACGGGTGAGGTCGTGAATCCATCACGGGCCATAAAAGTTTCTGTGACTTAAGTGCTGTACACACAGAGATAATCACGGTCGTGGCTGTGAACGTGTTACGGACCGTAAAAACGTCCGCCTTTCGTGTTTCTCACTCGGTTCGACTCCAAATTAAACCAGAATTGAACCAAACTCTCCAGAAAACTTCCTATATGGGTTCTATATTGATTAGACTATAAAAGGAAGGGTTTTGGGAGCTTCTAGGCACGAAAACAAGGGGCTATAGCGGCGGCGGCGGAAATCAATTCTAGGGCAGAAAACGAACAGGAAAGCCGCGCAAAGGAAGAATTTGAGGGTTGATCTTCGTCTCCAGATTGAAGGGAAGCCTTTATAGTATCTTGTCTAGCGATTTCTTGTATTTTTATTGAGTTTCCATGCGATTTTCATCAATGAACATGCTGTTTGTTATGAACATGAACGTGTAAACCATTATTTCGGGATTTTGGGGAATAGCCCGTTGACGATTTATGGATTAAATGCATTGTTCTAAATCTTTTACATGAAATTCGTAGATTTGATTTGATTAGAATTGTATTTATTACGTGAATTACCCTGATCAAGTAATTCTACGTCTTAGATGTTGCGAGAAGGATCGGGAGGTGAATCGCAACGTCGGATCTATTCTTTTCAAACCTGTGAATCCGATCACGGGAGTAGTTCGGATTCACTTGAAGGATTACCATGGTTTTTCAGAGAACTTAATGGGTCTATTTATGTTAATTGCCATGGGAATAGGGGATTAATGTAAATAGACACCGGATTACACTCTGGGAGGAGGTAGTCTGTACCTTAGGAAAAATCCCTTTCAAAACTATAATTTTCTGATTAAAGATTTATTTTTACTAAATTTATAGTCATCAGCGTGGTGAAACCCTGAGTCCTGATTTTATCCGAATTGATTTTTAGCCAAAACCCTAAAACCACCTTTCTGTTTTCCTGCATTAGAAGCTTTCAAAACAAAAACCACATATTGAATCGTCTAGATATAGATCAAACGTGTAATCGGTACTTGACCGCCAGATCCTCGTTGGGAATGATAATCTTTTTATTACTTCGATAAATCCGTGCACTTGCGGATAGCTATCAGATATCTAAAATATGATCAGCTCAATATGTTGCTTTTGCAACACAGGCGACATGCTAGCTTTAGACAAGCTACCCCATAAGCATCCTCTTCAGCCAATAAGGCTGTAGATGAGATGGGTTTAGGAAAAGGCTGCCCAAGGAGACACAGCTTTTCCTCGAGCTTGAGGTCAATCCTCAAGTACGGTACCTGTCCTCGAAGTTGATTCCAACCAACTTCTCCTTCCTCAAGAAGGAATGGAATGATAGTCTGCTATAATTATTACTTGTAGAAGCCATCTACAACAAAGATAATAGCTGATCAATATCACAATTCAATTATTTATTCTGGCCTTTTATAAATGATTGTTTCTCATTATTTTATTCGAATCGATAATCCTCAAAAATCGAACGAGAAGTCGCCCGACTTCCTTAGCGAGATGGGATCCTCGTTTCGTACACGGCCTTCCGTCCCATGGAGGTGTGATGTACTGCACAAGGTGACACATGCTTCCTTAGGTAAGCCCCTGGCCAATTGCAACTCAGCAATTTCCCTTCTTAAGACAGTTCAAGTACTTTGTGTCCAACGGAGGCTGGATAAAGCACAAAGCCTTAACTTCTTAACGGTGCCTCTAGAAATTTCATCATGTGAACCACCACATATGAAAAGCCTAGTCAAGTCCGATCTGACCGTTATACCTAGGGCCAACGATTTCCTTGCGGAAGGCGCGTCTAGAGTTTTAACCAGACTGGGGAAATCATTGTCACCACACGCCTCCTGAAGATAAATGGGTGAGTTCCACGGGGGAGGGAAACAATGCACAACACCATCGATCGACAGGTTGACGAGGGTTACGCGTCAAAAGGCAAAAATGAGATTTGAAATAATTTAGAGAGGATTTTTGTGGTCTCAACACCACAAGCTTTTATCTTATTTCTACCAATAGAGGAATGCAATCATATGGTGGAATAAAACCAAAAGCTGTAAAGGCATGCTGGAACAGAAACAGTAAATATGATGTGATCAAAGCCCAAAACATGGGAAACAAGCCCCTAGACCTAGTCCTAGGCACCTAGCACTACCAAGGGCTCTGAGCCATAGGCTCATGCCAACAAGTCCTTAGCTCATCCCTGAGTGCCCTAAGGGCTCTACTCCAAGGCCCCAAGGTGCGCCACCTAGGTCTTCAGCTACAGGAGCCAGCTCGCGAACCCTAATGGCACCTTCCAGGATACCCTAGATCCCCTTTAGGTTTGGCCAACCCGAGTCTTCTCCTGAAGCCAGCTCGCAAACCCTAGGCTACTCCTATGATTCGGCAAACTCAAATCTCCACCAGGAAGTTAGCTCACAAATCCTAAGCTCCCCCTAGGATTTGGGCAAACATCCATGTGCCATCTCTATACTAGGTATCTCACCTCAATGCTTGATACGAATCATCCCTTGTAAGGTGCGCCACCTAGAGGTGCGTCCCTTTTGCTTGGATGTGCCATCAAGCATCCTTGGCGCTCGACCTTCCTCCTTCAGCCCATGAACTTAAGAAGAGTCCAAAGGACCTTCAAGTTCTTAGCTAATGTTGGAAGATCAGCCCCACTTCAAGCTTGGAGCACCAATCCTCTTTCTCAACTCTTGAACCTCAATATGCGCCACCTAGGAAAACCTAGGATGCACCATGGTTCGGTTAAGGAATAGGATCAGCCCCCTTAGGTTGCTTTTCCTTCATCATCAACTCTTGAACCCATGCATGCGCCACTAGGAAACCTAGAAGCCATGTGGATTCGGTTGAGGATGATGGTTAGCCCCCTCGGTTGAGTAGGTTGCACCATCTCCTTATCCAACCATTATTCCATAAGTAAACCATCTAGGTAACCCTAGAAGCCACTCAAGATTAGGTCAAAGAAGGGGATGCGCCACCTTAGGAGGTGAGGTGCACCAACCCTAACCCTAGCTGCCAACCCCATCGGATGCGCCTCCAGGTAACCCTGAAAACCACCCTATGGTTTCACTAGGTCATGGGTTGCGCCACCCTAAGAGATGCACAAAGGAGAGCGAAGAAAACGCCACGATATGTCATCAAAGCCTTCGATTTGATTTACAATGTAGAATTGAAATACAAAATTGAAAGACGGCACGCAGGCCTCACATTGATATATCACAGGCATGGCAATAGGGATTGACTTTGATCACAACATAAATGCACAAATCAATTACTCATGCAATTCTACATGCTATGCAAAAACCAAACAGTAATCACTTTTAGTTTTTCATAAACCTTTTTCTAAATTTTTCAGCGACTCCTCATGACCTATTCTTTGTGTTTTGTCCTTCTCAGGAGTCTACAAAGGGTGGCCGCCCCTTGCAATCCTTACCCCATAGAGATTAGGGCAATCACCCAGTCCATGCCCCGCATAATCTCCTATGGGTCTTGCGCCATGGGTCTATCCCATAAGCGCATGGAGGGAAATTCCTTCCACATTAGGGTCTATCCCATATGTGAAGGAAATCAAAACAAGATAGACATAGGAGGCCAAAAATTCAGAAATTAATTTTCAACAGAAAATTCATGGCATAAAAATTTTTGAAAACAATTTTCATGACATGGGGCTGCACATGTAGAAAGGACACCTACGGGCCTCATAAGATCGCTTTGATACCACTGTTGGGAATCCCCATACCTTAGAAAAACTTTAAACAGAGCATAAGCGGAGGTCCGAAATAGAATTCCAGAAACACCAGGATCCCTTACGAGAGAAAACCAAAGGATGTGAAGAGTAATACCTTATCAAGCAACTTTAGAAGCAGTCGATGACGAAGATGCACAGGTGTCCATCTTCTACAATCGTGCACACACCGACTGTCTCGAGATTCCTCCGCTCCATGCACGTGCTAGCTTCGGGAGAGGGGATCCATGCCTCTTGATCTTCTCAACTTGCGCCAATGCCAAGGAGTAGAGGGAACGTTGGCGACAAGGAGTGGGTAGCACTACCACTTGTTCCAACCCTTGATGCAAAATCCTTTTATTGTTGTCACCTCAAAAACCCTCATGCCAAGCAGAAGGGAGGCGACAATAAGAGACAAGAGAAGAGTCTAGTGCAAAAATCTCCCAGGCAGGCCTCTCTATTTATAATAGCAGAGCCAGATACACTTTGGAGATTTTTCCCATGTGGGATAAGGTATATAGGTGCCTATTCACAATTAACCAGATCAACGTCACGGGTTCGAATCCCCGCAGACGCTATTAATCGTAAATTGCGGCCAAACCTATTAATTAGCCAAGAGAAAAATTCTCTTGCCAATTAACAATTTTATTTTATTTATGTGACTAAAGTGCCAAGTCCAAACTTGCACCAAGACCCTTGTTTGACTCATTTTGACAATACAGGTCAACAGAGGTCAAACGTGGTCCATTAGAGTCAACTAGTGGTCAAATATGAACTAAAATAAAATATCATCTGCTCTGTAAAAGTCTCAATGCATCAGTTCTCCAAAATGATCTAAATCACACAATGATTCGATCAGAGGCTAAACGATCAGTACGGAATCTTTGACGTTTAGGTGTGCAACCCTGTAGGTTTTTCAGACATTGGTAGTGATGACTAAATCATCACAAGCAATGAGTGGCACCTAGCAGTACATCATTGCTACCCAAGTCATCAGAATGGTGTCATCATCGACATCCCCTAAAACTGTGACAAAGTACAAGTACAACTTTATCCTTTTGCCAACTAATGTCTAGATTGGGCAAGTGTGTCACACTTGTTAATCCCAATATTATGGCATGACTAAATCAAGTTCTCACTTGGGTATGGCCATACACTTCCAGTCATTCATAGAAGGGCGCCATGGGCAATCAAGCTTCCCCGAAGGAAAGGGGCAAATCCTCTATTGACACATTAAATCCCTCATGTAGTTTATGACACACCCAATGACAACCGTTATGACTTCCCTTTTACGGCGAAGCGTTAGGTTGTATGAAAGTGCGTTACTTACTATATAGTGATACCAATGCCCTCAAGTTTAGGACAAGCGTAACTCTGTCACTGTGATATTCATCTCGTGACACCGAGATGAATTCTCATGGCGGGTCGATCCAGTATATCTCCCTTGATATACCCATATGCCTGCGTTAGCAACCCGTGCTCAACCACCGCATATACCAGTCTTAAGTGAATCATAGTTGTCCCATATCCACTATGATTCTCGACCAGGGATAAACACAGAGACTAGATAAAATCTATCTCTTATGGACATTGTATATGCAAATGTACATATGCGCAGATGTACAAACCTGCATAACAACGACAATGTCAGGATAACTCATCTATCAACCAGATGTGATATACATATCCCAATGGACCGTCCTGATGTCCTAGGGCATAAACACTAACAGTCTCGCACACACGGATGCCTCGAGCTCGCTTCTTCCTCGCCCGGTGTTAGCCTCGAGAAGAAGATCCAAGCCTTTGTTCTCCTTCTTCAAGCCTTGTGCCACCTCCATGGTATATGCCCCAATGAAGAAGAAGGTAGAAGGAGATGAAGACAAGTCACCAAGACACCAATGCTCCTTGCGCCAAGAGGAAAGGAGGAAGTGGTGTTCTCGGTTTTGGATGGAAGAAGATGCGCCAAGGAGAAGACTCTTGCTCTCGCCCTTAGCCCTTTTGTTCACACCAATTTTTTTTTTTTTTACTTTGAGGCTCACGCATGCATCTAATATATAGATGCAAGAGGCGGCCAAGGAAAGGGGTGGGGCGCAACTCATCATGAAGGGGGCGGCTAGGGTATGAGAGGGGTAGCAATTAGGGTTTTAGGGTTTAGGAAAGACTCCATGCCTATTCCATAAACATCCACTAATTGCCTAGGACTTACCGTGTAAATCTATCATGCCTTAGATTCCTCTAGCCTTGCCATAGAGGCAAGGTTTCTATCTAATCATGAAAGGCAAGGCGCCAAAGACTTCCAAATGAAGCCATAGGCACCAACATGACCCCATTATACCCTTAGGCGCCAATGGGTTCATTTTCTCCCCATTATACCCTTGAGCCCTTTTCTCTCTTCATGATAACTTATTATTGGGCCACACTGGGTAATGAGCAAGCCCAAACTTCATTACATGGGTTGATTAAGCTATTGGATCCAATCCATTGCAACCCTAATCCAAATTTGACTAACCATGGTCAAATACGGGTCAACTTGCCAAAAATGAAGTTTGGCACCAGTAACACTCTTCCATCTCATTAGGCCCATTGGCGCTGATAAAATCTCCCAAATAGATCCGAGCTTTCCAATAACTCAATGATAAGGCTTCCCGATCAATACGAGAACTCGAGTATCAAGGTGTGCGACCTTGTAGTTTCCTCTGACGTTGGTAGTGCTGACCTATGGTCACCACAAGCAGTGAGTGGCACCTAGCAGTGCATCGTTGCTACCCAAGTCATCAGAATGGATATCGACATCGGCATCCCCATCATCGCAACTAGGTACAAATGCATTATTGTCTCTTTTCTGAACTTATATCCGATTGGATAAGTGTGTCATCACTTGTTTTCATCCAATCACATGGTTATGATTAAATCAGGTTCTCACCTGGGTATGGCCATACACTTTCAGTCATAGAACCATAGAGGAACTCGATGGATATCAAGCTTCCCTCAGGAAGGGGCAAATCCTCTGTCTGTCCATTGACCTTCTCATATGGGTCGTGACATGCTCAATGACAACCGTTATTACCTCCCAACTACGGCAAGGTATTAGGTTGTATCAAAGTATGTCCCTAACCATATAGAATGATTAATGACCTCAAGTCAAGGAATCAATGCATCTCCTGTCACTTGTGAGGATAACTTATGACACCAAGTCATAGTCTCACAGCGGGTCGGTCGAACATATCCACCACTGATATACTCATATGTCTACGTTAGCACCTCGTGCCTAACCAGCCCATATACCAGTCTCACAAGTACCAGAGCTATCCCATATCCACTCAGGAACATCAACTGGGGACAACCATTTGAGCACAGATCCAATCTGTCTCCAGGGACATTATCATGTAAGTACATAATCACAGATGTAGACAAACATTGATAATAACAATGCCATAATGATATAAATATCAGAGTCAAGTAGTACAAATATGGACCCATACTAGGCCTCAGGGCATATACACCAACAGTCCCAACGCCCATCTCAACCACTAGACTGTTACATGGAAGTGATCAGCTCGTTATTGATACATTCCAAGGTATTTCAGCCCAAGGGCCTTGCAACCCAACCTCCTGAAGGCCCGGTCCTAGATGGGTATCACAACCACCTCAACAATGCAACCCAAGAGCATGCTACAACAATGGTGATACAGCCCTCCACTTCCAAATTCTGTTGCTTCATTGTGGTGTGCTCTGAACGTGTCTAACTGTCATTCCAGCTGCTTCCGTGCGAAGGATGAAAGGACATGCGACTAGCTTCATGAATAGTTGGTAGGAGTTTGTTTTATCTTGTCTTGTAGTTGCAAATTGACCACTTTTGGCCAGTAGGAGTTGGTATTAGTTAGGATTCTTTTCCTTTACTATTTTGTCTTGTTCCCTCCCCTCTCATTCTATAAAAGAGGAGGCGGGGTTAGTTTATCCCTTAGTTCTCTCATAGTGGTAGAGTTCTCCTTGTGAATGATATGATCCGCAAGTGCACGGATTTATCGAAGCAATAAAATAAGATATCATTCCCAACAAGGATCAGGCAGTCAAATACTGACTACACGATTGATCTATATCTAGACGAATCAGATTTGTGGTTTGTGTTTTGGAAACTTCTAAGTACAAATAAAAAGAAACAGATATATAGCGTTTTGGGTAAAAATCAATTCGGATAAAATCAAGATTTGGGGTTTCACCACACTGATGATTATGAATTTAATAAAAATAAATCCTTGAATAGAAAATTATAGTTTTGAAAGGGATTTTTCCTAAGGTACAGATTACCTCCTCCCGAAGCGTAATCTGGTATCTATTTACATTAATTCCCTACTCTCGTGACAATTAACTTAAATAGACCCATTAAGTTCTATGAAAAACCTTTAAATCCTTCAAACGAATCCAAACTACTCCCGTGATTGGATTCGTAGGTTTTGAAAAGAATAGATCCGACGTTGCAATTCACCTCCCGGTCCTTCTCGCAATGTCTAAGACGTAAACATACTTGATCAAAGTAAATTACAGAATAAACACAATTCTATAAAAATCATGACAAAGATTTAAAACAAAAGATTTAATCCATAAACAACATGTTCATCAATGAAAATCGCATGAAAACCTCAGAAGAATACAAGAAATCGCTAAACAAGAAATTAGAAAAGCTTCCCCTCAATCTGGAGATGAAGATGAAGCATCCAATTCTTCCTTTGCGCAACTTTCCTGATCAAATTCCACCCAAAAGTTGATTTTCACCACTGCCGCTGCCTCTGTTCGTTTTCGTCCATATAAGCCCCTGAATCCCTTCCAAATTACTTCCTTTTATAGTCTAATCAATATAGAAACCATCTAGGAAGGTTTCTGGAGGGTTTGGTTCAATTCTGGTTCAATTTAAAGTCGAATCGAGTGAGAAACCTAAGGGGGTGAAAACTTTCACTACCCGTAATGTGTTTACGGCTGCGGCCGTAATTCTCTCTGTCTACAGCTCCTTGTACACATAAAGTTTCACGGACCGTGAAGGATTCACGGCCTCACCCATGAAAGTTTATGTGTATTTCTATACTTAGCCGTTTTTCACCTCCTCGAACGCCAAAATTACGGCCGGCTCAATAATTACGGGACAAGGCTGTGAAAGTTGCGTTCTTCACTATTTTGACTCCAAATTTGATGTGCGAGCTCGTAATGTCGTCGGGAATCATGCTATGGCTTCAAAACTCGCAAAATCCATCATTTTTGTGTCATTTTACCTACATTTTCATAAAAACCAAGAAAAGTGAAGATTCTATGCCAAGTGAAGTAAAAACACTAAAAATTGCATAAAATCATTCAATTAAGCGCAAAATATCATGTAAAATATAGGCAAAAATGTGATGTAAATGCAACTCATCAGAATACCCTAGACATGAAACTTTGCTTGTCCTCAAGCAATACTTTGATATGTATATAGAATGTAAAGATAAGAAACACTTCTTTGTTCACCCTTTAATAATGTCCTTAGTCCACAATTCAAGAAATCAATTTTCAGAGCTCAGGTAATTTAAGAAAAATCATTAAAGAGATAAATTGTCAAGAGTTTATAATCTAAGAAAGATAAAACTCAAAATTCATGTCATAATATTCATCCTTCATGTATTAAGCATCAAATACTCTAGACTTAATAAATCGTCCTTACTCAATAGACAGAAATTTACTTCAAGTCATTTGGTAATTTTAAAGATAAGAGATTTTTATAGCATTTTGGTCTTTAAACTGTCATGTGCTCTTTTTGTTAGCAGCATAACATTATTTAAAGTATACCTCAAAGTAGTATAATTTAACTTAGGAGTTATCCACTTAACCTATAGCTTTCTCCCTTTTTTTTTATTTCAGACTTCAACTCATGTCTTCGGTACCACTGCCAAATTTAGTAGTGCCAAGTAGAGGAATCTTTTATCTCTCTCTCTCTCTCTCCCTTTTTTTTAGAGAAAGCCGATTAGTGGCCTAGTATTTAAATCGTTATCGATACTTGATCGCAATAGACTTAAAGTATACCACATCATGGTATAATATAACTCATGACCTCAGATCACTCTACTAGAGGAGTTGGAGCAAATCTCAATTTAAAAATATATCACCAAATTTCTTATCCATAAAAATTTTGGAAGATCGAGACTCAGGGTTTCACCACACTAACAATTATGAATCATATAAAAATAACTCTTTGAATAGAAAATCATGATCATGAAAGGGACTTTTTTCTAATATACGGATTACCTTCTCCCGAAGCATAACCTGGAGTCTAACTACGTTAACTCCCTACCCTCGTGACAGTTCTGTGAAAAGCCTAATAATCCTACAAATGATTCCAAACTATTCTCGTGATTGGATTCGCAGGTATGATTAAAATAGATCTGACGTTGCGATTCACCTCCCGATACTTCTCGCAATGTCTAAAGCGCAATTGTACATAGCTAGTGTAAACTATGGATGAAGCACAATTTCAATCAAATCATGATAAAATATTCGTACCAAAGGAATAAAAGAATGCAGTTTAACTCATAATTGTCAGTGGGCTATGCCCTTAATCCCGAAATAAAAGTTACTCGCTCATGTTCTGAAGAAACAACATGTTTATACGATGAGCAAGCATAAAATCTTCTTGAAATCACAAGAACTTCACTAAGAAAATAGTTAAATTAGCTTCCCCTCGATGTGAATATGAAGAAGAGCCAATCAAACTTCTCTTTTTTGTGAAATCTCACCGTAATCTGTTTGGGAATTGGAATTTTGCCTCAGTCGCCGCCATCAATCATCTTCGTTCGAAAAGTACTCTCCAAACCCTCCAAAAATCCAATCTTTTATACTTTGACCAATTCAGAACCCTTCAAGGAATGTTTCTAGAGAGTTTGGATCAAATCTGATTTGATTTAGAGTCGAATCATGTGAAAAACTTGAAGGGGCGGACATTTTCACGGTCCGTAATGCGTTTACGGCCGAGGCCGTAAATGTTACTATGCTTACAGCCCTTTGTACACAAAAAGTTTCATAAACCATGATGGATTCACGGCCTCACCCGTGAAAGTTTCTGTGGACTTCCATACTTAGCCGCATTTCGCTCGTTCGAACGCCAAAATTACGGCTGACCCAATAATTATGGCAAAGGCCGTGAAAATCGCGATCTTCGCCGTTTTCGCTCCAAATTTGACATGTAAGCTCGTGATCTCACCGGGAATCATGCTATGGCCTTAAAACTCATGAAATACATCATTGTTTTGCGCCCTTTTACCTTCATTTTCAATAAAACTAAGAAAAGTGAAGATTCTGTGCCAAGTGAAGTAAAAATACCAAAATTAGCATAAAACCTTGCAATTAAGCCTAAAATATAGTATAAAATACAACTAAAAATGTGGTGAAAATACAAGCATCACTACTTGACATTGAACTTAATATATCATTAAGGCATTGTCGTTATTATGCTATGTTTACATCTGCGATTATGTACATGGATGATAATGTCCCTGGAGATAGATTGTATCTGTGAAAGAAACCCTTATTAAGGGGGTGAAACCCTAAACATGCGCATCTAGCATGCATGACGGAAAGAGGGTTTCTAAAAGATCGTATATGACAACCATATGATCAACTTGAAGCTATGAGTTTAGATCTATACCATAGCCATAGATTGGAGGTCGGCTTGGAAGAAGAGAGCAACTTTGATCTCCTCCAAAAGTTCACACACAAAGGCGATGAAGACTCCCAACTTGCGCACCTCTTGTGCTAGCAAAAGTGCCAAGATGTCAATGATCGAGTGTAGGGAAGAGATGAAGACTTCCTTTTGCTTGGCCGGTTCCTCCTCTTCTCGTCAACACCCTCACTTGCCCGAGAGCAAAAATCGTTTCACCAAGCAACAAGAGAGAGGTGTAACCGAAAAACATTAGGGAGACTTCAAGCCATGAACGCATATGCGTTTTCATTTTGGAACTTTCCAAAAATGGCAACCATTAAGAGTATGCGTTCATGCGTTCATGTCTCCATGAACCAAACGCAACTCCTTCTCCCTCTTGAACCATGCGCTCAACCCATGAGCCGGTTCAATACCCTTGGTTCAATAGCGAAACCAAATCAGCTCAAGCATTAAGTCTAGATCAAATTAGACCCCAAAGTCCAAGATCTGACCATTCATCATCTGACGCTTCTGATCGCATCGATCTAGCATCATCTCTCTCGATCGAAGCTTACCGATCTAAAGCCCTAATCAAACAAACATGATCAGACCAGATCTCACTTACAATCAGAGATTAAATCCCTTTAAACTGAACCGAAACAATTCAGTCCACACGATCTGACTTAAGCAAGCCATATCACCAAATTGTGCGACCCTAAGGGTTTCCTTTAAATGTCGGTAACGATAACTTTCGTTATCACGATCAGTGAGGGGTATCTAGCAACACATCACTGTCTCCCGATATAAAGGAAAGAGTCTTCCAAGACTACACCCAAACCATGGCACAAGTGTGAATCAAACTCACGAGGCATGCATGTTTCCTTTGCCACTGGATGTTCTTATTGGACAAGCATGTCAAGCTTGTAACTCCAATACGATGAGCATGATTAGATCAGATGAACACTGTCATCTGGGTATGGCCATACACTATCTCAATCATCTCATATAGGGGGGGCCCTTTAGAACATCACACTCCTTGAACAAGGAGACGGCAATCCTATATCTATCACTAGTGTCCTAACCTGACTCATGATCATTATCCAAGATAGTCTATAATCATTATCTTTCAAATGATATTGAACTACCTCAAAACAATGACAATCATCATTTAGAAACACAAGTGATCTCAAGTCAAAGGACATGTGCCACTTGCTGCTTACAAGGATCATTCACATTGTGACAAGCAATGGAATATCCCAGTAGGGTCTGTCCAGTACATCCAATGTACCCATGAGTCTACATCTTATTCCATGCTCGAAGCATCCTATAAGATTAGCACACATATTAGTCTCAATCATATCAAGACTGTCTCATGTTCACCAAGATATCTCGACTAAGGACATATAGCCTGTCAGCCTAGCTGAACAGCTTTGAGACATTATTCAGAAGTACACTTATTACAGCAGACAAGGTAACAACCTGAATAATAACCATGCCTTTATAAACACAAGAGTTTATTACATGATACTTATTACAATCCCAAAGGCCTCAAACATTAGCCTTAAGGGCATACCCCAACAATCTGTGCTCAAACGGTGCTAACACAGGCATATGGCTATATCAGTGGTGGATATACTAGACTGACCCACTGTGAGGCTCTAACTTGGTGTCATGAGTTAAGCTCACAAGTGACAGGAGATGCATTAATCCCTTAACTTAAGGTTATTGACTCTTCTATATGGTTAGGGATATGCTTTGATACAACCTAACACCTCGCCGTAGTTGGGAAGTCATAACGATTGTCATTGGGTATGCCCCTTCCTAAGGGAAGCTTGATAGGATTTGCCCCTTCCTAAGGGAAGCTTGATATCCACGGCCCCCCCTATGGTTGCATGACTGAAAGTGTATGGCCATACCCAGGTGAAAGCCTGATTTAGTCATGACCATGAGATTGGGTGAAAACAAAGTGGTGACACACTTTGTTCAATCGGATGTTAGTTTGGCAAAGCGACTGTAATGCATCGGTATCTTGTTGCGATGATGGTGATGTCGATGTTGATATCCATTTCGAAGACTTGGGTAGTAGCAATGCACTGCTAGGTGCCACTCACTACATGTGATGACCTGAGTTCATCACTGCCAACGTCAGAGGAACCAATAGGGTTGCACAACTTGATACTCGGGTTCTCATATTGATCGGGTAGCCTTATGATCGAGTTATTGGATAACTCGGATCTCTTTAGGAGAATTCATCAGCGCCGTCGTGCCTGATGAGATGAAAGAGATTTATTGGAGCTAAACCTCATTTTGGGCCAAATGGGCCAAGTAGGCCAAATGAAGTCTAGCATGGACCAATGGGCATTGAAGGCCAATAGGGTAGGTGGCCCATTGGGGTGTGAGGCCCAGTTGGTCAAGAGGCCCAATGGGCCATCAGGCTTAATGGGCCATGACAATAAGTCGCCTGGCCCAATAGTCATCATGGGGAATTTAATTATGCATTTAATTCGATAATTAATTTTGAATTTAATTCTGAATTTGAAGAGTCACGTCATTAATGGCTATTATAAGACTCTAATTCAAAGTTTTAATGAGTCATTATGAGATTTTAATTCAGAGTTTAATTCTACAATTAATTCTGAATTTAATTCTAAAATTAATGATGAATTAATTTAGAGATTAATTCTGAATTTATTATAGAATTCCAAGGGTCACCATGATTTTTATAAAAGAAGGGGTAGAGAGGAGTTGGCGCCAACTTGTTATCTTTGGAAGATTTTCTCCCAAGCGCCTTCTCTATTCTTCCCTCTCCTCTAGGCAACTGCAAGGTTGGACCTTGGCAGATTGTTCCATTATCTCTTCTCCTCTTGGCGCATTCTCTGTGAGGGTAGCGCAAGTGCTTGAGGGGAACTCCGAAAAGGGCATGGATCTTCTTTCCGAGGCCAGCACCGGGCATGGAAGAAGAGAACTCGAGAGTCGACTGTGTGCGAGATTGCAGAGGACGAACACTTGGGCGCCTGCATCGCATCTCCTTTCATTGCTCTAAGGTATCATCTCTTACTCACCATCTCGATTCCCTCGCATGACATGATCTTGTGGGTTTTTGGGACTAGCCTGTTTCGGGGATTTCTTCTGCTGTGCATGTCTTTAAAATTTTAAAATCCCCGGGGTTTCCCAATAGTGGTATCAGAGCGGCTTGCGAGACTCGAACGGTGTTTTAGGCTTTGATTGTATGCTCACTTGCCATCTAAAATTTTTTAAAAATTTGCATATGCACATGGGTTTTTCTAAGTAGGAAAAACTGTAAGTTTTTCGTTCCTAACATCTATTTGATTTCTTTGGTTTTTCGCTTTCTTCACATGGTGGGATAGACCCATATGTGAGAGAATTAATTTTTCCCCACACATGTAGGATAGACCTACTGTGTGGGACTTGTCACGATTATGGGGCATGGTGATTGTCCTAATTTTGGCAGGTCAAGGATTGTAAGGGTAGGTGGCAAGCGTGATTGGAGCATGCATGCGTCACTTGCAGACTCCTAAGAGAAACGAAAAATCCTAGATTTGTGAAGAGATGTTGAAGTTGAAAGACATATTTTCTAAGAAACTAAAACTGAGGTTTTATGTTTTTCATGAGATAGATATCTTGATTGTGCATCGTGTTGTGGTCATAGTCAAGCACCTTGTATGCCTGTGATGTATTTATGTAAGGCCTGCAGGCCACTTTTTATTTTTGTTTTGTAAATGTACAAAGAAGATTAAAAGCGCATCCCTCATGGAGCTTGCATCTTAGCGCATCAACCATGATGGCGTGTCGTGCTTGGAGGCGCAAGTAAGGGCTTGGCTGAACCGTAGGGTTCGTGAGCTATCCCTCTTGGCACAAGCATGATGGCGCATCATGCATGGAGGAGCCATCAAGGTCTTGGTGTTACTATCACCGCAAGTGCACGGCTATATCGGTGCAGTAAGAATATCGTTCCCATAGGGACGGAGAATCGAGTATCAACAATTCTATCGATCAAAAGCTAGACGATCAAGTTTGGAAGGGTTTTATGAACTAAAGAAAAGAAGTAAAATAACAAACAGCAATCTAGGAGGCTTCTAATGACGTACGACGAAAGACAATTGACAATGATTAAAAGACATCGGAGATCATGGGTTCACCACTCAATTAAATTAAAGGATGTACGATAAATAACTAATAATTGCTACTCATGATCTAAAGAAAAATGCCTAGAAAGTAATCACCGCTTCTCAGCGTGTGAAAATAACCCACACCTAGTATAGTAGCCGCCTCTCGACGCGCAACTATAGCATAGATGGATTCAAGCAACCGTGGCCTTTTCCTCGTGTAGGATCCTAGCTCTCGCTACAAACCCTACACAATCGCTCCAAGGAATGTCTGTAATAGTGGGTTCTTCACACATTACTGTAATGTCATTTGAGTGATTAGTTCAAAACAACATGCATATAAATCTCCAAGGAATCGAATAGATGCCAAAATATAATATCAAAAATATTTTCATCATCACAATCCAGAAATTTAAGAGAGGGCTACACCCTAATCCCCGACTAAAGAGTTTAAGCTATCATCATCATGGTTTTACACAAAGATATTTCAAGAAAGTACATCTAGGAGAAGAGGGAAAGGGTTAGAATCGAATCCAAACTCAAAGGTAGCCCTTCTCCTTCACTGTCGATCCAGATAGAAGCCTCTAAGGATGCTGGTCACCTTTCCCAAGTCGCCTCCTTCCCTGATCGCCAGTCGCCGCAACACGCAAAATAAGCAAACCGCTTCCTCCAGCGGCGTCCTGATTTTTCCCATTTTTTCCCTATTTCACTTTGTCGAAACCCTGGCCAATCCTGCCCATCAGATGCCTCTTCAAATTATGGATCCAATAGCACTGGTTTCACCCGAATCCGTTAAGAAATGAATAAGTTATGCCCTTTTTAGTGCAGGGGGGTCGCACAATGGCTGAAGAAAGCTGCGCAAGTTCCACGGGGCGAGGTTTGCGCCGCTGGGTGCCCCATGGAAGATATTGTGGAGAAACTGAGTTGCGACTGCACTGCTTACCGAAAGTTCCTCGGGGTGAGGTTCTCGTCACTAGGTCCCCCGAGGAAGTTTCTGTGGAAAAGCTGTCTTGCGAAGCTGGCTGCCTCCAAAGAGTTCCTCGGGGTGAGGTTTGCATCGCTGGGTGCCCCGAGGAAGTTTATGTGGAGAAACTTTCTTGTGCTTGCGTAGACCACAGAGAGTTCCACGGGTGTGGTTTTCATCGTTGGGTCACCCGTGAAACTCATGGAAGACTCCGATCAAGTTGAAATTTGTTGTGCTGACTTGTTTTGGCCTTCTGAATCACCCGGTAACCTCAGAATCGTCAAATAAGTGACAGAATAGGGTGATTTAACCTAAAAATCATTGAAAATAGGAAATGGTGAAGATTCCGAAGCAAATTGAGAGATAAGCACAAAAAGTGGACAAACAAGGTAAAAATACCCCGATTCCCACTGAATACCAGCAAAAATATACTCGAAAACTCTATATAAATTCGAGGTATCAAAATCTCCCAGACTTAAATCCTTGCTTGTCCTCAAGCAATGAAAATAATAGAACCAAGTAATAAGAATTAGATACTCAACTTGAGAATGAATTTAGATGAAAATGCTAAGCTCAAGCATTTCCCATTTAGATTTTAAAATCCAAGCAATTGGTTCATCCTCAAGAATCAAGTCAAAAGATCCCACAGTTGAAACAAGTTAAAGATTCATATCATGTAGGATGCAAAGAACCACAGCGTAGTATATGAGTTTTGTTTACCTTGCAAGAACAACCATACTACCAGTTGGGAAAAGAGAGTACAATGCATGAGATCCCCTCGTTATTTGGTGGCCTATCTTCAACATAGTTGCTTTCTATTTCTCTCTTTTATCTTTGTTTCTTTTTTTTTTATTGTGTGGCCTTTAATCGAGTGATGTAAGCAACGTACCTAAACAGTTGTCAACTTCCCTCTTTAGATGTTTCGGTAGGTTGAGAACTAGTTTAGGTTTACATGACTCATGTCTATATCCGTCTTACGGTCTATAGCTCAGCGGAGTCACATTCCTTAAATCTTTTTCTGCCATCTTTTTTTTTTTGACAAAATTAGTTGTGTAGTAAGGATGAAATAAAACGTGGAAAGGAGGGTATCTCAAACACTGAATCTGTCATCATCACAAGTAATAAGGCCAACCGAACAAGCTAACCAAAATCAAACACATCATTGAAGTTACTAAACATACCGCAGTCAATAAAACTTCAACTAAATTCCAGTATGTTACCCTATGATTCTCATCCATTGGAATTCCCAAATGCAGAATTTTATAAATCTAAATAAGGTTGCAAAAATTCAAAGCATACCCAAGTAAATCATTCACAAGAAGAATAAAAATCATCACATCTTACCATTTTGACCTATCAACTTCATGATTGAAAACAAGCAAGAAAAGCGTAAGATCATGAATCCACATATTCAGTACAGAGAATTCAAGTTTCCAGCATAGCAAGATAGTTGATTTCTTGAACAAAGTAAGGTAGTTGTCTAACTAATGTAAACGGTAAAAGCATAGTAAAAATCATAAGTTCAAAACTAACCCCCCCCCCTTCACAACAAAATAAGGCATCGTCCTCAATGCCAAAATAGGAGAACAAGACAATGTACAGAAATGGGGGAAGGTATAGAGAACTCACAAAGCTAATCATGGGGGTCATCCCCCGCGTCTCGACGGTCATCGTCGGAGCCATCAGAGGAGTCCTCAGATGAATCTGTGACATTGTGCATGTGCTGGTCCTCCTCATCGTGAGGAGAGAGAAGGAGGTCGTAGATACATTGTACATTGTCCATCAGCATCTCGATTTGGAGCCCATGGGTCCGTTGGTTCTGCAGTAGTTGTTGGAGGAGCTCATGCGTGGAGGGCTCCTGAGATGATCGAGGGGCAGGCCCCGATGTAAAGGGGGCGGGGGCGCCAGTGGACAGAAGTCAAGTGGAGGGCCCCTCCTGTTTCCACGGCTGTGGTCTTGTTCGCTTGGCCGGCCACGGAAGATACTGAGGAACAACTAAGCTTTAGCTCGCGCAGACTACAGAGTGTTCCTCGTGGTGCGGTTTTGATTATTGGGTCCCCCGTGGAAGAAACTGTGGAGAAACTGTCGTAAGCTTGCACAGCTTACAGAGGTTTCCACGGGGCGAGGTTGTGATTGCTGGGTCGCCCGTGGAATTCTGCAAATAATGTGATTGACCCTCAAAAACTCCCAGATCATCCCTGGACAATTTCAAACATAGAATTAATCTCGAAGAGGCAATCATAATAGATAGGAGCAAATACCACCTCAACACTATCACAATATCAGCAAAATGTCATCAAAACGTATCACATGAAACCCATCATTGAAAATGTAGAGGAGCCGGCTCTAGAAGATAATCAAAATAGCGACAGCAGTAGACTGCCGTCACAACATCAACAAAATACCGTCAAGTGATATACCCAAAAGGATTAGCAGGTGATCTACAAAGGGAAAAATTCCATCCCAGCTATACCATAATACCATCAAGATGTCATCAAGACACAAGACATAAAAACCATAAATGAAAATTCCCTGAAGTAAACCACTGAAGAGTTGGCAAAGCAAACACATGGTGAAGGAGACAACATAGTGGGAGGAAAAGTAAGCAGGTGGTCAACTAACCAAAATACCACCACAACAAGACTAATGAAAACACCGATAAGTAAACTACCAAAAAGGACTAGCAAGACAAGGAAGAAAGCTTTGGTTGCCTCCCAAGAAGTGCCATTTTTAAGGTCTTTGGCTTGACCCTAGTGTCGTGTCAAGGTGGGGCTGAGGGGTCGGAAGGACGGACAACGCTTTGCTTTTCAAGCGACTCATGAACAAAATGTGGAGAGGGTATTTCTCCATCAGAATCATTACGTGGAACGTCCCCCTGGGATTGCATTAGGTGTGATAAATTCTCCCCATACTTTCTGGATATCTGCCCACAATAAACTCTCAAAAGTCCATGGTTAGGATCTTGTTCAGGACCAGGACAAGGTGATCCTCCTTCAGGAATAGTAACCAGTGAATTAGATAAGTCTGAACCAATTTCAAAGCCCACTGGGAGTTGAGCGGGGTGCTGTGCAAATGTCATAAGAGAGTCTCCAGAGTATTTCTTTTGACCAGTAGCTTCCAAACCATCACCATTGTAATGCTTAGTTGCTCCAACACCATGCTGTCTATTCTCTGCTGGTTTTGGTTTTGGAGTCGAAATACCGGCTGCATTTTTCCAGTCATCCAACTCCACTTTGTTCAGCCTGACTTCCTCATTTGCAACATCTATTGGAATGATATTTGGGATAGTGGTTGGACTATTGATATTTTATTACTTACTAATAATTTCGTGCTTGATCTCAGGAGCTTTATATGCATTATAGAGGTCAGATGCGCTAGCACCATTAGCTTTGGAAAATAATTCTTTTCTATTCTTCTTTTTAGATGTAATCTTAGGCTTCCAAGTTTTAATTGAAGGCTTCTCTTTTTTCCCTGAGCGGGTAACAGCACCCAACCCATCACTAGAATCAAAAACTTTAGGTTCTGACTTATTTTCTGCATTATGCAAGTGCAAGTTCTCTTGAACCTTGTCGGCCAACTTATCCTTTAGGGCACTTGTTTCTCTCTAAAAGTGGTCTTTGTCAAAATCATGCTGGGAAACTTTCTCTATAAGTCCAAGATTTTCATATTTAAGCTTGTCTAGTTTCTCATAATGAAGATCTTTTTCGGATCTAATCATTTCACCCTTTGAATAGGCTTCAGATAACTTTTTGCATGACTCCTCTAAATTAACCTTGACCATCTGAGAAGAATCCCCAATGTTCTTGATCTTCATTTGCAGTGCATCTCTTTCCTGCTGAACCACGATAAGTAAATTTCCTAGCCATTCAATCCTGTCCCCTGGGTCCAACATACTCGATTGTGGAGGCATCTCGAATTTATTAAGCATTTTCTCCCATTTCTGCACAAGGCAATTTCTCTGAACTAGGGATTGCTCTAGCAAATCATTGTGCTCAGCTAAATCAGAAAACTTTCTTTCAAGTGTCTCGTATTTAGCTTTCAATTCATTAAAATCTAAATTAGAAATTGCCTGTGGGCCATCTCGCCAAGAATCCACGACCATAAAACCAGCATTAGGAGGTGGTCTCCCGGTGGAACTTTTCTGATCCCAATCGGTTACAGCAACAATTTTGGATAGCAACTTAATTTTCTCAATTATATCTCTAGAATGGGATTGCTTAGGCAAATCCAAGTCTTCCAGTATCCCTTCAATCCTTTGTAGAACAGAGTCCTTGAGAAGAAAAGAATCTCGCAGTGCAGTGGGAGAATTCCATATGTACGGAAGCTCAGATTCTGGTGTCTCTATTCTATCGATCTCTGAATAATCCATAAGCTTCAAAATCTCCTTTTTTACCATTGCTTTTAAGTTTGGGTTAAGCTGTCTTTGGCCTTCAACGGTGGGTTTGTAGCCTTCCTCCAAAAATGTCCTCAGGCTATGCAGTAACTGTTTGAACTCAACCTCTTTGTCATCTTTTACCGTGGTAAGTGGTTGTTTGAGGTTGAAACACTCCAAGGGGTTCAAGTTATAGAGAGGGGTGGTATCCGGTGGTTGTGAGCATGTATCAACTTCAAATTCAACCTCTTCTCCCCTTTCACTCCCAGGTAGATATTCCTCCAAAGAATCAGAGTTATTGCTAATGGTACATGTGCTGCCCAACTCGTCCTTCACAACATCTACACTATAGCAGGTCCCTACAAAAGAAGGACGGTTTAGACATTCAAAAATATTAAAATCAATAACATCCTCACCGACATTCAACGTTAGCTTTCCATTTTTGACGTTGATTACAGCACTGGCTGTAGCCAAGAAGGGTCGGCCAAGAATTATGGGAAGTCAGGCATCCTCTTCCATCTCCAACACAACGAAATCCACCGGAATAATGAATTTACCAACTCTAATCGGTACATTCGTTAATATGCCCACTGGATGCCGAACTGAATGGTCGGCAAGTTGTAACGAGACACTTGTCTTCTTCAATTCCCCCAGATCCAATTTCTTGCAAATTGAGAGTGGTATAAGACTCACACTGGCTCCAAGGTCGCATAGAGCGTGATCAAAGCTCACGTTCCCAATCTGACACAGGATTGAGAAACTACCAGGGTATTTTTCCATGTCCAAATTCATCCCAGGCTCATCAAGTTGCTTCTCACTGTGTATGGTGATAGCATTGCAATGCTCTCTAGTATTCACTTCAGGTTGAGATGGTAGTTTCCCAGGGTGTCTACCGTAAGTGGAAGCGAGGTGGGCTAGTTGATTTTCCACCATCCCATTGTGAGCTTCCATAGCATCTATTCTTGAGTCAAGTCGGTTTATAGAGTTTCCAAAATTCTCATTGGCCTTCTCTTGGGTATTGATAAACTTTTCCAAAGTTAGCTCCAAAGAAGACTTCTGTGGTTGCGGTGGCTGTGGAGCAGGCGGTTGATGTTGTGGAGCAAAAGGCCTCGGTTGGAATCCAGGTGGTTGAGTTGCCTTGTAATGCTGCAGCTGTCCCAAATTCTTATTTTGAAACTGATTTTGGCTTTGATCAAGACTCGTTCTGTAAGAGAAATTGGGATGACTTCTCCATCCTAGATTGTATGTAGTAGAATATGGATCAAATTGTGGCCTTTGATTATAGCTTCCCAATGCTTGGACTTGTCCTATCGGTGGATCATTCCCTAGAGGCATTAAAATCTGACATTCATTCATGTTATGCCCTGTGACTCCACATATCTCACAGATGACATTAACAGTTTAAGCAGAATGTAAGCCAAAAGAATCAAGTTTTTTAGCGAGGGAGTCTACTTTTGCTGCTAAACTAGTAAGAGAATCTATCTCATACTTCCCTGGTGTTGAAGCTCTAGATGTGTTGCCCCTTTCTCCTACCCAAGAGCAATGATTCATGGACATATCTTCTAGCAGTTCAGTGGCTTCTTCTAAGGTCCTATTCATAAGTGCACCCCCCGCAGCAGCATCCACGGTAAGTCTAGTGTTGTAACTGAGTCCATTATAAAAAGTGTGTATGAGGACCCATCTCTCTAGGCCATGGTGTGGGCATAGTCTTTGCAGCTCCTTAAATCTCTCCCATGCTTCATATAATGATTCACCATGTTTTTGTGTGAAGCTAGTAATTTGGTTTCTCAATTGCACTGCCTTACTGGGAGGGAAATATTTTGCTAGGAAAGCTCGTGATAGTTCCTCCCAAGTAGTTATGTTCGCTGGATTGAGGCTGTGCATCCAACTTCTTGCTCTATCTCTAAGTGAGAATGGGAAGAGTCACATCCTGACTGCATCATTGGTAACTCCATTCATCTTCAAGGTGTCACAATACTCCAAGAAGATAGATAGGTGTTCGTTTGGATCTTCAGTCGGCGATCCCCCAAATTGGTGTTGTTGTACCATTGCTATGAGTGATGGCTTCAACTCAAAATTATTTACAGATATAGGTGGGCGTGTGATGCCAGTGTGCCACCCTTGTGCATTCAGTATTGCAAATTCCCTCAACGCTCTGTTGTTGTTTCCCTCAGCCATTGTGAGATCAAGTTGTATTGGGTCAATATCTGTTGGTATTTCTTCTCTCTGTAACCTCCCTCCTTTTCTCAACCACTGATAAGTCCTTTCAATTTTTGGTTCTGATTCCTGTAGATCACCAGGTACAATATCTCTTTGCATATAACAAAAAAAAAGGAATCAGTAGAGGTGAGTACTAGTTAACAAAACAAGGTATAGAATGGAAAAGAAAAAATAATATGATTATAACTAGTGAAAGTAAACTAAAAGCAGTAAAAGAAAATAAAAGGTCTAGTCTATTGATTTCTAGAATTAGATCAATATCAATTGACTACCGTCCCTGGCAACGGCGCCAAAAACTTGTTACTATCACCGCAAGCGCACGGCTATATCGGTGCATAAAGAATATCGTTCCCACAGGGACAGAGAATCGAGTATCAACAATTCTATCGATCAAAAGATAGACGATCAAGTTTGGAAGGGTTTTATGAACTAAAGAAAAGAAGTAAAATAACAAACAACAATCTAGGAGGATTCTAATGACGTACGACAAAAGACGATTGACAATGATTAAAAGACATTGGAGATCATGAGTTCACCACTCAATTAAATTAAAGGATGTACGATAAATAACTGATAATTGCTACTCATGATCTAAAGAAAAATACCTAGAAAGTAATCACCACTTCTCAGCGCGTGAAAATAACCCACACCTAGTATAGTAGCCGCCTCTCGACGCGCAACTATAGCATAGATGGATTCAAGCAACCGTGGCCTTTTCCTCGTGTAGGATCCTAGCTATCGCTACAAACCCTACACGATCGCTCCAGGGAATGTCTGTAATAGTGGGTTCTTCACACATTACTCTAATGTCATTTGAGTGATTAGTTCAAAACAACATGCGTATAAATCTCCAAGGAATCGAATAGATGCCAAAATATAATATCAAAAATATTTTTCATCATCACAATCTAGAAATTTAAGAGAGGGCTACACCCTGATCCCCGACTAAAGAGTTTAAGCTATCATCATCATGGTTTTACACAAAGATATTTCAAGAAAGTACATCAAGGAGAAGAGGGAAAGGGTTAGAATCGAATCCAAACTCAAAGGTAGCCCTTCTCCTTCACTGTCAATCCAGATAGAAGCCTCTAAGGATGCTGGTCACCTTTCCCAAGTCGCCTCCTTCCCTGATCGCCAGTCGCCGCAACACCCAAAATAAGCAATCCGCTTCCTCCGGTGGCGTCCTGATTTTTCCCATGTTGCCCTATTTCTCTCTGTCAAAACCCGGCCAATCCTGCCCATCAGATGCCTCTTCAAATTACGGATCCAATGGCACTGGTTTCTCCCAAATCCGTTAAGAAATGAATAAGTTATGCCATTTTTAGTGCAGGGGGGTCGCACAAACGGCTGAAGAAAGCTGTGCAAGTTCCACAGGGCGAGGTTTGCGTCGCTGGGTGCCCCGTGGAACATATTGTGGAGAAACTGAGTTGCGACTGTGCTGCTTACCGAAAGTTCCTCGGGGTGAGGTTCTCGTCACTAGGTCCCCCGAGGAAGTTTCTGTGGAAAAGCTATCTTGCGAAGCTAGCTGCCTCCAAAGAGTTCCTCGGGGTGAGGTTTACATTGCTGGGTGCCCTGAGGAAGTTTCTGTGGAGAAACGTTCTTGTGCTTGCGTAGACCACAGAGAGTTCCACGGGTGTGGTTTTCATCGCTGGGTCACCCGTGAAACTCATGGAAGACTCCAATCATCTGAAATTTGGTGTGCTGACTTGTTTTGGCCTTCTGAATCATCTAGTAACCTCAGAATCATCAAATAAGTGACAGAATAGGGTGATTTAACCTAAAAATCATTGAAGATAGGAAATGGTGAAGATTCCGAAGCAAATTGAGAGATAAGCACAAAAAGTGGACAAACAAGGTAAAAATACCCCGATTCCCACTGAATACCAGCAAAAATATACTCGAAAACTCTATATAAATGCGACGTATCACTTGGCTGAACCCTAAGGTTTGTGTGCTATGCCTTAGTGTGGAGGACCTTGGAGCCGCACTTGAAGATAAAGCTTAGTGGCAGCTAGGTTTGGTCTGGTTGGGGTTTGTCAACTAGGTGAAGCATTGAGCATCCTTTGGCATGTGATGGTTCAATGTGTTGATTAGGCTATGACACATCACTTGTTTACTACTTTCTATATCTGCAAAAGCATGCCTGGATGTGTTTTATTGTTTTGTTATCACTGTAGGATTGTATGCCTATAATGTTAGACAAAAGATAAAACTAAGAGGATGAGACCTCAAAAACCATCAAAATAATATCAAGTCTGTAGCCTTCTGACGCGTAGCCCTCGTCAAACTATCGATCAATGGTATTGTGCACTGTTTCCCACCCTCGTGGGACACACCCACTTATCTTTAGAAGGCGTGTGGTGGCAATGGTTTCCCTAGTCCAGTTAAAAACTTGGGCATGCCTTCGCATGGAAACTCATTGGCCTTGGGCATAACAGTCAGGATAGACTTTGTGGGTTTTGTGTTGTTCATATGTGGTGGCCACATGATGAAACTCTAGAGGCAGCCTCAAGAAGTTAGGGTTTTGTGTTGTTCCAGCCTAAGCTAGGCACAAAATACTTGAACTATCTTAAGAAGGGGAATTGCCTAGGTACAATCGATCGGCGTGCCCACCTTAAGAAGTATGAGTCCCTTTGTGCATCTCATCCCACCCTCATGGGACGCGAAGTCGCATGTGGAATAAGGATCCCATCTCACTAGGAAATCTAAGATTTCCCGATTGACTTTGTGGGTTATCAATTTGATTAAAATAGTGGGAGCTATGATCATTTAATGCAAGTCTAGATTAATAGATTTGAGGTAGTACTAATCTGCTATCTCGGTTGTTGTAGATCAATGGCTATGAATAATAGCAGATGGTCACTGCGATCTATCCTAGAAAGAGATAAGTTGGTTGGATCCAACTTTATGGACTGGTATCAGAACTTGAGGATGGTCCTCAAGCTCGAGAAGAAGCTATATGTCCTTGAGCAGCCTATTCCTGAGCCACTTCCATGCTCGGCCTCAATGGCTGAGAAGGATGCTTTTAATAAGCATCCGGCAGATACTTTTGGAGGTTGCTAATTTGATGCTAACCAACATGTCGCCTAAATTACGAGGGCAATATGATCGGAAGAGTGCTTTTCAGATTATTTATAATCTAAGGCAAATCTTCGATGAATTAGTTAGGCTCAACCCTCCGAAAGTAAACATTCAATGTGTTGAGCTGAAAGGCTTAACTAAGACATTAAAAATAAAGATAGAAAAGGTCAGGAATAATAGGTGCTATTCAAGTGGAGTGCCAACTCACATGATTGACATAGTGCGACTTCAGAATGAGAAGAAGAGAAGCAAGGCTTCATCTTCCTGCTCAAATATTTATGTTACCGAAGTCAACTTTTCTACTTCTATGTCATGGGTATTAGATACCGCATGCAGAACTCATATTTGTACAAATATGCAAGGGCTCAAGAGAAGTAGATCAGTGCGGCCTGGAGAGATTGACCTACAAGTTGGTAATGGGGCATAGGTTGCTGCTGTTGTTGTAGGACTTTTGACACTCTCCCTGTCTTCTGGACTTCAGTTAGAGTTAGATCATTGCTATTATGTAACTTCTCTTACCAAAAACATTATATCTATTCCTTGTTTAGAATGGAAAGGATTTAAATTTGAAATAAAAGAGGACTCTTGTTCTTTTTCATTTGCAAATGTGTTTTATGGGAAAGGTCTCTTGTGCAATGGATTATATGTCTTGGACATGGATAACTCTATTTGTAACATAAATCATAAAAGGGTCAAACTAAGTGGTTCAGTTGGTGCATACCTTTGGCATTGTCGATTAGCCTATATAAACAAGAATCGCATTCAACAAGTCCATGCAAATAGATTGTTAGATTCAACCTCCTTGGAGGAGCTTGATACTTGTGAGCCAAGTTAATTAGGGAAGATGACAAAAGCGCCCTTCACCAGGATTGGTGAGAGGGCAGGAGGTTTATTGGACCTCATACATAGCGATGTGTGTGGGCCTTTCAGTAAACAAGCCAGAGGAGGGTATAACTACTTCATCACATTTACTGATGACTTCAGTAGATTTAGTTGTCTATTTGATGAGACATAAGTCCGAATCCTTTGAGAAATTTAAGGAGTTTAGACACGAAGTAGAGAACCAGCTTGGTAGATCTATTAAGACTCTTCGATCAGATAATGGTGGAGAGTACCTGAGCGGTGAGTTCTTTGACTATCTTAGAGAGTGTGGGATTCTATCCCAATTCACTCCTCCTGGAACACCTCAATGGAATGGTGTGTCTGAGAGGAGAAATCGAACTTTGTTGGACATGGTTCGATCTATGATGACTCATGCAACTCTACCACCCTCATTTTGGGGTCATGCACTTGATACAACTTCTCTCATACTAAATAATGTTCATCAAAGAGTGTCTCCAAGATTCCGTATGAGGTATGGAGTGGGAGATGCCCAAATCTCTCCTTTATCAGAGTCTGGGAATGTGAGGCTCATGTCAAACGTCAAGATTCTAACAAGCTGAACCCAGATATGATAAATGCGTGTATGTGGGGTATCCTAAGGAAACTAAAGGATATTACTTTTATATTCCCACCGAAAATAAAGTTTTTGTTGCACAGGGTGCTGTCTTTCTAGACAAAGAATTTCTCATGAAAGAAGTCAGTGGGAGAAAGTTTGACCTTGGACGAGATTCAAGTGCAACCACAAGACACTGAGATGGAACCTGAGCCGCATGCACTGGTTGCTAGGCAATTGGAGGCTCAAACACAGGATCCGCATAGGTCTGGGAGTTTTCGTCATGCACCTGAGAGGTACGGGTCACTACTGACCCAACACGATGGGATCTTCATCATTGAGGATGAACTCAAGACCTATGACGAGGCGGTCGCTGGATCGGACTCTGAGAGATGGCTTGAGGATATGAGATCCGAGATGGATTCCATGTCGGCTAACCAAGTCTGGGATTTGGTTGAGCTACCTAATGGGGTAAAACCTATAGGGTGTAAATGGGTCTTCAAGAGGAAGACTGACATGGACGGCAACATAGTTACCTATAAGGGTTGACTTGTGGCTAAAGGATTCAAACAAGTCCACGGGGTGGACTATGATGAAACCTTTTCGCCAGTTGCCATGTTCAAATCCATTCGAATCCTGCTTGCTATAGCTGCATATCATGATTATGAGATATGACAGATGGATATAAAGACAACATTCCTTAACGGGAAGCTGACAGAGAATGTGTATATGACACAACCTAGTGGTTCCATCCATCCTGTAGAGGCCAATAAGGTCTGCAGGCTAAAGAGATCCATTTATAGATTAAAGCAAGCATCTCGAAGTTGGAATCTTCGATTTGATGAGGCAGTAAGAGATTACGGCTTTTTCAAGAGTGAAGATGACACCTGTGTATACAGAAAATTCAGTGGGAGCTTGGTGACATTTCTGGTCTTATATGTCGATGACATACTACTCATCGGAAATGACATCCCTAGTCTTCAATCTATGAAGACATGGTTAGGGAAGTATTTTGAGATGAAAGACTTAGGGGAGGCCGCCTATATCCCAGGCGTGAGGATCTACCAGGATAGATCCAAGATGCTCCTAGCCCTTAATTAGAGTACTTACATTGATAAGGTCCTAGAGAGGTTTAACTTGGAGTAATCCGAAAAAGGATACCTTCCAGTGAGACATGGCTTTATTCTCTCCAAGAGCCAGTGTCCCACCACACGGGCTGCGAGGGACGACATGAGCTGAGTACCATATGCTTCGGCAATATGTTCGATCATGTATGTGATGTTGTGTACTAGATCAGATGTGGCTTATACTGTGAGCATAACCAGTCGATACCAATCAAATCTTGGTTTGCAGCACTGGGTGGCTGTAAAGAACATTCTAAATTTTCTGAGAAGAACTAAGGATTTGTTCTTGGTCTATGAGAGACAGGAAGAGCTTAGTGTTTAGGGCTACACTAACGCATCGTTCCAGTCAGACCCTGATGACTTAAGATCACAGATAGGCTATGTGTTCAGATTAAGTGGAGGTGCTATGAGCTGAGAGAGCTCTAAGCAGTCCATTGTAGCTGATTCTACGACTAAGGCTGAGTATGTCAATGCTTCTAAGGCAGCCAAAGAAGTCGTTTGGATATGGAAGTTCATTTTTGAATTTCAGGTGGTTCCAACTGTTGTGGATCCGATTGATCTCTATTGTGACCACAATGGAGCGATTGCACAGGCAAAGGAACCACGATCTCATCAAAAAATTTCAAACACATACTCAGGAGATTTCACCTAATCTGGTAGATCATTGATAGAGGTTATATCAAGATAAGCATAGTTGGCGCAGAAAATAATCTGGCAGACCCACTGACTAACGCTTTGGCTAACCGAAGCATGATGGTCATACGAGGGACATGGGGTTGAGATTTCTCAACAACTAAGTATAAGTGCAAGTGGGAGATTGTTGGTGTTTATGCCCTTAGACCCGTTGTTGGTCAATCTTGTACTATTTGACATTAATATTTAACATATCATTCTGGCATTGTCGTTATTATGCTCCCCAGTCAAGTACCTGAGTGGATAAGGGACAATTCTGGTACATGTGAGACTGGTATATGGGCTGGTTAGGCACGAGGTACTAACGCATGCATATGGGTATATCAGTGGTGGATATACTGAACTAACCCGCTGTAAGGCTCTAACGTGGTGTCATGAGTTAAGCTCACAAGTGATAGGAGATGCATTGTTCCCTTGACTTAAGATCATTGACTCTTCTATATAGTTAGAGATATGCTTTGATACAACCTAACACCTCGCCGTAGTTGGGAGGTCATAACGGTTGTCATTGTGTATATCACGACCCATATGAGAAGATCAATGGACAGACATAGGATTTGCCCCTTCCTGAGGGAAGCTTGATATCCACGCCCCCCCCCATGGTTGCATGACTGAAAGTGTATGACCATACCTAGGTAAAGCCTAATTTAGTTATGACCATGATATTGGGTATAAACGAAGTGGTGACACACTTTGTCCAATCGGATGTCAGTTTGGCAAAGAGACTGTAATGCATCGGTATCTTGTTGCGATGATGGGGATGTCGATGTTGATATCCATTTCGAAGACTTGGGTAGTAGCGATGCACTGCTAGGTGCCACTCACTGCTTGTGATGACCTGAGTTCATCACTGCCAACGTTAGAGGAACCTACAGGGTCGCACAACTTGATATTGGGGTTCTCGTATTGATTGAGTAGCCTTATGATCGAGTTATTGGATAACTCGGTTCTCTTTAGTAGAATTCATTAGCGCCATCGTGTCTGATGAGATGGAAGAGACTTATTGGAGCTAAACTTCATTTTGGGTGAAAATGGGCCTAATAGGCCTAATGGGCCAAATGTGCCAAGTAGGCAGAATGAAGTCTAGCATGGACCAATAAGCATTGAAGGCCAATAGGGCATGTGGCCCAAATGAGGGCATGGCCCAATGGGGTGTATGGCCCAATGGGGCGTGAGGCCAAGTTGGTCAAGAGGCCCAATGGGCCATCAGGCTTAATGGGCCATGACAATAAGTCGCCTAGCCCAATAGTCATCATGGGGAATTTAATTATGCATTTAATTCTGTAATTAATTATGAATTTAATTATGAATTTAATTCTAAATTTGAAGAGCCACGTCATTAATGACCAATATGAGACTTTAATTCAAAGTTTTAATGAGTCATTATGAGAATTTAATTTAGAGTTTAATTCTATAAATAAATTTGAATTTAATTCTATAACTAATGATGAATTAATTCAGAGATTAATTATGACTTTATTACAGAATTCCAAGGGTCACCATGATTTATATAAAAGAAGGGGTAGAGAGGAGTTGGAGCCGACTTGGAATCCTTGGAAGATTTTCTCCCAGGCGCCTCTCTATTCTTCCCTGTCCTCTGGGCGACTGCAATGTTGGACCTTGGCAGATTTTTCCATTATCTCTTCTCCACTTGGCACATTCTTTATGAAGGTGGCGCAAGTGCTTGAGGGAAACTCCAAAAAGGGCTGGATCTTCTTCTCGAGGCTAGCACCGAGAGTGGAAGAGGACAACTCGAGCGTCGGCTGTGTGCAAGACTGCAGAGGGTGAACACTTGGGCGCCTCATCACATCTCCTTTCATTGCTCTATGGTATCATCTCTTACTCACCGTGTCGATTCGCTCGCATGACATGATCTTCTGGCTTTTTGGGATTGGCCTGTTTCAGGGATTGCTTCCGTTGTGCATGTCTTTAAAATTTCAAAAATCCCCGGGGTTTCCCAACAGAGGATGGTGTTTGGGCCGCACAATGGCCCCCAGCCCAGCCCCATTATGGGCGTGATCGTGCAGATGAGGATTTTCGTAGCTTTGTCCGACACACCCCGTGCCCTTCGCGGGTGGCCTTGACCCCACAAAATTCCTCGATTGGGTCGCCTCTGTCGACTCTGCCACACACCTACGTGTCTGGTTTGTCAGCACGTTGCTCGAAGGGCCTGTGCGCCTGCATTGGCAGAATGTGGAGCGCCAAAACGAGCAGCTTGTGCTTCCTCCCATCACTCATTGGGAGGAAATGAAGTATCGCCTCCGCGAGCTATATGTGCCCCCTTTGTGTAGGCAGCGACTCCTAGACCAATATAGTAGTCTCCAACATGGGTCGAATTCCGTTACGGAATATCGTTTGACCTTCGACACGTTGCAACTTCTTTGCAACTTGCAAGAAGACCCTGAGTTATTTTTGTCTAAGTTCAAGAATGGTCTCCGCGCAGAAATCTTGCGTGCCCTCCCGGCGTATGGCTTGAAATCGTTAGACCAAACCTATCAACGTGCTCTTGACATCGATCAGGACCATGGCGCTGTGACCCGACGCAGCGAGTTTGTTGCACCTCGGTGTCACTACCCTAGCAGGCCACCGCATACCCACCCTCGGGCCAAGGACCCCGATTCTTGATCCGACCCGCATCCTACACCCAAAGCCTATGACTCCCCTCACCGCCCAGCCTCGGAGGCACTCCCCTCTCACCCCACTTGGGGGGAGAAGGGTAAGGCCCCCGTCGTTGGCTCGAACGAGTGAGTCCATTGTTATAACTGTATTCAATCGGGTCATTACTCTTGGGATTGTCCTAAGAAGTCCGCCTCTGCGGACAAAGGTCACAACCGTGTAGCCACCATTACCCACGAGCATGCGGAGCACGACATTGAGGCTGAGTGTTACACGAGTGGTGATGAGTCGGGTCACCCCATTCTTGTGGTAGTTAGGTGCATCCTTGTCCAAACCCCACCCTCCGAGGATTGGAGGCGCGTGAGCATATTCACAACTTACATCAAGTGCAACAGGCACTCATGTAAGATTGTCATTGACGGGGGAAGTGGTTTGAATGTGGTCTCCCGGACGGCAATCACTCGCTTTGGTCTTCCCCTCAAGCCCCACCCGAAGCCCTACTCGATTGCGTGGGTCGACGCATCGAGCCTTCCGGTCACCCATTGGTGTCAAGTTCCCGTTGCTTTTGGGGACTATCGCGAGAAAGTATGGTGTGACATGGTGGCTATGGATGTTGCCCACATCCTCTTAGGACGCCCTTGGCTGTGCGATAGAGACGTGGTCCATTACGGCTAGTCAAACACTTATGTGTTCAACCACAATGACTAGAAAATTTGATTGATCCCAGCCCTGCCCAAGGAGCCGCATGCGTCGACCTCTAAAGGTGTGATCATCCCGCCCACGGCTGCCCCTCCGGCACCTACCGTCGTGTCCCTCACGCACACCTCCGCGTTTATGAGCGAAGCCACTGAGTCCAAGGTTGTTTACGCCTTAATGGTGTGTGAGTCACCGGAGCTTTCTCCACGCTTAGATGTGGTACCTCCACTAGAAATCTGAGCCCTCTTGACCGAGTTCTCCGACATTAGCCCGAAGGACTTACCCCATGGACTCCCTCCGGATAGGGAGATCCAGCATGCCATTGATCTCGTCCTAGGAGCACCTCTCCCCAACTTGCCCCACCATCGTTTGAACCCCACAGAGCACGCTAAACTGCAGCGTAAAGTGGATGAAATCCTCACCAAGGGGTATGTCCGTGAGATTTTAAGTCCTTGTGTTGTCCCGGCCTTACTCACGCCTAAGAAGGATGGGTCATGGCGCATGTGCATTGACAGCCATGCCATCAAGTATAGGTTCCCCATACCTACAGTGGATGACATGTTGGACTTAGTCTCCGGAGCATCGTGGTTTTCCAAGCTTGATCTTCGTAGCGGATACCACCAAGTCCTCATCCGCGAAGGTGATGAAAGGAAAACCGCATTCAAGACCAAGGATGGTCTTTATGAATAGCTTGTCATGCCATTCGGGTTGTCCAATGCCCCATCCACACTCATGAGGCTCATGAGCCAAGTCCTCAAGCCGTATATGGGCAAGTTCCTGGTCATCTACTTTGATGACATTCTGATCTTTAGCCGGACCGGAGATGAGCACTTGGCGCATCTTCGCACCACATTTGACCTCCTGCGCAAGGAGTGCCTCTTCCTTAACACGAAGAAGTGCGCCTTCATGACCAACCGAGTCCACTTCCGAAGTTACATTGTGTCTGACGAGGGTCTTTGACCCCGCCAAGGTTGAGGTCATCCGGCATTGGCCCGAACCTCGCACCGTGTCTGAGGTCCATAGCTTTTTGGGCCTCGCGGGCTTTTACAGCCATTTTATTCAAGGTTTCAACACGATTGTGATGCCGCTGACCCAGTGGCTGTCCAAGGATGATTTTGACAGGACACCCACCATTCAACACGCCTTCGACTCCCTTAAGGACGCCATCATGACTGCTCCCGTCCTACGACTTCCAGACTTCTCGAAAGTCTTTGATGTTGCGTGCGACGCCTCCGGTACTGGGATTTGAGGTTGCCTTAGTCAAGAAGGCCACCCTGTCGCCTTCTTCAGTGAGAAGTTGAACATTGTTTGTCAGCATTACTCTACCTATGACAAGGAATATTACGCCATTGTTTAGTCGCTTCGCTAGTGGAGGCACTATCTCCTCCACGGCGAGTTCGTTCTATATAGCGACCATCATGCCTTGTCCTTCCTTAGTGCGCAGAAGAAATTGGGTGCCTACCATGCCAAGTGGGTAGAGTACTTACAACAATACTCCTTCGTGATTAATCACAAGGCGGGTAAGAAAAACGTTGTTGTGGATGCGTTGAGTCACGTCCGAACCCTCCTATGCGTGATGCGCACCCGTGTCAACACCTTTGACCACGTCAAGGACGAATACACCACGTGTACCGACTTCTGTGCTATTTATGCCGCCTTGACTGAGTCTTCTAACCCCAAGTCCCCATATCAGCTCTACAAGGGCTACCTTTTATTGGGGAACCGCTTGTACGTTCCCCAATCATCGCTTCGAGATGATCTTTTGCTCGGGCTACACGAGGGTGGCGTCGCCGGCCATTACGGCCACGACAAGACCCTTGAGATGGCGGAGGAATGCTTCTTTTGGCCTTTCCTTCACAAGGACTTTGAGCGCATTGTGCGCCATTGTGGCACGTGCCAAATGGCCAAACCTCGACCCGCAAACACTGGCCTTTACACCCCTTTGTCGGTAGCTGAAGGTCCTTGACGCGACCTCAGCATGGACTTTGTCCTTGGATTGCCTCGGACCGCATCTCACTTCGATTCCGTCTACATGGTTGTAGACCGGTTCTCGAAGATGGCGCATTTCATTGGTCTGTTCCCACACCGTGGATACGTCCCACGTGGCACATCTTTTTTTCAAGGAAGTCATCTGTCTCCGTGGTATTCTTTCGACCATTGTGTCTGACCGCGACATGCAGTTTGTGAGCCACTTCTGGCACTCACTCTGGGCCCTCATGTGCACCACCCTAAAGTACTCTATAGCCTACCAACCCCAAACTGATGGGAAAACCGAGGTGGTTAACCGCAATTTAGGCAACTTGCTTTGTTGTCTCATAGGCGATCACCCGAGGTCTTGGGATACCATCCTCCCCATGGTGGAATTTGCATACAATAGTGCAGCCAATAGGTCTACAGGTCTTAGTCCCTTCTAGATCGTCACGGGCTGTCAACCTCGCAAACCCATTGACCTGCATGACCTTCCCTTGGAGTCCCATTTGTCCGAGCATGGATATTCCTTTGCCTAGCATGTAGCTAGTTTGCATGATGAAGTTCGGCATCGTATCTTTTTGGGCAACACTCATATTGCGATGAAGGCCAACGAGCACCGTAGGCCACATCACTTCTCTATTGGTGAGTTGGTGAGGGTGCATCTCCACCCCGAGAGAATGTCAAACATGGCACATTTTAAGCTCCAGCCATGTTATATGGGGCCTTATGCGGTGGTGTGGCGGATCGGCTCCAACGCCTATGTTCTATACCTACCCGAGGACATGGGGATCCACCCCGTCTTCAACGTGGCTGACCTCCACCCCTTCTACGGTCCTTTGGAGGAGCCATTGGACACCGATGAGCCTCTTCCCCCTAGTTCTCCAAAGGAGAACTCTCCAAACCAGGGGTAGTTGATGCAGGAGAAGCTAGCACTGAAGAAGGGGACAAATCGGCAAGAAAACACCCCCCCCCAAACTTTCCTGCACACTGAACACGGGCAGGCCATGAAGCCCATCACAGGTGTGATGGCCTCGGCGAAGAATCCAGAAAGTAAGCACACCCTTGCACCCTGTCACGGGCAGGCCGTGACGAGCTTGGAAGAATTCGGTGGACTTAAGCACAGCCGTGACGGCCATCACGGGCAGGCCATGACGAGCTCGATGTATTCCAGCGACCCTGATCACGGCCGTGAACATGATCACGGGCGGGCCATGATCACTACAGCGGAAAACAAAAAAACTGGTGATTCCAAACGCAAACGCGGTCATGGCTGTGCGTCCCGACATGGCCAGGCTGTGATCACCTCGCCACATTCTAGATTGCATAATCACGGCCGTGAACAGCATCATGGTCAGGCCGTGATCACCCTAGAAGACGTCGTTTCACCCCGATGACCCTATTTCGATGTGCACAACCCTCCCTACCATGTTCAACCATCGAAGGAGGACCCCAAGGAGCCCCACAAGGTGATAATACTGTGGTCCCAATGCCCATCTCAACCATCGAACCATTACATGGGAGTGATCAGCCCGTTATCAATCCATACCAAGGTATTTTAGCCCAAGGGCCTGGCAACCCAACCTCCTGAAGGCCCGATCCCAGACCGGTATCACAACCACCTCAACAATACAACCCAAGAGTGCGCTACAACGATGGTGACGCAGCCCTCCACTTCCAAATTTTGTTGCTTCATCGCAGTGTGCTCTGAACGCATCCAACCATCGTTCTAGCCGCTTCTGTGCGAAGGACGAAATGACATGCAATCAGCTTCAGGAATAGTTGGTAGGAGTTTGTTTTATCTTGTCTTGTAGCTATAGAATGACCACTTTTGGCCTGTAGGAGTTGGTATTAGTTAGGATTCTTATCCTTTACTCTTTTGGCATGTTCCCTCCCCTCTCATTCTATAAAAGAGGAGGCTGGGTTAGTTTCTCCCTTAGTTCTCTCATAGTGGTAGAGTTCTCCTGGTGAGCTGCGAGTGCCTCCAAAGTTTGGGATCGTGCCTGGTGCCTCGATTCCAGTGTTTGTACGAGTCTTGGCCGAAGCCTCGACTCCTCGTTGTATTCCTGCTTGGTTTCTGGTTTGCAAGAAGTAAATCCCACTGCCACCGGTGGGTCAAGTTCGCCTGATTCAAAATTTCGATTGTGCTTTCCTTGGTTTTCATCTTCTTCACCCACGAGCATCCATGCGTCGGAGGCGTGGCCGGAATTTCCTTGTTCTTTGTTTGTTTCCAGGTTCAAAGGCGTGCAAGCTGAACCCTGCAAAACTGCTACTGCCCTACAGACGTGCTGCGTGCTTAAAATTTGCTAAGAGGTTAGTGTGATATTTCAGTAGTTTGAGTGCCGTTGATTCTCTCTCGCATTTGTGTTGCCCGAATCGCATTCGCCGCTGATTTCATCGTGTTTTCTTGCTGCATTTCCGAAGTGTTTTCCCTTCCCTCGTCTAAAGACCCTCTCTCGTTTTCTATGCATTGAGTAACATGTAGAGTACGACGCTAAGAACCATCCCACCCATTGTAGCTCTATCACTTCCTCTTCTATAAGTGGAGTATTTACATCATCATGCTTCACTTCATTATCCTCAAGTTGAAAAATAATTGTTGTAGTCCGCAAGTGCACGGATACTTCGAAGTAATAAAATAGATATCGAACCACAGAGTCCTACGTGTTAAGAACCAAATAGATATTTTCTCACTAGCTAAGCAGACCAAATAGTGTTAAACAATCGATTGAAAAGAACACGGAAAAGTATATCAGAGAGAAACTGGGACTAGGGGATCATCCACCTTAATTCTAATGACTAGAAGGAAGTAAATGCTATCAGTCAAATTTCATTACGATAAAGATTTAATCTACTTCATAAAAGGATCATCTCGCTCTCGCGCAGACAATCATACAAAGGATCAATCATCACACTCGTGCAAAATCTATCCAATGCTGAAAATAAGTAAATCATTAAACAAAGAACTAAAGGATCACTCTCGTGCTTCCGAATTCTAAGTCAAACATCTAAAGTGTAATCTCAAGGATCACTCTCGTGCATCCTAAAACTCAACACAGGTTCTACTTAAGGTTCTCCGACGACTCAATACTCAATCTCTTGCAGCATCAAATCAAGTCTAACACAATAACTCATCCTAGATTCAAATTATCAACATGACAATAAATCACTAAAAATCAGAATTCAAAGAACAAACCTAATTTCTTACGATAAGTTCTAAACTCGATGATTTCTAGGGTTCCGAATTTCACAATCAACCTCTCAGTCTATTTCGCAAAATTCTAAAACATGCTGATATTTATAAAACTAAGGAGAATTAAAGACAATCATCACATAAGTAAAATTACCATAATAAAACTATTATGACAAAATAAAAGTCATCTAGTCATTCAAAATCAAGGAAAATTACTCCCCATATCCCATAATATATCTAAGCTAGCATAGAGGTAAGATTACAATAAACCACAGTTCAGATGAACAGAAATCAAAGAAAAAGGGAAGAAATTATAGAACACGGTGCTGTAATCGAAATTACAGCACCGTAATATGCTGGAAACGCGATGAATAGTGGCGTCACCCACTGTTTCATTGATTTCTCCCTCGATTGGACTACTTTCTATCTAAAACCTCTGGGGTATCCTCTCCTACTCCAGGCGAAGCTTTAGTGTAAAAATCACGGCCTGAGGTGGTCTCTACGCCTCTCGGCGTGAGGCCGAACCCTAAAGACGCCTCTCTGTTGATTGCTCCATAGATTCGTGATAAAAATTAGTGCTTTCACTTCGTGTGTCTTCTCCTCTTAACGACAAGTTCGTAGCAACTTTTGGATCTCAATTTTGACTTCTGGATCAAAAGATATGGTCCGCGCAAATTCGGGCGGGAAAATCAGAAAACTGAGTCTAAAATACGATACCGTATTTTAAATACGGCACTATTTTGCCCAAAAATTCAGAAACTTGCTGTTTAAAATCCTCCAAAAATACAGTACCGTGACAGTTGTTCCCAAAAATACGGTAGTGCCGTATTTTTGCAAATTGGCTTCGAATTTCATGAAAATTGATGGGTAACTTCGTTTCGACGTCTAGAATCCATTGGTGTGCTCAAATCTTCCAAAATCTATCAAAATATGACACTTTTAACCTGAAAATGATCAAAAATAAGAAATGATGTAGATTCTACAATATTTGACAATTAAGGCTTAAAAACAAGGAAAATAGCATAATTATGACACAAAAAGACACATGAAATGACACAAAATATACTATGAATTTTGGTGTTATCAAACACATAAGGCTCAAACTTTGCTTGTCCTCAAGCAAATAAATAAGTGCAATGCTAAGTATGAAAAATATGCTCTTTTATGAAAAATAAATTTCTAAAATATAATCTCTCATGAAATATTCCACCAACTTTTTGTACAAAATTTCAGATAAATACATCGTCCTCTGAAATTAATCTTTAAGATCTACAACTTTGATAAAATAAAACTTCGCAACTCGCATAATGAAAAGAATTTCTGTCTCATGAATTCACCCAAGTTTCAGTTTAAATCTATCAAACCTTTGTTTACAAAAATAAAGTCTCCAATATCTTTTTCCACACAGAATCTTTCTTTTCTTCCCCCCTCACTTTTTTTTAATTTTTTTAATTTTTCCATAGATAGCATATACCCACATAGATACATACTTTTTATTTTAGACTTCAACCCTTGTCTTCGGTACCACTATCAATTTTACACAGTGCCAAGTAGAAGAGTCATTTTCTTTATCTCTCACTCGTTTTTTTTTTTTACAGACTTCAACCCATCTCTTAGGTACCACTGTCAATTTTACACAGTGCCAAGTAGGGGAGTCTCTCTCTTTATTTGTGGATCTTGGATTCTTTCTTCCCAACAAATAGTAAAATAGACTAAACATCAACTAGGTTAATCAATTGACATTAATTCAAAAATTACACTCATATGCTCATTTTAGTCAAGAAAGATGCTTCACTCCTAGATTGCATCCATCAAACAACATACCTACCCAAAACCTTATGCATCAATCAATGAATTATTTCAACAAGTAGATATATATTGAAGAAATAAATTCAACATAATAGGTATATCTCCATTCATAGGCATGCATGCATGAACATTCATCATCATAGAAAAATCTACTCATCTCTCATCACATGGATTCAAGTCATAAAATTTTTAAACCTCAAAAATATCATCATCAATGCAAAAGGTGTGAAGCATGAAACTCAAACAATCATAGTCAAAAGTGTGACATGATAGACTCAAGCAACTTCATAGAATAGAAATCTCAGTGAATGATACATCTAAAGCAAATCAAAGATGCAACCATATGAAATAATTTAGAGAGTGCAAACGATACTCACAAAACTATATAGTAAGCTCTGACCAAAAACACATAAGGCTCACACCAAAAATAGTGTCGGGGCAAATGCTGCAAGGTCCAAAGGTGTGCCTTTTGAAAATTTTACCTGCACAATTTAAGATACATAAGGCTCAGTCTAAAAATAATCCCTAACAAAAATAATGATAAAAATAATTTTCTCAAAGAAGAATCAGGGATATCATCGATGGTCCAAAAAAGTGCTGGTGGAAAGAGCTGATGTAGTTGAGAAGCAAAAGTAGAACAGAGGCTAGCTGAAGAGCTACTAGCGATGATGGTGGTGCCAACAGTAGAGTGAGTAATCTCTAGTGGCCTGCTAGAGACTACAGTCTTGGAGGTGAGATCGTCGGCTGGTGGGCGCAAGAGATAATGTTGCATAGAAAATCAGTCACTAATGAAGATTCTGCTGCAAAAATAAATAAAATCAATATAATAAGAGGCAGCAAAAGAAGCAAGAAGCCGCTGGTGATGCTCCGCAAGAGGTGGAGGACAATTGCTCTTGAATATTTCTGAATCTGGAGTCAAAAGAAGCAACAACAAGTAGAAAGCAAACCAAGCAGTTTTTGAATTTTTTATGAAAAGTAGCCATACCCTAGAATAAAGTTTAATGATCCAAATAGAAAATGGACAGAACCAACTTGTAGAATAAGATATGTTCTTTTCAGACATATGAAAATTAAAGGATCAAAATCTGTCAGGAATTTAGGGTATCAACAGAAAGAAGGCTACTCAGAATACAAAACTGCAAAAACTGCACAAAAGTTAATCAGATTCAAAAAGTTGCCATGTGTCCTAAAATGATCAGAATATAAAATCATGAAAACAATTAATCCACAAGATAGAATGACACATGTTCTTCATATTCCGTGCGAAAAATCTGGGTTTCAAGTTATTTAAGCATCTTAAAAACTTGCAGCAAAAGTGCTAATCAGATTAGTCAGAAGAAAACTAATGCAGAAATTAATCAGAATCGAAAAGTTGCTATGTGTTTTAGAATGATCCATGGACTTTAAAATTCTGCAAAAATTTCCAGATGATAGACAAAGATGAGTACTTTGTGATGGTGCCAAAGATCAAAAATTCTTCCAATCTAGTTTCTTAAAATCACAGCGAGAAAACACCTACTCAAATAAGCAATTTACAGATTTCAAATACGGTACCATGCATTTCCTTACGGCAGTGCCATAATATGCATAAAAATCTTGAGTCAGAAATCGGCAGAAATACGGTACCGTGAAGATGATTACGGTAGTGCCGTATTTTGCACATTTTTTTTTTTTACGAAAAGAGTAGAAAAATTAATTCTAAAAATAAACCAAGATAAAAGAAAGTAAGCTAAGCAAAAGTGCTTGGGTTGTCTCCCAAGAAGCGCTAATTTTTAGGTCATTAGCTTGACCAAAACCCAAAAATCATGGTGAAGCAGGTGAATCAGTACCAAAATATATAGCAAACAATTTTTTCCTTTTCCGCTGTCCAAAAAGTTTAGCCACTAATCCAAATATCCATAATTTCATGTAAATCAAGATCAACATGGCTTTCTCAAATATGCGGGAATCAAAATCAAAATTCTCAACTCCAATCAAAGGATATTCAATGATTTTTCTATATTTATCAGAAAGCAAAATCATAAGTCCTTTCTTCAAATTTATATCTTCAAGTGCAATAGGACTTTGATCAAAAGATACAAGCATTGGATCATCAAATAAACTTTCTGTCTCAAATTAGATTTCTCAACAAAGCATAATTTTTTAAATAAATCATAAGAGTCAATAATAGATATGGGCAAAACATCATCATGGTGAGATTCATCAATATTTGCAATATCCAAATTTTCTTCAAGTCCTTCATGCTCACAATCAGGTAATTCATCAATTTCAAAATTTTCAATAAAACTAGAATAAGATTTTTCTAAATTAGTCCCCTCATATCCTTCATGAGATTCAACCATAAATATCATATTATCAAAAGAATCAATATCATCAAAAGAGGGTTTTTCAATTTCAATTTCCTCAATCTTTTCCACAATTAAATTATCCGAAGAATCTAATTCACAATTATCAAAATCAGAATGAGATGCATTAATGTTCACATAAGGCTCAATTTCAAAACAATCATAATTAGAGGGAGATTTTTCCAAATCAAGTTCTTCAGTTTCAAACTCAAATAAACAAGCTTGCTGTGCTAACTGGGTTTCTAGAATTTCAGAATGAGCATGCATATTATCCATTCTATGTTTATGGGTCTAATGTGCCTCCTCACTTTGTTTCATGAATTTTTCAAACATCAACTCTAAGCTAGATTTTTCAGTATCCTCAAAGTATGGTTCAGAAGTATAGTTTGAGCAATCATCATAAAAAGAAGTTTGGTGATTTTCCTATCTAGAATACAATTGATAAGATTCTTTCCATGATAAATTGGGATTTAAAAATTGGCAATTAGAGGTATAATGATCAAAATATTCACAAATATCACATCTAATAGAAGAAGAAGATTTCTTAATAGAGTGCATAAAAGAGTTAAACATATCATGGAGTGTGCTCAATGAATCATTTTCATACTTACCTTGTGGCATGTATATCTCACCTCTTGCCCATGAGTTGTGATTAAAAGACATATCTTCAAATCAAAGCTTTTCTGCACAACTAAAAATTGTTATCTCAAAATTCACAGGAAATAAAATATATCAAGATCTAAGAGTCCTGTGTATAGACAATTAGAATAGAAATAGAAAGATTGTCTAAGACCAATCAATCAAATTATTATTTTTTTCTTTTTTTTAGAATATAAAAAAATAACAAAGATAAAACATAAGCAAATTAATAAAACACAAGCAAATTAATAAATTTCAAAAATCATAGTTCTGTCACAACTTGTGAAAATCCAAAACCTGCAAAAACAAAAAATAAAGTTAAATCTAAAACAAATAAAACTTAGTCTAGCAATACTAACAATTATTTTGATATTAAAAAAACTAAGGTCCCCGGCAACGGCGCCAAAAACTTGTTGTAGTCCGCAAGTGCACGGATACTACGAAGTAATAAAATAGATATCGAACCACAGAGACCTACGTGTTAAGTACCAAATAAATATTTTCTCACTAGCTAAGCAAACCAAATAGTGTTAAACAATCGATCGAAAAGAACGCGAAAAAGTATATCAGAGAGAAACTGGGACTAGGGGATCATCCACCTTAATTCTAATGACTAGAAGGAAGTAAAGGCTGTCAGTCAAATTTCATTACGATAAATATTTAATCTACTTCATAAAAGGATCATCTCGCTCTCGCGTAGACAATCATACAAAGGACCAATCCTCACTCTCGTGCAAGATCTATCCAATGCTGAAAATAAGTAAATCATTGAACAAAGAACTCAAGGATCACTCTCGTGCATCCGAATTCTAAGTCAAACATCTCAAGTGGAATCTCAAGGATCACTCTCGTGCATCCTGAAACTCAACACAGGTTCTACTTAAGGTTCTCCAGCGACTCGAAACTCAATCTCTTGCAGCATCAAATCAAGTCTAACATAATAACTCATCCTAGATTCAAATTATCAACATGGCAATAAAATCACTAAAATCAGAATTCAAAGAACAAACCTAATTTCTTACATTAAGTTCTAAACTCGATGATTTCTAGGGTTCCGAATTTCACAATCAACCTCTCAGTCTATTTTGCAAAATTCTAAAACATGCTGATATTTATAAAACTAACGAGAATTAAAGACAATCATCACATAAGTAAAATTATCATAATAAAACTATTATGACAAAATAAAAGTCATCTAGTTATTAAAAATCAAGGAAAATTACTCCCCATGTCCCATAATATGTCTAAGCTAGCATGGAAGTAAGATTACAATAAACCATAGTTCATATGAACAGAAATCAAAGAAAAAGGGAAGAAATTACAGAACACAGTGCTTTAATCCAAATTACAGCACCGTAATATGCTAGAAACGCGATGAACAGTGGCATCACCCACTGTTTCATTGATTTCTCCCTCGATCAGACTCCTTTCGATCTAAAACATCCGAGGTATCCTCTCGTACTCCAGGCAAAGCTCCAGTTAAAAAATCACTGCCTGAGGTGGTCTCTACGCCTCTCGGCACGAGGCCTAAACCTAAAGACGCCTCTCTGTGGATTGCTCCCTCGATTCGTGATAAAAATTAGGGATTTCACTTCGTGTGTCTTCTCCACTTAACGACGAGTTCGCAGCAACTTTCGGATCTCAATTTGAACTTCTAGATCAAAAGATATGGTCCGCGCTAGATTCGGGCAGAAAAATCAGAAAACTGGGTCTAAAATACGGTACCGTATTTTAAATACGGCAGTGCCGTATTTTGCACAAAAATTCAGAAACTTGCTATTTAAAATCCTCCAAAAATACGATACCGTGATAGTTGTTCCCAGTGCCGTATTTTTGCGAATTAGCTCTGAATTTCATGAAAATTAATGGGTAGCTTCGTTTCGATGTCTGGAATCTATTGGTGTGCTCAAATCTTCCAAAATCCATCAAAATATGACACTTTTAACTTGAAAATGATCAAAAACAAGAAATGGTGTAGATTCTGCAATATTTGACAATTAAGGCTTAAAAACAAGCAAAAGAGCATAATTATGACACAAAAGACACCTGAAATAACACAAAATATACTATAAATTTTGGTGTCATCAATAATCTGCAATAATAAATATAATTAGAATCCCTAAACACATATACAAATTACTACTCTTACAATAAAATCCATACCGATTCTCCATTTAATTTTGCATAATTCTTGAAATATAATGTGCGTTGACTTAGTTGCACATTAGCCCAATGGAACAATCGAGGGTATACACCCTCCACCTTACTATCTATATACAAGTTGCTATGCTCATATAACTAAATATGCAAAAAAAAGGCACAAAAATTTATACGATTAATCTACAAGTAAATAAATACATTGAATTCCAGCTTAGTATATTTTTCTAAATACTTACACAAAGAAATATGACACAACTAGCAAATCCATGTGATCGGTTCTTTGAGCTAGTAGTCAATTCAATGCACAAATAATCATGCATTGAACTGAATTAAAACTATTATATGATAAATTATTGCTATTATACGATAAATTACAGCCATTATATAATAAATCATAGCCATTTCACAATAAATTACTTCTATTGAACTGAATTATTTTGCTATTATATGATAATTTGCACCCATAATATCTTAATTGCTGCCATTATATGTTCAATTACATTCATTATACGATAAATCACAGCCTTTATACGATAAATCACAACCATTATATAATAAATTATTACCATTAAATCGAAATATGTTGCTATTATGCGATAGTTTACTCCCATAATCTCTTAATAAATGCCATTACACGAAACAATTCTGAGATTATACGAACCTATTTTACCATTATAAGTAAAACTAGTGTGCAAATTGTTGGGGTATGCCCTTAAGGCTAATGTTTGAGGCCTTGGGATTATATCAGTATCATGTATAAACTCAATGTTTATAAAGGCAATGGTTGTTATTCAGGTTGTTACATTATCTGCTGCAATATGTATACTTCTGAATAATGTCTCAAAGCTGTTCAGCTTGGCTGACATGCAGTTTTGTCCTTAGTCGAGATATCTTGGTGAACATGAGACAGCCTTGATATGATTGAGACTAATATGTGTTCTAATCTTATAGGATGCTTCGAGCATGGAATAAGATGTAGACTCATGGGTACATTGGATGTACTGGACAGACCCTACTTAGGATATTCAATTGCTTGTCACAATGTGAATAATCCTTATATGCAAACAAGTGGCATACTTCCTCTGACTTGAGATCACTTGTGTTTCTAAATGATGATTGGCATTGTTTTGAGGTAGTTCAATATCATTTGAAACATAATGGTTATAGACTATCTTGGATAATGAGCATGAGTCATGTTAGGGCGCTAGTGATAGATATAGGATTGTCGTCTCCTTGGAAGGAGTGTGATGTTCTATAGGGGCCCCTGGATGAGATGATTGAGAAAGTGTATGGCCATACCCGGATGACTATGTTTCATCTGATCTAATCATTCTCATCATATTGGAATTACAGGCTTGACACGCTTGTCCAATAAGAACATCCAGTGGCAAAGGAAACATGAATGCCTAGTGAAGTGGATTCACACTTGTGCTGTGGTTTGGGTGTAGTCTTGGAAGACTCTTTCCTTTATATCGGGAGACAGTGATGTGTTGCTAGATACCCCTCACTGATCGTGATAACGTAAGTTATCGTTACCGACATTTAAAGGAAACCCTTAGGGTCGCACAATTTGATGATATGGCTTACTTATGTTAGATCGTGTGGACTGAATTGTTTTGGTTCAGTTTAAAGGGATTTAATCTCTGATTGTAAGTGAGATCTGGTCTGATCATGTTTGATTGATTAGGGCTTGAGATCGGTAAGCTTCAATCGAGAGATTGGATGCTAGATCGGTGAGATCAAGAGCATCAAGAGATGAATGGTCAGATCTTGAGCCTTTTGGTTTAATGTGATCTGGATCAAGGCTTGGTTTATTTTGGTCTTTGAACCAAATGAATTGAACTGGCTCATCAAGTGAGCGCATGGTTCAAAGAGGAGAATGTTGCGATCGTTCATTTGACTTGAACGCTTGAACACGTTGAGTTTTTGCTATTTTTGGATAGCATGACTTCTAAACATGGTGCACGCCTCCACGTTAGAAGTGGATCGCTCTATTCTCGCTCGTTCTCTCCTCTCTCATCGCCGCTTGCTCTCTCATGGTGAAAAAGGCTCACGCCAAGGAAGAGAAGAAAATTCGCCCAAGCAAGAGTTCTTCTCATCTTCCCTTTCATTCGATCAGGACTCTTGGTGCCTTGCTAGCACAAGGAGCAACAAGAAGAAGCCGAGACTCATCTTGTGTGCGTCTGCTTTGGAGGAGAGCGGCATCACTCTCTGCTTCCAAGTCGCCATCCAAGAAATGGCATTGGTAAGAATCTTTATCGATCTATTCAAGTTGATCATAGATATATGCAAACCGATCCTTAGAAACCCTAGATTCTTCTGCTAAGAATCCTCTGATATGCGCCTATTAGGGTTTCGACCCCGCCCCTTAGGGACTTTCAATTGGTATCAGAGCCTGGTTTTCATATGATCATATGATTGCTTGATATTAATGTGTGATCCATGTTTGCGCTTATGCTTAGCTCTAAGGTTTATCATCATGCCGTGAACTACATGCTTAGATATCTATGTTTTTCATTGGCGCATGTATGATGTTTTTCATTTGCGCATGTTGTAGTTTTTGTGAAAACTCATTTACTTGCGCGCCTATCATTAGATCTAAGCGCCTACTTCAAAAACTTAGACGGGTTATTAGGGTTGAAGTCATCACTCGAGTCTAGACCCAACAGTCTGATCAGACTATCTGACAGCCTAGATGGGTCGACCAGATGGCACCTATGCGCGAGCATGAGGTGGCTATAGGTCGACTGCAGACAGGCGTGTAGCGATGTCTGGTTGAGACAACCAGTGAACGCTCATGAGTTAGGCCTGGGGTCACACCCGCTTGCCAGAACTCATGAGGGTCGTTCAGCCCAGCGCATGCATGGTTGACCATTAGGTCATGAACCCAGCGCAAGCAAATGGTGGCTATAGGTCGACTGCATCATAGGTGTGTAGCGATGTCTGGTTGAGACGTTTGTTGAACGCACATGAGTTAAGCCCGGGCTCACACCCGTTTGCCAGACCTCATTGTGGTTGTTCAGCCCTTGGCGCATGCATAGTTGACCATTGGGTCGACTCAAGTCAGTTAGGACTTGGTGCATGCAAGGGAAGTGGGTCTGACTAGGTCTGATGAGTGGATCCCTATTAATGGACCGTTGTAAGGTGGTAGGGCACATAAGGAAATAAAATTGATGCCAATGGGTTTTTCAAAAATTTTATTTTCTTGATTGGATCACATGATGTTAGTATAACATGATGAGTGTTTATTTAATCTTATGTGGGCTGCCATATTTTAATGTGTGCTGTGCTGGGGCCTGCGAGCCTGGATTTAATATTGTAAATTATTTATTGTGATCTGCGTATTACATTTTAATTAATTTATAAAGTGTAATTGACCTGCGTGTCAATCATGTCTAGATAGATTAAATTGTATTTTAATCAGACATGAGCACATAGCATACTTGGCAGAGGCGCATGCAGCAAGTGGCTTCACCAGTGGGAGGTCTAGGGTTCGACTCTAGGACAGGCGCATTTTACCTGGTGGGCGCATCTGAGCTGCAGTGGGCGCTTGGGCCCTGGTTGGGCCAGATGAAATGCAAAAGACCCAAGAAGAGCTCAAGTGAAGACTTAAGTTAATTAAGGTTTTACTTAGGCTTAATGGGCTTTTACCACATAAGATCATCATGCTTTCAATTTACTGTTTCAGTAATTTAGTAACTGTATGATTTATTCTTCTGCTATCACCATAGGATTTGAATGATAGTAAGAAGATAAAAGGACCGTTAAAATCCAACGTTAAATATCAAGCACGATAGCCTTCTGACGCGAAACCTCACTGTTCTGACTATCGTTGGGGCCGTGTTGTACCCACTCAGTGGGCACGCCCATCTATCTTCAGACGGTGTGAGATTACACCTGCGTGTTACAGAGAAGGGATTTATCGCTTCTCGTTGCTCAGCATAGCACGTGGTGGTCCAGGGAGTAGGTCGGGTCAGCTTGACCATGTAGGCTACATACTGAGCATATGGTAGCTATATGGAGGCAGCCATCTGTGGGATCAGAGACTGTGTTGTACCAACTCAGTTGGCACAGTCTGCTGGATTGCCCAGATGAAGGGGAATCGCACGGGTTGGCGATTGGCAGGGATTGCCTACCAGAGATTAGTGCTTGTACTCTCTGTGCATCTTATCTCGCCTGAGCGGGACGCGGAGACCAAGTTTGAAATCTGGATCCCATCTCACTAAAAGAGTTTCACTCTTTCGGACTGTTTTACTAGATTTTTCAGTCAGATAAAATAGTGAGAAAAGAATCATTCTTAAGTCCTGAATTGATTCTAACATTGATACTGACCTTGCTGTTCTTACATTGTTGTAGATTACTGCAGCAACGAACACCACAGCCTTCAATGTGCGATCCCTACTGGAAAGGGAGAAGTTTGCTGGGCCAAACTTCTCAGACTGGTACGGACACCTTAAGATTGTTCTTAAGGCTGAGAGGAAACTGTATGTCCTCGAGACGGCTATACCGCCTCAACCCGCTGCGAACGCCGCAAGGGCGGTTCGGGAAGCTTATGAAAAGCATGTCAATGATAGCATTGACGTCGCTTGCCTTATGCTAGCGTCTATGACGCCACAGCTGCAATGTCAGCATGAGGATTTATCTGCTATAGAAATTATAGCAAACCTCAAGATGCTGTATGCAGCACAGGCAAGGACTGAACGCTATAATTTGACTAAACTTTTCTTTCAGAGCAAACTGACTAAAGGGAGTCCAGTTGGAGCTCATGTGCTCAAGATGATTGGGTACAAGGAGGCTCTAGAGAAACTGGGACATACCATCAATCAGGAGCTTGTTGTAGATATCATCCTGCAGTCTCTCCCGGCCTCTTTCGATCCTTTCATTATTAATTTTAATATGAACAAGATCGACTGTACGCCAGCAGAGTTACTGAACATGCTCTTGACTACTGAGCAGACTCAGTCTCGTGAGAAGGGAACGCCTTCATCCTCTGTCATCATGGTTCCTTCTAGGAACAAGAAGAAGGGGAAGAAGGGCAAAGCCCCTGTCAAGAGCTACAACAAGGCTCTGAAGCAAAAAGTAAAGCGGTCGAAGGAATACAGATGTTTCCATTGTGGCCAGCTGGGTCACTGGAAAAAGGACTGTAAAGCGCTCCAAGGAGATAAGAAGGGAAGCAACTCTTTCGCTTCTGGCTCAGGTATTTTCGTGACTGAAGTCATGGTTTCTTCTTCTATTTCATGGGTGTTAGACACTGCATGTGGAGTTCACATCTGTTCAAATGTACAGGAACTCAAGAGAAGAAGACAGGTGGGACAGCATGAGGTGGACCTACGAGTAGGAAACGGGGCACGGGTTGCTGCTGTTGCTGTAGGAGTTTATCACATCTCTTTACCATCTGGTCTTGTATTAGAACTGGACAATTGTTATTTTGTACCAAGCATAACTAAGAATATTATCTCTATTCCTGCTCTTGTAAGGAAAGGGTTTTCCTTTGAATGCAAGATTTCAAAGTGTTACATTTCTTTTGATAATATTGTTTATGCTACTGGGTCAATTAACAATGGGTTATTCATGTTGGACATGGAATGTTTTATACAACAGATTGATGTTAAGAAAGCCAAGTATGTGAAGGGTCCCCTTCAAGGGGGAGCGCAAGCGGATAAAACCCCTTTCAAGAGGGGGGGGCCGAAAACCCTAAACAAGGGGGCGCATGCATTTTGCTAGGGTTTCAAGAATTCAATCGCTTATGTGCTCATATGATCAACTATAATATTTCATTAGATCAAGAATGTGATCATACCAATGCCATAGATCGGATGTCGGCTTGGAAGCAAAGTTCAAAGAGAACTTCTCCAAAGGAATCGCACACAAGAAGAAGAAGGCCTACACCTTGAACGTCCCTTGTGCTAGCAAGGCTCCAAAGTATCCCTTGTCGCGTGAAGGAGATTTGGAGATCAAGCTTGGCGAGAGCAACCTTCCTCCTCTTCTCGTCCGAATTCCTTCACCTCCAAGGATGAACGTTGAGAAGAGAGGAGTGAAGTCGAGCGTTCAAAACGCTTTGGCGTTAAGGTGAAGTCGCCTTCAATACTTTCCATAAATGGAAGAGATGAAGCTATGCGCCCATTACCGAACCAAAACGCCTAACCCCTTGAACCAAGCGTTCACCCTTGTGAACCGGTTCAAGCCACTTCAATCCATTTCAATTTGGTTCAAGAACCAAATTAAACCAGCCCAAGCCATGGTCTAGATCTGATTGAACCAATGGTTCAATATCTAACCGTTGATCTCGTGATACTCTTGATCTCACCGATCTAGCATCAATACTCTCGATCGAAGCTTACCGATCTCAAGTCCCAATCAATCAAACATGATCAGACCAGATCTCACTTACAATCAGAGCCTCTATCCCTTTAAACTGAACCCAAACAATTCAGTCCACACGATCTGACTTAAGTAAGCCATATCATCAAATTGTGCGACCCTGAGGGTTTCCTTTAAATGTCGGTAACGATAACTTTCGTTATCACGATCAGTGAGGGGTATCTAGCAACACATCACTGTCTCCCGATATAAAGGAAAGAGTCTTCCAAGACTTCACCCAAACCACAGCACAAGTGTGAATCAACTTCACTAGGCATACTTGTGTCCTTTGCCACTGGATGTTCTTATTGGACAAGCGGGTCAAGCTTGTAACTCCAATACGATGAGCATGATTAGATCAGATGAACATAGTCATCTGGGTATGGCCATACACTATCCCAATCATCTCATATAGGGGGGCCCCTTTAGAACATCACACTCCTTAAACAAGGAGACGGCAATCCTATGTCTATCACTAGTGCCCTAACCTGATTCAAGCTCACCATCCAAGATAGTCTATAATCATTATGTTTCAAATGATATTGAACTACCTCAAGACAATGACAATCATCATTTAGAAACACAAGTGATCTCAAGTCAGAGGACATGTGCCACTTGGTGCTTACAAGGATCATTCACATTGTGACAAGCAATTGAATATCCTAGTAGGGTTTGTCCAGTACATCCAATGTACCCATGAGTCTACATCTTATTCCATGCTCGAAGCATCCTATAAGATTAGAACACATATTAGTCTCAATCATATCAAGGCTGTCTCATGTTCACCAAGATATCTCGACTAAGGACATAGAGCCTGTCAGCCTAGCTGAACAGCTTTGAGACATTATTCAGAAGTACACTTATTACAGCAGACAAGGTAGCAACCTGAATAATAACCATGCCTTTATAAACATAAGAGTTTATTACATGATACTTATACAATCCCAAGGCCTCAAACATTAGCCTTAAGGGCATACCCCAACAATCTCCCACTTGCACTTAATCTAATGGTTGAGAAATCTCAAACCCATATTATTACAGTGCTTCTCATGCTTCTGCTGCGCCAGAGGCTTGGTAAGCGGGTCTGCCAGATTGTCATCTATATGAACCTTGCATATTTTGATCTCGCCACGATCAATGATCTCCCGGATCAAGTGAAACCGTCTCTGTATGTGCTTGGACTTCTGGTGCGACCGTGGTTCCTTTGCTTGTGCGATTGCTCCAGTGTTATCACAGAAGATAACCAAAGGATCTGCACTCGAAGGAACAACACCAAGTTCTCTCACGAACTTACGAATCCACACTGCCTCCTTGGATGCTTCCGAGGCTGCAACATACTCGGCTTCTGTTGTGGAATCAGCAACAGTTGACTGTTTGAAACTCTTCCACACCACTGCTCCACCAATCAAGCTAAAAACATAGCCTGATTGCGATCGGAAATCATCCTGGTCCGACTGGAACGAAGCGTCAGTATATCCTTCAATACTGAGTTCTTCCTGACCACCATATATCAAGAACATATCTTTGGTCCTCCGCAGATATTTTATAATGTTCTTGACCGCAATCCAGTGCGCCAAACCTGGATTACTTTGGAATCGACTGGTCACGCTTAACCCGTAAGCGACGTCTGGGCGAGTACACAACATCGCATACATAATGGACCCAATAGCCGAAGCATAAGGCGTATTGTCCATTTCATCTTTCTCAGTCTGTGTTTGTGGACACTGACTCTTCGAAAGATTCAGACCATGTCTGACTGGAAGATATCCTCGTTTAGAATTCTCTAAATGAAATCTCTCCAGGACTTTATCGATGTAAGTACTCTGGCACAGCCCGAGAAGCCTCTTAGATCTATCCCTGTAGATCTTCACACCTAATACATAGGCTGCTTCTCCTAGATCTTTCATCTGGAAACATTTCCTTAACCATGCTTTAACAGCATGCATTTCAGGAATATCATTTCCAATGATCAAGATATCATCGACGTAGAGGATTAGGAATGTAATTACGCTCCCACTAAACCTCTTATATACACACGGGTCATCTTCGTTCTTGATGAAGCCAAACTCAGAGATTGATTCATCAAAACGAATATTCCAGCTTCTTGATGCTTGCTTAAGTCCATAAATGGACTTCTTTAACTTGCATATTTTATGACGATCTGATGGATTAGTGAAACCTTCAGGTTGTGTCATATACACATCCTCATCCAGATTTCCATTAAGGAAAGCTGTCTTCACATCCATCTGCCAGATCTCATAATCATAATATGCTGCTATCGCGAAAAGAATCCGAATAGACTTAAACATGGCTACAGGAGAGAAAGTTTCATCATAATCTAACCCGTAGATTTGTTTGAAACCTTTCGCAACTAGCCTGCCTTTATAGGTAACTACGTTACCATCCATGTCAATCTTCTTCTTGAAGATCCATTTACAGCCTATAGGGATTACTCCCGGAGGCGGATCAACCAAATCCCAGACCTGGTTATCTAACATGGAGTCCATCTCGGCTCGCATAGCTTCAAGCCATCTAGCTGACTCCGGTCCACTGACCGCATCCGCATAAGTGAGGGGTTCATCATTATCAATGATGTAGACTCCATCATAGCGCTCAGGCTGACAACGGATCCTTCCCGATCTTCGCGGTTCCCGTGATATTTGAGCCTCAGGTTGTGTAGTAACCTGATCTACCGGCTCAGGCACATCCAACTGTGCTTGACTACTTTGTCCTTCCTCTAGAATCTCATCCAGCTTTATTTCTCTCCCACTGGCCTCTTGCAGAAGAAATTCCTTCTCAAGAAATATGGCCGTCCGAGCAACAAATACTTTGTTCTCTTTGGGATCGTAGAAATAATAACCCTTAGTTTCCTTAGGGTAACCGACAAAGATACATTTCTCAGATCTGCTCTCCAGTTTCCCAGAGGCGAGCTTTTTGACATAAGCCTCGCAACCCCAGATCCTGATAAATGTCAAGCTCGGCTGTTTCCCATACCATAACTCATATGGCGTCTTTGAAACTGCCTTGGATGGCACTCGGTTTAGTACCTTTGCAGCTGTTTCCAGTGCAAAACCCCAAAAGGAGTATGGAAGAGTAGCCTGACTCATCATAGAACGAACCATATCAAGTAACGTTCTATTTCTCCTCTCGGACACACCATTCCATTGCGGTGTTCCTGGCGGAGTGAGCTGTGAGATAATCCCACACTCCTTTAGATAGTCAGTAAATTCTCGACTTAGGTATTCACCACCTCGATCTGAGCGAAGTGCCTTGATATTTCGGCCTAGCTGATTCTGTACTTCATTTTTGAACTCTTTGAACTTGTCAAAAGATTCACTTTTATGTCTCATAAGATAGACATATCCATACCTACTGAAATCATCAGTAAAGGTAATGAAGTACTGATAGCCACCTCTGGCATGTTTACTAAATGGCCCACACACATCACTGTGTATAAGGTCAAGTAAACCTGAAGCCCTTTGACCTTTATTAGAAAAAGGTGACTTCGTCATTTTACCCATCAAACAAGCTTTGCATGTATCAATCTCCTCATAGGAGAATGATCCCAGCAGTCCATGATCATGCAACCGCTTAATGCGCTTCTCGTTAATATGGCCTAAACGACTATGCCATAGCAAGGTGCTGTCATCAGCATACTTGGCTTTCTTATTATCAATGTTTTGTATAGAATTTTCCATGTCCAACATGAACAACCCATTGTTAATTGAACCAGTTGCATACACAATATTATCACAAGATAAAACACACTTTGAAATATTGCATTCAAAGGCAAATCCTTTCCTGACAAGAGCAGGAATAGAGATAATATTCTTGGTAATACTGGGTACAAAATAACAATTGTTTAATTCCAAAACAATGCCAGATGGTAAAGAAATGAAATAGTCTCCTACAGCAACAGCAGCAACCCGTGCCCCGTTTCCAACGCGTAGGTCTACCTCATGCTGTCCCACCTGCCTTCTTCTCTTGAGTTCCTGTACATTTGAACAAATGTGAACTCCACATGCAGTGTCCAACACCCATGATATGGTAGAAGAAGATAACATGACCTCAGTCACATATATACCTGAGCCAGAAGCGATGCTTCCCCTCTTATCTCCTTGGAGCGCTTTACAGTCCTTTTTCCAGTGACCCAGCTGGCCACAGTGGAAACACCTGTTGTCCTTCGACCGCTTTACCTTCTGTTTCAGAGCCTTGCTGTAATTCTTGACAGGGGCCTTGCCCTTCTTCCCCTTCTTCTTGTTCCTTGAGGGAACCAATAAGACAGAGGTTGAAGGCTTTCCCTTCAGAGTTTCCTCAGTAGTCAAGAGCATATTCAACAGCTCTGCCGGAGTACAATCGATTTTGTTCATATTAAAGTTAATGATGAACGCATCGAAAGAAGGCGAAAGAGACTGTAGAATTATGTCTACAGCAAGCTCCTGGTTGATGGTATGCCCCAGTTTCTCCAGAGCCTCCTTGTGCCCAATCATCTTGAGCACGTGAGCTCCCACTGGGCTCCCTTCAGCCAGTTTGCTCTGAAAGAAGAGCTTCGTCAGATTATAGCGTTCTGTCCTCGCCTGTGCAGCATATAGCATCTTGAGGTTCGCTATAATTTCTATAGCCGACATATCCTCATGCTGACGCTGCAGCGGTGGCGTCATAGACGCTAGCATCAGGCAAGCGACATCAATGCTATCATTGACGTGCTTTTCATAGGCATCCCGAACCGCCCTTGCGGCGTTCGGAGCGGGCTGCGGCGGTATCGCCGTCTCGAGGACATACAGTTTCCTCTCTGCCTTAAGAACGATCTTAAGGTGTCCGAACCAGTCAGAGAAGTTCGGCCCAGCAAACTTCTCCCTTTCCAGTAGGGATCGCACATTGAAGCTCATGGTGTTCGTTGCTGCAGGAATCTACAACAATGCAAGAACAGCAAGGTCAGTATCAATGTTAAGAATCAATCAGGACTTAAGAATGATTCCTTTTCTCACTATTTTAGCTGACTGTAAAATCCAGTAAAACAGTCCGAAAGAGTAACACTCTTTTAGTGAGATGGGATCCAGATTTCATACTTGGTCTCCGCGTCCCGCTCAGGCGAGATAAGATGCACAGAGATGACAAGCACTAATTTCTGGTAGGCTGTCCCAGCCAATCGCCAACCCGTGCGATTCCCCTTCATCTGGGCAATCCAGCAGACTGTGCCAACTGAGTTGGTACAACACAGTCTCTGATCCCTCAGATGGCTGCCTCCATGTGCTACCATATGCGCCACATATGTAGTCTACATGGTCAAGCTGACCCGACCTACTCCCTGGACCACCACGTGCTATGCTGAGCAACGAGAAGCGATAAATCCCTTCTCTGTAACACGCAGGTGAAATCCAGCACCGTCTGAAGATAGATGGACGTGCCCACTGAGTGGGTACAACACGGCTCCAACGATAATCAGAACAGTGAGGTTTCGCGTCAGAAGGCTTACGAGCTTGATATGTTAGCGTTTGGATTTTAACGGTCTTTTATCTTCTTCACTATCATGCAAGTCCTATGGTGATAGCAGAAGATAAACTCGTGCAGTTCTAATTATATAAGCAATAAAAAGAAAGCATGCATCTTATGTGGTAAAAGCCCAAAGGCTAAGTAAGACCTTAAGAAACTTAAGTCTTCACTTGCTCTTCTTGGGACTTTTGCATCTCATCTGGTCCAACCCAGGGCCCTAGCGCCAAGAGCACCTCAGGTGCGCCACCAGCTGAAAGCCCCTCTTGGATGTGTGCCTTTGTGCTCTTGTCTAATCAAATACAATTTGATCTATCTAGACAAGTTTGACTCGCAGGTCAATTATACATTATAAATTAAGTACAAATGTGATTCGCAGATCACAAATTAATTTATAAGATTAATTCCAGGCACGCAGGCCCCAGCACAGCACACATTAGGGTAACCCACATAAGATTAAATAAACAAACATCATGGCATCAATCAACATGTGATCCAATCATGAAATTAAATTTTTGAAAACCCCATGGCATCAATTTTAATTTCCTTATGTGCCCCTACAACCTTACAATGGTACATTGATAGGGATCCACTCATCCATCTAATCAGATCCTCTGCCCTTGCATGCACCGAGTCCTAACTGACCCGTGTTGACCTAATGGTCAACCATGCATGCGCCAAGGGCTGAACAACCCTCATGAGTTCTGGCAAGCGGGTGTGACCCCGGGCCTAGCTCATGTGTGTTCACTGGTTGTCTCAACCAGACCTCGCTACACGCCTAAGGTGCGATCGACCTATGGCCACCTCATGCTTGCGCACAGGTGCCATATGGTCGATCCATCTAGGCTGTCAGATGGTCTGATCAGACTATTGGATCTAATCTAGAGGTGACTTCAACCCCATCAACCCATCTAAGGGTTTATTGTAGGTGCGGCTTAGATCTAATATGCAAGGCGCGCATGTCATTTAGGGTTTTTAAGAAAAACAACTACAACAACATGAAAGAAGCGCAATCATCATACATGCGCCATTCAACTAGCGCCAACACAACATAACTCTCATACATGCGCAACATGAACATACTATCCACTAGTATAATCGCATGAAGAGAAAACATAGATCTAAGCATCAAACATATATGGATCACAAAACATACATAGCAATCATATGAATCATATAAGATCCTAGGCTCTGATACCAATTGAAGGGTCCCCTTCAAGGGGGAGCGCAAGCGGATAAAACCCCTTTCAAGAGGGGGGGCCGAAAACCCTAAACAAGGGGGCGCATGCATTTTGCTAGGGTTTCAAGAATTCAATCGCTTATGTGCTCATATGATCAACTATAATATTTCATTAGATCAAGAATGTGATCATACCAATGCCATAGATCGGATGTCGGCTTGGAAGCAAAGTTCAAAGAGAACTTCTCCAAAGGAATCGCACACAAGAAGAAGAAGGCCTACACCTTGAACGTCCCTTGTGCTAGCAAGGCTCCAAAGTATCCCTTGTCGCGTGAAGGAGATTTGGAGATCAAGCTTGGCGAGAGCAACCTTCCTCCTCTTCTCGTCCGAATTCCTTCACCTCCAAGGATGAACGTTGAGAAGAGAGGAGTGAAGTCGAGCGTTCAAAACGCTTTGGCGTTAAGGTGAAGTCGCCTTCAATACTTTCCATAAATGGAAGAGATGAAGCTATGCGCCCATTACCGAACCAAAACGCCTAACCCCTTGAACCAAGCGTTCACCCTTGTGAACCGGTTCAAGCCACTTCAATCCATTTCAATTTGGTTCAAGAACCAAATTAAACCAGCCCAAGCCATGGTCTAGATCTGATTGAACCAATGGTTCAATATCTAACCGTTGATCTCGTGATACTCTTGATCTCACCGATCTAGCATCAATACTCTCGATCGAAGCTTACCGATCTCAAGTCCCAATCAATCAAACATGATCAGACCAGATCTCACTTACAATCAGAGCCTCTATCCCTTTAAACTGAACCCAAACAATTCAGTCCACACGATCTGACTTAAGTAAGCCATATCATCAAATTGTGCGACCCTGAGGGTTTCCTTTAAATGTCGGTAACGATAACTTTCGTTATCACGATCAGTGAGGGGTATCTAGCAACACATCACTATCTCCCGATATAAAGGAAAGAGTCTTCCAAGACTTCACCCAAACCACAGCACAAGTGTGAATCAACTTCACTAGGCATACTTGTGTCCTTTGCCACTGGATGTTCTTATTGGACAAGCGGGTCAAGCTTGTAACTCCAATACGATGAGCATGATTAGATTAGATGAACATAGTCATCTGGGTATGGCCATACACTATCCCAATCATCTCATATAGGGGGGCCCCTTTAGAACATCACACTCCTTAAACAAGGAGACGGCAATCCTATGTCTATCACTAGTGCCCTAACCTGATTCAAGCTCACCATCCAAGATAGTCTATAATCATTATGTTTCAAATGATATTGAACTACCTCAAGACAATGACAATCATCATTTAGAAACACAAGTGATCTCAAGTCAGAGGACATGTGCCACTTGGTGCTTACAAGGATCATTCACATTGTGACAAGCAATTGAATATCCTAGTAGGGTCTGTCCAGTACATCCAATGTACCCATGAGTCTACATCTTATTCCATGCTCGAAGCATCCTATAAGATTAGAACACATATTAGTCTCAATCATATCAAGGCTGTCTCATGTTCACCAAGATATCTCGACTAAGGACATAGAGCCTGTCAGCCTAGCTGAACAGCTTTGAGACATTATTCAGAAGTACACTTATTACAGCAGACAAGGTAGCAACCTGAATAATAACCATGCCTTTATAAACATAAGAGTTTATTACATGATACTTATACAATCCCAAGGCCTCAAACATTAGCCTTAAGGGCATACCCCAACAGTATGCTGATGACAGCACCTTGCTATGGCATAGTCGTTTAGGCCATATTAACAAGAAGCGCATTAAGCGGTTGCATGACTATGGACTGCTGGGATCATTCTCCTATGAGTAGCTTGATACATGCAAAGCTTGTTTAATGGGTAAAATGATGAAGTCTCCTTTTTCCAACAAAGGTCAAAGGGCTTCAGGTTTACTTGACCTCATTCACAGTGATGTGTGTGGGCCATTTAGTAAACATGCCAGAGGTGGCTATTCATACTTCATTACCTTTACTGATGATTTCAGTAGGTATGGTTATGTCTATCTTATGAGACATAAGAGTGAATCTTTTGACAAGTTCAAAGAGTTCAAAAATGAAGTACAAAATCAGCTAGGCCGAAATATCAAGGCACTTCACTCAGATCGAGGTGGAGAATACTTGAGTCATGAGTTTACTGACTATCTGAAGGAGTGTGGGATTATCACACAGCTCAGTCCACCAGGAACACCGCAATGGAATGGTGTGTCCGAGAGGAGAAATAGAACATTACTGGATATGGTTCGTTCTATGATGAGTCAGGCTACTCTACCTTACTCCTTTTGGGGATTTGCACTGGAAACAGCTGCAAAGGTACTAAACCGAGTGCCATCCAAGGCCGTTTCAAAGACTCCATATGAGTTATGGTATGGGAAACAGCCGAGCTTGACATTTATCAAGATCTGGGGTTGCGAGGCTTATGTCAAAAAGCTCTGTTGGGTCCCTTTCAAGAGGGAGCGAAACCCTAATAGGTCCCCTTCAAGGGGGAGCGAAAACCCTAAATGGTGGCGCATAAATCTTTGCAAGCGGAAGCAAGGGTTTTCATAGATCTTTCGCAAGAACATATGATCAACTTGATGAAGTTTAGATCCATACCATAGCCATGAAGAAGATGGCGACTTGGAAGCGAGAGAACAAGAGAGGTCTCCTCCTTGTCGTCACACACAAGATGATCAACGGCTACTCTTTGAGATCCTTGTGCTAGCAAGGTTCATCAAAGCACTTGTCGTATGGAAGGGATGATGATTCTCTTTGGCCGAGAGCTCCTCTTGCAAAACCTCTCCTTCTCGTCAACCTCCTCCAAACGAAAGTTCAAGGCGTTGAAGTGAAGAGAGCAACGCATATGCGTTTTGGCGTTGAAGTGAAATCGGCCTTGATGACTTTCCATAAATGGATGATCATCAAGCGATGCGCTCATGCCAACCCAAAAACGCATCTTAGCATTGAACCAAGCGTTCACCTTTGTGAACCGGTTCAAGCCAAAACGTTCCAATCGAATTTGGTTCATAAACCAAACCAAAATAGCTCAAGCCATTTGGTCTAGACCATAGTAAACCCTAAGGTTTCAGATCTAACCGTTCATCTCAAGATGCTCTTGATCTCACCGATCTAGCATCCATTCTCTCGATCGAAGCTTACCGATCTTAAGCCCTAACCAATCAAACATGATCAGACCAGATCTCACTTACGATCAGAGTTTAAACCCCTTTAAACTGAACCCAAAGAATTCAGTCCACACGATCTGACTTAAGTAAGCCATATCACCAAATTGTGCGACCCTAAGGGTTTCCTTTAAATGTCGGTAACGATAACTCACGTTATCACAATCAGTGAGGGGTATCTAGCAACACATCACTGTCTCCCGATATAAAGGAAAGAGTCTTCCAAGACTACTCCCAAATCACAGCACAAGTGTGAATCCATTCACAAGGCATACATGTTTCCTTTGCCACTGGATGTTCTTATTGGACAAGCTTGTCAAGCCTGTAGCTCCAATATGATGAGCATGATTAGATCAGATGAACATAGTCACCTGGGTATGGCCATACACATTCTCAATCATCTCATAAGGGGGGGCCCCATTAGAACATCACACTCCTTAAACAAGGAGACGGCAATCCTTTATCTATCACTAGTGCCCTAACCTGACTCAAGCTCACCATCCAAGATAGTCTATAATCATTTTATTTCAAATGATATTGAACTACCTCAAAACAATGACAATCATCATTTAGAAACACAAGTGATCTCAAGTCAAAGGACATGTGCCACTTGCAGCATTCAAGGATTATTCACATTGTGACAAACAATTGAATATCCTAGTAGGGTCTGTCCAGTACATCCAATGTACCCATGAGTCTACATCTTATTCCATGCTCGAAGCATCCTATAAGATTAGAGCACATATTAGTCTTAACCATATCAAGGTTGTCTCATGTTCACCAAGATATCTCGACTAAGGACATATAGCATGTCAGCCTAGCTGAACAGCTTTGAGACATTATTCAGAAGTACACTTATTACAGCAGACAAGGTAACAAACTGAATAACAACCATTGCCTTTATAAACATAAAAGTTTATTACACAATACTGATACAATCCCAAGGCCTCAAACATTAGGCTTAAGGGCATACCCCAACAATCTCCCACTTGCACTTAATCTAATGGTTGAGAAATCTCAAACCCATATTATTACAGTGCTTCTCATGCTTCTGCTGCGCCAGAGGCTTAGTAAGCGGGTCTGCCAGATTGTCATCTGTATGAACCTTGCATATTTTGATCTCGCCACGATCAATGATCTCCCGGATCAAGTGAAACCGTCTCTGTATGTGCTTAGACTTCTGGTGCGACCGTGGTTCCTTTGCTTGTGCGATGGCTCCAGTGTTATCACAGAAGATAACCAAAGGATCTGCACTCGAAGGAACGACACCAAGTTCTCTCACGAACTTACGAATCCACACTGCCTCCTTGGATGCTTCCGAGGCTGCAACATACTCGGCTTCTGTTGTGGAATCAGCAACAGTTGACTGTTTGAAACTCTTCCACACCACTGCTCCACCATTCAAGCTAAAAACATAGCCTGATTGCGATCTGATATCATCCTGGTCAGACTGGAACGAAGCGTCAGTATATCCTTCAATACTGAGTTCTTCCTGACCACCATACATCAAGAACATATCTTTGGTCCTCCGAAGATATTTCAAAATGTTCTTGACTGCAATCCAGTGCGCCATACCTGGATTACTTTGGAATCGACTGGTCACGCTTAACCCGTAAGCGACGTCTGGGCGAGTACACAACATCGCATACATAATGGATCCAATAGCCGAAGCATAAGGCGTATCGTCCATTTCATCTTTCTCAGTCTGTGTTTGTGGACACTGACTCTTCGAAAGATTCAGACCATGTCTGACTGGAAGATATCCTCTTTTAGATTTCTCTAAATGGAATCTCTCCAGGACTTTATCGATGTAAGTACTCTGGCACCGCCCGAGAAGCCTCTTAGATCTATCCCTGTAGATCTTCACACCTAATACATAGGCTGCTTCTCCCAGATCTTTCATCTGAAAACATTTTCCTAACCATGCTTCAACAGCATGCAGTTCAGGAATATCGTTTCTAATGATTAAGATATCATCGACGTAGAGGATTAGGAAAGTAATCACGCTCCCACTAAACCTCTTATATACACACGGGTCATCCTCGTTCTTGATGAAGCCAAACTCAGAGATTGATTCATCAAAACGAATATTCCAGCTTCTAGATGCTTGTTTAAGTCCATAAATGGACTTCTTTAACTTGCATATCTTATGACGATCTGATGGATTAGTGAAACCTTCTGGTTGTGTCATGTACACATCCTCATCCAGTTTTCCATTAAGGAAAGCCGTCTTCACATCCATCTGCCAGATCTCATAATCGTAATATGCAGCTATCGCGAAAAGAATCCAAATAGACTTGAACATGGCTACAGGAGAGAAAGTTTCATCATAATCTATCCCGTAGATTTGTTTGAAACCTTTCGCTACTAGCCTGCCTTTATAGGTAACCACGTTACCATCCATATCAATCTTCTTCTTGAAGATCCATTTACAGCCTATAGGGATTACTCCCGGAGGCGGATCAACCAAATCCCAGACTTGGTTATCTGACATGGAGTCCATCTCGGCTCGCATAGCATCAAGCCATCTAGCTGACTCCGGTCCACTGACCGCATCCGCATAAGTTAGGGGTTCATCATTATCAATGATGTAGACTCCGTCATAGCGCTCAGGCTGTCGACGGATCCTTCCCGATCTTCGCGGTTCCCGTGATGTCTGAGCCTCAGGTTGTTCAATAACCTGTTTGACCGGCTCAGGCTCATCCAACTGTGCTTGACTACTTTATCCTTCTTCTAGATTTTCATCCAGCTTTATTTCTCTCCCACTGGCCTCTTGCAGAAGAAACTCCTTCTCAAGAAATATGGCCGTCCGAGCAACAAATACTTTGTTCTCTTTGGGATCGTAGAAATAATAACCCTTAGTTTCCTTAGGGTATCCGACAAAGATACATTTCTCAGATCTGCTCTCTAGTTTCCCAGAGGCGAGCTTTTTGACATAAGCCTCGCAACCCCAGATCCTGATAAATGTCAAGCTAGGCTGTTTCCCATACCATAATTCATATGGAGTCTTTGAAACTGCCTTGGATGGCACTCGGTTTAGTACCTTTGCAGCTGTTTCCAGTGCAAATCCCCAAAAGGAGTAAGGAAGAGTAGCCTGACTCATCATAGAACGAACCATATCAAGTAACGTTCTATTTCTCCTCTCGGACACACCATTCCATTGCGGTGTTCCTGGCGGAGTGAGCTGTGAGATAATCCCACACTCCTTCAGATAGTCAGTAAACGCATGACTTAGGTATTCTCCACCTCGATCAGAACGAAGTGCCTTGATATTTCGGCCTAGCTGATTCTGTACTTCATTCTTGAACTCTTTGAACTTGTCAAAAGATTCACTCTTATGTCTCATAAGATAGACATACCCATATCTACTGAAATCATCAGTAAAGGTAATGAAGTACTGATAGCCACCTCTGGCATGTTTACTAAATGGCCCACACACATCACTGTGTATAAGGTCAAGTAAACCTGAAGCCCTTTGACCTTTGTTAGGAAAAGGAGCCTTCGTCATTTTACCCATTAAACAAGCTTTGCATGTATCAATCTCCTCATAGGAGAATGATCCCAGCAGTCCATGATCATGCAACCGCTTAATGCGCTTCTCGTTAATATGGCCTAAACGACTATGCCATAACAAGGTGCTGTCATCAGCATACTTGGCTTTCTTATTATCAATATTTTGTATAGAATATTCCATGTCCAACATGAATAACCCATTGTTAATTGAACCAGTAGCATAAACAATATTATCAAGAGTAAGATAACACTTTGAAATCTTGCATTCAAAGGAAAACCCTTTCCTGACAAGAGCAGGAATAGAGATAATATTTTTGGTAATACTGGGTACAAAATAACAATTGTTTAATTCTAATACAATGCCAGATGGTAATGAGATGTAATAATCCCCTACAGCAACAGCAGCAACCCGTGCCCCGTTTCCAACGCGTAGGTCCACCTCATGCTGTCCCACCTGTCTTCTTCTCTTGAGTTCCTGTACATTTGAACAAATGTGAACTCCACATGCAGTGTCCAACACCCATGATATAGAAGAAGAAGATATCATGACTTCAGTCACAAATATACCTGAGCCAGAAGCGATGCTTCCCCTCTTATCTCCTTGGAGCGCTTTACAGTCCTTTTTCCAGTGACCCAGCTGGCCACAGTGGAAACACCTGTTGTCCTTCGACCGCTTCACCTTCTGTTTCAGAGCCTTGCTGTAACTCTTGACAGGGGCCTTGCCCTTCCTCCCCTTCTTCTTGTTCCTGGAGGGGAACATCAAGACAGAGGTTGAAGGCTTTCCCTTCAGAGTTTCCTCCGTAGTCAAGAGCATATTCAGCAGCTCTGCCGGAGTACAATCGATTTTGTTCATATTAAAGTTAATAATGAACGCATCGAAAGAGGGCGGTAGAGACTGCAGAATAATGTCTACAGCAAGCTCCTGGTTGATGGTATGCCCCAGTTTCTCCAGAGCCTCCTTGTGCCCAATCATCTTGAGCACGTGAGCTCCCACTGGGCTCCCTTCAGCCAGTTTGCTCTGAAAGAAAAGCTTTGTCAGATTATAGCGTTCTGTCCTCGCCTGTGCAGCATACAGCATCTTGAGGTTCGCTATAATCTCTATAGCCGACATATCCTCATGCTGGCGCTGCAGCGGTGGCGTCATAGACGCTAGCATCAGGCAAGCGACATCAATGCTATCATTGACATGCTTTTCATAGGCATCATGAACCGCCCTTGCGGCGTTCGTAGCGGGTTGAGGCGGCACTGCCGTCTCGAGGACATACAGTTTCCTCTCTGCCTTAAGAACGATCTTAAGGTGTCCGAACCAGTCTGAGAAGTTTGGCCCAGCAAACTTCTCCCTTTCCAGTAGGGATCGCACATTGAAGCTCATGGTGTTCGTTGCTGCAGGAATCTACAACAATGCAAGAACAGCAAGGTCAGTATCAATGTTTAGAATCAATCAGGACTTAAGAATGATTCTTTTTCTCACTATTTTATCTGACTGAAAAATCCATTAAAACAGTCCGAAAGAGTAACACTCTTTTAGTGAGATGGGATCCAGATTTCATACTTGGTCTCCGCGTCCCGCTCAGGCGAGATAAGATGCACAGAGAATACAAGCACTAATTTCTGGTAGGCAGTCCCTGCCAATCACCAACCCGTGTGATTCCCCTTCATCTGGGCAATCCAGCCGACTGTGCCAACTGAGTTGGTACAACACAATCTCTGACCCCACAGATGGCTGCCTCCATGTGCTACCATATGCGCCACATATGTAGTCTACATGGTCAAGCTGACCCGACCTACTCCCTGGACCACCACGTGCTATGCTGAGCAACGAGAAGCGATAAATCCCTTCTCTGTAACACGCAGGTGAAATCACACACCGTCTGAAGATAGATGGACGTGCCCACTGAGTGGGTACAACACGGCTCCAACGATAGTCAGAATAGTGAGGTTTCGCGTCAGAAGGCTATACGAGCTTGATATTTTAGCGTTGGATTTTAACGGTCTTTTATCTTCATAACTATCATGCAATTCCTATGGTGATAGCAGAAGATAAACTCATGCAGTTCTAATTATATAAGCAATAAATAGAAAGCATGCTGATCTTATGTGGTAAAAGCCCATGAACCCTAAGTAAGACCTTAAGTTATCTTAAGTCTTCACTTGCTTCTTGGGTCTTTTGCCTCTCATCTGGTCCAACCCAAGGCCCTAGCGCCAAGAGCAGCTCAGGTGCGCCACCAGCTGAATGCGCTTCATTGCCATGTGTGCATTGAATACTTGTCTGATTAAATTACAATTCAATCTATCTAGACAAGATTGACTCGCAGGTCAATTACATTTTATAAATTAAATACAATGTGATTCGCAGATCACATATAAATATTAATTTATAATTAACCAGGCTCGCAGGCCCCAGCACAGCACACATTAAAGGGCAACCCACATAAGATGAAATAAACAGGCATCATGGCATCATTCAATATGTGATCCATTACAAAGAAAATAAACTTTTGAAAACCCATTGGCATCAATTTTACTTTTCTTATCTACCCTACAACCTTACAACGGTCCATTGATGGGGATCCACTCATCTTATCTAGTTAGATCGATGCCCTTGCATGCACCAAGTCCTAACTGACTCGAGTTGACCTAATGGTCAACCATGCATGCGCCAAGGGCTGAACAACCTTCAAGAGTTCTGGCAAGCGGGTGTGACCCCGGGCCTAACTCAAGAGTGTTCACTGGTTGTCTCAACCAGACCTCGCTACACGCCTGTGATGCAGTCGACCTATAGCCACCTCGTGCTTGCGCACAGGTGCCATCTGGTCGACCCATCTAGGCTGTCAGATGGTCTGATCAGACTAGTTTGATCTATACTAGTTGATGCTTTCAACCCCATCAACCCGTCTAAGGGTTTACAATAGGTGCATCTTAGATCTAGTGGGGCGCGCAAGTGATATTTTTTTTGACAAACACAAACACAATAACAAGCGCCAACTTACATGCGCCAACATAACAAAATATTCTCATGTGAAGTTTCGGCATGCAACTTAGATCTAAGCATACATTTACATGCGCAAACATGGATCACAAAGATATATCAAGCAATCATATTAACATGCTGTAACCGCATCCTCTGATACCAATTGTTGGGTCCCTTTCAAGAGGGAGCGAAACCCTAATAGGTCCCCTTCAAGGGGGAGCGAAAACCCTAAATGGTGGCGCATAAATCTTTGCAAGCGGAAGCAAGGGTTTTCATAGATCTTTCGCAAGAACATATGATCAACTTGATGAAGTTTAGATCCATACCATAGCCATGAAGAAGATGGCGACTTGGAAGCGAGAGAACAAGAGAGGTCTCCTCCTTGTCGTCACACACAAGATGATCAACGGCTACTCTTTGAGATCCTTGTGCTAGCAAGGTTCATCAAAGCACTTGTCGTATGGAAGGGATGATGATTCTCTTTGGCCGAGAGCTCCTCTTGTAAAACCTCTCCATCTCGTCAACCTCCTCCAAACGAAAGTTCAAGGCGTTGAAGTGAAGAGAGCAACGCATATGCGTTTTGGCGTTGAAGTGAAATCGGCCTTGATGACTTTCCATAAATGGATGATCATCAAGCCATGCGCTCATGCCAACCCAAAAACGCATCTTAGCATTGAACCAAGCGTTCACCTTTGTGAACCGGTTCAAGCCAAAACGTTCCAATCGAATTTGGTTCATAAACCAAACCAAAATAGCTCAAGCCATTTGGTCTAGACCATAGTAAACCCTAAGGTTTCAGATCTAACCGTTCATCTCAAGATGCTCTTGATCTCACCGATCTAGCATCCATTCTCTCGATCGAAGCTTACCGATCTTAAGCCCTAACCAATCAAACATGATCAGACCAGATCTCACTTACGATCAGAGTTTAAACCCCTTTAAACTGAACCCAAAGAATTCAGTCCACACGATCTGACTTAAGTAAGCCATATCACCAAATTGTGCGACCCTAAGGGTTTCCTTTAAATGTCGGTAACGATAACTCACGTTATCACAATCAGTGAGGGGTATCTAGCAACACATCACTGTCTCCCGATATAAAGGAAAGAGTCTTCCAAGACTACTCCCAAATCACAGCACAAGTGTGAATCCATTCACAAGGCATACATGTTTCCTTTGCCACTGGATGTTCTTATTGGACAAGCTTGTCAAGCCTGTAGCTCCAATATGATGAGCATGATTAGATCAGATGAACATAGTCACCTGGGTATGGCCATACACATTCTCAATCATCTCATAAGGGGGGGCCCCATTAGAACATCACACTCCTTAAACAAGGAGACGGCAATCCTTTATCTATCACTAGTGCCCTAACCTGACTCAAGCTCACCATCCAAGATAGTCTATAATCATTTTATTTCAAATGATATTGAACTACCTCAAAACAATGACAATCATCATTTAGAAACACAAGTGATCTCAAGTCAAAGGACATGTGCCACTTGCAGCATTCAAGGATTATTCACATTGTGACAAACAATTGAATATCCTAGTAGGGTCTGTCCAGTACATCCAATGTACCCATGAGTCTACATCTTATTCCATGCTCGAAGCATCCTATAAGATTAGAGCACATATTAGTCTTAACCATATCAAGGTTGTCTCATGTTCACCAAGATATCTCGACTAAGGACATATAGCATGTCAGCCTAGCTGAACAGCTTTGAGACATTATTCAGAAGTACACTTATTACAGCAGACAAGGTAACAAACTGAATAACAACCATTGCCTTTATAAACATAAAAGTTTATTACACAATACTGATACAATCCCAAGGCCTCAAACATTAGGCTTAAGGGCATACCCCAACAAGCTCGCCTCTGGGAAACTAGAGAGCAGATCTGAGAAATGTATCTTTGTCGGTTACCCTAAGGAAACTAAGGGTTATTATTTCTACGATCCCAAAGAGAACAAAGTATTTGTTGCTCGGACGGCTATTTTTCTTGAGAAAGAATTTCTTCTGGAAGAAGCCAGTGGGAGAGAAATAAAGCTGGATGAGAATCCAGATGAAGGACAAAGTAGTCAAGCACAGTTGGATGAGCCTGAGCCAGTAGATCAGGTTATTGAACAACCTGAGGCTCAGATATCACGGGAACCGCGAAAATCGGGAAGGATCCGTCGACAGCCTGAGCGCTATGACGGAGTCTACATCATTGATGATGAACCCCTCACTTATGCGGATGCGGTCGGTGGACCGGAATCAGCAAGATGGCTTGAAGCTATGCGAGCCGAGATGGACTCCATGTCAGATAACCAAGTTTGGGATTTGGTTGATCCGCCTCTGGGAGTAATCCCTATAGGCTGTAAATGGATCTTCAAGAAGAGGATTGACATGGATGGTAACGTGGTTACCTATAAAGGCAGGCTAGTTGCGAAAGGTTTCAAACAAATCTACGGGATAGATTATGATGAAACTTTCTCTCCTGTAGCTATGTTCAAGTCTATTCGGATTATTCTCGCGATAGCGGCATTTTATGATTATGAGATCTGGCAGATGGATGTGAAGACCGCTTTCCTTAATGAAAAATTAGAAGAGGATGTGTATATGACACAACCTGAAGGTTTCACTAATCCATCGGATCGTCATAAAATATGCAAATTATAGAAGTCCATTTATGGACTTAAACAAGCATCAAGAAGCTGGAATATTCGTTTTGATGAATCAATCTGTGAATTTGGTTTCATCAAGAATGAAGATGACCCGTGTGTATATAAGAGGTTTAGTGGGAGCGTGATTACTTTCCTAGTCCTCTACGTCGATGATATCTTAATCATTGGAAACGATATTCCTGAACTACATGCGGTTAAGGCATGGTTAAGAAAATGTTTCCAGATGAAAGATTTAGGAGAAGCAGCCTATGTATTAGCTGTGAAGATCTACAGAGATAGATCTAAGAGGCTTCTCGGGCTGTGCCAGAGTACTTACATCGATAAAGTCCTGGAGAGATTCCATTTAGAAAATTCTAAAAGAGGATATCTTCCAGTCAGACATGGTCTGAATCTTTCAAAGAGTCAGTGTCCACAAACACAGACTGAGAAAGATGAAATGGACAATATGCCTTATGCTTCGGCTATTGGGTCCATTATGTATGCGATGTTGTGTACTCGCCCAGACGTTGCTTACGGGTTAAGCATGACCAGTCGATTCCAAAGTAATCCAGGGAAGGCACACTGGATTGCAGTCAAGAACATTTTGAAATATCTTCGGAGGACCAAAGATATGTTCTTGATATATGGAGGTCAGGAAGAACTCAGTATTGAAGGATATACTGACGCTTCGTTCCAATCTGACCAGGATGATTTCTGATCGCAATCAGGCTATGTTTTTAGCTTGAATGGAGGAGCAGTGGTGTGGAAAAGTTTCAAACAGTCAATTGTTGCTGATTCCACAACAGAAGCCGAGTATGTTGTAGCCTCAGAAGCATCCAAGGAGGCAGTGTGGATTCGTAAGTTCGTTCAGGAACTTGGTGTTGTTCCTTCAAGTGCAGATCCTTTGGTTATCTTCTGTGATAACACTGGAGCAATAGCACAAGCAAAGGAACCACGGTCGCACCAGAAGTCCAAGCACATACAGAGAAGGTTTCACTTGATCCGGGAAATCATTGATCGTGGCGAGATCAAAGTCTGCAAGGTTCATACAGATGACAATCTAGCTGACCCGCTTACAAAGCCTCTGGCGCAGCAGAAGCATGAGAAGCACTGTAATAATATGGGTTTGAGATTTCTCAACCATTAGATTAAGTGCAAGTGGGAGATTGTTGGGGTATGCCCTTAAGGCTAATGTTTGAGGCCTTGGGATTATTTCAGTATCATGTATAAACTCTATGTTTATAAAGGCAATGGTTGTTATTCAGGTTGTTACATCATCTGCTGCAATATGTATACTTCTGAATAATGTCTCAATGCTGTTCAGCTTGGCTGACATGCAGTTTTGTCCTTAGTCGAGATATCTTGGTGAACATGAGACAGCCTTGATATGATTGAGACTAATATGTGTTCTAATCTTATAGGATGCTTCGAGCATGGAATAAGATGTAGACTCATGGGTACATTGGATGTACTGGACAGACCCTACTTAGGATATTCAATTGCTTGTCACAATGTGAATAATCCTTGTATGCAAACAAGTGGCATATTTCTTCTGACTTGAGATCACTTGTGTTTCTAAATGATGATTGGCATTGTTTTGAGGTAGTTCAATATCATTTGAAACATAATGTTTATAGACTATCTTGGATAATGAGCATGAGTCATGTTAGGGCACTAGTGATAGATATAGGATTGCCGTCTCCTTGATTGGAGTGTGATGTTCTATAGGGGCCCCCTGGATGAGATGATTGAGAAAGTGTATGGCCATACCCAGATGACTATGTTTCATCTGATCTAATCATTCTCATCATATTGGAATTACAGGCTTGACACGCTTGTCCAATAAGAACATCCAGTGGCAAAGGAAACACATATGTCAAGTGACTTGGGTTCACACTTGTGCTGTGGTTTGGGTGTAGTCTTGGAAGACTCTTTCCTTTATATCGGGAGACAGTGATGTGTTGCTAGATACCCCTCACTGATCGTGATAACGTAAGTTATCGTTACCGACATTTAAAGGAAACCCTTAGGGTCGCACAATTTGATGATATGGCTTACTTATGTCAGATCGTGTGGACTGAATTGTTTTGGTTCAGTTTAAAGGGATTTAATCTCTGATTGTAAGTGAGATCTGGTCTGATCATGTTTGATTGATTAGGGCTTGAGATCGGTAAGCTTCGATCGAGAGATTGGATGCTAGATCGGTGAGATCAAGAGCATCAAGAGATGAATGGTCAGATCTTGAGCCTTTTGGTTTAATGTGATCTGGATCAAGGCTTGGTTTATTTTGGTCTTTGAACCAAATGAATTGAACTGGCTCATCAAGTGAGCGCATGGTTCAAAGAGGAGAATGTTGCGATCGTTCATTTGACTTGAACGCTTGAACACGTTGAGTTTTTGCTATTTTTGGATAGCATGACTTCTAAACATGGTGCACGCCTCCACGTTAGAAGTGGATCGCTCTATTCTCGCTCGTTCTCTCCTCTCTCATCGCTGCTTGCTCTCTCGTGGTGAAGAAGGCTCACGCCAAGGAAGAGAAGAAAATTCACCCAAGCAAGAGTTCTTCTCATCTTCCCTTTCATTCGATCAGGACTCTTGGAGCCTTGCTAGCACAAGGAGCAACAAGAAGAAGCCGAGACTCATCTTGTGTGCGTCTGCTTTGGAGGAGAGCGGCATCACTCTCTGCTTCCAAGTCGCCATCCAAGAAATGGCATTGGTAAGAATCTTTATCGATCTATTCAAGTTGATCATAGATATATGCAAACCGATCCTTAGAAACCCTAGATTCTTCTGCTAAGAATCCTCTGATATGCGCCTATTAGGGTTTCGACCCCGCCCCTTAGGGACTTTCACAAATATACTGAAATTAGAAAGGGAAACCTTACTTAAATTTCCATAAATTTTGGTAGAAGGAAAAGCTGCTTGGAAGTCATCGGATATTGCTGCTAATTTTTCAAAGGTAGTTGGAGGAACTCGGAAGCTGTCAGCACAATATTGGAGGTCATCAGCCTAGTGTTAAAGGTCGTTGTTGTGTCCGCAAGTGCACGTATACTCGAAGTAATAAAGAAAGATATCAAACCACAGAGACCTTATTGTTACGTACCAAATAGTTGTATTCTTACTAGCTAAGCGATCGATTATAATGCAAGTGAATAATAAAAAGAGCGTAGAGATAATCAGAGAGAAACATTGGGACTAGGGTTTCATCCTCCTTGATTCTAATGACTAGATTTAAATAAAAGGTCATTAGACTAATCTTATCATGATAAAGACTTAATTTACTTCATAAAGGGATTATCTCACTTTCGTGCAGACAATCATGCAGGGATCAATCCTCATTTTCGCGCAAGATCTATCCCAACGCTAAAGATAAGCAAATCATCAATCAAAGAACTCGAGATCACTTTCATGCATCTGAATTCTATGTTGATTGTCTCAAGTGGAATCTCAAGGATCACCTTCGTGCATCTGAGACTCAACACAAGTTCTACTTATGGTTCTCCAACATTCTGATCCTCACTTTCATGCAAGATCTCCACGTTTGAAAACTCGACTCTACCCTAGATTCAAATTATCATCATGGCAATAAGATCACTAAAATCAAATAATTAAGAACTAACCAAAGAGAGTTCCTAACATGCAATTCTAGGGTTCCAAGTTCTCAAGCAAGTCACCTTTCGGTCCTTATTGCAAGAACTCTAAAACATGAATAATAACATGAATCTATGGAGAATCAAAGACAAACAATTACATAAGTAGAATCATCATAATATAACTATTCTGACGAAAATAAGAGTTATCTAATCATTAGGAAATCAAAGTGAATTACACCCATGTCCCAAAATATGATTAAGCTAGCATGGAAAGAGAAATACAATAAGCCATAGTATCAAAGTGTTCAAAAATCAAAGAATAAGAAGAAACAATGTTACAACACGGCTGTAGAAATTACAGCCGTAATTTGCCTCCAAAACATGCTGTGTGTCATGCCCCTTCTTTCATTGATTCCTCCTCCAATTGAACTGCTTTTCCTCTTAAACTTCTGAGGTGTTGTCTTCTCCTCTAGGCGAAGCTTCTACGTGAAAATCATGGCCTGAGGTGCCCTCTATCCCTCTCGGCATGAGGCCAAACCCTAACCACCTCTCTCTCAATTGATCTCTCAATTCTGGATAAAAATTCATTCTTTCACTTCATATGTCTTCTCCGCTTGAGGAGGAGTCCGCAGCATCTTTCCGATCTCAATTTGGAGGTCTGGATCAAAAGATATGGTCCGCGCAAGTTTCGGGCCTATAAAAAATTGCATTTTTGAATGGAAATTACGGCCGTAAAATATTTTACGGCAGTGCCGTATTTTGGTTATGTGAACCTTGTGTCAAAATTATGGTCTATAAAAGTTATTGTTGTAGTGCCATAAAATCTGACGAGTTCTCTGGTCTGAAATCTCTGATAAATACGGCACCGTGAAATGGTTTACGGCCGTGCCGTAAAATCAGCAAAACTCTCCGGTTTGAAACGCTCCAAAATACGGCCCATGTAATTCTTTAAGGTGGTGCTGTAAAATTAGGAAAATCTTCTGGTCTGAAAACTCCCCAAATTACGGCGGTGCTCTGATTTTACGGTACCGTATGGAAATACGGTACCGTAAAATAGAATACGGCACTACTGTATTTTGGTTCGCTACTCCGTTTTGCGTTGAATTTGTCATGTGATCTCCTCTTGATAATGGTAACTCCTCCATGTATTTTATTTTGCTTGAAAACGTCTTAAAATAGTGCCTTTTTACCTGAAAATCACCAAAATCCAAAATAGAAGTAGATTTTGCAATATTTGATAAATTCAGTATAAAAATAAGCAAAAGAGCTTCAATTTAGCATGAAAAGATATATAAAATGATACAAAATATACTATATATTTTGGTGTCGTCAAATACATAAGGCTCAAACTTTGCTTGTCCTCAAGCAAAAATCAAAAGTTGATTAAAGAAAAACCTTTTCATGCTCAATAAATTTCTAAAATACAATCATCAATGAAAAATTCCATCAATTGCTTTATAAAACTTCAAATAAACATATCATTCTTATAACTCAACCCTCTAGATCCACAACTCAATCAAATAAAACTTTGCAACTTGTATAATAAAGAGAATTTTCAATCTCAGGATTTCACCCAATTTCAGTTCAAATCTATCATGCTTTTGTTTACAGGAATTAGGTTTCCAAGATCTTTTTCCACACATAATTTTTTTTTTCCTTTTTTTATGTATTTTGTTTGTTTTTGTAAAGATGGCATGTACCCACTTAGATATACACTTTTTATTTTTGACTTCAACTCTTATCTTCGGTACCACTATCAATTTTGCATAGTGCCAAGTAGATGAGTCTTATTCTTTTTATCTCTCATTATTTTTCATGCATAGACTTCAACTCATGTCTTATGTACCACTATCAATTTTACATAGTGCCAAGTAGGGGAGTCTCTCACTATTTTTATGGATCTTGGATTCTTATTTCCCAACAAATAATAAAAATAAACTAAATATCTACTAGGTTGATCAATTGACATCAATTCACAAATCATACTTATATGCTCGTTTTATTTAAAGGAGTAGTTTCACCTTTAGATTTTATTCCTCGAATAACACATCTACCCAAAATTTCATGCATCAACCAATGTCAAATTTTAGAGATAGATATGCATTGAAGAAATAAATCTAACATGATAGGGTTTTTCTCTAATCATGAATTTGAATCCATTCATCATCAATCAATCAAGTCATCAACAATATAAAACAAGAATATACTCATCATCATCACAAAATATCACGATAAAAAAAAATATCATCGTAAACACTAAATATGTCATCATGTATACTACAACCATATCGAAGATAGCTCATCAGAATATCAAAATATCACAACCCCATCGAAATAGTAGAAATCAGTATCATCATAATCATCATACAACCACATCGAAAAGAAAGATAAGCATGTGAAACAGAATAGCAGTGTCGGTGGTCATAGAGGTGTAGAAGCATCAAACTCAACAATCATGAGATGTAAAGTGATATATCTAAGAGAAGAAAAGTGTAGATAGTCATATGAAATCAAATAATCAAAGGAAAGTGCAAACAATACTCACAAAACTATATAGCAAGCTCTGACTAAAAATACATAAGGCTTAGATCAAAAATAGTGTCGGGGTAGATGCTGTGCGGTCCAAGGATGTGTCTTTTGAAAATTTTACCTGCACAATTTAAGATACATAAGGCTCAGTCTAAAATAGTCTCTAAAAATAATAATGATAAAAATAATTTTCTCAAGAGAGAATCAGAGATGTCGTCGGAGGTCTGAAGAGGATGCCGGTGGAAAGAGTCGAGCAGTCAAGAAGCAGAGGTGGAACAGATGTTATCTGAAAAGCTGCTAGCAATGATGGTGATGGTGCTGACAGTAGAGTGAGTAATCTCTAGTGGCCTGCTAGAGAATACAATCCTGGAGGTGAGATCGTCGGCCGGTGGGTGCCAGAAATAATACTGCATAGATAAAAAAATCTGTCATTAATGAAGAGTCTGCTGCATAAATAAATCAAATCAATGAAAATAGAGGCAGTATAAGAAGTAAGAATCTGCAGATGGTATAATCCAGTGTCGACGGCTGGAAACAGTGATGTCAGAGGCAAATGCAGTGGTGGCTAGAGATGGAAAACAGTTGCTCTTGAAGATTTCTAGATCTGGAGGCAAAAGAATCAACAACTAATAGAAAGCAAACCAAGCAGTTTTTGAATTTTTTTTAATTTTTTTTTTTGAAAAGTAGCCATACCCTAGAATAAAATTTATTGATCCAAATAGAAAATGGATAGAACCAAGTTGTAGAATAAGATATGTTCTTTTCAGACGTATGAAAATTAAAGGATCAAAATCTGTTAGGAATTTAGGGTATCAACAGAAAGAAGGCTACTCAGATTACAAAACTGCAAAAACTGCACAAAAGTTAATCAGATTCAAAAAGTTGCCATGTGTCCTAGAATGATCAAAAAATATTTTCATGAAATCAATTAATCCACGAGATAGAATGACACATATTCTTCATATCCCATGTGAAAACTCAGGGTTTCAAGTTGTTAAAGCACCTTAAAAAGCTGCAGCAAAAGTGCTAATCAAAATAGTCAAAAGGAAAACTGCTGCAGAAATTAATCAAATCGAAAAGTTGCTATGTGTTTTAGAATGATATATGGACTTTAAAATTCAGAAAAAATATCCAGATGATAGACAAAGATGAGTACTTCCATGTCGTGCCAAAGATCAAAATTTTTGCCATCCCAGTTTCTTAAAATCGCAGTGAGAAATCTCCTAGTCAAGTAAGCAGAATGCAGCTTTAAAATACGGTACCGTATTATCCCTTACGGCAGTGCCGTATTTTTTAAAGAACTCTCGGGAAAGAAATCACTCAAAATTACGGCACGTGAAAGACGTTACAGCCCTGCCATAAAAATCACAAAACCTTCTATCGAAAATGGACCGAAAACACGGTACCATAAAACTAATTATAGCCATGCCGTATTATGCACCAAAACTTGTTTTCACCTACAAAAAGAGAAGAAAAAATAGTTCTAAAAATAAATAAAAATAAAAGCTACTAAGCTAAGTAAGAGTGCTTGGGTTGCCTCCCAAGAAGCGCTAATTTTTAGGTCCATAGCTTGACCAAATATCAAATATCATGGTGAAGTAGGTGAATCAGTACCAAAATAAATAGCATGTAATTTCTTTCTTTTCCGCTGTCCAAAAATTTTGGCCAGTAATCCAAAAATCTAGAATTGCATATAAATCACAATCAAAGTGGCTATCTTAAATATGCAGAAATCAAAATTAAATTTTTCAATTTCAATCAAAGGATATTCAATGAGCTTCCTAAATTTATCAGAGAGTAAAATCATTAGTCTTTCTTCAAATTTAAATCTTCAATTGTCATAGGACTTTGATCAAAAGATATAAGCATTGGATCATCAAAATAACTTTTATGTCTCTCCTTAGGTTTCTCAATAAAACTCAATTTTTCAGATACATCAAAAGATTCAACAAAAGATATGGGCAAAACATCAGAGTGAGATTCATCAGTGATTGTAACATTCAAATCTTTATCAATTTCCTCATGCACATCATCAAATAATTTGTCAATTTCAAAATTACCATCAAAATCAAGATGAGACTCTTCAAAATCAATTTCCTCATGTCTTTCCACAAAACATTCATCATCAGAAGAATCAAAAGAATCAATCTCAGAATTACAAGAATCAGATTTAACCATAAACAATACATTATCAAAAGAATCAATTTCATAGCTATCACTAGATTCAAGAGGAGATTTAACAAAATCAATTTTTTCAAACTTTTCCACAAATAAATTTTCAGATCAATCAATTTTACAATCATCAAAATTTGAATGAGATTCATTAATGTTCACATAAGGCTCAATCTCAAAACAATCATAATCAGAGGGAAAATTTTCTAAATCAAGTTCTTCAGTTTCCAAATCAAACTCAAGTAAACATGCTATTTGTTGTGCTATCTAGTTTTCTAGCATTTCAGTATCAGCACTCATATTATCCCTCCTAGAATTAATTTGTTTAAAGGTCTCATGTAACTCCTCACTATGTTTCATGAACTTTTCAAACATTATCTCTATGCTAGATTTATCATTATCCTCAAAGTATGGTTCTAAAACATAATTTGAGCAATCATCATAAAAAGAAGTTTGGTTTTCCCATCTAAAATACAATTGATAAGATTCTTTCCATGATAAATTGGGATTTAAAAATTGACAATCAGAGGTATAATGATCAAAATATCCACAAATATCACATCTAATAGAAGAAGAAGATTTCTTAACAGAGTGCATAAAAGAATTAAACGTATCCTCAAGTGTGCGCAATGAATTATTTTCATACTTACCTTGTGGCATGTATATCTCACTTCTTTGAGTTGCACCTGAGTTATAATTAAAAGTCATATCTTCAAATCTATCAAGAACAGAAAGATAATTCAACACCAGTCAATCAAATAAAACCCTTTTTTTATGTTGTTAATTTTTTTTCAGAATGTATAAAATAAAGAAAATATAAAACACAAGAAAATTCACAAATTTTAGAAAATCTCAGTTCTGTCACAACTTCTGAAAATCCAAAACCTGCAAAAACAGAAAACAAAGTTAAATCTAAAAAAAATAAAACTTAGACTAGCAATACTAACAACTATTTTTATATTAACAAAACTAAGGTCCCCGACAACGGCGCCAAAAACTTGTTGTGTCCGCAAGTGCACGGATACTCGAAGTAATAAAGAAATATATCGAACCACAGAGACCTTATTGTTAAGTACCAAATAGTTGTATTCTTACTAGCTAAGCGATCGATTATAATGCAACTGAACAATAAAAAGAGCGTAGAGATAATCAGAGAGAAACATTGGGACTAGGGTTTCATCCTCCTTGATTCTAATGACTAGATTTAAATAAAAGGTCGTCAGACAAATCTTATCATGATAAAGACTTAATTTACTTCATAAAGGGATTATCTCACTTTCGTGCAGACAATCATGTAGGGATCAATCCTCGCTTTCTCACAAGATCTATCCCAACGCTAAAGATAAGCAAATGATCAATCAAAGAACTCGAGATCACTTTTATGCATCTGAATTCTAAGTTGATTGGCTCAAGTGGAATCTCAAAGATCACTTTCGTGCATCCGAGACTCAACACAAGTTTTACGTATGGTTCTCCAACGTTCCGATCCTCACTTTCATGCAAGATCTCCATGTTTGACAACTCGACTCTACCCTAGATTTAAATTATCATCATGGCAATAAGATCACTAAAATCAAATAATTAAGAACTAACCTAAGAGAGTTCCTAACATGGAATTATAGGGTTTCAAGTTCTCAAGCAAGTCACCTTTCGGTCCTTATTGCGAGAACTCTAAAACATGAATACTAACATCAATCTATGGAGAATCAAAGACAAACAATTACATAAGTAGAATCATCATAATATAACTATTCTAACGAAAATAAGAGTTATCTAATCATTAGGAAATCAAAGTGAATTACACCCATGTCCCAAAATATGATTAAGCTAGCATGGAAAGAGAAATACAATAAGCCGTAGTGTCAAAGTGTTCAAAAATCAAAGAAGAAGAAGAATCAATGTTACAACACGGCTGAAGAAGCTAGCATGAACAGTGCCATGCCCCTTCTTTCGTTGATTCCTCCTCTGATTGAACTCCTTTTCCTCTAAAACTTTTGAGGTGTTGTCCTCTCCTCTAGGCGAAGCTTCTGCGTGAAAATCATGACCTGAGGTGCCCTCTATGCCTCTTGGCGCGAGGCCAAACCCTACCTCCTCTCTCTCAATTTCTCTCTCAATTATATATAAAAATTTGTTCTTTCACATTGTGCGCCTTCACCTCTTGAAGACGAGTCCGCAGCATCTTTCGGATCCCAATTTGGAGGTCTGGATCAAAAGATATGGTCCGCACAAGTTTCGGGCCCGTAAAAATCGCGTTTTTGAATGGAAATTACGGCCGTAAAATATTTTACGGCAGTGCCATATTTTGGTTCTGTGAACCCTGTGTCAAAATTACGGCCTGTAAAAGTTATTGTGACAGTGCCATAGAATCTGACGAGTTCTCTAGTCTGAAATCTCTGATAAATACGACCCCATGAAATGCTTTACGGCCGTGCCGTAAAATCAGCAAAAGTCTTTGGTTTGAAACGCTCCAAAATACGGCCCATGTAATTCTTTCCGGTGGTGCCGTAAAATCAGAAAAATATTCTGGTCTGAAAACTCCCCAAATTACGACGGTACTCTGATTTTACGGTATCGTACGGAAATACGGTACCGTAAAATAGAATATGGCATTGCCGTATTTTGGTTCGTTACTCCGTTTTGCGTGAAATTTGTCATGTGATCTCCTCTTGATGATGGTAACTCCTCCATGTATTTGATTTTGCTTGAAAACGCCTTAAAATAGTGCCTTTTTACCTAAAAATCACCAAAATCCAAAATAGAAGTAGATTTTGCAATATTTGATAAATTCGGCATAAAAATAAGCAAAAGAGCTTCAATTTAGCATGAAAAATGATGTGGGGAGGCGACATGACCCACGGAAATACAAATGGAGTTTAAGGTTACCCTAGCTAGGGCAGCTAAATTTCCATCTCTTGCATTGTATGCATCTTTAAGTTAGATTTCCATTCCTTGCATTGCATGCATCCTTTATGTTAGATCTCCTAGCATAACTTAGCATAACTGGCATCATGTGGTAGGTTAGATCCACCCTTAAATTACACCAAGTAGTTACATTCACTAGGCTCTGCCACTTATGTATGATAGGTTAGTTCATGCAATTAATGTAATAGATTAGGTAACTCAATTTTGAGCTCAAGTCAAGCCAAATCAAGTGAAGGAGATGCCTAGAACCAATCAGCCCATTTGGTGGAGTATTCTCAACAAAGTTACTCAAAGATCCACCCATCCTAGGTGGCAGCCAAGTGGAGTTTGCCTTCACTCCCCAACCGCCATTTCCCTTTTGAAGTAAGAAGACAAATGCATCTCTCACCTACCCTATCAGCAGTCAATTGAGAAAAGAGGTCAGCCATCAACGAAAGGGACAACCATCCAAGACACCCCACCAAATGCAGAATTCTGCCTTCCCATTTCCAACAAATTCCAGCTTCGGTCTCCATGGAGTTCCATCAGCTTTAAGGCAGGATATCAGCGCATTAATGCTCCACAATCTTCAGATTTCGCCATTACTATTTGCAGGAAAACTCCAAGTGAAAGTTCAGAGCAGATCAGCCCCCAAATGGGAAAGATATCAGCTTCATTAAGGCGCCTATACCCGGCTGTATTTCTTTACTTGTTGACTTGTTTTTGTGCCTAGGAAGCTGGAGGGACGCGTTGGCAGCACCTTATAACTTGTAATATCCTGAGAACAAATGGTTAGAGTTGAATGTCTTTCAAAAAAATCCTAAAGTGTGTCTTCAAGAGGCATGTGTTGCCGAGTGAACTAGTCCCTCCTCTATCTTGCCGAGAGTTCATCACCTCTTCCCTTCTTCACTCTCCCTTCCACCTCTCACCCATTTCCTGAGGCTTGAAGCTCACGCCTTCTTCCACTTCTAGCGGTGAAGAGCCCTCAACCCCAAGTAGAAGATGCTGATCCAATTCGTGCTCAAGATGGCGCCCTCCTCACCAAGCTGAGAACAAGAAACATCTCACAAGCTAGCTAAGTTCTCACCCCTCCTTTGTTGATGTTTTCTAGCTGTTTATTGGGCATTCATCTACACTCACGTCTCTACTCCATGAAGGTTGTGCCAGGATCAGAAGGACATGCAAGGCGTCACTCCTTCCCTTCCTCTCTAAACTAGCTAGTCCCTAAATTGTTAGCAAGGGAACTTGGAGACTTAGTCTCCCCCTTGGTTGTGATTGTGTAAAGGCCTCTTAATATTCATTCTAATTCACCCACACATGTGTGGGAATGCTGTAATGCCATGGATGTAAGCTCATAGGGCCCTACTTCGTGTTGTTCCACCATTGGACCGGTGAAGAACAGGAAGTACGCCCTTTCTATTATCAAAGGGCGCACGGTGAGCCTCTCCCCTAGTGTAATCTTTCTTGTTGTTTGTAGAAATGCATGCTTAGGTTTACTTGAGTTTTCATCATGCCTAGAACCACATGTTAGGGTTTTTATTTCAGTTCATGCTTTGATAGTTTCGGTTTTTACCTAAAAGTACAAAAAAAAAAAAAACTAGTTTTCAACTTCGTTAGTGTAACCCAATTTTCATTAGCTATAAGTAACTACAAAATGTTTTCCAAAGGCGTTGTTTGCATGATCCATGACTCCCCACCCCATCAAAAAAGATATATAAAATGATACAAAATATACTATATATTTTGGTGTCATCAGTCGTCGAGTCAATATCCGCTCGGTAGTTTGCACAAAAATCGTGCAATTAAGTGTTGGGGGAACTAATCGTTTGGCGGGGTTGTTGGCGAGCGTTAGAAGCCATCAGTGAGCATTGGTAATTTTTTCATCGTAGCAAGGGTTGCAGAGAAATGAATGTACGATAGAGCGAAGACCGGTCAGGCCGGCGGTGGGTTAATGCAAATGATTTAACTAGAGTTGAGTTAAGCTTTGCTATAACAAACATATTGTATAACACAGGTTAAAATCATAAGGTTTCATTGATTGTGAGGTTTCGTTGAGGTTCGAGGGTAGCCACACGAAGATTCGTGTTAGCAGGATGTGGGCACCCTACTACAAAATTTGCGACAGGTACCCTACTGCCAAAATTTGCTCCATTTTCAAGAGGTTAAGAAAATTCGGTTTGAGACCTATTCAGACAATCAGTTAATCACCTGAATCGGTTATAAAGAATAGTGTGCAAAAAATTATATAGAAAGAAGATTTAAATTTTGTCCTATTTCCTCAATTTTCTTTACCACTATATTATATATATACATATAATTAATTATATATATATATATACATAAATTCTTATAAATAAAAATTATATATTATTTAATATATATAAATAAACATTTTTTTAATTAATATTTTTTAAATATATATAGCTACTTTTTTAAATCACTCCCGAAAGCCTTTATCGCTTGAACTCTCACCCTAGCCACGTTGTCATCTAATTTCTCTCTCCATATGCCATGAAAATGAGGGCTTTAAGCCCTGTTGATTCACTTGCCTCTTGGCTGTCGAAAACATATTTTTGTTGATTTTTTTAAAATTTTCTAGATCATGGATCAGGTGAAAAACATAAGGAATGTCAACAGTCAGTAGCGATCACAGGCGAACATGGGAATCACGACTCGCCTGTGAAGTGCACTGTATAGGTCCGAGAGAAATTCATCACGGCCGAAAAAAATAATCAAGGTCGAGCAGTGAAGCTTACTGTTCATTTCTAGAAAAATGTCTTCGATGAAATCACGCTCGTGATTATAATCACAGCCTGGCCGTGGTTTCGAAAACGTTGACCTTTGGAATTCCATCTGATGATCATGGCCAAACATTGTTGTCATAGGCTGGCCATGATGTGTACTATAGATTTTCGGACCATTTTGCGAATCACGGCCAAAGATTGAAATCTTTGGCTGGCCGTGATTTTCAAATAAAGCGCTGATTAATCCCAAATTTGGTGTGTAGACTTGTCTCTTCATCAGAAATCACTCCATGACTTTAAAACATTCAAAAAGCTCCAAAAATGAGTGATTTTACCTAAAATCGCACAAATACAAGGAAAAGTAAAGATTCTGAAGCAAACAAGTAAATAAGCCTATATTGGACATAGAAATATCAAAATTGGCCATGTTTTAAGATAAAAAAATACCGAAAATCGCTACTAAAATGCAAGACATCACCTACCACCCTGAGTTCACATCATAGTTCACTATTCACCAATACTCTATTTGACTAGGCACGAACAATATGACCCAATTTATTAAAATGTTTAAGCCCAAGTTAATGGTAGTAAGCCCTTTACTATTGGCATTTCACCGTGGTTTGGACTAAGTTTTATGTAGCAAAAGCGTTGTGGGCCCATAACCCATAGGTCGAAGGATCGAAACTTGGCTCAAATTATATTTGTTATTACATGCTTGATGAGTAAACTGATCCATTAACTTGGTAAACCGGAATGACAAGGTGACCTAATTTATTAAAATGCTTAAGCCCAAGTTAATGGTAGTAAGCCCACTAAGCCTTATATATACTATGCTATCTTTTTTTCCACATCTAATGTGGGACTAAACTAGGGTATTACATTATATCATAACATGTTGGATCTACTCTAAACTAGAGCGTATGACTAGATCAAATATACCTGGTGGTCATAGCAACGATCCACCCACTTAGCAAAAACAAACATATGTCACTATGCTCAACAGCTCATATATGCATTAGTTCCCTCCCTCATATTTCTATTTTCATCCAAGTGGGATTATGAACTAGCCTATTATCTCTAGGGGTGTTCACTGTTAGTTTATCAAATCATGACATCTTTTTTAATCCCAAATTGAACCTCTCGATTCAGAAAATTTTCAAACCATAATTGAACTGAAAAACCGGTTAAACGGTAAATCGATCTTTTAGTTCGGTTAACCACTAGTTTTTAGTTAATTGGTAATTATATAAATATTTCTAACTAATAGTTTTTTTTTTTCAAAAAAAAAGAACTTATATTAAGTTGTCAAAAGAATTACATCAAGTTGCAAAATATGCCTCAGATCATTTGTCCATTTTTCTAACCAACTATTACACAGTTTAGTGCATTTAGGAACATAATCAATTAGTACATTGTTAAACTTGGAAATTAAAAACTTGATTCCTTTTTGGATATTTAAAACTTGAGAGTCTAGGCCAGTCCCTTCATCTTTGAGTAAATCTATAGCAACCTTGCAATCAGTTTCAATTATGATTCCATCTTGAGAGTATTGCCTACTACAGAGTTGTTGTAGGGCACTTCTTATAGCCAACATCTCCATACATATGGCCGATGAAGCTTTAGCGTAAATAGCATCTACTTAGAGACATTTTCCTTGCACATCTCTTATATGGTAGCCTATTCCTCCATCCTCAGTTGATATCCAAGCCCCGTCCGTATTAATTTTTAACCAACCAGCTTCTGGAGCCCTCCAAAACAAAACAATCATGTTAACGTAAATAGCATGTTACTTCCCCACAGCATGGGTGGATAGAATCATAATGCGAAGATCAGCCATTGCATTCCGTGCAATCTTTTTTGGGTAGAAGGAATTATTCTTGTTAAAGAGCTTATCATTTCTAGCCTTCCAAAGATGCCAAAAGGAGAGAATAATTAGGGATGGAATATAACTTAAGGACCTATGGTCTTCAATGAGCCACATTGATGCCTTGCATTTTGATAGTAATTTTGATGGTCATTTCATGCTAAATCTAGGCTTATTTTGACACTTTTATACTCTTTATAGGCTTATTTCCTTTATATCTTCAGAATCTTCACTTTTTGGTGTTTTTGTGGGATTTCAGGTGAAATCACCCTTTTTCGAAGTATTTTGGAGATTCTAAGGCCATGAGACGATTTCTTATGCGAAAACGAAGCTACACGTCAAATTTGGGCCAAAATAGAGTTAGCCTAAAAAATACGGCTAGGTGAACCCCATGGGGTTCACCATCCCACTCGCCAGCCGGCAGAACATTCCAGAGAGCTTCACGGTCGGGTGAACCCCACCGGGTTCACCAGATCTCTTGTAAGCCGAGAACTACACAGTGAGAAACACGGCCAGGTGAACCTGGCGGGGTTCACCGCGCTTCTTTCGCCCAGAACTTCACAGAGAGAATCACGGGCAGGTGAACCCAGCGGGGTTCACCCATGATTCCAACCCAGTCACGAGTGAGACCAAGTTTCACTCGGTTTTTCCCTAATTTCTCACTCGTTTGGAGTCCGAATTTGGCAAGTAAGGTGTCTATGGAAAGCTCTTTCATAGGCGAACGCAGAGGACATAAAAGCCCTACTTTCCTGCCCTAATTATCGAGCAATCTGAGGACGATTGGGCGCGGGCGGAAGAACACGGCGACAAGGTGATTTTTGGAGATTTTTGGAGATTGAGACTCGAGATCATCACGATTTCTTCAGGATTCCTTCGGTTCATCGTCTCCTTCCTCTCAAATTCATGTCCTTATACTTTTTGTTTCATTAATGGAGAGATTTTGAATGTTTCAATGTTGATTGTAGCGTAAACCCTATTTCAGGGCTTGGTTGAAGCCCATTGACAAATTTAATCGCAAACTTTATCTTTATTCTGTTATTTGGATTTTGTTGTGAACATATTTTTCTTTGAAGTGTTTATTTCGTGATCTTACCTTGGCCGAGTACTTTCACGTGTTAGCCGTTACGGTTCATATCGAGAGTAGGATCATAAGGGTGTAATCCCTTAGTAAAGCTTGTGAGACCCTGACACGAGAGTGTTTGGTCTCACTCGAGGGTTTTATAATCTGCCATACAACCCATTGGGTTCGTTTTAGAACGATCCACCGCGAGAGTAGGAGGTCGATCTAAACTGAACACCGGGTTAGATTCCTTGTGCAAAATCAATAATCCAAATAACCAACATCTGCCTTGTGCCATTAAAGTAGTCATCGTGGTGAAAACCAAAGCCCCGATATCTCTCTCGTTTTTAATCCCTGCCTTCGTAGCGTTGATTGCTTGTTTTTTATTTTTGCTATCAAAACTCAATTTTGATTTGCCTAGCTAGTAGGACTCGGATTTTCTGGTACTCAACCTTGTTCCCTGTGGGATTCTATATCTTTTATATTACTTCGACATAACCGTACACTTGCGGATCGTGTCAAGTTTTTGGTGCCGTTGCCGGGGAACAATGGTTGATATTAGTATACTTCTGAGAATTGGTAGACTAGGCCTTAGGTTAGATTTTCTTTACTGCACTCTTATTTTCTCTCTCTATTTATTTACTTGTTGTCTTAGAACTTTATAATTTTGATTGATCATTTTATGTAAATAAGTTCTAGGGCAGGTACATTCTTTGACATTGATCCAGAAATCGAGCGCACCTTCAGGACAAGAAGGAAGCAAAATCAAATTTTGAAGAAAGAAGTAATGAACCATCCAGAAGGAGAAAATCAGATGGAGCACATTCAGCTTGATGCAAACAATGACCGAGTACCACAACCAATGGGGAACAACTATAACAACAGGACACTGAAAGATTATTCTACTCCCTATGCTTATGGTTTTCAATCAGGAATTGCTAGGCCCGCTGTTGAGGCGAATAACTTCAAAATAAAACCTGCTCTTCTTTCTATGGTGCAACAAAACCAGTTTGGTGGTTCTCCTCTTGAGGACCCCAACATGCACCTCTCTATTTTTCTGGAATATTCCAATATGTTGAAAATTAACGGTGTGTCTGCTGATGCTATCAGGTTGCGACTATTTCCCTTCTCTTTGAGGGACAGAGCGACAGCTTGGCTGCAAACACTACCTGCTGCTTCGATAAGAACATGGGCAGAGCTTTCTCTCCAAGTATTTCCCTCCATCAAAGACAATTCAATTGTAGAATCAGATAACAAGTTTCATGCAAAAAGATGGAGAATCCCTATACGAAGCTTGGGAGAGGTTCAAGGAGCTCCAAAGGATGTGTCCACATCACGGAGTTGAGACTTGGGTTTTGATCCAAACGTTCTACAGTGGTTTGGATTACAACACAAGACATACAGTGGACGCTGCAGTAGGAGGCACTTTGATGAATAGGAGAGTTGAGGATGCTATGAACCTTCTCGAGGACATGGCGATTAACCATCACCAATGGACATCCGAGAGAGGTACTTCTACCAAGAAGTCAGGTAAGTATGACCTTGCTCTCTGACTGCACTTACGGCTAAGGTGGATAATTTGAATAGAAAGCTTGACTCTTGGTCTATTAATTCGATGGATATTAAATCTATTTCTTGTGAGTTCTGTGGAGTTGTAGGTCATGCAAGGACAGATTGCCAGGTAGGAGATGGACAGATGGGTGCGATCAACTTTGAGCAATTGAATGATGTTGGAAATTTTAACACGAACAAAGATCCATACTCCAACACATTCAATCCAGGGTGGCGCAACCACCCAAATTTCTCTTACTGGACAACTCAACCAATTCAACCTGGATAAGTTAGACCACAACAAGCCCAGCCCCCACAAGGAAACTTTAGGCAACCCCAACAGAACAATTTCAGACCACTAGGATTTCAGGTTAGGAACTACAATGCACCACCACCACAACCAAGGCTGAATAATGATTCAAATCTGAGCAAGCAACTTGAAGGACTGACAGACATGATGAAGATGATGATGACAAGGATGGACTCCCTGGAGACACACAATAAAATGCTAGAGAGTCAGCTAGCCTAGTAAGCTAGCTCGTCTTCCAGAGCGCCAGGCAAGCTTCCATCCCAACCAGAGGTAAACCCGAGGGAGCATTGCAATGCAATCTCCACTCGGAGCGGCAAAGAACTTGTAGATCCAAAGATGCCGACGCATGACAGGACAGATGAGTTGACTATCGGACATGTGGAACCACATTCAGATGTAACACCGGTGGCACCTGAACCAGCTGAAGAGGAGCGGCCCTACATGGGACCGCCTGCATACAAGCCATTGATTCCTTTTCCGCAGAGGCTTGTCAAGGCTAAATTGGACAAGCAGTTTGGTAAGTTTTTAGAAGTATTTAAGAAACTTTATATTAACATCTCTTTCATTGATGCTCTTTCGTAGATGCCGACTTACGCAAAATTCCTGAAAGACATCTTATCAAACAAGAGGAAGCTAGAGGATCATGGGACTGTTGCACTTACTGAGGAGTGCAGCGCCATCATTTAGAACAAGTTCCCTCAGAAGCTTAAAGACCCAGGCAGTTTCTCCATACCCTGCTAGATTGGGGAGATGTCCTTTCAGAGAGCTTTGTGCGATCTAGGAGCAAGCGTTTGCCTCACGCCATTATCACTTTGTAAAAGGCTAGACCTAGGGGATTTGCAACCAACTAGTATTTCTAAACAGCTTGTAGACAGATCTGTGCGTGATGACACCAAAATATATAGTATATTTTGTATCATTCTATGTATCTTTTCAAGCTAAATTGAGGATCCTTTTGCTTATTTTTATGCTGAATTCATCAAATATTGCAAAGTTTACTTCTATTTTGGTTTTTCATGGTTTTTAGGAAAAAAGGCACTATTTCAAAGGCATTTTCAAGCAAAATCAAACACATAAAAGAGTTACCATCATCAAGAGGAGGTCACCCAAGAAATTTCACGCAAAATAGAGCAACTCAGCAAAATACGATAGTACCGTAATCCATTTTACGGTACCATAATTTCAACAGTACCGTAAAATCAGAACACTGCTGTAATTTGGAGGATTTTCCGAACAGAAAGTTTTTGTGATTTTACAGCACTGCTGTAAAGAGTTACACTGCCGTATTTTACGACACGGCCGTAAACGATTCTACGGTACCGTATTTCCCAGGCGATCCAGACCTGAGAACTCGTCTAATTTTATGGCACCATCGAGAAATATTTTATGGGTCATAATTTTGACTTTCAGTGCACAGAATGAAAATACGACACTACTGTAAATTATTACACGGCCATAATTTCCAGTCAAAATCGCGAGTTTCCACGGCTGAATCCTGTTTGGGCCATAACTTTTCATCCAGAGCTTCAAATTGGAATCCAAAAGTTGCTGCTGCTTCGTCTTTATTAGGAGAAAACACACACATCGAAAAAAGCATCTTTTATCCAGTATACAGAGAGAAATCGCCAGAGAGGCGGCAAGGATTTGGCCTCACGCCGAGAGGCGTAGAGGGCACCTCCGGCCATGATTTTCACGCAGAAGCTTTGCCTGGAGGAGAAGATAACATCCCAGAAGTTTCAGAGCAAAAGGAGTCCGATCGGAGGAGGAATTAACAAAAGAGCAGCGCCGGCATTGTTCACTCACAATTTACGGCTGTAATTTATATTACAGCTGTGTTGTAAAGTTGTTTCTCCTTTCTTTTCATTTTCTGATCACTTTGAAAAACTATGGTTTATTGTATTTCATCTTCCATGCTTGCTTAGACATATTTTGGGACATAAGGTTTAATCCCTTTGATTTTTAATGATTTGATAATTCTTTTTTTTCATCATGATAATCTTCGTTGTGATAATTCTACTTTTGTGATTAATTGCCTTTAACTTTCCATAGATCAATGTTATTATCCATGTTTTAGAGTTTTCGCAATGAGACTGAAAGGTGATTTTCTTGAGAACTTGGAACCCTATGATTGCATGTTAGGATCCCTTCCTTAGGTTAGATCCAACTTGATCTGTTCTAGTAGATTAATTGCCATGTTTAATAAAATTAATCTAGGATTGAGTTGTTGTGTCAAACGTAGAGATCTTGTACGAAAGTGAGGATCGGAACGTTGAGGAACCCTAGGTAGAACCTGTGTTGAGACTCGGATGCACGATAGTGATCCTTGAGGCTCCACTTGTGATGATCAACTTAGAATTCGGATGCACGAAAGTGATCCTTGAGGTATTTGTTGATGGTTTACTTATCTGCAGTGTTGGGATAGATCTTGCGCGAAAGCGAAGATTGGTCCCTGCGTGATTGTCTGCACGAAAGTGAGATAATCCTTTTATGAAGTAAATTAGGTCTTTATCATAGCAAGATTTGATTGACGAACCTTTTATTTATATCTTATCATTGAAATCAAGGTGGATGAAACCCTAGTCCCATGTTTATCACTCTGATTATCCCTCGTGTTAGCTATACTGCTTACTTTCATCATATTCGGTTTACTTAGCTATCGAGAAAACAATTATTTGGTAATTAATAATAAGGTCTCTGTGGATCGATATTTTTATTACTTCGATAATTTCGTGCACTTGCAGAAGCCTATCAAGTTTTTGGCGCCGTTGCCGGGATCTTAGTTTTGTTAATATCAAAATAGTCGTTAGTATTGCTAGACTAGGTTTTATTTGTTTTAGATTTAACTTTGTTTTTTTTCTTTTTGCAGGTTTTGGATTTTCACAGTTGTGACAGAGCTGTGATATCTAAAAATTTTTAATTGCTTGTGTTTATTATTCTCTGTTTTTTTATATATTCTAAAAAAAAAGGGGTTTTATTTGATTGATGTTGGATTATCTTTTTGATTAAAAAAAATGTCTTTTTACCATAATTCCTGGGTTTCTGAAAGAGGTAAGGTATACATGCAAAAATGTGAGCATAAAGATTATTCTAGGATGTCTATTGCAGAAATAGCGAAATTCCACTCTTATCATAAAGATTATTCTGGGATGTCTATTGCAGAAATAGCGAAATTCTACTCTTATCTTGTTACATGTAATATTTGTAAGTCTTCTGATCATTTTACTTATGAATGTCAATTTAGAAATCATGCAAATCCCAATTTACCATGTTATCAAGATGATCATTATTATTCTAGTTGGGAAAATAAATATTCTTTTTATGATGATTGCCATGATCATGTTTCTGTGCCATACTATGAGGATACTAAAAAATCTAGCTTAGAAATCATGTGTGAAAAAATTATGGCAAATCAAAGTAAGCACATTGAGGATCTTAAAAGTTTAGTTAATCAAAATTCATTTCAAGAAGAATCTTTGACTACTAATACTGAATTGCTAGAAACCCAGATTGCGCAACAAGATTGGTTATTTGAGTTTGATATTGAAAAACTTGATTTAGAAAATTCCCCCACTGACTATGATTGTTTTGAGATTGAGCCTTATGTTAATATTCATGAATCTCACTCTGATTTTGATGATCGTAAAATTGATTCCTTTGATAGTTTATTTGAGGAAAAGGTTGAGAAAATTGAAATTGAAAAACCTTCTTTTGATGATAATTCTGATTTTGATGTAAATTTATATGTGGTTAAATCTGATGAGCATGATGAAGGTTCGAAGATTAATGACATTAATGATCCCCATTGTGATTTTGGTGATATTTTTGAAATTAATGATAAATCTCTTGTGGTCAACCCTGATTCTATTAATTCTTTTTCATATGATTCTGATTTTGACTCTTCTGATGATGAATTATTTGTGGGCAAGCATCAGGAAATTGATTTTGAAGAGTCTCATCTTGATTTTGATAATGATTTTGATATTGATAAACTATTTGATTGTGAGCATGAGGAACCTGAAGATGATTTGAAAATTACAAATACTGATGAATCTCACTCTGATGTTTTGCCCATATCTTTTGTTGAATATTTTGATGAATTTGAAAAATTATGCTTTATTGAGGAATCTAATGAAAGACAAACATTATTATGATGATCCAATGCTTGATTATTTTGATCAATGTCCTACTTCTATTGCCATTGAAAATATTAATCTGAAGAAAGGACTTATGATTTTGCTTTTTGATAAACATAGGAAGATCATAAAGATTTCTTTGAGTGGATTTGATAAGTATGATTTTGATTTCCACATATTTAAGAGAGCCACTTTGATTGTGATTCACCTGAGATTTTGAATTTTTGGATTTGTGGCTAAAATTTTTAGACAGCGAAAAAGAAAGAAATTATATGCTCTTTATTTTGGTACTGATTCACCTGCTTCACCATGATATTGATTTTTGGTCAAAGCTAATGACCTAAAAATTAGCGCTTCTTGGGAGGCAACCCAAGCACTTTTGCTTAGTTTAGTTGCTTTTATTTTAGTTAATTTTTAGGATTAATTTTTCTTTTTGTTTTGCAGGGAGAATAAATTTGTTGCAAAATACGGCACTGCCGTAATCTGCTTTACGGTACCGTATTTTTGGTCTGATTTCCACCCGAGAGTTTTTGGTATTTTACGGCACTACTGTAATATTGTTCACGGTACCGTATTTTTGAATCATTTTTAACCCGAGAGTTCTTTGTAAATTATGGCACTGCCGTAAAGCATTTCACGGTACAGTATTTTAAAGTTGCCCTCTGCTTATTGAGTAGGTGTTTTCTAGCTGCGATTTTAAGAAACCGGGTTGGGAAAAATTTTTATCTCTTGCGACATGGAAGTACTCATCTTTGTCTATCATCTGGATATTTTTTCTGAATTTTAAAGTCCATGGATCATTCTGAAACCCATAGCAACTTTTCGATTCTGATTAATTTCTATAGTAGTTTTTTCTGACTGTTCTGACTATCACTTTTGCCGCAACTTTTTAAGATGCTTAAATAAGTTGAAACCCAGATTTTTCATTTGGAATATGAAGTTTGTGTGTCGTTCTATCTCGTGGAATAGTTATGTCATGAAAATATTTTCTGATCATTTTAGGACACATGGTAACTTTTCGAATTTGATTAATTTTTGTGCAGTTTTTTGTAGTTTTGTAATATGAGTAGCCTTCTTTCTGTTGATACCCTAAATTCCTAACAGATTTTGATCCTCCAATTTTTATACACCTGAAAAGAACGAGTTTTATTCTTTTACATGGTTCTGTCCATTTTCTATTTGGATAATTAAATTTTATTCTAGGGTATGGCTACTTTTCATAAAAATTTCAAAAACCGCACAGTTTGCTTTCTACCAGTTATTGCTTATTTTGGATCTAGATTCAGAAATCTTCAAGAGAAACTGTCTTCCACCTCTAACCACCACTGCATCTGCCTCTGACATCACTGTATCTAGCCGTCGACACTGGATTATACCATCTGCAGATTCTTACTTCTTTTGCTGCCTCTTATTCCATTTATCTTATTTATGCAGTAGAATATTCATTAGTGACTGATTTTCTATTTTTGCAGAGCTATCTCTCACACCCACTAGTCGACGATCTCACCTCCAGGACTGTGATCTCTAGCAGGCCACTAGAGATTACTCATTCTACTGTCGGCATCATCATCATTGACAGCAACTTTTCTTCTAGCTTCTGTTCATCCTCTACTTCTTGCCTACTTGACTCTTTCCTCCGGCATCCTCTTCAGACCTCTGGCTACATCTCTGATTCTCCCTTGAGAAAATTATTTTTATCATTATTATTTTTAAGACTGTTTTTTATCTGAGCCTTATGTGAGCCTTATGTACCTTAAATTTTGCAGAAAAATTTCAAAAGGCATATCTTTGGACCCAGTTGCATTGGCCTGACAATGATTGAGCATGATCTATATAGTTTTGTGAGTATCACATGCACTCTCTTATTAATGACTATTTCATATAGTGCATCTTTGACTTTGTCATATTTATACTACTTATTGATTTTCTCTTGAAAAATGATTTTATGGCTATATGGAACTCATTGTTTTGATGATGATATTATTCAAATGTGTTGTTAAAATTGATGAAAGCTTATGATCCACTTTCTACTATATGATGGCATGATTTATTGATAAAATTTCTATTGATAAAATGTCTTCCTTGATGATATGAGTATTTATACTTGTGATTAGAGAAAAACCCTATCATGTTAGATTTATTTCTTCAATGCATATCTATTTTTGAAATTTGACATTGGTTGATGCATGAAATTTTGGGTAAATGTGTTATTTGATGAATAAGATCTAAAGGTGAAACTACTCCTTTAAATAAAATGAGCATATGAGTATGATTTGAGAATTGAGATCAATTGATCAACCTAGTAGATGTTTAGTCTATTTTTGCTATTTGTTGGGAAATAAGAATCCAAGATCCATAAAAATAGTGAGAGACTCCCCTACTTGGCACTATGTGAAATTGATAGTGGTACCTAAGACATGGGTTGAAGTCTATGCATGAAAAATAATGAGAGTGAAAAATAATAAGAGTCCTCTACTTGGCACTGTGTAAAATTGACAGTGGTACCGAAGATAAGAGTTGAAGTCAAAAATAAAAAGAGTGTATTTAAGTGGGTACATGTCATCTTCACAAAAACAAACAAAATACATTAAAAAAAAATCATGTGTGGAAAAAGATCTTGGAAACCTAATTCCTGTAAACAAAAGCATGATAGATTTGAACTGAAAACTGGGTGAAATCATGAGATTGATAATACAAGTTGCAAAGTTTTATTTGATTGAATTGTGGATCTAGAGGGTTGAGTTATAAGGATGATATATTTATTTGAAGTTTTGTAAATCAATTGGTGCAATTTTTCATTGATAGGTTGTATTTTAGAAATTTATTGAGCATGAAAAGGTTTATCTTTTAATCAATTTTTGATTTTTTCTTGAGGACAAGCAAAGTTTGAGCCTTATGTATTTTGATGACACCAAAATATATAGTATATTTTGTATCATTCTATGTATCTTTTTATGTTAAATTGAGGATCTTTTTGCTTATTTTTATGCTGATGTCATCAAATATTGCAAAGTCTACTTCTATTTTGGTTTTTCATGGTTTTCAGGTAAAAAGACACTATTTCAAGGCATTTTCAAGCAAAATCAAACACATAAAAGAGTTAACATCATCAAGAGGAGGTCATCCAAGAAATTTCACGCAAAATAGAGCAACTCAGCAAAATATGATAGTACCGTAATCCATTTTACGGTACCGTAATTTCAGACAGTACCGTAAAATTAGAACACTACTGTAATTTGGAGGATTTTTCGGACAGAAAGTTTTTGGGATTTTATGGCACTGCCGTAAAGAATTACATTGCCGTATTTTTCAGCGCTTTCAAAACAGAAACCTTTGTTGATTTTACGGCACGGCCGTAAACGATTCTACGGTACCGTATTTCCCAGGCGATCCAGACCAGAGAACTCGTCTAATTTTATGGCACCATTGAGAAATATTTTACGGGCCGTAATTTTGACTTTCGGTGCAAAGAATGAAAATACGGCACTGTCGTAAATTATTACACGGCCGTAATTTCCTGTCAAAATCGCGAGTTTTCCGCGGCTGAAACTTTTTCGGGCCATAACTTTTGATATAGAGCTCCAAATTGGAATCTGAAAGTTGCTACCCGCTTCGTCTTTAAGAGGAGAATACACACAAACTAAAAAAAGGATCCAGTATTAAGAGAGAAATCACCAAAGAGGTGGCAAGGTTTTGGCCTCTCGCCGAGAGGCGTAGAGGGCACCTCCGGCCATGATTTTCACGCAGAAGGTTTGCCTGGAGGAGAAGACAACATCCCAGAAGTTTCAGAGCAAAAGGAGTCTGATCGGAGGAGGAATTAACAAAAGAGCAGCGCCGGCATTGTTCACTCGCAATTTACGGCTGTAATTTATATTATAGCCGTGTTGTAAAGTTGTTTCTCCTTTCTTTTCATTTTCTATTCACTTTGAAAAACTATGGTTTATTGTATTTCATCTTCCATGCTTGCTTAGACATATTTTGGGACATAGGGTTTAATCCCTTTGATTTTTAATGATTAGATAATTCTTTTTTTTCGTCATGATAATCTTCGTTGTGATAATTCTACTTTTGTAATGAATTGTCTTTAACTTTCCATAGATCTATGTTATTATCCATATTTTAGAGTTTTCACAATGAGACTGAAAGGTGATTTGCTTGAGAACTTGGAACCCTATAATTGCATGTTGGGATCCCTTCCTTAGGTTAGATCCAACTTGATATGTTCTAGTAGATTGATTGCCATGTTTAATAATATTAATCTAAGATTGAGTTGTTGTGTCAAACGTAGAGATCTTGCACGAAAGTGAGGATCGGAACGTTGGAGAACCCTAGGTAGAACCTGTGTTGAGACTCGGATGCACGAAAGTGATCCTTGAGGCTCCACTTGTGATGATCAACTTAGAATTTGGATGCACGAAAGTGATCCTTGAGTTATTTGTTGATGGTTTACTTATCTGCAGCGTTGGGATAGATCTTGCACGAAAGCGAAGATTGGTCCCTGCGTGATTGTCTGCACGAAAGGGAGATAATCCTTTTATGAAGTAATTAGGTCTTTATCATAGCAAGATTTGATTGACGAACCTTTTATTTATATCTTATCATTGAAATCAAGGTGGATGAAACCCTAGTCCCATGTTAATCTCTCTGATTATCCTTCGTGTTAGCTATACTGCTTGCTTTCATCATATTCGGTTTACTTAGCTAGTGAGAAAATAATTATTTGGTAATTAACAATAAGGTCTCTGTGGATCGATATTTTTATTACTTTGATAATTCCGTGCACTTGCGGAAGCCTATCACGTTTTTGGCACCGTTGACGGGGATCTTAGTTTTGTTAATATCTTATTTTTATTACTTCTATTTAATTCAAGACTTCGGCTATTTCCAGGAAAGTTTCGCACGAGATGGTCCGGTCCTTTTACCGTTCAAAAAGTTCAACCATATGGTGCCATCACAATTTGGATAGAACGAACTGGAAGTTTCACAGTTAATGGGCACCGCCTCAAGCACTACTTTGAAGATGAGCGGGTCGAAAGAGAGGAAGCTCTTGCTCTCTCAGACCCCACAAATTTGCAACTCTGAAAACTCTCTTGGTCGAGCTACCGACCTAAACCTAGCGCTCTTGGGAGGCAACCCAAGTTTTTGTTTGATTTTTAGTTTTCATGCATTGATTCAGACGTTGTTTTACACTATTGATTTATTCTTCATTTAATTATTGGTTTTCTAGAGGGGATTGCAACTAATTTGATGTCTCTTTATGTTGTAGGAGGAAGTTGGAGTGCATGAGAATTTTCCAGATTTTTCAAGAATTATTTGAGTTAATCAGTGCAAATCACGGCCTGATGAACCCCATGGGGTTCACCGGTATTTCTTTCTACACAAAACCAATCAGAGGACTTCACAGGCAGGTGAACCCCATGGGGTTCACCAGTATCCTATCTGCGTAGGAACCATCCAGTGAGCTTCACAGGCAAGTGAACCCCACGGGGTTCACCATCTTTTCAAAAATCCGAAAACCCCGAGAATGCTTCACGGCTCAGTGAACCCGAGCGGGTTCACCCGTGCTTCTGTCGCATCAGCACCCAACCCAGTATACTTCACGGGCTGGTGAACCCGGGCGAGTTCACTGGAATTTCAACCTGAGTTCACCTGAAGCTAGGGCACACTCGCACGTATTTCCGTCGCCGCCCCCAAATCTCGCCAAGATCTCTTCGATCCCGCAGCTCTTCCTTCTTTCCAAATACATAGGAGATCTTTCCGGGTCAGATCCGAGCTTCCTTACAAGCGGGATGAGTTCTGCTTCAACTTCGTCCCTGATTCTCGAGATGCAAGATTTCACGTATTTCCGCCGCTGCTTCCCGATTTCGACCAAGACAACTAGATCGCGCCACCTTCTCTCGTTCTCAACACTCAAAGGCGATCTCTCAGGTTCTGTTTAAGATTCCTGGCAAGCATCTTTCGCACCGGATTTCTGAGTCGCCTGCTCTCCGAGTTCCTTTCTCTGCCGATCCGCCCCCGCCTGCGTTTTTCCTCAATCAACTAGCCAGATCTTCTCGCATCAAGGCTAACCAGATCTACTCCTCAAGGCTTCCCTGCTGATCTTGATCTTCGCCACCATCATGCATCCACGAACCAAGGTTGTGGCTACCAAGAAGGCCGCGCGGCAGACACTAGCGTTCTCAGACTCGTCCGCCACCGACGATGAGGAGTACGAGCCAACTCCTACACCTCCATCTCACCGACCATCTTCGGCTACGCTAGACTCCTCTTCGTCTCATCATGGGCGCACATCTGCCGGCTGACCACAGCCTTATGTCTCTCCCCCGAATGAGTTCGGGATCATCTTTCAAAATGCTGAGCAAGAGGCACGGTATTGTTGGAGTATGCCCTTAAGGCTAATGTTTGAGGCCTTGGGATTGTATAAGTATCATGTAATAAACTCTTATGTTTATAAAGGCATGGTTATTATTCAGGTTGTTACCTTGTCTGCAATAATAAGTGTACTACTGAATAATGTCTCAAAGCTGTTCAGCTAGGCTGACAGGCTCTATGTCCTTAGTCGAGATATCTTGGTGAACATGAGACAGCCTTGATATGATTGAGACTAATATGTGTGCTAATCTTATAGGATGCTTCGAGCATGGAATAAGATGTAGAATCATGGGTACATTGGATGTACTGGACAGACCCTTCTAGGATATTCAATTGTTTGTCACAATGTGAATAATCCTTGATAGCAGCAAGTGGCACATGTCCTTCGACTTGAGATCACTTGTGTTTCTAAATGATGATTGTCATTGTTTTGAGGTAGTTCAATATCATTTGAAACATAATGATTATAGACTATCTTGGATGATGAGCTTGAGTCAGGTTAGGACACTAGTGATAGATAAAGGATTGCCGTCTCCTTGTTCAAGGAGTGTGATGTTCTAAAGGGCCCCCCTGTATGAGATGATTGAGATAGTGTATGGCCATACCCAGATGACTATGATCATCTGATCTAATCATGCTCATCATATTGGAGTTACAGGCTTGACATGCTTGTCCAATAAGAACATCCAGTGGCAAAGGAAACATGCATGCCTCGTGAGTTTGATTCACACTTATGCTGTGGTTTGGGTGTAGTCTTGGAAGACTCTTTCTTTTATATCGGGAGACAGTGATGTGTTGCTAGATACCCCTCACTGATCGTGATAACGTAAGTTATCGTTACCGACATTTAAAGGAAACCCTCAGGGTCGCACAATTTGATGATATGGCTTACTTGAGTCAGATCGTGTGGACTGAATTGTTTCGGTTCAGTTTAAAGGAGTTTAAACTCTGATTGTAAGTGAGATCCAGTCTGATCATGTTTGATTGATTAGGGCTTGAGATCGGTAAGCTTCGATCGAGAGTATTGATGCAAGATCGGTGAGATCAAGAGCATCATGAGATGAACGGTTAGATTGGAAACCTTAGGGTTTGGTTGATCTAGACCGATTGGCTTGGTTTGGTCTTTGAACCAAATTGGTTTGGACCAATTTGGATTGAACCGGTTCACATGGATGAACCCATGGTTCGATCCATAAAGCGTTTTGGGCGGTTTGCTAGAAGTGAGAACGCATGGCTTAATGGATTTTCCATTTTTGGAAAGTCATTGAGCGCATGTCTCCTTGAAACGCCAAATCGGCTTGAAGGCTCATTGAACTCTTGTCTCCTTGCTCTTGCTCGGCGAGACTTGAGAGAATTTGGGTGTGGACGACAAGAGAAGGACCGGCCAACCAAAGGAAGTGATCATCTCTTCTCTTTACTCGATCAAGGACAACTCTTGGAACCTTGCTAGCACAAGGAGCACCAAGGAAGTGAGCGCATCCTCATCTAGTGTGCGCATCTTGTGGAGGAGACCCCTATTCGATCTCTTCTTCCAAGCCGACCTCCAACTCTATGGCTATGGTATAGATCTAACTCATTCAAGTTGATCATATGCTCATGCTAAAATCGTCGAAAACACATGCTTCCGCTTGCAAAGTTATGCGCCACCCCCCCTTAGTGTTTTCGCCCCCCTCTTGAAAGGGGTTTCACATGCTTGCGCTCCCCCTTGAAGGGGACCTACAGGTATCAGACGCTGCGGCAACATCGCGTGCTCAACACGCGGTATCTAAACAGAGGCACGTTGCATATGCTTGGGATGCTAGAGGATATAAACATGATGTATGCAGTAGTGGGTTGGGAACAGTTCCAGTAGCTTTACTCCCCCACTTATGTTGGCGTGACATTGGAGTTTCTGAGCTCTTTGGAAATACAAGCAGACCCTATTCTCGATGACGACCAAGGCCGCCTATCCTTCCATCTTGGTAATATCGAGCATATCCTTACTCTATTGCAGTTACGCAGCATTTATGGTTTTCTTGAGCCGTGTGCACGCTAGGTCCCCACCGAGTATAGTGAACAGAATTTATGGGGAGCAATTACTAACGAGCACATCTACTCTGCTCGCGTGGCCCGTGCCTCTAGTCTTTGCAACCCGGTCCTCAAGTATGTCCACCGCGTATTAGCCCATACCCTCTGTGGCCACGATGAGAGCGATGACATGATCTGTCAGGCAGAGCTATTCTATCTTTGGTGCATGCTACACAGTTTCAGAGTCGACTCTGGGTATTATCTAGCAAAGCATTTTAGCCGCGTCGCCCGTTCTTTGAAGGGGGCGATTGTGATTGGCGGTTTGATCACTCCCTTGGCAGTTTCCTTAGGCATCATCCCCTATGGCACATTGGAAGCTACTGGCAGCAACAGGCTCGACATTGAGTCTTGTGTCGCCATGACGCTGATCATTCACAAGGGCGATTCATATTGCATGACATTCAAAGGGAGCCCATTCTGCTTACCCTTGCCGAACCCAGAGCGCACATCAGTCAGAGTCCGTGGAAATTGGCATATCCAGCCAGTTGAGGATGCACAGCCCGATCCAGTCGACACCGCACCACCAGCACCAGGCGCCTTTTCTTTTGGTGGCACCTCTTCTCACGATTCTATGATGTCTGTATTGCAGAAAATTAAAGGAGAGCAACTCCATCAACGGGAGATGATTGATCACCTGGACACCACCGTTACCCACATTCAGCAGAACCAATCTTCACATTGGGAGTCCATGGAAGCACACATGCAGCGGCAGCATAAAATGATGGGATCAGTGTGGGAAAAGCTCTCTACAATGGATGAGCGCCTCTCCTTCATCAATGACGAAAACATGGCTCGCATGGACATCTCTTCCGACGAGGAGGCCGAGTCCGACTATAGCGCACGCGGGAAGAGCAAGAGCTCCTGAGCATCTGGCTCTCACTAGCGCAAGCGGAGGTAGCTCCCCATCAGCATCAGCATCGTCATCCACTCCTCTCACATCACGGTATTGCATAGAGGACTATGTAAACTTTTAGAGTGGGTGAGCTTTCTATACTCCGATTCCTATTTTCTTGGTGCATGTGGCTATTTGACTGTGATCACTTGACTTTGTTATGTTTGGATGGATACTTCTATTCTGTGATGGATATTCCGGCATTGTATCTTATATGCCATCTTATCCGTGGGCCTAGTCCCCTTCTTCAGGCCCCACTCTGTGGCAGACTTGTTTGACATTATTTTTCCTGCTTGTGTTTGCACTTTGTTATGGTTATTATGTTTTTCATTCATGCTGTGTAAATTTTTTCATGAGTTTGAGTTTGCATGTGTATGAGTCTTGTCCTATGATGGCTATTTCAAAATTTTGAAATATTTTGAGCTGAATGCATAATTGGGTAGGATGATCAAAGAATTAAGTCTGGAGTAATACTTCCTTGTTAGAGATACATTTTGATCATGTCCATTTATTCTATGATTTTGAAATTTTGTGATTTGGATTGGTTTGAGTTGTTCATTAGTGGGTCAAACATTTCTATGATTGTGTAATCAACTCAAGCTTGCAACTTATATGAGAATCATATTGAGATACATATTCACTTAGTTATTTTTTGAATTCCTTTCTGTTATTGGGGAGACACTACATGCAATCAAAAAGGATGTGCTATCAACTGCTGTCATAAAATAATAATAATAATAATAATAATAATAACACATTTAGATTCCTCTACTTGGCACTGCGCAAAATTGGCAGCAGTAGCGAAGGACATGAGTTGAAATCTAAGGTGTGTGAAGATGAAATCAATAAAGAGACTCCTCTACTTGGCATTGCGAAAAATTGGCAATGGTACCTAAGGTTATGAGTTGAAGTCTATTGCAATAATCAGTGCATCATACCCTGATGGGACAATTGAGTTAACCCCAACGATTTGAATAGGGAAGATTGGAATTGCATGAGTATTATATGTTGGCTTGATTGAATCCTATGTTTGCTGCTTACTAGGTTGTTTGGCATCTAGAAATTGTGGGGTTAAACTGTTGAACACTTTGAAACAACCATTTACTTGATTTCTCCTGACTAGATTTTGGAATGTTAATAAATAATTCTCTAACTTGGATGTATGCCTCAATCCCAAAAGATTTCTCCTACTCCTATCATGTGTTTCACCTTATTCTATTACTTGAGGACAAGCAAAAATTTAACTCTGGAGTATTTTGATGCCTTGCATTTTGATAGTAATTTTGATGGTCATTTCATGCTAAATCTAGACTTATTTTGACACTTTTATACTCTATATAGGTTTATTTCCTTCATATCTTCGGAATCATCACTTTTTGGTGTTTTTGTGGAATTTCAATTGAAATCACCCTTTTTCGACGTATTTTGGAGATTCTAAGGCCATGAGACGATTTCTTATGCGAAAACGAAGCTACACGTCAAATTTGGGCCAAAACAGAGTTAGCCTAAAAAATATGGCCAGGTGAACCCCATGGGGTTCACCATCCCAGTCGCCAGCCGGCAGAACATTCTAGAGAACTTTACGGCCGGGTGAACCCCACCGGGTTCACCAGATCTCTTGTAAGCCAAGAACTGCACAGTGAGAAGCACAGCCAGGTGAACCCGGCGGGGTTCACCACCCTTCTTTCTCCCAAAACTTCACAGAGAGAATCACGGGGAGGTGAACCCGGTGGGGTTCACCCGTGATTCCAACCTAGTCGCGAGCGAGATCGAGTTTCACTCGGTTTTTCCCTGATTTCTCACTCGTTTGGAGTCCGAATTTGGCAAGTAAGGTGTCTATGGAAAGCTCATTCAGAGGTGAACGCAGAGAACATAAAAGCCCTCATTTTTTTTGTCATAATTATTGAGCAATCTGAGGACGATTGGGCATGGGCGGAAGAACATGGCGACGAGGCGATTTTTGGAGATTGAGACTCGAGATCATCACGATTTCTTCAGGATTCCTTCGGTTCATCGTCTCCTTCTTCTCAAATTCATGTCCTTGTACTTTTCTTTTCATTAAAGGAGAGATTTTGAACGTTTCAATGTCGATTGTAGCGTAAACCCTATTTCGGGGCTTGGTTGAAGCCCATTGACAAATTTAATCGCAAACTTTATCTTTATTCTGTTATTTGGATTTTGTTGTGAGCATATTTTACTTTGAAGTATTTATTTCATGATCTTGCCATGGCCGAGTACTTTGACGTGTTAGCCATTACGGTTCATATCGAGAGAAGTATCGTAAGGGTAGAATCCCTTAGTAAAACTTGTGAGACCCCGAGATGAGAGTGCTTGGTCTCACTCGAGGGTTTTATAATCTACCAAAGAACCCATTGGGTTCATTTTAAAATGATCCACCGCAAGAGTAGGAGGTCGATCTAAACCGAACACCGGGGTGTACACTCGAGAGAGGGCACCTTGTACCTTAGGGTTAGATTCCTTGTGCAAAATCAATAATCCAAATAACCGGCATCTGCCTTGTGCGATTAAAGTAGTCATCGTGGTGAAAACCAAAGCCCCGATATCTCTCTCGTATTTAATCCCTGCCGTCATAGCGTTGATTGCTTGTTTTCGATTTCTGCTTTCAAAACTCAATTTCGAATTGCCTAGCTATTAGGACTCTGATTTTCTGATACTCAACCTTGTTCCCTATGCTGTCAAATACCGAATAATTAATTTCTTCCTATCTAGGCATTCGAAAAAAAGAAAGGCAAGCAGAGAGCGAAAACACGCGGGAGAATAATCTTAGAGAGAAATTGGGACTAGGGTTTCCTTCTCTTGGATTTCCCCGACTAGATATATAAAGATGTTCATCAATCAAATTCTAACATGATAAAGACTCAATTTACTTCAAAAAGGGATTATCTCACTTTCGTGCAGATAACCATGCAGAGATAAATCTTCACTTTCGTGCAAGATTCATCCCAAGCTGAAGATAAGTTAATAATCAATCAAAGAACTCAAAGATCACTTTCGTGCATCCGAGTTCTAATTTGATTGCCTCGAGTGGAATCTCGAGGATCACTTTCATGCATCCGAGACTCAACACACGTTTTACCTATGGTTCTACAACATTCCGATCCTCACGTTCGTGCAAGATCTTCACGTTTGACACAATAACTCAATCCTAAGTTCATTAATATCATCATGGAAATTTAACTTACTAAAATAAAGAAATAAGAACTTAACCTAGTTTCCTATGGTGAGTTCCTATTAATCAATTTTAGGGTTCCAGGTTCACAAGCAAATCACCTTTTGGTCCTTATTGCGAAAACTCTAAATCATGATGACAAAAAGCAAACTAAGGAGAATCTTAGAGCAATAATCACATAGGTAAAATTATCAAAGTATAATAATCATGATGAAAGTAAAAGATTATCTAGTCATTAAGAAAATCAAAGGGAATTACTCCCCCATGTCCCAAAATAAGTTTAAGCTAGCATGGTGAAGGGATTACAAAATACCATAATTTCAGAAGATCAAAAATCAACAAGAAAGGAGTTTTAAAAAAATACAACACGACTGTGAAATATTTCATAGCCGTAATTTGCAATGAAAGTGGTGAACAGTGGCAGAGCTTCTTCTTCCTTTGATTTATCCTCAAATTGATCTCCTTTCGTTCTGAAACTTCTGGCACGTTGTCTCCTTCTCTAGGCGAAGCTTCAGTATGAAAATCACGGCCGGAGGTGCTCTAGATTGGTCGCAGCGGCGGAACCCTAAGCGGCGGCGTGTACCGTGATTTCTCCCTCGATAGTGGATGCAATTTGGGGCTTTTGGTGTCTATGTGATCCTCTTGTCGTAAGCTCCTTTTTTCTTCTTATGGCATCGAATTTAGAGTTCTGGATAGCCCGCAACAATCTCCGCAAAAATCGGGCGTCGAAATCAACCTGGGAGTCGCGTTCAAAAACAGAAATACGGCACTATAATAGTTCACGGCATTGCCATAAAATCGCTCGAGTGTTCTGTTCTAAAAGTGTTGGGAAATACGGCACCGTAATATGGTTCATGGCACTATCATAAAATCGGCTGAACTCTCTGGTCGAAAATGTCTGGAAAATACGGCCTGTGAAATAGTTTACGGCAGTGCCGTAATTTCAGCAATGGTCTCTGTTCCAAAAGTGCTCCAAAATATGGCCGTGTAAAATCTTACGGCAGTGCCATATTTTTCGCACAATCTTCTGATCTGAAGTTTTCCCAAATTACGACAGGTGCTCCGATATTACGGTATCGTATGGAAATATGGTACCATAAAATAGATTACGGCCCTGCCGTATTTTGGTTTATTGCTCCGTTTTGCGTGAAATTTGTCATGTGAACTCCTATTGGTGATGGTAGCTATTCCATGTATTTGATTTTGCTTGAAAACATCTTAAAATAGTGCCTTTTTACCTAAAAAAGATCAAAAACTAAAATAGAAGTAGATTTTGCAATATTTGATAAATTCGGCATAAAAACAAGCAAAAGATCTTCAATTTAGCATAAATAGATATATAAAATGATACAAAATATACTATATATTTTGGTGTCATCAAATACATAAGGCTCAAACTTTGCTTGTCCTCAAGCAAAAATCAAAAGTTGATTAAAAGATAAACCTTTTCATGCTCAATAAATTTCTAAAACACAATCTATCGATGAAAGATTCTATCAATTGATTTACAAAACTTTAAATAAACATATCATTCTTAGAACTCAATCCTCTAGATATACAACTCAATCAAATAAAACTTTGCAATTGTATAATAAATAGAATTTTCAATCTCAAGACTTCACCCAATTTCAGTTCGAATCTGTTATGCTTTTATTTACAGGAATTAAGTTTCCAATATCTTTTTCCACACATAATTTTTTCCATATATTTTGTTATTTTTTCATAGATGGCATGTACCCGCATAGGCGCGTACTTTTATTTTTAACTTCAACTCTTTTCTTCGGTACCACTGTCAATTTTACATAGTGCCAAGTAGAGGAGTCTTATTATTATTTTCTCTCATTATCTTTTTGTCATAGACTTCAACCCCGGTCTTAGGTACCACTATCAATTTTACATAGTGCCAAGTTGGGGAGTCTCTCACTATTTTCATGGATCTTGGATTCTCATTTCCCAACAAATTGCAAAATAGACTAAACGTCTACAAGGTTGATCAATCGATCTCAATTCACAAATCATACTCATATACTAATTTTATTCAAAAGAGAAGTTTCACCTTTAAATTTTATTCTTCAAATAATACATCTACCCAAAATCTTATGCATCAACCAATGTCATATTTCAATAGACAAATATGTATTGGAGAAATAAATTTAACATGATAGGGTTATATCTCCAATCATGAATTTGAGTTCATTCAGCATCATCACATGGTACAACCATCATCCTTCCCTTCATCGTATGAAACAACAATGAGATATAGAAAATACAACATAGCAAAGAAGTAAAGGAAGATAATACTCACAAAACATCAAGTCTTCATCGTCTGGTCATTCTGATTTCTTTTGCGCTCTCAAGGGTATGATGGACAACATTAAAGTAGCCTCTCTCTCCTATCTACCACCTCTTTTTTTTTTTTTTGAAAATACGGTACCGTAAAATATATTACGGTACTACCATAAAAATAACAGAACTCTCGGGTTGATTTTGACAACAAAATACGGCACCGTAGAATACCTTACGGCCGTACCGTAATTTCGGGGCACCTTTCTGGTCGAAAGTGGACTGGAAATACGGTACCGTAAAATACTTTACGGTGGTGCCGTAATTTGTACCAAATCACGTTTTACCTACAAAATTAAAAGAAAATTTAGTCCTAAACAGAAAGTAAAATAAAAGAAAACAAATGGAGGTTAGAAAGCTTGGGTTGCCTCCCAAGAAGCGCTAATTTAAAGGTCATTAGCTTGACCGTTCTATGCTCATATTTGATCTTGGCTCATCCAGATAAAAGCTCTCTCTTTCTTCAATAAGTTCTTCTTGATGGTAATGTTTCAATCTTTGGCCATTAACTTAAAATTCCCCTGTATCTTCACTCCATATATCTACAGCTCCATAGGGGTAAGTTTTCTTCACCTGAAAAGGTCCAGACCAACGGGACTTGAGTTTACCAGGAAAAAGTCTTAATCTAGAATTGAATAAAAGAACAAAGTCACCTGGTTGGAAATCTTTTCTAAAAATATGCTGATCATGCCATCTCTTAGTACTCTCCTTGTAAATTCTTGCATTTTCATAGGCTGAGAGTCTAATTTCATCCAACTCGTTCAATTGTAACCTCCGTTTTTCACTTGTGTTCTTTAAGTCAAAGTTTAATGCCTTGATTGCCTAGAATGCTTTATGTTCGAGTTCTACAGGTAGATGACAAGATTTACCATAAATTAATTGAAAAGGGGACATACCAATTGGTGTTTTGAAAGTTGTCCGGTATGCTCATAGTGCATCATCAAGTTTGAATGCCCAATCTTTCCTTGTGCGCGAAACTGCCTTTTCCAAAATCCCTTTTATTTCTCTATTTGATATCTCAACTTGCCCACTTGTTTGAGGATGATAAGGTGTAGCTACTCTATGATTTACTCCATACTTTCTGAGTAAAGCTGAGAACTTGTGTTCTATGAAGTGTGTGTTGGGGTATGCCCTTAAGGCTAATGTTTGAGGCCTTGGGATTGTATAAGTATCATGTAATAAACTCTTAAGTTTATAAAAGGCATGGTTATTATTCAGGTTGTTATCTTGTCTGCTGTAATAAGTGTACTTCTGAATAATGTCTCAAAGCTGTTCAGCTAGGCTGACAGGCTCTATGTCCTTAGTCGAGATATCTTGGTGAACATGAGACAGCCTTGATATGATTGAGACTAATATGAGTGCTAATCTTATAGGATGCTTCGAGCATGGAATAAGATGTAGACTCATGAGTACATTGGATGTACTGGACAGACCCTACTCGGATATTCCATTGCTTGTCACAATGTGAATGATCCTTGTAAGCACTAAGTGGCACATGTCCTTTGACTTGAGATCACTTGTGTTTCTAAATGATGATTGTCATTGTTTTGAGGTAGTTCAATATCATTTGAAACATAATGATTATAGACTATCTTGGATGGTGAGCTTGAGTCAGGTTAGGGCACTTGTGATAGATAAAGGATTGCCGTCTCCTTGTTTAAGGAGTGTGATGTTCTAGAGGGCCCCCCTATATGAGATGATTGAGGAAGTGTATGGCCATACCCAGATGACTATGTTCATCTGATCTAATCATGCTCATCATATTGGAGTTACAGGCTTGACATGCTTGTCCAATAAGAACATCCAGTGGCAAAGGAATCATGTATGCCAAGTGAGTTGATTCACACTTATGCTATGGTTTGGGTGGAGTCTTGGAAGACTCTTTCCTTTATATCGGGAGACAGTGATGTGTTGCTAGATACCCCTCACTGATCGTGATAACGTAAGTTATCGTTACCGACGTTTAAAGGAAACCCTCAGGGTCACACAATTTGGTGATATGGCTTTCTTTGAGTCAGATCGTGTGGACTGAATTATTTGGGTTCAGTTTAAAGGGATATAGACTCTGATTGTAAGTGAGATCTAGCTTGATCATGTTTGATTGATTAGGGCTTGAGATCGGTAAGCTTCGATCGAGAGTATTGATGCTAGATCGGTGAGATCAAGAGCATCATAAGATGAACGGTTGGATTGGAAACCTTAGGGTTTGGTTGATCTAGACCGATTGCTTTGGTTTGGACCAATTTGGATTGAACCGGTTTACATGGGTGAACCCATGGTTCGATCCATAAGCGTTTTGGGCGGTTTGCTTGAAGAGGAGAACGCATGGCTTAATGGAGTTTCCAAATTTGGAAAGTCATTGAGCGCATGGCTCCTTGAAACGCCAAAACGGCTTGAGCTCATTCATCCCTTGTCTCCTTGCGTTTTGCTTTTGCTCGGCGAGACTTGAGAGAAGCTTGGAGTGGACGACAAGAGCAGAACCAGCAAAAGCATAATCTTCATCCCTACCACTCGAGAAGGACAACTTGGCATTTTGCTAGCACAAAGTTGCGCAAGTTGGAAGCCTTCATCACTTGGTGTGTGTATTCTTTGGAGGAGATCTCGCTTGCTCTCTCTCATTCCAAGCCGCCATCCAATCCATGGCATTGGTAAGATCAAAACTTGATCTTAAGTTGAATTAAGTTAACATATAGTTCATATGCGATCTACTTGAAGCCCTCTTTCCGCTATGCATGCTAGATGCGCATGTTTAGGGTTTCTTCCCCCCTTAGATTAGGGGTTCCATCAATTGGTATCAGAGCTAGGCTCTCCATATGATCTATATGATTGCTTTACGATTTTGTGATCCATGTTGGTTGCGCTTACTTTGGTTACATGTTGGTTGCGCTTACTTTGGTTACATGATGGTTGCGCTTGTATCATGGTTGCATGAAGGTTGCGCTTGTATCATATGTTGACATGTAGTTTGCGCTCCCCCTTGAAGGGGACCCCCTAAAGTATGCGCTCCCCCTTGAAGGGGACCCCCTAAAGTATGCGCTCCCCCTTGAAGGGGACCCCCTTAGATCTAAGGGTTATCAAGCATGTTGTTTGTTTATTTGCGCACGTTCTAAAAGTTTTCTAAAACTTACATCTTGCGCGCTTGATTAGATCTAAGGTGCCACTACATTAAACCCTTAGATGGGTTGATGGGGTTGAAGTCACCACTAGGTTAGATCCAAGTCTGATCAGACCATCTGACAGCTCAGATGGGTTAACCTGATGGCACCTATGCGCAAGCACAAGGTGGCTATAGGTTGACTGCATCTAGGGCGTGTAGCGAGGTCTGGTTGAGACACTACTGAACACACTTGAGTTGGGCCCGGGGTCACACCCGCTTGCCAAAACTCATGAGGGTAGTTCAGCCCTTGGCGCATGCATGGTTGACCATTAGGTCAACTCGGGTCAGTTAGGACTCGGTGCATGCAAGGGCAATGGATCTAACTAGATGGTTGAGTGGATCCCTATCAATGGACCATTGTAAGGTTGTAGGGCTCATAAGGAAATTAAAATTGATGCCATGGGGTTTTCAAAACTTTTAATTTCAAGATGATTGGATCACATGTTGATTGAACCATATGCTTGTTTATTTAGTCTTATGTGGGTTGCCCATATTGTGTGCTGTGCTGGGGCCTGCGTGCCTGGTAAATTATAAGTTAATTTTTGTGATCTGCGAATCACATTGTTTTAATTTATGAAATGTAGTTGACCTGCGAGTCAACCTTGTCTAGATAGATCAAATGTACTTTGATTAGACAAGAGTACAAAGGCACACATCCAAGAGGGGCATTCACCTGGTGGTGCACCTGAGGTGCTCTTGGCGCTAGGGCACTGGGTTGGACCAGATGAGATGCAATGAAGCTCAAGTGAAGACTTAAGTAACATTAAGGTCTTACTAGGGTTCATGGGCTTTTACCACATAAGATCATGCTTTCTACTTATTGCTAATAATTAGAATTGCATGTTTATGTTTATCTTCTGCTATAGCCATAGGCATGCCTGATAGTAAGAAGATAAAAGACCGTTAAAATCCAACGCTATTATATCAAGCTCGTAAGCCTTCTGACGCGAAACCTCACCTTTCTGATTATCGTTGGAGCCGTGTTGAACCCACTCAGTGGGCACGTCCATCTATCTTCAGACGGTGCTGGATTTCACCTGCGTGTTACAGAGTTGGGATTTATCCCCTCTCGTTGCTCAGCATAGCACGTGGTGGTCCAGGGAGTAGGTCAGGTCAGCTTGACCATGTAGACTACATATGTGGCGCATATGGTAGCACATGGAGGCAGCCATCTCTGGGATCACAGACTATGTTGTACCAACTCAGTTGGCACAGTCTGCTGGATTGCCAAGATGAAGGGGAATCGCACGGGTTGGCGATTGGCTGGGACAGCCTACCAGAAATTAGTGCTTGTCATCTCTGTGTATCTTATCTCGCCTGAGCGGGACGCGGAGACCAAGTATGAAATCTGGATCCCATCTCACTAAAAGAGTGTTTACTCTTTCGGACTGTTTACTGGATTTTTCAGTCAGACAAAATAGTGAGAAAAGAATCTTTCTTAAGTCCTGGATTGATTCTGAAACATTGATACTGACCTTGCTGTTCTTGCTTGTTGTAGATTCCTGCAGCAACGAACACCATGAGCTTCAATGTGCGATCCCTACTGGAAAGGGAGAAGTTTGCTGGGCCGAACTTCTCTGACTGGTTCGGACACCTTAAGATTGTTCTTAAGGCAGAGAGGAAACTGTATGTCCTCGAGACGGCGATACCGCCGCAGCCCGCTCCGAACGCCGCAAGGGCGGTTCGGGATGCCTACGAAAAGCACGTCAATGATAGCATTGATGTCGCTTGCCTGATGCTAGCGTCTATGACGCCACCGCTGCAGCGTCAGCATGAGGATATGTCGGCTATAGAAATTATAGCGAACCTCAAGATGCTGTATGCTGCACAGGCGAGGACTGAGCGCTATAATCTGACGAAGCTCTTCTTTCAGAGCAAACTGGCTGAGGGGAGCCCAGTGGGAGCTCACGTGCTCAAGATGATTGGGCACAAGGAGGCTCTGGAGAAACTGGGGCATACCATCAACCAGGAGCTTGCTGTGGATATTATTCTGCAGTCTCTCCCGCCTTCTTTCGATGCGTTCATTATTAATTTTAATATGAACAAGATCGATTGTACGCCGGCAGAGCTGTTGAATATGCTCTTGACTACTGAGGAAACTCTGAAGGGTAAGCCTTCAACCTCTGTCTTGATGGTTCCTTCAAGGAACAAGAAGAAGGGGAAGAAGGGCAAGGCCCCTGTCAAGAATTACAGCAAGGCCCTGAAACAGAAGGTCAAGCGGTCGAAGGACAACAGGTGTTTCCACTGTGGCCAGCTGGGTCACTGGAAAAAGGACTGTAAAGCGCTCCAAGGAGATAAGAGGGGAAGCATCGCTTCTGGCTCAGGTATATATGTGACTGAGGTCATGTTATCTTCTTCTTCTATTTCATGGGTGTTGGACACTGCATGTGGAGTTCACATTTGTTCAAATGTGCAGGAACTCAAGAGAAGAAGGCAGGTGGGACAGCATGAGGTAGACCTACGAGTTGGAAACGGGGCACGGGTTGCTGCTGTTGCTGTAGGAGACTATTTCATTTCTTTACCATCTGGCATTGTATTAGAATTGAACAATTGTTATTTTGTACCCAGTATTACCAAGAATATTATCTCTATTCCTGCTCTTGTCAGGAAAGGATTTGCCTTTGAATGCAAGATTTCAAAGTGTGTTTTATCTCATGATAATATTGTGTATGCAACTGGTTCAATTAACAATGGGTTATACATGTTGGACATGGAAAATTCTATACAAAACATTGATAATAAGAAAGCCAAGTATGCTGATGACAGCACCTTGCTATGGCATAGTCGTTTAGGCCATATAAACGAGAAGCGCATTAAGCGGTTGCATGAACATGGACTGCTGGGATCATTCTCCTATGAGGAGATTGATACATGCAAAGCTTGTTTGATGGGTAAAATGACGAAGTCTCCTTTTCTTAACAAAGGTCAAAGGACTTCAGGTTTACTTGACCTTATACACAGTGATGTGTGTGGGCCTTTCAGTAAACATGCCAGAGGTGGCTATCAGTACTTCATTACCTTTACTGATGATTTCAGTAGGTATGGATATGTCTATTTAATGAGACATAAAAGTGAATCTTTTGACAAGTTCAAAGAGTTCAAAAATGAAGTACAAAATCAGTTAGGCCGAAATATCAAGGCACTTCGTTCTGATCGAGGTGGTGAATACCTGAGTCATACGTTTACTGACTATCTGAAGGAGTGTGGGATTATCTCACAGCTCACTCCGCCAGGAACACCGCAGTGGAATGGTGTGTCCGAGAGGAGAAATAGAACGTTACTTGATATGGTTCGTTCTATGATGAGTCAGGCTACTCTTCCATATTCCTTTTGGGGTTTTGCACTGGAAACAGCTGCAAAGGTACTAAACCGAGTGCCATCCAAGGCAGTTTTAAAGACGCCATATGAGTTATGGTATGGGAAACAGCCTAGCTTGACATTTATCAGGATCTGGGGTTGCGAGGCTTATGTCAAAAAGCTCGCCTCTGGGAAACTAGAGAGCAGATCTGAGAAATGTGTCTTTGTCGGTTACCCTAAGGAAACTAAGGGTTATTATTTCTACGATCCCAAAGAGAACAAGGTTTTTGTTGCTCGGACGGCCATATTTCTTGAGAAGGAGTTTCTTCTGCAAGAGGCTAGTGGGAGAGAAATAAAGCTGGATGAGAATCCAGAGGAAGGACAAAGTAGTCAAGCACAGTTGGATGAGCCTGAGCCGGTAGATCAGGTTATTGAGCAACCTGAGGCTCAAATATCACGGGAACCGCGAAGATCGGGTAGGATCCGTCGTCAGCCTGAGCGCTATGACGGAGTCTACATCATTGATAATGATGAACCCCTCACTTATGCGGATGCGGTCAGTGGACCGGAGTCAGCTAGATGGCTTGAAGCTATGCGAGCCGAGATGGACTCCATGTCAGATAATCAAGTCTGGGATTTGATTGATCCGCCTCCGGGAGTAATCCCTATAGGCTGTAAATGGATCTTCAAGAAGAAGATTGACATGGATGGTAACGTGGTTACCTATAAAGGCAGGCTAGTTGCGAAAGGTTTCAAACAAATCTACGGGTTAGATTATGATGAAACTTTCTCACCTGTAGCCATGTTTAAGTCTATTCGGATTCTTTTCGCGATAGCAGCATATTACGACTATGAGATCTGGCAGATGGATGTGAAAACAGCTTTCCTTAATGGAAATCTGGATGAGGATGTGTATATGACACAACCTGAGGGTTTCACTAATCCATCAGATCGTCATAAAATATGCAAGTTAAAGAAGTCCATTTATGGACTGAAACAAGCATCAAGAAGCTGGAACATTCGTTTTGATGAATCTATCTCTGAGTTTGGTTTCATCAAGAACGAGGATGACCCGTGTGTATATAAGAGGTTTAGTGGGAGCGTGATTACATTCCTAATCCTCTACGTCGATGATATCTTAATCATTGGAAATGATATTCCTGAACTGCATGCTGTTAAGGCATGGTTAGGAAAATGTTTCCAGATGAAAGATTTAGGAGAAGCAGCCTATGTACTAGGTGTGAAGATCTACCGGGATAGATCTAAGAGGCTTCTCGGGCTGTGCCAGAGTACTTACATCGATAAAGTCCTAGAGAGATTCCATTTAGAGAATTCTAAACGTGGATATCTTCCAGTCAGACATGGTCTGAATCTTTCGAAGAGTCAGTGTCCACAAACACAGACTGAGAAAGATGAAATGGACAATACGCCTTATGCTTCGGCTATTGGATCCATTATGTATGCGATGTTGTGTACTCGCCCAGACGTCGCTTACGGGTTAAGCGTAACCAGTCGATTCCAAAGTAATCCAGGTTTGGCGCACTGGATTGCGGTCAAGAACATTTTAAAATATCTGCGGAGGACCAAAGATATGTTCTTGATATATGGTGGTCAGGAAGAACTCAGTATAGAGGGATATACTGACGCTTCGTTCCAGTCGGACCAGGATGATTTCCGATCGCAATCAGGCTATGTTTTTAGCTTGAATGGTGGAGCAGTGGTGTGGAAAAGTTTCAAACAGTCAACTGTTGCTGATTCCACAACAGAAGCCGAGTATGTTGCAGCCTCGGAAGCATCCAAGGAGGCAGTGTGGATTCGTAAGTTCGTGAGAGAACTTGGTGTCGTTCCTTCAAGTGCAGATCCTTTGGTTATCTTCTGTGATAACACTGGAGCCATCGCACAAGCAAAGGAACCGCGGTCGCACCAGAAGTCCAAGCACATACAGAGACGGTTTCACTTGATCCGGGAGATCATTGATCGTGGCGAGATCAAGATTTGCAAGGTTCATACAGATGACAATCTGGCAGACCCGCTTACCAAGCCTCTGGCGCAGCAGAAGCATGAGAAGCACTGTAATAATATGGGTTTGAGATTTCTCAACCATTAGATTAAGTGCAAGTGGGAGATTGTTGGGGTATGCCCTTAAGGCTAATGTTTGAGGCCTTGGGATTGTATAAGTATCATGTAATAAACTCTTAAGTTTATAAAAGGCATGGTTATTATTCAGGTTGTTATCTTGTCTGCTGTAATAAGTGTACTTCTGAATAATGTCTCAAAGCTGTTCAGCTAGGCTGACAGGCTCTATGTCCTTAGTCGAGATATCTTGGTGAACATGAGACAGCCTTGATATGATTGAGACTAATATGAGTGCTAATCTTATAGGATGCTTCGAGCATGGAATAAGATGTAGACTCATGAGTACATTGGATGTACTGGACAGACCCTACTCGGATATTCCATTGCTTGTCACAATGTGAATGATCCTTGTAAGCACTAAGTGGCACATGTCCTTTGACTTGAGATCACTTGTGTTTCTAAATGATGATTGTCATTGTTTTGAGGTAGTTCAATATCATTTGAAACATAATGATTATAGACTATCTTGGATGGTGAGCTTGAGTCAGGTTAGGGCACTTGTGATAGATAAAGGATTGCCGTCTCCTTGTTTAAGGAGTGTGATGTTCTAGAGGGCCCCCCTATATGAGATGATTGAGGAAGTGTATGGCCATACCCAGATGACTATGTTCATCTGATCTAATCATGCTCATCATATTGGAGTTACAGGCTTGACATGCTTGTCCAATAAGAACATCCAGTGGCAAAGGAATCATGTATGCCAAGTGAGTTGATTCACACTTATGCTATGGTTTGGGTGGAGTCTTGGAAGACTCTTTCCTTTATATCGGGAGACAGTGATGTGTTGCTAGATACCCCTCACTGATCGTGATAACGTAAGTTATCGTTACCGACGTTTAAAGGAAACCCTCAGGGTCACACAATTTGGTGATATGGCTTTCTTTGAGTCAGATCGTGTGGACTGAATTATTTGGGTTCAGTTTAAAGGGATATAGACTCTGATTGTAAGTGAGATCTAGCTTGATCATGTTTGATTGATTAGGGCTTGAGATCGGTAAGCTTCGATCGAGAGTATTGATGCTAGATCGGTGAGATCAAGAGCATCATAAGATGAACGGTTGGATTGGAAACCTTAGGGTTTGGTTGATCTAGACCGATTGCTTTGGTTTGGACCAATTTGGATTGAACCGGTTTACATGGGTGAACCCATGGTTCGATCCATAAGCGTTTTGGGCGGTTTGCTTGAAGAGGAGAACGCATGGCTTAATGGAGTTTCCAAATTTGGAAAGTCATTGAGCGCATGGCTCCTTGAAACGCCAAAACGGCTTGAGCTCATTCATCCCTTGTCTCCTTGCGTTTTGCTTTTGCTCGGCGAGACTTGAGAGAAGCTTGGAGTGGATGACAAGAGCAGAACCGGCAAAAGCATCATCTTCATCCCTACCACTCGAGAAGGACAACTTGGCATTTTGCTAGCACAAAGTTGCGCAAGTTGGAAGCCTTCATCACTTGGTGTGTGTATTCTTTGGAGGAGATCTCGCTTGCTCTCTCTCATTCCAAGCCGCCATCCAATCCATGGCATTGGTAAGATCAAAACTTGATCTTAAGTTGAATTAAGTTAACATATAGTTCATATGCGATCTACTTGAAGCCCTCTTTCCGCTATGCATGCTAGATGCGCATGTTTAGGGTTTCTTCCCCCCTTAGATTAGGGGTTCCATCAGTGTGAGCCACCATCACTAACTACAACTCGTGGTGTTCCAAATCTTGGAAAGATAATTTTTTTGAACAGTTTGACAACAACTTTGGAATCATTGGTTGGTGATGCAATAACTTCAACCCATTTTGAAACATAATCCACTGCTACAAGAATATATTTGTTACCTCCAGAAGACGGGAAGGGTCCCATGAAGTCAATTCCCCAAACATCAAAAATTTTAACCTCAAGAATATTAGACAATGGCATTTCATGTCTTCTATTAATGTTGCCTGTCCTTTGACATCTATCACAAGATAAAATGAAGTTTCTAGCATATTTGAAAATTGTGGGCCAATAAAATCCTGATTGCAACACTTTAAAGCCAGTTTTCTTAGCACTGGCAAGCCCACCATAAGAAGATCCATGGCATTGAAACAATATATTAGTAACCTCCTCCTCAGGTACACATCTCATAAAAATACCATATGCACATCTTCGAAATACATTAGGCTCATCCCAAAAATAGTGTTTCACCTCAGCCAAAAATCTATTCCTTCTTTGGTAACTCAAATCAGGGGGAAAAACATTGGCTACAAGGTAATTCACAATGTCAGCATACCAAGGGGCTCTGATTTGTTCGATGGTCAGTAGTTGTTCTTCAGGGAAGGAGTCATTAATTACATCAATTTCCTCGGTGTTTACCATAATCCTTGAGAGATGATCTGCAACAAAATTCTCTGATCCTTTTTTGTCTTTAATTTCCGAATCAAATTCTTGTAAAAGCAGAATCCATCTGAGCAGACGGGGTTTAGTATCTTTCTTCTGCATTAAGTATCTTACAGCTGCATGATCAGTGTACACTACCACCTTTGAGTTAATTAAATATGACCTAAATTTATCAAAAGCAAATACTATGGCCAATAATTCCTTTTTAGTGGTAGTGTAATTCTTCTGTGTCTCATCCAAAGTTCTGTTGGGATAGTGAATAACATGAGGTTTCTTATCTTTTCTCTGTCCCTAGACTGCTCCTACTGCATAATCACTGGCATCACACATGAGCTCAAAGGGCAGGTTCCAATCCGGGGGCTGAATAATGGGTGCTGAAACCAAAGCTTTCTTCAATTCCTAAAAAGCAGATAAACAATTCTCATCAAAAGAAAATTTGACATCTTTACAAAGTAAATGTGTAAGAGGTCTAGCAAGTTTAGAGAAGTCCTTGATGAATCGCCAGTAGAACCCTGCATGCCCTAGGAAACTTCGGACTTCTTTCACTGTGGTAGGTGGCTCCAATTTGTCTATCACTTCAACTTTAGCTTTGTCCACTTCAATTCCTCTTTCTGAGATTAAGTGTCCCAAAACTATCCCTTGCTTGACCATGAAATGACATTTTCCCCAATTAAGCACAAGGTTAGTTTCTTCACACCTCTGTAAAACCCGAGATAAGTTAGCCAAACATATATCAAAAGCGGAACCATATACTGAGAAATCATCCATGAATACATCCATAAAATCTTTAATAAAATCAGGAAAAATAGCCATCATGCATCTCTGGAATGTAGCAAGAGCATTACATATACCAAAAGGCATCCTCCTATATGCAAAAGTTCCATAGGGGCAAGTGAAAGTGGTTTTCTCTTGATCATCAGGGTGTATAGGGATGTGAAAAAAACCAGAATATCCATCTAAAAAGCAAAAGTGAGAGTGGTTTGCCAGTCTTTCAACCATTTGATCAATAAAAGGTAGAGGAAAGTGGTCTTTCCTAGTAGCAGCATTCAGTTTTCTATAATCTATACACATGCGCCAACTAGTAACAGTTCTAACAGGAATTAGTTCATTATCTTTGTTTATCATGACAGTTACCCCCTCCTTTCTTAGGAACACAATGTACAGGACTTACCCATTTACTATCGGAGATAGGATAGATAATACCTATATCCAGTAATTTCAGAACTTCCTTTTTTACCACTTCTTACATGGAGGGGTTCAGTCTTCTTTGGAAATCTGCATGTGGCTTGTGCTTTTCAAGTCATCAATAGAAGGATTAAAAAAGAAGGATTAATTCCTTTCAAGTCATCAATAGAATACCCAATTACCTTTCTGTGAATCCTTAATTCCATGAGAAGCAACTCTGTTTCCCTTTTTCCAAGCTGTGCATCAACTATAACAAGATAAGTAGAATTAGGACCAAGAAACTCATAACGAAGGTTATCAGGTAAAGCTTTAAGCTCTATTTTTGGAGTTTTTTCTTTTTCATAACAAGTTTTGCAATCTAGAAATTCATCAATTTCAAGCTTGGTTTCTTCCTTAAGAATAGAATCAGAATCATAATCAGAAGGTTCAACAAATAAATCATTAAGATCATAAATAACGTCATCTCTGTCATGTATACTACAACAATATTCAGAATTTGAAGGATTTTTCATGGCTTCATGCAAGTCATACTCGATCTTTTCACCCCCAATGTTAAGTGAAAGCTTACCATTTTTTACATCGATGAGTGCACCTGCTGTGGCTAAAAATGGTCTACCAAGTATGATAGGGATTTTTGCATCTTCCTCCATCTCAAGGACTACAAAATATGGTGGGATGAAACACTCACCTACTTGAACTGACACATCTTCAAGAGTCCTCATAGGATATTTAACTGAACAATCGGTGAGCTGTAAAGATATTCAAGTCGGTTTAAGCTTTCCTATGTCCAACCTCCTACAAACAGATAATGGTATTAGACTCACACTAGCTCCCAAATCACATAAGGCTCGGTCAAAAGTCATACTACCAATAAAACAAGGGATAGAGAAACTACCTGGATCCTTCAACTTAGGTGGCAACTTATTTTGAATAATAGCACTACATTCCTCAGTTAAAGCTATAGTACCATAGTCTTTTGTTTTCCTCTTATTAGACAGAATTTCTTTTAAAAATTTAGCAGATGTGGGCATTTGCAATAAAGCTTCAGTAAATGGAATGTTAATGTAAAGCTTTTTCAAAATATCTAAAAATTTCCCAAATTATTTTTCTAGTTTTTCCTGTACTAACTTTTGAGGAAAATGTATAGGTGGCTTATATGGTGTAGATGAATTAGGTTTAGAAATATCTTTCTGACTGAGCATATTACCTCTTGGTTCATCACCCTTATGAGGTGATAAACTGTTTTGGGATTGCTCATGTTCATAAGATTCTTCTAACCCTACTTCTTGGTCATGTTCATTATTAAGCCTTTTTCTATTGTTCTCAATTCTCTCTTTTGGCTCCTCCAATTTCTTACCACTTATAGTGACAACAACACTACAGTGTTCATTAGGTATATGATTTTCTATGAAGTTCTTGTGGGCAGTTAAGGATTCTACTTGAAAGGCCAGTTGACTAACCATTCCTTTGAGATTTTCAATTTCTTTATTTTGATTAGACATAAACTTGTCAAGCAAAGATTCTACACAAAAATAATTTACCTCTTCTGTTGGAGTCGGCAATTCCTCACTTTCATTCTTACCATGATGATGACCATGTAACATTCTTTCTACAGGATCCCATTGGTTATGTTTCAAGGACATTTCTTCAAATAGTGCAAAAGCATCATCCACAGTCTTACTCATAATAGTTCCCCCTGCAGAAGTATCAACAATTAGGTGGGTATCATAAAGTAAACCATAATAAAACATATGAATTAAAGTCCAATTTTCAAGGCTATGGTGCGGGCACTTCCGTAGTAAATCATTGAACCGCTCCCAAGCCTTGTTAAATGATTCTCCATTTTTCTGTGCAAAGTTCATGATTTGATTTCTCAATTGGATGGTTTTACTTGGTGGAAAGTACTTCGTTAGGAAAGCATTTGACAGTTGTTCCCATGTAGTAAATGCACCAGTAGGTCTAGAATGTAGCCAAAATCATGCTCGGTCCCTGAGAGAAAAAGGAAATAATCTTAGTTTTAATGCATCATTAGAAACTCCATAAATCTTAATGGTATCATAATATTCAAGAAAAAGATGTAAGTGTTGATAGGGATCATCAATTGGATCTCCTCCAAATTGATTCTGTTGGATCATGGTCAAGAGGGCAGGATTAATCTCGAAACTATTAGCTTCAATGCTGGGTTTGATAATGCTAGAGTGTATTTCTGGTGACCTGGGGACAACATAGTCCCTAAGTAATCTTTGTCCTGCAATTGGAATTAAATTTCCTGTATAGTCTAAGGCAGACAGATTAAGTAACTCAAGCAAACAGAGAAGAGCAAAAAGATAAAACATAAAATAAGCCTAGTCTAACAATACTCTCAATATCTTCAATATTGACAAAACAAACGTCCCCGGCAACGGCGCCAAAAACTTGATGTGATCCGAAAGGATACACTTTTAAATACAAGCAGGTAGACTCGTTTTAGGTGTCGCGGCCAAAGGTATTGGCGTACAGGGCTATTGTCACTCCCTGGCACGGCTCCAAAAACTTGTTGTCCCTAACTTGTAGTGTCCACAAGTGCACGGATACTCAAAGAAATAAAGTAAATATCGATCCCCAGAGAGACCTATGCTATCAAGTACCGAATAATTGATTTCTTCATATCTAGGCAATTGAATAAGAGAAAGGCAAGCAGAGAGCAAAAACACGCGGGAGAATAATGTTAGAGAGAAATTGGGACTAGGGTTTCATTCTCTTGGATTTCCATGACTAGATATATAAAGATGTTCATCAATTGAATTCTAACATGATAAAGACTCAATTTACTTCAAAAAGGGATTATCTCACTTTCGTGCAGATAACCATGCAGAGATAAATCTTCACTTTCGCGCAAGATTCATCCCAAGCTGAAGATAAGTAAATCATCAATCAAAGAACTCAAAGATCACTTTCGTGCATCCGAGTTCTAAGTTGATTGCCTCGAGTGGAATCTCGAGGATCACTTTCGTGCATCCGAGACTCAACACACTTTTTACCTATGGTTCTCCAACGTTCCGATCCTCACTTTCGTGCAAGATCTCCACGTTTGACACAATAACTCAATCCTAAGTTCATTAATATCATCATGGCAATTTAACTTACTAAAATAAAGAAATAAGAACTTAACCTAGTTTCCTACGGTGAGTTCCTATTAATCAATTTTAGGGTTCCAAGTTCTCAAGCAAATCACCTTTCGGTCCTTATTGCGAAAACTCTAAATCATGATGACAAAAAGCAAACTAAGGAGAATCTTATAACAATAATCTGTTGGTGTATATGCCCTAAAGACCAATGTATGGACATGGTCAGGCATTGTTTGAATGTACTTTGATAGAACTTTTACTCTTTATATAGGCATGGTCGTTATTATGCAGACTTCTCTACCTGCGTTGATGTATTGAGTTGCATAAATAATGTCCCAGGAGTTTGGATTGGATCCATTCTCATAAGCTATCCCCAGACAAGGTACCTTAGCAGATATGGGACAGCTTTGGTACATGTGAGACTGGTGTATGGGCTGGTTAGGTGCGGGGCACAGTAACGCAGACATACAGGTGCATTGGATGCACTGGAGTGATCCACCGTGAGGATTGACTTGTCTAGTCAACAAGTCAATCTCACATGCAAGAGGTTTGCATTGATCCTTAGACTTGAGGTATTCATGTCTAGACTTGATGATGGGTATGCTTTAATACAGTCTTACGTCTCTCCGTAATTGGGAGATCAAAACGACTGTCATTGGGCATGTCATAAGTCATGTAGAGACATGGATGACCAATAGTAGGATTTGCCCCTTCCTTCAGAGGAAGCATGATATCCACCTCGGGGCGCCCCAACTTATTGGTGCATGACAGGAAAGTGTGGCCACACTTGTTGAGTCATGACCAATGCATTGGATAATAAACTTGAGACTAATCCAATGGCAGGATATCAGCTTAGGCAAAGGGATCTGTAATGCAATAGGAATCCTCGTTGCTTGTTAGGAGTTGTTGCCATAATGACTTAAGTCCTATGACATGGGTAGTAGTGATGTGTTTCTAGATACCCCTCACTACTTATGATGTTTACATCATTGCCATCGTCATATGGATCCTACGGGGTCACACGCAATAGACTCTTGACGTTGCTTTAATCAGAAGCCTTAGGATCAAGTTATTGGATAACTTGGATCCATTTGGAAGATTTCATCAGCGCCAATGGGCCTGATGAGATGGAAGAAAGTTATTGGAGCCAAACTTCATTTTTGGCAGGTTGGCCCGAAATTGACCTAGATTGGTCACATTTGGATTAGGGTTGCATTGGATTGGATCCAATAGCTTAATCAACCCATGCCATGAAGTTTGGGCTAGCTCATTATCCAATGAGGCCCAATAATTAGTTGTCATGAAGAGGAATTGGCTTAAAAGGGTATAATGGGGAGAAATCTCACCCCATTGGCGCCTAGGGGCATAATGGGGTGAGGGAGGCGCCTTTGCTTCATTATGGAAGTAAAGGGCGCCTAGCCCGTCTTCCTTGGATGGAATACTTGCCTCTAAGGTAAGTCTTGGGGCTGATATGGCTTGAGATCTTTTATGGGAAGTTCCTAGGCGCATATGGACAAAGGGAAGAGGTATATGGTAATGTCTTGGAGACTTACCTTACCTCAAACCCTAGTTTCTCCCAAAACCCTTACCCTAGCCGAAACTCCTCATGCATGTTGCGCCTAGCCACTTATCCTTTGATGGTAAGAATGCATTTGAGGCATGTCTTGGGCTGATATAGTGTTTAGACTTTTATGGATAGGTTGAATGAGGTTTATGGTAAAGTCTTGGAGACTTTCCTTACTTCAAGACACCTCATCCTAGTCATACACTTGGCATGATCCTAGCCCTTGCTCAAACCGCCTCTAGTCCTATTTATAGGACCCATTGTCGCCCTCTCTTGATGATGAATTTCTTGGAGACGTGAACAATCATAGAGGGGCGAAAGCAAGGGCAAAGGGTGACAACATCAAAGTGGCGCAACCCTTCTTCCAACAAGTGACCGCAAGTCTTCTCCTTCCTCTCCTCTTGGCGTGACTTGGAGAAGGACTTGGTGGCGCAATTTCCCCCTAATCTTCCTCAAGGCCGAAACTCATCTTCTCCCTCTTCTCTTGGAGTGAAGAGGATAAGGAGTTGGCGGCGTCTTCCTTGCACTTGGCGCATGAACCTTGAAGGTGGCGCAAGAAGAGTGAAGGAACTCTAAGGCTCGATTCTCTTCCCGAGGCTAGCACCGAGCGTGGAAGGGAGCAACGATCAAGGAGTCGACGTGTGGATACTTGTAGAAGGCGAACACTTGGGCGCCTTCAACATGGCTTCGACATCTAAACAAGCAAAAGAGGTACATCTCTAACACATCCTTGTGTCTTCTCTCTCGCATGGATCCTTGGGAAAGGAATGTGTTTCGGGTGTAATGCTTCTTCCGCTGCGTCCTGGGACTACAAAATTTTAAATTACACCCGGCATTGCCTAACAGTGGTATCAGAGCTACTTGCGAGAAACACAAGGTGTACATTTGCTTGTGTGAAAAATTTTTGAAAATTTTTTCTTCTATCCATGCGCATTTCACTTAGAAAGCATTTTTCATCCAATCTTCTCTTCTCAACTTCATGGCCGAAACTTGAATCTTGTTTATGCTTGATTTAAGACTAAAGGCGCACGTAGGTTTTGTCAAGTAGGACGGGCATTGTGTCTTCGGACTGGCCGGGTCTCTTGATCTGACAAAACTGCCAACCGATAGGGTCTATGAAATCATCATGGAACTTGATCTAAATTTTTGCATGAAATTGGTTAAGAGAGTGCTTTGGATGATGTTGGCGCATAAGGTGCTAAAATTTGACTTTTCCGGATTTTCAAATTTTACATGCACCACTTGATTGGGTTGATATGGTCATAGCGAGTGCCCTCCTGTGTTGTGATGTGGAAGCATGTTTCGACTTGTGATGAATGCTTGTAAAATCCCTTTCCACCTGCGTGTGGTTCTCTCCCTATCTTGTTGTAAAAGAATTTTTCATCTTGTTTAGAATAGATGTAGAATTATATGATAGGTTAAGGCTTCATCTTGACAACAAGGAGTCTTCTTCAATCGGAGTCATAAGTGGCACCAGCTTTGGAAGCATGGTGATGGACTTGCGGCTGAAGGAAGGACACATGCTTCCGGCTTCTGGCATGGGCCGATCTGCTCAAGGGACTCGCAACCCTTGGATGCACGATAACATGTCACATGGCTCGTGACAAGTTATGTGTATGAAAAGGGCTATGACCATATCGACCAAAATAGCATGCCTGTGATGGTTTATTATTTTGTCCATAGCATGCCTGTAATGTTTTTCCTTGCTGCCATAACTGTAACATCCCTCAGAATCACACCCCACACGCATACAAGTAAAATACGGGGTTTTGAAAATTTTTACTCTTCCATTAAAACACAAGAAGAAAGCGGCATCGAAGGACATTACTACGGAACTGAAAACCGCACAGAATTGAGTAGGATCGATTACTAGGAAATAGAAATCCGGAAATCCAAAAGAAAAATCCGGCAGCAAGTATACTAAATTACTGCTGCACAGACCCACATATCCTGGAACAAAACAGATGTCCACACTACACATATGTGGAGAACACAAATTTCAGAAATATTGCAGAAACTGATTATTCAGATACCAAATACAACAATAACTCGGTTACACATCTCAAGGTATTTCGAATACAGTAACTCGGTTACACATTTCAGAATAAGAACAATTTCAATTCTCATGACTCCAAAACTCGTATCCAACAATAAAACGAGACAACTATAATATAATATCCTGAAAACAGGCATAAGCCCTCAGGAGATAAAACGTGTCATATAAGTAAGTTAGGCACGCAGGCCTGATAGATCTTTAGAAGACAACTCTTAGAAATTATATAAAACATTAGCATCATAACAAATTAAGTAGCTGTAGCAATCACTGTCCTGATGTCTCACCTGAAAATATTTAAACAACGGGGGTGAGCTAAAAAGCTCAGTGAGTAAAAGACACTAAAAGCCATCCATAGTACACATCAAAAAAAATATCATGCTTGCAAATAAGACACTTAACATGCACACTCATATCAGAAACAAAACATAATCAAATACAGACACTTATAACAATAGGCATCAAGCATGAAATAGGATATAAGTATACCAACCCATTCCAACTAATCACACCGCCCAACACATCTATACTACAGATCGAAACAGAACTACAGAAATCAGAGCTGACAGACAGAAAATCAGAATTTTCAGAATCCAAACAGATAGTCTACATCGGAAACAGAAAGGCCACAGAAGGCCTGAAGACCACAGAAGGTCTGATGACCACAGAAGGTCTGACCCCACCTCTGCCGAGGATGAGACATGCATGCATATCAGAAACAGAATGGTAGAGGAGGTATCAGTGGGTGGCCCCCGTCTTGTCAGGACGTGGCACTCTGGCCTCCAATACCCAGAACATAACAGAAATAGTGGAGGGAGAACGGAAGGTGAGACCAGCTCACATCTACCCTTCACTAGTGTCTCAAGGGTCGTAGTAGACTATCAGCACCATTACAGCGCCACAAAAGGAGGGTAAGGACACGGAAGAGTGCTACACACTAGGGTATAATTTTTTTTTACAGAACAGGTCATGCTGAAACGGAGGAGTAGGACTAACCACTACTCAATTCTCACATCATGCCCAAAGTGTCTCACAAACCAGAAAATGACACACCCCAATATTCAGTCCTTAACAAAATTACAATTTGCAGAAAATCAAAGCTGAACACACTTCATAATTTTTACCATCAACCAGAAGTAATATATGAGTGAATTCCTTGAATTCCTTAGATTTCATGCAACTATCCTTAATTCATGTCAAACCATTCTATGTTCTCACAAAGGTTATAACACATTCAAAGTTTCAGAAAATTCACAACATATGCACAGAATAGAAATTTTTCACATAACAAACAATTAAACAATCCTAGGAATTATAGGAAAATATATACAGATATTCATTGTAATATTCTTCCCCAAAATTCCTAAAAAACGTGAGTCAAAAGAAATCACCGCAAGGGGCGAAATTTTCAGAATCCTTGCAGAACATACAAATTTCATGAAAATAATTTCAGTCCCCCACTACAGATAATTTTAATTGTACGTTTGTGAAGGAAAATGACAAAAGCCCCAAAATTGGCCCGAACCATGATTTTCGAAAATTTCCTAAGTTCTTAGTTAAATCCCAAAATTTTGTTTTCTCTATAATTTCTCATCAAGCAAATAAATTTTAGAAGAACTACAGATCACAATTTAAGAGATTAAACCATACAGGATAAATTTTTCTCACAAAGGAATATTCGTCCGGCACAGGTAAATTTCGAATTTCACATATGCATAAATAAGTAATCTAAAATAGGCAATATGATATTCACAATGAAGCTATTTGAATCTACTTTCCAATAGAACTGAATCCGTCGGATTTGGAGTTATAACCGGGGAGGTATGGGTGTTCGAACATAGAAAGGTCGGGATTTCAGAATTCCAGAAAACAGATTCGTATATCAGAATTGCGACACAAATTTCAGATCCAATAACTAACATAAAATAGGCTACATGGTAGTCAAAATGAATCCCTTCGAGTCTACTTTCTAATAAAACTAATTTGACAAGATTTCAAGCTATACCTAGGGAGATATGATGGTTCGAACACATAAAGGTCGAAATCCAGATTTCCAGAAAACTGATTTTGTACAGCTAGATTGCAATACAGATTGAAATACGAATACAGCTCGGATATGGTCTCTATCATATTCAAATAAAAGCCGAATGTATCTAGTTTCATACAAAATTTATTTCGTACGATTTGGATCTATAGGCCATGAGATATTGGGGTTATAGTACACAAAGGTCAGATTAGAGAATGCAGATTTCAGCAGAACAGGATTTTAAAACCCTATAAATATTTGAATTCGACCCCATAGAAACGAATATCATGAGATTCAAAACCCAAATCAAGCATAGAAGACACAATAGACATCGAAATTTGGTGAGGCATGGAGGAGGAACCAGATTAACGAAAACAAGAATAAGATTTACTTGCAGATTTTTGGTTCATACAGATAATCATTGCAAATAACGAATTTTAATTGAATGATAATCTACAATTTAGCGGATTAGACTCCTTAGGATCGAATTACTCACAGAAAAATCATCCACAGAGAAAAACGCCAAGACAGAGGATCACCAGGAAATTCGTCCACCACCAGTCTGCCACCACCAGCGTCAGAAATTTCAGGAGGCGCCAAGCACAGTGAGGGGTGACAACCAAAGGCGGCTAGGGCAAGAAAACACAAAAGTCGTGAGGGAGAGGAGCCCTCACGCAATTCCTCTTTTTCTCCCACCCCAAACGGATCCAAGATCCAATAACCCAGGTAACTTAAGTGAAAAATCGGTTTTATGGGCTTACCTGGGCTTAACCACCCTGCGCCACTCCAATAACAATAGAAATATGCGCCACCATGGTGGTAGGAATTCCAGGAGCAAAGAATCAAGGTTGAGGGTTCAAATCCCCAACCAAAATAATTATTTTTGCCCTGTAGGAAAAATTCCTACACTTAGGCAAAAATCCCAAAATAACAGATAAAAAAATACAGAAACAGAATTTCTAACCTTAAATCATAATTCAGAAAAATCGAGGGCGTTACATCCTCCCCCCCTTATAGAGCTTTAGTCCTCTAAAGCTGACCAAGCCCGTCACTGAACAGGTGAGGATGCTCCTTTCTCATATCTGCTTCAACCTCCCAAGAGGCTTCTTGACTGATTTCCCCAGATGACTTTCACAAGTGGAATAACCTTATTTCTCAGCACTTTCTCTTTTCTATCTTCAATTCTGAGAGGTTTCACCACAAAAGTCATGTTCTCTTCAAGCTGAAGAGGTTCCAACTCTAGAACATGAGAAGGATCAGAACAATATTTTCTGAGTGCAGAAACATGGAACACATTATGGAGGTGTTCCAGTGATGGGGGCAGAGCAAGTCGGTATGCCACAGGTCCAACCCTCTCAATGATATCAAAGGGACCAATGTACCTGGGACTCAATTTTCCCCTCTTCCCAAATCTCATCACCCCTTTCATAGGTGAGACCTTTAGGAAAACATGCTCTCCCACCAAAAACTCAAGAGGACGCCGCCTCACATCAGCATAACTCTTCTGTCTATCCTGAGCAATCTTCATCTTTCTCTGAATTTCTCTGATCTTCTCAGTGGCTTCCTGAATAGCATCAGACCTTAGCACTGTTCTGTCCCCAGTTTCCTCCTAGCATATAGGTGTTCTGCATTTCCTCCCATATAGGGCCTCATACGGAGCCATCTGTATGCTAGAGTGAAAGCTATTGTTGTAGGTGAACTCTATCAGTGATAAGTCCAGATCCCACTCAACAGACCAGTCAACCACATAAGATCTCAGAAGATCCTCAAGTGTCTGAATAGTTCTCTCTGTCTGACCATCAGATTGAGGATGATATGCAGTGCTGAAACTCAGATTAGTTCCCAAATCTTCCTGTAATTTCTTCCAAAACCTGGACAGAAATCGAGGATCACGGTCAGAGACAATGTCCAAGGGAACTCCATGCAATCTGACAATCTCATCGATGTACAGTTTTGCTAACCGATCCAAACTGTAAGTCATTTTGATTGGTAAGAAGTGAGCTGACTTCGTGAGTCTGTCCACAATCACCCATACGGCATCATGATTCCTTCTGGTATTGGGCAGTCCACACACAAAGTCCATACTGATATGCTCCCACTTCCACTGAGGAATAGGGAGAGACTGCATCAAACCGCCCGGCCTCTGATGCTCAGCCTTCACGGTTTGGCAAGTCAAACATCTGGATACAAACAAATTCACATCCTTCTTCATACCATGCCACCAGAAAGTCTTTTTCAGATCCTGATACATCTTGGTACTACCAGGATGAACGGTATACTTAGTGCAATGGCTTTCCTTAAGAATTTCATTTCTCAACTCAGGGTCCTCAGGGACACAGACCCTTCCACGGAATCTGAGGAGACCATCATCCGACATACTGAAATTCTCAACCCAGTCTTGCTCAGACCTCTCTTTCCACCGTAAAATATCCGAATCTGACTGCTGCCCTGATCTCAGTCTCTGCAGTAACTCTGACTGAACCCTGAGAGAAGCTAGAAGACCGCCTCTCTCACCCGGAGTCACACTCAGATGCATGTCACTGAACTCCTGCAATAGTCGCCACTCCTGGACTCGCAGTGCAGCTATCTGAGTCACAGGATACCGACTAAGAGCATCAGCCACCACATTGGCTTTACCAGACTGATATTGGATGGTGAAGTCATAATCCTTTATCAATTCAAGCCATCGCCTCTGTCTCATATTCAGCTCTTTCTGAGTGAAGATATACTTCAAGCTCTGGTGATCTGTAAACAATTCAAATGTCTGTCCAAACAGATAGTGCCTCCAGATCTTCAAGGCAAAAACTACAGCTGCCAACTCCAGATCATGAGTGGGGTAGTTTACCTCATAGTCTTTGAGTTGCCTTGAAGCATAAGCAACTACCTTTCCTTGCTGCATCAGTACAGCACCCAGACCCTTACCAGAGGCATCAGTGTACACAGTGAACTTCTCTCCATCACAGGGAATGATGAGGATAGGAGCACTGGTCAGTCTCCTTTTCAGTTCCTGAAAACTAGACTCACAATTATCAGACCACTCAAACTTCAAATTCTTTCTAGTTAGCTTAGTCAGAGGACCAGCCAGCTTGGAAAAACCCTCCACAAAGCGGCGGTAGTATCCAGCTAAGCCCAGAAAACTTTGAAAGGGGGGGTCCCCACAAGGGGGGGGGGGCGAAACCCTAATAGGAGGCGCAACAAAAACTCTAGCGGAATCTAGGGTTTCTAAAAGGATCGCATAGCATGTAATATATTCAATTTTCAATGAGAAGCGATTCTTACCATTGCCATCGCTTAGATGGTGTCTTGGAAGGAAAGGCGCAAATGCTCCTTCTCCTAAGGTGACGCACACAATTGATGTCGCCTACTCTTCCTTGGTGCTCCTTGTGCAAGCAAGGCTCCAAGATTGTCTTGCCGAATGGAAAGGGGAGAGATCACCTTGCTTGGCCGAATATTTCCTCTTGTCGTCTACACTTCTCCACACGAGAATGCAAGCGCCGAATACTCAAGTTGGCGACAAAGGCGTGAAGAGGCAAGTTTCATGAGGCGTGGTCACGTAAGTGATCATGCTTTCTAAAAATAGAAAGCCTCACCTCCAAATGCGATCATGGGTTTACCCAATCGCAAACTCCTCTTAGATTGAACCATGCGCTCAACCAATGAGCTGGTTCAAATCGATTTGGTTCAATAACCAAATAAACCAAGCAATCAGTCCAGACCACAATAAACCCTAAGGCTCTTGATCTGACCGTCGATCTCTTGATGCTCCTGATCTCACCGATCCAGCATCCATTCTCTCAATCGAAGCTTACCGATCTCAAGCCCTAATCAATCAAACATGATCAGACCAGATCTCACTTACAATCAGAGATTAAATCCCTTTAAACAGAACCTGAATAATTCAGTCCACACGATCTGACTTAAGTAAGTCATATCATCAAATTGTGCGACCCTGAGGGTTTCCTTTAAATGTCGGTAACGATAACTCACGTTATCACGATTAGTGAGGGGTATCTAGCAACACATCACTGTCTCCCGATATAAAGGAAAGAGTCTTCCAAGACTACACCCAAACCACAGCACAAGTGTGAATCAACTCATAAGGCATGCATCTTTCCTTTGCCACTGGATGTTCTTATTGGACAAGCGTGTCAAGCTTGTAACTCCAATATGATGAGCATGATTAGATCAGATGAACATAGTCACCTGGGTATGGCCATACTCTTTTCTCAATCATCTCATCTAGGGGGCCCCTTTAGAACATCACACTCCTTAAACAAGGAGACGGCAATCCTATGTCTATCACTAGTGCCCTAACCTGACTCAAGCTCACCATCCAAGATAGTCTATAACCATTATGTTTCAAATGATATTGAACTACCTCAAAACAATGACAATCATCATTTAGAAAACACAAGTGATCTCAAGTCAGAGGAAATGTGCCACTTGTTACATTCAAGGATTATTCACATTGTGACAAGCAATTGAATAACCTAGTAGGGTCTGTCCAGTACATCCAATGTACCCATGAGTCTACATCTTATTCCATGCTCGAAGCATCTTATAAGATTAGAACACATATTAGTCTTAACCATATTAAGGCTGTCTCATGTTCACCAAGATATATCGACTAAGGACTTTACTGCATGTCAGCCTAGCTGAACAGTACTGAGACATTATTCAGAAGTACACTTATTGCAGCAGACAATGTAACAACCTGAATAACAACCATGCCTTTATAAACATAAAAGTTTATACATGATACTGATACAATCCCAAGGCCTCAAACATTAGCCTTAAGGGCATACCCCAACAATCTCCCACTTGCACTTAATCTAATGGTTGAGAAATCTCAAACCCATATTATTACAGTGCTGAAAGTCCCCTTAATCTAAGGGGGCCGAAACCCTAAGGGAGGCGCATATATAAAAACCGCATGGGAAGCTAGGGTTTCATAGAGATCTTAACATATCATATGATCAACTTTTAATGCAAGGAGATTCTTACCATTGCCATCACTTAGATGTTGTCTTGGAAGGAAAGGCGCAAGTGCTCCTTCTCCTAAGGTGACGCACACAAGAGATGTCGCCTACTCTTCTGTTGGTGCTCCTTGTGCTAGCAAGGTTCCAAGAAGTCGTTGTCGAATGGAAGGGGAGAAAATCCGTTGCTTAGCGATCACCTTCTTCCTTTTGCGTCCACCACTTGTTTCCACGAGAGTACAAAAAAAAACAAATATTCAAGTTGGCGACCGAAAGAAAAGAATAGGCGAGAGATGAGAGCGTCTCTTGCGTGAACGTGAGACATGCCCACGTTTAGAGAGGTGCTATCTAAAAATAGCAATCCACCTCTCAACGTTCACATGCGCATACCATGGGTTTACCCCAAGCGCAAACTTCTCTTCATCCTTTTGAACCATGCGCTCACTTGAGCTGGTTCACATTGGTTCGGTTCACAAACCAAATAAGCCAAGCAACTAGTCCAAATCATAATTAAACCATAAGGCTCATGATCTGACCGTTGATCTCTAGATGCTGCTGATCTGACCGATCTAGCATTCATTCTCTCAATCGAAGCTTACCGATCTCAAGCCCTAATCAATCAAACATGATCAGACTAGATCTCACTTACAATCAGAGATCAAATCCCTTTAAACTGAACCCAAACAATTCAGTCCACACGATCTGACTTAAGTAAGCCATATCATCAAATTGTGCGACCCTGAGGGTTTCCTTTAAATGTCGGTAACGATAACTCACGTCATCACGATCAGTGAGGGGTATCTAGCAACACATCACTGTCTCCCGATATAAAGAAAAGAGTCTTCCAAGACTACACCCAAACCACAGCACAAGTGTGAATCAATTCACAAAGCATACATATTTCCTTTGCCACTGGATGTTCTTATTGGATAAGCGTGTCAAGCTTGCAGCTCCAATATGATGAGCATGATTAGATCAGATGAACACAGTCACCTGGGTATGGCCATACACTTTCTCAATCATCTCATCCGGGGGGGCCCCTTTAGAACATCACACTCCTTAAACAAGGAGACGGCAATCCTATATCTATCACTAGTGCCCTAACCTGACTCAAGCTCACCATCCAAGATAGTCTATAATCATTATGTTTCAAATGATATTGAACTATCTCAAAACAATGACAATCATCATTTAGAAAACACAAGTGATCTCAAGTCAGAGGAAATGTGCCACTTGTCTCATTCAAGGAATATTCACATTGTGACAAACAATTGAACATCCTAGTAGGGTCTGTCCAGTACATCCAACGTACCCATGAGTCTACACCTTATTCCATGCTCGAAGCATCCTATAAGATTAGAACACATATTAGTCTCAATCATATCAAGGCTGTCTCATGTTCACCAAGATATCTCGACTAAGGACATATAGCATGTCAGCCCAGCTGAACAGCTTTGAGACATTATTCAGAAGAACATATATTGCAGCAGACAATGTAAACAACTGAATAATAACCATGCCTTTATAAACATAACAGTTTATTACATGATACAGATACATTCCCACAGGCCTCAAACATTAGCCTTAAGGGCATACCCCAACAATCTCCCACTTGCACTTAATCTAATGGTTGAGAAATCTCAAACCCATATTATTACAGTGCTTCTCATGCTTCTGCTGCGCCAGAGGCTTGGTAAGCGGGTCTGCTAGATTGTCATCTGTATGAACCTTGCAGATTTTGATCTCGCCACGATCTATGATCTCCCTGATCAAATGAAACCGTCTCTGTATGTGCTTGGACTTCTGGTGCGACCGTGGTTCCTTTGCTTGTGCGATTGCTCCAGTGTTATCACAAAAGATAACCAAAGGATCTCAACTCGAAGGAACGACACCAAGTTCTCTCACGAACTTACGAATCCACACTGCCTCCTTGGATGCTTCCGAGGCTGCAACATACTCGGCTTCTGTTGTGGAATCAGCAACAGTTGACTGTTTGAAACTCTTCTACACCACTGCACCTCCATTCAAGCTAAAAACATAGCCTGATTGCGATCGGAAATCATCCTGGTCAGACTGGAACGAAGCGTCAGTATATCCCTCAATACTGAGTTCTTCCTGACCACCATATATCAAGAACATATCTTTGGTCCTCCGCAGATATTTTAAAATGTTCTTGACTGCAATCCAGTGCGCCATACCTGGATTACTTTGGAAACGACTGGTCACGCTTAACCCGTAAGCGACGTCCGGGCGAGTACACAACATCGCATACATAATGGAACCAATAGCCGAAGCATAAGGCGTATTGTCCATTTCATCTTTCTCAGTCTGTGTTTGTGGACACTGACTCTTCGAAAGATTCAGACCATGTCTGACTGGAAGATATCCCCGTTTAGAATTCTCTAAAGGAAATCTTTCCAGGACGTTATCGATGTAAGTACTCTGGCACAACCCGAGAAGCCTCTTAGATCTATCCCTGTAGATCTTCACACCTAACACATAGGCTGCTTCTCCTAGATCTTTCATTTGGAAACATTTCCTCAGCCATGCCTTCACAGCATGTATTTCAGGAATGTCATTTCCAATGATCAAGATGTCATCGACGTAGAGGACTAGGAAAGTAATCACGCTCCCACTAAACCTCTTATATACACACGGGTCATCTTCGTTCTTGACGAAACCAAATTCAGTGACTGATTCATCAAAACGAATATTCCAGCTTCTTGATGCTTGCTTGAGTCCATAAATGGACTTCTTTAACTTGCATATCTTATGACGATCTGCTGGATTAGTGAAACCCTCAGGTTGTGTCATATACACATCCTCATCCAGATTTCCATTCAGGAAAGCTGTTTTCACATCCATCTGCCAAATCTCATAATCATAGTATGCAGCTATCGCGAAAAGAATCCGAATAGACTTAAACATAGCTACAGGTGAGAATGTTTCATCATAATCTATCCCGTAGATTTGTTTGAAACCTTTCGCAACTAGCCTGCCTTTATAGGTAACCACGTTACCATCCATGTCAATCTTCTTCTTGAAGATCCATTTATAGCCTATAGGGATAACTCCCGGAGGCGGATCAACCAAATCCCAAACTTGGTTATCTGACATGGAGTCCATCTCGGCGCGCATAGCTTCAAGCCATCTCGCTGACTCCGGTCCACTGACCGCATCCGCATAAGTGAGGGGTTCATCATTATCAATGATGTAGACTCCGTCATAACGCTCAGGTTGTCTACGGATCCTTCCCGATCTTCGCGGTTCCCGTGATATCTGAGCCTCAGGTTGTTCAATAACCTGATCTACCGGCTCAGGCTCATCCAACTGTGCTTGAGCTCTTTGTCCTTCCTCTGGATTCTCATCCAACTTTATTTCTCTCCCACTGGCCTCTTGCAGAAGAAACTCCTTCTCAAGAAATATGGCCGTCCGAGCAACAAAAACCTTGTTCTCTTTGGGATCGTAGAAATAATAACCCTTAGTTTCCTTAGGGTAATCGACAAAGATACATTTGTCAGATCTGCTCTCTAGTTTCCCAGAGGCGAGCCTTTTGACATAAGCCTCGCAGCCCCAGATCCTGATAAATGTCAAGCTTGGCTGTTTCCCATACCATAACTCATATGGCGTCTTTGAAACGGCCTTGGATGGCACTCGGTTTAGTACCTTTGCAGCTGTTTCCAGCGCAAAACCCCAAAAAGAATATGGAAGAGTAGCCTGACTCATCATAGAACGAACCATATCAAGTAACGTTCTATTTCTCCTCTCGGACACACCATTCCATTGCGGTGTTCCTGGTGGAGTGAGCTGTGAGATGATCCCACACTCCTTTAGATAGTCAGTAAACGCATGACTTAGGTATTCACCACCTCGATCTGAACGAAGTGCCTTGATATTTCGGCCTAGCTGATTCTGTACTTCATTTTTGAACTCTTTGAACTTGTCAAAAGATTCACTCTTATGTCTCATCAGATAGACATACCCATACCTACTGAAATCATCAGTAAAGGTAATGAAGTACTGATAGCCACCTCTGGCATGTTTACTAAATGGCCCACACACATCACTGTGTATAAGGTCAAGTAAACCTGAAGCCCTTTGACCTTTGTGAGGAAAAGGTGACTTCGTCATTTTACCCATTAAACAAGCCTTGCATGTATCAATCTCCTTGTAGGAGAATGATCCCAGCAGTCCATAATCATGCAACCGCTTAATGCGTTTCTCGTTTATATGGCCTAAACGACTATGCCATAGTAAGGTGCTTTCATCAGCATACTTGGCTTTCTTAATATCAATATTTTGTATCGAACTTTCCATGTCCAACACGAATAACCCATTGTTAATTGAACCAGTTGCATAAACAATATTATCAAAAGACAAAATACACTTTGAAATATTGCATTCAAAGGAAAATCCCTTCCTGACAAGAGCAGGAATGGAGATAATATTTTTAGTAATACTGGGAACAAAATAACAATTGTTTAGTTCCAATACAATTCCAGATGGTAAAGAAATGAAGTAGTCTCCTACAGCAACAGCAGCAACCCGTGCCCCGTTTCCAACACGTAGGTCCACCTCATGCTGTCCCACCTGCCTTCTTCTCTTGAGTTCCTGTACATTTGAACAAATGTGAACTCCACATGCAGTGTCCAACACCCATGATATAGAAGAAGAAAACATGACCTCAGTCACGAATATACCTGAGCCAGAAGCGAAGCTTCCCCTCTTATCTCCTTGGAGCGCTTTACAGTCCTTTTTCCAGTGACCCAACTGGCCACAGTGGAAACACCTGTATTCCTTGGACCGCTTGACCTTTTGCTTCAAAGCCTTGCTGTAGCTCTTGACAGGGGTCTTGCCCTTCTTCCCCTTCTTCTTGTTCCTTGAAGGAACCATTAAGACAGAGGTCGAAGGCTTTCCCTTCAGAGTCTCCTCAGTGGTCAAGAGCATATTCAGCAGCTCTGCCGGAGTACAATCAATTTTGTTCATATTAAAATTAATAATGAACGCGTCGAATGAAGGCGGGAGAGACTGCAGAATAATATCCACAGCAAGCTCCTGGTTGATGGTGTGCCCCAGTTTCTCCAGAGCTTCCTTGTGCCCAATCATCTTGAGCACGTGAGCTCCCACTGGGCTCCCTTCAGCCAGTTTGCTCTGAAAGAAGAGCTTCGTCAAATTGTAGCGCTCTGTCCTCGCCTGTGCAGCATACAGAATCTTGAGGTTCGCTATCATGTCTATAGCAGACATGTCCTCATGCTGACGCTGCAGCGGTGGCGTCATAGACGCTAGCATCAGGCAAGCGACATCAATGCTATCATTGACGTGCTTTTCATAGGCTTCCCGAACCGCCCTTGCGGCGTTCGGAGCGGGCTGCGGCGGTATCGCCGTCTCGAGGACATACAGTTTCCTCTCTGCCTTAAGAACGATCTTAAGGTGTCCAAACCAGTCAGAGAAGTTCGGCCCAGCAAACTTCTCCCTTTCTAGTAGGGATCGCACATTGAAGTTCATGGTGTTCGTTGCTGCAGGTATCTACAACAATGCAAGAACAGCAAGGTCAGTATCAATGTATAAGAATCGATCAGGACTTAAGAAAGATTCTTTTTCTCACTATTTTATCTGGCTGATAAATCCAGTAAAACAGCCCGAAAGAGTAATACTCTTTTAGTGAGATGGGATCCAGATTTCATACTTGGTCTCCGCGTCCCGCGCAGGCGAGATAAGATGCACAGAGAGTACAAGCACTAATTTCTGGTAGGCTGTCCCAGCCAATCGCCAACCCGTGCGATTCCCCTTCATCTGGGCAATCCAGCAGACTGTGCCAACTGAGTTGGTACAACACAGTCTCTGACCCCACAGATGGCTACCTCCATGTGCTACCATATGCGCCACATATGTAGCCTACATGGTCAAGCTGACCCGACCTACTCCCTGGACCACCATGTGTTATGCTGAGCAACGAGAAGGGATAAATCCCTACTCTGTAACACACAGGTGTAGTCCCACACCGTCTGAAGATAGATGGACGTGCCCACTGAGTGGGTACAACACGGCTCCAACGATAATCAGAACAGTGAGGTTTCGCGTCAGAAGGCTTACGAGCTTGATATTTAGCGTTGGATTTTCACGGTCTTTTATCTTCTTCACTATCATGCAATTCCTATGGTGATAGCAGAAGATAAATTAAAACATGCTGTTCTACTTATATAAGCAATAAAAGAAAGCATGGTTCTTATGTGGTAAAAGCCCATAGCCCTAGAAGACCTTAACCTAGTTTAAGTCTTCACTTGCTCTTCATGGGTCTTTTAGCTGCTCATCTGGCCCAAACCAGGGCCCAAGCGCCAATTACAGCACAGGTGCGCCCACCAGGGAAAATGCGCCTGGTCCCAGAGTCGAACCCTGGACCTCCCTCCTGGTCAGCCTCTGCTGCAAGCGCCTCTGCCAAGTGTGCTTTGTGCTCTTGTCTAATTAAATTACAAATTTAACTATCTAGACAAGATTGACACGCAGGTCAATTACATTTTATAAATTAAAGCAATGTGATGCGCAGATCACAATAATTAATTTACAATTTTAAATCCCAGGCACGCAGGCCCCAGCACAGCACACAATTAATATGGGCAGCCCACATAAGACTAAATAGACAAACATATGCATCCAATCAGCAATCATGTGATCCATCATAAAAATTAAAATTTTCGAAAAACCCCATGGGATCAATTTTAATTTTTCCTTATTTGCCCTACCACCTTACAACGGTCCATTACTAGGGATCCACTCATCCAACCTAGTCAGATCCACTGCCCTTGCATGCACCAAGTCCTAACTGACTTGAGTCGACCATAAGGTCAACCATGCATGCGCCAGGGCTGAACAACCACAATGAGGTCTGGCAAGCGGGTGTGAGCCCGGGCCTAACTCATGTGCGTTCAGTGGTTGTCTCAATCAGACATCGCTACACACCTGTCTGCAGTCGACCTATAGCCACCACAGGCTTGCGCCAAGGTGCTATCTGGTCGACCCATTCAGGCTGTCAGATGGTCTGATCAGACTGTTGGATCTAAACTAGGGGGTGACTTCAACCCTAATAACCCGTCTAAGGGTTTAATGCAAGGCTTTAGATCTAAGATGTGTCGCGCAAGTCATGAAAGGTTTTTGAAAACAAAAACTGAAACATGTAAAGCATGCGCCAACAAGAGTTTATCTCATACATGCGCCACAAACAAAATACATCTATCTAGTATTTTCGCATGATGAGAAAAATAAGATCTAAACATTCAACATACATGGATCACCATAAGCAATCATATGAATATATAACAACCTATGCTCTGATACCAGTTGAAAGTCCCCTTAATCTAAGGGGGCCGAAACCCTAAGGGAGGCGCATATATAAAAACCGCATGGGAAGCTAGGGTTTCATAGAGATCTTAACATATCATATGATCAACTTTTAATCCAAGGAGATTCTTACCATTGCCATCACTTAGATGTTGTCTTGGAAGGAAAGGCGCAAGTGCTCCTTCTCCTAAGGTGACGCACACAAGAGATGTCGCCTACTCTTCTGTTGGTGCTCCTTGTGCTAGCAAGGTTCCAAGAAGTCGTTGTCGAATGGAAGGGGAGAAAATCCGTTGCTTAGCGATCACCTTCTTCCTTTTGCGTCCACCACTTGTTTCCACGAGAGTACAAAAAAAAACAAATATTCAAGTTGGCGACCGAAAGAAAAGAATAGGCGAGAGATGAGAGCGTCTCTTGCGTGAACGTGAGACATGCCCACGTTTAGAGAGGTGCTATCTAAAAATAGCAATCCACCTCTCAACGTTCACATGCGCATACCATGGGTTTACCCCAAGCGCAAACTTCTCTTCATCCTTTTGAACCATGCGCTCACTTGAGCTGGTTCACATTGGTTCGGTTCACAAACCAAATAAGCCAAGCAACTAGTCCAAATCATAATTAAACCATAAGGCTCATGATCTGACCGTTGATCTCTAGATGCTGCTGATCTGACCGATCTAGCATTCATTCTCTCAATCGAAGCTTACCGATCTCAAGCCCTAATCAATCAAACATGATCAGAGTGGATCTCACTTACAATCAGAGATCAAATCCCTTTAAACTGAACCCAAACAATTCAGTCCACACGATCTGACTTAAGTAAGCCATATCATCAAATTGTGCGACCCTGAGGGTTTCCTTTAAATGTCGGTAACGATAACTCACGTCATCACGATCAGTGAGGGGTATCTAGCAACACATCACTGTCTCCCGATATAAAGAAAAGAGTCTTCCAAGACTACACCCAAACCACAGCACAAGTGTGAATCAATTCACAAAGCATACATATTTCCTTTGCCACTGGATGTTCTTATTGGATAAGCGTGTCAAGCTTGCAGCTCCAATATGATGAGCATGATTAGATCAGATGAACACAGTCACCTGGGTATGGCCATACACTTTCTCAATCATCTCATCCTGGGGGGCCCCTTTAGAACATCACACTCCTTAAACAAGGAGACGGCAATCCTATATCTATCACTAGTGCCCTAACCTGACTCAAGCTCACCATCCAAGATAGTCTATAATCATTATGTTTCAAATGATATTGAACTATCTCAAAACAATGACAATCATCATTTAGAAAACACAAGTGATCTCAAGTCAGAGGAAATGTGCCACTTGTCTCATTCAAGGAATATTCACATTGTGACAAACAATTGAACATCCTAGTAGGGTCTGTCCAGTACATCCAACGTACCCATGAGTCTACACCTTATTCCATGCTCGAAGCATCCTATAAGATTAGAACACATATTAGTCTCAATCATATCAAGGCTGTCTCATGTTCACCAAGATATCTCGACTAAGGACATATAGCATGTCAGCCCAGCTGAACAGCTTTGAGACATTATTCAGAAGAACATATATTGCAGCAGACAATGTAAACAACTGAATAATAACCATGCCTTTATAAACATAACAGTTTATTACATGATACAGATACATTCCCACAGGCCTCAAACATTAGCCTTAAGGGCATACCCCAACAAGTGCTTCACATGCTTCTGCTGCGCCAGAGGCTTAGTAAGCGGGTCTGCCAGATTGTCATCTGTATGAACCTTGCAGACTTTGATCTCGCCACGATCAATGATCTCCCTGATCAAATGAAACCGTCTCTGTATGTGCTTGGACTTCTGGTGCGACCGTGGTTCCTTTGCCTGTGCTATTGCTCCAGTGTTATCACAGAAGATAACCAAAGGATCTGCACTCGAAGGAACAACACCAAGTTCTCTCACGAACTTACGAATCCACACTGCCTCCTTGGATGCTTCCGAGGCTGCAACATACTCGGCTTCTGTTGTGGAATCAGCAACAGTTGACTGTTTGAAACTCTTCCACACCACCGCTCCTCCATTCAAGCTAAAAACATAGCCTGATTGCGATCGAAAATCATCCTGGTCAGACTGGAATGAAGCGTCAGTATATCCTTCAATACTGAGTTCTTCCTGACCACCATATATCAAGAACATATCTTTGGTCCTCCGCAGATATTTTAAAATGTTCTTGACTGCAATCCAGTGTGCCTGACCTAGATTACTTTGGAACCGACTGGTCACGCTTAACCCGTAAGCGACGTCTGGGCGAGTACACAACATCGCATACATAATGGACCCAATAGCCGAAGCATAAGGCGTATTGTCCATTTCATCTTTCTCAGTCTGTGTTTGTGGACACTGACTCTTCGAAAGATTCAGACCATGTCTGACTGGAAGATATCCTCGTTTAGAATTCTCTAAATGAAATCTTTCCAGGACTTTATCGATGTAAGTACTCTGGCACAGCCCGAGAAGCCTCTTAGATCTATCCCTGTAGATCTTCACACCTAATACATAGGCTGCTTCTCCTAAATCTTTCATCTGGAAACACTTTCTTAACCATGCCTTAACCGCATGCATTTCAGGAATGTCATTTCCAATGATCAAGATATCATCGACGTAGAGGACTAGGAAAGTAATCACACTCCCACTAAACCTCTTATATACACACGGGTCATCCTCGTTCTTGATGAAACCAAAGTCAGTGACTGATTCATCAAAACGAATATTCCAGCTTCTTGATGCTTGTTTAAGTCCATAAATGGACTTCTTTAACTTGCATATTTTATGACGATCTGATGGATTAGTGAAACCTTCTGGTTGTGTCATATACACATCCTCATCCAGATTTCCATTAAGGAAAGCCGTTTTCACATCCATCTGCCAGATCTCATAATCGTAATATGCTGCTATCGCGAAAAGAATCCGAATAGACTTAAACATGGCTACAGGTGAGAAAGTTTCATCATAATCTATCCCGTAGATTTGTTTGAAACCTTTCGCAACTAGCCTGCCTTTATAGGTAACCACGTTACCATCCATGTCAATCTTCTTCTTGAAGATCCATTTACAGCCTATAGGGATAACTCCCGGAGGCGGATCAACCAAATCCCAGACTTGGTTATCTGACATGGAGTCCATCTCGGCGGGCATAGCTTCAAGCCATCTCGCTGACTCCGGTCCACTGACCGCATCCGCATAAGTAAGGGGTTCATCATGATCAATGATGTAGACTCCGTCATAGCGCTCAGGCTGTCGACGGATCCTTCCCGATCTTCGCGGTTCCCGTGATATCTGAGCCTCAGGTTGTTCAATAACCTGTTCTACCGGCTCAGGCTCATCCAACTGCGCTTGACTACTTTGTCCTTCCTCTGGATTCTCATCCAGTTTTATTTCTCTCCCACTGGCCTCTTGCAGAAGAAACTCCTTTTCAAGAAATATGGCCGTCCGAGCAACAAATACTTTGTTCTCTTTGGGATCGTAGAAATAATAACCCTTAGTTTCCTTAGGGTAACCGACAAAGATACATTTCTCAGATCTGCTCTCTAGTTTCCCAGAGGCGAGCTTTTTGACATAAGCCTCGCAGCCCCAGATCCTGATAAATGTCAAGCTCGGCTGTTTCCCATACCATAACTCATATGACGTCTTAGAAACTGCCTTGGATGGCACTCGGTTTAGTACCTTTGCAGCTGTCTCCAGTGCAAATCCCCAAAAGGAATATGGAAGAGTAGCCTGACTCATCATAGAACGAACCATATTAAGTAATGTTCTATTTCTCCTCTCGGACACACCATTCCATTGCGGTGTTCCTGGCGGAGTGAGCTGTGAGATAATCCCACACTCCTTCAGATAGTCAGTAAACGCATGACTCAAGTATTCTCCACCTCGATCAGAACGAAGTGCCTTGATATTTCGGCCTAGCTGATTCTATACTTCATTCTTGAACTCTTTGAACTTGTCAAAAGATTCACTTTTATGTCTCATCAGATAGACATACCCATATCTACTGAAATCATCAGTAAAGGTAATGAAGTACTGATAGCCACCTCTGGCATGTTTACTAAATGGCCCACACACATCACTGTGTATAAGGTCAAGTAAACCTGAAGCCCTTTGACCTTTGTGGGGAAAAGGTGACTTCGTCATTTTACCCATTAAACAAGCCTTGCATGTATCAATCCCCTCATAGGAGAATGATCCCAGCAGTCCATGATCATGCAACCGCTTAATGCGCTTTTTGTTAATATGGCCTAAACGACTATGCCATAGCAAGGTGCTGTCATCAGCATACTTGGCTTTCTTAATATCAATATTTTGTATAGAACATTCCATGTCCAACATGAATAACCCATTGTTAATTGAACCAGTAGCATAAACAATATTATCTAAAGAAAGAACACACTTTGAAATATTGCATTCAAAGGAAAATCCCTTCCTGACAAGAGCAGGAATGGAGATAATATTTTTAGTAATGCTGGGAACAAAGTAACAACTGTTTAGTTCTAATACAAGTCCAGATGGTAATGAGATGAAATAGTCTCCTACAGCAACAGCAGCAACCCGTGCCCCGTTTCCAACTCGTAGGTCCACCTCATGCTGTCCCACCTGTCTTCTTCTCTTGAGTTCCTGTACATTTGAACAAATGTGAACTCCACATGCAGTGTCCAACACCCATAAAATAGAAGAAGAGGATATCATGACTTCCGTCACATAAATACCTGAGCCAGAAGCAAAGCTTCCCCTCTTATCTCCTTGGAGCGCTTTACAGTCCTTTTTCCAGTGACCTAGCTGGCCACAGTGGAAACATCTGTATTCCTTTGACCGCTTAACTTTTTGCTTCAGAGCCTTGCTGTAACTCTTGACAGGGGCCTTGCCCTTCTTCCCCTTCTTCTTGTTCCTAGAAGGAACCATTAAGACAGAGGTCGAAGGCTTTCCCTTCAGAGTCTCCTCAGTAGTCAAGAGCATATTCAGCAGCTCTGCCGGAGTACAATCGATTTTGTTCATATTAAAGTTAATAATGAACGCATCGAAAGAGGGCGGGAGAGACTGCAGAATAATGTCTACAGCAAGCTCCTGATTGATGGTATGCCCCAGTTTCTCTAGAGCCTCCTTGTGCCCAATCATCTTGAGCACGTGAGCTCCCACTGGGCTCCCTTCAGCCAGTTTGCTCTGGAAGAAAAGCTTTGTCAGATTATAGCGTTCTGTCCTCGCCTGTGCAGCATACAGCATCTTGAGGTTCGCTATAATCTGTATAGCCGACATATCCTCATGCTGACGCTGCAGCGGTGGCGTCATAGACGCTAACATCAGGCAAGCGACATCAATGCTATCATTGACGTGCTTTTCATAAGCTTCCCGAACCGCCCTTGCGGCGTTCGGAGCGGGTTGAGGCGGTACAGCCGTCTCGAGGACATACAGTTTCTTCTCTGCCTTAAGAACAATCTTAAGGTGTCCGAACCAGTCTGAGAAGTTCGGCCCAGCAAACTTCTCCCTTTCCAGTAGGGATCGCACATTGAAGCTCATGGTGTTCGTTGCTGCAGGTATCTACAACAATGCAAGAACAGCAAGGTCAGTATCAATGTTAAGAATCAATCAGGACTTAAGAAGGATTCTTTTTCTCACTATTTTATCCGGCTGAAAAATCCAGCAAAACAGCCCGAAAGAGTAGAACTCTTTTAGTGAGATGGGATCCAGATTTCATACTTGGTCTCCGCGTCCCGCTCAGGCGAGATAAGATGCACAGAGAGTACAAGCACTAATCTCTGGTAGGCTGTCCCAGCCAATCGCCAACCCGTGCGATTCCCCTTCATCCGGGCAATCCAGCCGACTGTGCCAACTGAGTTGGTACAACACAGTCTCTGACCCCACAGATGGCTGCCTCCATGTGCTACCATATGCGCCACATATGTAGCCTGCATGGCCAAGCTGACCCGACCTACTCCCTGGACCACCACGTGCTATGCTGAGCAACGAGAAGCGATAAATCCCTTCTCTGTAACACGCAGGTGTAATCCCGCACCGTCTGAAGATAGATGGACGTGCCCACTGAGTGGGTACAACACGGCTCCAACGATAATCAGAACAGTGAGGTTTCGCGTCAGAAGGCATACGAGCTTGATATTTTAGCGTTGGATTTTAACAGTCTTTTATCTTCTTCACTATCATGCAATTCCTATGGTGATAGCAGAAGATAAATAAATCATGCTGTTCTACTTATTTAATTAACTTAAGTCTTCACTTGCTTTTCTTCATGGGTCTTTTAGCTGCTCATCTGGCCCAAACCAGGGCCCAAGCGCCATTTGCAGCTGAGGTGCGCCCAGCAGGGAAAATGCGCCTGGTCCCAAAGTCGAACCCTAGACCTCCCACCTGGTCTAGCCACTGCTGCATGCGCCTCTGCCAAGTGTGCTCTGTGCTCTTGTCTGATTAACTTACAAATTAATCTATCTAGACAAGATTGACACGCAGGTCAATTACACTTTATAAATTAAATACAATGTGATACGCAGATCACAATAATTAATTTACAACTTTAATTTCCAGGCACGCAGGCCCCAGCACAGCACACATTTAACATGGGCAGCCCACATAAGAATAAATAAACATACATAGGCATCAATCAACATGTGATCCAATCATGAAAATTAAATTTCGAAAACCCCATAGGCATCAATTTTAATTTCCGTATTTGCCCTACAACCTTACAACGGTCCATTACTAGGGATCCACTCATCCAGCCTAGTCAGATCCACTGCCCTTGCATGCACCAAGTCCTAACTGACTTGAGTCGACCAAAAGGTCAACCATGCATGCGCCAGGGCCGAACAACCCTCATGAGATCTGGCAAGCGGGTGTGACCCCGGGCCTAACTCATGTGTGTTCACTAGTCGTCTCAATCAGACATCGCTACACGTCTCAATCAAACAGATAGTGCCTCTAGATCTTCAAGGCAAAAACTACAGCTGCCAACTCCAGATCATGAGTGGGGTAGTTTACCTCATAGTCTTTGAGTTGCCTTGAAGCATAAGCAACTACCTTTCCTTGCTGCATCAGTACAGCACCCAGACCCTTACCAGAGGCATCAGTGTACACAGTGAACTTCTCTCCATCACAGGGAATGATGAGGATAGGAGCACTGGTCAGTCTCCTTTTCAGTTCCTGAAAACTAGACTCACAATTATCAGACCACTCAAACTTCAAATTCTTTCTAGTTAGCTTAGTCAGAGGACCAGCCAGCTTGGAAAAACCCTCCACAAAGCGGCGGTAGTATCCAGCTAAGCCCAGAAAACTTCTGACCTCAGTCGCTGTTGTTGGTCTTCCCCAGTGAAGAATGGCCTCCACCTTCACTGGATCCACAGACACACCCTGGCCAGAAATAATGTGCCCCAGAAAGCCAATCTGATATAGCCAGAACTCACATTTGCTGGCCTTAGCATACAGCTGCTTCAGCCGCAGAATCTCCAGCACCTTGCGCAAATCCTGAGAGTGATCTTGCGCATTCTTGGAGTAGATCAGAATATCATCAATGAAGACGACCACACATTTGTCCAGGAGCTCATGAAATACCCTGTTCATCAGATCCATAAACACCGCAGGGGCATTTGTCAGTCCAAAGGGCATAACAAGAAACTCATAGTGCCCATACCTGGTCCTGAATGCAGTTTTAGGTACATCCTCCTCCTGAACTCTCAGCTGATGATAGCCAGACCTCAGGTCAATTTTAGAGAATACAGTAGCACCCTGCAACTGATCAAAGAGATCATCAATACGGGGTAATGGGTACTTATTCCTAACAGTCACTTGGTTGAGTCGACGGTAATCGATGCACATGCACAAAGTATCATCCTTCTTCTTCACAAATAACACAGGTGCTCCCCATGGAGAAACACTGGGTCGAATATACCCCTTCTCTAATAGTTCTTCCAGTTGCTTCTTCAGCTCTGTCAGTTCTGAAGTTGCCATCCTGTAAGGAGCTTTAGATATCGGTGCCGTGCCTGGCAACAACTCGATACCAAACTCAACTTCTCTACTGGGTGGTAACCCAGATAAATCATCCGAGAAGACGTCAGTAAACTCTCTTACCACAGGAATTCTAGCCAGATCCAAATCATACTCAGTCTGCACCTTGACATGCGCCAGATACCCCTTGCAGCCCTGGGCTAAAAGCTTCCTGGCCTGCAGATGAGATATCACCAAAGGCTCCTGTTCTGAAATCCGGCCTTGGATAACCAGTTGCTGTCCATCACTTAGATGCAGAGTAATTAACTTTTCAAAACAATCTAAAGTAGCATGATAGGCAGACAGCCAATCCATGCCCAGAATGATGTCATAGTCTTTCATAGGAAGACTAATCAAATTAATAGGTAAATCATATCCTTCAACCTTAATCAAAAAGTCAGGATATGCTATATCTGTAGATACGGCCTCACCCATAGGTGTATGAACAGAAATACAGAAATCAAGTATCCTAGGCAACACAGGCAGACATAGTGCAAAACATGCAGACACAAAGGATAAATTGGCACCAGGATCAAAAAGAATGCGTGCCAAATAACTAAACACATAAAGTGTACCTTCTACCACGGACTTCGAAGCCGAAGCATCCCTCTCCGCGATGGCATACACGCGAGTCTGCACAGTAGGCTTCTCACCCTGTCCTCTAGCATCCGGCATAGGACAGTCCTTAATCATATGCCCCACCTTACCACATCTGAAGCAAGCGCCAGTCTTCCTGTAGCACTCATTATCCTGATGTTTAGTGCTCCCACAGTGGAGACACTTCTTGCCATTCTGAGAAACTGTGCTGGCTGGCTTCTGATAAGGTTTGTATCTGCCCTTATTGTCTTTCTTCTTATTCTTGAAATTCTTCTTACCCTTACCACCCAGAGTGGGTGCGTAAGTCACAGAAGTAGGGGCGGATGCAGTGACTGCAATAGTATCAACAGCCATCTCAGCAATGCACCTCTCAGCAGTGCGAGCCCTGTCTACCACTTCAGCATAAGACTCCAAATGTAGCATAGCTACCCTTGTCCTGATGTCTTTCCTCAAACCCCGCTGAAACTTCTTGGCTCTTCTTTCCTCGGTGTTGACTAAGTGAGGAGCATACCCCGACAACCGAGCGAATGTGGCCTCATACTGATCCACCATCAGGTCACCCTGCTCAAGATGAATAAACTCCACCTCGCGCTCCTCAGATAAGCTAGAGGGGAAAAACTTGGCATTGAACTTCATCATGAAGTACTGCCAATCAACAACTCTGGATTCAGTTGCCGCCAGTCTGACGACTCCCTTCCACCAGTCTTCGGCATCTCCACGCAACATGAAGACAGACAAACATAGCTTGTCTGCATCATCACAGCGCAAAACCTGGAAAATCTTTTCCAGTGTCAAAAGCCAATCCTCAGCCGCTCTGGGCCCCGGACTACCATAAAATGCATTCGGGTTCAGGTGCTAAAACTCTCGAACCAACCGAGCATATCGTTGATGTGCGCCATCACCCAGAGGAGAACCAGCGCCACCCACACAGTGTGCAGCCGGTTGTGACTGTGACTGAGACTGTGTCTGCGACAGCCGCTGCAATAACTGTTGCTGAACCTCCATGTGCTGCGCCTGCTGCTGCTGCATCATCTGAGTTTGCTGCTGGATGAATACGTTCTGTTGTTGCATCATAGCAGTCATAGCCTCCATGGCCTGCCTCAGATCAGACTGTTGATCACTGTTGCTACTGCTAGATCTTGGTCGCACCATTTTTGTTTACCTGCATCATGTAACACGGTAGAATAACAACCAATATTCAATCACGGATCAGATCCTATCTTGGTTTCTAGCAATACACAAACAGAGTTTTCCTTCCCCGGAGTTTCTAATTGCTAGTAATATCCCTCTGATACCATCTGTAACATCCCTCAGAATCACACCCCACACGCATACAAGTAAAATACGGGGTTTTAAAAATTTTTACTCTTCCATTTAAACACAAGAAGAAAGCGGCATCGAAGGACATTACTACGGAACTGAAAACCGCACAGAACTGAGTAGGATCGATTACTAGGAAATAGAAATCCGGAAATCCAAAAGAAAAATCCGGCAGCAAGTATACTAAATTACTACTGCACAGACCCACATATCCTGGAACAAAACAGATGTCCACACTACACATATGTGGAGAACACAAATTTCAGAAATATTGCAGAAACTGATTATTCAGATACCAAATACAACAATAACTCGGTTACACATCTCAAGGTATTTCGAATACAGTAACTCGGTTACACATTTCAGAATAAGAACAATTTCAATTCTCATGACTCCAAAACTCGTATCCAACAATAAACGAGACAACTATAATATAATATCCTGAAAACAGGCATAAGCCCTCAGGAGATAAAACGTGTCATATAAGTAAGTTAGGCACGCAGGCCTGATAGATCTTTAGAAGACAACTCTTAGAAATTATATAAAACATTAGCATCATAACAAATTAAGTAGCTGTAGCAATCACTGTCCTGATGTCTCACCTGAAAATATTTAAACAACGGGGGTGAGCTAAAAAGCTCAGTGAGTAAAAGACACTAAAAGCCATCCATAGTACACATCAAAAAAAATATCATGCTTGCAGATAAGACACTTAACATGCACACTCATATCAGAAACAAAACATAATCAAATACAGACACTTATAACAATAGGCATCAAGCATGAAATAGGATATAAGTATACCAACTCATTCCAACTAATCACACCGCCCAACACATCTATACTACAGATCGAAACAGAACTACAGAAATCAGAGTTGACAGACAGAAAATCAGAATTTTCAGAATCCAAACAGATAGTCTACATCGGAAACAGAAAGGCCACAGAAGGCCTGAAGACCACAGAAGGTCTGATGACCACAGAAGGTCTGACCCCACCTCTGCCGAGGACGAGACATGCATGCATATCAGAAACAGAATGGTAGAGGAGGTATCAGTGGGTGGCCCCCGTCTTGTCAGGACGTGGCACTCTGGCCTCCAATACCCAGAACAGAACAGAAATAGTGGAGGGAGAACGGAAGGTGAGACCAGCTCACATCTACCCTTCACTAGTGTCTCAAGGGTCGTAGTAGACTATCAGCACCATTACAGCGCCACAAAAGGAGGGTAAGGACACGGAAGAGTGCTACACACTAGGGTATAATTTTTTTTTACAGAACAGGTCATGCTGAAACGGAGGAGTAGGACTAACCACTACTCAATTCTCACATCATGCCCAAAGTGTCTCACAAACCAGAAAATGACACACCCCAATATCCAGTCCTTAACAAAATTACAATTTGCAGAAAATCAAAGCTGAACACACTTCATAATTTTTACCATCAACCAGAAGTAATATATGAGTGAATTCCTTGAATTCCTTAGATTTCATGCAACTATCCTTAATTCATGTCAAACCATTCTATGTTCTCACAAAGGTTATAACACATTCAAAGTTTCAGAAAATTCACAACATATGTACAGAATAGAAATTTTTCACATAACAAACAATTAAACAAGCCTAGAAATTATAGGAAAATATATACAGATATTCATTGTAATATTCTTCCCCAAAATTCCTAAAAAACGTAAGTCAAAAGAAATCACCGCAAGGGGCGAAATTTTCAGAATCCTTGCAGAACATAGAAATTTCATGAAAATAATTTCAGTCCCCCACTACAGATAATTTTAATTGTACGTTTGTGAAGGAAAATGACAAAAGCCCCAAAATTGGCCCGAACCATGATTTTCGAAAATTTCCTAAGTTCTTAGTTAAATCCCCAAATTTTGTTTTCTCTATAATTTCTCATCAAGCAAATAAATTTTAGAAGAACTACAGATCACAATTTAAGACATTAAACCATACAGGATAAATTTTTCTCACAAAGGAATATTCGTCCGGCACAGGTAAATTTCGAATTTCACATATGCATAAATAAGTTATCTAAAATAGGCAATATGATATTCACAATGAAGCTATTTGAATCTACTTTCCAATAGAACTAAATCCGTCGTATTTGGAGTTATAACCGGGGAGGTATGGGTGTTCGAACATAGAAAGGTCGGGATTTCAGAATTCCAGAAAACAGATTCGTATATCAGAATTGCGACACAAATTTCAGATCCAATAACTAACAGAAAATAGGCGACATGGTAGTAAAAATGAATCCCTTCGAGTCTACTTTCTAATAAAACTGATTTGACAAGATTTCGAGCTATACCTAGGGAGATATGATGGTTTGAACACATAAAGGTCGAAATCCAGATTTCCAGAAAACTGATTTTGTACAGCTAGATTGCAATACAGATTGAAATACGAATACAGCTCGGATATGGTCGATATCATATTCAAATAAAATCCGAATGTATTTAGTTTCATACAAAATTTATTTCGTGCGATTTGGATCTATAGGCCATGAGATATTGGGGTTATAGTACACAAAGGTCAGATTAGAGAATGCAGATTTCAGCAGAACAGGATTTTAAAACCCTATAAATATTTGAATTCGACCCCATAGAAACGAATATCATGAGATTCAAAACCCAAATCAAGCATAGAAGACACAAGAGACATCGAAATTTGGTGAGGCATGGAGGAGGAACCAGATTAACGAAAACAAGAATAAGATTTACTTGCAGATTTTTGGTTCATACAGATAATCATTGCAAATAACGAATTTTAATTGAATGATAATCTACAATTTAGCAGATTAGACTCCTTAGGATCGAATTACTCACAGAAAAATCATCCACAGAGAAAAACGCCAAGACAGAGGATCACCAGGAAATTCGTCCACCACCAGTCTGCCACCACCAGCGTCAGAAATTTCAGGAGGCGCCAAGCACAGTGAGGGGTGACAACCAAAGGCGGCTAGGGCAAGAAAACACAAAAGTCGTGAGGGAGAGGAGCCCTCACGCAATTCCTCTTTTTCTCCCACCCCAAACGGATCCAAGATCCAATAACCCAGTTAACTTAAGTGAAAAATCGGTTTTATGGGCTTACCTGGGCTTAACCACCCTGCGCCACTCCAATAACAACAGAAATATGCGCCACCATGGTGGTAGGAATTCCAGGAGCAAAGAATCAAGGTTGAGGGTTCAAATCCCCAACCAAAATAATTATTTTTGCCCTGTAGGAAAAATTCCTACACTTAGGCAAAAATCCCAAAATAACAGATAAAAAAATACAGAAACAGAATTTCTAACCTTAAATCATAATTCAGAAAAATCGAGGGCGTTACAATAACCATAGGAAAACTGCATGCTAGAAAAGAATAAAACAAACATGCAAAAACTCTCAATACAATATCAAGTCGATAGCCTTCTAACGCGTAGCCCTCATCAAACTATCGATCGGTGGTGTTGTGAACTGTTTCCCACCCTCATGGGACACACCCACTTATCTTTAGAAGGTGTGTGGTGACAATGATTTCCCCAGTCCAGTTTTAACCTGGGCGTGCCTTCGCAAGGAAATTTGTTGGCCCTGGGCATAACGGTTAGGACCAGACTTGACTAGTTTTTCATATGTCATGATGAATTACTAGAGGCAGCTGTTAAGAGGATAGGGTTTTGTGTTGTATCCAGCCCTCGCTGGACACAGGGCGCCTAGTCTGTCTTAACTAAGAGGAATTGTGCAAGGCACAATTGGCTGGCATGCCTACCTAAGGAAGCATGAGACTCTCTGTGCATCTCAACTCACCCTCGTGAGTCGCGGAGACCTTATGTGAAACTAGGATCCTACTCACTTATTTCCATGTTGAGTTAGAGAGTTCTCAACTTGTATTGAAAATAGTGGGAGCATAGCATTTACTTTAAAGTCCTTGTTAAATGCTTTATCATAGTACTTATTTTACTTATTTGCTTATTGTAGAAGGCATCTCCTGATCTAAGATTGAAACTTTATAAACATAAACTGGATGGGACAAATTGGACAAAATGGTTCAAGACTTTGTCCAAGATACTGGAACAAGAACATAAGGTGCATCTTCTTGAAAGACCTCCATCCCAGCCCAATGTGTATTTCACTAATGACTGGGAGTGGAATGTCTATCTTGAACATTGTGAAGATAACGAATAGTACACTGCTCTTGTCTTAGAGTGCATGACCCCGGAGGTCAAGGTTGAATGTGATGAGATGGGGATCTATGATCTAATCATACATCTCAAAGGTCTCTTCACACCATGCTCTATAGACAATGATCAGGAGAGTTCTGTTGGATCTTCAGAATGTGTGCCTGAATCTGAGAAAGACCATGGTTCTGTATCTTCAAAGCTAATACTTCGGAAGACTAGGAATGCATGGGTATTTCGAAGAGGATTGATGGCCAAGAAGAGCATGGCAAAGAAGAAGGGATGCAATCCATCCGCTTCAGGAGCTCAAAAGAAGTAGGACGAAGAGGCTTGATGGGATTGACTCTCGGGTCAGGGACGGAGCATTGGATGCTGCTGTTGATATCATTTCACTGCCTTGAAGACTTTATATAGAACTTTGCTATTATTGTATCAGCTTATGTATTAGAACATCATTCCTTTTGGAAAGGACTTCAGTTTGAAATAATAAATAATATTTTTCTTTAATCTGAGATGTTCTATTGAAGTGATACAATTGACAATAGTTCTATATGTAACACAAGATCAGATCTAATGATTCAATAAAATTCCTCTTATAGCATTGTCTCTTGAACCATAGAACAATGGTCACATCCAAAAGTCCATGGACTATTGAGATCATTATCCTTTCAGGATTATGATACATGTGAGCCTAGTTCAAAGGAACAATGTGACAGATGCTGCCTTCACCGGAAAGGATAAGTGACTTGTTGGACTTATGACACAGCAATGTGAGTGGACCCATGTAAACAAGCACTAAAAGGAGTTTTATATATACTTCATTAGGTATGGGTATGCCTCACGCAACCCAAGAACTTTGGAAAAATCCAAGAAGTTCATAAATGAAGTATTGAGTCAAATTGAAGAATCTATCAAAGCACCTTGATTGGATCAAGATGATTAAGTGGAGAATTTGATGACTGTCCTAAGAAGTGTGGAGTTATCTCACAGCCTTCTTAGCTCACCACTGTGTGGTGAATTTCAAAGAAAGAAAAGGAACACATTGGATGTGGTTCCATCTTTGAGTAGTCATGCAAATATATTACTATGATGCCATGCAAACAGAAGTACTGCTACTCCATAAGAAAATGTCTAAGTTAGCTTTTGAGTTAAGAACTGCAAATATCCCATTTCTTCAATGGAATTGGGAATGTAATGTGCAGTGATTCAAAAAGTATGTGTTTGTGGTGCACTATAGAGTGCTAATTCTATCCCAAGGAGAACAAAATATTTGTTGCTCAAACTGCTGTCTCTCTTGAGAAAGTATTTCTTTTGAAAGAAGCTAGTGGGAGTAGATTTGATTTGGACAAGGTCCAGAATTAACCACAATATAATTAGACACACATGGAGAGCAAAATCTCACATACAGGTTGAAAGTCAACATGAGGTTCAAGTAACACAGGAATAACATAAGTCTGGACCAATTCGATTTGCTGGGCATGACGAATTTTCATCAAGCATGAACCTAAGACTTATGAGGAAATGGAAGCGGTCGGTGGACCAGATTCCAAGAAATGGCTAAGGGCCATGAGAACCATAATGGACTCCATGTCTGCTAATCAAGTCTGGGACTTGGATAAGCTGCCAAAAGGGGTAATTTCCACAGGCTATAATAAATCTTCTAGGAAGATAGACATGGAAGGTAACATTGTTAGCTTAAAAGACAAGCTAGTGAACAATAATTTCAGGCAAATCCACTGGGTGGATAATAATGAAATTTTCACCAATAGCTGAGCTTTAAGTCCATTAGGGATCTGCTTGTTATAATTGCATGATCAATTATGGCATGTTGTTATGATAACTGCTTTTCTTGCATGGACATCTGAAAAAGATATCTATAGGTAAATAGCCAGAAGGTTCTCATATCAAGGCCATATAGATATGCATGATGCAAGCATGGTTGAAAAGCCTGTGTTTACAAGAAGATCAGTGGGAGCACCTTATTAATAGTATTTCTTGTCTAAGATGATTGATGATATTCTCCTCACATGAAATGACATCTTAGCTCTTCACATGGTAAAGAAAAGGGTTTGATATGTATTTCGAGAAGAATGATCTAGGGAATGATGCCTACATCCTAGGCATGAGGATCTATAGATAGAGATCCAAGAAAGTCATTGCCCTTTAGTCAATCTATGTTCATCCAAGAGTTTCTGGAGAGGATTATATTGGATGATTCCAAATATTGATACCTTCCAGGAAGATATGGTCTAAATCTCTCAAAGATGTTGTGTCCTATGGCACAGCTGGAGAGTATTAACATGGGTCCAAAGTCCTGATACATTGTATGTAGGATGGATCATGTTTTGAAGACCATTTCTGGCAAATGCTTGGAGCATAGCCAGCAAGTTTCAATCATATCTTAGTGTTTAACACTAGATAGCTGTGAAAGCAATCCTTATACATATACTTGGGAAGTATAAAGGATTGGAGTCTAGTCTATGATAGACAGGAAAGAATTTTGTGTATTGGGGTACACTGACACTTTGTTCCAGTCTAGTGACTATTGATCACAGCCACGATTTGCGCTTTGCCTTGTTATGGTGATTGTATGCTGAAAGAGCATTATGCAAACCAAAGTGGCGAAATTCTACAAATAAGGCTGAGTACATTGCAGCTTCTTGTGGCAGCCAAGGAAGCAGCTTCATTCATTTGAACATGATTTAGTTCCTGGTGCTTGATGGTCCAGTATAGTTCTTACTGGGGCCGTAAGCATGTGTAAAGGAACTTAGCACTCAAGTATGTACTGCAGCGATATCATCTGATCTTAGAGATCAGGGATAAAGATGATGATTTAAATTTGTTAAAATAAACACAGATAGCAATTTGGAAAACCCACTGATCCAGCCTCTGGCGCAGCAGAAGCTAAATGGGTCATACTAGAGACATTGGAACTGACTAAACATCAATTATCCTTGGTCTTAGTGCAAGTGGGAGATTGTTGGTGTATATGCCCTAAAGACCAATGTATGGACATGGTCAAGCATTGTTTGAATGTACTTTGATAGAACTTTTACTCTTTATATAGGCATGGTCGTTATTATGCAGACTTCTCTACCTGCGTTGATGTATTGAGTTGCATAAATAATGTCCCAGGAGTTTGGATTGGATCCATTCTCATAAGCTATCCCCAGACAAGGTACCTTAGCAGATATGGGACAGCTTTGGTACATGTGAGACTGGTGTATGGGCTGGTTAGGTGCGGGGCACAGTAACGCAGACATACAGGTGCATTGGATGCACTGGAGTGATCCACCGTGAGGATTGACTTGTCTAGTCAACAAGTCAATCTCACATGCAAGAGGTTTGCATTGATCCTTAGACTTGAGGTATTCATGTCTAGACTTGATGATGGGTATGCTTTAATACAGTCTTACGTCTCTCCGTAATTGGGAGATCAAAACGACTGTCATTGGGCATGTCATAAGTCATGTAGAGACATGGATGACCAATAGTAGGATTTGCCCCTTCCTTCAGAGGAAGCATGATATCCACCTCGGGGCGCCCCACCTTATTGGTGCATGACAGGAAAGTGTGGCCACACTTGTTGAGTCATGACCAATGCATTGGATAATAAACTTGAGACTAATCCAATGGTAGGATATCAGCTTAGGCAAAGGGATCTGTAATGCAATAGGAATCCTCGTTGCTTGTTAGGAGTTGTTGCCATAATGACTTAAGTCCTATGACATGGGTAGTAGTGATGTGTTGGTAGATACCCCTCACTACTTATGATGTTTACATCATTGCCATCGTCATATGGATCCTACGGGGTCACACGCAATAGACTCTTGACGTTGCTTTAATCAGAAGCCTTAGGATCAAGTTATTGGATAACTTGGATCCATTTGGAAGATTTCATCAGCGCCAATGGGCCTGATGAGATGGAAGAAAGTTATTGGAGCCAAACTTCATTTTTGGCAGGTTGACTCGAAATTGACCTAGATTTGTCACATTTGGATTAGGGTTTCATTGGATTGGATCCAATGGCTTAATCAACCCATGCCATGAAGTTTGGGCTAGCTCATTATCCAATGAGGCCCAATAATTAGTTGTCATGAAGAGGAATTGGCTTAAAAGGGTATAATGGGGAGAAATCTCACCCCATTGGCGCCTAGGGGCATAATGGGGTGAGGGAGGCGCCTTTGCTTCATTATGGAAGTAAAGGGCGCCTAGCCCTTCTTCCTTGGATGGAATACTTGCCTCTAAGGTAAGTCTTGGGGCTGATATGGCTTGACAACTTTTATGGGAAGTTCCTAGGCGCATATGGACATAGGGAAGAGGTATATGGTAATGTCTTGGAGACTTACCTTACCTCAAACCCTAGTTTCTCCCAAAACCCTTACCCTAGCCGAAACTCCTCATGCATGTTGCGTCTAGCCACTTAGCCTTTGATGGTAAGAATGAATTTGAGGCATGTCTTGGGCTGATATAGTGTTTAGACTTTTATGGATAGGTTGAATGAGGTTTATGGTAAAGTCTTGGAGACTTTTCTTACTTCAAGACACCTCATCCTAGCCATACACTTGGCATGATCCTAGCCCTTGCTCAAACCGCCTCTAGTCCTATTTATAGGACCCATTGTCGCCCTCTCTTGATGATGAATTTCTTGGAGACGTGAACAATCATAGAGGGGCGAAAGCAAGGGCAAAGGGTGACAACATCAAAGTGGCGCAACCCTTCTTCCAACAAGTGACCGCAAGTCTTCTCCTTCCTCTCCTCTTGGCGTGACTTGGAGAAGGACTTGGTGGCACAATTTCCCCCTAATCTTCCTCAAGGCCGAAACTCATCTTCTCCCTCTTCTCTTGGAGTGAAGAGGATAAGGAGTTGGCGGCATCTTCCTTGCACTTGGCGCATGAACCTTGGAGGTGGCGCAAGAAGAGTGAAGGAACTCTAAGGCTTGATTCTCTTCCCGAGGCTAGCACCGAGCGTGGAAGGGAGCAACGATCAAGTAGTCGATGCGTGGATACTTGTAGAGGGCGAACACTTGGGCGCCTTCAACATGGCTTCGACATATAAACAAGCAAAAGAGGTACATCTCTAACACATCCTTGTGTCTTCTCTCTCGCATGGATCCTTGGGAAAGGAATGTGTTTCGGGTGTAATGCTTCTTCCGCTGCATCCTGGGACTGCAAAATTTTAAATTACACCCGGCATTCCCTAACATAATCGCATAGGTAAAATTATCTAAGTAGAATAATCATGATGAAAGTAAAAGATTATATAGTCATTAAGAAAATCAAAGGGAATTACTCCCCCATGTCCCAAAATAAGTTTAAGATAACATGGTGAATGAATTACAAAATACCATAATTTCAGAAGATCAAAAATCAACAAGAAAGGAGTTTTAGGAAAATACAGTATGGCTGTGAAATATTTCACAAAAGTAATTTGCAATGTGTTAGTGTTTATGCCCTAGGACCTCAGGATGGTCGATTGGGATATGTGTATCACATCTAGTTGATAGATGAGTTATCATGGCATTGTCGTTGTTATGAAAGTTTGTACATCTGCGCATATGTATATTTGCATATACAATGTCCCTAAGAGATAGATTTTATTTGGTCTCTATGTTTATCCCTGGTCGAGAATCGTGGTGGATATGGGACAGCTATGATTCTCTTGAGACTAGTATATGCACTGGTTGAGCACGGGTTGCTAACGCAGGCATATGGGTATATCAAGGGAGATATACTAGATCGACCCGTCAAGAGGATTCATCTCAGTGTCACGAGATGAATATCACAGTGACAGAGTTGCGCTTGTCCTAGACTTGAGAGCATTGGTATCTCTATATAGTGATTGATGTACTTTGATGCAAACTAACGCTTTGCCGTAAAAGGGAAGTCATAACGGTTGTCATTGGGTACGTCATAAGCCGTATGAGAGATTCAATGTGCCAATAGAGGATTTGCCCCTTCCTTACGGGGAAGCTTGATTGTCCATAGCGCCCCTATATGGATGACTGAAAGTGTATGGCCATACCCAGGTGAGAACCTGATTTAGTCATGCCATATTTTTGGGATTAACAAGTGTGACACATTTGCCCAATCTGGACATTAGTTGGCAAAAGGACAAAGCTGCACTTGTACTTTGTCGCAGTTTTAGGGGATGTCGATGATGACACCATTCTGATGACTTGGGTAGTAATGATGTACTGCTAGGTGCCACTCGTTGCTTGTGATGATTTAGTCATCACTACCAATGTCTGAAGAACCTACAGGGTCGCACACCTTGACACTCGAGTTCTTATACTGATCGTTTAGCCTCTGATCGAATCATTGTGTGATTTAGATCTTTTGGGGAACTGATGCATTGAGACTTTTATAGAGAGGATGATATTTTATTTTAGTTCATGTTTGACCACTAGTTGACTCTAGTAGACCACATTTGACCTTTGTTGACCTATGTTGTCAAAATGAGTCAAACAAGGGTCTGGGTGCAAGTTTGGGCTTGAAACTTTAGTCACATGAATAAAATAAAATTATTAATTGGCAAGAGAATTTTTCTCTTGGCTAATTAATAAGCCTAGGCGCAATTTACAATTAATTGTGTCTGCGGGGATTCGATCCCATGATGCTTAATTGTGAGTAGGTGCCTATGCTTGGGCGCAATTTACAATTAATTGCGTATGCAGGGATTCGAACCCATGACGCTTAATTGTGAGTAGGCGTCTATGCTCTTTATCCCACATGGGAAGTATCTCCAGTGTGTGTCTGGCTCTACTATTATAAATAGAGAGGCCCACCTGGGAGATTCTTTTGCACCAGACTCTTCTCTTATCTCTAGTTGTCGCCTCCCCTCTGCTCCTTGGCGTGAGGGTCTAGGAGGTGACGACAGTAAAAGTTTCTCGGCATCAAAGGTTGGGACAAGTGGCAGTGCTACCCACTCCTTGTCGCCAACATCCTTTCTTCTCCTTGGCAGTGGCGCAAGTTGAGAAGGCTAGAGTCATGAATCTCATCTTCCAGGGCTAGCACCCAGCGCGGAGATTGTAGAGGATTCGAGGAGTCTGTGTGTGCGCGATTGCAGAGGATGGGCCCTTGCGCGTCTTCATCATCGGCCGCTTCTAAAAGTTGCTTGATAAGGTACTGCCCGTGTCACATCCCTTGTATTCTTCGTAAGTCGATCCTTGTTGAATTACGAATCTCATTTCGGGCTCGCTTCCGCTGTTTTCGTTTTCTTATAGCCCGGGGATTCCCAACACAATGAAAGTGGTGAATAGTGGCGGCGCTTCTTCTTCTTTTGATTTCTCCTCAAATTGATCTCCTTTCGTTCTGAAACTTCTGGCACATTGTCTCTTTCTCTAGGCGAAGCTTCAGTATGAAAATCACGGCCGGAGGTGCTCTGGATTGGTCGCGGCGGCAGAACCCTATGCGGTGGCATGTACTGTGATTTCTCCCTCGATAGTGGATGCAAGTTGGGGCTTTTGGGTCTACGTGATCCTCTCATCATAAACTCCTTTTTTCTTCGTACGACATCCAATTTAGAGTTCTGGATTGCCTGCAATAATCTTCGTAAAAATCAGGCATCGAAATCGACCTAGGAGTCGCGTTTGAAAACAGAAATACGATAGTGTAATAGTTCACGGCATTGCCGTAAAATCGCTCGAGTGTTCTGTTCTGAAAGTGTTTGGAAATACGGCACCGTAATATGGTTCACGGCACTACCGTAAAATTGGCTGAAATCTCTGGTCGAAAACGTCTGAAAAATACGGCCTCAGAAATAGTTTACGGCAGTGCCGTAATTTCAGCAATGGTCTCTGTTCCGAAACTGCTCCAAAATATGGCCGTGTAAAATCTTACGGCAGTGCCATATTTTTCGCACAATCTTCTGATCTGAAGTTTTCCCAAATTACGGCAGGTGCTCCGATATTACGGTATCGTAATATAGATTACGGCCCTGCCGTATTTTGGTTTGTTGCTCTGTTTTGCATGAAATTTGTCATGTGAACTCCTCTTGATGATGGTAGCTCTTCCATGTATTTGATTTTGCTTGAAAACGTCTTAAAATAGTGCATTTTTAACTGAAAATCATCAAAAAGTAAAATAGAAGTAGATTTTGCTATATTTGATAAATTCGGCATAAAAACAAGCAAAAGATCTTCAATTTAGCAAGAAAAGATATATAAAATGATATAAAATTTACTATATATTTTGGTGTCATCAATAACCGTGCACTTGCGGATCGTGTCACACATCCTGGCCTTCCATTCACTAGTAGGCACAGTCAAACAATGAAACATATCATTTAGGCTATCGCATATGTTGGTACTATATTCACACACAAAGAATATGTGATCAGAAGAGTCCACATGATCCTCACAAAGTTCGCATCTTGACACATCACAAATATTAAACTTAACCAGATGAGATGTTGTAGGGAGCCTTTTATGCAAAAGTTTCCAACCAAAGAGTTTGACCCTCGGGGTAACTAACAAATTCCACAATCTCTTCCAACCATTCCAAGGGGACATAGGCATCTTGAGAATTTGTTGCTTACTCCAAGTCCTGTTCTGCATAAGACTGGAAACAACCAAAGAGTCAGATATATTTGTTATAATGCAAGGCTTCAATTTAAGAGGGACATCAGAGCACCAAGGATGGTTTATGATACTTGTGTTATTCCCTGAACCAGTGGCCTTGGTAAACCCCAATTTCAAAATATTAGCATCCCTAAAAAGACCTTTACAGTTATAGCTTTGTCTTTTATAAAGGGTTTTAGTGCAATTCCAAATGTCTAATTGGCCATATTTAGCAAGATGAGTATGAACTCAAATGTTCTTGGTTTCATTGTGGAGATTCAGAATTCTATGACAACTTAAAGTAGTTTTCATCATAGTCATGTCCTTAACAGCTAAGCCCCCAAAGGATTTAGGAAGAAAAACCTTATCCCAGCTAATAAGATGAATGCCAGTATTATTACCATAGTTGGTCCAGAGAAACTTGTTGATATGGGCATTAATTTTCCTTAGTTGGTTCTCACTCATGTGAGTGGAAGCCAAAGTGTGGATTGGGGTAGAAGTGAGGGTAGAATTAATGCGCGTAAGCTTACCAGCTCAAGAAAGACATAAGGATTTCCAATAACTAAGCTTTTCTCTCAAAGTATTTAAGCATTGATGGAAATTGGTAGAATCATACATTTTGGAGGTTATGAAAACACCAAGATATTTAAATGGAAAATTACCCTCCCTCACCCCAAAGAACCGAGTAATACGAGATCTAGTTCTTGGGAAACCCTGGGGATATTTTATAATTTTTAGAGATAGAAATTACACAAATACATTGTGCAGTGGAACTAATATCCCCGAAACAGGCCAGTCCCAAAAACCCAGTGAAGATCGCAAGCGAGGGAGTCGACACGATGAGATAGAAGATACCTCAAAGCAAGACGATGCCGATGTCGTGATAGGCGCCCAAGCGTGTGCCCTCTGCTGTCTCACACACACGGATCTCTTGAATCCTCTTCTTCCACGCCCGGTGCAAGCCTCAGGAAGAAGATCCAAGCCTTTTGTTCACCTTCTTCAAGCCTTGCACCACCTCCAAGATATATGCGCCAATAGAAGAAGGATGAAGGAGAGGGAAGCTGCCAAGCACCAAATTCCTTGCACCAAGAGGAAAGGAAGATCAAGGCTTGCGGCTAGGGTTTGATGGAAGAGATCACTTGCGCCTCTTGCCCTTGCTCTCGCCTCTCTCTGTGTTCTCACACCTCCAAGGAGTAGAATACCTAAGAGGGGGCATCTAGGGCCTCTTATATAGAGCAAGGGGCGGTTAGGGTTAGGGCTAGGCGCAATTTGCTTCCATAATGAAGCAAATTTGCCCACTTCACCCCATTATACCCCTTAGGCAATTTCCTCTTCATGACAACTTATTAGTGAGCCCAGCTAAGCAATGGGCCTAGCCCAAAGATCATTACCCATGTTAACCAAGCTATTGGATCCAATCCAATGTCACCCAAGGTCAAATGAGGCTAACCATGGTTAATTCGGCCAGTTTGCCAAAATTGGAAGTTGGCTCCAATAAGTTTCTTCCAACTCATCAGGCCCATTGGCGCTGATGAAATCTCCAGAATAGATTTGAGTTATCCAATAACTCGATCATAAGGCTTCCCGATCAATACGAGAACTCAAGTATCAAGGTGTGACCCTGTAGGTTCTTCTGACGCTGGTAGTGCTGACCAAAGGTCACCACAAGCAATGAGTGGCACCTAGCAGTGCATCGCTGCTACCCAGGTCATTGGAATGGATATCGACATCGACATCCCCATCATCGCAACTAGGTACAGATGCATTATAGCCTCTTTACCGAACTGATATCCGACTGGACAAGTGTGTCACCACTTGTTTTTATCCAATCTCATGGTTATGACTAAGTCAGGTCTCACCTGGGTATGGCCATACACTTTCAGTCATCGAACCATAGAGGAGCTCCATGGATATCATGCTTCCCTTAGGAAGGAGCAAATCCTATGTCTATCTATTGACCTTCCCCTATGGGTCGTGACATGCTCAGTGACAACCGTTATTACCTCCCAACTACGGTGAGGTGTTAGGTAGTATCAAAGCATATCCCTAACCATATAGAATGGCCAATGACCTCAAGTCAAGGGATCAATGTATCTCCTATTGCTTGTGAGGATAACTCGTGACACCAAGTCATTGCCTCACAGCGGGTCAGTCCAGTATATCCACCACTAATATACCTATATGTCTGCGTTAGCACCTCGTGCCTAACTAACCCACATGCCAGTCTCACAAGTACCAGAGTTGTCCCATATCCACTCAGGTACATCGACTAGGGACAATCATTCGAGCACAGATCCAATCTGTCTCCAGGGACATTATCTTATAAGTACATGTTCGCAGATGTAAGCAAATAATGATAACGAGAATGCCAGTATGATATATATAAATATCAGTATCAAGTAGTACAATAATGGACCAAAACTAGGTCCTAGGGCATATACACCAACACTAGTGGCATTAGAGCAAGCACTAGGAAAGAAAATAGAAGACTTGCTCGAGTTCACCCTGAGCTCAATAATATCATGAAAAATACTCAGAGTTCAAGCAATGAAATTGCAGGATTTATTTGAAGCTCTAAAACATAAAATTAAGTCATCAGCATACATAAGATGTGAGAATAACAAAAATTCCATGAAATCTGAAAGGACTGAATTGATTATTTTCTTCACCTCGCACGAGTAAAATGCTTAAAATATTCATTATCATAACAGAAACATAAGGAGAAATGGGGTCACCTTGCCTTAGACCTTTGCCAGTAGAAAAAAACTCAGATTGTGTACCATTTATAAGACTAGAGTAACTAGGTGTAGAAATATAATTCATAATCCAATTTCTAAACTTACTAGGAATATTATACAAATGCATGCAAAGTTCAATAGCTTACCAATTCACGTTATCAAAACCTTTAGCAATGTCAATTTTAATGAGAATAAGAGGAGTTTTACTTTTGGAGTTATACATGGTATGAACTTACTCTTGGACAGTGAAAATATTATCATGAATATTTCTTCCTTTTATGAAAGCAGATTGATTAGGACTAATCAGGTCAGGAAGAAAACTTTATAACCTATTGGCTAAAACTTTGGAAACAATGCGATAGTTCACGTTACAAAGAGAAATAGGTCTAAAATCATTAACTTTCTTAGGTTTGGCAATTTTAGGAATAAAAACAATATGGGTTTTGTTCTAGTTAGCTGGGAGAGTAGAGTTGTCATAGAACTTAGAGAGCAAGGGCATAAAGTCATGTTCTATTAAGTTCCAATATTTTTTTATAAAACTCAATTGTCAACTCGTCTGGGCCAAGACTTTTGCCATTAGCTAAGTTATGAATAACACTTCTCAGCTCATATTTACTAAAGGGGAAAGGGGTGAATCAGACTATCAGCATCAGAGTCAATTTTTGGGGATCTATCAAAAATATGATTTAAGTATATATATATATATAATGATTTAAGATATATTAACCATTAGTTAGAAATAAAAGACTTTCAAGAGAAACTGTTCAAACCTACAACGACCAAGCAATCTTGGGCAAATCTATTCAAACCTACAATAGGAAATGCCTCACGCACAACTGTGTTTGGAGCTTCCATCTTATCAAACATTTCTAGCAAATATATAGACAGAGTGATCTTTGATAAGCATAGCTTAGAACAAGCAAGAAAACCATGGTGAACTTGCCTTATAGGGAAATTCCTCCAAAGACCTCCTCCATTGCAGGTACTTGGGCCTTTGTTGAGACGTATCTGGAACCTTCCCCAAGTGCCCAAGGTCATGGACACGGCAAATGGTTTTTTCCTCTTCAAATTTCAATCTGAGTAGGAAGCCATGGTGATTTTGATGGGAGGTCCATGGTCCTTAACCGGAGGAGTTCTTAACCTAATTCCTTGGACGCCAGATTTTCAATCATTGAAGTAGGAGATCAAAACGACCCCTATCTGGATTAGGATGCCAGGACTTTCGTTTGAATATTGGCTTCCATAAATGATAAAATCTATCGCTGAGAAATTGGGTCGACCTTTAAAAGTTGATGATCGAACAAATGCAATGGAAAGAGGTCAATTTGCTATAATTTGTGTCGAAATTAATCTTGCTGCTCCTCTGCTAGAAGGGGTTTGGGTAGGTTCTGAAGATAAAGGTTTCTTTCCAATTATTTCATATGAAAATCTCCCAACAATTTGTGCAGGATGTAGATGTGTTGGTCGTTCGAAAAAGGACTGTCATCAGACTCAGCAATCTGAGAATGTGGTACAATAAAGAACATCTGAGAACGTGGTAGTAGGAAAACAACCAACTCATACATCACCGGAGGAGAACCTACCGGAATACGGTCCCTAGATCCATGTGCAAAGAAAAAGATTCCAGAGGAAGCCGATGAATAGTGATGGACCGAATAGGACCTAGGCAAGGACGCAGGAGAATTGGACTGGACAAAGATCAGAACGCAGAGAGCAGCAACAATTGCAGGGGAGGTCCCACTTGGCACAAGAGACAAAATCCAAGAGACAAGTACAAACAATAAATGGAGTTGACAGATTAAATGTTACAGCACGCAACAAGCAAAAAGGGCATGATGATGTAGGGGGAATCACTCACAAACAGGGTGCATGCAAACAATGCTTTGAGAAAATATTTTTTGTATTTTGTAGTAAGAAAATCAAAAATTACTTTAACGAAGTTGGAAAATATTTTTGGTATTTGTTATAGGGAAAACCGAAAGCTAGATTACTTTAAACTACTTGCAAGAAGTAAAAGCTTGAAATAAATGCTCACCTTGGACCCCTTGAGAATAGAAGGGGTCACCTTCCCGTTCTTCACCGGTCCAATGGTTGATTGCAACGAAGTAGGGCCCCATGAGCTTACACACATGCAATCATCCAAGCCAACACATGCGTGAGTGAGTGTTAAAAAACATTAAGTGTCCAACAACGACAAAGATTCAAGAGGGGAGTTAGGCTCCCAAGTTCTCTTGCTAACAAAATAAGGATTATCTAGATTTATAGGGGGGTGGAAGAGAGGAGAACTTGTGCGAATATAGATCTCCAATCCTTATGCCAACCTACAACAATCAACTTTAATTCAGTGTAGGAAGATGCTCTAGAAGATGAGAAAAGAAAACATCACTAGGAGTAAGTAAACTTAGCTTGTTCATTGAGATGTATTCCTTTAGATCTCGGCTTCAAGAGTGCCTCCACGCCTTTGGATGAAAGGAGTTTACTTGCGCTTGGAGAAGGCCTTGATGGTGAAGGGGAGATAGGGTTCTCGGCTAGAAGAAGAGAAGAGGTGAAGGGGAAAGGGCTCGGCCCTTTTAGAAAAGAGGGAGATAGAAAATTGTAGGCGACACAAGCACCATTGCAAACACTCAAATTTTAACCTAGGCAACTAATCGACAATATGAGAAGAGATTACAACTTATAGGCTGGTTTGAACCAAGGGCAAGGGTGACATTTTACCCTAGGCACAATTGCAAAAATGTAAAGAAAATTCATACAATAAAGTCTCGGTTGAAGGTTTCTTCTTGTAGCCGAATTCTTTTGGCCTCTTTCCTTTGTTGGCTTGGACGGTTTTGTGGTTAGAAGCAAAGAACCTCTTTGAATTTTGAAATTACTTCCTTCCAAGGGTGGTGCTCGGCTGGTTTGCGGATGAATTCGATGGAGCTCTTCCCAAATATGGTGTGAACGCATCTTGTCTTCAATTATCTTCCTTGATTTGTGGATCTTGATAGAGGCGCATTGAAGTCTTGACACAAATGGCAAGAGGTGGGCTGGTTTTTCCTTGCATTCAAATTCTCCTCCAAAGGTGGCGCCTTGGGCTGATTTGGTAGGTGGTGTTGCATTCAATATAAGCTCCATCAACTTGAAGTCTCTAGTTAAAGTGTTGAAGTGCCTCTTTCCATAATTGGAGCTCCACTTGGGTTAGCTTGAGCTTCTTTGGCCTCCCCTTGAGCTGGGCTTTAACCTGCCCAATTATTGGTACAAAAACCAGTAGACTATTCTAGAAGGCAATGCATGACCTAATAAGGAAACTACAAGGTCCACTATAACTAAAGCTTATTCTTACCAAAGCAAATTGCAAATATGGAAAGCGCAAATAAGGAAATAAGGGGTGACCTAGGACGAAAAGCCATATCTTAAGGGATTCCTCCTGGTCCTACTAGACCTTCTAGAGGTAGGGTTGGTCCCTCTCTGGAGCGGCCTGTGCCAACTCACTCTCAGGAAGCCAAGCCTCCTCACCCAAAGTAAACTTAACACAATAAAATACTTGTACGTCGTCCGGGGTGAGTCGGGTTTGATCCTCAAGTATGCTTTGTGGCTCGAGCTTGTCAGTCAACTCCTCAATGAGTACCGGCTCCTCATAGCGTGTGAGATCCTCCACGTTGACAGTGGTGGGGATCCCCAAGTCCGGTGGTAGATCCAAGACATAGGCATTATCGTTGATCTTCTCCACGATGGTAAAGGGTCCGAGTCGCTTTGCGTCCAACTTGCGGCTAGATCCATGGATGCGCTCCTCCCTGACCCGCAGTATAACCTGTTCACCTACAGAAAATTTCCTTTCTCGGCGCTTCTTGTTAGCACTCTTGCGATAAGAATTAACAGCATCAAGTATTTGACAATGTATTTCTTGATGCAAATGTGACATGTGAGTAGCAAAATCTCTAGCAGACATTGAAACATGAGAGTGCCTAGGTAAAGGAAATAAATCAACAGGTTTTCTAGGCAGGTACCCTAAGTTGGCTTGAAAGGGGGATAATCCTATGGTTTTGTTGACAACACTATTGTAGGAGAATTTGGCAAAGGGTAACTGTTGGGGTATGCCCTTAAGGCTAATGTTTGAGGCCTTGGGTTGTTATCAGTATCATGTATAAACTCTATGTTTATAAAGGCAATGGTTGTTATTCAGGTTGTTGCATTATCTGCTGCTATATGTATACTTCTGAATAATGTCTCAATGGTGTTCAGCTTGGCTGACATGCAGTATTGTCCTTAGTCGAAATATCTTGGTGAACATGAGACAGCCTTGATATGATTGAGACTAATATGTGTTCTAATCTTATAGGATGCTTCGAGCATGGAATAAGACGTAGACTCATAGGTGCATTGGATGTACTGGACAGACCCTACTAAGGATGTTCGATTGTTTGTCGCAATGTGAATAATCCTTATATGCAAACAAGTGGCATATTTCCTCTGACTTGAGATCACTTGTGTTTCTAAATGATGATTGGCATTGTCTTGAGGTAGTTCAATATCATTTGAAATATAATGGTTATAGATTATCTTGGATAATGGGCATGAGTCATGTTAGGGCATTAGTGATAGATATAGGATTGCCTCTCCTAGTTGGAGTGTGATGTTCTAAAGGGGCCCCCTGTATGAGATGGTTGAGAAAGTGTATGGCCATACCCAGATGACTATGTTCATCTGATCTAACCACTCTCATCATGTTGGAGTTATAGGCTTGACACGCTTGTCCAACGAGAACATCCAGTGGCAAAGGAAACACATATGTCAAGTGAATTGGATTCACACTTGTGCTATGGTTTGGGTGTAGTCTTGGAAGACTCTTTCCTTTATATCGGGAGACAGTGATGTGTTGCTAGATACCCCTCTCTGATCGTGATAACTTAAGTTATTGTTACAGACATTTAAAGCAAACCCTTAGGGTAGCACAATTTGATGATATGGCTTACTTATGTCAGATCGTGTGGACTGAATTGTTTAGGTTCAGTTTAAAGGAGTTTAAACTCTGATTGTAAGTGAGATCTGGTCTGATCATGTTTGATTGATTAGGGCTTGAGATCGGTAAGCTTCGATCGAGAGAATTGATGCTAGATCGATGAGATCAAGAGCATCAAGAGATGTGTGGTTAGATCTTGAGCCTTTCGGTTTAATAAGGTCTAGACCAAGGCTTGGTTTGATTTGGTCTTTGAACCAAATTCTATAGAACCGGTTCATTATATGAACGCATGGTTCAAAGGGAGAAGAAGAGGCGATCGGTTCACTTGGAGTGAACGCATCATGCGTTGAGGGCTTGCTATTTTTGGAAGTTGAATTTTTCCGAAATAGAAGCACACCTCCACGTTCGAGGGTAACGCCTCTCTCGTCGCCCATCTTCTACTCTCGAGACACCTCTCATTTTGGAAGAGTGACTTCAGGCCAAGGAGGAGGTTCGAAAACGCCAAGAGAGCATCTCATTCTCCTCACACGGCTAGGACACCTTGGAGAGCTTTGCTAGCACAAGGAACGCCAAGAAGGAAGCCATCACCATCTTGTGTGCGTTCACTTTGGAGGAGAGCCACATCGCCCTCTTATTTCCAAGTCGCCATCCAAACAATGGCTATGGTAAAATCTTTGTGTTGATCTATGAAGGCTTTAAGTTAATCATATGTTCATGCCACATGCGATCATGTTGAAATCCTTATTTCCGCCCATGCAAAATTTTAGAAGTGCATGCGTTTAGGGTTTCGCACCCCCTTTCAATTGGTATCAGAGCTGCATTATGGCATGATCTTATTTGATTGCTTTTTGTGTGATCCATGTATGCGTTGAATAGATCTAAACCTAAACATCATGCGAAAAATACATGCTAGTCTTTAGATGTATGTTTTTGCTTGTGGCGCATGTATGTTATTCTTGTTGGCGCATGTTGAAGATTTTTGACAAAACTTAATATCATGCGCGACTCCACTTAGATCTAAAAGCGCCTACTTGAAATACTTAGACGGGTTACTAGGGTTGAAGTCATCAGTCTAGTCTAGACCCAACAGTCTGATCAGACCATCTGACAGCCTAGATGGGTCGACCAGATAGCACCTATGCGCAAGCATTAGGTGGCTATAGGTCGACTGCAGAAAGGCGTGTAGCGATGTCTGATTGAGGCGACCAGTGAACGATCATGATTTGGGCCCGGGGTCACACCCGCTTGCCAGAAATCATGTGGGACGTTCAGCCCTTAAGGCATGCATTGTTGACCATGAGGTCGACGCAAGTCAGTTATGACTTGGTGCACGCAAGGGCAGTGGGTCTGACTTGGTCTGATGAGTGGATCCCTATTAATGGACCGTTGTAAGGTAGTAGGGCACATAAGGAAATAAAATTGATGCCATGGGGTTTTTTTTCAAAAATTTATTTTCCTGTTTGGATCACATGTTGTTTGTTTAACCTGATTGGATGTCTATTTCATCTTATGTGGGCTGCCCTATTTGTATGCTGTGCTGGGGCCTGCGTGCCTGGATTAATTAATTATAAATTTTTCTTGTGATCTGCGAATCACACTTTAATTTATAATAATGTACAATTGACCTGCGTGTCAATTCATGTCTAGATAGATTAAAATGTAACTTAATCAGACATGAGCACAGAGCACACATGGCAGAGGCGCTTGCAGCAAGTGGCTTCACCAGGTGGGAGGTCTAGAGTTCGACTCTAGAACAGGCGCAACCAGTCTGGGAGCGCATTTGGACTGCAGAGGGCGCTTGGGCCCGGGCTGGGCCAGATGAAATGCAAAAGACCCATGAAGAGCTCAAGTGAAGACTTGTGTAAAACTAGGGTTTTTATTTAGGCTTAATGGGCATTTACCACATAAGATCATTGTGCTTTCTATTTACTGTTTAAGTAATATTAGCACCTGCATGATTTATCATTCTGCTATCACCATAGGATATGCATGGTAGTAAGAAGATAAAAGGACCGTTAAAATCCAACGTTAAATATCAAGCACGAAAGCCTTCTGACGCGAAACCTCACTGTTCTGACTATCGTTGGGGCCGTGTTGTACCCACTCAGTGGGCACGCCCAGCTATCTTCAGACGGTGTGTGATTACACCTACGTGTTACAGAGAAGGGATTTATCGCTTCTCGTTGCTCAGCATAGCACGTGGTGGTCCAGGGAGTAGGTCGGGTCAGCTTGACCATGTAGGCTACATATTGAGCATATGTTAGCTATATGGAGGCAGCCATCTGTGGAATCAGAAACTGTGTTGTACCAACTCAGTTGGCACAGTCTTCTGGATTGCCTAGATGAAGGGGAATCGCACGGGTTGGCGATTGGCATGGATAGCCTACCAGTGATTAGTGCTTGAACTCTCTGTGCATCTTATCTCGCCTGAGCGGGACGCGGAGACCAAGTATGAAATCTGGATCCCATCTCACTAAAAGAGTTTTACTCTTTCGGACTGTTTTATTGGATTTTTCAGTCAGATAAAATAGTGAGAAAGGAATCATTCTTAAGTCCTGGATTGATTCTAACATCGATACTGACCTTGTTGTTCTTGCTTTGTTGTAGATTCCTACAGCAACGAACACCACAGGGTTCAATGTGCGATCCTTACTGGAAAGGGAGAAGTTTGCTGGGCCAAACTTCTCAGACTGGTACGGACACCTTAAGATTGTTCTTAAGGCTGAAAGGAAGCTGTATGCCCTTGAGACGGCAATACCGCCTCAACCCGCTGCGAACGCCGCAAGGGCGGTTCGGGATGCTTATGAGAAGCATGTCAATGATAGCATTGATGTCGCTTGCCTTATGCTTGCGTCTATGACGCCAGAGCTACAGCGTCAGCATGAGGATTTATCTGCTATTGAAATTATAGCAAATCTCAAGATGCTGTATGCTGCACAGGCAAGGACAGAACGCTATAACTTGACAAAACTTTTCTTTCAGAGCAAACTGACAGAAGGAAGTCCAGTGGGAGCTCACGTACTCAAGATGATTGGGTACAAAGAGGCTCTAGAGAAACTGGGACACACCGTCAATCAGGAGCTTGTTGTAGACATCATCTTGTAGTCTCTCCCGGCCTCTTTCGATCCATTCATCATTAATTTTAATATGAACAAGATCGACTGTACACCGGCAGAGTTACTGAACATGCTCTGTACTACAGAGCAGACTCTTGAAAAGGGAAAGCCTTCATCCTCTGTCTTGATGGTTCCTTCAAGGAACAAGAAGAAGGGGAAGAAGGGCAAAACCCCTATCAAGAGCTACAACAAGGCTCTGAAACAAAAGATAAAGCGGTCAAAGGAATACAGATGTTTCCATTGTGGCCAGTTGGGTCACTGGAAAAAGGACTGTAAAGCGCTCCAAAGAGATAAGAAGGGAAGCAAGGCTTTCACTTCTGGCTCAGGTATTTTCGTGACTGAAGTCATGGTATCTTCTTCTATTTCATGGGTGTTGGACACTGCATGTGGAGTTCACATTTGTTCAAATGTACAGGAACTCAAGAGAAGAAGACAGGTGGGACAGCATGAGGTGAACCTACGAGTTGGAAACGGGGCACGGGTTGCTGCTGTTGCTGTAGGACAATATAACATCTCTTTACCATCTGGTCTTGTATTAGAACTTGACAATTGTTATTTTGTGCCGAGCATAACTAAGAATATTATCTCTATTCCTGCTCTTGTCAGGAAAGGGTTTTCCTTTGAATGCAAAACTTTAAAGTGTTGTATTTCATTTGATAATATTGTTTATGCTACTGGGTCGATTAACAATGGGTTATTCATGTTGGACATGGAATGTTCTGTACAACAAATTGATAATAAGAAAGCCAAGTATGCTGATGACAGCACCTTGCTATGGCATAGTCGTTTAGGCCATATTAACAAGAAGCGCATTAAGCGGTTGCATGACCATGGACTGCTGGGATCATTCTCCTATGAGGAGCTTGATACATGCAAAGCTTGTTTAATGGGCAAAATGACGAAGACTCCTTTTTCTAACAAAGGTCAAAGGGCTTCAGGTTTACTTGACCTCATTCACAGTAATGTGTGTGGGCCATTTAGTAAACATGCCAGAGGTGGCTATTTATACTTCATTACCTTTACTGATGATTTCAGTAGATATGGTTATGTCTATCTAATGAGACATAAGAGTGAATCTTTTGACAAGTTCAAAGAGTTCAAAAATGAAGTACAGAATCAGTTAGGCCGGAATATCAAGGCACTTCGATCCGATCGAGGTGGAGAATACTTGAGTCGAGAGTTTACTGACTATCTGAAGGAGTGTGTGATTATCTCACAGCTCACTCCGCCAGGAACACCGCAATGGAATGGTGTGTCCGAGAGGAGAAATAGAACCTTATTGGATATGGTTCGTTCAATGATGAGTCAGGCTACTCTACCTTACTCCTTTTGGGGATTTGCACTGGAAACAGCTGCAAAGGTACTAAACCGAGTGCCATCCAAGGCCGTTTCAAAGACTCCATATGAGTTATGGTATGGGAAACAGCCGAGCTTGACATTTATTAAAATCTGGGGTTGCGAGGCTTATGTCAAAAAGCTCGCCTCTGGGAAACTAGAGAGCAGATCTTATAAATGTATCTTTGTCGGTTACCCTAAAGAAACTAAGGGTTATTATTTCTACGATCCCAAAGAGAACAAAGTATTTGTTGCTCGTACGGCTATTTTTCTTGAGAAGGAATTTCTTCTGCAAGAGGCCAGTGGGAGAGAAATAAAGCTGGATGAGAATCCAGAAGAAGGACAAAGTAGTCAAGCTCAGTTGGATGAGCCTGAGCAAATAGAACAGGTTGATGTTCAACCTGAGACTCAGATATCACGGGAACCGCGAAGATCGGGAAGGATCCGTCGACAGCCTGAGCGCTATGACGGAGTCTACATCATTGATGATGAACCCCTCACTTATGCGGATGCGGTCAGTGGACCGGAATCAGCAAGATGGCTTGAAGCTATGCGAGCCGAGATGGACTCCATGTCAGATAACCAAGTCTGGGATTTGGTTGATCCGCCTCCGGGAGTAATCCCTATAGGCTGTAAGTGGATCTTCAAAAAGAAGATTGACATGGATGGTAACGTAGTTACCTATAAGGGCAGGCTAGTTGCGAAAGGTTTCAAACAAATCTACGGAATAGATTATGATGAAACTTTATCTCCTGTAGCCATGTTCAAGTCTATTCGGATTATTCTCGCGATAGCAGCATATTATGATTATGAGATCTGGCAAATGGATGTGAAAGACCGCTTTCCTTAATGGAAAACTAGAAGAGGATGTGTATATGACACAACCTAAAGGTTTCATCAATCCATCAGATTGTCATAAAATATGCAAATTAAAGAAGTCCATTTATGGACTAAAACAAGCATCTAGAAGCTGGAATATTCGTTTTGATGAATCAGTTTGTGAATTTGGTTTCATCAAAAATGAAGATGACCCGTGTGTATATAAGAGGTTTAGTGGGAGCGTGATTACTTTCCTAGTCCTCTACGTCGATGATATCTTGATCATTGGAAACGATATTCCTGAACTGCATGCCGTCAAAGCATGGTTAAGAAAATGTTTCCAGATGAAAGATTTAGGAGAAGCAGCCTATGTATTAGGTGTGCAGATCTATAGAGATAGATCTAAGAGGCTTCTCAGGCTGTGCCAGAGTACTTACATCGATAAAGTCCTGGAGAGATTCCATTTAGAAAATTCTAAAAGAGGAAATCTTCCAGTCAGACATGGTCTGAATCTTTCAAAGAGCCAGTGTCCTCAAACACAGTCTGAGAAAGATGAAATGGACAATACGCCTTATGCTTCGGCTATTGGATCCATCATGTATGCGATGTTGTATACTCGCCCAGACGTCGCTTACGGGTTAAGCGTGACCAGTCGATTCCAAAGTAATCTAGGTAAGGCACACTGGATTGCGGTCAAGAACATTTTGAAATATCTTCGGAGGACCAAAGATATGTTCTTGATTTATGGAGGTCAGGAAGAACTCAGTATTGAAGGATATACTGACGCTTCGTTCCAATCTGACCAGGATGATTTCCGATCGCAATCAGGCTATGTTTTTAGCTTGAATGGAGGAGCAGTGGTGTGGAAAAGTTTCAAACAAACAATTGTTGCTGATTCCACAACAGAAGCCGAGTATGTTGCAGCCTCAGAAGCATCAAAGGAGGTAGTGTGGATTCGTAAGTTCGTTCAAGAACATGGTGTTGTTCCTTCGAGTGCAGATCCATTGGTTATCTTCTGTGATAACACTGGAGCAATAGCACAAGCAAAGGAACCACGGTCACACCAGAAGTCCAAGCACATACAGAGAAGGTTTCATTTGATCCGTGAGATCATAGATCGAGGAGAGATCAAGATCTGCAAGGTTCATACAGATGACAATCTAGCTGACCCGCTTACAAAGCCTCTGGCGCAGCAGAAGCATGAGAAGCACTGTAATAATATGGGTTTGAGATTTCTCAACCATTAGATTAAGTGCAAGTGGGAGATTGTTGGGGTATGCCCTTAAGGCTAATGTTTGAGGCCTTGGGTTGTTATCAATATCATGTATAAACTCTATGTTTATAAAGGCAATGGTTGTTATTCAGGTTGTTGCATTATCTACTGCTATATGTATACTTCTGAATAATGTCTCAATGGTGTTCAGCTTGGCTGACATGCAGTATTGTCCTTAGTCGAAATATCTTGGTGAACATGAGACAGCCTTGATATGATTGAGACTAATATGTGTTCTAATCTTATAGGATGCTTCGAGCATGGAATAAGATGTAGACTCATAGGTGCATTGGATGTACTGGACATACCCTACTAAGGATGTTCGATTGTTTGTCGCAATGTGAATAATCCTTATATGCAAACAAGTGGCATATTTCCTCTGACTTGAGATCACTTGTGTTTCTAAATGATGATTGGCATTGTCTTGAGGTAGTTCAATATCATTTGAAATATAATGGTTATAGATTATCTTGGATAATGGGCATGAGTCATGTTAGGGCATTAGTGATAGATATAGGATTGCCTCTGCTAGTTGGAGTGTGATGTTCTAAAGGGGCCCCCTGTATGAGATGGTTGAGAAAGTGTATGGACATACCCAGATGACTATGTTCATCTGATCTAACCACTCTCATCATGTTGGAGTTACAGGCTTGACACGCTTGTCCAACGAGAACATCCAGTGGCCAAGGAAACACATATGTCAAGTGAATTGGATTCACACTTGTGCTATGGTTTGGGTGTAGTCTTGGAAGACTCTTTCCTTTATATCGGGAGACAGTGATGTGTTGCTAGATACCCCTCTCTGATCGTGATAACTTATGTTATCGTTACCGACATTTAAAGGAAACCCTTAGGGTCGCACAATTTGATGATATGGCTTACTTATGTCAGATCGTGTGGACTGAATTGTTTAGGTTCAGTTTAAAGGAGTTTAAACTCTGATTGTAAGTGAGATCTGGTCTGATCATGTTTGATTGATTAGGGCTTGAGATCGGTAAGCTTCGATCGAGAGAATTGATGCTAGATCGATGAGATCAAGAGCATCAAGAGATGTGTGGTTAGATCTTGAGCCTTTCGGTTTAATAAGGTCTAGACCAAGGCTTGGTTTGATTTGGTCTTTGAACCAAATTCTATAGAACCGGTTCATTATATGAACGCATGGTTCAAAGGGAGAAGAAGAGGCGATCGGTTCACTAGGAGTGAACGCATCATGCGTTGAGGGCTTGCTATTTTTGGAAGTTGAATTTTTCCAAAATAGAAGCACACCTCCACGTTCGAGGGTAACGCCTCTCTCGTCGCCCATCTTCTACTCTCGAGACTCCTCTCATTTTGGAAGAGTGACTTCACACCAAGGAGGAGGTTTGAAAACGCCAAGAGAGCATCTCATTCTCCTCACACGGCTAGGACACCTTGGAGAGCTTTGCTAGCACAAGGAACGCCAAGAAGGAAGCCATCACCATCTTGTGTGCGTTCACTTTGGATGAGAGCCACATCGCCCTCTTATTTCCAAGTCGCCATCCAAACAATGGCTATGGTAAAATCTTTGTGTTGATCTATGAAGGCTTTAAGTTAATCATATGTTCATGCCACATGCGATCATGTTGAAATCCTTATTTCCGCCCATGCAAAATTTTAGAAGTGCATGCGTTTAGGGTTTCGCCCCCCCTTTTAGTAACAGCTTATCCCACGTGCCTAGGTGCTCTCCTACCAAACTCCTCAAAATGCTCCCAAGTGATCGGTTGACCACTTCGGTCTACCCATCCATCTGAGGATGATAGGCCATGGAGAATTTGAGTTTGGTTCCCAACATAGCCGACAGGGTTTTCCAGAAATCTCCAACAAACCTGGAATCCCTATCAGATACTATAGTCAGAGGGGTACCTCTAAGTCTAACAACCTCTTTAAAGAATAACCTAGCTACATGTGATGCATCTGTGGTTTTATAGCAAGGTATAAATTGTGCCATCTTGGTAAACTTATCCACTACGACAAAGATAGAATCATGTCTAGAGGAAGCCCTTGGTAAACCTAAGATAAAATCCTTGCTAAGGTCCTGCCAAGGTGCTTGAGGAATGGGTAGGGGCGTGTACAGACCAAAGTTATGTTTATGAGTTTTACTTGTCTGACAGGTCCTACAATGTTTGACAACATTAGCCACATCCCTATGGAGGTTTGGCCAGAAGAACCGCTCCTCCACTAAGGCTTGAGTCTTGTCCCTGCCATGGTGCCCCGCAGACCCTCCTCCATGAATCTCCCAAACAAGGAAGTCTCGGATTGAGGTCTTGGGAATGCACAGCTTTGGCCCGAGAAACAAAAACTCATCCCTTAGGGTATAGGGGGGATGACTCAAAGGGTCTATGCTAAGCTCAGAGTATATGCTTGCAAAATCAAGACATTCTAAGTAATCATGCTTCATGCGATCAAATCCAACTACTTCAATAGATAATTTTTGCACAAGTAAGGTTACTCTAGTCAAAGCATCAACAACTTTATTTTCAGTTCCAGACTTGTGTTTTAAAACAAAAGTATACTACTGAAGGAATTCTACCCACTTAGCATGCCTAACATTTAATTTCTTTTGAGCACTTAAAAAAGACAAAGCCTGGTGGTCACTATTCAAAATGAATTCATTGTGTATTAAATGATGTCTCCAGTGCCTTAAGGATTGAACTATAGTATAGAACTCCTTATCATAGGTGGTATATCTCTGCTTGGCCTCATTTAATTTCTCACTAAAATAGGCTACTGGCTGGCCCTCCTGACTAAGGGTGCCTCCTATTCCTACTCCTGAGGCATCACAGTCCACTATGAAAACTTTAGAAAAGTCAGATAATCTGAGGACTGGGGCAGTGGTCATTCTAGTCTTAAGTTCCTCAAAGGCTTTACTAGCATACTTAGGCCAACTAAACTCACCTTGTTTCATATAGTTGGTTATAGGGGCTACTATGGTACTAAAGTTTCTAATGACTCTCCTATAAAAGGCAGCTAGACCATGGAAGCTACTAATTTCAGTTAAGGTTTTGGGTTCAGGCCAGTTTATGATGGCTTGGATCTTGCTAGGGTCTGCTTGAAGCCCTTGGTCAGATACAATGAAGCCTAAGAAGACAACCCTAGGAGAGAGGAAAGAACACTTCTTCACATTAAGGTATAGCTTTTCTTCCTGAAGCAAGTCTAAGGTTTTCCTAAGGTGTTCCATGTGTTCTTTTGGTCTTACTATACACTAGGATGTCATCAAAGTATACTACTAAAAATCTTCCTATGTAAGGGTTCAAGACTTGGTTCATCAATCTCATAAAGGTAGAGGGGGCATTAGGGAGACCAAAGGGCATGACTAGCCACTCATATAAACCATCCTTAGTATTAAAGGCTGTCTTCCACTCATCCCCAAGTCTTATCCTAACTTGATGGCATCCACTTCTAAGGTCTAGCTTGCTAAACCACTTAGAACCTACCAGCATGTCAAGCATATCATCTAACCTTAGGATGGGAAATCTATATTTGATGGCTATCTTGTTCATTGCCCTACAGTCTATACACATGCGCCAGCTTCCATCCTTCTTCGGGGTAAGAAGGGCTGGGACTGCACATGGGCTAAGGCTTTCCCTAATGAATCCCTTATCTAGAAGTTCATCTACTTGTCTCTTGAGCTCTTGATGCTCAGTTGGGTTCATCCTATAATGAGGCAAGTGTGGGAGAGTGGAACCCGGGACAAGGTCTATGGCATGTTGGATTTCTCCAAGGGGAGGTAGGCCATTGGGATGTTCATCTCTAGTGAGCTCAGAGTACCCTGAGAGTAGGGTCTCAACTTCTATGGGTATAGGTGACTCCTCATCTGGGTTGGTTTCCTTAATGACTAGGGAGTAGACTTGTTTGGACTCTAAGCAATCTTGGGTGAAGGCGTGGGACCTTATGAGTTGGATGGTAGGTTTGGGGTCCTTAGGTTCCTCTATCTTACCCTTGTTGGTGGAAGCCTTAAGTTCTTTGGGCATGGAAGGTTTCAGCTTGATCTTTTGCCCATCATGGCTAAAGACATAGGTGTTAGTTCGACCGTAGTGGATAACATCCATGTCAAATAACCAAGGGCGACCGAGTAAGACTTGGGCGACATCCATGGTTATGACGTCACACCAGATCTTGCCTTGGTACATGCAAACTGAAGAGGCACTAGGCACCTATGGGTAACTAGGACACTAGACTGGTTAACCCAGGATATGCTATAAGGGCTAGGGTGCGGTTCTGCCTTAAGGTTGAACTTTACTAAGGCTGTGTGAGAGACTGCATTTAAACTACTTCCCCCATCTATCACTACTTTGCACATGTTGAGATTGCATTTCGTGTAGGTGTGGAAAATACTGGTCCTACGCCAGTCCTCGGTAGGGGTAGGTTTGATTAGGGTACACCTAACCACTCCTAAAGTGTCTTGGGTTTACTCTTCACCACTATCATATATGAGTTCCTCACATATCGTACATCCTGAGTCAGGATTGTGGATTTCTTTATGGTTTTCCTCATAAGTTTCCTCTGGTCTATCTTCACCTAAGTATAGGACTCTCTTGGGGCAGTCTTTCATATAATGTCCTACTTGGTGACAGGCATGGCAAGTGACTCTATTGGACTCTTGGGTGGTCCTGGGTCAAGAGGGTGTTGATGTTGGGGCTTTGGGTTGGGAGCTTGAAGGGTTGGATGTAGGTGTCTTAGGATAAGTTCTAGGGAAACTAACCTCTCTCTTAAAAGCTCTCTTTAGGTTTTCTTCTACCTCTAAGGCTCTTTGGTAGGCGGTTTCTCTAGAGTCTATTTGGTAGTAGGTCATTCCTCTTTTGATATCAGGCCTAAGTCCATTCTTATATCTACTAAGGGAGACATGAGGCTGCTCGTGGATGCCACTCCTCAGAAGGAGCTCATCAAACCTAGTGGTGTAATCAGTGACAGATAGGCTACCTTGGACTAGGCTCATGGCTTCATCAACTATCTTGAGTTGGAAGTAAGGAGGGACATACTTATCCCTAAGCTTGTCTCGCATATCTTCCCATCTCTCAATAGGGAGGCGTCCAAACATCTCTTGGTTTCTCTCTACACTAGTCCAGTATAATCTAGTAGTGCCTTCTAAGAGACAACGGGTGAACCTAGCTTTGGAATGATTAGGCATCATACTCCAGTCAAAATATCGTTTAAGCTTGTCAACCCAATCTAAGAACTCTCTAGGTCAAGGGAACCACTAAAGGTTGGGGGTGTGAGTTTGATGTTGCGTTGCACATCATCCTCCCTAGGTCTTTGGTAGGGGCGGGCATGTTGCTCTTCCCACTCGGGTTCATGGGTTCTCCTCTGATGATCCCTATGGTCTTGGGGATTTTCACCTAAGATGGGTTCACTTGCATGTTGGCTAGGGGGTTTATTATCTCTAGGAGTTTCATTGTTTTGGGCACTAGATCTAAGGTCCCTAACTTCATCTCGAAGTTCCATAAGCATGTTAAACATCATGTCCATTCTATCGATCTCATTAGGATTAGAGTTGTTATTGTAATTTGCACCAGACCTAGTAGTCATGGTAGAAAATAGTTTTGAAAAAATTGTAGTTTCCAAAATAAGGCTCCTATATATTATGATAGATATAATAGCCAATTATGAAAAACCACTTTCTTTAAAACACCTAGGTCCAACAAAAGTCTTAGAAGTTGAAAATTAGTTTTTGAGGCTAAAAATCTATTCTAAGATAGGCTCTGATACCAAACTGATGGAGGGGGAATCACTCACAAACAAGGTGAATGCAAACAATGCTTTGAGAAAATATTTTTTATATTTTGTTGTACGAAAACCGAAAACTACTCTAACGAAGTTGGAAAATATTTTTGGTATTTGTAATAGGGAAAACCGAAAGCTAGATTACTTTAAACTACTTGCAAGAAGTAAAAGCTTGAAATAAATGCTCACCTTGGACCCCTTGAGACTAGAAGGGGTCACCTTCCTGTTCTTCACCGGTCCAATGGTTGATGGCGACGAAGTAGGGCCCTATGAGGTTACACACATGCAATCATCCAAGCCCACACATGCGTGGGTGAGTGTTAAAAAACATTAAGTGTCCAACAACGACAAAGATTCAAGAGGGGAGTTAGGCTCCCAAGTTCTCTTGCTAACAAAATAAGGACTATCTAGATTTAGAGGAGGGTGGAAGAGAAGAGAACTTGCGCCAATATGGATCTCCAATCCTTATGCCAACCTACAACAATCAACTTTAATTCAGTGTAGGAAGATGCTATAGAAGATGAGAAAAAAAAACATCACTAGGAGCAAGTAAACTTAGCTTGTTCATTGAGATGTCTTCCTTTAGATCTCGGCTTCAAGAGTGCCTCCACGCCTTTGGATGAAAGGAGTTTGCTTGTGCTTGGAGAAGGCCTTGATGGTGAAGGGGAGATAGGGTTCTCGGCTAGAAGAAGAGAAGAGGTGAAGGGGAAAGGGCTCGGCCCTTTTAGAAAAGAGGGAGATAGAAAATTATAGGCGACACAAGCACCATTGTAAACACTCAAATTTTAACCTAGGCAACTAATCAATAATATGAGAAGAGATTACAACTTATAGGCTGGTTTGAACCAAGGGCAAGGGTGACATTTTACCCTAGGTGCAATTGCAAACATGTAAAGAAAATTCATACAATAAAGTCTCGGTTGAAGGTTTCTTCTTGTAGCCGAATTCTTCTGGTCTCTTTCCTTTGTTGGCTTGGACGGTTTTGTGGATAGAAGCAAAGAACCTCTTTGAATTTTGAAATTACTTCCATCCAATGGTGGTGCTCGGCTGGTTTGTGGATGAATTCAATGGAGCTCTTCCGAAATATGGTGTGAACGCATCTTGTCTTCAATTATCTTCCTTGATTTGTGGATCTTGATAGAGGCGCATTGAAGGCTTGACACAAATGGCAAGAGGTGGGCTGGTTTTTCCTTGCATTCAAATTCTCCTCCAAAGGTGGCGCCTTGGGCTGATTTGGAAGGTGGTGTTGCATTCAATATAAGCTCCTTCAACTTGAAGTCTCTAGTTAAAGTGTTGAAGTGTCTCTTTCCATAATTGGAGATCCACTTGGGTAGCTTAGCTTGAGCTTCTTTGGCCTCCCCTTGAGCTGGGCTTTAACCTGCCCAATTATTGGTACAAAAACCAGTAGACTATTCTAGAAGGCAATGCATGACCTAATAAGAAAACTACAAGGTGCACTAGAACTAAAGCTTATTCTTACCAAAGCAAATTGCAAATATGGAAAGTGCAAATAAGGAAAGAAGGGGTGACCTAGGAGGAAAAGCCATATCTGATGGGCTTCCTCCTGGTCCTACCAGACCTTCTAGGGGCAGGGTTGGTCCCTCCATCACATGATCAGGGTCAAACTAGTGCAATAGCCATTGATAAAGTTTTTCTACCACAAGAAAATCTTTGACAAGGATGAAAAAGGATGGAGACAGGGACAGCAGAATGCATTACTTCTTCAAACAGTGATCGGGTGGCTAGAAAAGTCGACAAGGACGAAGGAAAAAAAAAAAATTTGGCCACCACAATTGAGTCGACAGATGGTGTGTTACACCCTGAAACTAAGACTACAATAAAACAATCTATTAAAACTTCACAATCTTGGAACAACAATATAAGTGTGACTGCTACAAAATTCTCATTACAAATATCGACATCAGAGTAAGCAACTAAACTTTTACAACTCATGCCTCAGCTAATAACTTTTAATTACATGATTCATGATTCTTCAAGAATAATCCATTAAGTAAAATTCATGCTCTGATTTCCTTACTCCAAACCAGTACCTACAATATCAACAAGACTCAGCAAAACATTGCTGAGTAAGTCTCTCCCAAGAAGAAAGGGTAGTCCCTTAGATTCAAAGGAGGGGAAACTAGCAAGAAGCATGAACAATAAAATTGTAACAAATTGAATACTGAAAACTATAAACTGGAACTAGAAACTGGAACTATAAACTGAAACTAGAAACTGTAACTGAGAACTAGAATGCAATTAGATAAACTGAACCAATTGCATTACAAAGGATCAAATACAGAAACTAATAATATGCATGGAAACAACTATGAGCAATATCTACTAGCTTGTGGGGTTGTCACCCCTGAATACGCATGATAAGGTGAATCACTCACCTTACATGGTGAACACATGCACTACCATGTGTCACGAATCCCGGTGCATGCTAACTTGGGACCCGATCTGTCCATAGAGTGGATACTAACCCCGAAGGGAACTAGGTATGTGCTCAATACAACTATCCATACCCATGGATATTAGAAAACTGGTTATGTTCAATGCAACTATCCACACACGTGGATACTAGGAAACTGGTTATACAGATATGATGTGCTGTCCACAACGTGGATACTGATAACAACATGCTGATATACAAAAACTGAGAACTGATATAACAATAATACGACTAGCAAATCATTGATATGCAAAGGATACAATACTATTTGAGTCAACGGAAATAATGATAACAAAACCTTTATCTACATAAATCTAGTTTGAGGTATTACCTTTGAAAAGCCAAGAAAACTGATTATCAAACGATGCAAGCCAATCAGTTGATCAATCACTCTGAAACATAGATTTGTACATGAACTTCATCAAACAAGATTCAAATGTGAAAATAGAGATCACCAACAGAAGCAAAACATCCAAAAACCTGGGGAACTAACCTTGGATCCACTGAACTAGACCCAAAAGCCACTGAATCGGACAGAATTGAAGTGAACCGGTTAGATTCACCCTGAACCAAGTCAGACCGAAGCTTGAAATCAAGATTAAACAAAATATGCAAATCATCAAGAGACAAACAGGATACCACTGGATAAGAAATTTTACAAGCTTTCGAACGGCTACCTGAATCTGCTAGGATTCAACCGGATTAGAGTCGAACCGGATCAAACACTAATACTGGGCCGAAATTGAGATTGAACTGCCTAAACTATTGAACCAGATCAAATCAATTCCAAACTCAGCGAGCCACGTTTATTTCAAATAAACCAAACCCAAAACCTGAAATCGAACCAAACCAGCAGATCGGCCGCACCGCCCCATCGCCGCCGTGCAAGGTGGCCCGACTTACATCCGCCGCTTGTGCCAGTGAGCTTGTGAGGGTACGTTGAGCATCTGTTCGCTTCCAAACTTCACCAAGCCGCTTCTAGCAAAGAGGAGAAGGACCAGAGCTGGCTGCGGCGAGCTTTCGACAAGCATTCGAAGCACTCGCAACAGCCAACCGTATCAACGGTGGCGCCATCACCGTCGACACACTAAACTACTTTGAAACTTACAAGAACTTAACAAAAACAACAGGAAAGAGTGGATACCTTGCTACAATAGTGTATTGTAGCCCTGGAACAAAGAACTAGTGTCAATAGAGGCGCTGGAAAATTGAAACACGAGGCGGCGCTACTCAAACTACGGCGACTGGTTCAAGCTTCAAATCTCCCTCCTGATGGTGCGCTGCGGCTTGAAGGCAGAATAGGGTTCAATTCGCATACAGCCGAATGGAAGCCGTCTCAAATAGACATGAAATGCATCCCAATATAGAAAGCCACCACCGCTGACTCGGTCACCAAAAATAATGGGGAAGATGATGATTCAATTTGTCACCCGAAACTTAACTCAAATCCAAAATAATAAACAAAATGGAAGCAATTTAATATCAAAATGCGAAACAGCTTTGCGGTTTGGTTGAATCAGTCAAAATCATGTGTCGTGGGTTCGAGCTCCCGCGAATGCGATTTAACTTTTTAATAAAAAATCTACTTTTTAAACCTTTAAAAATTCAGGAAAAATTCTAGAGAAATCCTAAAAATTCCAAAATATAATTTCTGATTTTCTAAAATTATTTTTCAAAAACTTGGGATATTATATGGTGACCCTCTCATTGACTTTATCTCGGCTCCAATTCCTGCTAAGGACTTCGAGCAAATGGTGGAAGATGATTACATACCAGCTGCATTAGCCGCTGATAGACATGAAGCTTTGTACAACAAAGTTGAGCTACTGTTAGCTCTTGCTTTTGGAGGAAGGGAGCTTGAAGAAGAAGCAAGCTCTGTTGATGACTGGGAAGAAAATAAACAGATTGTTCCCTAAATTGGAATCCATGAGAGGGCAGCAACCTTCTTATCCCCAAGATGATCTAAACACAAAAGATTGAGAATCATAGCAGGCCCATCTCAACGAAAACAGGGCCAACGATATACTTCCCTAAGTGTTTCTCCATGATTGTGTTGTCCCGGAACTGTAGGGGGGAGAGCAGAAGAGCTGTTCAAGACCACCTAACAATATTGATACGAACTTACTCACCAAGTATTTTGGCTTTGCAGGAAACTCACTTGTCAATACCAAGGATCGAACAACTATGAAAAGAAATGGGAAGGAGTTGGAAAATATAATTCTTCCTCGCTATTGGAGCGTCAGGAGGTATTCTACATGCTTGGAAATTTCAATTACTCAATATCAAGGTAATCTCCAAAAACTGTCAATTTATACATGCTGTTATAGATGATTCTGGGCATGATCCATGGATCTTTTCTATCTTCTATTATAGTAATAATGTTAATATTAGAAACTGTATGTGGTATGATTTAGCCAGATTGTAATTTTCTGAAATTCCTTGGTTGATCTGTGGAGATTTTAATTGCATTCTATCTCATGAAGTTAGAAAAAGCAAAATTCCTTTTAAGCCTAATAAATCCTCAGATTGTTTCCAGAATTTTATCTCCACTTGGGGTTTTGAAGATTTGGGATATAATGGTTGTCCTTATACTTGGTCTAATAATAGGAAAGGCAAAGACAATATTCTTAGCAGACTTACAGATTTTTTGCTACTCATGATTGGTTTATAATCTATAATAATAACTCCATTGCTCATCTTACTAAGGGGGTTTCTGACCATGCCCCCATCCTCCTAAATTGTTCTCATTCTAACTCCAGACGTCCTAGGCTTTTCAAATACCATGCCTTCTGGAATTTTTATCTAGAAGCTTTGGCTATTGTTAAGTGTGATTGGGAGACATGGAAGGGGGAAGATTGGGACTTTCTAAACGTTTCAACTCTATAAGGTCTAGTCTTTCTTAGTGGAATAAAAATAGACATGGTAAGCTTGAAGACCAACTTGCTAATACTGTTGAGATTATTAATTCTCTTCAATGTAAGGAAGCTAGTAGCTTCCTTTCTCCTAGTGAGGGTAGCACTCTTAATTCTTATCTTAATAAAGCTAAAGTGCTTGAACGACAAATTAATATCAAGTGGTGGACTACTGCCAAATGTACTTGGTTCAAGGAGGGAGATCAAAACACTAAATACTTTCATAAACTCACTTCTATTAGAGCTAGGAAAAAAATTATTCCCTTTATCAGAGATAATGACAACAATCTGATTAAGGACGAAAGGTCCATTCGGAATGTTTTTGTTAAACACTATAGGGATCTTTGGATTCCTACTGATCAAATTACTCCTATTAGGAATATCTTAAATCATATTTTTGATAGATCCCCAATAATTGACTCTAATGCTGATAGTTTGATTCATAACTTAGCTAATGGCGAAAGTCCTGGCCCGGACGGGTTCACAACTAACTTCTATAAAAAATATTGGAACTTAATAGAACATGACTTTATGCTCTTGCTGTCTAAGTTCTATGACAACTCTACTCTTCTAGCTAACTGGAACAAAACCCATATTGTTTTTACTCCTAAATCTGCCAAACCTGAGAAAGTTAATGATTTTAGACCTATCTCTCTGTGTAATGTGAACTATCTCATTGTTTCCAAAGTTTTAGCCAATAGGTTAAAAAGTTTTCTTCCTCACCTGATTAGTCCTAATCAATCTGCTTTCATAAAAGAAAGAAATATTCATGATGATATCTTCACTGTCCAAGAGTTAGTTCATACCATGTATAACTCCAAAAGTAAAACTCCTCTTATTCTCTTTAAAATTGACATTGCTAAAGCTTTTGATAACATGAATTGGCAAGCTATTGAACTTTGCATGCATATGTATAATATTCCTAGTAAGTTTAGAAATTGGATTACAAGTTGTATTTCTACGCCTAGTTACTCTTGTCTTATAAACGGTACACAATATGAGTTTCCTTCTAGTGGCAAAGGTCTAAGGCAAGGTGACCCCATTTCTCCTTATCCTTTTGTTATAATAATGAATATTTTAAGAATTTTACTCTTGCGGGGTGAAGAAAAGATTCAATTCAGTCCTTTCAAATTTCATGGAAAAGGTACGCTCTCACATCTTATGTATGCTGATGACTTAATTTTATGTTTTAGAGCTACAAACAAATCTTGCAGTTTCATTGCTCGAACTCTAAGTATTTTTCATCATATTGGCCCCGTTTGGTTCGCCCAACTTCTAGCTTCTACTGGTGCGGCCAGCGGATTTTAGTCAAATATGGCGTTTGGGAAACAACTTCTCGGTTCCAACCAGAGAAGCTGTCACTGTTTACTAGAAGCTGATCTACCCAGCTTCTGCAGCTTTCCCATTTCTGTTCACGTGCGTCCGTACCCTTCGCCTTCTCTGATCTTCACGTGTTTGATTCCTTCATGCCCTCACGCGCCCGATGCTCCGGCATCTCCTTCTAGCGCCATCCTTCTTTCCTCCCAGCGACCTCCTCTGGCCAGCACCGACAAGTACCGGATTTCTCTTCTTCCCCCTTGCCATTACCTCAAACACCTTCTTGACCTCTTCCGTGTTCTTCACATCTTGCCGCACCATGGGGTAGCATATGGGTTTAATCCAACCGGCGAGCACGGTAGGGTGGCAGATTGGTCAATGGCAGCCTTGACGGCAGGGCTCGAGAAGCTTGCCTCGTGCATGATGCAGCTCATGGAGGGATCGTCAAGGACGGAGACGATGAGCTATGCAAGGTCGATCTTAGAGGCTAGCGGTAGCGGCGGCGGCTGGTTGTCGGACCCGCCACTACGGTGGTAGGCCTGAGCGCGCTTGATTGCATGGTAGTGCAGTGGGTGGGAGGAAAAGGAGAGGAGCAGGTGGGAGGCGGCACAAGCTTGGCGGAGGATCCCCGAGGGGGAGGCGAGGAAGTTGGCAGCCGTGTGGAGTGGCATCGTTTGCCCGTGCTGGCGCCGGCCGGCCTCCTCGATGGACCATGTCAGCAGCATCGCCGCCTCCGAGGTCAGCATATGCTGCATCATCACCTCCTCTGTCCTCATCTACTCTTCCAAACTTCAAGTAGAACAAGTTTTGTTGCCCCAACAACTAACAGTCGGAAGATTTATGAATGTATGAAAGAGAGACAACGAAGAAGGATGGATGCACGACACCCTCTTTATTTTGACTAGATTTGACCATCTTTGACTAGTTTTTGAAAGTTCCCACAGGGGGCGAAACCCTAAATTATAGGCGCATATGAAGTATGAAAGCAGCGGAAAGGGGGTTTCTAGATCTTGCATGGTATTATGATTAACAAAACCGATTGTATAGTAGTGATAGAACCATACCATAGCCATTTCTAGATGGCGTCTTGGAAGCTAGAGAACAAGAGAGGTCTCCTCCAAATTGTCGCACACAAGATGAGGTATAGCTTCTTCTTGTCGTCCCTTGTGCTAGCAAGGATCGTCCAAGTATCCTTCTCGTATGGAAGGGATGAGATCTTCTTGGCTTGGCGAAAAACTTCCTTCTCCTTTCGTCAACACCACATGCACTCTCGAATGAGCAAGCGACGAGAGGAAGGAGCGACAATAGGCGTGAGAGAGGAGTAACGTGAGGCGATGTCACGTTTAGGAGTCATGGTTTCTAAAAATAGAAACACTCCCACGTTCATGCACTCATGCGACCATGGGTTTACCCCAAGCGCAAACTTCTCTTCACCCTTGAACCATGCGCTCATTCATGAGCCGGTTCACTTTGGTTCGGTTCAATAACCAAATAAGCCAAGCATTCAGTCCAGACCATAATAAACACTTAGGTTCTTGATCTGACCGTCAATCTCTTGATGCTCCTGATCTGACCAATCTAGCATCCAATCTCTCGATCGAAGCTTACCGATCTGAAGCCCTAATCAATCAAACATGATCAGACCAGATCTCACTCACAATCAGAGATTAAATCCCTTTAAACTGAACTCAAACAATTCAGTCCACACGATCTGACTTAAGTAAGCCATATCATCAAATTGTGCGACCCTGAGGGTTTCCTTTAAATGTCGGTAACGATAACTCACGTCATCACGATCAGTGAGGGGTATCTAGCAACACATCACTGTCTCCCAATATAAAGGAAAGAGTCTTCCAAGACTACACCCAAAAACAACACAAGTGTGAATCAACTCACAAAGCATACATGTTTCCTTTGCCACTGGATGTTCTTATTGGACAAGCGTGTCAAGCTTGTAACTCCAATATGATGAGCATGATTAGATCAGATGATCATAGTCACCTGGGTATGGCCATACACTTTCTCAATCATCTCATCCAGGGGGCCCCTTTAGAACATCACACTCCTTAAACAAGGAGACGGCAATCCTATGTCTATCACTAGTGCCCTAACATGACTCAAGCTCACCATCCAAGATAGTCTATAATCATTATGTTTCAAATGATATTGAACTACCTCAAAACAATGACAATCATCATTTAGAAAACACAAGTGATCTCAAGTCAGAGGAAATGTGCCACTTGTTACAATTAAGGATTATTCACATTGTGACAAACAATTGAATATCCTAGTAGGGTCTGTCCAGTACATCCAATGTACCCATGAGTCTACATCTTATTCCATGCTCGAAGCATCCTATAAGATTAGAACACATATTAGTCTTAACCATATCAAGGCTGTCTCATGTTCACCAAGATATATCGACTAAGGACTTTATTGCCTGTCAGCCTAGCTGAACAGCTTTGAGACATTATTCAGAAGTACACTTATTACAGCAGACAAGGTAACAACCTGAATAACAACCATGCCTATATAAACATAAGAGTTTATTACATGATACTGTTACAATCCCAAGGCCTCAAACATTAGCCTTAAGGGCATACCCCAACAATCTCCCACTTGCACTTAATCTAATGGTTGAGAAATCTCAAACCCATGTTATTACAGTGCTTCTCATGCTTCTGGTGCGCCAGAGGCTTGGTAAGCGGGTCTGCCAGTGTAACATCCCACATTCTTAACCCCAAACAAATGGCACAATTCACAAATGATACAGGATGTTTCATATAAGATCGATCATATGCTAGGTAAAACCGAGTTCAAGAAAACACGATCTGAAAAATTTCCATAAATCCATATACACAAATTCACAAAACTCAAATCTCATAAGGGTACCTGCCACCACGCAATCCTTGCACTAGACATATGCAAGGCAACAGTTATATCCAAAACCGATTCAAATTCATAAAATCCATAAAGGTACCTGCCACCAGGCAATACTTGCACTAGACATATGCAAGTTACAGGGTATATCAAAACCGATTGCACAGAATATACAACAAGCCGAAATTCAAAACAAAATCACAAAATCGATTTTATAAACTCATACCAAACACCGAAACCAGGCTGAAGCCCGCGGTGACACAAAAATCAAACTCATAAGACTGCCATAACTGGCAACACAAATTCACATAGTTCACATGGTTCACATCACATGGTTCACATAGTTCATATAAATCATATGGTTTAGCCACAACCGGCTCCAGAAAATTTTAGCATAAAAGTTCTTAAGCAGCAAACATAATATCCACGCCAATGTTACTCATGAAATGCGCCCCTGCTCTATGCCTGAAAATAATGAGGGGTGAGCTACACAGCCCAGTGAGTGGATAGTCTAAATCGACCATCCATAACATACACTCAAAAATATAGGCAGATTATTTTAAAAATCTTTAACAAGAACATTATGTCAACATATAACAAAATAAAGAAACAGAAATCATATAGACAGTCAGATGTACACACTAGCATATAACAAACTCATGTTCACAAACTCAGGTTCTAGAGTTTTACTCTAACCCAATTAAACACATATATTTTAAACCAACTAAACACATAACAACTTAGGTTCACAAACTCAGGTTCTAGAGTTATACTCTAAACCACTAAACACACCAACACATAAGCAACCTAGTTGTCCAGCATATTCAGTAGTGACCAATATGGTCTAACCCGGCTTGGCCAAAGCACTGGGAGCCGCATGCAACACATAAACATGGATAGTGAGTAGAATCAAGAGGTGGCCCCCGCCAGGTCACGACGTGGCACTTTGCTCTATCACTCCATAACACATCAGAGTGATGACATCAAGAGGTGGCCCCTGTCTGATCAAGACATGGCACTTTGCGTCTTATATCACCCCGTCACATAAAGAGTAATGACATCAAGAGGTGGCCCCTGTCTGATCAAGACATGGCACTTTGCGTCTTATATTACCCCATCACATAAAAGAGTTATGACATCAAGAGGTGGCCCCTGTCCGACCAAGACATGGCACTTTGCGTCAAAAACCCGTTCTCCCAAAAGGTTCCTACTGGACAACAGACACATCTTATTTCATATTTCACATAGGTGAACATATTTCACAAAGGTGGACTCCTAAGTGTCAACTAGACTCTAGGATAGTCATCACAAAAATCATATCGGGCAGGCTGAACATCAACCCCCATCACAAAAATCATAATAGGCAGGCCGAACATCAGCCCCCTCACATATCAAATACTGGGCTGAAATTCAAACCCTTCACATATCACATAAGGACTATCCTATGAGTACACTGTTACACTTAGCCATAGTCCTAACCAACACATAACACATAATATTCAAAATTCTCATAATCACATAATTTTCAAAAATCTCATAACCACATAATGTTCACAATTTACATAACAACATAATATTCCAAAAATCACATAAACACCCAATATTTAAAAATCACATAATTACATAATATTAACAATCATATAATGTAGTGTGGTCCTTAGGTTTCATGCTGATTAGTTCAGTCAAACCTTACTAGGTTATCATCCAAATTTCTCAAACAATTTCTCAATAATGCAGTTAACAAGCATCCATAAAAATTAACATAAAACTAAAACATGTAGTCATACAAACTATCCATAAAATTAACAAAAATTAAAACATGTATTCCTACCAACTATTTTACAAATCTCTACATATAAACCACGGTTAACATAACATACTATCTATTAAATTTTACACCTTGAATTAACATGAATTTCATGCTCAAACCATTGGTCTAAAACTTCCGAATTTCCATAAGAGAATACCTTAAATTCCTTATTACAATTTTCGGTTTTTATAAACAATCATCAAGATTATTTCGGTTTAACTACCATCAACAAGATTTCGGTTTTCATTCATGCTACAAACATCATTGACTTAATGTTACCAAAATTGATTTCGGTTTAACTATAATTAACCAGAGTTTCATACTCAAAATTCAATGATTTAATGCTACCAAAATTCCTATAAAAATACCTTCAACTTCATACAAACTTTCGGTTAAATAATCATCATATAATCACCTTTGAAAAATTCGGTTTTCATGATATAATCATCCTTACAAAATTCGGTTTTCATCATATAATCAACTTTACAAAATTCGGTTTTCATTATGGTGAAGTCTTGAATTTCGGTTTTAGCATGGTAAGATTTCCAACAAGCGAATATATCATCTAACTCATCAATTAACATAAACAAATAGATAGAAATCAATTAGACAACCCACTCACCTCTTAACCGAGAACACAAGGTGAAAAACCCTTCCAAAAATTCGTCTAAGGCTTTGAAAGATGCCACCAAACACCAAGGAATAAATCGCCAAAGGGGAAGAGATGGAGAAATCACCAAAAATCGCCTCAAGAGCTCTTCAAGAATCGCCTAAGTTCCTTCAAGCCGTCGCCCAATGTTTTTCTCCAAGCCAAAAATCGCAACACTCTACCCTAACCGAAATTACCTACATAAATTTCGGTTTTTAACTCTTAACCCATTAACCCATTAATTCAATTCGGGTTTAATCCACTTAATTAATAATTTGAATTTTAAAACCCAATTAGTTTAAACCCATTAATTCAACCATTAACTTAACGAAAATCCAATAAGGTCTAATTAACATCCAATAAGGGTTTAATTAACCAATAGGGTCTAATTAATTAACTTACAAGCTCTAATTAATTAACTTACAATTTACAACCCATAAATCCTATTTAATTTATCATGAACAACCAATAATAATTTATCATAAATTAACAGCCAATAATCAAACAAATAATCCCTAATTAATTTACAATAAATTAACAACCAAAAATCTCTAGTTAAATAACTATTAACAACCAATACATAGAAAAATATCACAGTCAATAATTTTATTTAATTCAAAAATAATGCTTACCAGAACTTAAGATCCTTGGATCTTACATTCCTCCCTCCTTATAAAGCTTTAGTCCTCTAAAGCTCAGCATCCATATCATCAAAGAGGTAAGCATAAAATTTCCTCATATCAGCTTCAGTCTCCCATGTCGCCTCCTCAACTGACTGATTTCCCCAGATAACCTTTACCAAAGGTATAGTCTTGTTCCTCAGGACTTTATCTTTTCTATCCACAATCCGGAGAGGTCTTTCCTCGAATGTCAAGTCACTCTGAATCTGAAGAGGTTCTAACTCCAACACATGAGATGGATCAGGATGATATTTCCTCAAAGCAGAGACATGGAATACATTATGCACATGATCCATAGCAGGAGGTAAAGCTAACCGGTAAGCCACTGGACCAATTCTCTCAATAATATCAAAAGGGCCTACAAACCTAGGGCTCAACTTGCCCTTTTTGCCAAACCTCATTACACCCTTAATAGGCGACACCTTCAAGAACACATGATCCCCTACCATAAATTCCAAGGAACGACGACGGTCGTCAGCATAACTCTTCTGTCTGTCCCGAGCAATTTTTAGTTTATCCCGGATCTCTCTGACCTTATCAGTAGTCTCCTGTACTACATCAGATCTCAAAATTATTTTGTCACCAGTTTCCTCCCAACACAAGGGAGTCCTACACCTTCTCCCATACAAAGCCTCATAAGGAGCCATCTGAATACTGGAGTGGAAACTATTATTATAAGTGAACTCTATCAAAGATAGATCCCGGTTCCACTCAGAACTCCAATCAACCACATAGGCTCTCAACAAATCTTCTAGAGTCTGTATAGTACGCTCCGTCTGGCCATCAGACTAAGGATGGTATGCTGTACTAAAACTCAACTTAGTACCCAAACCCTCCTGTAAACTCTTCCAAAATCTGGACAAAAACCGAGAGTCCCTATCAGACACAATATCAACAGGAACTCCATGCAGTCTGACTATCTCATCAATGTACAATCTGGCCAGTCTCTCTAAAGAATAAGTCATCTTGATCGGAAGAAAATGGGCTGATTTAGTGAGTCTATCAACAATCACCCAAATAGCATCATGACCCAATCTGGTTCTGGGCAAACCACATACAAAATCCATACTGATACATTCCCACTTCCACTCAGGAATAGGAAGAGACTGTAACAAACCACCAGGCTTCTGGTGTTCAGCCTTCACAGTCTGACAGGTTAAACACCTAGAGACAAAATCAAACACTTCTTTCTTCATACCCGGCCACCAAAAGCTTTTCTTGAGGTCCTGATACATCTTAGTCACACCAGGATGTAGAGAATATTTGGAGTTATGGCTGTCCTCCAATATTTCTTTCCTCAAGCTCGGTTCCTCAGGGACACATACCCTTCCACGAAACCGAAGAATACCATCATCAGACAGGCTAAAATCCTGAACTGCGCCATCAACCAGACTATCCCTGATCTGAACTAATCTCGGATCCACAGACTGCTGATCTCTGATCTTCTGCAACAAAGCAGACTGTACTCTGAGAAAAGCCACGTAACCAGTCTGAACTTTAGGAGAAACACTGATCCTGAGATCTCTGAACTCCTGCAGTAACTGCCACTCACTAACCCGTAAAGCAGCTACTGAAGTAACTGGATGTCTGCTCAGCGCATCCGCCACTACATTGGCCTTTCCAGCCTGATACTGAATGGAGAAGTCATAGTCTTTGATCAACTCCATCCATCTTCTCTGTCTCATGTTCAACTCCTTCTGAGTGAAGATATACTTGAGACTCTGGTGATCAGTGAACAGATCAAACTCCTGGCCCAGCAAATAGTGACGCCATATCTTCAAAGCAAAGACTACGGCCGCCAACTCTAAATCATGAGTAGGGTAGTTCAATTCATACTCCTTCAGTTGTCTCGAAGCATAGGCTACTACAGAACCCTTCTGCATCAAGACACAACCCAACCCTTTGCCAGAAGCATCTGTATAAACAGTAAACCTTTCCCCATCACTACGTATAATGAGGATCGGTGTACTAGTCAATCTCCTTTTCAGCTCTTGAAAACTCTCTTCACACTTATCATCCCAAATAAACTTGGCCTCCTTTCTGGTCAATTTAGTTAGAGGACCCGCCAGCTTGGAGAATCCCTCAACAAATCGCCGGTAGTAACCTGCCAAACCCAGAAAACTCCTGATCTCAGTAGCACTAGTCGGTCTTCCCCAATTAAGAATGGCTTGCACTTTAACTGGATCCACAGACACCCCCTGACCAGAAATCACATGCCCAAGGAAACTAATCTTTTCCAGCCAGAATTCACACTTACTAGCCTTGGCATATAATCGGTTCTTCCTCAAGATCTCCAATACTCTGCGCAAATCACTGACATGATCTGAGGTAGTCTGAGAGTACACCAATATATCGTCTATAAAGACCACCACACAAGAGTCAAGCAACTCATGGAATACCCTGTTCATCAAATCCATGAAGACAGCAGGTGCATTCGTCAGTCCAAAAGGCATAACTAAAAATTCGAAATGCCCATACCTGGTCCTGAAAGCAGTCTTAAATATATCCTCATCCTTGACCCTAAGCTGATAATACCCTGATCTCAGATCAATCTTAGAGAACACTGTCGCTCCCTGTAATTGATCAAATAGATCATCAATTCTGGGAAGAGGATACTTATTCTTGATAGTCACTTGGTTAAGCTGCCTGTAGTCTATACACATCCTCAGGGTTCCATCTTTTTTCTTCACAAATAACACTGGCGCTCCCCAAGGTGAAGCACTAGGCCGAATATATCCTTTCTCTAACAATTCCTCCAGTTGTTTCTTAAGCTCGGCCAACTCTGAAGTAGCCATACGATAAGGAGCTCTGGAGATAGGTGCCGTACCTGGCGCCAACTCAATGCCAAACTCCACTTCTCTAATTGGTGGCAAGCCTGAAAATTCTTCAGAGAACACATCAGGAAATTCTTTCACCACCGCCATCTGAGTCAAATCAGAAGTAGAATCATCCTGCACCTTAATATGTGCAAGGTAACCCTTGCACCCATTAGCAAGTAATTTCCTGGCCTGCAGGAAAGATATCACATGCGGTCCTTGGTCTGACACTAGACCTCTCACAAAAAGTCGATTCCCATCTAATAAATTCAAAGTGATTACTTTCTCAAAGCAATCCACAGAGGCATGATGGGAAGACAACCAATCCATTCCTAAGATGATATCATAATCTTGCATGTCTAAGAGGATTAGATCTACCAGAAACTCATAGCCCTCTACATGTACTACACAATCAGCACAAACAGTATCTGTAGATAACGATTTTCCTAAGGGAGTACTGACAGACACAACATAATCTAGCATCTTAGGTACAACAGGTAAACATGCAGCAAACTTAACAGATACAAAAGATAAATTTGCACCAGGGTCAAATAATATGCGGGCTAACTGATCAAATACGAATAAAGTACCTTCCACGACGGATCGGGAAGCTCGTGTATCCTTCTCAGCCACAGCATACACTCTAGTCTGGACTGTAGGCTTATCTGCGCCTCTAGGTTGCATCTCAGGCTCTTTGCAGTCTCTGACCATGTGCCCTGGTTTCTTACACCTGAAGCACACGCCATTCTTCTTATGACAGTCTTTCACTAGGTGTCCCTTGAGCCCACAATAACTACAAGTGATACCGTTTCTTACATCCCTGGCATCCCTGAACTGCTGCGGTGCATCCCTGGACTGCTGCGGTGCCTTGTAGGAGTAAGGCTTATACCTGCTCTTCTTATAATCTTTATGCCTAGGGTACTTCTTACCCTTGCCGCCACTGCCATGCTGAGGAACCGCCGCCTCAGCTGCAGGAACTACTGTCACGGCAACATGAGAACTCCTCTCAGATATATACCTCTCAATGGTGCGCGCTCGCCCAACAGTTTCAACATAGGTCTCCAAGTGTTGAGCACCAACCTGCTCTCTAATGTCCCATCTGAGACCTCTGAGAAACTTGGTAGCTCTCCTCTTTTCAGTGTTTATCAGGTGAGGAGCATACTTTCCCAATTTCGTGAACTGTAATTCATACTGGTCCACTGTCATATCACCCTGCTCCAGATGAATAAATTCCACCTCTCGGTCCTCAACCAAGCTATCTGGGAAGTACTTCTCGTTAAATCGAGACAAGAAGTAAGGCCAATCTACAGTCTCATGTCTTTCTTCGGCAAGTCTCACTACGCCTTTCCACCACTCATCTGCGTCAGCACGCATCATATAGGTGGTCAAACATAACTTGTCTTCGTCCGAGCAACGCATAACTTGGAAAATCTTTTCCAAGCATAACTGCCAGTTCTCGGCATTACTGGATTCTGAGCCCCCATAAAAAGAGCTGGGACCCAGTTTCTGGAATTCACTCACAAGTGAAGCATAGCGCCTGTGAGCGCCCTCCTGAGAGTCATCCCCCACCGCTCGAGTAGTAGTCTGGGGTCTCTCTCGAGTCAGCTGCTGCAAAAGCTGCTGTTGTGCTTCTTGGTGCTGAGTCTGCTGCTGCTGCAGCATCTGAGCTTGCCTCTCTATCATAGCACCTTGTTGCTGAACCATGCCAGTCAGAGCCTCAATAGTTCTCGTGAGGTTCGGGGTCTGCTCGCCCTCATCACTAGCATTTCCTCTGGTTCGCACCATCTTAAATGCCTACACGCGCATATCATAGTCACACACATATCATAGTCAGGAAAACAATCATAAACCTATTAGGTGTCTAGCAATACACAAACATGTTTTCCCCCAAACTAAGTTTTAGCAAGCCAACTCCTCTGATACCATTCTGTAACATCCCACATTCTTAACCCCAAACAAATGGCACAATTCACAAATGATACAGGATGTTTCATATAAGATCGATCATATGCTAGGTAAAACCGAGTTCAAGAAAACACGATCTGAAAAATTTCCATAAATCCATATACACAAATTCACAAAACTCAAATCTCATAAGGGTACCTGCCACCACGCAATCCTTGCACTAGACATATGCAAGGCAACAGTTATATCCAAAACCGATTCAAATTCATAAAATCCATAAAGGTACCTGCCACCAGGCAATACTTGCACTAGACATATGCAAGTTACAGGGTATATCAAAACCGATTGCACAGAATATACAACAAGCCGAAATTCAAAACAAAATCACAAAATCGATTTTATAAACTCATACCAAACACCGAAACCAGGCTGAAGCCCGCGGTGACACAAAAATCAAACTCATAAGACTGCCATAACTGGCAACACAAATTCACATAGTTCACATGGTTCACATCACATGGTTCACATAGTTCATATAAATCATATGGTTTAGCCACAACCGGCTCCAGAAAATTTTAGCATAAAAGTTCTTAAGCAGCAAACATAATATCCACGCCAATGTTACTCATGAAATGCGCCCCTGCTCTATGCCTGAAAATAATGAGGGGTGAGCTACACAGCCCAGTGAGTGGATAGTCTAAATCGACCATCCATAACATACACTCAAAAATATAGGCAGATTATTTTAAAAATCTTTAACAAGAACATTATGTCAACATATAACAAAATAAAGAAACAGAAATCATATAGACAGTCAGATGTACACACTAGCATATAACAAACTCATGTTCACAAACTCAGGTTCTAGAGTTTTACTCTAACCCAATTAAACACATATATTTTAAACCAACTAAACACATAACAACTTAGGTTCACAAACTCAGGTTCTAGAGTTATACTCTAAACCACTAAACACACCAACACATAAGCAACCTAGTTGTCCAGCATATTCAGTAGTGACCAATATGGTCTAACCCGGCTTGGCCAAAGCACTGGGAGCCGCATGCAACACATAAACATGGATAGTGAGTAGAATCAAGAGGTGGCCCCCGCCAGGTCACGACGTGGCACTTTGCTCTATCACTCCATAACACATCAGAGTGATGACATCAAGAGGTGGCCCCTGTCTGATCAAGACATGGCACTTTGCGTCTTATATCACCCCGTCACATAAAGAGTAATGACATCAAGAGGTGGCCCCTGTCTGATCAAGACATGGCACTTTGCGTCTTATATTACCCCATCACATAAAAGAGTTATGACATCAAGAGGTGGCCCCTGTCCGACCAAGACATGGCACTTTGCGTCAAAAACCCGTTCTCCCAAAAGGTTCCTACTGGACAACAGACACATCTTATTTCATATTTCACATAGGTGAACATATTTCACAAAGGTGGACTCCTAAGTGTCAACTAGACTCTAGGATAGTCATCACAAAAATCATATCGGGCAGGCTGAACATCAACCCCCATCACAAAAATCATAATAGGCAGGCCGAACATCAGCCCCCTCACATATCAAATACTGGGCTGAAATTCAAACCCTTCACATATCACATAAGGACTATCCTATGAGTACACTGTTACACTTAGCCATAGTCCTAACCAACACATAACACATAATATTCAAAATTCTCATAATCACATAATTTTCAAAAATCTCATAACCACATAATGTTCACAATTTACATAACAACATAATATTCCAAAAATCACATAAACACCCAATATTTAAAAATCACATAATTACATAATATTAACAATCATATAATGTAGTGTGGTCCTTAGGTTTCATGCTGATTAGTTCAGTCAAACCTTACTAGGTTATCATCCAAATTTCTCAAACAATTTCTCAATAATGCAGTTAACAAGCATCCATAAAAATTAACATAAAACTAAAACATGTAGTCATACAAACTATCCATAAAATTAACAAAAATTAAAACATGTATTCCTACCAACTATTTTACAAATCTCTACATATAAACCACGGTTAACATAACATACTATCTATTAAATTTTACACCTTGAATTAACATGAATTTCATGCTCAAACCATTGGTCTAAAACTTCCGAATTTCCATAAGAGAATACCTTAAATTCCTTATTACAATTTTCGGTTTTTATAAACAATCATCAAGATTATTTCGGTTTAACTACCATCAACAAGATTTCGGTTTTCATTCATGCTACAAACATCATTGACTTAATGTTACCAAAATTGATTTCGGTTTAACTATAATTAACCAGAGTTTCATACTCAAAATTCAATGATTTAATGCTACCAAAATTCCTATAAAAATACCTTAAACTTCATACAAACTTTCGGTTAAATAATCATCATATAATCACCTTTGAAAAATTCGGTTTTCATGATATAATCATCCTTACAAAATTCGGTTTTCATCATATAATCAACTTTACAAAATTCGGTTTTCATTATGGTGAAGTCTTGAATTTCGGTTTTAGCATGGTAAGATTTCCAACAAGCGAATATATCATCTAACTCATCAATTAACATAAACAAATAGATAGAAATCAATTAGACAACCCACTCACCTCTTAACCGAGAACACAAGGTGAAAAACCCTTCCAAAAATTCGTCTAAGGCTTTGAAAGATGCCACCAAACACCAAGGAATAAATCGCCAAAGGGGAAGAGATGGAGAAATCACCAAAAATCGCCTCAAGAGCTCTTCAAGAATCGCCTAAGTTCCTTCAAGCCGTCGCCCAATGTTTTTCTCCAAGCCAAAAATCGCCAACACTCTACCCTAACCGAAATTACCTACTTAAATTTCGGTTTTTAACTCTTAACCCATTAACCCATTAATTCAATTCGGGTTTAATCCACTTAATTAATAATTTGAATTTTAAAACCCAATTAGTTTAAACCCATTAATTCAACCATTAACTTAACGAAAATCCAATAAGGTCTAATTAACATCCAATAAGGGTTTAATTAACCAATAGGGTCTAATTAATTAACTTACAAGCTCTAATTAATTAACTTACAATTTACAACCCATAAATCCTAATTAATTTATCATGAACAACCAATAATAATTTATCATAAATTAACAGCCAATAATCAAACAAATAATCCCTAATTAATTTACAATAAATTAACAACCAAAAATCTCTAGTTAAATAACTATTAACAACCAATACATAGAAAAATATCACAGTCAATAATTTTATTTAATTCAAAAATAATGCTTACCAGAACTTAAGATCCTTGGATCTTACAGCCAGATTGTCATCTGTATGAACCTTGCAGATTTTGATCTCGCCACGATCTATGATCTCCCTGATCAAGTGAAACCGTCTCTGTATGTGCTTGGACTTCTGGTGCGACCGTGGTTCCTTTGCTTGTGCGATTGCTCCAGTGTTATCACAGAAGATAACCAAAGGATCTGCACTCGAAGGAACAACACCAAGTTCTCTCACGAACTTACGAATCCACACTGTAACATCCCACATTCTTAACCCCAAACAAATGGCACATTTCATAAAAGAAACAGGATGTTTCATATAAGATCGATTCATATGCTAGGTAAAACCGAGTTCAAGAAAAACACGATCTGAAAATTTCCATAAATCCATACATACAAATTCACAAAACACAAATCTCATAAATCACATAAAGGTACCTGCCACCACGCAATCCTTGCACTAGACATATGCAAGGCAACAGTTATATCAAATCCGATGGCATAAATACAATTCAATTCGAAATTCAAAGCAAAGCCACAAAGTCGATTTTATAAACTCATACCAAACACCGAAACCAGGCTGAAGCCCGCGGTGACACAAAAATCAAACTCATAAGACTGCCATAACCGGCAACACAATTCACATAGTTCACATAGTCTCATGATTCACATAGTTCATATAATTCATGTTAAGGCCACAACCGGCCCCAAGAATTAAGCACAAAATTTCTTAAAACAGCAAACAGCATAATTATCCACGCCAATGCACTCAAGAAATGCGCCCCTGCCCTATGCCTGAAAATAGTGAGGGGTGAGCTACACAGCCCAGTGAGTGGATAGTCTAAATCGACCAACCAGAACATACATTCAAAAATATAGGCAGATTATTTTAAAAAAAATCTTTAACAGGAACATTATGTCAACATATAACAAAATAAAGAAACAGAAGTCATATAGACAGTCAGATGTACACACTAGCATATAACAAACTCAGGTTCTAGAGTTTTACTCTAAACCAATTAAACACATATATTCTAAACCAACTAAACACACCATACTTAATTAACCTAGTTGTCCAGCATAATCAGTAGTGACCAATATGGTCTAACCCGGCTTGGCCAAAGCACTAGGAGCTGCAAAATCTCGTGCAACACATAAACATGGATAGTGAGTAGAATCAAGAGGTGGCCCCCGTCAGGTCACGACGTGGCACTTTGCTCTATCACCCCATAACACATCAGAGTGATGACATCAAGAGGTGGCCCCTGTCTGATCAAGACATGGCACTTTGCGTCTTATATCACCCCGTCACATAAAAGAGTAATGACATCAAGAGGTGGCCCCTGTCTGATCAAGACATGGCACTTTGCGTCTTATATTACCCCATCACATAAAAGAGTAATGACATCAAGAGGTGGCCCCTGTCCGACCAAGACATGGCACTTTGCGTCAAAACCCGTTCTCCCAAAAGGTTCCTACTGGACAACAGACATATCTTAGTTCATATTTCACAAAGGTGGACTCCTAAGTGTCAACTAGACTCTAGGATAGTCATCACAAAAATCATATCGGGCAGGCTGAACATCAACCCCCATCACAAAAATCATAATAGGCAGGCTGAACATCAACCTCCTCACATATCACAATACAGGGCTGAAATTCAAACCCTTAACATAACACATAAGGACTATCCCCTTGAGTTCATAGTTACACCTAGCCTTAGTCCTAACCATCACATAATCACATAATTTTCCAAATTCACATAACCCATAATTTTCCAAATTCACATAATCACACATATTGTTCAAAATTCACAAGATCACACATAATGTTCAAAATTCACATGATCACACATATTGTTCAAAATTATATAACATCACACATAATATTTTATATTCGAATATCACCGAATATAGTGTAGTCCTTAAATTTCATGCTGATTAGTTTAATCAAACCTTGCTATGTTGTCACTCAAGTTTCTCAAATACAGATACTTAGCCATAAATATAACACTATAATTATTTAACATATTACACACACCAAGAAACAGTCATATCAAGCATCCATAAAATCAACTTAAAATTTAAAACAAGTATTCATATAAATTACTTTACAAATTACCACATGTAACATATTAACTACAAACACCAAAATTCGGTTTTCATAGACAATTATCAAGGTCATCAAGGTTTCGGTTTTCATGTTAACTACAAACATCAATTTCAGTTTTCATAAACAATTATCAAGAACATCAAGATTTCGGTTTTCATGTTAACTACAAACATCATTGATTTAATGTTACCAAAATTGATTTCGGTTTAACTATAATTAACAAGAATTTCATACCCAAAATTCAATGATTTAATGCTACCAAAATTCCTATAAAAATACCTTAAATTTCATACAAATTTTCGGTTAAATAATCATCATATAATCACCTTTGAAAAATTCGGTTTTCATGATATATTCAACCTTACAAAATTCGGTTTTCATCATATAATCAACTTTACAAAATTCGGTTTTAGCATGGTAAGATTTCCAACAAGCGAATATATCATCTAACTCATCAATTAACACAAACAAATAGATAGAAATCAATTAGACAACCCACTCACCTTGAAACTTAGGTTAAAATCTCCCCAACAAAAATCGTCCAAAGCCTTTGAAGTCACCCAAAGGATCTCCAAGAAATCGCCAAGAAAGTTTCACCTCAAGGGAAATTCGCCAAGGGAAGAAGATGGAGAAAAATCGCCTCAAAACTCTTCAATAATCGCCACTTCTTCAAGCCGCCACCCTAATTTTTCTCAAGACTCCAAAAATCGCCAATAATCTCACCCTAGTCGATATTACCACTTAAACTTTGGGTTTTTAAATTTTAAACCCATTAACCAATTAATTCCAATAGGGTTTAACCCATATAATTCATAATTTCGAATTTTCAAACCCAATAACCCATAGTTAACCAATTAATTTAATTAACTTACAAATAACCAATCACTTAACCGAAATCCAATAAGGATTTAATTAATATCCAATAAGGATTTAATTAACCAATAAGGTCTAATTAATTAACCAATAAGGTCTAATTAATTAACCAACAAAAACTTACAATTTACAACCCATAAATCCTAATTAATTTATTATGAACAACCAATAATAATTCATCATAAATTAACAGCCAATAATCAAATAAATAATCTCTAATTAATTTACAATAAATTAACAACCAAATAAACTCAAATCAAATAATTACAAATTAACAATCAATAAGCCAGTTAATTAGCATCCAATAATTTTATTTAAATCATAATAAAATATCACAGCTAATGATTTTATTTAAATCCAAGTAATGCTTACCAGGACTTAAGATCCTTGGATCTTACATCCCTCCCTCCTTATAAAGCTTTAGTCCTCTAAAGCTCAGCATCCATATCATCAAAGAGGTAAGCATAAAATTTTCTCATATCCGCTTCAGTCTCCCAAGTTGCCTCCTCAACCAACTGATTTCCCCAGATAACCTTTACCAAAGGTATAGTCTTGTTTCTCAGAACTTTTATCCTTCCTATCAACAATCTGGAGAGGTCTTTCCTCGAAAGTCAAATCACTCTGAATCTGAAGAGGTTCTAATTCCAACACATGAGATGGATCAGGATGATATTTCCTCAAAGCAGAGACATGGAATACATTATGCACATGATCCATAGCAGGAGGTAAAGCTAACCGGTAAGCCACTGGACCAATTCTCTCAATAATATCAAAAGGGCCTACAAACCTAGGGCTCAACTTACCCTTCTTGCCAAACCTCATTACACCCTTAGTAGGTGACACCTTCAAGAACACATGATCCCCTACCATAAACTCCAAAGAACGACGACGGTCGTCAGCATAACTCTTCTGTCTGTCCCGAGCAATTTTCAATTTATCCTGAATCTCTCTGACCTTATCAGTAGTCTCCTGAACTGCATCAGATCTCAAAATCATTCTGTCACCAGTTTCCTCCCAACACAAGGGAGTCCTACACCTTCTCCCATACAAAGCTTCATAAGGAGCCATCTGAATACTGGAGTGGAAGCTATTATTATAAGTAAACTCTATCAAAGATAGATCCCGGTTCCACTCAGAACTCCAATCAACCACATAGGCTCTCAACAGATCTTCTAGAGTTTGTATAGTACGCTCCGTCTGGCCATCAGACTGAGGATGATATGCTATACTAAAACTCAACTTAGTACCCAAACCTTCCTGTAAGCTCTTCCAAAATCTGGACAGAAATCGAGAGTCCCTATCAGACACGATATCAACAGGCACTCCATGCAGTCTGACTATCTCATGTGTTGGAATTAGAACCTCTTCAGATTCAGAGTGATTAGGAAGGATAAAAGTTCTGAGAAACAAGACTATACCTTTGGTAAAGGTTATCTGGGGAAATCAGTTGGTTGAGGAGGCAACTTGGGAGACTGAAGCGGATATGAGAAAATTTTATGCTTACCTCTTTGATGATATGGATGCTGAGCTTTAGAGGACTAAAGCTTTATAAGGAGGGAGGGATGTAAGATCCAAGGATCTTAAGTCCTGGTAAGCATTACTTGGAAATAAATAATCTCTAATTAATTTACAATAAATTAACAACCAAATAAACTCAAATCAAATAATTACAAATTAACAATCAATAAGCCAGTTAATTAGCATCCAATAATTTTATTTAAATCATAATAAAATATCACAGCTATATAATCTCTTCTCCCACTTCCAATATGGGACTAAACTCGGGGTATTACAATCTCCCCCACTTAAGACTTGACGTCCTCGTCAAGCCCAAACCTTAACACATGCCCAAGAATCATCCCTTAGTCGGCAGCATGTGAGGTCAGCCCAAAGGTGGCTCCACCATCCTCGGTAGCCCTTTCCTAGTGGCCTCTCACCATGCTTAGGACTAAGTTTTGCTCTGATACCATTTGTTACAACCCGCTTAGTAAGCAAACTATTTATTAACTTGGTAAGCCGATTTACAACGTGGCTCAATCTATTAAAATGCTTAAGCCCAAGTTAACAATAGCAAGCCCACTAAGCCTTATATACCATATAATCTCTTCTCCCACTTCCAATATGGGACTAAACTCGGGGTATTACAATATTTAATTAGCCTAATCCTTATGTTGCATGAGGTAACCAACCCAAGCATGGGTCATTTGCTCATGCAACATAAGGATTAGGCTAATTAAGTCCTGGTAAGCATTATTTTTGAATTAAATAAAATTATTGACTGTGATATTTTATTATGATTCAAGTAAAATTTCTTGAATGCTAATTAACTAGCTTATTGATTGTTAATTTGTAATTATTTGATTTGTGATTTATATTGGTTGTTAATTTATGGTAAATTAATTAGAGATTAATGGTTGATTATTGGTTGTTAATTTAGGATAAATTAATTTAAATCCTTATTGGATATTAATTAAATCCTTATTGGATTTCGGTTAAGTGCTTGGTTATTTGTAAGTTAATTAAATTAATTAGTTAACTAGCTTATTGGATGTTAGTTTAACTCTTATTGGACTTTCACTTAAACTAAGGGATTATTGGGTTTTTAAAATTTGAATTATTGGGTTAATGGGTTAAACCTTTTTGAATTAATGGGTTAGAGGGTTAAAACCTTAAAAACCGAAATTTAAATAGGTAATTTCGGTTAGGGTAGAGTTTTGGCGATTTTGGCTTGGAGAAAAACTTTGGGCGACGGCTTGAAGAACTTAGGCGATTCTTGAAGAGTTCTTGAGGCGATTTTGGTGATTTCTCCATCTCTTTCCCTTTGGCGAATTATTCCTTGGTGTTTGGTAGCATCTTTCAAAGCCTTAGACGAATTTTTGGAAGGGTTTTTCTTATTGGTGTTCACGGTTCAAGGTGAGTGGAATGTCTTGTTTGACCTATGAACTTAGTTGTGTTAATTGATATATTGAATGGATTGGAAATTTTGGAAATTTTACCATGTTAAAACCGTAATTAAGAAGTGTATGTAAGGTATGAAAACCGAATTTAGGGCATTGTTATTCATGAGAACCGAATTGTATTTCTCCATGAAAACCTAATTTTCCATGTAAACCGAATTGATCTTGATAATTGGTATGAAAACCGAATTTAGATATTAATTATGAAAACCGAATTGATCTTGATAATTGGTATGAAAACCGAATTTTGATGTTAATTATGAAAACCGAAATAATCTTAATAATTGTTATGAAAACTGAAATTTGATTTAATTATGAAAACCGAAATCTTGATGATTATTTAACCGAAAATTTGTATGAAATTTAAGGTGTTTTTATAGGGAATTTTGGTAGCATTAAATCATTGAATTTTGAGTATGAAATCCTTGTTATCTAGATATATTTTTTTGTATGAATTTTGAGTATTAAATCAGTGATTTTATCCCGTTAGTAAGAATACATGTTTTACATTTTATGTTGATTTTATGGATACTTGTTAACTGCATTATTGAGAAATTGTTTGAGAAATTTGGATGATAACCTAGTAAGGTTTGACTGAACTAATCAGCATGAAACCTAAGGACCACACTACATTATATGATTGTTAATATTATGTAATTATGTGATTTTTGAATATTAGGTGTTTATGTGATTTTTGGAATATTATGTTGTTATGTAAATTGTGAACATTATGTGGTTATGAGATTTTTGAAAATTATGTGATTATGAGGATTTTGAATATTATGTGTTATGTGTTGGTTAGGACTAAGGCTAGGTGTAACTATGAACTCAAGGGGATAGTCCTTATGTGTTATGTTAAGGGTTTGAATTTCAGCCCTGTATTGTGATATGTGAGGAGGTTGATGTTCAGCCTGCCTATTATGATTATTGTGATGGGGGTTGATGTTCAGCCTGCCCGATATGATTTTTGTGATGACTATCCTAGAGTCTAGTTGACACTTAGGAGTCCACCTTTGTGAAATATGTTCACCTATGTGAAATATGAAATAAGATGTGTCTGTTGTCCAGTAGGAACCTTTTGGGAGAACGGGTTTTTGACGCAAAGTGCCATGTCGTGGTCGGACAGGGGCCACCTCTTGATGTCATAACTCTTTTATGTGATGGGGTAATATAAGACGCAAAGTGCCATGTCTTGATCAGACAGGGGCCACCTCTTGATGTCATTACTCTTTATGTGACAGGGTGATATAAGACGCAAAGTGCCATGTCTTGATCAGACAGGGGCCACCTCTTGATGTCATCACTCTGATGTGTTATGGGGTGAGAGAGCAAAGTGCCACGTCGTGACCTGGCGGGGGCCACCTCTTGATTCTACTCACTATCCATGTTTATGTGTTGCATGCGGCTCCCAGTGCTTTGGCCAAGCCGGGTTAGACCATATTGGTCACTACTGAATATGCTGGACAACTAGGTTGCTTATGTGTTGGTGTGTTTAGTGGTTTAGAGTATAACTCTAGAACCTGAGTTTGTGAACCTAAGTTGTTATGTGTTTAGTTGGTTTAAAATATATGTGTTTAATTGGGTTAGAGTAAAACTCTAAAACCTGAGTTTGTGAACATGAGTTTGTTATATGCTAGTGTGTACATCTGACTGTCTATATGATTTCTGTTTCTTTATTTTGTTATATGTTGACATAATGTTCTTGTTAAAGATTTTTAAAATAATCTACCTATATTTTTGAGTGTATGTTATGGATGGTCGATTTAGACTATCCACTCACTGGGCTGTGTAGCTCACCCCTCATTATTTTCAGGCATAGAGCAGGGGCGCATTACATGAGTAACATTGGCGTGGATATTATGTTTGCTGCTTAAGAACTTTTATGCTAAAATTTTCTGGAGCCGGTTGTGGCTAAACCATATGATTTATATGAACTATGTGAACCATGTGATGTGAACCATGTGAACTATGTGAATTTGTGTTGCCAGATTGTGGCAGTTAACTGAGTTTGATTTTTGTGTCACCGCGGGCTTCAGCCTGGTTTCGGTGTTTGGTGTCAGTTTATAAAAATCGATTTTGTGGATTTGTTTTGAAATTGAAGTTGATGTGTATTTTTGCAATCGGTTTTGATACAACTGTAACTTGCATATGTCTAGTGCAAGTATTGCCTGGTGGCAGGTACCTTTATGGATTTTATGAATTTTAATCGGTTTTGATATAACTGTTGCCTTGCATATGTCTAGTGCAAGGATTGCGTGGTGGCAGGTACCCTTACGAGATTTATGAGATTTGAGTTTTGTGAATTTATGTGTATGGATTTATGGAAATTTTTCAGATCGTGTTTTTCTTGAACTCGGTTTTACCTAGCATATGATCGATCTTATATGAAACATCCTGTATCATTTGTGAATTGTGCCATTAGTTTGGGGTTAAGAATGTGGGATGTTACAGAATGGTATCAGAGGAGTTGGCTAGCTAAAACTTAGTTTGGGGGAAAACATGTTTGTGTATTGCTAGACACCTAATAGGTTTATGATTGTTTTCCTGACTATGATATGTGTGTGACTATGATATGTGCGTGTAGGAATTTGAATTTAAGATGGTGCGAACCAGAGGAAATGCTAGTGATGAGGGCGAGCAGACCCCGAACCTCACGAGAACTATTGAGGCTCTGACTGGCATGGTTCAGCAACAAGGTGCTATGATAGAAAGGCAAGCTCAGATGCTGCAGCAGCAGTAGACTCAGCACCAAGAAGCACAACAGCAGCTTTTGCAGCAGCTGACTCGAGAGAGACCCCAGACTACTACTCGAGCGGTGGGGGATGACTCTCAGGAGGGCGCTCACAGGCGCTATGCTTCACTTGTGAGTGAATTCCAGAAACTGGGTCCCAGCTCTTTTTATGGGGGCGCAGAATCCAGTAATGCCGAAAATTGGCAGCTGTGCTTGGAAAAGATTTTCCAAGTTATGCGTTGCTCGGACGAAGACAAGTTATGTCTGACCACCTACATGATGCGTGCTGACGCAGATGAGTGGTGGAAAGGCGTGGTGAGACTTGCCGAAGAAAGACATGAGACTGTAGACTGGCCTTACTTCTTGTCTCGATTTAACGAGAAGTATTTCCCAGATAGCTTGGTTGAGGACCGAGAGGTGGAATTTATTCACCTGGAGCAGGGTGATATGACAGTGGACCAGTATGAATTACAGTTCACGAAATTGGGAAAGTATGCTCCTCATCTGATAAATACTGAAAAGAGGAGAGCTACTAAGTTTCTCAGAGGTCTCAGATGGGACATTAGAGAGCAGGTTGGTGCTCAACATTTGGAGACCTATGTTGAGACTGTTGGGCGAGCGCGCACCATTGAGAAATATATATCTGAGAGGAGTTCTCATGTTGCCGTGGCAGTAGTTCCTGCAGCTGAGGCGGCGGTTCCTCAGTATGGCAGTGGCGGCAAGGGTAAGAAGTACCCTAGGCATAAAGATTATAAGAAGAGCAGGTATAAGCCTTACTCCTACAAGGCACCGCAGCAGACCAGGGATGCACCGCAGCAGTTCAGGGATGCCAGGGATGTAAGAAACGGTATCACTTGTAGTTATTGTGGGCTCAAGGGACATCTAGTGAAAGACTGTCATAGGAAGAATGGTATATGCTTCAGGTGTAAGAAACCAGGGCACATGGCTAAGGACTGCAAAGAACCTGAGATGCAACCTAGAGGCGCAGATAAGCCTACAGTCCAGACTAGAGTGTATGCTGTGGCTGAGAAGGATACACGAGCTTCCCGATCCGTCGTGGAAGGTACTTTATTCGTATTTGATCAGTTAGCCCGCATATTATTTGACCCTGGTGCAAATTTATCTTTTGTATCTGTTAAGTTTGCTGCATGTTTACCTGTGTTACCTAAGGTGATGAATTATGCTGTGTCTGTGAGTACTCCCTTAGGAAAATCGTTATCTACAGATACTGTTTGTGCTGACTGTGTAGTACATGTAGAGGGTTATGAGTTTCTGGTAGATCTAATCCTCTTAGACATGCAAGATTATGATATCATCTTAGGAATGGATTGGTTGTCTTCCCATCATGCCTCTGTGGATTGCTTTGAGAAAGTAATCACTTTGAATTTGTTAGATGGGAATCGACTTTTTGTGAGAGGTCTAGTGTCAGACCAAGGACCGCATGTGATATCTTTCCTGCAGGCCAGGAAATTACTTGCTAATGGGTGCAAGGGTTATCTTGCGCATGTTAAGGTGCAGGATGAGTCTACTTCTGATTTGACTCAGATGGCGGTGGTGAAAGAATTTCCTGATGTGTTCTCTGAAGAATTTTCAGGCTTGCCACCGATTAGAGAAGTAGAGTTTGGCATTGAGTTGGCGCCAGGTACGGCACCTATCTCCAGAGCTCCTTATCGTATGGCTACTTCAGAGTTGGCCGAGCTTAAGAAACAACTGGAGGAATTGTTAGAGAAAGGATATATTCGGCCTAGTGCTTCACCTTGGGGAGCGCCAGTGTTGTTTGTAAAGAAGAAAGATGGAACCCTGAGGATGTGTATAGACTACAGGCAGCTTAACCAAGTGACTATCAAGAATAAGTATCCTCTTCCCAGAATTGATGACCTATTTGATCAATTACAGGGAGCTACAGTGTTCTCTAAGATTGATCTGAGATCAGGATATTATCAGCTTAGAGTCAAGGATGAGGATATATTTAAGACTGCTTTCAGGACCAGGTATGGGCATTTCGAATTTTTAGTTATGCCTTTTGGACTGACGAATGCACCTGCTGTCTTCATGGATTTGATGAACAGGGTATTCCATGAGTTGCTTGACTCTTGTGTGGTGGTCTTTATAGACGATATATTGGTGTACTCTCAGACTACCTCAGATCATGTCAGTGATTTGCGTAGAGTATTGGAGATCTTGAGGAAGAACCGATTATATGCCAAGGCTAGTAAGTGTGAATTCTGGCTAGAGAAGATCAGTTTTCTGGGTCATGTGATTTCTGGTCAGGGGGTGTCTGTGGATCCAGTTAAAGTGCAAGCCATCCTCAATTGGGGAAGACCGACTAGTGCTACTGAGATCAGGAGTTTTCTGGGTTTAGCAGGTTACTACCGGCGATTTGTTGAGGGATTCTCCAAGCTGGCGGGTCCTTTAACCAAGTTGACCAGAAAGGAAGCTAAGTTTATTTGGGATGACAAGTGTGAAGAGAGCTTCCAAGAGCTGAAGAGAAGGTTGACTAGTACACCGATCCTCATTATTCCTAGTGATGGGGAAAGGTTTACTGTCTATACAGATGCTTCAGGCAAAGGGTTGGGTTGTGTCTTGATGCAGAAGGGTTCTGTAGTAGCCTATGCTTCGAGACAACTGAAGGAGTATGAATTGAACTACCCTACTCATGATTTAGAGTTGGCGGCCATAGTCTTTGCTTTGAAGATATGGCGTCACTATTTGTTGGGTCAGGAGTTTGATCTGTTCACTGATCACCAGAGTCTCAAGTATATCTTCACTCAGAAGGAGTTGAACATGAGACAGAGAAGATGGATGGAGTTGATCAAAGACTATGACTTCTCTATTCAGTATCAGGCTGGAAAGGCCAATGTAGTGGCGGATGCTCTGAGCAGACATCCAGTTACTTCAGTAGCTGCTTTACGAGTCAGTGAGTGGCGGTTACTGCAGGAGTTCAGCGATCTCAGGATCAGTGTTTCTCCTAGAGTTCAGTCGGGTTATGTGGCCTTTCTCAGAGTACAGTCTGCTTTGTTGCAGAAGATCAGAGATCAGCAGTCTGTGGATCCGAGATTAGGTCAGATCAGGGATAGTCTGGTTGATGGCGCAGTTCAGGATTTTAGCCTGTCTGATGATGGTATTCTCCGGTTTCGTGGAAGGGTATGTGTCCCTGAGGAACCAAGCTTGAGGAAAGAAATATTGGAGGACAGCCATAACTCCAAATATTCTCTACATCCTGGTGTGACTAAGATGTATCAGGACCTCAAGAAAAGTTTTTGGTGGCCGGGTATGAGGAAAGAAGTGTTTGATTTTGTCTCTAGGTGTTTAACCTGTCAGACTGTAAAGGCTGAACATCAGAAGCCTGGTGGTTTGTTGCAGTCTCTTCCTATTCCTGAGTGGAAGTGGGAATGCATCAGTATGGATTTTGTATGTGGTTTGCCCAGAACCAGATTGGGTCATGATGCTATTTGGGTGATTGTTGATAGACTCACTAAGTCAGCCCATTTTCTTCCGATTAAGATGACTTATTCTCTAGAGAGACTGGCTAGATTATATATTGATGAGATAGTCAGACTGCATGGAGTTCCTGTTGATATTGTGTCTGATAGGGACTCTCGGTTTTTGTCCAGATTTTGGAAGAGCTTACAGGAAGGTTTGGGTACTAAGTTGAGTTTTAGTACAGCATACCATCCTCAGTCTGATGGCCAGACGGAGCGTACTATACAGACTCTAGAAGATTTGTTGAGAGCCTATGTGGTTGATTGGAGTTCTGAGTGGAACCGGGATCTATCTTTGATAGAGTTTACTTATAATAATAGCTTCCACTCTAGTATTCAGATGGCTCCTTATGAGGCTTTGTATGGGAGAAGGTGTAGGACTCCCTTGTGTTGGGAGGAAACTGGTGACAGAATGATTTTGAGATCTGATGCAGTACAGGAGACTACTGATACGGTCAGAGAGATCCAGGATAAACTGAAAATTGCTCGGGACAGACAGAAGAGTTATGCTGACGACCGTCGTCGTTCCTTGGAGTTTATGGTAGGGGATCATGTGTTCTTGAAGGTGTCACCTACTAAGGGTGTTATGAGGTTTGGCAAAAAGGGCAAGTTGAGCCCTAGGTTTGTAGGCCCTTTTGATATTATTGAGAGAGTTGGTCCAGTGGCTTACCGATTGGCTTTACCTCCTGCTATGGATCATGTGCATAATGTATTCCATGTCTCTACTTTGAGGAAATATCATCCTGATCCATCTCATGTGTTGGAGTTGGAACCTCTTCAGATTCAGAGTGATTTGACTTTTGAGGAAAGACCTCTCCGGATTGTGGATAGAAAAGATAAAGTCCTGAGAAACAAGACTATACCTTTGGTAAAGGTTATCTGGGGAAATCAGGCTATTGAGGAGGCGACTTGGGAGACTGAAGCTGATATGAGGAAATTTTATGCTTACCTCTTTGATGATATGGATGCTGAGCTTTAGAGGACTAAAGCTTTATAAGGAGGGAGGGATGTAAGATCCAAGGATCTTAAGTCCTGGTAAGCATTATTTTTGAATTAAATAAAATTATTGACTCTGATATTTTATTATGATTCAAGTAAAATTTATTGAATGCTAATTAACTGGCTTATTGATTGTTAATTTGTAATTATTTGATTTGTGATTTATATTGGTTGTTAATTTATGGTAAATTAATTAGAGATTAATGGTTGATTATTGGTTGTTAATTTAGGATAAATTAATTTAAATCCTTATTGGATATTAATTAAATCCTTATTGGATTTCGGTTAAGTGCTTGGTTATTTGTAAGTTAATTAAATTAATTAGTTAACTAGCTTATTGGATGTTAGTTTAACTCTTATTGGACTTTCACTTAAACTAAGGGATTATTGGGTTTTTAAAATTTGAATTATTGGGTTAATGGGTTAAACCTTTTTGAATTAATGGGTTAGAGGGTTAAAACCTTAAAAACCGAAATTTAAATAGGTAATTTCGGTTAGGGTAGAGTTTTGGCGATTTTGGCTTGGAGAAAAACTTTGGGCGACGGCTTGAAGAACTTAGGCGATTCTTGAAGAGTTCTTGAGGCGATTTTGGTGATTTCTCCATCTCTTTCCCTTTGGCGAATTATTCCTTGGTGTTTGGTAGCATCTTTCAAAGCCTTAGACGAATTTTTGGAAGGGTTTTTCTTATTGGTGTTCACGGTTCAAGGTGAGTGGAATGTCTTGTTTGACCTATGAACTTAGTTGTGTTAATTGATATATTGAATGGATTGGAAATTTTGGAAATTTTACCATGTTAAAACCGTAATTAAGAAGTGTATGTAAGGTATGAAAACCGAATTTAGGGCATTGTTATTCATGAGAACCGAATTGTATTTCTCCATGAAAACCTAATTTTCCATGTAAACCGAATTGATCTTGATAATTGGTATGAAAACCGAATTTAGATATTAATTATGAAAACCGAATTGATCTTGATAATTGGTATGAAAACCGAATTTTGATGTTAATTATGAAAACCGAAATAATCTTAATAATTGTTATGAAAACTGAAATTTGATTTAATTATGAAAACCGAAATCTTGATGATTATTTAACCGAAAATTTGTATGAAATTTAAGGTGTTTTTATAGGGAATTTTGGTAGCATTAAATCATTGAATTTTGAGTATGAAATCCTTGTTATCTAGATATATTTTTTTGTATGAATTTTGAGTATTAAATCAGTGATTTTATCCCGTTAGTAAGAATACATGTTTTACATTTTATGTTGATTTTATGGATACTTGTTAACTGCATTATTGAGAAATTGTTTGAGAAATTTGGATGATAACCTAGTAAGGTTTGACTGAACTAATCAGCATGAAACCTAAGGACCACACTACATTATATGATTGTTAATATTATGTAATTATGTGATTTTTGAATATTAGGTGTTTATGTGATTTTTGGAATATTATGTTGTTATGTAAATTGTGAACATTATGTGGTTATGAGATTTTTGAAAATTATGTGATTATGAGGATTTTGAATATTATGTGTTATGTGTTGGTTAGGACTAAGGCTAGGTGTAACTATGAACTCAAGGGGATATTCCTTATGTGTTATGTTAAGGGTTTGAATTTCAGCCCTGTATTGTGATATGTGAGGAGGTTGATGTTCAGCCTGCCTATTATGATTATTGTGATGGGGGTTGATGTTCAGCCTGCCCGATATGATTTTTGTGATGACTATCCTAGAGTCTAGTTGACACTTAGGAGTCCACCTTTGTGAAATATGTTCACCTATGTGAAATATGAAATAAGATGTGTCTGTTGTCCAGTAGGAACCTTTTGGGAGAACGGGTTTTTGACGCAAAGTGCCATGTCTTGGTCGGACAGGGGCCACCTCTTGATGTCATAACTCTTTTATGTGATGGGGTAATATAAGACGCAAAGTGCCATGTCTTGATCAGACAGGGGCCACCTCTTGATGTCATTACTCTTTATGTGACAGGGTGATATAAGACGCAAAGTGCCATGTCTTGATCAGACAGGGGCCACCTCTTGATGTCATCACTCTGATGTGTTATGGGGTGAGAGAGCAAAGTGCCACGTCGTGACCTAGCGGGGGCCACCTCTTGATTCTACTCACTATCCATGTTTATGTGTTGCATGCGGCTCCCAGTGCTTTGGCCAAGCCGGGTTAGACCATATTGGTCACTACTGAATATGCTGGACAACTAGGTTGCTTATGTGTTGGTGTGTTTAGTGGTTTAGAGTATAACTCTAGAACCTGAGTTTGTGAACCTAAGTTGTTATGTGTTTAGTTGGTTTAAAATATATGTGTTTAATTGGGTTAGAGTAAAACTCTAAAACCTGAGTTTGTGAACATGAGTTTGTTATATGCTAGTGTGTACATCTGACTGTCTATATGATTTCTGTTTCTTTATTTTGTTATATGTTGACATAATGTTCTTGTTAAAGATTTTTAAAATAATCTACCTATATTTTTGAGTGTATGTTATGGATGGTCGATTTAGACTATCCACTCACTGGGCTGTGTAGCTCACCCCTCATTATTTTCAGGCATAGAGCAGGGGCGCATTTCATGAGTAACATTGGCGTGGATATTATGTTTGCTGCTTAAGAACTTTTATGCTAAAATTTTCTGGAGCCGATTGTGGCTAAACCATATGATTTATATGAACTATGTGAACCATGTGATGTGAACCATGTGAACTATGTGAATTTGTGTTGCCAGATTGTGGCAGTTAACTGAGTTTGATTTTTGTGTCACCGCGGGCTTCAGCCTGGTTTCGGTGTTTGGTGTCAGTTTATAAAAATCGATTTTGTGGATTTGTTTTGAAATTGAAGTTGATGTGTATTTTTGCAATCGGTTTTGATACAACTGTAACTTGCATATGTCTAGTGCAAGTATTGCCTGGTGGCAGGTACCTTTATGGATTTTATGAATTTTAATCGGTTTTGATATAACTGTTGCCTTGCATATGTCTAGTGCAAGGATTGCGTGGTGGCAGGTACCCTTACGAGATTTATGAGATTTGAGTTTTGTGAATTTATGTGTATGGATTTATGGAAATTTTTCAGATCGTGTTTTTCTTGAACTCGGTTTTACCTAGCATATGATCGATCTTATATGAAACATCCTGTATCATTTGTGAATTGTGCCATTAGTTTGGGGTTAAGAATGTGGGATGTTACACTATAGCTCAAAATCGAAAGGAATCCGAGTCGGGGTCGGGCTGCGCAGTTGTGATCACGGTGAACCCCACCGAGTTCACCAGGTGGTGAAGTCCTCTATACAGTTCTGTCGAGAAAGAATCACTGGCGAACCCCGCCGAGTTCACCAGGTGGTAAAGCGTACTGTACGCTTCTGCTATAAATCTTTCCCAAAGAATCATGGGTGAACCCCACCAGTGGTGTAGCGCCAAGCTATGGGACGGGGAAATCTCCTAGACCAACTCTAGGAGGACATGCGAACGATTCGGAAACTCGCGATCAAACACGCGAACTCAAGGAGATCGGATACGTATTAGAGCAATGGATGGAGAAATAGATAAACCAAGGCATTCAACTATGAAATAGCACTCAAATGAAACTACTAACCAATACAATCGAAGAAGATGAGGTATCGAGACGAGGCCAAGGATCATACACCTTGCCTCCAACCTCACGCTACTTCCACACGCTTCACGGAGTCGAGGCGCCGACTACTACTCCAGAGTTACAAGACCCCTCGCAGCCCCTTCCGGACTTGTAAGCTTGTAAACTAACTAAACACTAGGCCCTATCTCCCTTTTATAAGCTAAGGGAGGGCAAAATCACACCACTAACATGAGGGGTGGTTACAACAATTATTCTAACTACTACTCTGAAAAAGCTGAGAAAAGAACTACATTTGATTGGAAATATTCCATCAACCAAGTGTGTTTGAGAAGCTTCAGGTCGCTTTAAATATGAGCCATCTATTTGAGTGTTGATGATATCTTCTGATCTGGATGTCTGATCGGAGATCTGATGGCATGGATGGACATATCGGGTTTAGATTAGTGGGGATCAGCACCCGGATCATCTTGAAACAGGTTCGATTGGAGAAGATCTGGCCAAAACAATACCCGCCGTTGATTGCCTCTAAACTGATCTGGCCGTTGGATGAACGTTGTTCAATCTGGGCCGTTGGAAGCATTTCCTCACCTCTTCGTTTTTGAGAGGACGTGGGCGGCGAGCAGGGCACGCCGCCAGGCGCCTTTTCGGCTTCGATCGCCGGTGATATTCCGGCTGGAGCTGCGTGTGGCATCTTCGGGCGGCTGGGGAGCTTCCGGCGTCCGATCGTGCCGTGCCATGCGGGGAATTGGGCAGATGGCGGCTGAAGCTTACCTCAAGGAAGTTTTTGATTCCGGCGATCCACCGGTCGGATGGCCGATTGTTTCTGGCTGTGGGGTCGCGACGACGTGGAGATCCCATGGTCGGAGATTGGTGTCGATCAGTGCTGTGGATGGGGCGGAATGGGGAGCAACGCTGCCGGCAGTTGTGGCACTCGTTTCCGGCGATCCGGCCGCCATCGGATCCTTTGGACCGTGAGTTCGCACGGAGGAGGAGGCACTGTAGTTGGAGTTCGGTGATGATCAGAGCTCTGGATGATGCTTCAAAAATACACGGGCTGAGGTGTAGGTGTTGGGAAACCCCAGGGATATTTTACAATTTTTCAGAGGTTTATGGACACAAATACATTGTGCAGCGGAAGAATATCCCCGAAACAGGCCAGCCCCAAAAACCCAGTGAAGATCGTCAAGCGAGAGAGTCGACACGATGTGATAGAAAATACCTTAATGCAAGGCGAGGCCGATGTCAACGTAGGTGCCCAAGTGTGCGCCCTCTGCACGAATGGATTCAGGACGTCAAAACGAAGCCGCCCACCAATTTTCATGCAAATCGGAGCAAGTTTGAAAAATACACCCCGGGTGTAATGGATATTACGGGTGTAATTTCTGCCCAAAAATATGGTAGTCCCATAAAAAATAACACGAGCCATAATTTAGAACAATTCCCGACCAGAAAGTTCCATTGATTTTACGGCACCGCCGTAATTTATTTTACGGCTGTAATTTGCACCTAGTCGCGTGACTCTTACGGGCCCGAAACTTGCAGGGGCCATAACTTTTGATCTAGAGCTCCCAATCGAGATCCGAAAGTTGCTGTGGACTCATCTTTAAGAGGGGAAAATGCATGAAGTGGAAGAGGGAACGTTTATCCAGTATCGAGGGAGAAATTGACAGAGAGGTGGCTAGAGTTTGGCCTCACGCCGAGAGGCATAGAGGGCACCTCAGGCCGTGATTTTCACTCAGAGGCTTCACCTAGAGGAGAGGAGGACGCACCAGACATTTCAGAGGAAGAGGAGTTCGATCGGAGGCGGAATTGATGAAATTGGTGGTGATAGCACTATTCATCGAGTTTTCCTGCAAATTACGGTGCTGTAATGAAATTACAGCACTTGTTTTCTAACCTTTCTTCTTCCCTTCTTCGATTTTTGACTATTTGAAAACATGCTTTATTGTAATTCTTCCTCCATGCAAGCTTAATCCTATATTGGGACATAGGGTTTAATCCCTTTGATTTTTAATGATTAGATAACTCTTTTCTTTCGTCATGATAATCTTTGTTGTGATAATTTTACTCTTGTGATAAATTGTGCTTAGATTCTCTATAATTGCATGTTATTAATTATGTTCTTAGAGTTTTCGCAATGAGACTGAAAGGTGATTTGCTTGAGAGCTTGGAACCCTAGAATTGCATGTTCGGAACCCTTCCTTAGGTAGATCCTATTTGATCTGTTCTAGTAGAATAATTGCCATGATTATAACATGTATCTATAGATCGATGTCTATTTATCAAATGTGAAGATCTTGCACGAAAGTGAGGATCGAAACGTTGGAGATCCATGAGTAAAAGTAGTGTTGAGGCTCGGATGCACGAAAGTGATCCTTGAGACTCTACTAGAGATTATCAACCTAGAATTCGGATGCACGAAAGTGATCTTTGAATTCTTTGATTGATGATTTACTTATCTTTAGCCTGGGATAAATCTTGCGCGAAAGTGATGATTTATCTCTACGTGATTGTCTGCACGAAAGTGAGATAATCCCTTTATAAAGTAAATTAGGTCTTTATCGTAGCAAGATTTGATTGACCAACCTTTTTATATATATATTATCATTGAAATTAAGGTGGATGAAACCCTAGTCCCATGTTTATCTCTCTGATTATCTTTCATGTTATTTCTATTAACTATTTGCATCATATTTGGTTTACTTAGCTAGTAAGAATATGATTATTTGGTACTTAACAATAAGGTCTTTGTGGATCTATATTTTTATTACTTCGATAGTTCTGTGCGCTTGCGGAAGCCTATCAAGTTTTTGGCGCCGTTGCCGGGGATTAGTCCAAGGTACAGGCGTGCCAGACTCGTAGTGTTCCCTTTCGGGCTATCAAGTTTTTGGCGTCGTTGCCGGGGATTAGTCCAAGGTACACGCTTGCCAGACTTGTAGTGTTCACTTTCGGGCTATCAAGTTTTTAATACATAAGGCTCAAACTTTGCTTGTCCTCAAGCAAAAAATCAAAAATTGATCATCAGAATAACCTTTTCATGCTCAATAAATTTATAAAATACAACCCATCAATAAAAAATTCCACCAATTGATATACAAAACTTCAAATAAACATATTATCCTTAGAACTCAACCCTCTAGATCCACAATTCAATTAAATAAAACTCTACAACTTGGATAATAAATAGAATTTTCAATCTCATGATTTCACCTAGTTTTCAGTTCAAATCTATCATGCTTCTGTTTACAGGAATTAGGTTTCCAAGATCTTTTTTGACACATGATTTTTTTTTATGTATTTTATATGTTTTTGTAAAGATGGCATTACCCACTTAGATACACACTTTTTATTTTATTTGTTTTTGTAAAGATGGCATTGTAATGTCATGGTAGGTTAGTGCATGTAGAATGGATACTTATAAATTCAGCTCAAGGGGAAATTAAGCTAGCTCACTCCACTTCAACAAGCTAGCTCCCAATTTGGAAGGTCCACTTCAAACTGGCTCAAGAGAAGGCATCAAACTCAACTCCACTTCAATTCCACTTCCAAGATCACGTACCAATTTAAGACATTGCCAACTCATGAAGGAATATGCGCCATCCTCATCCAATAAATCAAGCAAGGCTCATGCAAAATCCACAAATCAAGGAAGAGCCTCATCTAGATCCACAAATCAAGGAGGAGCAATGATGAAGACTTTCCTTACCTCATTGCCGCCCAAACAACAAAGGAAAGGTTTTCAAAATTCAGCCACCCATGCGCCAACAACCCAAGGGGGCAGCCACTCGAATTTCAAAGAAGCCATTCGAAATTCAAAAGCTTACCATGTTCGGCCCTCCAAAGAAGGCAACAAAATCAGCCCCTTTAATGCCTTGTTCCTATTTCGAATTTTCCCCAAATATGTAAGGGGCACAAGGGGCCAATGACCACCTTGCCCTAACCTTATCCTCATCCCTTAGCTGCTATTTATTGTATCACCATCGCATCATGTCATTAGCATTGTTGAAATAAAATTGTCTACTAGTTGCTAGCCAACTTATGGGTGCATGTGTCCCCCATCTTCTCCTCTTCTTCTCCTCTCAACACTTCAAGGCCGAGCCCTTCACCCTCTCATCCTCATCTCGTCACCCTTCTCTTCATCAAAGCAAGGTCGAGACTCATCTCTATCAAAGCAAGAACAAAAAGAGATCTAGAAATCAAGATGGCGCAAGGACTTTGATACATCTCTTGGATCTCTTCAAGGCGCTTCACTAAGATGAGTATTCCAACCTCTTGTGTTTCTTCTCTTAGTTTCTAAAGAACATCTTACTACACATATCTTGGTCTTTGTATGGATTGGCGTAAGGTGAAGGAAGCTTGGTGCCTCATCTCCTTCTCCCCCCCCCCCCTTTCTAGTTAGTCCAAAGCTTATGTTAGCAAGAGAACCTGGAGGACTAGCCTCCCTCTTGACTCTTTAATATTGTGATCATTTAATTAACTTTATAACTCACCCACGCCAGTGTGGGGTTGCTGTGATGTTCTGTGTGTAACCTGCACCTTCCATCAGAGTAGGACCGGTGAAGAACGGGAATGTGGTCCTTCTATTCTCAAGGACCGCAAGGTGTGTCTTCTTTAAGTTATTGTCATTTACATTCTTGCAAGTAGTTAACTTTCGGTTTTCCTATCTAAAAATACAAAAACACTATTTTCCCAACTTCGTTAGTTTAAGTCGGTTTTCTCTAGTTTATGATAATACCAAAAATACTTTCAAAACTCGTTGTTTGCATGCAAGTGATTCCACCCCACATCAGTTTGGTATCAGACCGAGGTTCTTAGAGTAGTTTTTAAGCCAAAACTTATTTCTACTTCTAGGACGATTCTTGGAATCTAGGGTGTTTGAAACAAATTTGATATCCATAAAACACTAGGCTGCATTTCTTTTCAAAAGTTATAATCTTTTCAAAATCTTGCATCATGCAAACAAGGTCTAGATCCCAACAAGATAACAACCAACCCATGGATCTCACTACAATTTTAGAGTCTCTTAACCAAATCAATCAAAACATTGCTAGTGTGATGCTCCCGGGATTTAGCACAAATCCCAAAGCACACCGTGATGGAGCGATGGCGGGTCCCCTCGTCATCAGCCGTGTTGGATGACTTGGGTGTGCGATCGTGTCACTGAGGCTGACACAAGTCCATAGGGCGAGGTCGAGTTGAACCATGGAGTGTGGGTTCCCACGTCGATGTGGGCTTCTGACTCGACCCATGGACCTCGGACCCTCTCGCACAACCTTGCGAGCGTGTGCTTCGAAGAGGGTCAACCGTGGGGCGATTCTGAGGTCTAATCGACCCCGAACCGGCACTGAACCATCCTTCCAAGCTGAACCAAACCGGTTCAGCCGGTTCAAACCAGTCCACTGTGCGTGTACGCGGGCGAAAGAGTGGAAAAATCCCCTGCTCTTCGTTTCTGTCGATTTCGCTGCCGCCGGCGTTGATTCCGGCCAGCTGTTGGAGGCGTGCCGAGGTTGGAAGGTGGCCGACGGTGCGGGACAGCGTGACGGCGAAGCTGGCGGCGAACTAAGGCATGGACTCCTACGTGGACGAGCCTAGTGTGGGTTTTCGAATCCGCCCCGGTGGAAGCGGAATCTCTGGCCAATCTCTAGCGGAGATCATGGCTTGCGTGGCGACGAAGATGGAAATCCATCCTCATCGAGGGGAGGTTGCCAATCGAGTGATCAGAGAGCTCGGGCAAGGTCTGGCGACGGCGACTTGTAGATCTGAAAATAGAGTCTGTTTCTTCTTCGTCGGCGATGAGGCTCCGGCCACGGACTCGTCGGCAAGGGCTCTCATATCAACTCACCGGTGCTCTGAGGTAAGGAAGTGTTCATCTCTTCCGGCGCCGACAGCCAGACGCGGGAGTGGGATCGGATTTTCCGATCCCCGGTTCCACTCAACCCAAGCTTCCATTGGGTGTGTTTCCTCGTCGGCGGCGAGCTCTCCGGTAGCGATTCTTCAGCGGTGAGCTCTCCTTCTGGCGGTGACCAGATCCCGACCTTCCGTCGTGACTCCGGTGGCCAGACGGTTACGGACGGAGGAGGAGTTTCCTCCCCTGTTTCAGCCGTGCGTTCCCCTGTTTCGGACATGGGTTGCGAAGGAGGAAAGGGGAGGAAAGAGAGGGTTCGTCGCGCGGGTTCGTACGCGGGTCTTGCCTCAACTCCGACCGGACTTTCCAACGTAACTTTACGGAGGATCTCGGTGGGCTCGGCTTGTGGAGTGGTGGCACGCTACAAGGGTAAACCCTCCCTGGATTCATCGTGTGTAGTTGTGATAGGACGGTTTTCTCGTGTGTAGTGGATAGAGGCTTTACCGCCGTTCAGACATCGTGTGGCTTTTCGTCCGGACGGTTCTCTTGCGCTATCTGTGTCCGCATATGTGTAGTGCGGATTTGTGACTGTTTGTAGGTGCTTGCTTGCTTGCTCGCTACAAAGTCCAAGACGTGTGTGTCGGCACCCTTGAAGGTGTTCGCCACCGTCTCCTTGTGATTGATTGAGGCCGCGCCGGTGCCTATCTCGGCTGTGTAGAGAAAGGAGCATGGGCTTGGGGATATTTCTGTGAGTGCAAAGTGTTTGGAGAGTCTCCATCACTTTGACACAGTTGAGAGATCTGTATTCGTGTCCGAGGGGCGGTATTCATACCGAACCCTTCGTGCACATGGTGTGAGGACTTGTAGAGTGCCAGGCCAGCTTCCGCAACGCAATCCTAACCGATCACGGGCCACTCTAGTGTAGGGCTGAGATCTCCGCGACGGGATATGCAGGTTGTGGCTAAGTTTATTATAAAAAAATAAATTTGCCCATAACAAACCAGTATTAGAGGTTAAGTTTGTGTAAGTCTGTAGTCAGGGATATCGACGTCGGTGTACACTGTTTGGACGGTGCGTACGTCAGTGCCTAGCGCCGGGGCGTAGTCTCTCAGCCTCTTCACTGATCGCTCAGTTCCGACACAGACCGAGCACTGCTTAGCTCTTTCAGTGCACCCAGAGGTCAGACCATCAGATCTCATTCAACCAGCAGAACTTCAGAGTTACTTCTCACATTCACAATGGTTACAGCTGCAGAGCGCATCTCCCGCTTGGAGACTGCGATAGGGAACTTTGATGGAGATGCTATGATCATGGAGCGTCTCGAGGCACTTACGTCGGCGGTCGAGTCCGTTGGGACCCGCCTGGATTCTGAGTTGGCACGTCTCTCTAGTGTCCTTGCTGGACTTGCATTGGAGGTGGCTGGTCTGAAGGGGCAGGCTTCTGCCCATGCTTCTACTTCAGCCGCAGGCGCTGGGAGTTCCCAGCCGTAGACCACTAGAGTGCGTGTCCCTGAGCCCTCTACTTTCAGTAGGGTACGCAGTGCAAAGGAACTTGAGAATTTTCTTTGGGATATGGAGCAGTATTTTAGGACTGCTCAGGTGCCTTATTCTGAGAGAGCGCAGTTGTGTTCGGCATATTTGACAGGTGACGCCAAGCTCTGGTGGCATACCTTAGTGACCCCTCCGGTAGAAAAGGTGCCACCTGACATCTCGTGGGACGAGTTGAAAGCTGAACTGAAAAATCAGTTCCTGCCAACACACACATTTAAGACTGCTAGAGATTCTCTACATAAGATCAGACACACGGGGACAGTTCATGAGTATGTTCGAGCTTACTCTACCACCATGCTCGAAATACCACGAATGGAGGAAGAGGATCGCTTGTACTTCTTCTTAGAGAGGATGCAGACCTGGGCATAGTTGGAAGTTAGGAGACATAGCCCATTGACTCTCAAGGAGGCTATGGCCGTAGCTGATTCCTTAGTGGATTTGAGGGATAGGAAGCAATCTGCCCCTATCTCCTCAGGTCCCTCTAAGTCATGTTCCCCTCAGAGGAATAAGGGGAAGCACCCAGCTCCAGGACCCAAGGGTGGGTATAAGAAGAAGAATGCAAATGGAGGAGCTACCTCTTCAGGAACCATCTAGAAGAAAGCCACACTAGCCAGTTCTCCTCCTAGGGGCGCCCCGAAGCAGCAGCTGAAGTGTTTCCATTGCCGAGGTCCTCATTGCATGCGTGACTGTCCTCGGGGAGATACACTTGCACCTATTGTTCAGCGGGAGGCTGCCCAATGTGAGGATCCTCTTATCACTGTGAATCCTTTGGTGATCAACGCCATTTCCACTTCCACCACAATGAAGACCAAGTTGATGTACGTGGAGATGAGGGCGAACTCACATCGAGTTCATGCCATGATCGATAGTGGTGCATCTCATGTTTTTGTGGCTCATGGCATGGCGACGCGGCTAGGGCTGAGCATGTCCCCTGCTCAGGACCACTTCAAAATGATCAATGCTGAGGAGCGGCAGATCGCAGGAATATCCTATGATGTTCCTCTTGTCTTCGGGGAGTGGAGGGGTAAGAACCATGTACGCGTGGTTCAGATGGATGATTATGATGTCATCGTCGGCTTGGAGTTGATACAAAAGATGAAGGCTGCTATAGTCCCTCATCTTAGGGGTGTCCAGGTGATGGATGAGAGATACCCCTGCTTTGTTCGTTGCCTACAGTTGGCTGGGTCGGATAAGTCAGTGCGACCAGGGAAGGCTCAGAGTACATCCATATCGGCTGCTACTCTTGAGACAGGCTTACGGCGGGGCGAGCGGACCTTTCTGGATACATGAGTGATGGCCCCTGTAGAAGGTCCAGATGACGTACCAGTGGAAGTGAAGAATTTGCTTGAGGAGTTCCAGAATCTTCTTCCGCCTGAGCTACCAAAGGAGCTACCTCCCAGACGTGCGATTGATCACCGCATTGAGTTGGTTCCTGGGGCAGCTCCTTCTTTCTGACCCCCATATCGCATGCCTCCTGCAGAGCTCGTTGAGCTGAGGAAGCAGTTGGATGAGCTCTTAGCAGCTGGGTTCATCCAACCCTCCATGTCTCCATTTGGTGCTCCCGTGCTTTTCCAAAAGAAAAAGTACGGTAGTCTTCGCTTCTGTGTTGACTACCGTGCCTTAAATAAGATCACCATCAGGAATAGATACCCTATTCCACATATCCAAGACCTCATTGACAGATTGGCGGGTGCTACTATCTTCACCAAGCTTGATTTGAGATCAGGCTACTAGCAGGTCCGCATAGCTGAGGGAGATGAGGCGAAGACAGCTTGTGTCACCCGGTACGGCGCTTTCGAGTTCTTGGTTATGCCATTCGGCTTAACCAATGCGTCGGGTACCTTCTCCCACCTGATGAACAATGTTCTGACACAGTTGCTAGATGATTTTGTGGTCGTCTACCTTGATGATATCGTGGTGTACTCGACCACGATGGAGGAGCATTTGCAGCATCTGAGATAGGTGTTCCAAAGACTGAGAGAACACCAGCTGTATGTGAAGAGGGGGAAATGCTCCTTTGCTACTTCTGAGATCCAGTTTCTGGGCCATGTCGTAGGCCATGACACTGTCTAGATGGATCCTGAGAAGGTACGCGCCATCGTCGAGTGGGCCACACCTACCTCCCCTACTAAGCTCTGATCTTTCCTGGGAGTGGCAAATTTCTATAGGAAATTTATCCAGGATTACTCCAAGATCGCAGCTCCTCTTTCTGACCTCCTAAGGAAGGAGACTCCTTGGCTATGGCAAGAACGGCATCAGACTGCGTTTGCAGAGTTAAAACGCAGGATCGCCAGTGAGCCGGTTCTTCGTATGCCGGACTTCAGTCGGCCCTTTGAGGTCCATACCGACGCCTCTGACAGAGCAATCGGCGGAGTGCTTTTACAGGAGGGGCACCCAGTGGCATTTGAGAGCCGGAAGTTAAGTCCGGTGGAGCAGCGTTACTCAGCTCATGAGAAGGAGATGGTCGCCGTGATCCACTGCCTTCGAGTTTGGCGCATCTATCTTCTCGGTAGCGCTTTTGTAGTGAAGATGGATAATGTTGCCAACACATACTTCGCTACGTAGAAAAAGCTTTCACCAAAACAAGCGAGATGGCAGGAGTTCCTCGCTGAATTTGACTTCACCTGGGAGCACAGACCGAGGCACTCCAATGTGGTTCCAGATGCTCTCAGCAGGATGTGCACTGTGGTGCTTGCTTCCATATCGAGGATTGAGGGTGATCTCCTCGATCACATTCTAATGGGGGCAGGGACCACGAACCACGAAGGTACAAATGGAGCCTAAGGTTGCCATAAACAAAGACTCGGAGGCTCATGAATAAGCTAGCAAGGCTCATTCCAAAGGCTAGCTCAATAAAAGAAGAACTACTTTAAATACTACAGAAGAGGCCCAAGGCATTCAAGCCTACTTATGAGGAATGAAAGAAGCCCAAGACATTCAAAGCTCAAGAAGTTGCCACCTATTCTCAATCAGATTTGCATACATGTCAACACTATGAAGCATGCAACAATGTTTGGCCGGCTTCAGATCAGCCAATTAAAGACAGTCAACGCTCATCTTCAATTCGAGATCAGTCAACACTCTTCTTCAACGATGAAAATAAGGAAGTTCCAACGTTACCTTCGCTCAGCCAACAGGGAAAGCGTCTCATTGTAGCCACCTTCGCCCAGCGCACGTTCTTCCCACAAGGAAAGCTTCAACGTCTCCTTGCTGCCGTGGAAGGAAATTACAATGTCTCTCCAACGCCTGCAATGTCTCTAAACTTCTGCATATATGTATCTCGCATGCCTCTTGTAAAAGACAGTAAGATTTGATGAATGAAATAGTTGTCTTCCATTGGAATCGGATGTTTCCAATACTTTTCCCCTCTGAGGTGCTTGTGTCACCTACCTTTCCCTTCTCCTTCTCCTAGGGCTGAGCCCCTCCATCTTCATCTCTTCTCTAATCTTCTCTTCTCCCACTAATTCTCTCTATTTCGCTACAAACACCAGCACACTTCAAACCCAGTTTTTACCAAAATTTTGAGTGTCGCCGCCGATGATCCAGCTAGCGGATCTCCGCGAAACTTCAGCCACCACACATCCTTCGCCTGAAGAACCTCCAGCCGCCGGCATCCATCCATCGGCCACTGGGATTGCCGGAATCGAACGTCCGCTCGAATCCCCTATTTCCGCCTGCCTTCCGCCCTAGTTCTGCCTTCCAGCATCGTTCTCCTCCGACCAGCCACCAATCGACCTCAAACTCCAGCGATGACCTCTCTTCCATCTTGAGAGCCTCCAGTTGAAGCAGGTTTTGAGTTCATCCACCATCGGACGAACGGCGAGCAATTCTGTCCACTCGTATAGCTTCCCCTGTTATCGCCCAGTTTCTGCCCTACTCCCGCCTTTCACCGTCGTCCTCATCCGGCCGGCCACCACCCGCCTCGAAACTCTGGCCACGTCCTCTCGATAGTCATATCAACTTCCAGTAGTATCCGTTTCAACGTCCGTGCACCACCGGACGAACGCCGACGACCTCCGCCCCTTACTCCATTTCCCCTCTTTTCCAAGAATTTCCCGTGTCTACTGTTTCGAGTTAAGTTAATTCTAACCTGACTAGGCTTCTCTGCAGGAGTCCCCTTCGAGGGGGAGCGAGAAAACCCTAATGGCGCATGTGTTACATCGCAGCGGAAATAGGGGTTTTAGGGATCATTATGCATGATATATATTCAACTATGAAAAATGATTACGAGTGCCAATAAGATTCATACCATCGCCATCTATGGATGAAGTATTGGAAGCAAGGAGCGAAAGGGATCCTCTCCCTAGTCGACGCACACACGATGAAGAATGGCCTCTCCTTGTCGTCTTTGTGCTAGCAAAGCTTCAAGGGTCCTTTGCGCATGGAGGGGATAAGATCCTTGGGCTTGTCGAAGAAGAAGTTCCTCTACCCTCGTCGAGAGAGTTTTTCACACGAGAAGGAAGGAGACTTCGTTCAAGAGTGATGATCGCCAATAGAGTAAACACGTTGTAATGAACGTGGGCGTTGCTATCCAAAAATAGTAACCCATTACTCACTTCGGTTATGCGTTCACATGAAGTGAACCGCAATTCCTTCTCTTCGATTATTTGAACCAAGCGCTCATTACATGAGCTGGTTCAAGTGACTTTGGTCTAAGACCAAATCGGCCCAAGCAATGGTCGATCTTATTGAACCACAAGGTTCAAGATCACCGTTGATCTCTTGATGCTCTAGATCTCACTGATCTAGCATCATAACTCTCGATCGAAGCTTACCGATCTAAAGCCCTAATCAATCAAACATGATCAGACCAGATCTCACTCGCAATCAGAGCTTAACACCCCTTTAAACTGAACTAAACAATTCAGTCCACACGATCTGACTTAAAGAAGCCATATCATCAAATTGTGCGACCCTAAGGGTTTCCTTTAAATGTCGGTAACGATAACTCACGTTATCACGACCAGTGAGGGGTATCTAGCAACACATCACTGTCTCCCGATATAAAGGAAAGAGTCTTCCAAGACTTCACCCAAACCACAGCACAAGTGTGAATCCAATTCACTAGGCATGCATACTTCCTTTGCCACTTGATGTTCTTATTGGACAAGCCTGTCAAGCTTGTAACTCCAATATGATGAGCATGATTAGATCAGATGAACACTGTCACCTGGGTATGGCCATACACTCTCTCAATCATCTCATCCAGGGGGCCCTTATAGAACATCACACTCCTTAAACAAGGAGACGGCAATTCTATGTCTATCACTAGTGTCCTAACCTGACTCAAGCTCACCATCCAAGATAGTCTATAATCATTATGTTTCAAATGATATTGAACTACCTCAAAACAATGACAATCATCATTTAGAAAACACAAGTGATCTCAAGTCAGAGGAAATGTGCCACTTGTCGCAATCAAGGAATATTCACATTGTGACAAACAATTGAACATCCTAGTAGGGTCTGTCCAGTACATCCCATGTACCCATGAGTCTACATCTTATTCCATGCTCGAAGCATCCTATAAGATTAGAACACATATTAGTCTTAACCATATCAAGGCTGTCTCATGTTCACCAAGATATATCGACTAAGGACATAATAGCATGTCAGCCCAGCTGAACAGCTTTGAGACATTATTCAGAGGAACATATATTGCAGCAGACAATGTAGCTAACTGAATAACAACCATGCCTTTATAAACTTAAGAGTTTATTACATGATACAGATACATTCCCACAGGCCTCAAACATTAGCCTTAAGGGCATACCCCAACAATCTCCCACTTGCACTTAATCTAATGGTTGAGAAATCTCAAACCCATATTATTACAGTGCTTCTCATGCTTCTGCTGCGCCAGAGGCTTGGTAAGCGGGTCTGCCAGATTGTCATCTGTATGAACCTTGCATACTTTGATCTCGCCACGATCAATGATCTCCCTGATCAAATGAAACCGTCTCTGTATGTGCTTGGACTTCTGGTGCGACCGTGGTTCCTTTGCTTGTGCGATTGCTCCAGTGTTATCACAAAAGATAACCAAAGGATCTGCACTCGAAGGAACGACACCAAGTTCTCTCACGAACTTACGAATCCACACTGCCTCCTTGGATGCTTCCGAGGCTGCAACATACTCGGCTTCTGTTGTGGAATCAGCAACAGTTGACTGTTTGAAACTTTTCCACACCACTGCTCCTCCATTCAAGCTAAAAACATAGCCTGATTGCGATCGGAAATCATCCTGGTCAGACTGGAACGAAGCGTCAGTATATCCTTCAATACTGAGTTCTTCCTGACCACCATATATCAAGAACATATCTTTGGTCCTCCGCAGATATTTTAAAACGTTCTTGACTGCAATCCAGTGCGCCATACCTGGATTACTCTGGTAACGACTGGTCACGCTTAACCCGTAAGCGACGTCTGGGCGAGTACACAACATCGCATACATAATGGAACCAATAGCCGAAGCATAAGGCGTATTGTCCATTTCATCTTTCTCAGTCTGTGTTTGTGGACACTGACTCTTCGAAAGATTCAGACCATGTCTGACTGGAAGATATCCTCGTTTAGAATTCTCTAAATGAAATCTCTCCAGGACCTTATCGATGTAAGTACTCTGGCACAGCCCGAGAAGCCTCTTAGATCTATCCCTGTAGATCTTCACACCTAACACATAGGCTGCTTCTCCTAAATCTTTCATCTGGAAACATTTCCTCAGCCATGCCTTAACAGCATGCATTTCAGGAATGTCATTTCCAATGATCAAGATGTCATCGACGTAGAGGACTAGGAAAGTAATCACGCTCCCACTAAACCTCTTATAAACACACGGGTCATCCTCGTTCTTGATGAAACCAAAATCAGTGACTGATTCATCAAAACGAATATTCCAGCTTCTTGATGCTTGTTTAAGTCCATAAATGGACTTCTTTAACTTGCATATCTTATGACGATCCGCTGGATTAGTGAAACCCTCAGGTTGTGTCATATACACATCCTCATCCAGATTTCCATTAAGGAAAGCTGTTTTCACATCCATCTGCCAGATCTCATAATCGTAATATGCAGCTATCGCAAAAAGAATCCGAATAGACTTAAACATGGCAACAAGTGAGAAAGTTTCATCATAATCTATCCCGTAGATTTGTTTGAAACCTTTCGCAACTAGCCTGCCTTTATAGGTAACCACGTTACCATCCATGTCAATCTTCTTCTTGAAGATCCATTTACAGCCTATAGGGATTATTCCCGGAGGCGGATCAACCAAATCCCAGACTTGGTTATCTGACATGGAGTCCATCTCGGCGCGCATAGCCTCAAGCCATCTCGCTGACTCCGGTCCACTGACCGCATCCGCATAAGTAAGGGGTTCATCATTATCAATGATGTAGACTCCGTCATAGCGCTCAGGCTGTCGACGGATCCTACCCGATCTTCGCGGTTCCCGTGATATCTGAGCCTCAGGTTGTTCAATAACCTGTTCTACCGGCTCAGGCTCATCCAACTGTGCTTGGTCACTTTGTCCTTCTTCTGGACTCTCATCCAGCTTTATTTCTCTCCCACTGGCCTCTTGCAGAAGAAACTCCTTCTCAAGAAATATGGCCGTCCGAGCAACAAAAACCTTGTTCTCCTTGGGATCGAAGAAATAATAACCCTTAGTTTCCTTAGGGTAACCGACAAAGATACATTTGTCAGATCTGCTCTCTAGTTTCCCAGAGGCGAGCTTTTTGACATAAGCCTCGCAGCCCCAGATCCTGATAAATGTCAAGCTCGGCTGTTTCCCATACCATAACTCATATGGCGTCTTAGAAACTGCCTTGGATGGCACTCGGTTTAGTACCTTTGCAGCTGTTTCCAGTGCAAAACCCCAAAAGGAGTATGGAAGAGTAGCCTGACTCATCATAGAACGAACCATATCTAGTAATGTTCTATTTTTCCTTTCGGACACACCATTCCATTGCGGTGTTCCTGGTGGAGTGAGCTGTGAGATAATCCCACACTCTTTTAGATAGTCAGTAAACGCATGACTTAGGTATTCACCACCTCGATCTGAGCGAAGTGTTTTGATATTACGGCCTAGCTGATTTTGTACTTCATTCTTGAACTCTTTGAACTTGTCAAAAGATTCACTCTTATGTCTCATCAGATAGACATACCCATATCTACTGAAATCATCAGTAAAGGTAATGAAGTACTGATAGCCACCTCTGGCATGTTTACTAAATGGCCCACACACATCACTGTGTATAAGGTCAAGTAAACCTGAAGCCCTTTGACCTTTGTGAGGAAAAGGTGACTTCGTCATTTTACCCATTAAACAAGCCTTGCATGTATCAATTTCCTTGTAGGAGAATGATCCCAGCAGTCCATGATGATGCAACCGCTTAATGCGTTTCTCGTTAATATGGCCTAAACGACTATGCCATAGCAAGGTGCTGTCATCAGCATACTTGGCTTTCTTAATATCAATTTGCTGTATCGAACATTCCATGTCCAACATGTATAACCCATTGTTAATTGAACCAGTTGCATAAACAATATTATCTAAAGACAAAATACACTTTGAAATATTGCATTCAAAGGAAAATCCCTTCCTGACAAGAGCAGGAATGGAGATAATATTTTTAGTTATACTGGGAACAAAGTAACAACTGTTTAGTTCCAATACAATTCCAGATGGTAAAGAAATGAAGTAGTCTCCTACAGCAACAGCAGCAACCCGTGCCCCGTTTCCAACGCGTAGGTCCACCTCATGCTGTCCCACCTGCCTTCTTCTCTTGAGTTCCTGCACATTTGAACAAATGTGAACTCCACATGCAGTGTCCAACACCCATGATATAGAAGAAGAAAACATGACCTCAGTCACGAATATACCTGAGCCAGAAGCAAAGCTTCCCCTCTTGTCTCCTTGGAGCGCTTTACAGTCCTTTTTCCAGTGACCCAGCTGGCCACAGTGGAAACACCTGTATTCCTTGGACCGCTTCACCTTCTGCTTCAGAGCCTTGCTGTAATTCTTGACCGGGGCCTTGCCCTTCTTCCCCTTCTTCTTGTTCCTAGAAGGAACCATCAAGACAGAGGTTGAAGGCTTACCCTTCAGAGTTTCCTCAGTAGTCAAGAGCATATTCAACAGCTCTGCCGGCGTACAATCGATTTTGTTCATATTAAAGTTAATAATGAACGCGTCGAATGATGGCGGGAGAGACTGCAGAATAATGTCCACAGCAAGCTCCTGGTTGATGGTGTGCCCCAGTTTCTCCAGAGCCTCCTTGTGCCCAATCATCTTGAGCACGTGAGCTCCCACTGGGCTCCCTTCAGCCAGTTTGCTCTGAAAGAAGAGCTTAGTCAAATTATAGCGTTCAGTCCTCGCCTGTGCAGCATACAGCATCTTGAGGTTTGCTATAATCTGTATAGCTGACATATCCTCATGCTGACGCTGCAGCGGTGGCGTCATAGACGCTAGCATCAGGCAAGCGACATCAATGCTATCATTGACGTGCTTTTCATAGGCTTCCCGAACCGCCCTTGCGGCGTTCGGAGCGGGCTGCGGCGGTATCGCCGTCTCGAGGACATACAGTTTCCTCTCTGCCTTAAGAACGATCTTAAGGTGTCCAAACCAGTCAGAGAAGTTCGGCCCAGCAAACTTCTCCCTTTCCAGTAGGGATCGCACATTGAAGTTCATGGTGTTCGTTGCTGCAGATATCTACAACAATGCAAGAACAGCAAGGTCAGTATCAATGTATAAGAATCGATCAGGACTTAAGAAAGATTCTTTTTCTCACTATTTTATCAGGCGTGAAAAATCCAGCAAAACAGCCCGAAAGAGTAGAACTCTTTTAGTGAGATGGGATCCAGATTTCATACTTGGTCTCCGCGTCCCGCTCAGGCGAGATAAGATGCACAGAGAGTACAAGCACTAGTTTCTGGTAGGCGTCCCAGCCAATCGCCAACCCGTGCGATTCCCCTTCATCTGGGCAATCCAGCAGACTGTGCCAACTGAGTTGGTACAACACAGTCTCTGATCCCACAGATGGCTGCCTCCATGTGCTACCATATGCGCCACATATGTAGCCTACACGGTCAAGCTGACCCGACCTACTCCCTGGACCACCATGTGCTATGCTGAGCAACGAGAAGGGATAAATCCCTACTCTGTAACACACAGGTGTAATCCCACACCCTCTGAAGATAGATGGACGTGCCCACTGAGTGGGTACAACACGGCTCCAACGATAATCAGAACAGTGAGGTTTCGCGTCAGAAGGCTTACGAGCTTGATATTTTAGCGTTGGATTTTAACGGTCTTTTATCTTCTTGCCTATCATGCAATTCCTATGGTGATAGCAGAAGATAATTTGATCATGCAATTCCAATATTTAAGCAATAAAAGAAAGCATGTATCTTATGTGGTAAAAGCCCATAGCCCTAGAAGACCTTAACCTAACTTAAGTCTTCATTTGCTCTTCATGGGTCTTTTGCTGCTCATCTGGCCCAAACCTGGGCCCAAGCGCCATCTGCAGCACAGGTGCGCCCACCAGGAATTTGCGCCTGGTCCCAGAGTCGAACCCTGGACCTCCCACCTGGTCCAGCCACTGCTGCATGCGCCTCTGCCAAGTGTGCTTTGTGCTCTTGTCTAATTAAATTACAAATTTAACTATCTAGACAAGAGTGACACGCAGGTCACTAACATTTATAAATTAAAACACAGTGATGCGCAGATCACAATAATTAATTTACAATTTAATACAGGCACGCAGGCCCCAGCACAGCACACAATTAATATGAGCAGCCCACATAAGACTAAATAGACAAACATATGCATCCAATCAGCATCATGTGATCCATCATAAAAATTAAAATTTTCGAAAACCCCTTGGGATCAATTTTAATTTTTTCCTTATTTCCCCTACAACCTTACAACGGTCCATTACTAGGGATCCACTCAACCAACCTAGTCAAATCCACTGCCCTTGCATGCACCAAGTCCTAACTGACTTGTGTTGACCATAAGGTCAACCATGCATGCGCCAGGGCTGAACGACCACACTGAGGTCTGGCAAGCGGGCGTGACCCCGGGCCTAACTCAGGTGCGTTCATTGGGTGTCTCAATCAGACATCGCTACACACCTGTCTGCAGTCGACCTATAGCCACCATAGGCTTGCGCCAAAGTGCTAACTGGTCGACCCATTCAGGCTGTCAGATGGTCTGATCAGACTGTTTGGATCTAACACAGGGGATGATTTCAACCCTAATAACCCGTCTAAGGGTTTAATGCAGGCGGCACTTAGATCTAATGGTGTGCGCGCAAGTCGTTTGAGTTTTTAAGAAAACATCAACAAGAACATATAGAAGCGCTACCTTACTACATGCGTCAACTACAATACACAACAAGTAAAGGTTCGCATGTAGCCTAGATCTAGCAATATGGCGCATACAAGGATCACAAATCACAGCAAACATATTATCATGCATTTTAACCTGCTCTGATACCAATTGCAGGAGTCCCCTTCGAGGGGGAGCGAGAAAACCCTAATGGCGCATGTGTTACATCGCAGCGGAAATAGGGGTTTTAGGGATCATTATGCATGATATATATTCAACTATGAAAAACGATTACGAGTGCCAATAAGATTCATACCATCGCCATCTATGGATGAAGTATTGGAAGCAAGGAGCGAAAGGGATCCTCTCCCTAGTCGACGCACACACGATGAAGAATGGCCTCTCCTTGTCGTCTTTGTGCTAGCAAAGCTTCAAGGGTCCTTTGCGCATGGAGGGGATAAGATCCTTGGGCTTGTCGAAGAAGAAGTTCCTCTACCCTCGTCGAGAGAGTTTTTCACACGAGAAGGAAGGAGACTTCGTTCAAGAGTGATGATCGCCAATAGAGTAAACACGTTGTAATGAACGTGGGCGTTGCTATCCAAAAATAGTAACCCATTACTCACTTCGGTTATGCGTTCACATGAAGTGAACCGCAATTCCTTCTCTTCGATTATTTGAACCAAGCGCTCATTACATGAGCTGGTTCAAGTGACTTTGGTCTAAGACCAAATCGGCCCAAGCAATGGTCGATCTTATTGAACCACAAGGTTCAAGATCACCGTTGATCTCTTGATGCTCTAGATCTCACTGATCTAGCATCATAACTCTCGATCGAAGCTTACCGATCTAAAGCCCTAATCAATCAAACATGATCAGACCAGATCTCACTCGCAATCAGAGCTTAACACCCCTTTAAACTGAACTAAACAATTCAGTCCACACGATCTGACTTAAAGAAGCCATATCATCAAATTGTGCGACCCTAAGGGTTTCCTTTAAATGTCGGTAACGATAACTCACGTTATCACGACCAGTGAGGGGTATCTAGCAACACATCACTGTCTCCCGATATAAAGGAAAGAGTCTTCCAAGACTTCACCCAAACCACAGCACAAGTGTGAATCCAATTCACTAGGCATGCATACTTCCTTTGCCACTTGATGTTCTTATTGGACAAGCCTGTCAAGCTTGTAACTCCAATATGATGAGCATGATTAGATCAGATGAACACTGTCACCTGGGTATGGCCATACACTCTCTCAATCATCTCATCCAGGGGGCCCTTATAGAACATCACACTCCTTAAACAAGGAGACGGCAATCCTATGTCTATCACTAGTGTCCTAACCTGACTCAAGCTCACCATCCAAGATAGTCTATAATCATTATGTTTCAAATGATATTGAACTACCTCAAAACAATGACAATCATCATTTAGAAAACACAAGTGATCTCAAGTCAGAGGAAATGTGCCACTTGTCGCAATCAAGGAATATTCACATTGTGACAAACAATTGAACATCCTAGTAGGGTCTGTCCAGTACATCCCATGTACCCATGAGTCTACATCTTATTCCATGCTCGAAGCATCCTATAAGATTAGAACACATATTAGTCTTAACCATATCAAGGCTGTCTCATGTTCACCAAGATATATCGACTAAGGACATAATAGCATGTCAGCCCAGCTGAACAGCTTTGAGACATTATTCAGAGGAACATATATTGCAGCAGACAATGTAGCTAACTGAATAACAACCATGCCTTTATAAACTTAAGAGTTTATTACATGATACAGATACATTCCCACAGGCCTCAAACATTAGCCTTAAGGGCATACCCCAACACCGAGATGGAGCGATGGCAGGACCCCTCGTCATTAGCCGTGTTGGACGACTTGGGTGTGCGATTGTGTCACTGAGGCTGACACAAGTCCATAGGGCGAGGGTTGAGTCGAACCACGGAGTGTGGGTTCACACGTGGATGTGCGCTTCTGACTCGACCCATGGACCCCGGACCCTCTCGCACAAGCTTCCGAGCGTGTGCTTCGAAGAGGGTCAACCGCGGGGCGATTCTGAGGTCTAATCGACCCTGAACCGGCACTGAACCATCGTTCCAGGTTGAACCAAACTGGTTCAGCCGGTTCAACCCGGTCCACTGTGCGTGTACCCGGGCGAAAGAGGGGAAAAATTGTTGATGTATATGCCATGAGACCTATATTTGGTCAAACGTTGTACTACTTCACTGAGATATTTATATATCATTCTGGCATTGTCATTATCTATGTTTGTTTACATCTACGATATTGTACTTATATGATAATGTCCCAGGAGACAGATTGGATCTGTGCTCAAAAGATTATCCCTAGTCGATATACCTTAGTGGATAAAGGACAGCTATGGTACTTATAAGACTGGTATATGGGCTGGTTAGGCATGGGTTGCTAATGTAGACATATGGGTATATCAGTAGTTGATATAATGGACCGACCCGCTATGAGGCTATGACTTCGTGTCATAAGTTAACCTCACAAGTGATAGGAGATGCATTGATCCTTAGACTTGAGGTCATTGACTCTTCTATATGGTTAGGGATATACTTTGATACAACCTAATGCCTCGCCGTAGCTGGGAGGTTATAAGGGTTGTCATTGAGTATGTTACGACCCATATGAGAAGACCAATTGACAGATAAAGGATTTGCCCCTTCCTTGTGGAAGTATAATATCCATGGAGCTCCTCTATGGTCTACGACTGAAAGTGTATGGTCATACTAGGTAAAGACCTGATTTAGTCATAGCCATGTGATTGGATAAAAATAAGTGATGACACACTTGTCCAATCGGATTTCAGTTTGGCAAAGGGACTGTAATGTATCTGCACCTGTTGCAATGATGGGGATGTCGATGTCGATATCCATTCTGATGACTTGGGTAGCAGCGATGCACTGCTAGGTGCCACTCACTGCTTGTGAGACCTTAGGTCTGCACTGCCAACGTCAAAGGAACCTACATGGTCACACACCAAGACACTCGGATCTATTTTGGAGATTTCATCAGCGCCAATGGGCCTAATGAGATGGAAGAAACTTATTGCAGCCAACTTCTATTTTTGGCAAATTGGCCGAATTAACCATGGTTAGCCTCATTTGACCTTAGGTTAAGTTGGATTGGATCCAATAGCTTGGTTAACATGGGTAATGGACTTTGGGCTAGGCCCATTGCTATGTTGGGCTCACTAATAAGTTATCATGAAGAGAAGAAGGGCTAAAAGGGTATAATGGGGACAAGTCTTCTCCCCTAGGCGCCTATGGGCATAATGGGGAGAATTGGCAAAGTTTGCTTCATTTTGAAGCAATATGCGCCTCCCCCCTTATCCCTTATGGTATGAAAGCCTATATGGCATTACTTGGGGGCGCAAGGCAAGGCCTTGGCGCACAAGGGAAGGCTTGGGCGAATAAGGAAGGGTTGAATGAGAATTATGGAAATGTCTTAGAGACTTTCCTTCCTTCAAACCTTCTCATCCTAGCCGCCCACTTGTCTTGATCCTAGCCCTTCATGAACCACCAATAGAACCCCTTGTCGCCCCTCTTGGATGATGATTTTCGTGAGTGCCACTCCTTGGAGGCGTATGGAATTAGAAGGGGCGAGAGCAAGGGTTCAAGAGGCGCAATCTTCTCTTCTTCCAAACCCTAGCCGCAAGTGTGCATCTCCTCTTCTCTTCTTGGCGTGAGAAGGCTTGGAGTTGGCAGCTTCTCAATCTACTCTTCTCAACCCTTGGCGCATATGCCTTGGAGGTGGCGCAAGGTTGAAGGAAGGGAATAAAAGGCGTGGATCTTCTTCCCGAGGTTAGCACCAAGCGAGGAAGAAGAGAGCTCGAGGAGTCCGTGTGTGTGAGATTACAGAGGGCGAACACGTGGGCGCCTATCTCGACATCTGCATAACCATGCTCGCTTCAGGTACTTTCTTTCACATCGTGTCGATCCCCTCACTTGACGATCCGCACTAGGTTTTTGGGACTGGCCTATTTCGGGGACATTGATTCCGCTGCGCAGGTATTATGTATTGTTTCAATGCCAAAATTTGTAAAATGTCCCCGGGGTTTCCCAACAGTGGTATCAGAGTGACTTGCGAGCCTCGAACGATGTTTTTCTTGCTTTTCGATGCTCACATGCCATCATGTAATTTTCGTAAATTGCATATGCCATGATCATATGATTTTTCTTAAAGTAGAAAAATTAAAGTTTCTTTCTCCTATCCTCTTTGTCAATTTCTTTTGGATTTTTTGATTATTTTTCTTGGTTGATTTTGTTGGGGTATGCCCTTAAGGCTAATGTTTGAGGCCTTGGGTTGTTATCAGTATCATGTATAAACTCTATGTTTATAAAGGCAATGGTTGTTATTCAGGTTGTTGCATTATCTGCTGCTATATGTATACTTCTGAATAATGTCTCAATGGTGTTCAGCTTCGCTGACATGCAGTATAGTCCTTAGTCGAGATATCTTGGTAAACATGAGACAGCCTTGATATGATTGAGACTAATATGTGTTCTAATCTTATAGGATGCTTCGAGCATGGAATAAGATGTAGACTCATAGGTGCATTGGATGTACTGGACAGACCCTACTTAGGATATTCAATTGTTTGTCACAATGTGAATAATCCTTGTATGCAAACAAGTGGCATATTTCCTCTGACTTGAGATCACTTGTGTTTCTAAATGATGATTGGCATTGTCTTGAGGTAGTTCAATATCATTTGAAATATAATGGTTATAGATTATCTTGGATAATGAGCATGAGTCATGTTAGGACACTAGTGATAGATATAGGATTGCCTTCTCCTTGTTTGGAGTGTGATGTTCTAAAGGGGCCCCCTGTATGAGATGGTTGAGAAAGTGTATGGCCATACCCAGATGACTATGTTCATCTGATCTAACCACTCTCATCATGTTGGAGTTACAGGCTTGACACGCTTGTCCAACGAGAACATCCAGTGGCAAAGGAAACACATATGTCAAGTGAATTGGATTCACACTTGTGCTGTGGTTTGGGTGTAGTCTTGGAAGACTCTTTCCTTTATATCGGAAGACAGTGATGTGTTGCTAGATACCCCTCTCTGATCGTGATAACTTAAGTTATCGTTACCGACATTTAAAGGAAACCCTTAGGGTCGCACAATTTGATGATATGGCTTACTTATGTCAGATCGTGTGGACTGAATTGTTTTGGTTCAGTTTAAAGGAGTTTAAGCTCTGATTGTAAGTGAGATCTAGTCTGATCATGTTTGATTGATTAGGGCTTGAGATCGGTAAGCTTCGATCGAGAGAATTGATGCTAGATCGATGAGATCAAGAGCATCAAGAGATGTGTGGTTAGATCTTGAGCCTTTCGGTTTAATAAGGTCTAGACCAAGGCTTGGTTTGATTTGGTCTTTGAACCAAATTCTATAGAACCGGTTCATTATATGAACGCATGGTTCAAAGGGAGAAGGAGTTGCGAACGGCTCACTTGGAGTGAACGCATCATGCGTTGAGGGCTTGCTATTTTTGGAAGTTGAATTTTTTCCAAAATAGAAGCACGCCTCCACGTTCGAACTCTCTCGCCTCTCTCTTGCTCTTCCTCTCGTGTGACTCGCCTCCACGAGTGTTGAAGGAGGGATTCGGCCAGCCAAGGAAAGAAGTCATCTCATTCTCCTCACACGGCTAGGACACCATGGAGAGCTTTGCTAGCACAAGGAACACCAAGAAGGAAGCCATCACCATCTTGTGTGCGTTCACTTTGGAGGAGAGCCACATCGCCCTCTTGCTTCCAAGTCGCCATCCAAACAATGGCTTTGGTAAGATCACAACTTGATCTTTGCAAACATAAGGTTAATCATATGTTCATGCCACATGCGATCTTCAAGAAATCCCTATTTCCGCCCATGCAAATTTTTAGAAGCGCATGCGTTTAGGGTTTCGCCCACCACTTTCAGATTTAAGATCAAAGGCGCACGTGATTTTGTCAAGTAGGACGGACATTGTGTCTTCGGACTAGCCGAGTCTCTTGATCTGACAAAATTGCCAGCCGAAAGGATGCATAAAATCACCTTGAAAAATTGATCGCAAATAACTAAAAGATTTGTGATAAAAGGATGAGGAAAAGAGACTTGTTTTATGAGAAACTAAAATTGAAGATTTTAGGTTTTTCATGAGCATGTAGAATTGCATGAGTAAGTGCCTCTAATGTGCATGATGTTTTGATCATGAGTCAAGCCCGTTGCATGCCTGTGGTGTATCCTTGTGAGGCCTGCGTGCCGCTTTTCTTTTTGCTTTAATAAATTAAGAAGAAGATTAGGGTGGCGCATATCACTTTGAGCTTTGGCGCATCTTCCTTGGAGGAAGACCATGGCATTGGCCGAACCCATGAGTGTGCATCTGGGGTTTTCCCTAAAGACACCTCTAGGGTTTGCGAGCTAAACCATGGTGAGAAGGACCTTGGAGCCAACCTTGAAGATCATGTTAGTTGTCGACTAGGTTAGGTCTTGTTATGGGGCTTGAATCCTAGGTCAAGAGTTGAACCCCTTCTTGGCATGGGTCGATTCAATGTCTTGAATAGGCTATGATTACATCATCCCTTTACTGCTTTCATTATCTGCAAAAACATGCCTGTAATGTTTTATCGTTATGTTATCACTATAGGATCACATGCCTGTAATGTTAGACATAAGATAAAACTGAGTTGTTGAGACCTCAAAAACCCTCACTAAAATATCAAGTCTAGTAGCCTTCTAATGCATAGCCCTCATCAAGCTATCGATCAGTGGTGTTGTGAAGTGTTTCCCACCCTCGTGGGACACACCCACTTATCTTTAAAACGTGTGTGGTGGCAATGGTTTCCCCAGTCCGTTTTAACCGGGCGCGCCTTCGCAAGGAAATTGTTGGCCCTCGGCATAACGATTAGGAATGGACTTGACTAGAATTCCATATATGTTGGGCACATGATGAAACTCTAGAGGCATCATTAAGAGGTTGGGATTTCATACTGTATCCAGCCCTCGCTGGACATGAAATGCCTAGACTGTCTCAATAAGGGGAATTGCTTAGAACAATCGGCCAACGTGCCCACCTTAGGAAGCATGGGTTACTTTGTGCATCTCATCCCACCCTCGTGGGATGCAAAGCCCTATGTGGAATAAGGATCCCATCTCACAAGGAAATCTTAAATTTCCCGATTGACTTTGTGGGTTGTCAATTTGATTAAAATAGTGGGAGCCATAGTCATTTAAAACAAGTCTAGTTTAAATTACTCGAAGTAGTACTAATCTGCTGTTTCTTGGTTGTTGTTGAACAATGGCTGTGAACAATGGCAGATGGTCAATGCAATCTATCCTGGAAAGGGATAAGTTGGTTGGATCCAACTTACTGGATTGGTATATGAACTTGAGAATCGTGCTCAAGCTTGAGAGGAAGCTCTATGTCCTTGAGCAGCCTATTCCTTAGCCATGTGATTGGTATATGGTTCTATGACTGAGAGTGTATGGCCATACCCAGGTAAGAACCTGTTCTAGTCATAGCCATGTGATTGGATGAAAACAAGTGGTGACACACTTGTCCAATCGGATATCAGTTTGGCAAAGAGACTGTAATGCATCTGTACCTAGTTGCGATGATGGGGATGTCGATGTCGATATCCATTCCAATAACCTGGGTAGCAGCGATGCACTGCTAGGTGCCACTCACTGCTTGTGATGACCTTTGGTCAGCACTGCCAACGTTAGAGGAACCTACAGGGTCGCACACCTTGATACTCGAGTTTTCATATTGATCGGGTAGCCTTTAGATCGAGTTATTGGATAACTCTGATCTATTTGGGAGATTTCATCAGCGCCAATGGGCCTGATGAGATGGAAGAAACTTATTGGGGCCAACTTCCGTTTTTGGCATATCGATCAAATTAACCATAGTTTGCCTCATTTAACCATGGGTTAAATTGGATTGGATCCAATAGCTTCGTTAACATGCATAATGGACTTTGGGCTTGGCCCATTGCTTAGTTGGGCTTGCTAATAAGTTGTATTGAAGGGCTAAGAGGCTTGAAGGGTATAATGGGGATGAATTAATGGGATAGGCGCATATGGGATTCTAGTTGGACTAGAATTTGCGCCTATGCCTTGTTTGGTATCTCCTAGGTGATTAAATCAAATTGGATTTGATTAAATCACATAAGATAATTGATTGGATTGTGTTTGACAATTGTGGGCTGATTAGTAACATAATTAGAGTCCTAATTGGATTAGGACTTGCGCCCAAGCCACATTAGGCAATCCATCATATTGCCTTGACTAGGTCTAGGCGCATGGATGGGATTAATTCCTCATATGGCATGATATGGGCGCATATGGCTGATGCTTGCTTTGGCAAGTCTTAGGCGCATATGGGAGTGGAGATTTAATCAATATATTTGATTGGATAATCTCCTAGAATCATGCCCTAATTGTCAACACTTGCCATTCTCCCCTAACCGCCTCTTGCTCCTATAAATAAGCCCTTGCCGCCCCCTCTCTTTATGATGCTAATTCCTTGGAGGCGTGAAGCATTAGAGGGCGACGGCTTGGAGAGCTTAGAGCTCTTCTTCTTCCATCAAGGGCGCAAGCATGCTTCTCCTTTTCCTTTCCTTGGCGCAAAGGAACAAGAAGGTTTGCGGCGTTCTCTTCTCCTTCCATCTCCTTGGCGCATCACATCTTGGTGGTGGCGCAAGTTGCTTGGAGGACTCTCCTAAGGCATGGATCTTCTTCCCGAGGCTAGCACCGGGCGAGGAAGAAGAAAACTTGAGGAATCCGTGTGTGCGAGACTGCAGAGGGCGAACACTTGGGCGCCTTCATCGACATCGGCTTCCAATTGCTTAAAGGTACTTACTATCACATCGTGTCGACCCCCTCGCAAGAGATCTTCACTGGGTTTTTGGGACTAGCCTATTTCGGGGACATTCTTCCGCTGCGTAAAATGTATGTCCATGGCTCTGAAAATTGTAAAATGTCCTCGGGGTTTCCCAACAGTGGTATAAGAGCTACTTGCGAGCCTCGAACGATGTTCTTTCATGCTTTTCATGCTCACACGCCATATCTACATTTTCGCATATTGCATAGATGTTGGCGCATGATTTTTCTTTAAGTAGAAAAATTGTAGGTCTCTTGTTTCTTACTTCTAATTAACTTCTTGTGGTTCTTTGCTCTCTTCATGTGATGGGATAGACCCATATGTGGAAGAGAAAATTTCTCCTCTCATAATAGGATAGACCTATCTTGAGAGACTTGTTGGAATAGGGCATGGACTGGGTGATTGCCCTTATCCTAGCAAGTTAAGGATTGCAAGGAGGGCAACCGGTATGCCTCTTGTAGACTCCTAAGAGAAACTTAGAATCAAAGATTTTTGATATGAAGGGAAGGAAGAGAGACATGTTTTATGAAAAAGTAAAATTTCAGATTTTATGTTTTTCATGAGCATATAGAATTGCATGAGTAAGTACTTGATATGCATGATGTTGTGGTCATATATCAAGCCCCTTAACATGCCTGTGATGTATCCTTGTGAGGCCTGCGTGCCGCTTTTCTTTTTGCTTTTAACTAAGAAGAAGATTAGGATGGCGCATCTACTTGGAGCAAGGTGCATGCTTGCTTGGTTGCGCATCCTTTCATGATGGCGCAACAAGCTTCAAAGGTAGCACTTCCTTGCATGGGGGCGCAAGTTAGGGTTTGGCCGAGCCTTGTGCTTGTGTGCTATCCCTCTTGTGGCTTGCTAAATGGCGCACCTTCCTTGGAGGAAGACCATGGCATTGGCCGAACCTTGTGGGTGTACCCCTAGGGTTTGAGAGCTAAACCATGGGAGAATGACCTTGGAGCCAACCTTGAAGATAGAGCTAGAGGTCGGCTAGGCTAGGTCTATTCTTGGGGCTTGAATCCCTTTTTGGCATGGATTGGTTCAATGTCTTGAATGGGCTATGATCACATCATCCTTTTATTGCTTTCTTTACAAAAGCTAAGGCATGCCTGTGATGTTTTATCGTTATGTTATCACCATAGGATTGCATGCCTGTAATGATAGACATAAGATAAAACTGAGATGATGGGACCTTAAACAAAAACCCTCAATTAAAATATCAAGTCTAGTAGCCTTCTAACGCGTAGCCCTCACTAAGCTATCGATCAGTGGTGTTGTGAACTGTTTCCCACCCTCGTGGGACACACCCACTTATCTTTAGAAAGTATGTGGTGGCAATGGTTTCCCCAGTCCAGTTTTAACCTGGGCGTGCCTTCGCAAGGAAACTCGTTGGCCCTGGGGATAACGGTTAGGGATGGACTTGACTAGAAGTTCACATGTGCTGGGCACATGGTGAAAGTCTAGAGGCATCGTTGAGAGGTAAGGGTTTCATGTTGTATCCAGCCCTCGCTGGACGTGAAATGCCTGGACTGTCTCAATAAGGGGAATTGCTTGGAGCAATCGGCCGGCGCGCCCACCTTAGGAAACATGGGTCACTTTGTGCATCTCATCCCACCCTCGTGGGACGCGAAGCCCTGTGTGGAATGAGGATCTCATCTCACTAGGAAATCTTGGATTTCTCGATTGACTTTCTGGGTTGTCAATTCGATTAAAAATAGTGGGAGCCATGGTCATTTAAAAGGCAAGTCCAGTTTAAATGACTCGAAGTAGTACTAATCTGCTGTTTCTTGGTTGTTGTAGAACAATGGCTATGAACAATAGCAGTTGGTCACTGCGATCTACCCTGGATAAGTTGGTTAGATCCAACTTACTGGATTGGTATATGAACTTGAGAATCGTGCTCAAGCTCGAGAGGAAGCTTTATGAGCATCTTATTCCTGAGCCACTTCCATGCTCGGCCTCAGCGGCTGAGAGGGATGCTTATGATAAGCATCAGGTTGATACTTTGGAGATTGCTAACCAACATGTCACTTGAATTTAAGGGTGATATGAATCGAAGAGTGCCTCTGAAATTATTTTAATCTAAGGCAGCTCTTTGATGAATTGGTTGAGCTCAATCCTGCTAAAGTTGATATTCAGTGTGTTGAGCCGAAAGGCTTGACCAAGGAACTGAAATTAAAGATGGATATGATCAGGAATAATAGGTGCTATTCATGTGGAGGGCCACCTCACATGTTGAAGGACATGTTGCAACTTCAGAATGAGGAGAAGAAAGGCAAGGCCTTGTCTTCATGCTCAGGTATTTATGTTACCGAAGTCAACCTTTCTACTCCTATGACATGGGTATTGGATACCGCATGTGAAGCTCATATTTGTACAAATATGCGATGGCTCTGAAAGGATAGATCGGTAAGGCCTAGAGAGATTGACCTACGGATAGGTAACAGGGCACAAGATGCTGCTGTTGCTGTAGGAGTTTTTCTCCCTGCCTTCTGGACTTCAGTTAAAGCTAGACAATTGCTATTATGTACCTTCCCTTACCAAAACATTGTATCCACTCCTTGCTTGGCAAAGAAAGGATTTAGGTTTGAAATAAAAGAGAACTTATGTTCTTTTTCTTTTGCAAATATGTTTTATGGGAAGGGTACTTTGTGCAATGGTCCGCATGTCTTGGACATGGTTAGCTCTATTTGTAACATAAATAATAAAAGGACCAAACTGAGTGGTTCAGTTGGTGCTTTCCTACGGCATTGTCGATTAGCCCATATAAACAAGAATCGTATTCGACAACTCCATGCAAATGGGTTGCTAGATTCGAGTTCCTTGGAGGAACTTGATACATGTGAGACTTGTTTATTAGGGAAAATGATAAAGACGCCCTTCACCAAGACTGGTGAGAGGGCAGGAGGTTTGTTGGATCTCATACATAGTGATGTGTGTGGGCTATTCAATAAACAAGCCAAAGGAGGGTATAACTACTTCATCACATTTACTGATGACTTCAGTAGATATGGTTATATCTATATGATGAGACATAAGTCTGAATCCTTTGAGAAATTTAAGGAGTTCAGACATGAAGTAGAGAACCAGCTTGGTAGATCCTTTAAGGATCTTCGATCAGATCGTGATGGAGAGCACCTGAGCAGTGAATTCTTTGACTATCTGAGTAAGTGTGGGATCCTATCCCAACTCACTCCTCCTAGAGCACCTCGGTAGAATGGTGTATCTGAAAGGAGAAATCAAACCTTGTTGGACATAGTTCGGTCTATGATGAGTCATGCAACTCTACCTCCCTCATTCTGGGGACATGCACTTGAAAAAGCTTCTCTAATACTGAATAATGTTCCATCTAAGAGTGTCTCAAAGATTCCATACGAGGTATGGAATGGGAGACGCCCTAATCTCACTTTTATCAGGATCTAGGGATGTGAGGCTTATGTCAAATGTCAGGATTCTAGCAAGCTAGAACCTAGATCTGATAAGTGTATGTTTGTGGGGTACCCTAAGGAGACTAAGGGTTACTACTTCTATATTCCCACCGAGAACAAAGTTTTTGTTGCTCGGGGTGCGGTCTTTCTAGAGAAAGAATTTCTCATGAAAGAAGTTAGTGGGAGGAAGTTTGACTTGGACGAGGTCCAAGTGCAACCACAAGACATAGAGATGGGAACCTGAGCCACCTGCACCAGTTGCTAGGCAACCTGAGGCTCAGACACAGGCCCCACGTAGGTCTGGGAGGTTTCATCGTGCACCTGAGAGGTATGGGTCGCTGCCGACCCAACACGACGGGATCTTCATCATGGAGGATGAAGCCAGGACTTATGATGAGGCGGTCAGTGGACCGGACTCCGAGAGATGGCTTCAGGCCATGCGATCCGAGATGGATTCCATGTCGGCTAACCAAGTCTGGGATTTGGTTGAGCTGCCTGATGGGGTAAAACCCATAAGGTGTAAATGGGTCTTCAAGAGGAAGACAGACATGGATGGAAAAATAGTTACCTATAAGGGTAGACTAGTGGCTAAAGGATTTAAACAAGTCCACAGGGTGGACTATGATGAAACCTTCTCGCCAGTTGCCATGATCAAATCCATTCGGATTCTGCTTGCTATAGCTACATATCATGACTATGAGATATGGCAGATAGATGTGAAGACAGCGTTCCTTAACGGGAAGCTAACTAAGGATGTGTATATGACACAACCTAATGACTTCATCCATCCTGCAGGTACTAGTAAAGTCTGCAGGCTAAAGAAATCCATTTACGGATTAAAGCAAGCATCTCGAAGTTAGAATCTTCAGTTTGATGAAGCTGTGAGAGATTATAGCTTTATCAAAAGTGAAGATGACGCCTGTGTATATAGAAAATTCAGTGGGAGCTTGGTGACTTTTCTGGTCATGTAAGTCGATGACATACTGCTCATCGGAAACGACATCCCTAGTCTTCAAGCTGTGAAGACATGGTTAGGGAAGTGTTTCGAGATGAAGGACTTAGGAGAGGCCGCCTATATTCTAGGCGTGAGGATCTACCGGGATAGATCCAAGAGGCTCTTGGCCCTTAGTCAGAGTACCCACATTGATAAGGTCCTGGAGAGGTTCAACTTGGAGCAATCCAAGAAGGGATACCTTCCAGTGAGACATGGCCTTACTCTCTCAAAGAACCAGTGTACCAACACAGAGCCTGAGAGAGATGACATGAGCCGAGTGCCCTATGCTTCGGCGGTGGGATCGATCATGTATGCAATGTTGAGTACTAGACCAGTTGTGGCTTCTGTTGTGAGCATAACTAGCCGATACCAATCCAATCCTAGTTTGCAGCACTGGGTGGCTGTAAAGAATATCCTTGAGTATCTTGAAAGGGACTAAGGATTTATTCTATAAAGTCTACGGGGACAGGAAGAACTCAGTGTGCAGGGCTTCACTGATGAGTCGTTCCAGTCTGATCCTGACGACTTCAGATCGCAGACCAGCTATTAGTTTAAGATGGTTGGAGGTGCTGTATGCTGGAAGAGCTTCAAGCAATCCACCATAGCTAATTCTACAACCGAAGCTGAGTATGTGGTTGCTTCTGAGGCAGCCAATGAAGCCGTTTGGATCAGGAAGTTCTTTTCTGAACTTCAGGTGGTTCCAAGTGCAATGGATCCCATTGAGCTCTACTTTGACAACAATGGGAACTGCACATACTAAGGAACCACGGTCCCATCAAAGGTCCAAACACATACTCAAGAGATTTCGCCTGATCAAAGCGATCATTGATCGAGGTGATGTCAAGATTAGCAGAATTGACACAGAGAGCAATCTAGCAGACCCACTGACCAAGGCTTTGGCGCAGCAGAAGCATGATGGTCGTACTAGAGATATGGGGTTGAGGTTGCTCAACCTCTAGGTCTTAGTGCAAGTGGGAGATTGTTGGTGTATATGCCCTAGGACCTAGTTTTGGTCCATCTTTGTACTACTTGACTCTGATATTAATATATATCTTTCTGGCATTGTCGTTATCATTGTTTGTCTACACCTGCGATTGTGTACTTACATGATAATGTCCCTGGAGACAGATTGGATCTGTGCTCGAACTATAGTCCCCAGTCGATGTACCTGAGTGGATATGGGACAACTCTGGTACTTGAGAGACTGGTATGTGGGCTGGTTAGGCACGTGGTGCTAACGCAGACACATGGGTATATCATTGGAGTATATACTGGACAGACCCGCTGTGAGGCTATGACTTGGTGTCATGAGTTATCCTCACAAGTGACAGGAGATGCATTGATCCCTTGACTTGAGGTCATTGACCATTCTATATGGTTAGGGACTTGCTTTGATGCAACCTAACACCTTGCCGTAGTTGGGAGGTTGATGGAGGCAGGAACCACAAGCCACGAAGATACAAGTGGAGCCTAAAGGTGCCCTAGACAAAGACTCGTGAGATCACAAATAAGCTAGCATGGTCACTTCTAGCTAGCTCAAAATAATGGGAATAATTACTCCAATGACTTCAAGACATTTCAGCTCAATAAAGTTGACTGCATCCACGGCAAAGGAAACAAATTATGCGATAATGCTCAGCCAGCAGCCAACCAAGTAGGGATTTCATCAAAGCACACATCAACGCAAATCTTCATCACTTCAAAGAAGGAAGGCTCCACGTCTCTCCCTTCAATAGAGCAAAGAAGGAAATCTTCAACGTTTCCACCCCCCCCCCCCCCCCCTGCTGCTCAAGATGGAAGATGCAACGTTCACATCTCTCCAACGTCTCTCTTCTGCCGTGGAAGGAAATAGCAACGTTCACCCAACAACGTTCGCTTGGAAAGCTTCTCCTATATGTATCAAAGCTTGAACCTTGTAAACACAGAATTTGTTGAAATTGAATCGTATGAAGTAGTTTTCTAGTATCTTCCTCTTCTATCGGATGTGCTCCTCCTTCTCCTTCTAGGGCCGAGCCCCTTCCCCCTCTCTTCCCCTCCCCTCCATTCTCTTCTTCCTCACAAGTTCAATCTTCCAGCCGCAACAGTTCCAGATTTTTAGAATTTTCCGAGTTCGCCGCCGACGATCCACCGGCCGGATCTCCATGAGACTTCGGCCACCACTTCCCCTCCGAAAGACGAAGCCACAGACACCGGCATCCATCCATCCGACTCTCCGATCACCGGAATCGAACTTCCGTTCGAATCCTCTATTCTCGCCAGCCTTCCGTCCTACTTCCGCCTTTCATCGCCGTCCGCCTCCGACCGGCCACCGCACGACCCGAAACTCCGGCCACCTGTTTGCCATCACCACATCAACTCCCAACTGTAACAGGTTCAGCGTCCGTGCATCACTGGCCGTCCGGCGAGGAGCCCTGCAACTCGCGCACCAACCCCTGTTTCTGCCCAGTTTCCGCCCTATTTCCGCCTTTCACAATCTTCCTCCTCCGACCGGCCACCATCCGCCCCGAAACTCCGGCCATGCCCTGTCATCAATCATATCAACCTCCAGACGTAGCAGTTCCGGCGATCGTGCACCACAGGACGAACTCCGACGATCCCTGCTCCGATCCCGCACTTCCCCTGTTCGGTTGAACATCCACTTCTCCGCTTCTGCCTGTACTCCGACGCCGTCCTCGCCTCCTCCGCCACCTCTCGTCGGTGCTCCGACGTCTTCAACATCATTCCATCTCGACTCTACGCCGCCGATAGACGATCCAAGTCCCAGCGCTGATGATCGGCGCTTGCCTCCATCCTTCTATTTTCCAGACTTCCTTATCTCCTGTTTATCTGCTCTGCTTTAAAACTTAACTGATTAAGCTTCTTCTTGCAGGTATTCAACGTGCTTGGATGTGACAGAACCCCTGATTTCTGATACGATCATAAAGAACAGGTTTCACTCTACATATCAGATAACTTGGCTCCATCAAAGAACCACCAGATTAACCCCGGAGGCATAGCAAACATTGATGTCTAATACAATTCCTGCACTGATTTACTGTCTGATCTGATTAACTATCTTTGTTGCAGATATCTTACTCACATGAAAGATCCGGAATCCCAAATTTTGATTGATTCATAAGAATTAATTTAGTTCTATAATGTGGTTCATTTAGTTTGAATATTGGATAATTGGAACCCCTTATTTGACGGGACTACTTTTCTTAACTTATTATTTTTATAGTCCTGGAATTCTGGTTGTTTTATGAAGTTTTGATGAATAAATAAATTGATTTTTAATTAGTAGTATTTTAATTAGTAAAATTTCATGTTCTTAATTAGTAACATTGTCACACGCTTCCGTCCTACATCAGTTTGGTATCAGAGGCAAGTTTGTGAGCAACTCTTGTCTGCCCGCACGATCCTTGCTTTGTTCATTGCATAAAAATAATAATAATAAAAAAATTATTTGCTTTCATGCTTAGTTATTTTCTTGTTATTTAGTTTGCATATTTTAGGTTATTTGCATGTTGTTGCTTAGTTGTTGGTCAAATTCTGCATGTGTTTTTTCGTGATACTCCACTCGGTTTTATAAATTCTGCAGCATCTGGACCATTAAATTGTTGAGATTCCTGATTTGTTTTCAACCTCTTGCTGCACATGATTTAATCAGACTACATACTGTTGAAAGCACTATAACTGAGTTTTCAATTTGCTGAATTCTGCACTTGACTTATGAGTTTTAAATCTGGTTTTCAGCCTACCGAATTTGAAGTTTTCAACCTGCTTGCTGCATTTAATTTTCTGTCAAACTGCAGCTTGGATAACACCAACATATTTCTGTTTACAACATCCATAAGTGCTGCATTGATTATAACTATAAATTCTGCACTTGAATGCTGAATTTTCCAACCTGTTTCAGCCTAGTTTATGTTCTTAATCAAATTGCAATCTTCAATGAGCATGCTTTCTGCACATCCATATGCTGAAATTGATTGCATGTTAGTTAAGTAATTTGCTGTTTATTTGCCAAAAAAAAAAAAAAAACTTCTAAGTGCTTTTATGTTTAGTTGATTATTGTTCTGCATGCTAGTTTGTTTATTCTCAGATATATCTTTTCATACTAGTTGAAATCATTTTCTATCATCTTAGAGAGCTCTATTTTCAAAATATTTTCAAATCATCCCATGGCCACTAGTATCAACCAAGAACGAATGCTCAAATTTTATGACAACGTCAAGTCCATGGAGAACCATCTCAAAACCTGTCACAACTATATAGAAGACATGAGACAAACTCTACACAAGCAATATCTAGAGAAACTTCCAACTTATAGTGTCACCCTTAGGAATGATTTTTTCCATACCTACATCAAAATGAAAGATAAGATGTGTAAGGTAGCCATAGATGAGTCCATAGGCTTCAACTTCATAACCCCTAGTGCCATTGATAGATTTGGCCTTACCAGTGAGCCGATCCCAGACCCTTACACCATTAGTAGGGATGATGGAACCAAAACCTTAGTGAACCATATGTGCTTAGTTCCTATTTTGTTAGGTACCCTTCTACTAGAAGTTTGGTGTTATGTCTTACCCTTAGAAGGTACATACCATGTCCACCTAGGAGCACTTTGGTTATATGATGTCAATGGGTATTACCAAAGGCAAGATGATTCATATGTCTTTAGATGCCAAAACCCAAAGATTAAGATCAAGAGGTCCAAACCTAAAACCTCTAAGGTACCTACTCCCTCAAACTCTCAAGAGAATATACCAACCTTAGAGTCTACCATGGGAACAAAAACAAGCTCAGGTAACACATGTGAAACTCAACAGGCAAACCATGAGGTAGAACCCATACCTCAACCTTCAATTTTAGGGCCCATACCCATAGGTCCTCAACCTGAGTCTAGCAATCCAGCTAAAGAAACCATAGTTGACTTGTTTGAGAGTCAAAGTACACCTGAGTTGCCCATAGAGACCACAGTAGGCTTGTCTCAACCTAAGTGTCAAATAGGGCCATTACCTTCAATTTTAGGGCCCATACCTATAGGTTCTCAATTTGAGCTTAGCACTACTACTAGAGAGCCTAAAGTTGAACCCAAACCCATAGGTCTTCTAAAACCTAATATCGAACCTAAGTTGGAGTCATTTGAGCTTGACCTGGATCCTAATCCTCAACCTTTAGGTCAACCCCTAGACTTAGAAGATCTCTTCCAGGACCCTATGATCCTTGAATCCTGTCTGTTAGGTCCGTCTACCCACACCCTTAAGCCACCATTAGGATCAACAAAACATAATGAACTCAAACATGCTTTGCACTCTACTCTTATTGAAGTTGAGTATATTGATTTCATCATTCCTTGTTCTTTTCAAAGTGTTGTGATTTTCTATGACAAATTTACTAAAGAGTACGGCCGAGAAAAGGAATTCAATGCAGGTACCCTTGATCTGCAGCTTGGACCGTGGACAAAGAACAACAAGATAGGATGCTGTGATGCTGACAACACTTGGAAGTTTCAGATCCTTAAAGAGCAACTGACTCTCGCCCCTCCAGAACTTCTCCACCTACACAAGTGCAATTCTTCGGAGAAGAATTATTTTCACCCAGGGAGAAATGATGGAGGCAGGAACCACAAGCCACGAAGATGCAAGTGGAGCCTAAAGGTGCCCTAGACAAAGACTCGTGAGATCACAAATAAGCTAGCATGGTCACTTCTAGCTAGCTCAAAATAATGGGAATAATTACTCCAATGACTTCAAGACATTTCAGCTCAATAAAGTTGACTGCATCCACGGCAAAGGAAACAAATTATGCGATAATGCTCAGCCAGCAGCCAGCCAAGTAGGGATTTCATCAAAGCACACATCAACGCAAATCTTGATCACTTCAAAGAAGGAAGGCTCCACGTCTCTCCCTTCAACAGAGCAAAGAAGGAAATCTTCAACGTTTCCACCCCCCCCCCCCCTGCTGCTCAAGATGGAAGCTGCAACGTTCACATCTCTCCAACGTCTCTCTTCTGTCGTGGAAGGAAATAGCAACGTTCACCCAACAACGTTCGCTTGGAAAGCTTCTCCTATATGTATAAAAGCTTGAACCTTGTAAACACAGATTTTGTTGAAATTGAATCGTATGAAGTAGTTTTCTAGTATCTTCCTCTTTTATCGGATGTGCTCCTCCTTCTCCTTCTAGGGCCGAGCCCCTTCCCCCTTTCTTCCCCTCCCCTCCATTCTCTTCTTCTTCACAAGTTCAATCTTCCAGCCGCAACAGTTCCAGATTTTTGGAATTTTCTGAGTTCGCCGCCGACGATCCACCGGCCGGATCTCAACGAGACTTCGGCCACCACTTCCCCTCCGAAAGACGAAGCCACAGACACCAGCATCCATCCATCCGACTCTCCGATCACCGGAATCGAACTTCCGTTCGAATCCTCTATTCTCGCCAGCCTTCCGTCCCACTTCCGCCTTTCATCGCCGTCCGCCTCCGACCGGCCACCACACGACCCGAAACTCCAGCCACCTGTTTGCCATCACCACATCAACTCCCAACTGTAACAGGTTCGGCGTCCATGCATCACTGGCCGTCCGGCGAGGAGCCCTGCAACTCGCACACCAACCCCTGTTTCCGCCCAGTTTCCGCCCTATTCCCGCCTTTCACAATCTTCCTCCTCCGACCGGTCACCATCCGCCCCGAAACTCAGGCCATGCCTTGTCATCAATCATATCAACCTCCAGACGTAGTAGTTCTGGCGATCGTGCACCACAGGACGAACGCCGACGATCCCTGCTCCAATCCCGCACTTCCCCTGTTCGGTTGAACATCCACTTCTCCGTTTCTGCCTGTACTCCGACGCCGTCCTCGCCTCCTCCGCCACCTCTCGTCGGTGCTCCGACGTCTTCAACATCATTCCATCTCGACTCTATGCCGCCGACAGACGATCCAAGTCCCAGCACTGATGATCGGCGCTTGCCTCCATCCTTCTATTTTCCAGACTTCCTTATCTCCTGTTTATCTGCTCTGCTTTAAAACTTAACTGATTAAGCTTATTCTTGCAGGTATTCAACGTGCTTGGACGTGACAGAACCCCTGATCTCTGATACGATCATAAAGAACAGGTTTCACTCTACATATCAGATAACTTGGCTCCATCAAAGAACCACCAGATTAACCCCGGAGGCATAGCAAACATTGATGTCTAATACAATTCCTGCACTGATTTACTGTCTGGTCTGATTAACTATCTTTGTTGCAGATATCTTACTCGCATGAAAGATCCGGAATCCCAAATTTTGATTGATTCATAAGAATTAATTTAGTTCTACAATGTGGTTCATTTAGTTTGAATATTTGATAATTGGAACCCCTTATTTGACGGGACTACTTTTCTTAACTTATTATTTTTATAGTCCTAGAATTCTGGTTGTTTTATGAAGTTTTGATGAATAAATAAATTGATTTTTAATTAGTAGTATTTTAATTAGTAAAATTTCATGTTCTTAATTAGTAACATTGTCACACGCTTCCGTCCAACATCAGAGGTCATAACGGTTGTCATTGAGCATGTCACGACCCATATGAGAAGGTCAATGGACAGACATAGGATTTGCCCCTTCCTTTGGGAAGTATGATATCCATGGAGCTCCCTTATGGTTCTATGACTGAGAGTGTATGGCCATACCCAGGTAAGAACCTGTTCTAGTCATAGCCATGTGATTGGATGAAAACAAGTGGTGACACACTTGTCCAATCGGATATCAGTTTGGCAAAGAGACTGTAATGCATCTGTACCTAGTTGCGATGATGGGGATATCGATGTCGATATCCATTCCAATAACCTGGGTAGCAGCGATGCACTGCTAGGTGCCACTCACTGCTTGTGATGACCTTTGGTCAGCACTGCCAACGTTAGAGGAACCTACAGGGTCGCACACCTTGATACTCGAGTTTTCATATTGATCGGGTAGCCTTTAGATTGAGTTATTGGATAACTCTGATCTATTTGGGAGATTTCATCAGCGCCAATGGGCCTGATGAGATGGAAGAAACTTATTGGGGCCAACTTCCATTTTTGGCATATCGATCAAATTAACCATAGTTTGCCTCATTTAACCATGGGTTAAATTGGATTGGATCCAATAGCTTCGTTAACATGCATAATGGACTTTGGGCTTGGCCCATTGCTTAGTTGGGCTTGCTAATAAGTTGTATTGAAGGGCTAAGAGGCTTGAAGGGTATAATGGGGATGAATTAATGGGATAGGCGCATATGGGATTCTTGTTGGACTAGAATTTGCGCCTATGCCTTGTTTGGTATCTCCTAGGTGATTAAATCAAATTGGATTTGATTAAATCACACAAGATAATTGATTGGATTGTGTTTGACAATTGTGGGCTGATTATTAACATAATTAGAGTCCTAATTGGATTAGGACTTGCGCCCAAGCCACATTAGGCAATCCATCATATTGCCATGACTAGGTCTAGGCGCATGGATGGGATTAATGCCTCATATGGCATGATATGGGCGCATATGGCTGATGCTTGCTTTGGCAAGTCTTAGGCGCATATGGGAGTGGAGATTTAATCAATATATTTGATTGGATAATCTCCTAGAATCATGCCCTAATTGTCAACACTTGCCATTCTCCCCTAACCGCCTCTTGCTCCTATAAATAAGCCCTTGCCGCCCCCTCTCTTTATGATGCTAATTCCTTGGAGGCGTGAAGCATTAGAGGGCGACGGCTTGGAGAGCTTAGAGCTCTTCTTCTTCCATCAAGGGCGCAAGCATGCTTCTCCTTTTCCTTTCCTTGGCGCAAAGGAACAAGAAGGTTTGCGGCGTTCTCTTCTCCTTCCATCTCCTTGGCGCATCACATCTTGGTGGTGGCGCAAGTTGCTTGGAGGACTCTCCTAAGGCATGGATCTTCTTCCCAAGGCTAGCACCGGGCGAGGAAGAAGAAAACTTGAGGAATCCGTGTGTGCGAGACTGCAGAGGGCGAACACTTGGGCGCCTTCATCGACATCGGCTTCCAATTGCTTAAAGGTACTTACTATCACATCGTGTCGACCCCCTCGCAAGAGATCTTCACTGGGTTTTTGGGACTAGCCTGTTTCGGGGACATTCTTCCGCTGCGTAAAATGTATGTCCATGGCTCTGAAAATTGTAAAATGTCCCCGGGGTTTCCCAACATAAGCATCAGGCTGATACTTTGGAGGTTGCTAATTTGATCCTAACCAACATGTCGCTTGAATTTAGAGGGCAATATGAATCTAAGAGTGCCTCTGAGATTATTTCTAATCTAAGGCAGCTCTTTGATGAATTGGTTGAGCTCAACCCTCCAAAAGTAGATATTCAGTGTGGTGAGTCGAAAGGTTTGACCAAAGAACTAAAATTAAAAATGGAAAGAGTAAGGAATAAGAAATGCTATTCATGTGGAGGGCCACCTCACATGTTGAAGGACATGGTGCGACTTCAGAATAAGAAGAAGAGAGGCAAGGCCTCGTCTTCAAGCTCAGGTATTTATGTTATCAAGGTCAATCTTTCTACTTCTATTTCATGGGTATTGGATACCGCATGTCGAGCTCATATTTGTACAAATATGCAGGGGCTTAAAAGAAGTAGATTGGTAAGGGCTGAAGAGATTGACCTACGAGTTGGAAACAGAGCACAAGTTGTTGCTGTTGCTGTAGGAGTTTTGACTCTCTCCCTCCCTTCAGGACTTCAATTAGAACTAGAGAATTGCTATTATGTACCTTTGTTAACCAAAAACATTATATCCATTCCTTGCTTGGCAAGAAAAGGTTTTATATTTTAACTAAAGGAGAACTCCTATTCTTTTTCGTTTGCAAATATGTTTTATGTGAAGGGCACATTATGAAATAGCTTATATGTCTTGGACATGAATAGTTCTATTTGCAACATAAATAGTAAAAGGACCAAACTGAGTGGTTCAGTTGGTGCCTGCCTATGGCATTGTCGATTAGCCCATATAAATAAGAACTGCATTCAACAACTTCATGCAAATGGATTGTTAGACTCAAGTTCCTTGGAGGAATTTGATACATGTGAGCCTTGTTTATTAGGTAAAATGACAAAGGCACCCTTCACCAAAACTGGTGAGAGGGCACAAGGTTTGTTGGATCTCATACATACTGATGTGTGTGGGCCATTCAATAAACAAGCCAGAGGAGGACACAACTACTTCATTACCTTTACTGATGACTTCAGTAGGTATGGTTATGTCTACCTAATGAGACATAAATCTGAGTCCTTTGAGAAATTCAAGGAGTTCAAGAATGAAGTAGAGAACCAACTTGGTAGATCCATTAAAGCTCTTCGATCTAATAGAGGTAGAGAGTACCTGAGCGGTGAGTTCCTTGACTATCTTAGGGAGTGTGGGATCCTATCCCAACTCACTCCTCCTGGAACACCTCAATGGAACGGTGTGTCTGAGAGGAGAAATCGAACTTTGTTGGACTTGGTTTGATCCATAATGAGTCATGCAACTCTACCACCCTCATTCTAGGGTTATGCACTTGAGACAGCTTCTCTTATACTGAATAATATTCCATCTAAGAGTGTCTCAAAGATTCCATATGAGGTATGGAGTGGGAGACGACCCAATCTCTCTTTTATCGGGATCTAGGGATGTGAGGCTTATGTCAAACGTCAGGATTCTAGCAAGTTAGAACCCAGATCTGTAAATGTGTTTTTGTCGGGTATCCAAAGTAAACAAAAGGGTACTCCATGTCGGCTAACCAAGTCTGGGATTTGGTTGAGCTGCCTGATGGTGTAAAACCCATAGGCTATAAATGGGTCTTCAAAAGGAAGACTGACATGGATGGCAATATAGTTACCTATAAGGGTAGAATAGTGGCTAAAAGATTCAAACAAATCCACGATGTGGATTACGATGAAACCTTCTCGCCAGTTTCCATGATCAAATCCATTCGGATTCTGCTTGCTATAGCTGCATATCACGACTATGAGATATGGCAGATGGATGTTAAGACAGCATTCCTTAATGGAAAGCTGACAGAAGATGTGTATATTACACAGCCTGATGGATTCATCCATCCTACAGAGGCCAATAAGGTCTGCAGGCTAAAGAAGTCCATTTATGGATTAAAGCAAGCGTCTCGAAGTTGGAATCTTCGGTTTGATGAAGCTGTGAGAGAATATGGCTTCATCAAAAGTGAAGATGACTCCTGTGTATACAGAAAATTCAGTGGGAGCTTGGTGACTTTTCTGATCTTGTATTTCGATTACATACTGCTAATCAGAAATGACATCCCTAGTCTTCAATCTGTGAAGACATGGTTGGGGAAGTGTTTCGAGATGAAGGACTTAGGGGAGGCCACCTATGTCTTAGGCATGAGGATCTGCCGGGATAGATCCAAGAGGCTCCTCACCCTTAGTCAGAGTACATACATTGAAAAGGTCCTGGAGAGGTTCTATATGGAGCAATCCAAAAAAAGGATACCTTCTAGTGAGACATGGCCTTACTCTCTCAAAGAGCCGGTCTCCCACCACACAGGCTGAGAAGGATCACATGACTGAAATGCCCTATGCTTCAGTAGTAGGCTCAATCATGTATGCAATGCTATGTACCAGACCAGATGTGGCTTATGCTGCAAGCATAACTAGCCGATACCAATCCAATCCGGGTCTACAACACTGGGTGGCTGTAAAGAACATCCTTAAGTATCTGAGAAGAACTAAGGATTTGTTCTTGGTCTATGAGGGTGAGTAAGAGCTCAGTGTCCAGGGCTATGTATTCAAGATGAATGGAGGTGCTGTATGCTGGAAAAGCTTCAAGCAATCCACAATAGCTGATTCTACAACTGAAGCCGAGTATGTTGCTGCTTCAGAGGTTGCCAAAGAAGCTATTTGGATAAGGAAGTTCATATCTGATCTTCAAGTGGTTCAAACTGCTATGGATCCCATTGAACTCTATTGTGACAACAATGGAGCCATTGCACAGGCAAAGGAACCATGGTCTTATCAAAGGTCCAAACACATACCCAGGAGATTTCACCTGATCAGAGAAATCATAGATCGGGGTGATGTCAAGATTAGCAGAGTTGATACAGAGAACAATCTAGCAGACCCACTGACCAAGGCTTTGGCGCAGCAGCAGCATGATAGTCATACTAGAGATATGGGGTTGAGATTCCTCCACCTCTAGGTCTTAGTGCAAGTGGGAGATTGTTGATGTATATGCCCTGAGACCTATATTTGGTCAAACGTTGTACTACTTCACTGAGATATTTATATATCATTATGGCATTGTCGTTATCTATGTTTGTTTACATCAGCGATAATGTACTTATATGATAATGTCCCAGGAGACAGATTGGATTTGTGCTCAAAAGATTATCCCCAGTCGATATACCTTAGTAGATAAGGGACAGTTATGGTACTTGTAAGACTGGTATATGGGCTGGTTAGGCACGGGTTGCTAACGCAAACATATGGGTATATCAGTGGTGGATATACTGGACCGACCCGCTGTGAGGCTATGACTTGGTGTCATAAGTTAACCTCACAAGTGATAGGAGATGCATTGATCCTTAGACTTGAGGTCATTGACTCTTCTATATGGTTAGGGATATACTTTGATACAACCTAACGCCTCGCCGTAGCTGGGAGGTTATAAGGGTTGCCATTGAGTATGTCACGACCCATGAGAAGACCAATTGACAGATAAAGGATTTGCCCCTTCCTTGTGGAAGTATAATATCCATGGAGCTCCTCTATGGTCTATGACTGAAAGTGTATGGCCATACCCAGGTAAAGACCTGATTTAGTCATAGCCATGTGACTGGATAAAAACAAGTGATGACACACTTGTCCAATTGGATGTCAGTTTGGCAAAGGGACTGTAATGTATCTGCACCTGTTACGATGATGGGGATGTCGATGTCGATATCCATTCTGATGACTTGGGTAGCAGCGATGCACTGCTAGGTGCCACTCACTGCTTGTGAGACCTTAGGTCTGCACTGCCAACGTCAAAGGAACCTACAGGGTCACACACCAAGACACTCGAGTTCTCATATTGATCGGGAAGCCTTATGATCGAGTTATTGGATAACTCGGATCTATTTTGGAGATTTCATTAGCGCCAATGGGCTTGATGAGATGGAAGAAACTTATTGGAGCCAACTTCTATTTTTGGCAAATTGGCCGAATTAACCATGGTTAGCCTCATTTGACCTTAGGTTAAGTTGGATTGGATCCAATAGCTTGGTTAACATGGGTAATGGACTTTGGGCTAGGCCCATTGCTATGTTGGGCTCACTAATAAGTTATCATGAAGAGAAGAAGGGCTAAAAGGGTATAGTGGGGACAAGTCTTCTCCCCTAGGCGCCTATGGGCATAATGGGGAGAATTGGCAAAGTTTGCTTCATTTAGAAGCAATATGCGCCTCCCCCCTTATCCCTTATGGTATGAAAGCCTATATGGCATTACTTGGGGCACAAGGCAAGGCCTTGGTGCACAAGGGAAGGCTTGGGCGAACAAGGAGGGGTTGAATGAGAATTATGGAAACGTCTTAGAGACTTTCCTTGCTTCAAACCTTCTCATCCTAGCCGCCCACTTGTCTTGATCCTAGCCCTTCATGAACCGCCGCTTGCCCTATTAATAGAACCCCTTGTCGCCCCTCTTGGATGATGATTTTCATGAGTGCCACTCCTTGGAGGCGTGTGCTATTAGAAGGGGCGAGAGCAAGGGTTCAAGAGGCGCAATCTTCTCTTCCTCCAAACCCTAGCCGCAAGTGTGCATCTCCTCTTCTCTTCTTGGCGTGAGAAGGCTTGGAGTTGGCAGCTTCTCAATCTCCTCTTCTCAACCCTTGGCGCATATACCTTGGAGGTGGCGCAAGGTTGAAGGAAGTGAATAAAAGGCATGGATCTTCTTCCAGAGGCTAGCACCGAGCGAGGAAGAAGAGAGCTCGAGGAGTCCGTGTGTGTGAGACTACAGAGGGCGAACATGTGGGCACCTATCTCGACATCAGCATAACCGTGCTCGCTTCAGGTACTTTCTATCACATCGTGTCGATCCCCTTGCTTGACGATCCGCACTGGGTTTTTGGGACTGGCCTATTTCGGGGACATTGATTCCGCTGCGCAGGTATTATGTATTATTTCAATGCCAAATTTTGTAAAATGTCCTCGGGGTTTCCCAACAAAAATACCCTGCTCTTCGTTTCCGTCAATTGCGCTGCCACCGGCATTGATTCCGGCCAGCTGGAGGAGGCGTGCCGAGGTTGGAAGGTGGCCGATGGTGCGGGACAGCTTGGCATCGAACTAAGGCATGGACTCCTATGTGGACGGGCCTAGGCCGGGTTTTCGAATCCGCCCCGGTGGAAGCGGAATCTCCGGCCAATCTCCGGCAGAGATCACGGCTTGCATGGCGACGAAGATGGAAATCCATCCTCGACGAGGTGAGTGTTGGGGTATGCCCTTAAGGCTAATGTTTGAGGCCTTGGGATTATATCAGTATCATGTATAAACTTCATGTTTATAAAGGCAATGGTTGTTATTCAGGTTGTTACATTATCTGCTGCAATATGTATACTTCTGAATAATGTCTCAATGATGTTCAGCTAGGCTGACATGCAGTATAGTCCTTAGTCGAGATATCTTGGTGAACATGAGACAACCTTGATATGATTGAGACTAATATGTGTTCTAATCTTATAGGATGCTTCGAGCATGGAATAAGATGTAGACTCATGGGTACATTGGATGTACTGGACAGACCCTACTAGGATGTTCAATTGCTTGTCACAATGTGAATAATCCTTGTATGCGAACAAGTGGCATACTTCCTCTGACTTGAGATCACTTGTGTTTCTAAATGATGATTGGCATTGTTTTGAGGTAGTTCGATATCATTTGAAACATAATGGTTATAGACTATCTTGGATGGTGAGCATGAGTCATGTTAGGGCGCTGGTGATAGACATAGGATTGCCATCTCCTAGTTTGGAGTGTGATGTTCTAAAGGGGCCCCCTGGATGAGATGATTGAGAAAGTGTATGGCCATACCCAGATGACTATGTTCATCTGATCTAATCATGCTCATCATATTGGAGCTACAGGCTTGACACGCTTGTCCAATAAGAACATCCAGTGGCAAAGGAAACTTGTATGCCTAGTGAAATGGATTCACACTTGTGCTGTGGTTTGGGTGTAGTCTTGGAAGACTCTTTCCTTTATATCGGGAGACAGTGATGTGTTGCTAGATACCCCTCACTGATCGTGATAACGTAAGTTATCGTTACCGACATTTAAAGGAAACCCTTAGGGTCGCACAATTTGATGATATGGCTTACTTAAGTCAGATCGTGTGGACTGAATTATTTTGGTTCAGTTTAAAGGGATTTAATCTCTGATTGTAAGTGAGATCTGGTCTGATCATGTTTGATTGATTAGGGCTTGAGATCGGTAAGCTTCGATCGAGAGAATTGATGCTAGATCGGTGAGATCAGGAGCATCAAGAGATGAACGGTTGGATCTTGAACCTTTAGGGTTTATTGTGATCTGGACCAGATGCTTGGGTTTACTTGGTCTTTGAACCAAACCAAAATGAACCGGCTCATTATGTGAGCGCATGGTTCAAAGGGAAGAGGAAAATGCGATTGGGGTAAACCCATGGTCGCATGAAGAGGTGGCTTGCTATTTTTAGAAGCCATGATCTCAAGTTGAGACCACGCCTCACGTTTGAGGGATTTGCCTCTCCTCTTCTCGTCGCCACTTGCTCTCTCGTGTGGTGAAGAAGGCTCACGCCAAGGAGGAGAAAAGTGATACGCCAAGCAGGAATTGATCTCATCCCCTTCCATTCGATCAGGACTCTTGGAGATCTTTGCTAGCACAAGGAACGCCAAGGAGGAAGCGATCTCATTTGTGTGCGTCTACTTTGGAGGAGAGCGGCATCACTCTCTGCTTCCAAGTCGCCATCCAAGAAATGGCATTGGTAAGAATTTTTGCATTCTATACAAGTTGATCATATGTCATATTAGCGATCCTAGGAAACCCTAGATTCCGCCTTGCATAGATTTATATCTGCATGCATAGGGTTTCGCCCCCCCCTGGGGACTTTCAATTGGTATCAGAGGATTGGTTAATGTATGAATCATATGATTGCTTTGTGATCCATGTTTACGTAGATGCATAGATCTAAGGTTTATTACATGTGAATGTTCATGATAGTTTTCTCATCAAGCGAAAATACTAGATGAATGTATTTTACTTGTGGCGCATGTATTTAGTATGCTTATGTAGGCGCATGTTGTAGTTTTGCTTCAAAACTTGTTAACTTGCGCGCCTCACATAGATCTATAAGCGCCTACTGTAAAACCTTAGACGGGTTATTAGGGTTGAAGTCATCGTCCAGTCTAGACCCAACAAGTCTGATCAGACTATCTGACAGCCTAGATGGGTCGACCAGATGGCACCTGTGCGCAAGCACGAGGTGGCTATAGGTCGACTGCATACAGGCGTGTAGCGATGTCTGGTTGAGACAACCAGTGAACGCGCATGAGTTGGGCTCGGGGTCACACCCGCTTGCCTGAACTCATGAGGGTCGTTCAGCCCAATTGCATGCATTGTTGACCACTGGGTCGACTCAAGTCAGTTAGGACTTGGTGCATGCAAGGGCAGTGGGTCTGACTAGATATGATGAGTGGATCCCTATTAATGGACCATTGTAAGGTAGTAGGGCACATAAGGAAAATAAAACTAATGCCAATGGGTTTTTTGAAAATTTTATTTTCTTATTATTGGATCACATGTTGAATGTATACCATGTTTGGTGTCTATTTAATCTTATGTGGGCTGCCCAATTTAATGTGTGCTGTGCTGGGGCCTGCGTGCCTGGATTAAACTGTAAATTATTATAATTGTGATCTGCGCATCACATTTTATTTAATTTATAAAGTGTAATTGACCTGCGTGTCAATCATGTCTAGATAGATTGAATTGTAATTTTAATCAGACATGAGCACAGAGCACACATGGCAGAGGCGCATGCAGCAGTGGCTTGACCAGGAGGGAGGTCCAGGGTTCGACTCTAGGACAGGTGCATTTACCTGGTGGGCGCACCTGAGCTGCAGTGGGCGCTTGGGCCCTGGGTTGGGCCAGATGAGATGCAAAAGACCCATCAAGAGCTCAAGTGAAGACTTAAGTTAAATTAAGGTCTTACCTAGGCTTAATGGGCTTTTACCACATAAGATCAGCATGCTTTCTATTTATTGTTTATATAATTAGAATTGCGTGATTTAATCTTCTGCTATCACCATAGGGTTTGCATGATAGTTAAGAAGATAAAATACCGTTAAAATCCAATGCTAAAATATCAAGCTCGTAAGCCTTCTGGCGTGAAACCTCACTGTTCTGACTATCGTTGGGGCCGTGTTGTACCCACTCAGTGGGCACGCCCATCTATCTTCAGACGGTGTGTGATTACACCTGCGTGTTACAGGGAAGGGATTTATCGCTTCTCGTTGCTCAGCATAGCACGTGGTGGTCCAGGGAGTAGGTCGGGTCAGCTTGACCATGTAGGCTACATATGTGGCGCATATGGTAGCTATATGGAGGCAGCCATCTGTGGGATCAGAGACTGTGTTGTACCAACTCAGTTGGCACAGTCTGCTGGATTGCCCGGATGAAGGGGAATCGCACGGGTTGGCGATTGGCAGGGATTGCCTACTAGAGATTAGTGCTTGTACTCTCTGTGCATCTTATCTCGCCTGAGCGGGACGCGGAGACCAAGTATGAAATCTGGATCCCATCTCACTACAAGAGTTTTACTCTTTCGGGCTGTTTTGCTGGATTTTTCAGCCAGATAAAATAGTGAGAAAAGAATCATTCTTAAGTCCTGAATTGATTCTCACATTGATACTGACCTTGCTGTTCTTGCATTGTTGTAGATTACTGCAGCAACGAACACCATGAATTTCAATGTGCGATCCCTACTGGAAAGGGACAAGTTTGCTGGACCAAACTTCTCAGACTGGTACGGACACCTTAAGATTGTTCTTAAGGCTGAGAGGAAGCTGTATGTCCTCGAGACGGCTATACCGCCTCAACCCGCTGCGAACGCCGCAAGGGCGGTTCGGGATGCCTATGAGAAGCATGTCAATGATAGCATTGATGTCGCTTGCCTGATGCTTGCGTCTATGACGCTAGAGTTGCAGCGTCAGCATGAGGATCTATCTGCTATACAAATTATAGCAAACCTCAAGCTGCTGTATGCTGCACAGGCTAGGACTGAACGCTACAATTTGACTAAGCTTTTCTTTCAGAGCAAACTGGCTGAAGGGAGTCCAGTGGGAGCTCACGTACTCAAGATGATTGGGTACAAGGAGGCTCTTGAGAAACTGGGACATACCATCAATCAGGAGCTTGCTGTAGACATTATCCTGCAGTCTCTTCCAGCTACTTTTGATCCGTTCATCATTAATTTTAATATGAACAAGATCGACTGTACCCCGGCAGAGTTGCTGAATATGCTCTTGACTACAGAGTTGACTCTAAAGGGAAAGCCTTCATCCACTGTCTTGATGGTTCCTTCTAGGAACAAGAAGAAAGGGAAGAAGGGCAAGGCCCCTGTCAAGAACTACAACAAGGCTCTGAAACAAAAGGTTAAGCCGTCGAAGGAATACAGATGTTTCCACTGTGGCCAGCTGGGTCACTGGAAAAAGGACTGTAAAGCGCTCTAAGGAGACAAGAAGGGAAGTTTCGCTTCTGGCTCAGGTATTTTTGTGACTGAGGTCATGGTTTCTTCTTCCATATCATGGGTGTTGGACACTGCATGTGGAGTTCACATTTGTTCAAATGTACAGGAACTCAAGAGAAGAAGACAGGTGGGACAGCATGAGGTGGACCTACGAGTTGGAAACGGGGCACGGGTTGCTGCTGTTGCTGTAGGCGTTTATTACATCTCTTTACCATCTGGACTTGTATTGGAACTGGACAATTGTTACTTTGTACCAAGCATTACGAAAAATATTATCTCTATTCCTGCTCTTGTCAGGAAAGGGTTTTCCTTTGAATGCAATATTTCAAAGTGTATTATTTCTTTTGATAATATTGTTTATGCTACTGGGTCGATTAACAATGGATTATTCATGTTGGACATGGAATGTTCTATACAACAAATTGATATTAAGAAAGCCAAGTATGATGATAATAGCACCTTGCTATGGCATAGTCGTTTAGGCCATATTAACAAGAAGCGCATTAAGCTGTTGCATGATCATGGACTGCTGGGATCATTCTCCTATGAGGAGATTGAAACATGTAAAGCTTGTTTAATGGGTAAAATGACGAAGTCTCCTTTTCCTAAGAAAGGTCAAAGGGCTTCAGGTTTACTTGACCTTATACACAATGATGTGTGTGGGCCTTTCAGTATACATGCCAGAGGTGGCTATCTATACTTCATTACCTTTACTGATGATTTCAGTAGATATGGGTATGTCTATCTAATGAGACATAAAAGTGAATCTTTTGACAAGTTCAAAGAGTTCAAGAATGAAGTACAGAATCAGCTAGGCCGAAATATCAAGGCACTTCGTTCAGATCGAGGTGGTGAATACTTGAGTCAAGAGTTTACTGACTATCTGAAGGAGTGTGGGATTATCTCACAGCTCACTCCGCCAGGAACACCGCAATGGAATGGTGTGTCCGAAAGGAGGAACAGAACCTTACTGGATATGGTTCGTTCTATGATGAGTCAGGCTACTCTACCTTACTCCTTTTGGGGATTTGCACTGGAAACAGCTGCAAAGGTACTAAACCGAGTGCCATCCAAGGCAGTTTCAAAGACGCCATCTGAGTTATGGTATGGGAAACAGCCGAGCTTGACATTTATTAAGATCTGGGGTTGCGAGGCTTATGTCAAAAAGCTCGCCTCTGGGAAACTAGAGAGCAGATCTGAGAAATGCATCTTTTTCGGTTACCCTAAGGAAACTAAGGGTTATTATTTCTTCGATCCCAAAGAGAACAAGGTGTTTGTTGCTCGGACGGCTATTTTTCTTGAGAAGGAATTTCTTCTGCAAGAGGCCAGTGGGAGAGAAATAAAGCTGGATGAGAATCCAGAAGAAGGACAAAGTAGTCAAGCACAGTTGGATGAGCCTGAGCCAGTAGATCAGGTTACTGAACAACCTGAAGCTCAGATATCACGGGAACCGCGAAGATCGGGAAGGATCCGTCGACAGCCTGAGCGCTATGACGGAGTCTACATCATTGATGATGAACCCCTCACTTATGCGGATGCGGTCAGTGGACCGGAATCAGCGAGATGGCTTGAAGCTATGCGAGCCGAGATGGACTCCATGTCAGATAACCAAGTCTGGGATTTGGTTGATCCGCCTCCGGGAGTAATCCCTATAGGCTGTAAATGGATCTTCAAGAAGAAGATTGACATGGATGGTAACGTGGTTACCTATAAAGGCAGGCTAGTTGCGAAAGATTTCAAACAAATCTACGGGATAGATTATGATGAAACTTTCTCTCCTGTAGCTATGTTCAAGTCTATTCGGATTATTCTCGCGATAGCAGCATAATATGATTATGAGATCTGGCAGATGGATGTGAAGACTGCTTTCCTTAATGGAAAACTGGATGAGGATGTGTATATGACACAACCTGAAGGTTTCACCAATCCATCAGATCGTCATAAAATATGCAAGTTAAAGAAGTCCATTTATGGACTTAAGCAAGCATCAAGAAGCTGGAATATTCGTTTTGATGAATCAATCTGTGAGTTTGGTTTCATCAAGAATGAAGATGACCCGTGTGTATATGAGAGGTTTAGTGGGAGCGTAATTACTTTCCTAGTCCTCTACGTCGATGATATCTTAATCATTGGAAACGATATTCCTGAACTGCATGCGGTTAAAGCATGGTTAAGAAAATGTTTCCAGATGAAATATTTAGGAGAAGCAGCCTATGTATTAGGTGTGAAGATCTACAGAGATAGATCTAAGAGGCTTCTCGGGCTGTGCCAGAGTACTTACATCGATAAAGTCCTGGAGAGATTGTTGGGGTATGCCCTTAAGCCTAATGTTTGAGGCCTTGGGATTGTAACAGTATCGTGTAATAAACGTTTATGTTTATAAAGGCATGGTTATTATTCAGTTAGCTACATTGTCTGCTGCAATATATGTTCTTCTGAATAATGTCTCAATGCTGTTCAGCTGGGCTGACATGCAGTTAAGTCCTTAGTCGATGTATCTTGGTGAACATGAGACAGCCTTGATATGGTTAAGACTAATATGTGTTCTAGTCTTATAGGATGCTTCGAGCATGGAATAAGATGTAGACTCATGGGTACATTGGATGTACTGGACAGACCCTACTAGGATATTCAATTGTTTGTCACAATGTGAATAATCCTTGAAAGTGACAAGTGGCACATTTCCTCTGACTTGAGATCACTTGTGTTTTCTAAATGATGATTGTCATTGTTTTGAGGTAGTTCAATATCATTTGAAACATAATGATTATAGACTATCTTGGATAATGAGCTTGAGTCAGGTTAGGGCACTAGTGATAGACATAGGATTGCCGTCTCCTTGTTTAAGGAGTGTGATGTTCTAAAGGGGCCCCCTGGATGAGATGATTGAGAAAAGAGTATGGCCATACCCAGGTGACTGTGTTCATCTGATCTAATCATGCTCATCATATTGGAGCTACAAGCTTGACACGCTTGTCCAATAAGAACATCCAGTGGCAAAGGAAACATGTATGCCTAGTGATGTGGATTCACACTTGTGCTATGGTTTGGGTGTAGTCTTGGAAGACTATTTCCTTTATATCGGGAGACAGTGATGTGTTGCTAGATACCCCTCACTGATCGTGATAAACGTGAGTTATCGTTACCGACATTTAAAGGAAACCCTCAGGGTCGCACAATTTGATGATATGGCTTACTTAAGTCAGATCGTGTGGACTGAATTGTTCGGGTTCAGTTTAAAGGGATTTAATCTCTGATTGTGAGTGAGATCTGGTCTGATCATGTTTGATTGATTAGGGCTTGAGATCGGTAAGCTTCGATCGAGAGAATGGATGCTAGATTGGTCAGATCAGAAGCATCAAGAGATCGACGGTCAGATTAAGAGCCTTAAGGTTTTATTATGGTCTGGACTGATTGCTTGGTTTATTTGGTTATTGAACCAAATGGATTTGAACCAGCTCATTGGTTGAGCGCATGGTTCATGTGATAAGAGGCATTGGCGATTGGGGTGATACATGGTCGCAAGTGAAGAAATGGGATGCTATTTTTAGATAGCACATCTCTTAACGTGACCACATCTCACGTTCACGCCAAGAGAATACTATTCTCGTCTCTTGCTCTCTTGATGCCATTTTTGAGCATTCGTCTCTTGCTCTCTCGTGGGTGAAGGAGTGGACGACAAGAGGAAACATTCGACCAAGCAAGGATCTCTCTTTTCCTTTCCATTCGGCAAGACAACCTTGGAACCTTGCTAGCACAAGGAGCACCAAGGAAGAAGCGCATTGATCATCTTGTGTGCGAGACTTAGGAGAAGGTTCGTTTGCGCCTTTGCCTCCAAGACACCATCCAAGTGATGGCTATGGTGAGTATCGCTTCTCATTGAAAGTTGATCATATTATATGCTATGCGATCTATTAGAAACCCTAGATTCCGCTAGAAGTTTTTGTTGCGCCTCCTATTAGGGTTTCGCCCCCTTGTCTAGGGGACCTTCAGAGATTTCATTTAGAAAATTCTAAAAGAGGATATCTTCCAGTCAGACATGGTCTGAATCTTTCGAAGAGTCAGTGTCCACAAACACAGACTGAGAAAGATGAAATGGACAATACGCCTTATGCTTCGGCTATTGGATCCATTGTGTATGCGATGTTGTGTACTCGCCCAGACATCGCTTATGGGTTAAGCGTGACCAGTCGGTTCCAAAGTAATCCAGGTCAGGCGCACTGGATTGCAGTCAAGAACATTTTGAAATATCTTCGGAGGACCAAAGATATGTTCTTGGTGTATGGTGGTCAAGAAGAACTCAGTATTGAAGGATATACTGACGCTTCATTCCAATCTGACCAGGATGATTTCCGATCGCAATCAGGCTATGTTTTTAGCTTGAATGGAGGAGCAGTGGTGTGGAAAAGTTTCAAACAATCTATTGTTGCTGATTCCACAACAGAAGCCGAGTATGTTGCAGCCTCAGAAGCATCTAAGGAGGCAGTGTGGATTCGTAAGTTCATTCAGGAACTTGGTGTTGTTCCTTCGAGTGCAGATCCTTTGGTTACCTTCTGTGAAAACACTGGAGCCATAGCACAGGCAAAGGAACCACGGTCGCACCAGAAGTCCAAGCACATACAGAGACGGTTTCACTTGATCCGGGAGATCATTGATTATGGCGAGATCAAAGTCTGCAAGGTTCATACAGACGACAATCTGGCTGACCCGCTTACAAAGCCTCTGGCGCAGCAGAAGCATGAGAAGCACTGTAATAATATGGGTTTGAGATTTCTCAATCATTAGATTAAGTGCAAGTGGGAGATTGTTGGGGTATGCCCTTAAGGCTAATGTTTGAGGCCTTGGGATTATATCAGTATCATGTATAAACTTCATGTTTATAAAGGCAATGGTTGTTATTCAGGTTGTTACATTATCTGCTGCAATATGTATACTTCTGAATAATGTCTCAATGATGTTCAGCTAGGCTGACATGCAGTATAGTCCTTAGTCGAGATATCTTGGTGAACATGAGACAACCTTGATATGATTGAGACTAATATGTGTTCTAATCTTATAGGATGCTTCGAGCATGGAATAAGATGTAGACTCATGGGTACATTGGATGTACTGGACAGACCCTACTAGGATGTTCAATTGCTTGTCACAATGTGAATAATCCTTGTATGCGAACAAGTGGCATACTTCCTCTGACTTGAGATCACTTGTGTTTCTAAATGATGATTGGCATTGTTTTGAGGTAGTTCGATATCATTTGAAACATAATGGTTATAGACTATCTTGGATGGTGAGCATGAGTCATGTTAGGGCGCTGGTGATAGACATAGGATTTCCATCTCCTAGTTTGGAGTGTGATGTTCTAAAGGGGCCCCCTGGATGAGATGATTGAGAAAGTGTATGGCCATACCCAGATGACTATGTTCATCTGATCTAATCATGCTCATCATATTGGAGCTACAGGCTTGACACGCTTGTCCAATAAGAACATCCAGTGGCAAAGGAAACTTGTATGCCTAGTGAAATGGATTCACACTTGTGCTGTGGTTTGGGTGTAGTCTTGGAAGACTCTTTCCTTTATATCGGGAGACAGTGATGTGTTGCTAGATACCCCTCACTGATCGTGATAACGTAAGTTATCGTTACCGACATTTAAAGGAAACCCTTAGGGTCGCACAATTTGATGATATGGCTTACTTAAGTCAGATCGTGTGGACTGAATTGTTTTGGTTCAGTTTAAAGGGATTTAATCTCTGATTGTAAGTGAGATCTGGTTTGATCATGTTTGATTGATTAGGGCTTGAGATCGGTAAGCTTCGATCGAGAGAATTGATGCTAGATCGGTGAGATCAGGAGCATCAAGAGATGAACGGTTGGATCTTGAACCTTTAGGGTTTATTGTGATCTGGACCAGATGCTTGGGTTTATTTGGTCTTTGAACCAAACCAAAATGAACCGGCTCATTATGTGAGCGCATGGTTCAAAGGGAAGAGGAAAATGCGATTGGGGTAAACCCATGGTCACATGAAGAGGTGGCTTGCTATTTTTAGAAGCCATGATCTCAAGTTGAGACCACGCCTCACGTTTGAGGGATTTGCCTCTCCTCTTCTCGTTGCCACTTGCTCTGTCGTGTGGTGAAGAAGGCTCACGCCAAGGAGGAGAAAAGTGATACGCCAAGCAGGAATTGATCTCATCCCCTTCCATTCGATCAGGACTCTTGGAGATCTTTGCTAGCACAAGGAACGCCAAGGAGGAAGCGATCTCATTTGTGTGCGTCTACTTTGGAGGAGAGCGGCATCACTCTCTGCTTCCAAGTCGCCATCCAAGAAATGGCATTGGTAAGAATTTTTGCATTCTATACAAGTTGATCATATGTCATATTAGCGATCCTAGGAAACCCTAGATTCCGCCTTGCATAGATTTATATCTGCATGCATAGGGTTTCGCCCCCCCCCCTGGGGACTTTCAGTGAGGTTGCCAATCGAGTGATCAAAGAGCTCAGGCAAGGTCTGGCGACGGCGACTTGTAGATCTGAAAACATAGTCTGTTTCTTCTTCGTCGGCGATGAGGCTCCGGCCACGGACTCGTCGGCAAGGGCTCTCAGATCAACTCACCGATGCTCTGAGGTAAGCAAGGGTTCATCTCTTCCGGCGCCGGCAGCCAGACGCGGGAGTGGGATCGGATTTTCCGATCCCTGGTTCCACGCAAGCCAAGCTTCCATTTGGTGTGTTTCCTCGTCGGTGGCAATCTCTCCGGCAGCGATTCTTGATGTAGGACGGGGAACTCAAAGCATTCAAACGACGTCTTTGAAAACTGGTTTTGATAAGTAGCTTAATAATAAGAGAAAAACCGAAGTTATGCTAACGAGGTTGAGAAACTAATTTTTTTTGTATTTTAAAATATAGGAAAAACCCGAGTTTAAACTAAGAACAGTAAATAATAATTACACTAGAAAGCAGTAAAAGCAGGAAATAAACTTACAGTGCAGCCCTTGAGAATTGAAGGGCTGTGCTTCCCGATCTTCACCATTCCTACTCTGATGGAAGGTGTAGGGTGGAGCTTACAAACAATCACAGAAGATCCGTACAAGTCACGGATTTTAATACAGGAGCAAACCAAGGGGTGAGGTTAAGCCTCACAAGTTCCCTTGCTAATCCTAAGTTGACTAGAGAGAGGGAGAAGAGAAAGAAGGGGGAAACGCCCCTCCTAGATCCACTCCAAGCGCAAGCTACAAGTTATATATACAAGAATTAGTGTAGAGAAGAGTTCTCAAAATCAATTGAAGAGATGAAGAGAGGAGACTTAGCCGAATAGGATGAAGACTCCTTGAGGCCGAGGGTGTTCTCCTTCTTGCTCCAAACCGAGGGTGAAAGAAGTTCTCCTTGTGGAGGCGAACATAAACAAGAGGGGAGCTTCTTAGGGTTTCGGTGAAAGACTTAGAAGAAGGGGGAAGAACTCGGCTAAGAAGAACTTTATCACTAACACTAGCATTTAACCTAGGCAACTAATAGACAATATTATTTCATCAAGAGGTAGTCGAAATACAAGGGGGTGACTATGCTTTTATAGGCGAGATGGGGCTAGGGCAGGATAGTCATTAGCTTCCATGCGCCTATTACAAAAATGGATGGAGTTTGAATTTCAAAATCAAGATGATGTGGGCGCAAATCTTCTTTGGGATCTTCCTTCTTTGGTGATCTTCTCCTGGCAACTCTTTAAATGTTTGGATGGGCGAGAAAGGTGTCTTCTTATCCGTTGGTGAGATGTTTGTTGGCGCATGGATGAAAGATTCAAAATTTGAATCCTTTCCATGAGAGCTTGGGCGGCAACAAGAAGTAGTAATTTATCATAAATGTCTTCATAATTGTCCTCCTTTGATTGTGGATCTTGATGGATAATTCCTTTGATTTTGGATCTTGATGGATGAGGGTTTTGAATTCTTTCCTTGCTTGGACTAGAGGTTGGCGCATATCTTCTTGAATGGATGATGAGGTGGCTGTTTTCTCTATTGGAGAGGCGCCCAACAAGTATAGCAAGTGAGTTATAGCATGGCTTTGAAGTGAGCTTGGACTTTGAAGTCTTTCCTTCCTTTTCTGGAGCTGAACTTGGTGAGTAGACCTTGAGTGACATTGAGCTGGAACTGGAGCTGCTTCTTACTTGAATGACCTGCCAAATTGAGCCTACTGCATCCATGCACTACTCTACTATGATGCAAGAGTACATAAAGTATCATGAATTATAATGCACTACCTACTACAAGTGGACTTGCCATAAATGACTACATGATGCATGGTTTTATTGAAAAGCAAATTACCCTAAAATGCAATGTAAGAGAGGGGACTCTAAGGGAACCCATATCGAATAGGTACCCTACGAGTCTGAGCAGATCTCCTCAGAGCAGGGCTACTGCCTCCATCAGCTCTCCCCGGGACGAAAGGATTCTCCTCTGGAGAATTATCCTTGTACCCTTGGAGTAACTCAGGGGCGGCTATAGCTAGCTCTGACTCAGGAAGCCATACCTCTTCACCATTAATGAGTCTAACTCGATAAAACATTTGTACCTCATCAGTGGTGAATTTGGTTTGGTCTTCGAGAATAGCCTCAATCTCCATCTTGTTGGTGTCATCTGGATCTGGTATGGAGAGGGGTTCATGATAGAGGGTGAGATCCTCCACGTTGACAGTGGTGGGCATCCCCAATTCAGGTGGCAGGTCAAGGACATAGGCATTGTCGTTGATTTTGTCTATAATGGTGAAGGGACCCAAACCTTTTGCTTCCAGTTTGTGCCCTGTCCCGTGGATGCGCTCTTCACGCGCCCGTAGAATTACCTTATCACCTGTGGAAAATAACCTTTCTCGGCGATGTTTGTTAGCAGCTTCGCGATAATGATTAACAGATTCTAGCATCTTAGAAAATATTTCAGCATGCATTTGCGAAGTATGTAAAGCAAAGTGACGAGCAGGTAAAGAAGTCCTAAAGTGCCTGGGTAGAGGGAAGAGATCTATAGGTTTGTTAGGTTGATATCCTAGGTTGGCTTGGAAAGGGGAGAGACCTGTGGTTTTGTTGACTGTACTGTTGTAGGAAAACTCGGCAGTGGGTAAGAGTTTATCCCAGTTGCCAGGATGTTCACTGACCAAACTCCTAAGAATACTCCCTAGTGATCGGTTGACCACTTTAGTCTGCCCATCCGTCTGGGGATGGTAGGCTGTGGAGAACTTGAGTTTTGTTCCTAGGAGGGTCCATAGGGTTCTCCAAAAATGGCTTACAAACCTAGGGTCTCTATCAGACACTATAGTTAAGGGTGTCCCATGAAGCCTAACAACTTCTCTGAAGAAGAGTTTAGCAACATGGGAGGCATCAGTGGTTTTGGTGCAAGCTATGAAATGGGCCATCTTAGTAAATCTATCAACTACCACAAATATAGAATCATGTTTAGCTGAGGTTCGGGGTAGTCCTAAAATGAAATCCATACTAAGGTCTTGCAAAGGGGCTTGGGGAATAGGTAAGGGAGTGTATAGGCCGGGACTAGGCTTGTGGACTTTAGTGAGCTGACAAGTCCTACAATGCCTCACAACCTTAGCTACATCCTGGTAAAGGTTCGGCCAGTAGAACCGTTCCTTTACAAGGGCTTGGGTCTTATCTCGACCGTGGTGCCCGGCAGACCCGCCTCCGTGCAATTCCCAAACAAGGAATTCTCGGATGGATGTCTTGGGCACACAAAGGGTTGGTCCAAGAAAGAGATACCCATCCCTAAGGGTGTAGAGGGGGTGACTTAGTGGGTCTTGACAAAGGTCAGCATATAAGGTAGAAAAATCAGGACATTCAAGATAAGCATTTTTCATGGAATCAAAGCAAGTAACTTCAACATGCATTTTGTTCAACAGTAAAGTTACTCTACTGAGGGCATCTGCTACTTTATTCTCAGATCCTGATTTATGTCTAAGCACAAAAGTGTATTGTTGTAAGTATTCGACCCACTTAGCATGCCTTGAGTTTAACTTCTTCTGAGCACTTAGATAGGAGAGGGCCTGGTGGTCACTATTAAGAGTGAACTCCCTATGAATGAGATAATGTCTCCAATACCTTAGGGCTTGGACTACAGCATAAAACTCTTTGTCATAGGTAGAGTATTTTTGTTTTGCCTCATTGAGTTTTTCACTAAAGAAGGCTATGGGATGACCTTCTTGGCTTAGGGTTCCCCCTATGCCAACTCCAGAGGCGTCACAATCTACCTCAAAGACTTTATTGAAGTCAGGAAGTCTAAGGACCGGGGCAGTGGTCATCTTATCCTTAAGTTCTTGGAAGGCTTTGCTAGCAGACTTAGTCCAAGAAAATTCACCTTGTTTTAGGCAACTAGTGATAGGTGCCACTATAGAGCTGAAGTTCCTTATGAATCTCCTATAAAAGGTAGCTAGGCCATGGAAGCTTCTGACCTCAGTGATGGTCTTAGGTTCAGGCCAGTCTATGATAGCTTGGATCTTGGATGGGTTGGCTTGAAGACCATGCTCAGACACTATGAATCCTAAAAAGATCACACTATGCGACAAAAAGGAGCATTTCTTGAGATTGATATAGAGTTGCTCTTCCTTAAGAAGGTCAAGGGTCTTCCTAAGGTGCTCTAGGTGTTCCTCTTTAGTCTTACTATAGATGAGGATATCATCAAAGTAGACAACCAGGAATCTTCCAATGAAAGGCTTTAAGACTTGGGTCATGAGTCTCATGAATGTGGAAGGAGCATTAGTCAAGCCAAAAGGCATGACTAACCATTCATAGAGACCATCCTTAGTCTTGAAAGCGGTCTTCCATTCATCACCTAGCCTTATCCTGACCTGGTGGTATCCACTTCTTAAGTCGAGCTTGCTAAACCACCTAGAGCCAACTAACATGTCTAACATGTCATCAAGTCTAGGAATAGGAAACCTATACTTGACTGTGATTTTGTTTATGCCTCTGCAGTCTATGCACATGCGCAAACTGCCATCCTTTTTAGGGGTGAGCAGAGCAGGCACGGCACAAGGGCTAAGACTTTCTCTGATATGTCCTTTTTCTAACAGGTCATCTACTTGTCTCTTAAGTTCTTGATGCTCTGTGGGGTTCATCCTATAGTGGGGCAGATTGGGTAGGGTTGAACCGGGGACAAGATCTATTGCGTGTTGGATGTCCCTAAGAGGTGGAAGTCCTGTGGGTAGTTCTTCAGGGGTAAGCTCATTATATTGTTCTAAGAGGGCTTCTATTTCAGGGGGTGGCTTACTACTTTCTTCTTGGTTGACTTCCTTGAGGACTAAGGTAAATAAAGGTTGATCAGGCCTATAATCCTTAGGTCTCATGAGCTGAAGGGTTAGTTGCATGGTTTTGGTCTCTTCTATTTTCCCCTTATTGGTGGAGGCTTTAAGCTCTCTTGGCATAGACGGTTTCAGTTTGATCTTTTGACCTGAATGACTAAAGACATAGGTATTAGTCCAACCGTAGTGGACTACATCCATGTCATATAGCCATGGTCTGCCTAGAAGGACTTGAGCGACGTCCATGGTGATGACGTCACACCAAATTTGTCCATCATAGGTACCAAACTGTAAAGGCACTAGACTCCTATGGGTTACTGGCACACTAGACTGGTTGACCCAAGAGATGTTATAAGGGGTTGGGCGAGCTTCCATCTTAAGCTTAAACTTGGTGACAGCAGAGTGGGAGACAGCGTTGAGACTACTACCCCCATCTATCACTACTTTGCACATGTTTCCATTGCATTTTGTGTAAGTATGGAAGATACTAGTTCTTCGCCATGAAAGGTTCCCCTGAAACTAGGGGGCGAAACCCAGATAGGTGGCGCATAAAATTTTTTGCAAGCGGAAGCATGGGTTTCAATAGATCTTTCGCAAATATATGATCAACTTGTTCGAGTATGGATTCATACCATTGCCATAGGTTCGGTTGGCGTCTAGGAAGAAGATGGCGACAGGGCTCTCCTCCAAAGCGCCGCACACAAGATGATCAACGGCTTGCTCCTTGGACGCTCCTTGTGCTAGCAAGGATCTCCAAGTGACCTTGTCGTGTAAGGATGAGGTGCTTGGCCGAATTTCCTCCAAGTCGTGAGTCTCCTTCACCACGAGAGAAATGTCGTCCAGAGAGATAGGCGAGCGGCGAGAATAGGGCTTCTTTTCTCGAACAAGAAGCGTGGTCTCTTTTGAGATCATGGTTTCTAAAATTAGAAACCACACCCCACGTTCTCTCATTCACGCCAAGTGAATGAATCGCAACATGCCCCCTTTGAACCATGCGCTCAATTAATGAGTGGTTCAAGTTGATTTGGTTTAAAAACCAAATCAAACCAAGCCTCGATCCAGATCACCTTAAACCCTAAGGTTCAGGATCTGACCGTTCATCTCCTGATGCTCTTGATCTTACCGATCTAGCATCAACTCTCTCGATCTAAGCTTACCGATCTTAAGCCCTAATCAATCAAACATGATCAGACCAGATCTCACTTACAATCAGAGATTAAATCCCTTTAAACTGAACCCAAACAATTCAGTCCACACGATCTGACTTAAGTAAGCCATATCATCAAATTGTGCGACCCTAAGGGTTTCCTTTAAATGTTGGTAACGATAACTTACGTTATCACGATCAGTGAGGGGTATCTAGCAACACATCACTGTCTCCCGATATAAAAGAAAGAGTCTTCCAAGACTACACCCAAACCACAGCACAAGTGTGAATCCACTTCACCAGGCATACATGTTTCCTTTGCCACTGGATGTTCTTATTGGACAAGCGTGTCAAGCCTGTAGCTCCAATATGATGAGCATGATTAGATCAGATGAACATAGTCACCTGGGTATGGCCATACACTTTCTCAATCATCTCATCCAGGGGGGCCCCTTTAGAACATCACACTCCAAACAAGGAGACGGCAATCCTATATCTATCACTAGTGTCCTAACCTGACTCAAGCTCACCATCCAAGATAGTCTATAACCATTATGTTTCAAATGATATTGAACTACCTCAAAACAATGACAATCATCATTTAGAAACACAAGTGATCTCAAGTCAGAGGACATGTGCCACTTGTTGTATACAAGGATTATTCATATTGTGACAAGCAATTGAATATCCTAGTAGGGTCTGTCCAGTACATCCAATGTACCCATGAGTCTACATCTTATTCCATGCTCGAAGCATCCTATAAGATTAGAACACATATTAGTCTCAATCATATCAAGGCTGTCTCATGTTCACCAAGATATCTCGACTAAGGACACATATCATGTCAGCCAAGCTGAACAGCTTTGAGACATTATTCAGAAGCACACTTATTGCAGCAGACAATGTAACAAACTGAATAACAACTATTGCCTTTATAAACATAAAAGTTTATACATGATACTGTTACAATCCCAAGGCCTCAAACATTAGCCTTAAGGGCATACCACAACAATCTCCCACTTGCACTTAATATAATGGTTGAGAAATCTCAAACCCATATTATTACAGTGCTTCTCATGCTTCTGCTGCGCCAGAGGCTTGGTAAGCGGGTCAGCCAGATTGTCATCTGTATGAACCTTGCAGATTTTGATCTCGCCACGATCAATGATCTCCCGGATCAAGTGAAACCGTCTCTGTATGTGCTTGGACTTCTGGTGCGACCGTGGTTCCTTTGCTTGTGCGATTGCTCCAGTGTTATCACAGAAGATAACCAAAGGATCTGCACTCGAAGGAACAACACCAAGTTCCTGAACGGACTTACGAATCCATACTGCCTCCTTAGATGCTTCCGAGGCTGCAACATACTCGGCTTCTGTTGTGGAATCAGCAACTATAGACTGTTTGAAACTTTTCCACACCACTGCTCCTCCATTCAAGCTAAAAACATAGCCTGATTGCGATCGGAAATCATCCTGGTCAGATTGGAACGAAGCGTCAGTATATCCTTCAATACTGAGTTCTTCCTGACCACCATATATCAAGAACATATCTTTGGTCCTCCGCAGATATTTTAAGATGTTCTTGACTGCAATCCAGTGCGCCATACCTGGATTACTTTGGAACCGACTGGTCACGCTTAACCCGTAAGCGACGTCTGGGCGAGTACACAACATCGCATACATAATGGATCCAATAGCCGAAGCATAAGGCGTATTGTCCATTTCATCTTTCTCAGTCTGTGTTTGTGGACACTGACTCTTTGAAAGATTCAGACCATGTCTGACTGGAAGATATCCTCTTTTAGAATTCTCTAAATGGAATCTCTCCAGGACTTTATCGATGTAAGTACTCTGGCACAGCCCGAGAAGCCTCTTAGATCTATCCCTGTAGATCTTCACACCTAATACATAGGCTGCTTCTCCTAAATCTTTCATCTTGAAACATTTCCTTAGCCATGCTTTAACAGCATGCATTTCAGGAATATCGTTTCCAATGATTAAGATATCATCGACGTAGAGGACTAGGAAAGTAATCACGCTCCCACTAAACCTCTTATATACACACGGGTCATCTTCATTCTTGATGAAACCAAATTCACTGATTGATTCATCAAAACGAATATTCCAGCTTCTAGATGCTTGTTTCAGTCCATAAATGGACTTCTTTAACTTGCATATTTTATGACGATCTGATGGATTAGTGAAACCTTCAGGTTGTGTCATATACACATCCTCCTCCAGATTTCCATTAAGGAAAGCAATCTTCACATCCATCTGCCAGATCTCATAATCATAATATGCAGCTATCGCGAAAAGAATCCGAATAGACTTAAACATAGCTACAGGTGAGAAAGTTTCATCATAATCTATCCCGTAGATTTGTTTGAAACCTTTCGCAACTAGCCTGCCTTTATAGGTAACTACGTTACCATCCATGTCAATCTTCTTCTTGAAGATCCATTTACAGCCTATAGGGATTACTCCCGGAGGCGGATCAACCAAATCCCAGACTTGGTTATCTGACATGGAGTCCATCTCGGCTCGCATAGCTTCAAGCCATCTAGCTGACTCCGGTCCATTGACCGCATCCGCATAAGTGAGGGGTTCATCATTTTCAATGATGTAGACTCCGTCATAGCGCTCAGGCTGACGACGGATCCTTCCCGATCTTCGCGGTTCCCGTGATATCTGAGCCTCAGGTTGTTCAATAACCTGATCTACCGGCTCAGGCTCATCCAACTGAGCTTGACTACTTTGTCCTTCCTCTGGATTCTCATCCAGCTTTATTTCTCTCCCACTGGCTTCTTGCAGAAGAAACTCCTTCTCAAGAAATATTGCCGTCCGAGCAACAAATACTTTGTTCTCCTTGGGATCGTAGAAATAATAACCCTTAGTTTCCTTACGGTAACCGACAAAGATACATTTCTCAGATCTGCTCTCCAGTTTCCCAGAGGCGAGCTTTTTAACATAAGCCTCGCAACCCCAGATCTTAATAAATGTCAAGCTAGGCTGTTTCCCATACCATAATTCATATGGGGTCTTTGAAACTGCCTTGGATGGCACTCGGTTTAGTACCTTTGCAGCTGTTTCCAGTGCAAATCCCCAAAATGAGTAAGGTAGAGTAGCCTGACTCATCATAGAACGAACCATATCCACTAAGGTTCTGTTCCTCCTTTCGGACACACCATTCCATTGCGGTGTTCCTGGCGGAGTGAGCTGTGAGATAATCCCACACTCCTTTAGATAGTCAGTAAACGCATGACTCAAGTATTCTCCACCTCGATCAGAACGAAGTGCCTTGATATTTCGGCCTAGCAGATTTTGTACTTCATTTTTGAACTCTTTGAACTTGTCAAAAGATTCACTCTTATGTCTCATAAGATAGACATACCCATATCTACTGAAATCATCAGTAAAGGTAATGAAGTATTGATAGCCACCTCTGGCATGTTTACTAAATGGCCCACACACATCACTGTATATAAGGTCAAGTAAACCTGAAGCCCTTTGACCTTTATTAAGAAAAGGAGACTTCGTCATTTTGCCCATTAAACAAGCTTTGCATGTATCAATCTCCTCATAGGAGAATGATCCCAGCAGTCCATGTTCATGCAACCGCTTAATGCATTTCTTGTTAATATGGCCTAAACGACTATGCCATAACAAGGTACTGTCATCAGCATACTTGGCTTTCTTATTATCAATGTTTTGTATAGAACATTCCATGTCCAACATGAATAACCCATTGTTAATTGACCCAGTAGCATAAACAATATTATCTAAAGAAAGAACACACTTTGAAATATTGCATTCAAAGGAAAACCCTTTCCTGACAAGTGCAGGAATAGAGATAATATTCTTGGTAATGCTAGGAACAAAATAACAATTGTTCAGTTCTAATACAAGTCCAGATGGTAATGAGATGTAATAATCTCCTACAGCAACAGCAGCAACCCGTGCCCCGTTTCCAACTCGTAGGTCCACCTCATGCTGTCCCACCTGTCTTCTTCTCTTGAGTTCCTGTACATTTGAACAAATGTGAACTCCACATGCAGTGTCCAACACCCATGAAATAGAAGAAGAGGATATCATGACTTCAGTCACAAATATACCTGAGCCAGAAGCGATGCTTCCCTTCTTGTCTCCTTGGAGCGCTTTACAGTCCTTTTTCCAGTGACCCAGCTGGCCACAGTGGAAACATCTGTATTCCTTTGACCGCTTAACCTTTTATTTCAGAGCCTTATTGTAGTTCTTGACTGGGGCTTTGCCCTTCTTCCCCTTCTTCTTGTTCCTGGAAGGAACCATTAAGACAGAGGTTGAAGGCTTTCCCTTCAGAGTCTCCTCCGTAATCAAGAGCATATTCAGCAACTCCGCCGGAGTACAATCGATTTTGTTCATATTAAAGTTAATAATGAACGCATCGAAAGAGGGCGGGAGAGACTGCAGAATAATGTCTACAGCAAGCTCCTGATTGATGGTGTGTCCCAGTTTCTCTAGAGCCTCCTTGTGCCCAATCATCTTGAGCACGTGAGCTCCCACTGGACTCCCTTCAGCCAGTTTGCTCTGAAAGAACAGCTTAGTCAAATTGTAGCGCTCAGTCCTCGCCTGTGCAGCATACAGCATCTTGAGGTTTGCTATAATTTCTATAGCCGACATATCCTCATACTGACGCTGCAGTGGTGGCGTCATAGACGCTAGCATCAGGCAAGCGATATCAATGCTATCATTGACATGCTTTTCATAGGCTTCCCGAACCGCCCTTGCAGCGTTCGGAGCGGGTTGAGGCGGTATCGCCGTCTCGAGGACATACAGTTTCCTCTCTGCCTTAAGAACAATCTTAAGGTGTCCGTACCGGTCTGAGAAGTTTGGCCCAGCAAACTTCTCCCTTTCCAGTAGGGATCGCACATTGAAGTTCATGGTGTTCGTTGCTGCAGGAATCTACAACAATGCAAGAACAGCAAGGTCAGTATCAATGTATAGAATCAATCCAGGACTTAAGAAAGATTCTTCTCTCACTATTTTATCTGACTGAAAAATCCATGAAAACAGTCCGAAAGAGTAACACTCTTTTAGTGAGATGGGATCCAGATTTCATACTTGGTCTCCGCGTCCCGCTCAGGCGAGATAAGATGCACAGAGAGTACAAGCACTAATTTCTGGTAGGCAGTCCCTGCCAATCGCCAACCCGTGTGATTCCCCTTCATCTGGGCAATCCAGCAGACTGTGCCAACTGAGTTGGTACAACACAGTCTCTGATCCCACAGATGGCTGCCTCCATATAGCTAACATATGCCCCCATATGTAGCTTACATGGTCAAGCGGACCTGACCTACTCCCTGGACCACCACGTGCTATGCTGAGCAACGAGAAGCGATAAATCCCTTCTCTGTAACACGCAGGTGTAATCACACACCGTCTGAAGATAGATGGGCGTGCCCACTGAGTGGGTACAACACGGCCCCAACGATAGTCAGAATAGTGAGGTTTCGCGTCAGAAGGCTTTACGTGCTTGATATTTAACGTTGGATTTTAACGGTCTTTTATCTTCTCAACTATCATGCAATTCCTATGGTGATAGCAGAAGATAAATAAATCATGCAATTCTAATTATATAAACAATAAATAGAAAGCATGCTGATCTTATGTGGTAAAAGCCCATTAAGCCTAAGTAAGACCTTAACCTAACTTAAGTCTTCACTTGCTTTTCTTCATGGGGCTTTTGCTCCTCATCTGGCCCAAACCAGGGCCCAAGCGCCCACTGCAGCTCAGGTGCGCCCACCAGGTATAATGCGCCTGTCCTAGGGTCGAACCCTAGACCTCCCACCTGGTCAAGCCTCTGCTGCATGCGCCTCTGCCAAGTGTGCTCTATGCTCTTGTCTGATTAAATTACAATTTAATCTATCTAGACAAGATTGACTCGCAGGTCAATTATAATTTATAAATTAAATAAAATGTGATGCGCAGATCACAATAAAAATTAATTTACAAATTATCCAGGCTCGCAGGCCCCAGCACAGCACACATTAAGGGCATTCCACATAAGATGAAAAAAACAAACATCATGGCATCATCCAAACAACATGTGATCCATTAATAAGAAAATAAAATTTTGAAAACCCTTTGTTATCAATTTTACTTTTCTTATGTGCCCTACAACCTTACAACGGTCCATTGATAGGGATCCACTCATCATGTCTAGTCAGATCCACTGCCCTTGCATGCACCAAGTCCTAACTGACTTGAGTCGACCCAGTGGTCAACTATGCATGCGCCAAGGGCTGAACAACCATCATGGGTTCTGGCAAGCGGGTGTGAACCCGGGCCTAACTCATGTGCGTTCACCAGTTGTCTCAACCAGACCTCGCTACACGCCTGTGATGCAGTCGACCTATAGCCACCTCATGCTTGCGCATGGGTGCCATCTGGTCGACCCATCTAGGCTGTCAGATGGTCTGATCAGACTATTGGATCTAACCTAGAGGATGACTTCAACCCCATCAACCCGTCTAAGGGTTTATAGCAGGCGCTTAGTCGAATGATAGGCGCGCAAGTTAAGTTTTTCTTTGACAAAACAACAACATGCGCCAATACATGCGCCAAGAAGTAACAAACATCATCCATGTATTTTCGCATGATGAACTAGCATAAACTTTCGCATGTAATAAAACTTAGATCTAAGCATAAGCATAAACATGGATCACACATTATCTTCAAGCAATCATATGATTCAAACGATAACCTTTCGCTTTGATACCAATTGAAAGGTTCCCCTGAAACTAGGGGGCGAAACCCAGATAGGTGGCGCATAAAATTTTTTGCAAGCGGAAGCATGGGTTTCAATAGATCTTTCGCAAATATATGATCAACTTGTTCGAGTATGGATTCATACCATTGCCATTGGTTCGGTTGGCGTCTAGGAAGAAGATGGCGACAGGGCTCTCCTCCAAAGCGCCGCACACAAGATGATCAACGGCTTGCTCCTTGGACGCTCCTTGTGCTAGCAAGGATCTCCAAGTGACCTTGTCGTGTAAGGATAAGGTGCTTGGCCGAATTTCCTCCAAGTCGTGAGTCTCCTTCACCACGAGAGAAATGTCGTCCAGAGAGATAGGCGAGCGGCGAGAATAGGGCTTTTTTTCTCGAACAAGAAGCGTGGTCTCTTTTGAGATCATGGTTTCTAAAATTAGAAACCACACCCCACGTTCTCTCATTCACGCCAAGTGAATGAATCGCAACATGCCCCCTTTGAACCATGCGCTCAATTAATGAGTGGTTCAAGTTGATTTGGTTTAAAAACCAAATCAAACCAAGCCTCGATCCAGATCACCTTAAACCCTAAGGTTCAGGATCTGACCGTTCATCTCCTGATGCTCTTGATCTTACCGATCTAGCATCAACTCTCTCGATCTAAGCTTACCGATCTTAAGCCCTAATCAATCAAACATGATCAGACCAGATCTCACTTACAATCAGAGATTAAATCCCTTTAAACTGAACCCAAACAATTCAGTCCACACGATCTGACTTAAGTAAGCCATATCATCAAATTGTGCGACCCTAAGGGTTTCCTTTAAATGTCGGTAACGATAACTTACGTTATCACGATCAGTGAGGGGTATCTAGCAACACATCACTATCTCCCGATATAAAAGAAAGAGTCTTCCAAGACTACACCCAAACCACAGCACAAGTGTGAATCCACTTCACCAGGCATACATGTTTCCTTTGCCACTGGATGTTCTTATTGGACAAGCGTGTCAAGCCTGTAGCTCCAATATGATGAGCATGATTAGATCAGATGAACATAGTCACCTGGGTATGGCCATACACTTTCTCAATCATCTCATCCAGGGGGGCCCATTTAGAACATCACACTCCAAACAAGGAGACGGCAATCCTATATCTATCACTAGTGTCCTAACCTGACTCAAGCTCACCATCCAAGATAGTCTATAACCATTATGTTTCAAATGATATTGAACTACCTCAAAACAATGACAATCATCATTTAGAAACACAAGTGATCTCAAGTCAGAGGACATGTGCCACTTGTTGCATACAAGGATTATTCATATTGTGACAAGCAATTGAATATCCTAGTAGGGTCTGTCCAGTACATCCAATGTACCCATGAGTCTACATCTTATTCCATGCTCGAAGCATCCTATAAGATTAGAACACATATTAGTCTCAATCATATCAAGGCTGTCTCATGTTCACCAAGATATCTCGACTAAGGACACATAGCATGTCAGCCAAGCTGAACAGCTTTGAGACATTATTCAGAAGCACACTTATTGCAGCAGACAATGTAACAAACTGAATAACAACTATTGCCTTTATAAACATAAAAGTTTATACATGATACTGTTACAATCCCAAGGCCTCAAACATTAGCCTTAAGGGCATACCCCAACACGCCAATCATCCATGGGTGAGGGTTTGATCAGGGTACACCTAACAACTCCTAAGGTGTTTTGGGCAGGTTCCTCACTACTATCATATTCATTGTCTTCCAGGATTTGGCAGTCAGAATCTGGGTCATTAATGTCTTCAAGTCTAGGGGTTTGGTTTTCCTCACCTAAGTATAAGACCCGTTTAGGACAGTCTCTCATATAGTGTCCATATTGTTGGCACCCATGGCATTTGACCTTGGATGGTTCCGGATGACTAGAGGGCTTGGGTTTAGGAGTACTAGAGCTTTGTGGTTGGGTTGGTCTAGGACTTGGTCTAGAGGCACTAAACTCTTTCCTAAAGGCAACCTTAAGTTCTTGCTCAATCTCCTTGGCTCTAAGGTGGGCAACCTCTATGGAGTCTATCTGATAGTAGGTAAGGCCCTTTCTAATCTCAGATCCGAGACCATTTTTATACCTGCTAAGGGTAAATAGAGGGTTTTCTCCTGGGTTTCCCTTAAGGAGGAATTCCTCAAAGCTAGCAGTGTATTGATCAACGGTCATAGATCCTTGGGTTAAACTAGAGGCTTGGTCAAACAACTTACTCTGAAAGTATGAGGGGACATATTTCAGTTTAAGCTGTTAGCGCATTTCTAGCCAAGTTTCTATGGGAGGTAGGTTGAGTCTCTCTTGGTTGTTCTCTATATTGGTCCAATACAACCTAGCATTTCCCTCAAGAAGGCACTTTGCAAGTCGGACCTTGCTGTGCTCAGGGATCATGCTCCACTCGAAATATTGTTCGAGCTTGGTTTTCCAATCCAAGAAGTCTCGGGGTTCTAAAGAGCCATTGAAGGTTGGGGGATTGAGTTTGATGGCGCGGTGCACTTCATCCTCCCTAAATCTGGGTTGAGGTTGGGTTTGAATAGGAGGTCCATTCCACATAGTTGGTTGATGGGTTCCCGCATGGTTTGGATTGGGGTATCCATTCCATGTTGGTTGAGGATGGGTCCCTATATGGTGTGGATTAGGGTATCCATTCCACATAGGTTGGGTGCCTGCACGGGTTAGGGTTTGATGCCCGTTCCACGCAGGTGGTTGTTGGGTGTCTACATGATGAGGGCTTGGTGGTTCACTAGCATGATTAGAAGACCTTTCCCTAAAATCATGGAACTCAGTGGTAAGTTGGTTAAGGCTTCAGGTAAGGGTCCCTATTTGCTCAGTTAAGAACTCAAACTTCTCATTCATGGCAGTATGATCCATGGTGGGATTTTGCTCTTGTTGTTGAGTTTTAGACCGAGTTTGCATGGGTGTTTAGAAAAATATAGGTTTTGAAAATAGAGCAAATGATAGATACGTAGTCAAGTTCTTTCAAACAACCAAATTCCAAAGACCGCTTAGAAGTAGAAAATAAGTTTTGAGGCTTAAAATTTATAGTCTAAGAGCCTAAGCTCTGATACCAAGCTGATGTAGGACGGGGAACTCAAAGCATTCAAACGACGTCTTTGAAAATTGGTTTTGATAAGTAGCTTAATAATAAGAGAAAAATCGAAGTTATGCTAATGAGGTTGAGAAACTAATTTTTTTTGTATTTTAAAATATAGGAAAAACCCGAGTTTAAACTAAGAACAGTAAATAAGAATTACACTAGAAAGCAGTAAAAGCAGGAAATAAACTTACAGTGCAGCCCTTGAGAATTGAAGGGCTGTGCTTCCCGATCTTCACCGGTCCTACTCTGATGGAAGGTGTAGGGTGGAGCTTACAAACAATCACAGAAGATCCGTACAAGTCACGGATTTTAATACAGGAGCAAACCAAGGGGTGAGGTTAAGCCTCACAAGTTCCCTTGCTAATCCTAAGTTGACTAGAGAGAGGGAGAAGAGAAAGAAGGGGGAAACGCCCCTCCTAGATCCACTCCAAGTGCAAGCTACAAGTTATATATACAAGAATTAGTGTAGAGAAGAGTTCTCAAAATCAATTGAAGAGATGAAGAGAGGAGACTTAGCCGAATAGGATGAAGACTCCTTGAGGCCGAGGGTGTTCTCCTTCTTGCTCCAAACCGAGGGTGAAAGAAGTTGTCCTTGTGGATGCGCACATAAACAAGAGGGGAGCTTCTTAGGGTTTCGGTGTAAGACTTAGAAGAAGGGGGAAGAACTCGGCTAAGAAGAACTTTATCACTAACACTAGCAATTAACCTAGGCAACTAATAGACAATATTATTTCATCAAGAGGTAGTCGAAATACAAGAGGGTGACTATGCTTTTATTGGCGAGATGGGGCTAGGGCAGGAGAGTCATTAGCTTCCATGCGCCTATTACAAAAATGGATGGAGTTTGAATTTCAAAATCAAGATGATGTGGGCGCAAATCTTCTTTGGGATCTTCCTTCTTTGGTGATCTTCTCTTGGCAACTCTTTAAATGTTTGGATGGGCGAGAAAGGTGTCTTCTTATCCGTTGGTGAGATGTTTGTTGGCGCATGGATGAAAGATTCGAAATTTGAATCCTTTCCATTAGAGCTTGGGGGGCAACAAGAGGTAGTAATTTATCATAAATGTCTTCATAATTGTCCTCCTTTGATTTTGGATCTTGATGGATAATTCCTTTGATTTTGGATCTTGATGGATGAGGGTTTTGAATTCTTTCCTTGCTTGGACTAGAGGTTGGCGCATATCTTCTTGAATGGATGATGAGGTGGCTGATTGCTCTATTGGAGAGGCGCCCAACAAGTATAGCAAGTGAGTTATAGCATGGCTTTGAAGTGAGCTTGGACTTTGAAGTCTTTCCTTCCTTTTCTGGAGCTGAACTTGGTGAGTGGACCTTGAGTGACATTGAGCTGGAACTGGAGCTGCTTCTTACTTGAATGACCTACCAAATTGAGCCTACTGCATGCATGCACTACTCTACTATGATGCAAGAGTACATAAAGTATCATGAATTACAATGCACTACCTACTACAAGTGGACTTGCCATAAATGACTACATGATGCATGGTTTTTTTGAAAAGCAAATTACCCTAAAATGCAATGCAAGAGAGGGGACTCTAAGGGAACCCATATTGAATAGGTACCCTACGAGTCCGAGCAGATCTCCTTAGAGCAGGGCTACTGCCTCCATCAATTCTTCGGCAGCGAGCTCTCCTTCCGGCGGTGACCAGATCCCGACCATCCGGCGTGACTCCGGTGGCCGGATGGTGACAGACGGAGGAGGAGTTTCCTCCCCTATTTCAGCCGTGCGCTCCCCTATTTCGGACGTGGGCTGCGAAGGAGGAAAGGGGAGGAAAGAGAGGGTTCATCGCGCGGGTTCGTACGCATGTCTCACCTCAACTCCGACCGGACTTTCCGACGTAACTTTCTAGAGGATCTCGGTGGGCTAGGCTTGTGGAGTGGTGGCATGCTACAAGGGTAAACTCTCCCTGGATTCATCGTGTGTAGTGGTGATAGGACGGTTTTCTCATGTGTAGTGGATAGGGGTTTACCGCCGTTCAGACATCGTGTGGCTTTTCGTCCGCACGGTTCTCTTGCGCTATCTGTGTCCACATATGTGTATTGCGGATTTGTGACTGTTTGTAGGTGCTTGCTTGCTTGCTCGCTGCAAAGTCTAAGACGTGTGTTTCGGCACCCTCGAAGGTGTTCGCCACTGTCTCCTTGTGATTGATTGAGGCTGCGCCGGTGCCTATCTCGGCTGTGGAGAGAAAGGAGCGCGGGCTTGTGGATGTTTCTGTGAGTGCAAAGTGTTTGGGGAGTCTACATCACTTTGACACAGTTGAGAGATCTGTATTCGTGTCCGAGGGGCGGTATTCATACCGAACCCTTTGCGCACGTGGTGTGAGGACTTGTAGAGTGCTGGGCCAGCTTCCGCAACGCGATCCTAACCGATCGCGGGCCACTCTAGTGTAGGGCTGAGATCTCCATGAGGGGATCTGCCGGTTGTGGTTAAGTTTATTATAAAAAATTAAATTTGCCCATAACATCTAGTATGGGAAATGATATTAGAGAGATCTACATTAGAGTTCAAACTATTGAAAACCAAAGTAGGCCTCCAAGTCAATCCTCTAGTGAATTAAGAGAGCCTCTAGAACATATGCCAAGAAATCAAACCACAAGGAACACCCCTAGGAATACCCCTAGAACTTTGACTGGGAAGGACAACATGTCCAAACCCATCATAATCCTAGACCTAGGGATGATTACATGCATCATGCTGTAAAGCTTAACCTGCCCACCTTCAATGGATCTCTTGATCCTAGGCAATACATAGATTGGGCAACCAAACTCGAGCAATACTTCGAATGGAGTATGATGCCCGAGCACTCTAAGGTTAGGTTTACCAAATGCCTTCTTGAAGGTTCTGCTAGACTCTATTGGTCCAATGTAGAAAGAAGTCTGCATAGATCTCGTCAACCTCCCATTACAAGGTGGGATGAGATGAACACCAAGTTGAGAGAAAAGTATATTCCCCAAAATTTTCACAGTAAGCTTCTTGACCAAACTAGTAGCCTTGTCCAAGGAAATTCATCTATAGAAGAGTACATGGTAAAGTTTGATGAACTCTTATTGAGGAGTGATATGGATGAAGACCCTATGTTTACCCTAAGTAGGTTTAAAAATGGTCTTAGGTTAGAAATCAAGAAAGGTCTTGCCCTTTACCAAATAGACACTATAGAGGAAGCCTATCAGAGAGCCCTTGAGATAGAAGCCCAACTTGACACTAGGAAGGAAACCATGACCCCTAGATCATCCTATAGATCTCCTCCTAGCAACTCTTACTCCAACTCTTCAACCTCTCAACCTAAGCCAACCCAAACCCAGGTCAACTGCCACAACTGTCATCAACCTGGTCACCTTGTAAGGAACTGTCCCAAAAGGGTTATGGCCATGACTGAGGAGCCTATAGAACCAGAAGTTCAACCTGAGGAAGCTTTATCCAAAGACCCCAATTGTTGCAATATTGAGATAGATGACTGTGTTGGTGAAGAGGATCTTTTCCTCAACACTTTGGGAGCAGTCAGGTGCACCCTGATCAACCCCAGCCCTACTGAAGACTGGCGTAGAACCAGCATCTTCCACACTTACTCCAAATGCCATGGTCACATGTGCAAAGTAGTAATTGATGGAGGAAGCAGTTTGAATGCCGTCTCTCAGATTGTACTCACCAAACTCAATCTTAAAGCAGAGCCTCACCCAAAACCATATAGCATCTCCTGGGTTAACCAGACTAATGTTCCAATCTCCCATAGATGCCTTGTCCCTCTACAATTTGGTGATTACCGGGAAGAGATATGGTGTGATGTCATCACTATGGATGTCGCACAAATTCTCCTAGGTCTCCCTTGGATTTATGACATGGATGTTGTCCACTATGGTCGGGCTAACACTTATGTCTTCAATCACAATGGGCAGAAGATTAGGCTTAAACCCACCTTACCTAAGGAACTTAGAGCCTCTACTAGCAAAGGTAGGATAGAAGAACCCAAGCAACCCAAGCGAACTATCCAATTGATCCAACCCCTTGCTAAGGAATCCTTAGAATGTCATTTTGAATCCATAGGATCCTATCTCTCTGAATCCATAGGACCCCCAGAACCCACACAGCTTAACCCTAAGGAAGCACTTGAGACACCCTTAGGAGTAGACCTACTTAAGGATTCCCCTCTTAGTTTTAGTAGCACATTAGAATATCAATATTTAGGGAATCATGAACCTGACCTAGAATCACCTACTTTAAGCTTAATATATCAAGTGCCCTGTTTAGAGTACCCAACTTTACGCTTGATGTATTATGAGCTTGATCTAGGTTCACCCACCCTCATGCCTGAGCTTAAGGAACTTATGATCTGAACCTTAGGAATTGAACCTGAACTTGACCTATGTTCCCCATTAGGACTTCAAACCTTAGAGGACTCTCCAACTCAACTTGAGTTAGACCCTCTTAGTTCGCCTAAGGAAATCCTAGCACCTTACTTAGACCCTCATGATTTTCCAAAACTACCATGTCCTTTAGTCAAACTCATGACTTAGCTCCTCACCCTCTGAACTTTAGGTCCTATTTTGTAGAACCCAGTCCAAACACTTTAGGGTTAAGTAATAACAAAGATGACACTTCTTTACTTCCCCTACCTGATATAGATTTTATAATACCTAGTCATCTTAGTAGTACTAAGGAATTCTATCCCAAGTGTACTAACAAGCATGGCCAAGAAAGGTATTCCAATGTAGGAGACCCTGAACAAATAGGACAATTTATGGAGCATAGGACCATGACATGATGTGAAAAGACTGGTTGCAGTGATGCTGTTTCAAGCCCTTCTGAGTTATTGGATCCTTGGGATCCCACGTCATATGAGTCTCAGTCCACCCAACACATACATCACATTAATGAGCATAGGATTGAGGCTATCCTCGTGGACCACACCCGATTCACCTTTGATGAGGTCCAGTTCTCTTACTTTGTCAATTATGCCAATTGTGATGAAGGTTGGCTCCCTGAGGAAGAGCTCACCTCAGCCGCCCTTGCACTTCTCTACCGATACAAGAACAATTCTCGAGAGGAGAATTTTTCCAACCTGGGGAGAATTGGTGGATGGAGAGGCCACACATCTAAGAGGTACAAATGGGGCTTAAGGCCACCCTAACTGAAGGGTACCTTCTAAGTCCTCACTTTACTTTTCAGCACTTTCCTTATTTGCATTGTTTAGCATTTTAGGTTAGTTCCACCCTCAAGTCTATCATGTAGTTTACTTTTATGAATGTTGTTGGTAGGTTGTGCATTGTAATGTGATGGTAGGTTAGTGCATGTAGAATGGATACTTATAAATTCAGCTCAAGGGGAAATTAAGCTAGCTCACTCCACTTCAACAAGCTAGCTCCTAATTTGGAAGGTCCACTTCAAACTAGTTCAAGAGAAGGCTTCAAACTCAACTCCACTTCCAAGATCACGTACCAATTGAAGACATTGCCAACTCATGAAGGAATATGCACCATCTTCATCCAATAAATGAAGCAAGGCTCACTCAAGATCCACAAATCAAGGAAGAGCCTCATCTAGATCCACAAATCAAGGAGGAGCATTGATGAAGACTTTCTTTACCTCATTGCCGCCCAAACAACAAAGGAAAGGTTTTCAAAATTCAGCCACCCATGCACCAACAACCCAAGGGGTAAGCCATTTGAAATTCAAAGAAGCCATTCAAAATTCAAAAGCTTACCATGTTCGGCCCTCCAAAGAAGGCAATAAAATCAGCCCCTTGAATGCCTTGTTTCTATTTCGAATTTTCCCCAAATATGTAAGGGGCGCAAGGGGCCAATGACCACCTTGCCCTCACCTTATCCTCATCCCTTAGATGCTATTTATTGTATCCCCATCGCATCATGTCATTAGCATTGTTGAAATAAAATTGTCTACTAGTTGCTAGCCAACTTATGGGTGCATGTGTCTCCTAGGGTGCATGTGTCGCCCATCCTCTCCTCTTCTTCTCCTCTCAACACTTCAAGGCCGAGCCCTTCACCCTCTCATCTTCATCTCGTCACCCTTCTCTTCATCAAAGCAAGGCCGAGACTCATCTCTATCAAAGCAAGAACACAAAGAGATCTAGAACTCAAGATGGCGCAAGGACTTGGATACATCTCTTGGATCTCTTCAAGGCGCTTCACTAAGATGAGTATTCCAACCTCTTGTGTTTCTTCTCTTAGTTTCTAAAGAACATCTTACTACACATATCTTGGTCTTTGTAGGGATTGGCGCAAGGTGAAGGAAGCTTGGCGCCTCATCTCCTTCTTCCCCCCCCCCCCTTTCTAGTTAGTCCAAAGCTTATGTTAGCAAGAGAACTTGGAGGACTAGCCTCCCTCTTGACTCTTTAATATTGTGATCATTTAATTAACTTTATAACTCACCCACACCTGTGTGGGGTTGCTGTGATGTTCTGTGCGTAACATGCACCTTCCATCAGAGTAAGACCGGTGAAGAACGGGAAGGACGGTCCTTCTATTCTCAAGGACCGCAAGGTGAGTCTTCTTTAAGTTATTGTCATTTACATTCTTGCAAGTAGTTAACTTTCGGTTTTCCTATCTAAAAATACAAAAACACTATTTTCCCAACTTCGTTAGTTTAAGTCAGTTTTCTCTAGTTTATGATAATACCAAAAATACTTTCGAAACTCGTTGTTTGCATGCAAGTGATTCCACCCCACATCACCCTCTCACCAATCTTGGTGAAGGGTGCCTTTGTCATCTTCCCTAATAAACAAGGTTCACAGGTATCAAATTCCTCCAAGGAACTTGAATCTAACAACCCATTTGCATGGATTTATTGAATGTGATTCTTGTTTATATGGGCTAATCGATAATGCCATAGGAAAGCACCAACTGAACCACTCAGTTTGGTCCTCTTATTATTTATATTACAAATAGAGTTATCCATGTCCAAGACATACAGACCATTGCACAAAGTACCCTTCTCATAGAACATATTTGCAAATGAAAAAGACCACGAGTTCTTATTTATTTCAAACTTAAATCCCTTCTTTGCTAAGCAAGGAATGGATACAATGTTCTTAGTAAGTGAAGGTAGATAATAGCAATTGTCTAGCTCTAATTGAAGTCCAGAAGGCAGGGAGAGAGTCAAAACTCCTACAACAACAGCAGCAACCTGTGCTCCATTTCTAACTCGTAGGTCAATCTGTCAAGGCCGCACCAATCTACTTTTCATGAGCCCCTGCATATTTGTACAAATATGAGCTCCACATGTGATATCCAATACCCATGACATAGAAGTAGAAAGGTTGACTTTTGTAACATAAATACCTGAGCAAGAAGCTAAGGCCAAGCCTTTCTTCTCCTCATTATGAAGTTGCTTGCAGTCCCTCCTCCAGTGACCCTGCTCGCCACAGTGGAAGCACCTCTGGTCCTTTGACTTCTTTGCCTTTTTCTTCAGTGCCTTGGTAGGACCCATGGCACTACCCTTAGCACATGCCTTACCCTTCTTCTTTACCTTCTTGGCCGCAGGGACCAAAAGAACAAAATTGGGTTCGATCTTTCCCATTTCACGCTTGGTTGTTTGGAACATATTCAACAGTTCCTCCAGTTGGCAATCAATCCGGTTCATATTGAAATTTATAATAAATGGACTGAAGCATGGGGGCAGGGACTATAGAATAAGATCCACAACCAGCTCGTTATCTATAGTGTGTCTCAGTCTTTTGAGATTATCCACGTTCCCAATCATCGTGAGAACATGGGGTCTCACTAGTGCACCTTTAGATAACTTGCACTGAAAGACTGCTTTGGCAATGTCATATCTCTCAGTTCTAGCCTAAGCCTCGAACATCTGTTTCAAATGAGTGATCATTGGAAAAGCGTTTTGCACCACATATTGCACCTGAAGTTCAGGTGCCATAGTGGCTAGCATGAGACATGCTACCTCCCAAGAGTCATCCTGATGCTTTCTAAAAGCATCCCTGTCTGCCGTTCAGGCGTTAGGCGCAGGAGCCGCAGGAAGAGGCTACTCAAGGACATACAGCTTCTTCTCGAGCTTGAGGGCTATCCTCAAGTTCTGATGCCAGTTCATAAAGTTGGTTCCAACCAACTTATCCTTATCAAGGAGTGATCGCAGTGTCAATCCGCCATTGTTCGTTGCCATTGTTCTACAACAACTAAGAAACAACAAATTAGTACTACTTCGAATCATTTAAACTGGAGTTGTTTTAAATGATTATGGCTCCCACTATTTTAATCCAATTAACAACCCACAAATTCAATCGGGAAATTTAAGATTTCCTAGTGAGATGGGATCCTTATTCCACATGAGGCTCCGCATCCCATGAGGGTGGGATGAGATGCACAAAGTGACCCATGCTTCCTATGGTGGGCACGCCGGCGGATTGCTCTAAGCAATTCCCTTTATTGAGATAGTCTAGGCATTCCATGTCCAGCGAGGGCTGGATACAGTATGAACCTTAACCTCTCAATGATGCCTCTAGAGTTTCATCATGTGCCTAGCACATATGAAAATCTAGTCAAGTCCATTCCTAACCGTTATGCCCAGGGCCAACGAGTTTCCTTGCGAATGCATGCCCAGGTTAAAACTGGACTGGGGAAACCATTGCCACCACACACTTTCTAAAGATAAGTGGGTGTGTCCCACGAGGGTGGGAAATAGTTCACAACTCCACTGATCGATAGCTTAGTGAGGGCTACGTGTTAGAAGGCTTATAGACTTGATATTTTGAATGAGCGTTCTTAAGGTCTCATCAGTTTTATCTTATGTCTAACAATACATGCATGCAATCCTATAGTGATAACATAACAATAAAATCACAGGCATGCTTTAGCAGATATTGAAAGTAGAAAAAGAATGATGTGATCATAGCCTATTCAAGACATTGAACCAACCCATGCCAAAAGAAGGTTCAACTCTTGACTTAGGACTCAAGCCTCTAAAACTAGACCTAGCCTAGCCGACCTCTAGCTTGATCTTTAAGGTTAGCTCCACGGTCCTCCTCATCATGGTTTAGCTCTCAAACCCTAGAGGTAGTTCTAGGGAAACCCTAGAAGCACCCTCATGGGTTCGGCCAATTCCAAAGGTCATCTTCCAAGTATGATGCGCCATCTTGCAAGCCACAAGAGAGATAGCACACAAGCACAAGGCTCGGCTATACCCCTTATGCCCATAGGCACCTATGGCAGAAGTTTTATCCCCATTATACCCTTTTAGGCTATTGCCGCTTCATGACAACTTGTTATTGGGCCTCATTGGACAATGAGCAAGCCCAAACTTCATTACATGGGTTGATTAAGCACTTCGATCCAATCCAATGCAACCATAATCCAAATGTGATCAACTATGGTCAATTTCGGGTCAACCTGTCATAAATGGAGTTTGGTTCCAATAACATTCTTCCATCTCATCAGGCCCATTGGCGCTGATGAAATCTCCCAAATTGATCCGAGCTATCCAATAACTCGATCATAAGGCTTCCCGATCAATACGAGAACTCAAGTATCTTGGTGTGTGACCCTGTAGGTTCCTCTGACGCTGGCAGTGCTGACCAAAGGTCACCACAAGCAGTGAGTGGCACCTAGCAGTGCATCACCGCTGCCCAGGTCATTGGAATGGATATCGACATCGACATCCCTATCATCGCGACTAGGTACAGATGCATTACAGTCACTTTGCCGAACTGATATCCGATTGGACAAGTGTGTCACCACTTGTTTTCACCCAATCACATGGTTATGACTAAATCAGGTTCTCACCTGGGTATGGCCACACACTTTCAGTCATAGAACCATAGAGGAGCTCCATGGATATCAAGCTTCCCTCAGGTAGGGGCAAATCCTTTGTCTGTATATTGACCTTCTCATAAGGGTCGTGACATGCTCAACGACAACCGTTATTACCTCCCAATTACGGTGAGGTGTTAGGTTGTATCAAAGCATGTCCATAACCATATAGAATGGCTAATGACCTCAAGTCAAGGGATCAATACATCTCCTATCACTTATGAGGATAACTCATGACACTAAGTCATTGCCTCACAGTGGGTCTATCTAGTATATCCACCACTGATATACTCATATGTCTGCGTTAACACCTTGTACCTAACTAGCCCATATACCAGACTCACAAGTACCAGAGTTGTCCCATATCCACTCAGGTACATCGACTGGGACAATCATTTGAGCACAGATCCAATCTGTCTCCAAGGACATTATCATGTAAATACATAATCGCAGATGTAGACAAACAATGATAATGACAATGTCAGAATGATATATAAGTATCAGAGTTACGTAGTACAAAGATGGACCAAAACTAGGTCCAAGGGCATATACACCAATAAGATTTTGTTTATATCTGCTTCTTTACTACTTTTTATTTTTATATCTTTTATTACCTTTCTTGAGCTTCATCATTGTACTTGATCACTTTTTATGCAAGGAAGCTTGAGGACAGGTGACCTCTACGAGCTAGATCTTGAGATTGAGAGAACATTTCCAAGAAGAAAAAAACTCAAACAGCTTAGGGAAAGAGAAAGACGAACTCAAATGGATCCGATACAACTAAATCTAGAGAATACTCAAGGACCTTTGGCTGTGGGGAATAATAATAACAATCGAACTCTAAGAGATTATGCTGCTCCCTCCATTCAAGGCCTTCAGTCAGGCATTGCTAGGCCGAATGTGGAGGCCAATAACTTTGAAATCAAACCGGCTTTACTGTCTATGGTTCAAACACATCAGTTTGGTGGTTCTCCTCTTGAGGACCCCAACATGCATTTTGCTATCTTGTTGGAGTATTGTGACACCTTGAAAATTAATGGTGTTTTTACTGATGCTATCAAGTTGAGGCTATTTCCCTTCTCTCTTAGGGATAAAGCAAGAGCATGGTTGCACACCATACTGTTGGCATCGATAAGGACATCGGGAGAGTTGTCACAAGCTTTCCTTTCCAAGTATTTTCCTCCTTCTAAGACTATCCAACAAAGGAATCAAATCATGAGCTTTATGCATAAGGATGGAGAATCCTTGTATGAGGCTTGAGACATAATCAAGGAGTTGCATAGAATCTTGGGTGCTTGTTCATACATTTTACAATTGACTAAATTACAACACAAGGCTCACTGTTGATGCTGTCGCTAGAGGAGCCTTAATGAACAGAGAAGTTGAAGATGTTATGAAGTTGTTGGAAGATATGGCGATGAACCACCACCAGTGGTCATCAAAAAGAGGTACACCTTCTAGGCGGTAGGTAAGTATGAACTTGATGCTTTGACCTCCCTAATTGCTAAGGTAGATTCCTTAACCACAACAAGATGTTGGAGACTCAGCTAGTCCAGAAAGCTAGCTCATCTACTAGGCCTTCAGGAAAGCTTCCATCTCAACCTAGAGTCAACCTGAGAGAGCATTGCATTGCAATCTCCACTCGAAGTGGAAAACAACTCGAGGGAAGTGGAAAACAACTACTTGGCAAAAATGCCAAGTAGTAAGAAGCTGCAATTCCAGAGATAAGAGAACCGAACTAGGAGAATGCACTAGCAGAGCCTGAGTGATGCAGTGGAGGTAGGGGCCTTAATTTCTGTACTTTAAGGGGACTAGACAATGATGCGAAAAGCAAGAGAGGGTCTTGAGATGAGGGAAGTTAAAATGCGTGCGGACGGGAAATCCACGAGGAAAACCGATGAAAATAATGAGTAGACGTTTCTTGAGCAATACCCAAACGCGCGGAGAAACAACTATTCGATTACTAAGGAAACTACTCATCTTACTTGTACAGCCAATTTTTTTTTGCAAGCAAGCACGCGATCAGAACTTTCACGATGCTACGAAGGCGGCACTCCACAAGCCCAAGACCCAATGCAGGAACCGAATGCGAGATCGTTTGAAAAGGACCCAGAGCCCGAGGAGGGTTCTCCGGGTGCTTTGATTGAAAGCAGTAAATGCATAATACAAGAGCGAGGGAACTCTAGGCGAGCTCCACGGAATTGGAGGACCTAGGCCTTCGCGTGGGGGAAGGAGTCTAATACAACCAAGCTGAAAATAACACAACCCTCAGCCCTCTTTTATAGATGAAGAGGGAGGGGAGAAACACATGACTCTCACATGGGGCTTGTTGAATAAGACAACCAGCCCTAACCACCTAAAAGAGGGTCAAGATGCCCTCTTACAACTTGAAAAGTAAACTAACAACCTGAAAGTAAACAACCAACTACTGCAGGGAATATGCCGAAGGGACGGGGCGCGTGAGCTGAGGTGCTTGGGCTGCAGAATGGGCCGACGTTGATGGGCTACACCATCTCCGAGCATGCAACTACGAAGCGGCTGACCGTGGGCTGATTTTGCACAATAGTTGCGGTCTCTTGGGCCGAGTTGAGGACCCAGTTGTTGTAGCAATCCGAGGTCAGGTCGTGGGGCAACCCTCTTGTGATGTTGAGAGGGTGAATGGACTCCATAGATGCGGGAGAGGCCACATGGATGGATCGGATGGGGCATTTTGTGGCTGTCAAGGGGCTCACCATGCCCACAAAACGGTCCGGGGGGTGCGTGGACTGTTGCGAGCATCGAATGGGATGAAGAATGACACCCTTGAGCTTTCTGGGGCTGAACACGGCCTAGCCGTGTTGGAGTTCATAGCCGTGTTCAGCTTCTGGATTTTTGGCCGAGGCAGACATAAGTGGTGGCACGGGCGTGCCATGGACCACGGAGACTTTGGCGTTTCTAGGCGATGCGGGCACGGGATAGCCGTGATGGGCATCATGGCCGTGTTCGGTGGTGCGGAATTGGACAGAAGCTTTCACGGGCGGTGATACAGTTACGGCTTAGGCCGTGATGGCGTCCGCGTCCCTAGCCAACTGTGTCACGGCCGTGTTGGGGAGCACGGCCTAGTCGTGCTTGCTGGTGCTCGATCTCACCAAGACGAACATGGGCGGAGAAGCGGGTGTGACCGGGGCCGTGCACATTGCGAAATCATTTGAGGTAGGAATCACGGCCGTGTCTGGGAACACAGCCTGGCCGTGTCTAGGAACATGGCCTGGCCGTGTCGGAGGTTGGAGTGCTCCGTTTGGGCTGAAAATGGTGGGGAGTGATCGTGTAGTCCTGGGGAGTCTTTCCAAGTGTCTTCTAGAGGGATTGGGCCATCCTCATTTGCGTCTATGACTCCGTCAAGTTTCTCGGGGTGGGAAGAATTCTCCTCCGGAGAATAAAGTGGGCCGATGTCGTTGGAGAGGGCGCCAGTGGGAAGGGGCGCGTGGTGGGGCAGGAGGTCGGCGACGTTGAAGACGGGGCTGATGAGGGAGTCCTCCGGAAGGTCGACGACATATGCGTTAGTGCCAACCCGTCGTAGGACCATGTAGGGACCGTCATAGCGCGCTTGCAACTTCCAATTGTCCTTAGATCTCAACCACTCAGGGTGGAGTCGCACCATGACAAGCTCACCAACCTCAAAATGCCGTGGCCTATGAAGCTCGTGGGCCTCTAGCGCATAGCAGGTGTTGCTCAAGAAAATCCGGCGGCGATTCTCATCATGTAAGTCTACGATATGAGAAGCAAATGCATGTGCGGACTCATGAATGGATGGGGGAGGAGGAACATTATGCATGTCGATGGGTTTCCTAGGCTGGTGCCTGAGAACGACCTGGAAAGGACTCAACCCCGTAGAGCGGTGTAACGCACTGTTATACGTAAACTCAGCGATAGGGAGATGATCAGCCCAATGGCGTGGGAAGTCACTGGCGAAACAACGCAAAAGGTTACCCAGGCTGCGGTTCACAACCTCCATTTGACCATCCGTCTGCGAGTGGTCTGCAGAGGAGAACTTGAGGGTGGTCCCAAGTGATGTGGGGTGGAGATATGAAATATGATACTAACTAAAAGTCTGATTAATATTTTTTTAATTTTTAAAATAAAGGTCAAAATTCAGAAAACAGCAAGAAACATAGTTTTGCAGAAATATATCATTTAAGAAAAGCTGCTATGCCTTGGACAAAAATCCAAAAATCCAAAATAAGAACCAATTAAACCAAGATGTAGAACAAGATTAGTTCTTTTGAATCATGTAAGAATAATAGCGTGAAGAGCTGTCAGGCATTTATAATAATTGCAGAAATATAGCTATTCAGATCGGTAAATTAACATAGCACAAAAATGTTTTATATTGCAAATTTTACAATGCCTGCTAGATTGAACTGTTGGAGCTGCGCTTGCATCAACTAGTCCAAATGAAAGAGCAAGATGTGTGCTTCATTATCTGACCAAAGTTTGAGATCTTCGTTTCACCAATGCTTAAGATACCTGCAACGAGTAGCATAATCAGATTAATATTGAACCAAATAGAAAACTTGGAAGCAGGAAACAGAGTTATGGAAATTGGCAAGCGAGGCTTGCGCCCATCAGTGATGCGGGAGTTTGGGAGTTTGTCAGCGAATTTGGTAACGAGGGATGGTGGAGAAGGCGTCGGAGCACCAGCAGAGGCGGAGAAACGATTCTTCAATCGGAACAGTGCCCATTGGGAAAAACTAGAGGCGGCTGTTTATCGGAACAGGGGAGGTGCGTAAACGGCAGGGGCGGTTGCTGTTCCCCGGATGGTGGACGAAATCAAAACCTGCTACAAGTGGAGATTAGTATCATAGATGAGAGGATGTGGCCGGAGTTTGGCGGTGAAAGATGGCTGGACGGAGGAGATCGACGATGAAAGGCGGGTCTGAGGCGGGAGCAGGGCAAAAAATAGGGGAGCAGATCGGCATTTTGAATCTGGTGATCGGAGAGGTGGATGGAGGGATGCCAGCGGCTGATGGTTCTATGGTAGAAGCCAAAGTAGTGGCTGCAGTTCCATGGAGATCCGATGGCTGGATCGTCAACGGCGAGCCCTAGAAATTTCTAAAATTTGGGTGAAGTTGCAGGCGAAGCAGGGGACGTGTTGGCGGAAGCTGGGTGTGACGATGATTCTTCCGATTCCGGCGATCGGAGAGGTGGATGGGCAGATGCTGGCAGCTGGACATTAATTAGGGGAAGGAGGAAAGGTGGCCAAAATCTCGTGAGGATCGGACCGGCAGATCGTCGACGGCGTGCTCACAAAGTTTCAGAAAAATTCTGGGAACACTGGCTACTAGCTGGTTTGATTGCAGGAGGAAGGAAAGATTAGGCAAGGAGGAAGAAGGGAAGCTAGGTGACACAAGCACCTCAGAGGGGAAGAGGATGGTAGACATCCGATTCCATTGGAAGTAACTATTTCATTGATTCAAAACTCACTGTCTCGATTACAAAGATCAGCGTGATACATATAGAAGAAGATGGGAAGGTCATTGCTGCAAGGGAACGTTGCAATTTCCATTTTTGAGCAGCAGGGAGACGTTGAGGTTTCCATGTGAGGAGCTGATGTAGACGCTGAATCTTCCAATTTTTGTTGAAGATGAACGTTGGCTGCAAGGAGACGTTGGAGAGCTTCCATCTTTGCAATGAGCGTTGGCTGCAAATGTGGGTTGCAAGGTGCAGCGTTGAAGATGAGCTTTGAATATGGGCTTGACATGGCCTTGAAGAGTTCCTCATTTGGGCCCAATATTAGTGCATTCTTTGACGTGGATGCAGGTTTTATTTTTCTGTTGAATAGCTTGGAAATGTGCGGCAGCTTATGGAGCTTGAATGTTGTGACCAACACTTCAAATTGGTTGAAGTAGTTCTTCAATTATTGAGCTAGCATTTAGGAGTGAGCTTGCTAGCTTATTCATGAGCCTCCGAGTCTTTGTCTATGGTAGTCGTAAGCTCCACTTGTACCTTCTTGGCTTGTGGTCCCTACCCCCATCAATTCTCCTCGGGTGAAAAAAATTCTTCCCCGAAGAATTGTTCTTGTGTGCGTGAGGAAGTTCTGGAGGGGCAAGAGTCAATGTCCATAGTCCAAGCTATAAGTCAGGGATACCTGCATTGAATTCCCTTTCTCGACCATTTTCATTAGTAAATTTGCATTAAGGAATTCTAGCATATAAGTTGCTTGGAATAATGAAATCAATATGCTCAATTTGAAAAATATCCAAAGCAGTCTTGTTTAAATGTTCAACTTGTGGGGGTTCTAACGGTGTCTTAAATGTGAGACAAGACTCAAGGATCATAGGGTCTTTAAGTTCTAAGTTATCTCCTAAGGGTTGAGGATGAGGGTCTAAGTCAATTTCAAAAGGATCTAACTTAGGTTCAAAATATTGTCCAAGAGGACCTATGGGTGTGGATCCTAAAATTGAAGGTAATTGTGATGGTTCTATTTCACTCTTAAGTTGAGACAAGTCTACAACGGTCTCTATGGGCAACTTAGGGGTAGTTTGACTCTCAGATAAGTCAACTATGGGCTCTTTAACTGGAATGCTAGACTCAAGTTGAGGACCTGTGGGTATGGACTCTAAAATTGAAGGTTGAGGAATGGGTTCTACCTCATGGTTTGCTTCTTGAGTTTCACATGTCTCATCTGGACTTGTTTTTGTTTCTAAGGTAGGCTTTGAGGTTTGAAGAAGTTTTTGTTGGAGTGGTTGGCTTCGTGTTTTACTTTGGTCAAGTCTTTTCCAATATGCCTTAAGATTTTGTTCTACCTTACTAGCTGTTTGAAAAGCATCTTCTATTGTGTATATGGGGTAGTAGGTGAGACCTCTCTTAATCTCAAAGCTAAGACCATCTACAAACCAGTTAAGCAAAACCCTAGGAGTTTCTCTAGTTCTACTCCTATGGTAGAGGGCATTAAACTTCAGTATATATTCAGCTACATTCATGTTCTCTTGTGTAAGAAATTTTGCTTTGAGAGATGAAGGATCATACATTTCTTTTATCATTTCATCCCATCTCTTAGTGGGTGGTCTGTTGCCTCTTAGGGGGTTGAGTTTAGTGGCCATGGGGAGTTTTGAAAACACAATATAATCCTTTGAAAATAGAGCTCCCTAAGATGTCAAAAATGATTTGCGCTAGTATGAGAGGATAAATCTATGAATAAACAAACTAGCATGCAAATGTAATGAACAACTAAGCATGAAAGCACGTAATAAGTTTTTTTTTATCAAATAGCAAAAATATGCAATCTAAAATAATATGAGCATGTAATTTTTTTTTCTCAATTGCAAGTAAATAGCAAATACTTAACTAAGATGCAAAAAAGCAATGAAAGCAACAAAACATGAAATGAAAAACTAAGGATGATTTTTTTTTCTTTTTATGCAAAGAGCAAAGCAAAGGATTGTGTAGGCAGACAAAAGTTGCCCATGAACCTGGCTCTAATACCAAACTGATGTGGGGTGGAGACACGTGATGAGCAAACCAGAACAAAAGTATTTAAAACCTAAAATTCAGAATGCAGCTAGAAAATGGATATCAGAATTCCAGGACAACTTTAATCATTTACAAAAAGTAGCTATATGTTGTAGGAAAATCCATAAAACAAAAATTCAAACTGATTAAACCAACATGTAGAACAAAACTAGTTCTTTTCAACTGTATAGAAATTAGAGTGTGAAGAACTATCAGACAATTAGAACATGTGCGATAAAATGCCTAATTAGATTAGCAAATCAAAATAGCACAGAAATTGTTTCAGTCTACAAAATTTGTTAGGTCTACTAGGTTGATCTGGTGATTCTTCCATGGAACCATGTGGTTCAACAAGTGGGATGTAACATACTCTTCCAAATCGCTTCAGAGTTCAGGGGTTCCAGCAAGTCCAAGTATTTTAAATACCTGCAAGAACAAGCTTAGTCAGTTAAGTTTTAAAGAATAACAGATGAACAGTATACACGGGAATCTGGAAACAGGGGACGTCGCGCGATGGAGCAGAGTTCATCGCCGGATAGCCGGTGGTGCACGAACTCGGAACCTGCTACTACTGGAGGATGCTGTGGCTGACGAGAGGATGTGGCCGGAGTTTGGAGATGAAAGATGGCCGGACGGAGGAGATCGACGATGAAAGGCGGATCTGAGGCGGAAGTTGGGCGGAAACAAGGGAAAACGAGCGTGGAGCAGAGTTGGTCGGCGGTCGTCCGGTGGTGCACGATCGCCGGACCTGCTACAATTGGAGATCCTTATGATGATGGAGAGGAGGTGGCCGGAGTTTGGAGGCAGAAGGTGGGCTGTCGGAAGTGGACGACATCGAATGGCGGATCTAGGGCGGAAAGAGGGCGCGAACAGGGGATGTTGGAAGCTGTTTCGATTTCGGCGATCGGGAGGCGGATGGAAGGATGCCGGTGACTGTAGCTTTGTCTAGTTGAGGAGGAGTGATGTTCAAAATCTGGTGAGGATCAGACCGGCGGATCGTCGGCGGCGTGCTCACAAACTTTCAAAAATCTGAAAGTTGGCTGAAGCGTGCGTGAGATTGGAGCGGAGCAGGTAAGTTAGAAGGAGAAGAGGAGATGAGGGGAAAGCTAGGTGACACAAGAACCTTAGAGAAGACAGGGGAAAAAGACATCCGATGCCACTGGAAGGAGAACTATTTCTTTCATTCAAAATTCTTACTGTCGATTACAAGATCAGCGTGATACATATAGAAGAAGATGGGAAGGTCGTTGCTGCAGGGGAACGTTGCAATTTACATTTTTGAGCAGCAGGGAGACGTTGAGGTTTCCACGTGAGGAGCTGATGTAGATGCTGAAGCTTCCAATTTTGGTTGAAGATGAACGTTGGCTGCAAGGAGACATTTGAGAGCTTCCATCTTTGCAATGAGCAATGGCTGCAAATGTGGGTTGCAAGGTGCAGTGTTGAAGATGAGCTTTGAATATGGGCTTGACTTGGCTTTGAAGAGTTCCTCATTTGGGCCCAATATTAGTGCATTCTTTGACGTGGATGCAGGTTTTATTTTTCTGTTGAATAGCTTGGAAATGTGCGGCAGCTTATGGAGCTTGAATGTTGTGACCAACACTTCAAATTGGTTGAAGTTGTTCTTCCATTATTGAGCTAGCATTTAGGAGTGAGCTTGCTAGCTTATTCATGAGCCTCCGAGTCTTTGTCTATGGTAGTCGTAAGATCCACTTGTACCTTCTTGGCTTGTGGTCTCTACCCCCATCACCAAGGAGGGCTCACAAGGATTTCCAGAAATGACCAACGAACCGGGCGTCGCGGTCGGACACAATAGTGAGAGGGAGCCCATGGAGGCGCACAATATCCTTGACAAACATGTGGGCGATGTGAGAGGCATCAGCCATCTTGGAATAAGGCACAAAGTGTGCCATCTTGGAAAAGCGGTCCACGACAACAAAGATGGAGTCGTGGCGTGAGGCCGTGCGGGGTAGGCCGAGGACAAAGTCCATGCTAATATCCAACCACGAACCTTTAGGGACGGGGAGTGTGGTGTAGAGATCGGTATTGGTAGGACGGGGGTTGGCACATTGGCACGTGCCATAATGGCGAACAACCCTATCGACATCCTTACAAAGAGTGGGCCAGAAGAAGCGATCTTCGGCCAAAGCGAGGGTTTTGTCACGACCGTGGTGCCCGGTGGCACCGCCGGCATGCAATTCGAGCAGAAGGTGCTCACGAAGGGAGGACCGGGGAACACATAACTGATTACCGTACACGAGGTAACCATCATGGAGATGGTAAGGCAGGTCCGGAGGGTCAGCAGCAAGGAGCCGGGCGAAGGTGGGGCCAAAGTTGGGGCAATCAGAGTACTCATCGCGGATGTGGTCCAGCGTGGGGATCGACGTGGACAAAACACACAGCTGGGAGCAGACGCGACTAAGGGTGTCGGCCACTACGTTTTCCTTTTCGGCCTTGTGGGTGATCACAAAGGTATATTGTTGAAGAAACTCAATCCACTTCGCATGGCGAGGGACAAGCTTCTTTTGCGAGGAGAGGAAGGAAAGGGCCTGGTGGTCACTAAACAGAACGAACTCCTTATGTAGGAGGTAGTGACGCCATTGTTGGAGGGATTGGACGATGGCGTAGAACTCCTTGTCATAAGTGGAGTATCGCTGCCACACCTCGTTCAGCTTCTCGCTAAAGAAAGCGATGGGATGGCCCTCCTGACTAAGGGTTCCGCCGATGCCGGTGCTGGAGGCATCGCACACGACCTCGAAAGGCTTCGAAAAGTCAGGGAGACGGAGAACTGAGGCCAAGGTCATGATGTCCTTAAGGGCGAGGAAGGCGCGACTAGCCGCGGGTGTCCAGGAGAAGGCCTTGTGCTTGGTGTAGGCCGTCATGGGGGGAAGCGATGGTGCTAAACCTCTTAATGAACCGGCGGTAGAAGGCTGCGAGGCCGTGAAAACTCCGGATCTCGGTGACAGACTCAGGCTCCGGCCATTGGCGAATGACCTCGATTTTGGCGGGGTCAACCATGAGACCCTGGTCGGACACAATGAACCCAAGAAACTGAACCTGTGGTTCGAGGAAAGAGCACTTCTTGGCATTAAGGAACAAGTGTTCCTTGCACAAGATATCAAAGGTCAACCGAAGGTGCTCAAGGTGGTCTTCACGGGTGCGGCTATAAATGAGAATGTCGTCGAAGTAGACGACCAAGAATTTGCTAATGTAGGGGCGGAGGGTCTAACTCTGATGGAGCGACCGAACTTGCCCCTAGAAGATCTGGTAGGACCAGGAGGAAGCCCATCAGGTATGGCTTTTCCTCCTAGGTCACCCCTTCTTTCCTTATTTGCACTTTCCATATTTGCAATTTGCTTTGGTAAGAATAAGCTTTTGTCCTAGTGCACCTTGTAGTTTCCTTATTACGTCATGCATTGCCTTCTAGAGTAGTCTACTGGTTTTTGTGTCAATAATTGGGCAGGTTAAAGCCCAGGTCAAGGGGATGCTAAAGAAGCTCAAGCTAATCTAATCAAGTGGAGCTCCAATTATAGAAAGAAGCAATTCAACACTTAACTAGAGACTTCAAGTTGAAGGAGCTGATATTGAATGCAGCACCACCTTCCAAATCAGCCCAAGGCACCACCTTTGGAGGAGAATTCGAATGCAAGGAACCAGCCCACAACTTGCCAATTTAAGAGTCTTCAATGCGCCTATCAATCAAGATCCACAAATCTTGGAATCACATTTAGATCCCCAATTTGTGGAGCCTCCTTTGGAAATCTCTAGCCGCCCAAAGCCTTTAAAGGGAGGAATTTCAAATTCAAAATGATCCACTCATGAAGCCGAAATCTCATCCAAGCAAAGAAGGAAGGAGATCAAAGATTTCATCCAACACAAAGATCTCCAAACGGTTACAAATTCAAATTCAAATTGCTAGAAGGAAATGTTTTAATTGAGCATTAATTTTCTACCTTATCTTTGTAATTTCGCCTAGGGTGAAATGTCACCCTTGCCCATGGCTTGTTGAGCCTATAAGTTGTAACCTCTTCTCTTTTGTCGATTAGTTGCCTAGATGAAAAAAAGTGTGTTTGCAATGGTGCTTGTGTCGCCTTTGAGCTTCTACCTCTTGCTCCTCTAAAGGGCCGAGCCCTTTCCCTTCCTCTCTTCTCCTTTCTCCTCTATTCCACTTACAACTGACCCTTGAAGGCTTCCTCAACATCTCTTGTGCACATCTAAAGCAAGTTCAACCTCTAGCCCACGTCAAAGAACAATAGGTGATCATTAAGACTCCTTCAACTCTCGACTACATGAAGAACTCCTCCTTTGAAGGCAACCAATGACTAAGTTCTTTCACCCTTCCTTCTCTTTATGTTTTGAACTTGTCCCTACACTAATATGGTTGTTTGATGAAGGTTGGCGTAAGGTTTGGAGAACACCAATTGGTGCAAGTCTCTTCTCTTCCACCCCTCCTCTAAAATAGATAGCCTAAAGCTTATTTAGCAAGAGAATTTGGGAGCCTATCTCCCCTCTTGATCTTATCATTGTTGGACGCTTGAATTTTATTTTTAAACTCACCCACACATGTGTGGGCCTTGGATGCTTTGCATGTGTGTAAGCTCATAGGGCCCTACTTCATTGCCATCAACCATTGGACCGGTGAAGAACGGGAAGGTGACCCCTTCTATTCTCAAAGGGTCCAAGGTGACCATTTATTTCAAGTCATTTCCTTCTTGCAAGTAGTTTAAAGTAATCTACTTTCGGTTTTCTTACTACAAAATATCAAAAAAATATTTTCCAACTACGTTAGAGTACTCCCGAGTTTTATTACAAAATACAAAAAAATATTTTCTGAAAGTGTTGTTTGAATGCACCATTGTATTGTGTTTGGCCCCGCCATCAGTTTGGTATCAGAGCCCCTCTTAGAATAGATTTTTAGCCCAAAACTAATTTTCAACTTCTAAGACTTTCTTGGACCTAGGTGTTTTAAAGAAAGTGGTTTTTCATAATTGGCTACTGATAAGTGATATTTACACCATGTTTTTGCCTATGTTTTAGATCATATTTGTTGGGGTATGCCCTTAAGGCTAATGTTTGAGGCCTTGGGATTGTATAAGTATCATGTAATAAACTCTTATGTTTATAAAGGCATGGTTATTATTCAGGTTGCTACCTTGTCTGCTGTAATAAGTGTACTTCTGAATAATGTCTCAAAGCTGTTCAGCTAGGCTGACATGCATATGTCCTTAGTCGAGATATCTTGGTGAACATGAGACAGCCTTGATATGATTGAGACTAATATGTGTTCTAATCTTATAGGATGCTTCGAGCATGGAATAAGATGTAGACTCATGGGTACATTGGATGTACTGGACAGACCCTACTAGGATATTCAATTGCTTGTCACAATGTGAATGATCCTTGTAAGCACCAAGTGGCACATGTCCTCTGACTTGAGATCACTTGTGTTTCTAAATGATGATTGTCATTGTCTTGAGGTAGTTCAATATCATTTGAAACATAATGATTATAGACTATCTTGGATGGTGAGCTTGAATCAGGTTAGGGCACTAGTGATAGACATAGGATTGCCGTCTCCTTGTTTAAGGAGTGTGATGTTCTAAAGGGCCCCCCTATATGAGATGATTGAGATAGTGTATGGCCATACCCAGATGACTATGTTCATCTGATCTAATCATGCTCATCGTATTGGAGTTACAAGCTTGACCCGCTTGTCCAATAAGAACATCCAGTGGCAAAGGACACATGTATGCCTAGTGAAGTTGATTCACACTTGTGCTGTGGTTTGGGTGAAGTCTTGGAAGACTCTTTCCTTTATATTGGGAGACAGTGATGTGTTGCTAGATACCCCTCACTGATCGTGATAACGAAAGTTATCGTTACCGACATTTAAAGGAAACCCTCAGGGTCGCACAATTTGATGATATGGCTTACTTAAGTCAGATCGTGTGGACTGAATTGTTTGGGTTCAGTTTAAAGGGATAGAGGCTCTGATTGTAAGTGAGATCTGGTCTGATCATGTTTGATTGATTGGGACTTGAGATCGGTAAGCTTCGATCGAGAGTATTGATGCTAGATCGGTGAGATCAAGAGTATCACGAGATCAACGGTTAGATATTGAACCATTGGTTCAATGAGATCAAGACCATGGCTTGGGCTGGTTTAATTTGGTTCTTGAACCAAATTGAAATGGATTGAAGTGGCTTGAACCGGTTCACAAGGGTGAACGCTTGGTTCAAGGGGTTAGGCGTTTTGGTTCGGTAATGGGCGCATAGCTTCATCTCTTCCATTTATGGAAAGTATTGAAGGCGACTTCACCTTAACGCCAAAGCGTTTTGAACGCTCGACTTCACTCCTCTCTTCTCAACGTTCATCCTTGGAGGTGAAGGAATTCGGACGAGAAGAGGAGGAAGGTTGCTCTCGCCAAGCTTGATCTCCAAATCTCCTTCACGCGACAAGGGATACTTTGGAGCCTTGCTAGCACAAGGGACGTTCAAGGTGTAGGCCTTCTTCTTCTTGTGTGCGATTCCTTTGGAGAAGTTCTCTTTGAACTTTGCTTCCAAGCCGACATCCGATCTATGGCATTGGTATGATCACATTCTTGATCTAATGAAATATTATAGTTGATCATATGAGCACATAAGCGATTGAATTCTTGAAACCCTAGCAAAATGCATGCGCCCCCTTGTTTAGGGTTTTCGGCCCCCCCCTCTTGAAAGGGGTTTTATCCGCTTGCGCTCCCCCTTGAAGGGGACCCTTCAATTGGTATCAGAGCCTAGGATCTTATATGATTCATATGATTGCTATGTATGTTTTGTGATCCATATATGTTTGATGCTTAGATCTATGTTTTCTCTTCATGCGATTATACTAGTGGATAGTATGTTCATGTTGCGCATGTATGAGAGTTATGTTGTGTTGGCGCTAGTTGAATGGCGCTTGTATGATGATTGCGCTTCTTTCATGTTGTTGTAGTTGTTTTTCTTAAAAACCCTAAATGACATGCGCGCCTTGCATATTAGATCTAAGCCGCACCTACAATAAACCCTTAGATGGGTTGATGGGGTTGAAGTCACCTCTAGATTAGATCCAATAGTCTGATCAGACCATCTGACAGCCTAGATGGATCGACCAGATGGCACTTGTGCGCAAGCATGAGGTGGCCATAGGTCGATCGCACCTTAGGCGTGTAGCGAGGTCTGGTTGAGACAACCAGTGAACACACATGAGCTAGGCCCGGGGTCACACCCGCTTGCCAGAACTCATGAGGGTTGTTCAGCCCTTGGCGCATGCATGGTTGACCATTAGGTCAACACGGGTCAGTTAGGACTCGGTGCATGCAAGGGCAGAGGATCTGATTAGATGGATGAGTGGATCCCTATCAATGTACCATTGTAAGGTTGTAGGGGCACATAAGGAAATTAAAATTGATGCCATGGGGTTTTCAAAAATTTTAATTTCATGATTGGATCACATGTTGATTGATGCCATGATGTTTGTTTATTTAATCTTATGTGGGTTGCCCTAATGTGTGCTGTGCTGGGGCCTGCGTGCCTGGAATTAAACTTGTAAATTAATTTGTGATCTGCGAATCACATTTGTACTTAATTTATAATGTATAATTGACCTGCGAGTCAAACTTGTCTAGATATATCAAATTGTATTTGATTAGACAAGAGCACAAAGGCACACATCCAAGAGGGGCTTTCACCTGGTGGCGCACCTGAGGTGCTCTTGGCGCTAGGGCCCTGGGTTGGACCAGATGAGATGCAAAAGTCCCAAGAAGAGCAAGTGAAGACTTAAGTTTCTTAAGGTCTTACTTAGGCTTTGGGCTTTTACCACATAAGATGCATGCTTTCTTTTTATTGCTTATATAATTAGAACTGCATGAGTTTATCTTCTGCTATCACCATAGGACTTGCATGATAGTGAAGAAGATAAAAGACCGTTAAAATCCAAACGCTAACATATCAAGCTCGTAAGCCTTCTGACGCGAAACCTCACTGTTCTGATTATCGTTGGAGCCGTGTTGTACCCACTCAGTGGGCACGTCCATCTATCTTCAGACGGTGCTGGATTTCACCTGCGTGTTACAGAGAAGGGATTTATCGCTTCTCGTTGCTCAGCATAGCACGTGGTGGTCCAGGGAGTAGGTCGGGTCAGCTTGACCATGTAGACTACATATGTGGCGCATATGGTAGCACATGGAGGCAGCCATCTGAGGGATCAGAGACTGTGTTGTACCAACTCAGTTGGCACAGTCTGCTGGATTGCCCAGGTGAAGGGGAATCGCACGGGTTGGCGATTGGCTGGGACAGCCTACCAGAAATTAGTGCTTGTCATCTCTGTGCATCTTATCTCGCCTGAGCGGGACGCGGAGACCAAGTATGAAATCTGGATCCCATCTCACTAAAAGAGTGTTACTCTTTCGGACTGTTTTACTGGATTTTACAGTCAGCTAAAATAGTGAGAAAAGGAATCATTCTTAAGTCCTGATTGATTCTTAACATTGATACTGACCTTGCTGTTCTTGCATTGTTGTAGATTCCTGCAGCAACGAACACCATGAGCTTCAATGTGCGATCCCTACTGGAAAGGGAGAAGTTTGCTGGGCCGAACTTCTCTGACTGGTTCGGACACCTTAAGATCGTTCTTAAGGCAGAGAGGAAACTGTATGTCCTCGAGACGGCGATACCGCCGCAGCCCGCTCCGAACGCCGCAAGGGCGGTTCGGGATGCCTATGAAAAGCACGTCAATGATAGCATTGATGTCGCTTGCCTGATGCTAGCGTCTATGACGCCACCGCTGCAGCGTCAGCATGAGGATATGTCGGCTATAGAAATTATAGCGAACCTCAAGATGCTATATGCTGCACAGGCGAGGACAGAACGCTATAATCTGACGAAGCTCTTCTTTCAGAGCAAACTGGCTGAAGGGAGCCCAGTGGGAGCTCACGTGCTCAAGATGATTGGGCAGAAGGAGGCTCTGGAGAAACTGGGGCATACCATCAACCAGGAGCTTGCTGTAGACATAATTCTACAGTCTCTTCCGCTTTCTTTCGATGCGTTCATCATTAACTTTAATATGAACAAAATCGATTGTACTCCGGCAGAGCTGTTGAATATGCTCTTGACTACTGAGGAAACTCTGAAGGGAAAGCCTTCAACCTCTGTCTTATTGGTTCCCTCAAGGAACAAGAAGAAGGGGAAGAAGGGCAAGGCCCCTGTCAAGAACTACAGTAAGGCACTGAAACAGAAGGTAAAGCGGTCGAAGGACAACAGGTGTTTCCACTGTGGCCAGCTGGGTCACTGGAAAAAGGACTGTAAAGCGCTCCAAGGAGATAAGAGGGGAAGCATCGCTTCTGGCTCAGGTATATATGTGACTGAGGTCATGTTATCTTCTTCTACCATATCATGGGTGTTGGACACTGCATGTGGAGTTCACATTTGTTCAAATGTACAGGAACTCAAGAGAAGAAGGCAGGTGGGACAGCATGAGGTAGACCTACGCGTTGGAAACGGGGCACGGGTTGCTGCTGTTGCTGTAGGAGACTATTTCATTTCTTTACCATCTGGCATTGTATTGGAATTAAACAATTGTTATTTTGTACCCAGTATTACCAAGAATATTATCTCTATTCCTGCTCTTGTCAGGAAAGGATTTGCCTTTGAATGCAATATTTCAAAGTGTGTTTTATCTTGTGATAATATTGTGTATGCAACTGGTTCAATTAACAATGGGTTGTTCATGTTGGACATGGAAAATTCTATACAAAACATTGATAATAAGAAAGCCAAGTATGCTGATGACAGCACCTTGCTATGGCATAGTCGTTTAGGCCATATTAACGAGAAGCGCATTAAGCGGTTGCATGATCATGGACTGCTGGGATCATTCTCCTATGAGGAGATTGATACATGCAAAGCTTGTTTGATGGGTAAAATGACGAAGTCACCTTTTTCTAATAAAGGTCAAAGGGCTTCAGGTTTACTTGACCTTATACACAGTGATGTGTGTGGGCCATTTAGTAAACATGCTAGAGGTGGCTATCAGTACTTCATTACCTTTACTGATGATTTCAGTAGGTATGGGTATGTCTATTTGATGAGACATAAGAGTGAATCTTTTGACAAGTTCAAAGAGTTCAAAAATGAAGTACAGAATCAGCTAGGCCGAAATATCAAGGCACTTCGCTCAGATCGAGGTGGAGAATACTTGAGTCATGCGTTTACTGACTATCTAAAGGAGTGTGGGATTATCTCACAGCTCACTCCGCCAGGAACACCGCAATGGAATGGTGTGTCCGAGAGGAGAAATAGAACGTTACTTGATATGGTTCGTTCTATGATGAGTCAGGCTACTCTTCCATACTCCTTTTGGGGTTTTGCACTGGAAACAGCTGCAAAGGTACTAAACCGAGTGCCATCCAAGGCAGTTTCAAAGACGCCATATGAGTTATGGTATGGGAAACAGCCGAGCTTGACATTTATCAGGATCTAGGGTTGCGAGGCTTATGTCAAAAAGCTCGCCTCTGGGAAACTGGAGAGCAGATCTGAGAAATGTATCTTTGTCGGTTACCCTAAGGAAACTAAGGGTTATTATTTCTACGATCCCAAAGAGAACAAAGTTTTTGTTGCTCGGACGGCCATATTTCTTGAGAAGGAATTTCTTCTGCAAGAGGCCAGTGGGAGAGAAATAAAGCTGGATGAGATTCCAGAGGAAGGACAAAGTAGTCAAGCACAGTTGGATGTGCCTGAGCCGGTAGATCAGGTTATTGAACAACCTGAGGCTCAAATAACACGGGAACCACGAAGATCGGGAAGGATCCGTCGTTAGCCTGAGCGCTATGACGGAGTCTACATCATTGATAATGATGAACCCCTCACTTATGCGGATGCGGTCAGTGGACCGGAGTCAGCTAGATGGCTTAATGCTATGCGAGCCGAGATGGACTCCATGTCAGATAACCAAGTCTGGGATTTGGTTGATCCGCCTCCGGGAGTAATCCCTATAGGCTGTAAATGGATCTTCAAGAAGAAGATTGACATGGATGGTAACGTTGTTACCTATAAAGGCAGGCTAGTTGCGAAAGGTTTCAAACAAATCTACGGGTTAGATTATGATGAAACTTTCTCTCCTGTAGCCATGTTTAAGTCTATTCGGATTCTTTTCGCGATAGCAGCATATTATGATTATGAGATCTGGCAGATGGATGTGAAGACAGCTTTCCTTAATGGAAATCTGGATGAGGATGTGTATATGACACAACCTGAAGGTTTCACTAATCCATCAGATCGTCATAAAATATGCAAGTTAAAGAAGTCCATTTATGGACTTAAGCAAGCATCAAGAAGCTGGAATATTCATTTTGATGAATCAATCTCTGAGTTTGGCTTCATCAAGAACGAAGATGACCCGTGTGTATATAAGAGGTTTAGTGGGAGCGTAATTACATTCCTAATCCTCTACGTCGATGATATCTTAATCATTGGAAATGATATTCCTGAACTGCATGCTGTTAAAGCATGGTTAGGAAAATGTTTCCAGATGAAAGATTTAGGAGAAGCAGCCTATGTGTTAGGTGTGAAGATCTACCGGGATAGATCTAAGAGGCTTCTCGGGCTGTGCCAAAGTACTTACATCGATAAAGTCCTGGAGAGATTTCATTTAGAGAATTCTAAACGAGGATATCTTCCAGTCAGACATGGTCTGAATCTTTCGAAGAGTCAGTGTCCACAAACACAGACTGAGAAAGATGAAATGGACAATACGCCTTATGCTTCGGCTATTGGGTCCATTATGTATGCGATGTTGTGTACTCGCCCAGACGTCGCTTACGGGTTAAGCGTGACCAGTCGATTCCAAAGTAATCCAGGTATGGCGCACTGGATTGCAGTCAAGAACATTTTAAAATATCTGCGGAGGACCAAAGATATGTTCTTGATATATGGTGGTCAGGAAGAACTCAGTATAGAAGGATATACTGACGCTTCGTTCCAGTCAGACCAGGATGATTTCCGATCGCAATCAGGCTATGTTTTTAGCTTGAATGGTGGAGCAGTGGTGTGGAAGAGTTTCAAACAGTCAACTGTTGCTGATTCCACAACAGAAGCCGAGTATGTTGCAGCCTCGGAAGCATCCAAGGAGGCAGTGTGGATTCGTAAGTTCGTGAGAGAACTTGGTGTTGTTCCTTCGAGTGCAGATCCTTTGGTTATCTTCTGTGATAACACTGGAGCAATCGCACAAGCAAAGGAACCACGGTCGCACCAGAAGTCCAAGCACATACAGAGACGGTTTCACTTGATCCGGGAGATCATTGATCGTGGCGAGATCAAAATATGCAAGGTTCATACAGATGACAATCTCGCAGACCCGCTTACCAAGCCTCTGGCGCAGCAGAAGCATGAGAAGCACTGTAATAATATGGGTTTGAGATTTCTCAACCATTAGATTAAGTGCAAGTGGGAGATTGTTGGGGTATGCCCTTAAGGCTAATGTTTGAGGCCTTGGGATTGTATAAGTATCATGTAATAAACTCTTATGTTTATAAAGGCATGGTTATTATTCAGGTTGCTACCTTGTCTGCTGTAATAAGTGTACTTTTGAATAATGTCTCAAAGCTGTTCAGCTAGGCTGACATGCATATGTCCTTAGTCGAGATATCTTGGTGAACATGAGACAGCCTTGATATGATTGAGACTAATATGTGTTCTAATCTTATAGGATGCTTCGAGCATGGAATAAGATGTAGACTCATGGGTACATTGGATGTACTGGACAGACCCTACTAGGATATTCAATTGCTTGTCACAATGTGAATGATCCTTGTAAGCACCAAGTGGCACATGTCCTCTGACTTGAGATCACTTGTGTTTCTAAATGATGATTGTCATTGTCTTGAGGTAGTTCAATATCATTTGAAACATAATGATTATAGACTATCTTGGATGGTGAGCTTGAATCAGGTTAGGGCACTAGTGATAGACATAGGATTGCCGTCTCCTTGTTTAAGGAGTGTGATGTTCTAAAGGGCCCCCCTATATGAGATGATTGAGATAGTGTATGGCCATACCCAGATGACTATGTTCATCTGATCTAATCATGCTCATCGTATTGGAGTTACAAGCTTGACCCGCTTGTCCAATAAGAACATCCAGTGGCAAAGGACACATGTATGCCTAGTGAAGTTGATTCACACTTGTGCTGTGGTTTGGGTGAAGTCTTGGAAGACTCTTTCCTTTATATTGGGAGACAGTGATGTGTTGCTAGATACCCCTCACTGATCGTGATAACGAAAGTTATCGTTACTGACATTTAAAGGAAACCCTCAGGGTCGCACAATTTGATGATATGGCTTACTTAAGTCAGATCGTGTGGACTGAATTGTTTGGGTTCAGTTTAAAGGGATAGAGGCTCTGATTGTAAGTGAGATCTGGTCTGATCATGTTTGATTGATTGGGACTTGAGATCGGTAAGCTTCGATCGAGAGTATTGATGCTAGATCGGTGAGATCAAGAGTATCACGAGATCAACGGTTAGATATTGAACCATTGGTTCAATGAGATCAAGACCATGGCTTGGGCTGGTTTAATTTGGTTCTTGAACCAAATTGAAATGGATTGAAGTGGCTTGAACCGGTTCACAAGGGTGAACGCTTGGTTCAAGGGGTTAGGCGTTTTGGTTCGGTAATGGGCGCATAGCTTCATCTCTTCCATTTATGGAAAGTATTGAAGGCGACTTCACCCTAACGCCAAAGCGTTTTGAACGCTCGACTTCACTCCTCTCTTCTCAACGTTCATCCTTGGAGGTGAAGGAATTCGGACGAGAAGAGGAGGAAGGTTGCTCTCGCCAAGCTTGATCTCCAAATCTCCTTCACGCGACAAGGGATACTTTGGAGCCTTGCTAGCACAAGGGACGTTCAAGGTGTAGGCCTTCTTCTTCTTGTGTGCGATTCCTTTGGAGAAGTTCTCTTTGAACTTTGCTTCCAAGCCGACATCCGATCTATGGCATTGGTATGATCACATTCTTGATCTAATGAAATATTATAGTTGATCATATGAGCACATAAGCGATTGAATTCTTGAAACCCTAGCAAAATGCATGCGCCCCCTTGTTTAGGGTTTTCGGCCCCCCCCTCTTGAAAGGGGTTTTATCCGCTTGCGCTCCCCCTTGAAGGGGACCCTTCAATATTTTGGGCTTATTTGCATGATTTTGTGTTACTTTTAGTGTTTTTATCTAACTTTGCATAAAATCATCACTTTTTCTAGTTTTATTGAAAATGTAGGTAAAAAGGCATAAAAATGAAGGATTTCGAGGGCTTTAAAGCCAAAGCATGATTCATGAGGAGATCACGAGCTCACACGTCCAATTTGGGGTGAAAACGGTGAAGAATGAGAGATTTACGGCCTTGGCCATAATTGCGTATTCGGCCGTGAAAGCGACAATGAGCGGGAGATGAAAATCGACTAAGTCTAAATGTCCACCAAAACTTTCACCGGTGAAGCCGTAACTCCATCACGGGACGTAAAAGTTTCTGTGACCAAAAGCATTATACGCCGAGAGAATTAGGCCGAAGTCGTAAACGCATCACTGACCGTAAAAGTTTCTGCCACTTAGTGTTTCTCACTTGATTCGACTCCAAACTGAGCCAAAATTGAACCAAACTCTCCAGCAACCTTCCTAGACCGGTTCTATACTGATTAGACTATAAAAGGAAAGGTTTTGGAAGGGTTTTGGGGCTTTGAGTCATAAAAATAGACGGCTGTAGTGGCGGCAGCGAAAATAAATTTTAGGGCAAAATTCCGGTGAGAGATCACGCAAAGGAGGGGATTTGACGCTTCATCTTCATCACCAGATCAAGGGGAAGAGTTCTAATTACCTTTCTAGTGTCTCTTTGCATTACTTTTGAGAGATTACATGTTGAATTCATCGATGAACATGTTGTTTACTTCAAATATTAACGTGTAAACCATATTTTTGGGATTTAGGGATTAGCCCGTTGACGATTTATGGATTGAATATATTGTTTCAAATCTTTTACATGAATTTTATAGATTTGATTTGATTAGAATTGTACGTATCCCGCTTTAATTCTCTAGCCAAGTTTTATTGCGTTTGAGACGTCGCGAGAAGGACCGGGAGGTGAATCGCGACGTCGGATCTATTCTAGTCAAACCTACGAATCCAATCACGGGAGTAGTTTGGATTCGTTTGAAGGATTTACATGGTTTTTCATAGAACTTAAAGGGTCTAACTATGTTAACTGTCACGAGAGTAGGGAGTTAACATAGTTAGATACCGGATTACGCTTCGGGAGGAGGTAATCTGTACCTTAGGAAAAATCGCTTTCAAAACTATATTTTTCTGTTCAAGGATCTATTTTCATCAAATTCATATTTGTCAATGTGGTGAAACTCCGAATCCTAAATTTATCCAATTTGATTTTTAGCCAAAACCCTAAAACCACCTTTTTGTTTTCTTGCATTAGAAGTTTCCAAAACAAAAACCATTATTTGAATCATCTAGATATAGATCAATCATGTAATCGGTACTTGACCACCAGATCTTCGTTGGGAATGATAATCTTTTTATTACTTCGATAAAGCCGTGCACTTGCGGATACCTATCATGTTTTTGGCGTTGTTGCTGGGGATTACGGATAGTTAATATTGACTAATTGATAAGTTAGGAGATTAGGCATTTTTTTTCTTTTCTTTTGCCATTAGTTTTTATTATTTTTTTTGTTTTTATTGTCTACTTACACGTTGTATGCCCAGAGTTTCTCGTGCAGGTGCTTTGCTTGTAGAAGACCCAGAAATTGAGCGCACATTCCGCCTTCGAAGAAGACTGCAGTTTGAGGCTAAAAAGAATTCTGAGAAAGGAGAGATGGCGGAGGACAATCATCATGGATCTTTGAGGGACTTTGCTGCACCTAATGTTCAAGGGTTCAATCCAAGCGTCGTTCGACCCAACGTAGAGGCGAACAATTTTGAGCTAAAGCCAGCATTAATGACGATGGTTCAACAAAACCAATTTGGGGGTTCCCCAAATTCAGATCCGAATCTTCATTTAGCTATTTTTCTTGAATATTGTGATATAGTTAAGATTAACGGAGTTTCATCTGATGCCAATAGACTGAGACTATTCCCGTTTTCTCTCAGGGACCGTGCCAGAGCTTGGTTGTACTCAATGCTTACAGGATCATTCACCACCTGGGAACAGTTGTCCAGAGCATTCCTGAACAAATATTTCCCACCGAGCAAAACTGTTCAGCTGCACAACAAGATCACGTGCTTTACACAGCAAGAGGGAGAATCGCTTTATGAGGCTTGGGAGCATTTCAAGGAGCTCCAGCGCATGTGCCCACATCATGGACTTCAAAACTGGATTTTAGACCAAATCTTTTACAACAGTTTGAAATATAACACTACAATGATGGTGGACGCTACGGCCGGAGGAACGATGATGAGCAAGAACGTGGAAGAAGCAACTGCTCTTCCAGAGGATATGGCCATGAACCATAACCAATGGTCAAGTGAGCGGAGCACTACTTCCATGGGATTTGGTATGTTTCACGTTGATTCCTTGACATCACTGGCAGCTAAGATAGATTCTCTAGTTCAGAAGATTGATTCCTTATCTCTTTCACCTAGTTCAGTTAACATGGTTTTTTGTGAGGTATGTGGTGTAACAGGGCACAATGCATCTGAATGCCGGATCATAACTTCTTCACAGGAGGAATCAGATCAAGAGCAAGTGAACGCTGTGGGGAATTATAATCAGAGACCTGCAAATGACACTTACTCTGCTACTTACAATCCAGGATGGAGGAACCACCCCAACTTGTCCTACAAGCAAAATCAAAAGCAAATTCCTCCTCAATATTCACAGTAGAATAATAGGCCACCGCCAGGCTTCCAGCCGAGAAAGTATGGGCAACCCCAAAAGTCGAATTATGATTCCGTGCTGGAAGCCATTTTGAACCAGCAAAAGAGGACTTACGATCTCGCTGATCAGATCAAGCAGCTGACATCTTGTGTGCAAGCTTTGACTACTCACAACATGATGTTGGAAAATCAGATTGCACAGCAAGCAAGCACTGCCATTAGACCTCAGGAGAGATTACTTGGACAATCTGAATTAAGTCCAAGAGAAAATTGCAGCGCAATAACCACAAGGAGTGGGAAGCAGTTCGAAGAACCCCAGATGCCCGCAGAAGAGGTTACATCGGTAGTCGATAAGGAACAGCTTGAAGAATTGCATCCAGATAAAGAAAAGGCCGACGTGGAAGAGAAAGAGAAGTATGTAGGACCACCTGCGTACGTTCCACCCATTCCCTTTCCTCAGAGACTAGCCAAGGCAAAATTGGATAAGCAGTTCGGCAAATTCCTAGAGATATTGAAAAAGTTGTACATCAATATACCCTTCACTGATGCATTGTCACACTAATGCGTTGTCACAGATGCCTACCTATGCAAAGTCCTTAAAGGATATACTTTCTAATAAACGGAAGATTGAAGAAATTGGTACTGTGGCACTTACAGAGGAATGTAGTGCAATAATACAGAATAAAACTCCTCAGAAGTTGAAGGATCCAGGAAGCTTCACCACTCCATGTCAGATTGTCAATATGTCATTTGAAGGAGCACTGTGCGACCTGGGCGCAAGTGTCAGCTTGATGTCCCTGTCGATCTGTAGAAAACTTGACATGGGTGAAATAAAACCTATTGCAATTACTTTACAGTTGGCAGATCGATCGGTCTGACGACCTGTTGGAATATTGGAAGATGTTCCTATAAAAGTTGGACATTTCTTTGTGCCTGCAGACTTCGTAGTGTTGGAAATGGAGGAAGACTTGAGACTGCCAATTATTTTGGGAAGGCCCTTCTTGGCCACTACAGGCGCTATCATTGATGTAAAGAAGGGAAGGTTAACTTTGAACATTGGTGAAAATAATATTGAATTTGATCTTTCATCTTCCCTTAAGAAACCTTCCTTTACAGATTCTTGCCTTACTTTCGACACTCCATAACTAGAATCGAAGATGGAAGATCTCAGAGAGGACTTAGACCCGCTGGAATTTTGTCTGATCGAAGTTGGAGATGATGAGAACACGAAGAAAGAAGCTCAGACCTACACTAGGATGATGGACTCGGCCCGGATGCTTGAGCCACAGAGAGAGAAAATTGAGAAGCTTATCCTGATAAGATCCGAACTAGTAAAAACAGATAAATTAGACCTCAAGATGCTCCCACCGAGTTTAAGATACGAATTCCTAGGGGAGAATGCCACATATCAAGTAATAGTAAGTGTAGATTTGGATAAAATTCAAACAGGAAGAGTGCTTGAGGAACTCCGACGTTATAGAAAGGTGATTGGATATTCATTGGATGACATACTCAGAATTAAGCCATCTTTGTGTATGCACCGAATCTACATGGAAGAAAACTGCTACCCCTCTATTGAGTATCAACGTCATCTAAATCCTGTCATGAAAGATGTGGTAAAGAAGGAAGTTCTCAAGTTGCTTGATGCAAGTGTGATCTACCCAATTTCTGATAGTAAATGGGTCAGCCCTATTCATGTAGTCCCAAAGAAAGGGGGTGTCACGGCTGCAAGGAATGAGAACAATGAGTTGATTCCGATGAGGACGGTAACTGGATGGCGAATGTGTATCGACTGTCGAAAGCTAAATAAGGCCACCCGGAAGGATCACTTTCCTCTTCCTTTCATCGACCAGATACTTGAGCGACTGGCAATGAATTCTTACTTTAGTTTTCTTGATGGCTTTTCAGGATTTTTCCAGATACCTAGCCACCCGGAGGATCAGGAAAAGACAACCTTCACATGCCCGTACGGAAAATTTGCCTATAGATGCATGCCTTTTCGATTATGCAATGCGCCGGCCACTTTTCAACGCTGCATGATAGCCATTTTCTCTGATCTTATTGAAAATATTATGGATATGTTTATAAATGATTTTTTCGTGTATGGATCTTCCTTTGATAATTGTCTGATTAATTTATTGCGTGTCTTGCAGAGGTGCGAGGAGGTGAATCTGGTTCTCAATTGGGAGAAATGTCATTTCAGGGTTCGAGAAGGGATTGTTCATGGGCATCGTATTTCACGGAGAGGCATTGAAGTAGACAAAGCTAAGATCGAAGTTATTGAGAAGCTACCTCCACCCACATCAATCAGAGGGATTCGGAGTTTTCTGGGACACGCCGGGTTTTATCGTCGATTTATTCAAAAATTTTCTACAATTGCTAGGCCCCTCACTAATTTATTGGCTAAGGATGCTGATTTTAATTTTGGCAGGACTTGTACAGAAGCATTTGAGAAACTGAAGGAAGCAATAGTCTCTGCACCCATCATGCAACCGCTAGACTAGTCGCTCCCTTATGAGGTGATGTGTGATGCGAGCGACCAAGCTATAGGAGTAGTGCTGGGACAACGAAAGAAAAACAAACTCCATGCAATTTACTATGCCAGCAAGACTCTAGATGGAGCGCAAATAAACTATGCCACGACTAAAAGGGAGCTTCTTGCCATAGTTTTTTCTTTTAATAAATTCCGCTCCTATATTATTAATTCTAAGGTTGTTGTTTTTACAGATCATTCTGCGATCAAGTATCTGGTGAACAAGAAAGATGCAAAACCCAGGCTGACTCGATGGATATTACTCCTGCAGGAGTTTGATTTCGAGATAAAAGATAAGAAAGAGGAAGAAAATTTAGTAGCAGATCATTTGTCTAGATTGACGAGAGAGGAAAATGTAGAAGATGATATAGAAATTAATGATTTATTTCAGGAGGAATATCTATATGCTATTATATGATAAGAGACACCTTGGTATGCAGATATTGTAAATTATTTGGTGTCTAGCATCATGCCACCTGACCTGACATTCCAGGGGAAGAAGAGATTCAGGGCTAAAGTTAAGCATTTCTACTGGGATGATCCGATCTTATATCATCGATGCGCAGATAGCTTATTTCGAAGATGTTTACCAAAAAGGGAAATTCACGATGTACTCAGTCATTGTCATTCTTCCCCTTATGGAGGGCACGCCAGTGCGTCAAAGACGACATTCAAAATTCTTTAGTCAGGATTTTATTGGCCTACGATTTTTTGAGTTGCTAGGAAGTTTATTCAATCTTGTGATAAATGCCAGCGCACCGGTAACATCAATAAACGGGATGAGTTCCCTCAGCAGGGCATTTTGGAAGTTGAATTTTTTGATGTCTGGGGAATCGATTTTATGGGTCCATTCCCTACTTCCTGTGGAAAAAAGTATATTCTTCTTTGCGTTGATTACGTGTCTAAATGGGTCGAAGCAACAGCTAAGGCCACTAATGATTCACGTGTTGTAGCCAGGATATTTAAAAGGATAATTTTTCCTAGATTTGGCATACCCAGAGTTCTGATCAGTGACGGAGGTTCTCATTTCATTGAGAATAAATTTGAAGCATTGCTAAAGAAATATGGGGTACGCCATAAAGTTGCCACAACGTACCACCCGCAGACTAGTGGACAAGCTGAGGTATCAAATCGAGAAATCAAGAGGATACTTGAGAAAACCATATCGGGAGCAAGGAAGGATTGGGCGATGTAATTGGGTGATGCTCTTTGGGCCTATAGGACAGCTTTCAAAACCCCTTTGGGTATGTCTCCATTTCAGTTAGTTTATGGAAAATCTTGTCATTTACCAGTGGAGCTTGAGCACAAGGCTTATTGGGCGGTAAAGAAGTTTAACAATGATTTGAACAGTGCTGGAGAAAGGAGGAAGTTTCAATTAAATGAATTAGATGAAATCAGAAATTCTGCTTATGAAAGCTCTCTTGTATATAAAGAACGTGCAAAGAAGTGGCATGATCAGCGGATCTATAGGAAGGAATTCTTTGAAGGAGATAAAATTCTACTGTACAATTCGCGTCTTAGGTTATTCCCTAGAAAACTGAGGAGCCGATGGACAGGGCCCTTTGTAGTTGAGAAAGTATTTCCATATGGCACTGTGGAGATATCAAAAGAAGGACAACAAGGTTTCAAGGTGAATGGGCAGCTGTTAAAGCATTATTTCGAAGAAGAGAAGGCTGAAGAAGACGAGTGCTTAATTCTCCCTAATTCCCCAGGAGAAACATGAACAAGAAGCTATGGTCAAGCTAAAGACCATAAACAAGCACTTTTTGGGAGGCAACCCAAACTTCTGACTTTTATTATTTCTTTTATTTTATTTTATCTTTGCTTTGCTTAGAAATAAAATTTTAACAGCATGATTTGTTGAAATTTTATTCACAAAAAATCTCTTAATAAGTTGTTTTACTTGCATAAATTTTTGAAAAATTTTTACTTGAAGAAATAGTGTTCCACGAGGCAATCACGGGTGCAGCCGTGAATTATGTACCGACTGTGAATCTTGCAGCAATCTCTTTGTGAGTATGCTTAATATGATTTTGATTGTGAAATTAGACAGTATTTGATATCTGGAAGTTGATTGCCGTGTAAAATCTGAATATCTACATGAGGATAATTTTTTCGGATTTTTCTGAGTTATAATTCTCATTTTTGATATAACTGTACAGGGTCTCGCTAACAAATACAAAGGGAACTCTTGCAAAAAAGAATTTTGATTGAATTTTTACACCTATGCAACAATTTAAGTCTAGGGTGTCCTTCATGATTTGTTTATCCATGAAAGCTTTACAAAAAAATTGTATTTTGAATGTTTATGATTGTTAAGGATAATCAAATTTGTTTTACCCTTGATTTTGGACTTAGGAAACATTTTGAGTGATTGATTTGATCAGTTAAGGAATTTTTGAAATTTCATGTGGACTTAAATTGTTGAGTAAATTCAATTCTGGTATTGATAAAATGCATATGTGAATTGTTATATGTTCATAAAGACATATGCATAGTATCTTTATACTTGAAGTTTTATTTATCTATTTGTGCTTGCTGAGGAAATTTTTATGAATAGAAAATTGGTGATAAAATCTTTAATTGAGATTTGCTCCAACTCCTCTAGTTGAGTAATCTGAAGTCATGAGTTACATTATACCACGAGTTGGTATACTTTAAATCTGTTGCGATCAAGTATCGACAACGATTTAAGTACCATGCCACTGACCGGCTTTCTCCAGAAAAAGAAAAAGAAAAAAAAAGGAAAAGACTCCTCTACTTGGCACTGCTAAATTTAGCAGTGGTACTGAAGACATGAGTTGAAGTCTAATAAAAAAATAAAAAAAAGGGAGAAAAAGAGAAAGCTGTAGGTTATGTGGACAACTTCGCTGACTTTAAGATTGAAACTATGAGTTATATTATACTGCTCTGCAGTATACTTTGAACAATGTTATGATGTTAATGGGAAAAGGCATATAACTGTTCAAAGACCAAATGCTTTAAAAATCTCTTATCTTTAACATCACTGAGATTCTTGAAGTAGAAATTGTATCTGTTGAGTAAGATAGATTTATTAAGATGAAAGTATTTGATGCTTAGTATGTGTTGAATGAATACTATGACATGAATTATGATTTTTATCTTTCTTGGATTGTAACCTCTTGAGAGTTTATTTCCATTATGACTTTTCTTTCACTACTTGAGCTTGAAATATTGGTTACTTAATTTGTAAACTGAGAATATTATTGGGGGCAAAAACAATTGAAAAATCCTTCTCTTTATATTCTTCATACATATTTCGGCATTGCTTGAGGACAAGCAAAATTTTAAGTCTATGGTATTTTGTTGTGTTGCATTTATATAGTGTTTTTGCCTATGTTTTACATCATATTTTGGACTTATTTGCATGATTTTGTGTTACTTCTAGTGTTTTTATCTTACTTTGCACAAAATCTTCACTTTTTTGGGTTTTATTAAAAATGTAGGTAAAAAGGCATAAAAATGAAGGATTTCGAGAGTTTTAAGGTCAAAGCACGATTCCCGAGGAGATCACGAGCCCACACATCAAATTTGGAGCAAAAACGATAAAGAACGAGACATTTACGGCCTTGGCTGTAATTGTGGATTTGGTCGTAAACACGATAACGAGCGGGAGGTGAAAATTGGCTAAGTATAAAAGTCCCCCGAAACTTTCACGGGTGAAGCCGTAATTCCATCACTGGCCGTAAAAGTTTCTGTGACCAAAAGTATTATGCGCCGAAAGAATTACGGCCAAGGCCGTAAACACATCATGGGCCGTAAAAGTTTCCGCCCGACGAGTTTTTCGCTCAATTCTCACTCGTTTTGAACCGGATTTAGACCAAACTTCGCAGAACCATTCCTTGATGGGTTCTAAACCGGTCTAGCGATAAAAGGGGGGAATCATATCGTTTTGAAGAGGCTCCTACGGACCAAAGCAAACGGCAGCGGCGACAACTCGGTTTCAACCATTTTTTCGGTGAGATTTTCCCTGAAGACGACGATAGATCAGTCAATCCTCATCTTCAGATTAAGGAAAAGGCGGTTCTGTAGTTTATTCAGTGATTTCATGCAATCTTTCTTGTGTTTTCTTGTTCATCAAAACACCATGTATTTTTATTCTAACATGAGCGAGTAGAACCCTTTGTCGGGATGATTGGGTGTAGCCCAATGACTTTTATGAGTTAATTCATGCTTACTATCTTCATTTGAATTTATCTGCATGATTTAGTTGAGATTTTGCTTATTTCATAATCTACCCTGGCCAAGTATTCTTACGTCTTAGACGTTGCGAGAAGGACCGGGAGGTGAATCGCAACGCCTGATCTATTTCAACTAGACCTACAAATCCAATCACGGGAGTAGTTTGGATTTGTTTGAAGGGTTAAACAAGCGCTTCATATAGCTTAATGGGTTTAATTAGGTTAACTATCATGGGAGTAGTTGGTTAATCTAGTTAAATACCGTACTATGCTTCGGGAGGAGGTAGTATGCACTTTAGGAAGAGTTCCTTTCATGCTAGATAATTTTTGGGAATTAGTTATTTATTTAAAGGCTCATAATTGTGATTTTGGCGAACCCATGAACTCCCAACTCGTTGAAATCTGAACCTATTAAAAGTTGTTCCGAGTTTGTGTGTCTGCATAAGTTAGGAAAGAAAACCATTGATTTTGTTAGCCTAAATTCAGACAAGTCGAAAAGTCAGAATTTAGCTTCGTAGTCCCTGTGGGATCGATAACTTTTATTACTTCGATAAATCCGTGCACTTGCGGATACCTATCAAGTTTTTGAATCGTCTAGATATAGATCAATCGTGTAATCGGTACTTGACCGTCAGATCCTCGTTGGGAACAATAATCTTTTTATTACTTCGATAAATCCGTGCACTTGTGGATACCTATCAAGTTTTACACCATTAGAAGTTTTACACCATGTTTCAATCTCAGTGATGTTTGTGATTTGACATATATGATGGTTTTTGATGTATTTGGATGCATGATGTTGATTTCGGAAGTATTTTGGTATTATACTGCATTTTGATTTTAAAAACGGTAAATGTGATTTTGATAGTGAACAATGATGGTGTTTAATGTTTGAAACTTGTCTTTGATGTGACATAGTTTCTTGATTTTTCTAAATCATGTTTTCAACTTTTGATATAATTGTACAGGGTCTTGTTAACAAATACAAAGGGAACTCTTGCAAAAATTTTTCTGAAAGTCTTCATTGATTTAATATTTCCACACATGCAACAATTTAAGTCTAGGGTGTCCCTTCATAATTTGCTTTTTCCTTCAAAAGCTTTAAAGATATGAATTTTGAATGTTTATGATTGTTAAGGAATAATCAAATTTGTTTTATCCTTAATTCTAGACTTAGGAAACATCTTGAGTGATTGATTTGATGACTTAGGGAATCTTTGAAATTTCTTGTAGACTTAAATTGTTCAGTAAATTCAATTTTGGTATTGATAAAATGCATATGTGAATTGTTATATGTTCATATGACACATGCATGGTATATTTATACTTAAAGTTTAATTTATCTGTTTCTACTTGATGGAAATTTTTATGAATAGAATTTGGTGATATTTATTTAACTTAGATTTGCTCCAACTCCTCTAGTTGAGTGATCTTAAGTCATGAGTTATATTATACCACGATGTGGTATACTTTAAATCTGTTGCGATCAAGTATCAATAATGATTTAAGTACCATGCCACTAACCGGATTTCTCCAGAAAAAAAAAGAGAGAAAAAAAAGAAAAGACTCCTCTACTTGGCACTGTTAAATCTGATAGTGGTACCTAAGACATGAGTTGAAGTCTAATAAAAAATAAAATAAAATAAAAATAAAATAAAAAAGGAGAGAGAAAAAATGGAGAAAAAGATAAAGCTCTAGGTCAAGTGGACAACTCCGCTGACTTTGAGATTGAGATTATGAGTTGTATTATACTACTTTGTGGTATACTTTAAACTTTTTATGATGCTGATAGTAAATATCATATAACAGTTTAAAGACCAAATTGCTTTAAAAATCTCTTATCTTTAACATCACCAAGATTCTTGAAATAAATTTTTATCTATTGAGTAAAATATATTTATTAAAATGAGAGTATTTGATATTTAATGTGTGAAGAATGAATATTATGACATGAATTGTGAATTTTATCTTTTTTGGATTGTAACCTCTTGGGAATTTATCTCTATTTTGATTTTTCTTGAATTACTTGAGTTTGAAAGGTTGATTACTTAATTTGTGGACTAAGGATATTATTATGGGCAAAAACAAATAAGTGTTCCTTATCTTTACATTCTTTATACATATCAAGGTATTGCTTCAGAACAAGCAAAATTCTAAGTCTAGGGTTATTTGATAAGTAATTTTTACACTATGTTTTTGCCTATGTTTTAGATCATATTTTGGGCTTATTTGCATAATTTTGTGCTACTTTTAGTATTTTTATCTTACTTTGCACAGAATCTTCACTTTTCTTAGTTTTTGTGAAAATGTAGGTAAAATGGCCTAAAAATGACGGATTTTGAGGGTTTTGAAGCCAAAGCATGATTCCCGAGGAGATCACGAGCTCACACTTCCAATTTGGGGCAAAAACGGTGAAGAACGAGACATTTACGGCTTTTGGCCGTAATTGCTGATTCGACCGTAAAAGCGACGACGAACGGAGGACGAATAAACAGAAACTTTCACGGGCAAGGCCATAATTCCATCACGGGCCATAAAAGTTTCTGTGACCAAAAGCATTATACTCCGAAATAATTACTGGTAAGACTAACTACATTATTTTAAATCTTTTACATGAATTTTTATAGTATTGATTTGATTAGAATTGTGTTAATCCATAATTTACCCTGATCAAGTAAGTTTACGTCTTAGACGTTGCGAGAAGGACCGGGAGGTGAATCGCAATATCGGATCTATTCTTTTCAAACCTGTGAATCCGATCACAGGAGTAGTTCAGATTCGCTTGAAGGATTACCATGGTTTTTCATAGAACTTAATGGGACTATTTATGTTAATTGCCACGGGAGTAGGGAATTAATGTAAATAGATACCGGGTTACGCTTCGGGAGGAGGTAATCTGTACCTTAGGAAAAATCCCTTTCAAAATTATAATTTTCTGATCAAAAAATTTATTTGCAAATTTTATTCATAATCATCAATGTGTTGAAACCCTAGATCCTGAATTTATCCGAATTGATTTTTACTTGAACGCTCGCTTTTGCTTCTTTTATTACTTAGAAGTTGCCAAAACAAAAACCACATATTGATTCGTTTAGATATAGATCAAACGTGTAATCGGTACTTGATCGCCAAATCCTCGTTGGGAACGATAATCTTTTTATTACTTCGATGAATCCGTGCACTTGCGGATACCAATCAAGTTTTTGGCGCCATTGTCGGGGAATCATGATTTGATAAGTGATTTTTACACCATGTTCTTGCCTATGTTTTATATCATATTTTGGGCTTATTTGCATGATTTTGTGTTACTTTTAGTGTTTTTATCTAACTTTGCACAGAATCTTCACTTTTTCTGGTTTTATTGAAAATGTAGGTAAAAAGGCATAAAAATAAAGGATTTCGAGGGTTTTGAAGCCAAACCATGATTCCCGAGGAGATCACGAGCTCACACGTCCAATTTGGGGCGAAAACGGTGAAGAATGAGAGATTTACGGCCTTGGCCGTAATTGCGTATTCGGCCGTGAAAGTGACGACGAGTGGGAGATGAAAATTGGCTAAGTTTAAAAGTCCACCGAAACTTTCACGGGTGAAGCCGTAACTCCATCACGGGCCGTAAAAGTTTCTGTGACCAAAAGAATTATACGCAGAGAGAATTACGGCCGAAGCCGTAAACGCATCACTGACCGTAAAAGTTTCCACCCCTTATTGTTTCTCACTCGATTCGACTCCAAACTGAACCAAAATTGAACCAAACTCTCCAAAAACCTTCCTAGACCAGTTCTATACTGATTAGACTATAAAAGGAAAGGTTTTAGAAGGGCTTCGGGGGCATCGAGGCATAAAAATAGACGGGTATAGCGGCGGCGGAGAAATCAGTTTTAGGGAAAAATTCCGGTGAGAGATCACGCAAAGGAGGGGATTTGACACTTCATCTTCATCACCAGATCAAGGGGAAGAGTTCTAATTACCTTTTTAGTGTCTCTTTGCACTACTTTAGAGAGATTACAAGTTGAATTCATCGATGAACATGCTGTTTACTTTGAATATTAACGTGTAAACCGTATTTTTGGGATTTAGGGATTAGCCCGTTGACGATTTATGGATTGAATATATTGTTTCAAATCTTTTAAATGAATTTTACAGATTTGATTTGATTAGAATTGTACGTATCCTGCTTTAATTCTCTGGCCAAGTTTTAATGCGTTTGAGACGTTGCGAGAAGGACTGGGAGGTGAATCGCGACGTCGGATCTATTCTAGTCAAACCTACGAATCCAATCACGGGAGTAGTTTGGATTCATTTGAAGGATTTACATGGTTTTTCATAGAACTTAAAGGGTCTAACTATGTTAACTGTCACGAGAGTAGGGAGTTAACATAGTTAGATACCGGATTACGCTTCGAGAGGAGGTAATCTGTACCTTCGAAAAAATCCCTTTCAAAACTATATTTTTCTGTTCAAGGATCTATTTTCATCAAATTCATATTTGTCAACATGGTGAAACTCCGAATCCTGAATTTATCCAATTTGATTTTTAGCCAAAACCCTAAAACCACCTTTTTGTTTTCTTCCATTAGAAGTTTCCAAAACAAAAACCATTTATTTGAATCGTCTAGATATAGATCAATTGTGTAATCGGTACTTGACCGCCAGATCCTCGTTTGCAACGATAATCTTTTTATTACTTCGATAAATCCGTGAACTTGCGGATACCTATCAAGTTTTTGGCTCCGTTGCCGGGGATTACGGATAGTTAATATTGACTAATTGATAAGTTAGGAGATTAGACATTTTTTTTTAAAATTCAAACAGGAAGACTGCTTGAGGAACTCCGATGTTATAGAAAGGTGATTGGATATTCATTGGATGACATACCCGGAATTAAGCCATCTTTGTGTATGCACCGAATCTACATGGAAGAAAACTGCTACCCCTCTATTGAATATCAACGTCATCTAAATCCTGTCATGAAAGATGTGGTAAAGAAGGAAGTTCTCAAGTTGCTTGATGCAGGTGTGATCTACCCAATTTCTGACAGTAAATGGGTCAGCCCTGTTCATGTAGTCCCAAAGAAAGGGGGTGTCACGGCTATAAGGAATGAGAACAATGAGTTGATTCCGATGAGGACGGTAACTGGATGGCGAATGTGTGTCGACTATCGAAAGCTAAATAAGGCCACCCGGAAGGATCACTTTCCTCTTCCTTTCATCGACCAGATGCTTGAGCGACTGGCAATGAATTCTTACTTTAGTTTTCTTGATGGCTTTTTAGGATTTTTCCAGATACCCATCCACCCGGAGGATCAGGAGAAGGCAATCTTCACATGCCCGTACGGAACATTTGCCTACAGACACATGCCTTTTGGATTATGCAATGCGCCGGCCTCTTTTCAACGCTACATGATGGACATTTTCTCTGATCTTATTGAAAATATTATGGATGTGTTTGTGGACAATTTTTCCGTGTATGGATCTTCCTTTGATAATTGTCTGATTAATTTATCGCGTGTCTTGCAGAGGTGCGAGGAGGTGAATCTAGTTCTCAATTGGGCGAAATGTCATTTCATGGTTTGAGAAGGGATTGTTCTTGGGCATCGTATTTCATGGAGAGGCATTGAAGTAAACAAAGCTAATATCGAAGTTATTGAAAAGCTACCTCCACCCACATCAGTCAAAGGGATTCGGAGTTTTCTAGGACACGCTGGGTTTTATCGTCGAATTATTCAAAATTTTTCTAAAATTGCTAGACCCCTCAGTAATTTATTTGCTAAGGATGCTGATTTTAATTTTGACAGGAGTTGTATAGAAGCATTTGAGAAACTGAAGGAAGCTCTAGTCTCTGCACCCATCATCCTGTAAGAACCCACCAAAGGGGGAACTGAAACCCTAAAGGGGGGGGGGCGCATATCAAAATTTCCCAAAGGAAGCTAGGGCTTCATAGATCGTTTGTATGAACATAAGATCAACTTATTCAAAGATTGCATAGATGAAAAGGATTCATACCATAGCCATTGCAAGGATGGCGACTTGGAAGCAAAGATGCGAGTGCTTCTTCTCCAAAGGCACCGCACACAAGATGAGAGATGGCTCCTTCTTGTTTCTCCTTGTGCTAGCAAGGATCTCCAAGAGTCCTAGTCGCGTGAAGGGGATTGAGATGATCTCTCTTGGCTTGGTCGAACTCTTCTTGTCGTCTACCTTTTTCTTTTCTCCACGAGAGAGCAAGCGGCGACTTGGAAGAGGCGAGCGAGAGTGGAGAATGAAGCCACGAACGTAGAGACGTTTCTATTTTGGAACTTCCTTCCAAAAATAGCAAGCTTCATGCGTTCATGCGTTATGCGTTCACTCCAAGTGAACCGAACGCTCATTCTTCTCCCTTTGAACTATGCGGTCACACATGTGAACCGGTTCAAGATGGTTTGGTTCAAAGACCAATTAACCCAAGCCTTTGGTATAACTCATTAAACCTAAAGGTTCAAGATCTAACCGTTCATCTCTTGATGCTCTTGATCTCACCGATCTAGCATCAACTCTCTCGATCGAAGCTCACCGATCTCAAGCCCTAATCAATCAAACATGATCAGACCAGATCTCACTTACAATCAGAGTTTAAATCCCTTTAAACTGAACCTAAATAATTCAGTCCACACGATCTGACATAAGTAAGCCATATCATCAAATTGTGCGACCCTAAGGGTTTCCTTTAAATGTCGGTAACGATAACTTATGTTATCACGATCAGTGAGGGGTATCTAGCAACACATCACTGTCTCCCGATATAAAAGAAAGAGTCTTCCAAGACTACACCCAAACCACAGCACAAGTGTGAACCCAAGTCACTTGACATATATGTTTCCTTTGCCACTGGATGTTCTTATTGGACAAGTGTGTCAAGCCTGTAAATCCAATATGATGAGAATGATTAGATCAGATGAACATAGTCATCTGGGTATGGCCATACACTTTCTCAATCATCTCATCCAAGTGGGGCCCCATTAGAACATCACACTCCAAACTAGGAGACGGCAATCCTATATCTATCACTAGTGCCCTAACATGACTCATGCTCATTATCCAAGATAGACTATAACCATTATGTTGCAAATGATATTGAACTACCTCAAAACAATGCCAATCATCATTTAGAAACACAAGTGATCTCAAGTCAGAGGAAATATGCCACTTGTTTGCATATAAGGATTATTCACATTGTGACAAGCAATTGAACATCCTATGTAGGGTCTGTCCAGTACATCCAATGTACCCATGAGTCTACATCTTATTCCATGCTCAAAGCATCCTATAAGATTAGAACACATATTAGTCTCAATCATATCAAGGCTGTCTCATGTTCACCATGATATCTCGACTAAGGACAATACTGCATGTCAGCCAAACTGAACAGCATTGAGACATTATTCAGAAGTATACATATTGCAGCAGATAATGTAACAACCTGAATAACAACCATTGCCTTTATAAACATAAAGTTTATACATGATACTGATACAATCCTAAGGCCTCAAACATTAGCCTTAAGGGCATACCCCAACAATCTCCCACTTGCACTTAATCTAATGGTTGAGAAATCTCAAACCCATATTATTACAGTGCTTCTCATGCTTCTGCTGCGCCAGAGGCTTTGTAAGCGGGTCAGCCAGATTGTCGTCTGTATGAACCTTGCAGACTTTGATATCGCCACGATCAATGATCTCCCGGATCAAGTGAAACCTTCTCTGTATGTGCTTGGACTTCTGGTGTGACCGTGGTTCCTTTGCTTGTGCTATTGCTCCAGTGTTATCACAGAAGATAACCAATGGATCTGCACTCGAAGGAACAACACCAAGTTCCTGAACGAACTTACGAATCCACACTGCCTCCTTAGATGCTTCCGAGGCTGCAACATACTCGGCTTCTGTTGTGGAATCAGCAACTATAGATTGTTTGAAACTTTTCCACACCACTGCACCTCCATTCAGGCTAAAAACATAGCCTGATTGCGATCGGAAATCATCCTGGTCAGATTGGAACGAAGCGTCAGTATATCCTTCAATACTGAGTTCTTCCTAACCTCCATATATCAAGAACATATCTTTGGTCCTTCGAAGATATTTCAAAATGTTCTTGACCGCAATCCAGTGCGCCTGACCTGGATTACTTTGGAAACGACTGGTCACGCTTAACCCGTAAGCGACGTCTGGGCGAGTACACAACATCGCATACATAATGGACCCAATAGCCGAAGCATAAGGCGTATTGTCCATTTCATCTTTCTCAGTCTGTGTTTGTGGGCACTGACTCTTTGAAAGATTCAGACCATGTCTGACTGGAAGATATCCTCTTTTAGAATTTTCTAAATGAAATCTCTCCAGGACTTTATCGATGTAAGTACTCTGGCACAGCCCGAGAAGCCTCTTAGATCTATCTCTGTAGATCTTCACACCTAATACATAGGCTGCTTCTCCTAAATCTTTCATCTGGAAACATTTTCTTAACCATGCTTTGACTGCATGTAGTTCAGGAATATCGTTTCCAATGATTAAGATATCATCGACGTAGAGGACTAGGAAAGTAATCACGCTCCCACTAAACCTCTTATATACACACGGGTCATCTTCATTCTTGATGAAACCAAACTCACAGATTGATTCATCAAAACGAATATTCCAGCTTCTTGATGCTTGCTTAAGTCCATAAATGGACTTCTTTAACTTGCATATTTTATGACGATCTGATGGATTAATGAAACCTTCAGGTTGTGTCATATACACATCCTCGTCTAGTTTTCCATTAAGGAAAGCGGTCTTCACATCCATTTGCCAAATCTCATAATCATAATATGCTGCTATCGCAAGAATAATCTGAATAGACTTGAACATAGCTACAGGCGAGAAAGTTTCATCATAATCTATCCCGTAGATTTGTTTGAAACCTTTCGCAACTAGCCTGCCTTTATAGGTAACCACGTTACCATCCATGTCAATCTTCTTTTTGAAGATCCATTTACAACCTATAGGGATTACTCCCGGAGGCGGATCAACCAAATCCCAGACTTGGTTATCTGACATGGAGTCCATCTCGGCTCGCATAGCTTCAAGCCATCTCGCTGATTCCGGTCCACTGACCGCATCCGCATAAGTGAGGGGTTCATCATTTATGATGTAGACTCCGTCATAGCGCTCAGGCTGTCGACGGATCCTTCCCGATCTTCGCGGTTCCCGGGATATCTGAGCCTCAGGTGGTTCAGTAACCTGATCTACTGGCTCAGGCTCATCCAACTGTGCTTGACTACTTTGTCCTTCTTCTGGATTCTCATCCAGCTTTATTTCTCTCCCACTGGCTTCTTGCAGAAGTAATTCCTTCTCAAGAAAAATAGCCATCCGAGCAACAAATACTTTGTTCTCTTTGGGATCGTAGAAATAATAACCCTTAGTTTCCTTAGGGTAACCGACAAAGATACATTTGTCAGATCTGCTCTCCAACTTCCCAAAGGCGAGCTTTTTGACATAAGCCTCGCTACCCCAAATCTTAATAAATGTCAAGCTCGGCTGTTTCCCATACCATAACTCATATGGAGTTTTTGAAACTGCCTTGGATGGCACTCGGTTTAGTACCTTTGCAGCTGTTTCCAGTGCAAATCCCCAAAAGGAGTAAGGTAGAGTAGCCTGACTCATCATAGAACGAACCATATCAAGTAAGGTTCTATTTCTCCTCTCGGACACACCATTCCATTGCGGTGTTCCTGGCGGAGTGAGCTGTGAGATAATCCCACACTCCTTCAGATAGTCAGTAAACTCTCGACTCAAGTATTCTCCACCTCGATCTGAACGAAGTGCCTTGATATTTCGGCCTAGCTGATTCTGTACTTCATTTTTGAACTCTTTGAACTTGTGAAAAGATTCACTTTTATGTCTCATTAGATAGACATAACCATACCTACTGAAATCATCAGTAAAGGTAATGAAGTACGAATAGCCACCTCTGGCATGTTTACTAAATGGCCCACACACATCACTGTGAATGAGGTCAAGTAAACCTGAAGCCCTTTGACCTTTATTAGAAAAAGGAGCTTTCGTCATTTTACCCATTAAACAAGCTTTGCATGTATCAAGCTCCTCATAGGAGAATGATCCCAGCAGTCCATGATCATGCAACCGCTTAATGCGCTTCTTGTTAATATCGCCTAAACGACTATGCCATAGCAAGGTGCTGTTATCAGCATACTTGGCTTTCTTGTTATCAATTTGTTGTATAGAACATTCCATGTCCAACATGAATAACCCATTGTTAATCGACCCAGTAGAATAAACAATATTATCAAAAGAAATAATACACTTTGAAATATTGCATTCAAATGAAAACCCTTTCCTGACAAGAGCAGGAATAGAGATAATATTTTTCGTTATGCTTGGTACAAAATAACAATTGTCCAGTTCCAATACAAGTCCAGATGGTAAAGAGATGTAATAAACGCCTACAGCAACAGCAGCAACCCGTGCCCCGTTTCCTACTCGTAGGTCCACCTCATGCTGTCCCACCTGTCTTCTTCTCTTGAGTTCCTGTACATTTGAACAAATGTGAACTCCACATGCAGTGTCCAACACCCATGAAATAGAAGAAGAAGATATCATGACTTCAGTCACAAAAATACCTGAGCCAGAAGCGAAAGGATTGCTTCCCTTCTTGTCTCCTTGGAGCGCTTTACAGTCCTTTTTCCAGTGACCGAGCTGGCCACAATGGAAACATCTGTATTCCTTCGACCGCTTAACCTTTTGTTTCAGAGCCTTGCTGTAGCTCTTAACAGGGGCTTTGCCCTTCTTCCCCTTCTTCTTGTTCCTTGAAGGAATTAGCAAGACAGAGGATGAAGGCTTTCCCTTTAGAGTCAACTCTGTAGTCAAGAGCATATTCAGCAACTCTGCCGGGGTACAGTCGATCTTGTTCATATTAAAATTAATGATGAACGGATCGAAAGATGCCGGAAGAGACTGCAGGATAATGTCTACAGCAAGCTCCTGATTGATGGTATGTCCCAGTTTCTCTAGAGCCTCCTTGTACCCAATCATCTTGAGTACGTGAGCTCCCACTGGACTCCCTTCAGCTAGTTTGCTCTAAAAGAAAAGCTTAGTCAAATTGAGCGTTTAGTCCTAGCCTGTGCAGCATACAGCATCTTGAGGTTTGCTATAATTTCTATAGCAGATAAGTCCTCATGCTGACGCTGAAGCTCTGGCGTCATAGACGCAAGCATCAGGCAAGCGGCATCAATGCTATCATTGACATGCTTCTCATAAGCATCCCGAACCGCCCTTGCGGCGTTCGGAGCGGGTTGAGGCGGTATAGCCGTCTCGAGGACATACAGTTTTCTCTCAGCCTTAAGAACAATCTTAAGGTGTCCGTACCAGTCTGAGAAGTTTGGCCCCGCAAACTTCTCCCTTTCAAGTAGGGATCGCACATTGAAATTCGTGGTGTTCGTTGCTGCAGGAATCTACAACAATGCAAGAACAGCAAGGTCAGTATCAATGTTTAGAATCAATTCAGGACTTTAAGAAAGATTCTTTTCTCACTATTTTATCTGACTGAAAAATCCAGTAAAACAGTCCGAAAGAGTAAAAGTCTTTTAGTGAGATGGGATCCAGATTTCATACTTGGTCTCCGCGTCCCGCTCAGGCGAGATAAGATGCACAGAGAGTACAAGCACTAGTCTCTGGTAGGTAATCCCTGCCAATCGCCAACCCGTGCGATTCCCCTTCATCCGGGCAATCCAGCAGACTGTGCCAACTGAGTTGGTACAACACAGTCTCTGATCCCGCAGATGGCTGCCTCCATATAGCTACCATATGCGCCACATATGTAGCCTACATGGTCAAGCTGACCCGACCTACTCCCTGGACCACCACGTGCTATGCTGAGCAACGAGAAGCGATAAATCCCTTCTCTGTAACACGCAGGTGTAATCACACACCGTCTGAAGATAGATGGGCATGCCCACTGAGTGGGTACAACACGGCCCCAACGATAGTCAGAACAGTGAGGTTTCGCGTCAGAAGGCTTACGTGCTTGATATTTTAACGTTGGATTTTAACGGTCCTTTTATCTTCTTACTATCAGTCAAACCCTATGGTGATAGCTGAAGATTAAATCATGCAGTTCTAATTATTCTTTTAAAACAATAAAAGAAAGCATGATGATCTTATGTGGTAAAAGCCCATTAAGCCTAAGTAAGACCTTAATTTAACTTAAGTCTTCACAAGAGCTCTTCATGGGTCTTTTGCAACTCCATCTGGCCCAACCTGGGCCCAAGCGCCCACTGCAGCTCAGGTGCGCCCACCAGGTAAATGCGCCTGTCCTAGAGTCGAACTCTAGACCTTCCACCTGGTCAAGCCTCAAGCTGCATGCGCCTCTGCCATGTGTGCTCTGTGCTCTTGTCTGATTAAAATACAATTTAATCTATCTAGACAAGATTGACACGCAGGTCAATTACATTGTATAAATTAATTAAAATGTGATGCGCAGATCACAATAAAAATAATTTACAATTAATCCAGGCATGCAGGCCCCAGCACAGCACACATTAAATTTGGGCAGCCCACATAAGATTAAATAAACACACATCATGGTATACAATCAACATGTGATCCATTAATAAGAAAATAAAAGTTTCAAAAACCCATTGGGATTAATTTTATTTTCCTTATGTGCCCTACTACCTTACAACGGTACATTAATAGGGATCCACTCATCATGTCTAGTGCGATCCACTGCCTTTGCATGCACCAAGTCCTAACTGACTTGAGTCGACCTAATGGTCAACCATGCATGCGCAAGGGCTGAACAACCTTCATGAGTTCTGGCAAGCGGGTGTGACCCCGGGCCTAACTCAAGAGCATTCACTTGTTGTCTCAACCAGACATCGCTACACGCCTGTCTGCAGTCGACCTATAGCCACCTCGTGCTATGCACAGGTGCCATCTGGTCGACCCATCTAGGCTGTCAGATGGTCTGATCAGACTGGTTGGATCTTAACTAGACGATGACATCAACCCTAATAACCCGTCTAAGATTTTAAAGTAGGCGCATTAGATCTAATGGATGCGCGCAAGAAATTTTGTTTTGACAAAAACATAACAAGCGCCAACATACATGCGCCAACAAGAAAATCATGAATCATGTAGTTTTCGGCATGTAAATTAGATCTATGCATACAAGCGCAACGAAGGATCACAAAGCAATCATATGAACATACATAAAACCTGCTCTGATACCAATTGTAAGAACCCACCAAAGGGGGAACTGAAACCCTAAAGGGGGGGCGCATATCAAAATTTCCCAAAGGAAGCTAAGGGCTTCATAGATCGTTTGTATGAACATAAGATCAACTTATTCAAAGATTGCATAGATGAAAAGGATTCATACCATAGCCATTGCAAGGATGGCGACTTGGAAGCAAAGATGCGAGTGCTTCTTCTCCAAAGGCACCGCACACAAGATGAGAGATAGCTCCTTCTTGTTTCTCCTTGTGCTAGCAAGGATCTCCAAGAGTCCTAGTCGCGTGAAGGGGATTGAGATGATCTCTCTTGGCTTGGTCGAACTCTTCTTGTCATCTACCTTTTTCTTTTCTCCACGAGAGAGCAAGCGGCGACTTGGAAGAGGCGAGCGAGAGTGGAGAATGAAGCCACGAACGTAGAGACGTTTCTATTTTGGAACTTCCTTCCAAAAATAGCAAGCTTCATGCGTTCATGCGTTATGCGTTCACTCCAAGTGAACCGAACGCTCATTCTTCTCCCTTTGAACCATGCGGTCACACATGTGAACCGGTTCAAGTTGGTTTGGTTCAAAGACCAATTAACCCAAGCCTTTGGCATAACTCATTAAACCTAAAGGTTCAAGATCTAACCGTTCATCTCTTGATGCTCTTGATCTCACCGATCTAGCATCAACTCTCTCGATCGAAGCTTACCGATCTCAAGCCCTAATCAATCAAACATGATCAGACCATATCTCACTTACAATCAGAGTTTAAATCCCTTTAAACTGAACCAAAATAATTCAGTCCACACGATCTGACATAAGTAAGCCATATCATCAAATTGTGCGACCCTAAGGGTTTCCTTTAAATGTCGGTAACGATAACTTATGTTATCACGATCAGTGAGGGGTATCTAGCAACACATCACTGTCTCCCGATATAAAGGAAAGAGTCTTCCAAGACTACACCCAAACCACAGCACAAGTGTAAACCCAAGTCACTTGACATATATGTTTCCTTTGCCACTAGATGTTCTTATTGGACAAGTGTGTCAAGCCTGTAAATCCAATATGATGAGAATGATTAGATCAGATGAACATAGTCATCTGGGTATGGCCATACACTTTCTCAATTATCTCATCCAAGGGGGGCCCCATTAGAACATCACACTCCAAACTAGGAGACGGCAATCCTATATCTATCACTAGTGCCCTAACATGACTCATGCTCATTATCCAAGATAGACTATAACCATTATGTTGCAAATGATATTGAACTACCTCAAAACAATGCCAATCATCATTTAGAAACACAAGTGATCTCAAGTCAGAGGAAATATGCCACTTGTTTGCATATAAGGATTATTCACATTGTGACAAGCAATTGAACATCCTATGTAGGGTCTGTCCAGTACATCCAATGTACCCATGAGTCTACATCTTATTCCATGCTCAAAGCATCCTATAAGATTAGAACACATATTAGTCTCAATCATATCAAGGCTGTCTCATGTTCACCAAGATATCTCGACTAAGGACAATACTGCATGTCAGCAAAACTGAACAGCATTGAGACATTATTCAGAAGTATACATATTGCAGCAGATAATGTAACAACCTGAATAACAACCATTGCCTTTATAAACATAAAGTTTATACATGATACTGATACAATCCTAAGGCCTCAAACATTAGCCTTAAGGGCATACCCCAACACATGCAACTGCCAGACTGGTCGCTCCCTTATGAGGTGATGTGTGATGCGAGGGACCATGCTGTAGGAGCAGTGTTGGGACAACGAAAGAATAACAAACTCCATGCAATTTACTATGCCAGCAAGACTCTAGACGGAGCGCAAATAAACTATGCCACGACTGAAAAGGAGCTTCTTGCCATAGTTCTTTGCTTTTAATAAATTCCGCACCTATATTATTAATTCTAAGGTTGTTGTTTTTACAGATCATTCTGCGATCAAGTATCTGGTGAACAAGAAAGATGCAAAACCTAGGCTGATTCGATGGATATTACTCTTGCAGGAGTTTGATTTCGAGATAAAAGACAAGAAAGGGGCAGAAAATTTAGTAGCAGATCATTTGTCTAGATTGACGAGAGAGGAAAATGCAGAAGATGATCTAGAAATTAATGATTCATTTCGAGAGGAATATCTATATGCTATTATACGACAAGAGACACCCTGGTATGCAGATATTGTAAATTATTTGGTGTCTAGCATCATGCCACCTGACCTGACATTCCAGGGGAAGAACAGATTCAGGGCTGAAGTTAAGCATTTCTACTGGGATGATCTGATCTTATATCATCGATGCGCAGATAGCTTGTTTCGAAGATGTTTACTAGAAAGGGAAATTCACGATGTACTCAGTCATTGTCATTCTTCCCCTTATGGAAGGCACGCTAGTGCGTCAAAGACGGCATTCAAAATTCTTCAGTCAGGATTTTATTGGCCTATGATTTTTCGAGATGCTAGGAAGTTTATTCAATCTTGTGATAAATGTCAGTGCACTGGTAACATCAATAAACGGGATGAGTTTCCTCTGCAGGGCATTTTGGAAGTTAAAATTTTTGATGTCTAGGGAATCGATTTTATGGGTCCATTCCCTACTTCCTGTGGAAAAAAGTATATTCTTCTTTGCATTGATTACGTGTCTAAATGGGTCGAAGCAACAGCTGAGGCCACTAATGATTCACGTGTTGTAGCCAGGATGTTTAAAAAGATAATTTTTCCCAGATTTGGCATACCTAGAGTTCTGATCAGTGACGGAGGTTCTGATTTCATTGAGAATAAATTTGAAGCATTGCTAAAGAAATATGGGGTACGCCATAAAGTTGCTACACCGTACCACCCGCAGACTAGTGGACAAGCTGAGGTATCAAATCGAGAAATCAAGAGGATACTTGAGAAAATCGTATCGGGAGCAAGGAAGGATTGGGTGATGAAATTGGATGATGCTCTTTGGACCTATAGGACAGCTTTCAAAACCCCTTTGGGTATGTCTCCATTTCAGTTAGTCTATGGAAAATCTTATCATTTACCAGTGGAGCTTGAGCACAAGGTTTATTGGGCGGTAAAGAAGATTAACTATGATTTCAAGAGTGCTGGAGAAAGGAAGAAGTTTCAATTAAATGAATTAGAGGAAATCAGAAATTCTGCTTATGAAATCTCTTGTATATATAAAGAACGTCCAAAGAAGTGGCATGATCAGTGGATCTCTAGGAAGGAATTCTTTGAAGGAGATAAAGTTCTGCTGTACAATTCGGGTCTTAGGTTATTCCCTGGAAAACTGAGGAGCCGGTGGATAGGGCCCTTTGTAGTTGAGAAAGTATTTTCATATGGCACTGTGCAAATATCAAAAGAAGGACAACAAGGTTTCAAGGTGAATGGGCAGCGGTTAAAACATTATTTCGAAGAAGAGAAGGCTGAAGAAGACGAGTGCTTAATTCTCTCTAATTCCCCTAGAGAAACTTGAACAAGAAGCTATGGTCAAGCTAAAGACCCTAAATAAGCACTTTTTGGGAGGCAACCCAAACTTCTGACTTTTATTATTTCTTTTATTTTATTTTATCTTTGCTTTGCTTAGAAATAAAATTTTAACAACATGGTGTAAAACTTGATAGGTATCCGCAAGTGCACGGATTTATTGAAGTAATAAAAAGATTATCGTTCCCAACGAGGATCTGGCGGTCAAGTACCGATTACACGATTGATCTATATCTACACGATTCAAATGATGATTTTTTTTTAGAAACTTCTAATGCAAGAAAACAAAAAGGTGGTTTTAGGGTTTTGGCTAAAATCAAATTGGATAAATTTAGGATTCGGAGTTTCACCACATTGACAAATATGAATTTGATGAAAATAGATCCTTGAACAGAAAAATATAGTTTTGAAAGGGATTTTTCCTAAGGTATAGATTATCTCCTCCCGAAGTGTAATCCAGTATCTAACTATGTTAACTCCCTACTCTCGTGACAGTTAACATAGTTAAACCCTTTAAGTTCTATGAAAAACCATGTAAATCCTTCGAACGAATCCAAACTACTCCCGTGATTGGATTTGTAGGTTTGACTAGAATAGATTCGACATCGTGATTCACCTCCCGGTCCTTCTCGCGACATATCAAACGCAATAAAACTTGGCCAGAGAATTAAAGCGGGATACGTACAATTCTAATCAAATCAAATCTATAAAAATCATGTAAAAGATTTGAAACAATATATTCAATCCATAAATCGTCGACAGGCTAATCCCTAAATCCCAAAAATATGGTTTACACGTTCATATTCAATGTAAACAGCATGTTCATCGATGAATTCAACATGTAATCTCTCAAAAGTAGTGCAAAGAGACACTAGAAAGGTAATTAGAACTCTTCCCTTTGATCTGGTGATGAAGCTGAAGCGTCAAATCCCCTCCTTTGCGTGATCTCTCGCCGAAATTTTGCCCTAAAACTGATTTCCGCCGCCGCCGCTACAGCCGTCTATTTTTATGCCTCGAAGCCCCCGAAACCCTTCCAAAACCTTTCCTTTTACAGTCCAATCATTATAGAACCGGTCTATGAAGGTTTCTTGAGAGTTTATTTCCATTATGACTTTTCTTTAACTACCTGAGCTTGAAATATTGGTTGCTTAATTTCTAAACTGAGGATATTAATAGGGGCAAAAACAATTGAAAAATCCTTATCTTTACATTCTTTATACATATCAAGGTATTGCTTGAGGACAAGCAAAATTCTAAGTATAGAGTTATTTGATAAGTGATTTTTACACCATGTTTTTGCCCATGTTTTAGATCATATTTTGGGTTTATTTGCGTGATTTTGTGTTACTTTTAGTGTTTTTATCTTACTTTGCACAAAATCTTCACTTTTTCTGGTTTTATTGAAAATGTAGGTAAAAAGGCATAAAAATGATGGAATTTGAGGGTTTTGAAGCCAAAGCATGATTCCCGAGGAGATCACAAGCTCACACGTCCAATTTGGTGCGAAAACGGTGAAGAATGAGAGATTTACGGTCTTGGCCGTAATTGCGTATTCGGCCGTGAAAGCGACGACGAGCGGGAGATGAAAATCGGCTAAGTCTAAAAGTCCACTGAAACTTTCACGGGTGAAGCCGTAACTCCATCACGGGCCATAAAAGTTTCTGTGACCAAAAGCATTATACGCCGAGAGAATTACGACCGAATCCGTAAACGCATCACTAACCGTAAAAGTTTCTGCCCCTTAGTGTTTCTCACTCGATTCGACTCCAAACTGAACCAAAATTGAACCAAACTCTATAGAAACCTTCCTAGACCGGTTCTATACTAATTAGACTATAAAAAGAAAAGGTTTTGGAAGGGTTTCGGGGGCTTCCCGGCATAAAAATAGACGGCTATAGCGGCGGCGGCAAAAATCAGTTTTAGGGCAAAATTCCGGCGAGAGATCACGCAAAGGAGGGGATTTGATGCTTCATCTTCATTACCAGATCAAGGGGAAGAGTTCTAATTACCTTTCTAGTGTCTCTTTGCACTACTTTTGAGAGATTACATGTTGAATTCATCCATGAACATGCTGTTTACTTTGAATATGAACGTGTAAACCATATTTTTGGGATTTAGGGATTAGCCCGTTGATGATTTATGGATTGAATATATTGTTTCAAATCTTTTACATGAATTTTATAGATTTGATTTGATTAGAATTGTACGTATCCTACTTTAATTCTCTGGCCAAGTTTTATTGCGTTTGAGACGTCGCGAGAAGGATCGGGAGGTGAATCGCCACGTCGGATCTATTCTAGTCAAACCTACGAATCCAATCACGGGAGTAGTTTGGATTCGTTTAAAGGATTTACATGGTTTTTCATATAACTTAAAGGGTCTAAGTATGTTAACTGTCACGAGAGTAGGGAGTTAACTTAGTTAGATACCAAATTACGGTTCGGGAGGAGGTAATTTGTACCTTAGGAAAAATCTCTTTCAAAACTATATTTTTCTGTTCAAGGATCTATTTTCATCAAATTCATATTTGTCAACGTGGTGAAACTCCAAATCCTGAATTTATCCAATTTGATTTTTAGCCAAAACCCTAAAACCACCTTTTTGTTTTCTTGCATTAGAAGTTTCCAAAACAAAAACCATCATTTGAATCATCTAGATATAGATCAATCGTGTAATCGGTACTTGACCGCCAGATCCTTGTTGGGAACGATAATCTTTTTATTACTTCGATAAATCCATGCAATTGTGGATACCTATCAGCTACTATATCTTATCATACTACTCTTAGGAGCCTTACATTCAAAACTACTCTCTTTCAAAACTACTACCACTATGACTACTAGATCCGGAACAAACTACAATAATCACCCTGAAACTGAACCTAATGAGACTGCTAGGATGTTTCAAACTATAATGGCTAGGTTTGACCAAATGGAAGCTAGGCTTCAAGCTCAAGAAAACCGTAATAGGTCCCCTAGTTGCCCCTCAAGTGCACCCATCCTAGAGCAACACACTCAAAACAATGGGAATTTTCCTAGGAAAGACCAAGAACCTGAATGGGAAGAGCCACCTGTTCAAACTCACTACAGACCTAGGGAGGATGATGTGCAATGCAACATCAAACTCACACCTCCAACCTTTAGTGGTTCCCTTGACCCTAGAGAGTTCTTAGATTGGGTAGACAAGCTTGAACGATATTTTGACTGGAGTATGATGCCTAGTCGTTCTAAGGTTAGGTTCACCCGTTGTCTCTTAGAGGGTACAACTAGGTTATACTGGACCAGTATAGAGAGAAATCAAGAAATGTTGAACGATATTTTGACTGGAGTATGATGCCTAATCGTTCTAAGGTCAGGTTCACCCGTTGTCTCTTAGAGGGTACAGCTAGGTTATACTGGACCAGTATAGAGAGAAACCAAGAAATGTTTGGGCTCCCTCCTATTGATAGGTGGGAAGAGATGAGGGACAAACTTAAGGATAAATATGTCCCACCTTACTTCCAAATCAAGATAGTAGATGAAGCTATGAGCCTAGTTCAAGGAAACATGTCTGTCCCCGATTACACAACTAGGTTTGATGAACTCCTCCTGAGGAGTGGTATCCATGAACAGCCCTATGTCACCCTTAGCACATATAAGAATGGGCTTAGACCTGAGATCAAAAGAGGAATGACCTATTATCAAATAGACTCTAGGGAGACCGCCTACCAAAGAGCCTTAGAGGTAGAGGAAAACCTAAAGAGAGCTTTTACGAGAGAGGTTAGTTCCCCAAAAACATATCCTAAGATACCTACATCAAACCCTTCAAGCTCCCAACCCAAATCCCCAACATCAACACCCTCTAGACTTAGAGTTGCCCAAGAATCCAGTAGAGTAGTTTGCCATTCTTGCCACCAAGTAGGACACTATATGAAAGACTGCCCCAAGAGAGTCCTATACTTAAGTGAAGAAAAACATGAGGAAACATATGAGGAGAACCATGAGGAAACCCATAACCCTGATTATGGATGTATGATATGTGAAGAATTAATTTATGATAGTGGTGAAGAGCAAACCCAAGATACCTTAGGAGTGATTAGATGCACCCTGATCAAACCTACCCCAACTAAGGACTGGCGTAGGACCAGTATTTTCCACACCTACACGAAATGCAATGGCAACATGTGCAAAGTAGTGATAAATGGCGGAAGTAGTCTAAACGAGGGCTCTCACACGGCCTTAGTAAAATTCAACCTTAAGGCAGAACCGCACCCTAGTCCCTATAGCATATCCTGGGTCAACCAGTCTAATGTCCCAGTTACCCATAGGTGCTTAGTTCCTCTTTAGTTTGCCATCTACCAAGGCAAGATTTGGTGTGACGTCATAACCATGGATGTCGCTCAAGTCTTACTCGGTCGCCCTTGGTTATTTGACATGGATGTTATCCACTACGGTCGGACTAACACCTATGTCTTTAGCCATGACGGGCAAAAGATCAAACTAAAGCCTTCCATGCCTAAGGAACTTAAGGCTTCCACTAATAAGGGTAGGATAGAAGAACCTAAGGAACCTAAGCCTACCATCCAACTCATAAGGAGCCATGCCTTCACCCAATACTGCTTAGAGTCCAAACAAGTGTACTCCCTAGTCATTATGGAAACCAACCCAGATGAGGAGTCACCTATACCCAAAGAAGTTGAGATCCTACTCTCAGGGTACTTTAAGCTCACTAGAGATGAATTTACCAATGGCCTACCTCCCCTTAGAGAAATCCAACATGCCATAGACCTTGTCTCGGGTTCCACTCTCCCACATTTGCCCCATTATAGGATGAACCCAACCGAGCATCAAGAGCTCAAGAAACAAGTAGATGAACTTTTAGAAAAGGGATTCATTAGGGAAAGCCTTAGCCCATGTGCAGTCCCTGCCCTTCTTACCCCAAAGAAGGATGGAAGCTGGCACATGTGTATAGACTGTAGGGCGATGAACAAGATAACCATCAAATATAGATTTCCCATCCCAAGGTTAGATGATATGCTTGATAAGCTGGTAGGTTCTAAGTGGTTTAGCAAGCTAGACCTTAGAAGTGGATACCATCAAGTTAGGATAAGACTTGGGGATGAGTGGAAGACAGCCTTTAAGACTAAGGATGGTTTATATGAGTGGCTAGTCATGCCCTTTGGTCTCTCTAATGCCCCCTCTACCTTTATGAGATTGATGAACCAAGTCTTGAAGCCTTACATAGGAAGATTCTTAGTAGTTTACTTTGATGACATCCTAATTTATAGCAAGACCCAAGAAGAACACATGGAACACCTTAGGAAAACCCTAGACTTACTTCAGGAAGAAAAGCTATACCTTAACCTAAAAAAATGTTCTTTCCTCTCCCCTAGGGTTGTCTTCTTAGGCTTCATTGTATCTGATCAAGGACTTCAAGCTGACCCTAGCAAGATCCAAGCCATCTTAGACTGGTCTGAACCCAAAACCTTAACTGAAATTAAGAGCTTCCGTGGTCTAGCTGCCTTCTATAGGAGATTCATTAGGAAATTTAGTACCATAGTAGCCCCCATAACCAATTGTATGAAAGAAGGTGAGTTTAGTTGGCCTAAATCTGCTAGTAGAGCCTTTGAAGAGCTTAAGGGTAGAATGACCACTGCCCTAGTTTTAAGACTACCTGAATTTTCTAAAGTTTTCATAGTGGATTGTGATGCCGTAGGAGTAGGAATAGGAGGTACCCATAGTCAGGAGGGCCACCCAGTAGCCTACTTTAGTGAAAAATTAAATGAGGCCAAGCAAAGATATACCACCTATGATAAGGAGTTCTATGCTGTAGTTGAATCCTTAAGACACTGGAGACACTATTTAATACATAATGAATTTATTTTGAATAGTGATCACTAGGCTTTATCTTTTTTGAGTGCTCAGAAGAAATTAAATGCTAGGCATGCTAAGTGGGTAGAATTCCTTCAGCAGTATACTTTTTTTTTAAAACACAAGTCTGGAACTGAAAATAAAGTTACTGATGCTTTGAGTAGAATAACTTTACTTGTGCAAAAATTATCTGTTGAACTAGTTGGATTTGATCGTATGAAGCATGAATACTTAGAATGCCCTGATTTTTCAAACATATATTCTGAGCTTAGTATAGACCCTTTGAGTCATCCCCTCTATACCCTAAGGGATGAGTTTTTGTTTCTTGGGCCAAAGTTGTCCATTCCCAAGTCCTCAATCCGAGATTTCCTTATCTGGGAGATTCACGGAGGAGGGTCTGCCGGGCACCATGGCTGGGACAAAACTCAAACCTTAGTGGAGGAGCGGTTCTTCTGGCCGAACCTCCACAGGGATGTGGCTAAGTTGTCAAACATTGTGGGACCTGTCAGACAAGTAAAACTCAGAAACATAACTTTGGTCTGTACATGCTCCTACCCATTCGTCAAGCACCTTGGCAGGACCTTAGCATGGATTTCATCTTAGGTTTACCAAGGACTTCCTCTAGACATGATTCTATCTTTGTCGTAGTGGATAGGTTTACCAAGATGGCACACTTTATACCTTGCTACAAAACCACAGATGCATCACATGTAGCTAGGTTATTCTTTAAAGAGGTTGTTAAACATAGAGGTACCCCTCAGACTATAGTATCTGATAGGGATTCCAAGTTTGTTGGACATTTCTAGAAAACCCTATGGGCTATGTTGGGAACCAAACTCAAATTCTCCACAGCCTATCATCCTCAGACGGATGGGCAGACCGAAGTGGTCAACCGATCACTTGGGAGCATTTTGAGGAGTTTGGTAGGAGAGCATCCAGGCACATGGGATAAGCTGTTACCCATTGTCGAGTTATCCTACAATAGTGTTGTCAACAAGACCAAAGGATTATCCCCCTTTCAAGCCAACTTAGGGTACCAGCCTAGAAAACCTGTTGATTTATTTCCTTTACCTAGGCACTCTCATGTTTCTATGTCTGCTAGAGATTTTGCAACTCACATGTCACATTTGCATCACAAAATACATTGTCAAATGCTTGATGCTGTTAATTCTTATCGCAAGAGTGCTAACAAGAAACACCGAGAAAGGAAATTTTCTGTAGGTGAACAGGTTATACTGCGGGTCAGGGAGGAGCACATCCATGATCTGGCCTCAAGTTGGACGCAAAGGGACTCGGACCCTTTACCATCGTGGAGAAGATCAACGATAATGCCTATGTCTTGGATCTACCACCGGACTTGGGGATCCCTACCACTGTTAACGTGGAGGATCTCACACACTATGTGGAGCCGGTACTCTTTGAGGAGTTGACTGACAGGCTCGAGCCACAAAGCATACTTGAGGATCAGACCCGACTCACCCCGGATGAGGTACAAGTATTTTATCATGTTAAGTTTACTTTGGGTGAGGAGGCTTGGCTCCCTGAGGGTGAGTTGGCATAGGCCACTCCAGAGTTGCTCCAAGGGTACAAGGATAATTCTCCAGAGGAGAATTTTTCCCACCCGGGGAGAAATGATGGAGGGACCGACCCTGCCCCTAGAAGATCTTGTAGGACCTGGAGGAAGCCCATCAGATATGGCTTTTCCTCCTAGGTCACCCCTTCTTTCCTTATTTGCACTTTCCATATTTGCAATTTGCTTTGGTAAGAATAAGCTTTTGTCCTAGTTCACCTTGTAGTTTCCTTATTAGATCATGCATTGCCTTCTAGAATAGTCTACTGGTTTTTGTGCCAATAATTGGGCAAGTTAAAGCCCAGCTCAAGGGGATGCTAAAGAAGCTCAAGCTAAGCTAATCAAGTGGAGCTCCAATTATGGAAAGAAGCAATTCAACACTTAACTTGAGACTTCAAGTTGAAGGAGCTTATATTGAATGCAGCTCCACCTTCCAAATCAGCCTAAGCCACCACCTTTGGAGGAGAATTCGAATGCAAGGAACCAGCCCACAACTTGCCAATTTAAGAGTCTTCAATGCGCCTATCAATCAAGAACCAATCAAAATCCACAAATCTTGGAATCACATTTAGATCCCCAATTTGTGGAGCCTCCTTTGGAAATCTCTAGCCGCCCAAAGCCTTTAAAGGGAGGAATTTCAAATTCAAAATGATCCACTCATGAAGCCGAAATCTCATCCATGCAAAGAAGGAAGGAGCTCAAAGATTTCGTCCAACACAAAGAGCTCCAAACGGTTACAAATTCAAATTCAAATTGCTAGAAGGAAATGTTTTAATTGAGCATTAATTTTCTTCCTTATCTTTGTAATTGCGCCAGGGTGAAATGTCACCATTGCCCATGGCTTGTTGAGCCTATAAGTTGTAACCTCTTCTCTTTTGTCAATTAGTTGCCTAGATGAAAAAAAGTGTGTTTGCAATGGTGCTTGTGTCGCCTATGAGCTTCTACCTCTCCCTCCTCTAAAGGGCTGAGCCCTTTCCCTTCCTCTCTTCTCCTTTCTCCTCTATTCTACTTACAACCGACCCTTGAAGGCTTCCTCAACATCTCTTGTGCACATCTAAAGCAAGTTCAACCTCTAGCCCACGTCAAAGAACAAGAGGTGATCATTAAGACTCCTTCAACTCTCGGCTACATGAAGAACTCCTCCTTTGAAGGCAACCAACGACTAAGTTCTTTCACCCTTCCTTCTCTTTGTGTTTTGAACTCGTCCCTACACTAATATGGTTGTTTAATGAAGGTTGGCGCAAGGTTTGGTGAACACCAATTGGCGCAAGTCTCTTCTATTCCACCCCTCCTCTAAAATAGATAGTCTAAAGCTTGATTAGCAAGAGAATTTGGGAGCCTATCTCCTCTCTTGATCTTATCATTGTTGGACGCTTAAATTTTATTTTAAAACTCACCCACGCATGTGTGGGCCTAGGATGCTTTGCATGTGTGTAAGCTCATAGGGCCCTACTTCGTTGCCATCAACCATTGGACCGGTGAAGAACGGGAAGGTGACCCCTTCTATTCTCAAGGGGTCCAAGGTGAGCATTTATTTCAAGTCATTTCCTTCTTGCAAGTAGACTAAAGTAATCTAGTTTTGGTTTTCTTACTACAAAATATCAAAAAAATATTTTCCAACTTCATTAGAGTACTCCCGAGTTTTATTACAAAATACAAAAAAATATTTTCTGAAAGCATTGTTTGAATGCACCATTGTATTGTGTTTGCCCCCTCCATCAAACTCATAAGTCGCATGAAAGTTGAGGGCGCGTTGGTAAGGCCGAAGGGTATCACAAGCCACTTGTATAGGCTGTCCTTCTTCTTGAAGGTCGTCTTCCACTCATGGCCCTCGTTGATGCGGACCTAGTGGTAACCGCTCCGGAGGTCAAGCTTGCTGAACCAACATGCACCGGATATGAGGTCAAGCAAGTCATCCAAGCACGGAATGGGGAACCAATACTTAACCATGATGCGATTGATTGTGCGGCAATTAATGCACATCCACCACGAGCCATCCTTCTTGGCCGTGAGAAGGGCTGGAACGGCGCAGGGGCTAAGGCTCTCGCGGATGAAGCCCTTTGCAAGAAGGTCATCAACTTGACGTTTGAGCTCCGTGGGCTCAGTGGGGTTAAGATGGTGATGGTGAAGGTTGGGCAGCGATGCACTAGGGATGAGGTCGATGACATGTTAGATGTCACAGGCTGGGGGTAGGTCAACGGGAAGATCGACCAGGGAAATATCAGAGAACTCTTCCAACAAAGCAGTAACCTCCATCAGCAAAGGGGCCTGCGGAGGCGGAGGCACAGGAGAAACCTCGCGGACCATGAGAGCATAGACCACCTTGGTCTCATGGGCCTCATGGACGAGGGGGCTGGGGCGGATCAAGGTGACTGCCTTAGGTGCAGGTTGGGTAGGTTGCGCAGGGGTGATGAAGCCCTTGGACGTGGAGGCCAACAACTCCTTGGGTGCAGCCGGTGTCAAACAGATCTTACGCCCTCTGTGCTGGAAGACGTATGTGTTGGAAAGGCCGTAATGTATCACGTCGCGGTCAAATAGCCAAGGCCAACCAAGGAGGACATGGGCGACATCCATGGACGTGACATCACACCACACCTTCTCAGTATAGTCACAGAAGTAGATGGGAACCTGGCAGCAGTGGGTGATGGGAAGGCTAGACGCGTCAACCCAGGCAATCGAGTAAGGATGAGGGTGCGGCTCGAGAGGGAGGCCGAAACGGGTGACCGCCGTCCGAGAGACGACGTTGAGGCTGCTACCTCCGTCAATCTCAATCTTGCACGAGTGCCCATTACACTTGATGTAAGTGTAAAAGATGCTGATGCGTTACCAATCTTCGGACGGAGGAGGGCTGTGGACAACGGTGCAATGGACTACCAGAGCAGGGCGCGGGCTTGACTCCTCGTCGAAGTAGCACTGCGGGCCGACCACTTGGGTGGAGGGAGGCGCATGGGAGACAACAGGCTGTGGGTATGGTTCACGCGGAGCAGGCGTGATGTGGAGGGAACGATGTGGGCAATCCTGGTTGAAGTGACCGGTTTGACCACAATGGCGGAAAGTGTTGGGAAACCCTAGGGATATTTTAAAAAATTTTCATATAAAGCACAGCGGAAGAATAACCCCGAAACAGGCCAATCCCAAAAACCCTGTGAAGGTCGTCATGCGAGGGAGTCGACACGATGAGATGAGAAGGTACCATGAAGAAATTTGAGACGATGTCGATGTAGGCGCCCAAGTATGCGCCCTCTGCAGTCTCACACACACGGATACTTCGAGTCTTCTTCTTCCATGCCCGGTGCTAGCCTTGGGAAGAAGATCCATGCCAAGGGAGTTCCTCTTGAACACTTGCGCCAATCACCAAGGTGGGGAAGCGCCAAGGGAAGAAGAGGAAGAAGATCGCTTTAGTCTTGATGGAAGAAGAGGAGAAAATCTCTAAGAACCCTAAGCTTTTGCCCCTCCACTTGTCTCCACGCCTCCAAGAGGAATTAGTGCCATGAGAGGGGCGGGCTAGGGTCTCTTTTATTGAGATCATGTGTGGCTTGGAGAAGAATTAGGAGAGCATGATTTTTGGAATTAATTAATTAAATCCTAATCCAATTAGGACTCTAATTAATTTAAATAAAATCAGCCCAATTAAATATCCACAAAAATAGGACTCTAATTAATTAATTAATTAGCTCCTATTCTATCTCAAATGATTAATTCAAAATCAACTTTAATTAATCACATGATATTAATTAAGGCATAGGCGCTAACCCTAGTCTAACTAGGGTTAAATATCCACTTACCTTTTCTTCTCCTTAAGCCCAATTAAGTTATCAGTAAGCCCAACTATATAATGAACCTAGCCCAAGGTCCATTATGCATGTTAATCAACCCATTAGATCCAATCCAATTTAACCCAAGGTCAAACGAGGTTAACCATGGTTAATTTGGTCAATATGCCAAAAATAGAAGTTGGCTTTAATAAGTTTATTCCATCTCATCAGGCCCATTGGCACTGATGAATCTCCCAAATAGATCTGAATTATCCAATAACTTGATCCAAAGGCTATCCGATCAATACAAAAACTCGAGCATCAAGGTGTGCGACCCTGTAGGTTCCTTTGGCATTGGCAGTTCTGACCTAAAGTCACCACAAGCAGTGAGTGGCACTTAGCAGTGCATCGCTGCTACCCAAGTCATCGGAATGGATATTAACATCGACATCCCCATCATCTCAACTAGGCACTGATGTATTATAGTCCCTTTGCCAAACTGATATCCGATTGGACAAGTGTGTCACCACTTGTTTTAACCCAATCACATGGTTATGACTAAATCAGGTTCTCACTTGGGTATGGCTATACACTTTCAGTCATAGAACCATAAGGGGCCCTGTGGATATCAAGCCTCCCTCAGGAAGGGGCAAATCCTCTATCTGTCAATTGATCTTCTCATATGGGTCGTGACATACTTAATGACAACCGTTATGACCTCCCAACTATGGCTAGATGTTAGGTTGTATCAAAGCATGTCCCTAACCACACAGAAGAGTCAATGACCTCAAGTCTAGGGATCAACACATCTCCTGTCACTTGTGAGGATAACTCATGAAACCAAGTCATTGCCTCACAGCGGGTCGATCTAGTATATCTACCACTAATATACTCATATGTCTGCGTTAGCGTTTCGTACCTAACCAGCCCATATACCAGTCTATCATGTACCATAGCTGTCCCATATCTACTAAGGTACTTGACTGGGGACAAAAAGTTTGAGCACAGATCCAATCTGTCTCTAGGGACATTATCACATAACTACACATTCGCAGATGAAAACAACAATCTGCCAGAATGATATATAAATATCAATGTTAAGTAGTACAATAATGGACCAATATTAGGTCCTAGGGCATATACACCAACAATCTCCCACTTGCACTAAGATCTAGAGGTCTAGGAATCTCAACCCCATATCTCTACTGTGACCATTATGCTTCTACTACGCCAAAGCCTTGGTCAATGGGTCTGCCAGATTGTTCGCTGTGTTAACTCGGCTAATCTTAACATCACCTCGATCAATGATCTCTCTGATCAGGTGAAATCTCCTGGGTATGTGTTTGGACCTTTGATGAGATTATGGTTCCTTTGCTTGTGGAATCGCTCCATTGTTATCACAACAGAGCTCAATGGGATCCACAGTAGTTGGAACCACCTGAAGATCAGAAACAAACTTCCTTATCCAAATAACTTCTTTGGCTGCCTCAGAAGCGACGACATACTCAGCCTCGGTCGTAGAATCTGCTATGGTGGATTGCTTGAAGCTTTTCCAGCAAACAGCTCCTCCATTCAATTTGAACACATTGCCGGCCTGTGATATAAAGTCGTTTGGATCTGACTGGAATGATGCATCTGTGTAGCCCTAAACACTAAGCTCTTCCTGTCCTTCATAGACCAAGAATAGATCCTTAGTTCTTCTCAGATACTTTAGGATGTTCTTTACAGCCACCCAGTGCTGCAGACCTGGATTGGATTGGTATCGGCTGGTTATGCTCACAGCATAAGCCACATCTAGTCTAGTACATAACATTGCATACATGATCGAGCCTACTGCTGAAGCATAGGGCACTCGACTCATGTCATCCCTCTCAGCCTGTGTGGTGGGACACTAGCTCTTCGAAAGAGTAAGGCCATGTCTCACTGGAAGATATCCTTTCTTGGATTGCTCCAAGTTAAACCTCTCCAGGACCTTATCAATGTAGGTACTTTGACTAAGGGCCAAAAGCCTCTTGGATCTACCCCAGTAGATCCTTACACCTAAAATATAGGCGGCCTCCCCTAAGTTCTTCATCTCGAAACACCTCCCTAACCATGTCTTTACAGAGTTAAGACTAGGGATGTCATCTCCGATGAGTAGTATGTCATCGACATACAAGACCAGAAAAATCACCAAGCTCCCACTGAATTTTCTGTACACACAGGCGTCATCTTCACTTTTGATAAAGCCATAGTCTCTCACAGCTTCATCAAATCGAAGATTCCAACTTCTAGATGCTTGCTTTAATCCATAAATGGATCTCTTTAGCCTACAGACCTTATTGGCATCTGTAGGATGGATGAAGACATCAGGTTGTGTCATGTACACATCCTCAGACAGTTTCCCATTAAGGAATGCTATCTTAACATCCATCTGCCATATCTCATAGTCATGATATGTAGCTATAGCAAGCAGAATCCAAATGGATTTGATCATGGCAACTGGCAAAAAAGTTTCATCATAGTCCACCCCATGGACCTGTTTGAATCCTTTAGCCACAAGTCTTCCTTTATAGGTAACTATATTGCCATCCATGTCAGTCTTCCTCTTGAAGACCCATTTACACCCTATGGGTTTTACCCCATCAGGTAGCTCAACCAAATCCCATACTTAGTTAGTTGACATGGAATCCATCTCAGATCGCAAGGCCTCAAGCCATCTCTCGGAGTCTGGTCCACTGACTGCCTCATCATAGGTCCTGGGTTCATCCTCAACGATGAAGATCACGTCGTGTTGAGTCGGCAGCGACCCATACCTCTCAGGCACATGACGAATCCTTCTAGACCTACGTGGGGCCTGTGTCTGAGCCTCAGGTTGCCCAGCAACCGGTGCAGGTGGCTCAGATTCCATCTCTGTGTCTTGTGGTTGTACTTGGACCTCGTCCAAGTCAAACTTCCTCCCACTAACTTCTTTCATGAGAAATTCATTCTCTAGAAATACAGCACCCCGAGCAATAAAAACTTTGTTCTCAGGGGGGAACATAGAAATAGTAACCCTTAGTTTCCTTAGGGTACCCCACAAACACACATTTATCAGATCTAGGTTCTTGCTTGCAAGAATCCTGAAGTTTGACATAGGCTCACATCCCCAGATCCTGATAAAAGTGAGATTAGGGCGTCTCCCACTCCATACCTCGTATGGTATCTTGGAGACTGATGACACCAAAATTCATAGTATATTTTGTGTCATTTCATGTGTCTTTTTGTGTCATAATTATGCTCTTTTGCCTGTTTTTAAGCCTTATTTATCAAATATTGCAGAATCTATAGTATTTCTTGTTTTTGATCATTTTCAGGTTAAAAGTTCCATATTTTGATGGATTTTGAAAGATTTGAGCACACCAATGGATTCTAGACGTTGAAACGAAGCTACCCATCAATTTTCATGAAATTCAGAGCCAATTTGCAAAAATACGGCACTACCGTATTTTGGGAACAATTGCCACGGTACCATATTTTTAGAGAATTTTAAACAGAAAGTTTCTGAATTTTTGTGCAAAATACGGCACTGCCGTATTTAAAATACGGTACCGTATTTTAGACCTAGTTTTTTGATATTTCCGCTCGAATATTGCGCGGATCATATCTTTTGATCCAGAAGTCCAAATTCAAATCCGAAAGTTTTTGCGAACTCGTATTTAAGAGGAGAAGACACACGAAGTAAAAGCCCTAATGTTTATCTAGTATTGAGGGAGTAATCGAAGGAGGCGTCCTTAGGTCACGGCTTCACGCTGAGAGGCATAGAGGCCACCTCTGGCTGTGAAATTTATACCGAAGCTTCGTCTAGAGTAAGAGAGCACACACCAGAAATTCAGAGCGTTTGGAATCTGATCAAGGGATAAATCAATAAAACAATGGTGACAGTGCTGTTGAAAGGCAATTACGGTGCTGTAATTTCGTTACAGCACCTGTTTTGTAACTTTTCTTTCCTTTTTCGATTTCTAATCCTCTGAAATTATGGTTTATTATAATCCTTTCACCATGCTAGCTTAGATCTTTTTATGGGACATGGGGTGTAATCCCCTTGGTTTGTTAATGACTAGAAAACATTAACTTTTGTCATGATATTTTTATTATGATAATTTTATTTATGTGATGATTGTCTTTAATTCTCCTTAGTTTTATAAATATCAGCATGCTTTAGAATTTTGTGAAATAGACTGAGAAGTTGATTGTGAAATTCGGAACCCAAGAAATCATCGAGTTTGGAACTTATCGTAAGAGATTAGGTTTGTTCTTGAATTCTGATTTTTAGTGATTTTAATGCCTTGTTGATTTTATGATTCTTTGGATCGAGTTAATGTGTTAAACGTGAAGATCTTGTGCGAGAGTGAGGATCAGAACATTGGAGAACCATAAGTAGAACCTGTGTTGAGATTTGGATGCACGAGAATGATCCTTGAGTTTCCACTTGAGATTTTTGACTTAGAATTCGGATGCACGAGAGTGATCCTTGAGTTCTTTGTTCAATGATTTACTTATTTTCAGCATTGGATAGATCTTGCACGAGAGTGAGGATTGGTCCTTTGTATGATTGACTACGCGAGAGCGAGTTGATCCTTTTATGAAGTAAATTACATCTTTATTATAATGAAATTTGATTGACTGCCTTTATTTCTTTCTAGTCATTAGAATCAAGGTGGATGAACCCCTAGTCCCAGTTTTCTTCTCTGATATTTTCTCGTGTACTTTTTGATCGTTTGCTACATCATCTTTAGTTTGCTTAGCTAGTGAGAAAATAATTATTTGGTACTTAACACGTAGGTCTCTGTGGTTCGATATTTTTTTTACTTCGAGTATCCATGCACTTGCGGATCACAACAGGTTTTTGGCGCCATTGCCGGGGATTAGTCCAAGGTCCACGCCAAACAACTTAGGATACAACAGGTTTTTGGCACCGTTGCCTGGGATTAGTCCAAGGTACACGGCAAACAACTTGGGATACAACAAAGACACTCTTAGATGGAACGTTATTCAGTATCAGAGAAGCTGTCTCAAGTGCATGACCCCAGAATGAGGGTGGTAAAGTTGCATGACTCATCATAGATAGAACCATATCCAACAAGGTTCGATTTCTTTCTCCTTTCAAACACACCATTCCATTGAGGTGTTCTAGGAGGAGTGAGTTGGGATAAGATCCCACACTCTCTCAGATAGTGAAAGAACTCACTGCTCAGGTACTCTCCACCACGATCTAATCGAAGAGTTTTAATTAATCTACCAAGCTGGTTCTCTACTTCATGTCTGAACTCCTTAAATTTTTCAAAGGATTCAGATTTATGTCTCATCAGATAGACATAATCATATCTACTGAAATCATCAGTAAATGTGATGAAGTGGTTGTACCCTCCTCTGGCTTGTTTACTAAATGGCCCACACACATCACTGTGTATAAGATCCAATAAACCTCCTGCCCTCTCACCTGTCTTGGTGAAGGGTGCCTTTGTCATCTTCCCTAATAAACAAGGCTCACAAGTATCAAATTCCTCCAAGGAACTTGAATCTAACAACCCATTTGCATGGAGTTGTTGAATGCAATTCTTGTTTATATGGGCTAGTCGACAATGCCATAGGAAAGCACCAATTGAACCACTTAGTTTGGTCCTCTTACTATATTGTTACAAATAGAGCTATCCATGTCCAAGATATATAAACCATTACATAAAGTACCCTTCCCATAAAACATATTTGCAAATAAAAAAGAACAAGTGTTCTCTTTTATTTCAAATTTAAAACCTTTCCTTACTAAACAAGGAATGGATACAATGTTTTTGGTAAGAGAAGGTACATAATAGCAATTATCTAACTGTAACTAAAATCCAGAAGGCAAGGAGAGAGTCAAAATTCCTACAGCAACAGCAGCAACTTGTGCTCCATTTCCAACCCATAGGTCAATCTCTCTAGGCCGCACCGATCTACTTTCCTTGAGCCCCTATATATTTGTACAAATATGAGCTCCACATGCAGTATCCAATACCCATGACATAGAAGTAGAAAGGTTGACTTCAGTAACATAAATACCTAAGCTTAAAGACGAAGCCTTGCCTCTCTTCTTCTCATTCTGAAGTCGCATCATGTCCTTTATCATGTGAGGTGGTCCTCCACATGAGTAGCACTTGTTATTCCTGATCTTTTCCATCTTTAGTTTCATCCCTTGGTCAAACCTTTCAGCTCACCACACTAAATATCTACTTTAGGAGGATTGAGCATAACCAATTCATCAAAGAGCTGCTTTAGATTAGAAATAATCTCAGAAGCACTCTTAGATTCATATTGCCCTCGAAACTCAGGCGACATGTTGATTAGCATCAAATTAGCAATCTCCAAAGTATCAGCCTGATGCTTATCATAAGCATCCTTCTCAGCCGCTAAGGCCAAGCATGGAAGTGGCTCAGGAATAGGCGGCTCAAGGACATAAAGTTTCCTCTCGAGCTTGATCACGATTCTCAAGTTCACATACCAATCCATCAAGTTGGATCCAACCAACTTGTCCTTCTCAAGGATTGATCGCAGTGACCATTTGCTATTGTTTTTCGCCATTGTTCTACAATAGTCAAGAAACAGCAAATTAGTACTACTTCAAATCATTTAACTTGGACTTGTGTTAAATGATTATGGCTCCCACTATTTTTATGGAATTGAGAACCCACAAAGTCAATCAGGAAATATGAGATTTCCTAGTGAGATGGGATCTTTATTCCACATGAGGTTTCACGTCCCACGAGGGTAGGATGAGATGCACAAAGTGACCCATGCTTCTTAAGGTGGGCACGGCGGCCGATTGCACTTGGCAATTCCCCTTGTTGAGACAGTCTAGGCATTTCATGTCCAGCGAGGGCTGGATACAACATGAAACCCTAACCTCTCAACGATGCCTCTAGAGTTCCATTATGTGCCCAGCACATGTGAAAATCTAGTCAACTCCATTCTTAACCGTTATGCCCAGGGCCAACGAGTTTCTTTGCGAAGGCACGCCCAGGGTAAAACTGGACTGAGGAAACCATTGTCACCACACACCTTCTAAAGATAAGTGGGTGTGTCCCACGAGGGTGGGAAACAGTGCACAACACCACTGATCGATAGCTTGATGAGGGCTACGCGTTAGAAGGTTACTAGACTTGATATATTTGATTGAAGGTTTTTGAGGTCTCATCCTCTTAGTTTTATCTTATGTCTAACATTATAGGCATGCAATCCTATAGTGATAACATAAAGATAAAACATTGTAGGCATGCTTTAGCAGATAAGAAAAGCAGTAAAAGGATGATGTGATCATGGCTCTTTCAAGACATTGAACAAGCCCATGCCAAAAGGAGTTCAATTCTTGACCTAGGACTCAAGCCCCTAAAAACGAGAACTAGCCTAGTTGACCTCTAGCTTGATCTTCAAGGTTAGCTCCAAGGTCCACCACACCATGGTTTAGCTCTCAAACCCTAGAGGTAATTCTAGGGAAACCCTAGAAGCACACCCCATGGTTCAGCCAATGCCATGGGTCCTCCTCCAAGGAAGATGCACCACCTTTGTTGAAGATTGTTGCGCCATCAATTATGTAGGATGCACCCCCTTAATCTTCATCTTGAATTTTACAAAATAAAAGAAAAAGAATGGCGGCACGCAGGCCTCACAAGAATACATGGCAGGCATGCAATTCTATATGCTCATGAAAAACCTAAAATCTGAAATTTTAGTTTCTTATAAAACATGTCTTACTTCCTCTTCTTCTTATCACAGATCTTTTGATTATCTGAGATTATGTTTCATCATGATTTTATAGATCCTTTCAGCTGGCAATTTTCTCAGATCAAGAGACCCGGCCAGTCCGAAGACACAATGCCCGTCCTACTTGACAAAATTGCATGCGCCTTCGATCTTAAATCAATCAGAAAAATAATCATCCAATAACCAAAAAGAATTTGAATAGAGGATTGGAAGCAAAGACCTACAATTTTTCCTTCTTAGAAAAATCATGAGCATGACATATGCAATTTGCGAAAATTAGATATGGCATGTGAGCATAGAAAAGCATGAAAAACATCGTTCGAGGCACGCAAGTCCCTTTGATACCACCGTTGGGAAACCCCGGGGATATTTTAAAAAATTTTCATAGAAAGCACAGTGGAAGAATAACCCCGAAATAGGCTAGTCCCAAAAACCCAGTGAAGATCGTCATGTGAGGGAGTCGACACGATGAGATGAGAAGGTACCTTGAAGCAATTTGAGACGATGTCGATGTAGGCACCCAAGTGTGCGCCCTCTACAGTCTCACACACACGGATGCTTCGAGTCTTCTTCTTCCACGCCTGGTGCTAGCCTCGGGAAGAAAATCCATGCAAAGGGAGTTCCTCTTGAACACTTGCGCCAATCACCAAGGTGAGGAAGCGCCAAGGGAAGAAGAGGAAAAAGATCTCTTTAGTCTTGAAGGAAGAAGAGGAGAAAATCTCTAAGAACCCCAAGCTTTCACCCCTCCACTTGTCTCCACGCCTCCAAGAGGAATTAGTGCCATGAGAGGGGCGGGCTAGGGTCTCTTTTATAGAGATCATGTGTGGCTTGGAGAAGAATTTGGATAGCATGATTTTAGGAATTAAATAATTAAATCCTAATCCAATTAGGACTCTAATTAATTTAAATAAAATCAGCCCTATTAAATCTCCACAAAAATAGGGCTCTAATTAATTAATTAATTAGCCCCTATTTTATCTCAAATGATTAATTCAAAATCAACTTTAATTAATCACATGATATTAATTAAGGCATAGGTGCTAACCCTAGTCTAACTAGGGTTAAATAAGCACTTACCTTTTCTTCTCCTTAAGCCCAATTAACTTATCAGTAAGCCCAATTATATAATGGGCCTAGCCTAAGCTCCATTATGCATGTTAATCAACCCATTGGATCTAATCCAATTTAACCCAAGGTCAAACGAGGATAACCATGGTTAATTTGGTCAATAAGCCAAAAATGGAAGTTGGCTTTAATAAGTTTCTTCCATCTCATCAGGACCATCGGCGCTGATGAATCTCCCAAATAGATCTGAATTATCCAATAACTCGATCCAAAGGCTATCCGATCAATACGAAAACTCGAGCATCAAGGTGTACGACCTTGTAGGTTCCTTTGATGTTTGCAGTGTTGACCTAAGGTCACCACAAGTAGTGGGTGGCACCTAGCAGTGCATCGCCGCTACCCAAGTCATCGAAATGGATATTGACATCGACATTTGTAAGATCCAAGGATCTTAAGTCCTGGTAAGCATTATTTTTGATTTAAATAAATTCATGGGCTATGATATTTTGGTCATGATTTAAATAAAATTATTGACTGTGATATTTTTCTATGTATTTGGTTGTTAATTTATAGTTAACTAACTAGAGATTTTTGGTTGTTAATTTATAGTTAATTAAATTAGAGATTTTTGGTTGTTAATTTTGTTGGACGTTAATTAGCTTAATAGATGTTAAATTTAATTAGTTAACTAGCTTATTGGATGTTAGTTTAACCCTTATTGGATTTTCACTTAAACTTTGGATTATTGGGTTGCAATGAAATAAAATGATATTGGGTTTAAAAATTCGAAATCATTAGTTAAATGGGTTAAACCCTATTTGAATTAATTGGTTAATGGGTTTAAAATTTAAAAACCCAAAGTTTAAGTGGTAATTTTCGGCTAGGGTAGAGATTTTGGCGTTTTGTTTGGCTTGGAGGAAAACTTTGGGCGACGGCTTGAAGAGTTGGCGATTCTTGAAGCCTTGGGCGATCTTCTTCTTCATCTTCCTTCTCTCTTGGCCGGAGTCTTTGGTGTTGGAGGTGTTTCCTTCCATTGGCGGCGATTCTTGGTGGAACTTCAAGCCTTAGACGAAATTTTTTGGAGAGTTTTTCACCTTAGTGTTCACGGTTAAGAGGTGAGTGGGGTGTCTATTCGATTTCTATCTATTGGTTAGTGTTAGATGATACATTTGCTTGTTGGAATTTTTACCATGCTAAAACCGAAAACTCAAGACTTCATCTTGTTATAAACCGAAAGTTGCAAAGGTATATTTATCTTGAAAACCGAATTTAAGATATTCCTTGTTCTTCATGAAAACCGAATTTAGGGTATTTACCATGAAAACCTAAAAGCCGAAATATTGATAATATGCATGAAAACCGAAATTTTGATAATTGTTTATGAAAACCGAATTCTTGATATTTGTAGTTAACATGTTTACATGTGGTAATTTGTAAAGTAGTTTATAAGAATACATGTTTTACATTTTATGTTGATTTTATGGATGCTTGTTTTAATTTTATGTTTCTTTATGAGTGTAGCATGTTTTATGGTTATATATTTATGGCTATGTAACTTTGTTTGAGAAATTGGGTGATAACTTAGCAAGGCTACACTGAACTATCAGCATGAAACCTAAGGACTACACTACATTATGTGATTTTGAATATTTTGTGGTTATATGAATTTTTGAATATTATGTGATCATGTGATTTTTGAGTATTATGTAATTATGTGATTTTTGAAGAGTATGTGGTTATGTGATTTTCGGTTATTATGTGTTATGTGATGGTTAGGACTAAGGCTAAGTGTGACTGTGTACTCAAGGGGATAGTATGTGTAATATGTTAAGGGTTTGAGATTTCAGCCCTGTATTGTGATATGTGAGGGGGTTGATGTTCAGCCTACCTGTTATGATTATTGTGATGGGGGTTGATGTTCAGCCTGCCCGATATGATTATTGTGATGACTATCCTAGAGTCGAGTTGACACTTAGAAGTCCACCATTATGAAATAAGATATAAGATGTGTCTGTTGTCTAGTAGGAACCTTTTGGGAGAACGGGTTTTGACGCAAAGTGCCATGTCTTGGTCGGACAGGGGCCACCTCTTGATGTCATCACTCTTTTTGTGATATGGGGTGTCGTAGAGCAAAGTGCCACGTCGTGACCCGGCGGGGGCCACCTCTTGAATCTACACACTATCCATCGATGTGTTATGGGGTGTTTTAGAGCAAAGTGCCACGTCGTGACCTGGCGGGGGCCACCTCTTGATTCTACTCACTGTCCATGTTTATATGTTGCATGAAATTTTGCAGTCTCCCAGTGCTTAGGCCAAAGCCGGGTTAGACCATAATGGTCACTACTGAATATGCTGGACAACTAGGTTAATTAAGTGTTGGTGTGTACATCTGAGTTGGTTTAGAGTATAACTCTAGAAACTGAGTTCGTTATATGTTGGTGTGTACATCTGACTGTTTATATGACTTCTGTTTTCTTTATGTTGTTATATGTTGACATAATGTTCCTGTTAAAGATTTTTAAAATAATCTGTATATATTTTTGAGTGTATGTTATGGATGGTCGATTTAGACTATCCACTCACTGGGCTGTGTAGCTCACCCCTCACTATTTTCAGGCATAGAGCAGGGGCGCATTTCTTGAGTTAGCATTGGCATGGATATCGCTAGTTTGCTGTTTAAGAACTTTTGTGCTTAATTATTTGGGGCCGGTTGTGGCCGAACTATATGAATGATATGAGCTATGTGAACCATGTGAACTATGTGAACTTGTGATGTCAGATTGTGGCTGTTAAATGAGTTTGATTTTTGTGTCACCGCGGGCTTCAGCCTGGTTTCGGTGTTTGGTATGAGTTTATAAAACTCGATTTTGTGATTTTGTTTTGAAATTCGGTTTGTGGTGTATTCTTTGTAATCGGTTTTGATATACCTGTAACTTGCATATGTCTAGTGCAAGTATTGCCTGGTGGCAGGTACCTTTATGGATTTTATGGATTTGATACGGATTTGATATAACTGTTGCCTTGCATATGTCTAGTGCAAGGAATGCGTGGTGGCAGGTACCTTTATGAAATTGTGTTTACCTGGAGATTTATATGTATGGATTTTCGAAATTTTCAGATCGGGTTTCCTGAACGGGGTTTTACCTAGCATATGTATCGATCTTGTATGATAACATCCTGTTTTTTTCATGATTTGTGTTGCTTGTTTGGGATTAAGATAACGGGATGTTACAGAATGGTATCAGAGGAGTTGGCTAGCTAAAACTTAGTTCGGGGGGAAAACATGTTTGTGTATTGCTAGACACCGGATAGGTTTATGTTTGTTTTCCTGACTATGGTATGTGTGTGTAGGAATTTAAGATGGTGCGAACCAGAGGAAATGCTAGTGGCGAGGATGAGCAGCCTTCGAACCTCACGAGAACTATTGAGGCTCTGACTGGCATGGTACAGCAACAAGGTGCCATGATAGAGAGGCAAGCTCAGATGCTGCAGTAGCAACAGACTCAGCATCAAGATGCACAACAGCAGCTTTTGCAGCAGTTGACTCAAGAGAGACCCCAGACTACTACTCGGGCGGTGGGGGATGACTCTCAGGAGGGCGCTCACAGGCGCTATGCTTCACTTGTGAGTGAATTCCAGAAACTGGGTCCCAGCTCTTTTTATGGGGGCTCAGAATCCAGTAATGCCGAGAACTGGCAGTTATGCTTGGACAAGATTTTCCAAGTCATGCGTTGCTCGGATGAGGACAAACTGTGTCTGGCCACCTATATGATGCGTAGTGACGCAGATGAGTGGTGGAAGGGCGTGGTGAGGCTTGCCGAAGAAAGACATGAGACAGTAGATTGGCCCTATTTCTTGTCTCAATTTAATGAGAAGTACTTCCCTGATAGCTTGGTGGAGGACCGAGAGGTGGCATTTATTCACCTGGAGCAGGGTGATATGACAGTGGACCAGTATGAGTTGCAGTTCACTAAGTTGGGAAAGTATGCTCCTCACCTGATAAACACTGAAAAGAGGAGAGCTACCAAGTTTCTCAGAGGTCTCAGATGGGACATTAGAGAGCAGGTTGGTGCTCAGCACTTGGAGACCTATGTTGAGACTGTTGGGCGAGCACGCACCATTGAGAGATACATAGCTGAGAGGAGTTCTCATGTTGCCGTGACAGTGGTTCCTGCAGCTGAGGCGGCGGTTCCTCAGTATGGTAGTGGCGGCAAGGGTAAGAAGTACCCTAAACATAAGGACTACAAAAAGAGCAGGTATAAGCCTTACTCCTACAAGGCACCGCAGCAGTCCACGGATGCACCGTAGCAGTTCAGGGATGCCAGGGATGTAAGAAACAGTATCACAGAGGACCGGACTTGTAATTATTGTGGGCTCAAGGGACATCTAGTGAAAGACTGTCATAAGAGGAATGGTGTATGTTTCAGGTGTAAGAAACCTGGACACATGGTCAAGGACTGTAAAGAACCTGAGATGCAGCAGAGAGGCGCAGATAAGCCTACAGTCCAGACTATAGTTTATGCTGTGGCTGAGAAGGATACACGAGCTTCCCGATCCGTCGTGGAAGGTACCTTATTTGTATTCGATCAGTTAGCTCGCATTCTATTTGACCCTGGTGCAAATTTGTCTTTTGTATCTGTTAAGTTTGCTGCATGTTTACCTGTGTTACCTAAGATGCTGAATTATGCTGTGTCTGTGAGTACTCCCTTAGGAACATCATTATCTACAGATACTGTTTGTGCTAATTGTGTAGTGCATGTAGAGGGTTATGAGTTTCTGGTAGATCTAATCCTATTAGACATGCAAGATTATGATGTCATCCTAGGAATGGATTGGTTGTCTTCACATCATGCTACTGTGGATTGCTTTGAGAAAGTAATCACTTTAAATCTGTTAGATGGGAGTAGGATTTTTGTGAGAGGTCTAGTGTCGGACCAAGGACCGCATGTAATATCTTTCCTGCAGGCCAGGAAGTTACTTGCTAGTGGATGCAAGGGTTATCTTGCGCATGTTAAGGTGCAGGATGATTCTACTTCTGATTTGACTCAGATGATGGTGGTACAGGAGTTCCCTGATGTGTTCTCTGAGGAATTTTCAGGCTTGCCACCGATTAGAGAAGTAGAGTTTGGCATTGAGTTGGCGCCAGGTACGGCACCTATCTCCAGAGCTCCTTATCGCATGGCTACCTCAGAGCTGGCCGAGCTTAAGAAACAACTGGAGGAACTGCTAGAGAAAGGGTACATTCGGCCTAGTGCTTCTCCCTAGGGAGCGCCAGTGCTGTTTGTAAAGAAGAAAGATGGAACCCTGAGGATGTGTATAGACTACAGGCAACTGAACCAAGTGACTATCAAGAATAAGTATCCTCTTCCCAGAATTGATGATCTGTTTGATCAATTACAGGGAGCTACAGTGTTCTCTAAGATTGATCTGAGATCAGGGTATTATCAGCTTAGGGTCAAGGATGAGGATATATTTAAGACTGCTTTCAGGACCAGGTATGGGCATTTTGAATTTATAGTTATGCCTTTTGGACTGACGAATGCACCTGCTGTCTTCATGGATTTGATGAACAGGGTATTCCATGAATTGCTTGACTCTTGTGTGGTAGTCTTTATAGACGATATTTTGGTATACTCACGGACTACTTTAGATGATGTCAGTGACTTGCGCAGAGTGCTGGAGGTTCTGAGGAAGAACCGATTATATGCCAAGGCTAGTAAGTGTGAGTTCTGGCTAGAGAAGATCAGTTTCCTTGGGCATGTGATTTCTGGTCAAGGGGTGTCGGTGGATCCAGTTAAAGTGCAAGCCATTCTTAATTGGGGAAGACCGACTAGCGCTACTGAGATCAGAAGTTTCTTGGGTCTAGCAGGTTATTACCGGAGATTTGTTGAGGGATTCTCCAAGCTGGCGGGTCCTTTAACTAAATTGACCAGAATGGAGGCCAAGTTTAATTGGGATGACAAGTGTGAAGAGAGTTTCCAGGAGCTGAAGAGGAGGTTGACTAGTACACCGATCCTCATTATTCCTAGTGATGGGGAAAGGTTTACTGTCTATACAGATGCTTCAGGCAAAGGGTTGGGTTGTGTCTTGATGCAGAAGGGTTCTGTAGTAGCCTATGCTTCGAGACAATTGAAGGAGTATGAATTGAACTACCCTACTCATGATTTAGAGTTGGCGGCCGTAGTCTTTGCTCTGAAGATATGGCGTCACTATTTGTTGGGACAGGAGTTTGATCTGTTCACTGATCACCAGAGTCTCAAGTACATCTTCACCCAGAAGGAGTTGAACATGAGACAGAGAAGATGGATGGAGTTGATCAAAGACTATGACTTCTCTATTCAGTATCAGGCTGGAAAGGCCAATGTAGTGGCGGATGCTCTGAGCAGACATCCAGTTACTTCAGTAGCTGCTTTACGAGTCAGTGAGTGGCGGTTACTGCAGGAGTTCAGCGATCTCAGGATCAGTGTTTCTCCTAGAGTTCAGTCGGGTTATGTGGCTTTTCTCAGAGTACAGTCTGTTTTGTTGCAGAAGATCAGAGATCAGCAGTCTGTGGATCCGAAATTAGTTCAGATCAGGGATAGTCTGGTTGATGGCGCAGTTCAGGATTTTAGCCTGTCTGATGATGGTATTCTTCGGTTTCGTGGAAGGGTATGTGTCCCTGAGGAACCGAGCTTGAGGAAAGAAATATTGGAGGACAGCCATAACTCCAAATATTCTCTACATCCTGGTGTGACTAAGATGTATCAGGACCTTAAGAAAAATTTTTGGTGGCCGGGTATGAAGAAAGAAGTATATGATTTTGTCTCTAGGTGTTTAACCTGTCAGACTGTAAAGGCTGAACATCAGAAGCTTGGCGGTTTGTTGCAGCCCCTTCCTATTCCTGAGTGGAAGTGGGAATGCATCAGTATGGATTTTGTGTGTGGTTTGCCTAGAACCAGTTTGGGTCATGATGCTATTTGGGTGATCGTTGATAGACTCACTAAATCAGCCCATTTTCTTCCGATCAAGATGACTTATCCTTTAGAGAGACTGGCTAGATTGTATATTGATGAGATAGTCAGACTGCATGGAGTTCCTATTGATATTGTGTCTGATAGGGACTCTCGGTTTTTGTCCAGATTTTGGAAGAGCTTACAGGAGGGTTTGGGTACTAAGTTGAGTTTTAGTACAGCATACCATCCTCAGTCTGATGGCCAGACGGAGCGTACTATACAGACTCTAGAAGATTTGTTGAGAGCCTATGTGGTTGATTGGAGTTCTGAGTGGAACCGGGATCTATCTTTGATAGAGTTCACTTATAATAATAGTTTCCACTCAAGTATTCAGATGGCTCCATATGAGGCTTTGTATGGAAGAAGGTGCAGGACTCCCTTGTGTTGGGAGGAAACTGGTGACAGAATGATTTTGAGATCTGATGCAGTTCAGGAGACTACTGATAAGATCAGAGAGATACAGAATAAACTGAAGATTGCTCGGGACAGACAGAAGAGTTATGCTGACGACCGTCGTCGTTCCCTGGAGTTTATGGTAGGGGATCATGTTTTCTTAAAAGTGTCACCTACTAAGGGTGTAATGAGGTTTGGCAGAAAGGGCAAGTTGAGCCCTAGATTTGTAGGCCCTTTTGACATTATTGAGAGAATTGGTCCAGTGGCTTACCGGTTAGCTTTACCTCCTGCTATGGATCATGTGCATGATGTGTTCCATGTTTCTGTTTTGAGGAAATATCATCCTGATCCATCTCATGTATTGGAGTTGGAACCTCTTCAGATTCAGAGTGATTTGACCTTTGAGGAAAGACCTCTCCGGATTGTGGATAGAAGGGATAAAGTTCTGAGGAACAAGACTATACCTTTGGTAAAGGTTATCTGGGGAAATCAGTCGGTTGAAGAAGCGACATGGGAGACTGAAGCTGATATGAGGAAATTTTATGCTTATCTCTTTGATGATATGGATGCTGAGCTTTAGAGGACTAAAGCTTTATAAGGAGGGAGGGATGTAAGATCCAAGGATCTTAAGTCCTGGTAAGCATTATTTTTGATTTAAATAAATTCATGGGCTGTGATATTTTGGTCATGATTTAAATAAAATTATTGACTGTGATATTTTTCTATGTATTTGGTTGTTAATTTATAGTTAACTAACTAGAGATTTTTGGTTGTTAATTTATAGTTAATTAAATTAGAGATTTTTGGTTGTTAATTTTGTTGGACGTTAATTAGCTTAATAGATGTTAAATTTAATTAGTTAACTAGCTTATTAGATGTTAGTTTAACCCTTATTGGATTTTCACTTAAACTTTGGATTATTGGGTTGCAATGAAATAAAATGATATTGGGTTTAAAAATTCGAAATCATTAGTTAAATGGGTTAAACCCTATTTGAATTAATTGGTTAATGGGTTTAAAATTTAAAAACCCAAAGTTTAAGTGGTAATTTTCGGCTAGGGTAGAGATTTTGGCGTTTTGTTTGGCTTGGAGGAAAACTTTGGGCGACGGCTTGAAGAGTTGGCGATTCTTGAAGCCTTGGGCGATCTTCTTCTTCATCTTCCTTCTCTCTTGGCCGGAGTCTTTGGTGTTGGAGGTGTTTCCTTCCATTGGCGGCGATTCTTGGTGGAACTTCAAGCCTTAGACGAAATTTTTTGGAGAGTTTTTCACCTTAGTGTTCACGGTTAAGAGGTGAGTGGGGTGTCTATTCGATTTCTATCTATTGGTTAGTGTTAGATGATGTGTTAGATGATACATTTTCTTGTTGGAATTTTTACCATGCTAAAACCGAAAACTCAAGACTTCATCTTGTTATAAACCGAAAGTTGCAAAGGTATATTTATCTTGAAAACCGAATTTAAGATATTCCTTGTTCTTCATGAAAACCGAATTTAGGGTATTTACCATGAAAACCTAAAAGCCGAAATATTGATAATATGCATGAAAACCGAAATTTTGATAATTGTTTATGAAAACCGAATTCTTGATATTTGTAGTTAACATGTTTACATGTGGTAATTTGTAAAGTAGTTTATAAGAATACATGTTTTACATTTTATGTTGATTTTATGGATGCTTGTTTTAATTTTATGTTTCTTTATGAGTGTAGCATGTTTTATGGTTATATATTTATGGCTATGTAACTTTGTTTGAGAAATTGGGTGATAACTTAGCAAGGCTACACTGAACTATCAGCATGAAACCTAAGGACTACACTACATTATGTGATTTTGAATATTTTGTGGTTATATGAATTTTTGAATATTATGTGATCATGTGATTTTTGAGTATTATGTAATTATGTGATTTTTGAAGAGTATGTGGTTATGTGATTTTCGGTTATTATGTGTTATGTGATGGTTAGGACTAAGGCTAAGTGTGACTGTGTAGTCAAGGGGATAGTATGTGTAATATGTTAAGGGTTTGAGATTTCAGCTCTGTATTGTGATATGTGAGGGGGTTGATGTTCAGCCTACCTGTTATGATTATTGTGATGGGGGTTGATGTTCAGCCTGCCCGATATGATTATTGTGATGACTATCATAGAGTCGAGTTGACACTTAGAAGTCCACCGTTGTGAAATAAGATATAAGATGTGTCTGTTGTCCAGTAGGAACCTTTTGGGAGAACGGGTTTTGACGCAAAGTGCCATGTCTTGGTCGGACAGGGGCCACCTCTTGATGTCATCACTCTTTTTGTGATATGGGGTGTCGTAGAGCAAAGTGCCACGTCGTGACCCGGCGGGGGCCACCTCTTGAATCTACACACTATCCATCGATGTGTTATGGGGTGTTTTAGAGCAAAGTGCCACGTCGTGACCTGGCGGGGGCCACCTCTTGATTCTACTCACTGTCCATGTTTATATGTTGCATGAAATTTTGCAGTCTCCCAGTGCTTAGGCCAAAGCCGGGTTAGACCATAATGGTCACTACTGAATATGCTGGACAACTAGGTTAATTAAGTGTTGGTGTGTACATCTGAGTTGGTTTAGAGTATAACTCTAGAAACTGAGTTCGTTATATGTTGGTGTGTACATCTGACTGTTTATATGACTTCTGTTTTCTTTATGTTGTTATATGTTGACATAATGTTCCTGTTAAAGATTTTTAAAATAATCTGTATATATTTTTGAGTGTATGTTATGGATGGTCGATTTAGACTATCCACTCACTGGGCTGTGTAGCTCACCCCTCACTATTTTCAGGCATAGAGCAGGGGCGCATTTCTTGAGTTAGCATTGGCATGGATATCGCTAGTTTGCTGTTTAAGAACTTTTGTGCTTAATTATTTGGGGCCGGTTGTGGCCGAACTATATGAATGATATGAGCTATGTGAACCATGTGAACTATGTGAACTTGTGATGTCAGATTGTGGCTGTTAAATGAGTTTGATTTTTGTGTCACCGCGGGCTTCAGCCTGGTTTCGGTGTTTGGTATGAGTTTATAAAACTCGATTTTGTGATTTTGTTTTGAAATTCGGTTTGTGGTGTATTCTTTGTAATCGGTTTTGATATACCTGTAACTTGCATATGTCTAGTGCAAGTATTGCCTGGTGGCAGGTACCTTTATGGATTTTATGGATTTGATACGGATTTGATATAACTGTTGCCTTGCATATGTCTAGTGCAAGGAATGCGTGGTGGCAGGTACCTTTATGAAATTGTGTTTACCTGGAGATTTATATGTATGGATTTTCGAAATTTTCAGATCGGGTTTCCTGAACGGGGTTTTACCTAGCATATGTATCGATCTTGTATGATAACATCCTGTTTTTTTCATGATTTGTGTTGCTTGTTTGGGGTTAAGATAATGGGATGTTACAACATCCTCATCATCGCAACTAGGCACTTATGTATTATAGTCCCTTTGCCAAACTGATATCCGATTAGATAAGTGTGTCACCACTTGTTTTAACCCAATCACATGGTTATGACTAAATCAGGTTCTCACCAAGGTAAGGTCATACACTTTCAGTCATAGAACCATAAGGGGCCCTGTGGATATGAAGCTTCCCTCAGGAAGGGGCAAATCCTCTATTTGTCAATTGATCTTCTCATATGGGTCGTGACATACTCAATGACAACCGTCATGACCTCCCAACTACGGCGAGATGTTAGGTTGTATCAAAGCATGTCCTTAACCACATAGAAGAGTCAATGACCTCAAGTCTAGGGATCAACACATCTCCTGTCACTTGTGAGGATAACTCATGACACCAAGTCATTGCCTCACAGCGGGTCGATCCAGTATATCTACCACTGATATACCCATATGTCTGCGTTAGCATTTCATACCTAATCAGCCCATATATCAGTCTCTCATATACCATAGCTATCCCATATCTACTAAGGTACTTGACTGGGACAAAAAGTATGAGCACAAATCCAATTGTCTCTAAGGACATTATCCCATAAGTACACATTCGCAGATGTAAACAAATGATGATAACGACAATGCCAGAATGATATATAAATATCAATGTTAAGTAGTACAATATTGGACCAATATTAGGTCCTAGGGCATATACACCAACAGCAAGGGCCGGGTGGAACGGCGGAGAGGGGCTCCTTGCCCTTCTCCTCCTAGGTCAAGCAAGGGGGTGGTCCATCATGGGGTGCGTCGCGTGGGAATTGACGGCAACCCATGTGGTTCAGACTAGGGGGCGCCTCGAGACGAGGAGGAGGGACTGGCGCCGGAGGTGCATAGGCGGTACGACGCGGGGGACTCGACTCCACGCGAGGGCGCACGAAATGCATGTCCTGCTCGATACCACGAGCATGGTTAAGGGTCAAGATAATCGAGTCAGGGCCATGGGAGGGCAGCATGTGACGGATCTCATCGCGGAGGCCACGCTCGAAGCGGGACAGGGTGAAAGTCGGGTCCTTCTTACGGTTGCACCTAATGTCGAGCTTGTCGAAGCGAGTGTGGTACTCATCGACAGAGTCGGAGCCTTGGGTGATGGCGCAATAGGAATCGAGGAGCTGCTGTTGTTGGGAAACCCCGGGGACATTTTACAATTTTCAGAGTTATGGACATACATTTTTCGCAGCGGAAGAATGTCCCCGAAACAGGCCAGTCCCAAAAACCCAGTGAAGATCGCAAGCAAGGGAGTCGACACGATGAGTTAGGAAATACCTTAAGAGCAATATGGAGCGATGCCGATGTAGGCATCCAAGTGTGCGCCCTGTGCAGTCTCGCACACACGGATCTCTTGAGTTCTCTTCTTCCACGCCCGGTGCTAGCCTTGGGAAGAAGATCCAAGCCTTAGGGAGATACTCTACTTCACTTGCGCCGCCAAGAAAGATGATGCGCCAAGAGAAGAAAGAAAACCGCCCAAGCCGCCAAGCTCTAGATCTCCTTGCGCCAAGAGGAAAGGAGGAAGAGGCTTGCGGTTATGGAAGATGCGTCCTTGCTCCAAGCACTCGCCCCTCTCCTTGTGTTCACGCATTCAAGGATTAATTACACCACAAGAGGGGGCGACTAGGGTCATATTTATAGGCAAGAGGCGGTTAGGGTAATGGCTAGGATCATGACAAGTGTAGGGCTAGGATGAGGAGGTTTGAGATAAGGAAAGTCTCTAAGACATTTCCATAATTCTCATTCAACCTTACCTTTTGTTCCCACGCCTTTTCTTGTGCGCCAAGGCCTTGCCTTGCGCCTCAAGCAATGCCATAGAGGCATGCATTCCATCCTAGGAAGAGAGGGGGAGGCGCCCTTTACTTCCATAATGAAGCAAAGGCACCAACATGACCCCATTATGCCCCTAGGCGCCTAATGGTTCATGTTTCTCCCCATTATACCCTTTTAGCCTCTCATCTCTTCATGAGAACTTGTTATTGGGCCTCATTGGATAATGAGCTAGCCCAAACATCATTGCATAGGTTGATTAAGCACTTGGATCCAATCCAATGCAACCCTAATCCAAATGTGACCAACCATGGTCAAATACGGGTCAACCTGCCAAAAATGAAGTTTGGCTCCAATAACATTCTTCCATCTCATCAGGCCCATTGGCGCTGATGAAATCTCCCAATTAGATCCGAGTTATCCAATAACTCGATCATAAGGCTTCCCGATCAATACGAGAACTCAAGTATCAAGGTGTGCGACCCTGTAGGTTCCTCTGACGCTGGCAGTGCTGACCAGAGGTCATCACAAGCAGTGAGTGGCACCTAGCAGTGCATCGCTACTACCCAGGTCATTGGAATGGATATCGACATCGACATCCCCATCATCGCAACTAGGTACAGATGCATTACAATCTCTTTGTCGAACTGATATCCGATTGGACAAGTGTGTCACCACTTGTTTTCATCCAATCACATGGCTATGACTAAAACAGGTTCTCACCTGGGTATGGCCATACACTCTCAGTCATAGAACCATAAAGGAGCTCCATGGATATTATACTTCCTTAGGGAAGGGGGCAAATCCTATGTCTGTCCATTGATCTTCTCATATGGGTCGTGACATGCTCAATAACAACCGTTATGACCTCCCAGCTACGGCAAGGTGTTAGGTTGTATCAAAGCAAGTCCCTAATCATGTAGAATGATCAATGACCTCAAGTCAAGGGATCAATGCATCTCCTGTCACTTATGAGGATAACTCATGACACCAAGTCATAGCCTCATAGCGAGTCTATCCAGTATATCCCCAATGATATACCCATGTGTCTGCGTTAGCACCACGTGCCTAACCAGCCCACATACCAGTCTCACAAGTACCATAGCTGTCCCATATCCACTAAGGTACATCGACTAGGGATTATAATTCGAGCACAGATCCAATCTGTCTCCAGGGACATTATCATGTAAGTACACAATCGCAGGTGTAGTCAAACAATGATAACGATAATGCGAGAATGATATATAAATATCAATGTCAAGTAGTACATAAGTTGACCAAAACTAGGTCCTAGGGCATATACACCAACAATCATGCTTCTGCTGCGCCAAAGCCTTGGTCAATGGGTCTGCCAGATTGTTCTCTGTGTCTACTCTGCTAATCTTGACATCACCTCTGTCAATGATCTCTCTGATCAGGTGAAATCTTCTGAGTATGTGTTTGGATCTTTGATGAGACCGTGGTTCCTTGGCTTGTGCAATTGCTCCATTGTTGTCACAGTAGAGTTCAATGGGATCCATTGCACTAGGTACCACTTGAAGATCACATAAGAACTTCCTTATCCAAACAGCTTCCTTGGCTGCCTCAGAAACAGCCACATACTCAGCTTCGGTTGTAGAATCTGCTATGGTGGATTGCTTGAAGCTCTTCCAACATACAGTGCCTCCATTTATCTTGAACACATAGCCAGCCTGCGATCTAAAGTCGTCAGGGTCAGACTAGAACGATGCGTCAGTATAGCCCTGCATACTGAGCTCTTCCTGTCCCCCATAGACCAAGAACAAATCCTTAGTTCTTCTCAGATACTTTAGGATGTTCTTTACAGCCACCCAGTGCTGTAGACCTGGATTGGATTGGTATCGGCTGGTAATGCTCGCAGCATATGCCACATCTGGTCTAGTACATAACATTGCATACATGATTGATCCTACTGCCGAAGCATAAGGAATTCGACTCATGTCATCCCTCTCAGCCTGTGTTGTAGGACACTGGCTCTTTGAGAGAGTAAGGCCATGTCTCACTGGAAGGTATCCTTTCTTGGATTGCTCCATGTAGAACCTCTCCAGTACCTTATCAATGTAAGTACTTTGACTAAGGGCCAAGAGCCACTTGGTTCTATCCCGGTAGATCCTCACGCCTAGAATATAGGCGGCCTCCCCTAAGTCTTTCATCTCGAAACACTTCCCCAACCATGTCTTCACAGCTTGAAGACTAGGGATGTCATTTCCGATGAGCAGTATGTCATCAACATACAAGACCAGAAAAATTACCAAGCTCCCACTGAATTTTCTGTATACACAGGCGTCATCTTCGCTTTTGATAAAGCCATAATCTCTCACGGCCTCATCAAATCGAAGATTCCAACTTCGAGATGCTTGCTTTAATCCATAAATGGACCTCTTTAGCCTGCAGACCTTATTAGCCTCTGCAGGATGGATGAAGCCATCAGGTTGTGTCATATACACATCCTCAGTCAGCTTCCCGTTAAGGAACGCTGTTTTCACATCCATCTGCCATATCTCATAGTCATGATATGCAGCTATAGAAAGCAGAATCCGAATGGATTTAATCATGGCAACTGGCGAGAAGCTTTCATCATAGTCCACCCCGTGGACTTGTTTAAATCCTTTAGCCACTAGTCTACCCTTATAGGTAACTATTTTGCCATCCATGTCTGTCTTCTTCTTGAAGACCCATTTACACCCTATGGGTTTTACCCCATCAGGCAGCTCAACCAAATCCCAGACTTGGTTAGCCGACATGGAATCCATCTTAGATCTCATGGCGTCAAGCCATTTCTCGGAGTCCGGTCCACTGACCGCCTCATCATAGGTTCTAGGTTCATCCTCAATGATGAAGATCCCATCGTGTTGGGTCGGTAGCGACCCATACCTTTCAGGTGCACGACGAATTCTCCCAGACCTACGCGGGACCTGTGTCTGAGCCTCAGGTTGCCTAGCAACCGGTGCAGGTGGCTCAGATTCCATCTCTTTGTCTTGTGCTTGCACTTGGACCTCATCCAAGTCAAACTTCCTCCCATTAACTTCTTTCATAAGAAATTCTTTCTCTAGAAAGACAGCACCCCGAGCAACAAAAACTTTGTTCTCGGTTGGGACATAGAAGAAGTATCCTTTAGTTTCCTTAGGATACCCCACAAACACCCACTTATCAGATCTAGGTTCTAGCTTACTAGAATCCTGACGTTTGACATAAGCCTCACATCCCCAGATCCTGATAAACGTGAGATTAGGGCGTCTCCCACTCCACACCTCGTATGGTATTTTGGAGACACTCTTAAATGGAACATTATTCAGTATCAGAGAAGCTGTTTCTAGTGCATGCCCCCAGAATGATGAAGGTAGAGTTGCATGACTCATCATGGATCGAACCATATCCAATAAAGTTCGATTTATCCTTTCAGACACACCATTCCATTGAGGTGTTCCAGGAGGAGTGAGTTGGGATATGATCCCACACTCTCTCAGATAGTCAAAGAACTCACCACTCAGGTATTCTCCACCTCGATTTGATCGAAGAGCCTTAATGGATCTTCCAAGCTGGTTCTCTACTTCATTCTTGAACTCCTTGAATTTCTCAAAGGATTCAGATTTATGTCTCAATAAGTAGACATAACCATACCTACTGAAGTCATCAGTGAAGGTAATGAAGTAGCTGTACCCTCCTCTGGCTTGTTTATTGAAGGGCCCACACACATCAGTATGTATGAGATCCAATAAACCTTCTGCCCTCTCACCAATCTTGGTGAAGGGCACCTTTGTCATCTTCCCTAATAAACAAGGTTCACAAGTATCAAATTCCTCCAAGGAACTTGAATCTAACAATCCATTTGCATGGAGTTGTTGGATGCGATTCTTGTTTATATGGGCTAATCGACAGTGCCATAGGAAAGCACCAACTGAACCACTTAGTTTGGTCCTCTTATTGCTTATGTTACATATAGAACTTTCCATATCCAAGATATATAGACCATTGCACAAAGTACCCTTCCCATAGAACATATTTGCAAATGAAAAAGAACAGGAGTTCTTATTTATTTCAAATTTAAATCCTTTCCTTGCCAAGCAAGGAATGGATACAATGTTCTTAGTTAGTGAAGGTACACAAAAGCAATTGTCCAGTTCTAATTGAAGTCCAGAAGGCAAGGAGAGAGTCAAAACGCCTACAGCAACAGCAGCAACCTGTGCCCCGTTTCCAATGCGTAGGTCAATCTCTCCAAGCCGCACCGATCTACTTTTCTTGAGCCCCTGCATATTTGTACAAATATGAGCTCCACATGCGGTATCCAATACCCATGACATAGAAGTAGAAAGGTTGACTTCTGTAACATAAATACCTGAGCTAGAAGTTAAGGCCAAGCCTTTCTTCTCCTCATTCTGAAGCTGCCTGCAGTCCCTTCTCCAGTGGCCCTGCTCGCCACAGTGGAAACACCTTTGTTCCTTTGACTTCTTCGCCCTTTTCTTCAGTGCTTTGGTAGGACCTCTGGCACTGCTCTTAGCACGTGCCTTACCCTTCTTCTTTATCTTCTTGGTCGCAGGGACCAAAAGAACATAATTGGGTTTGGTCTTACCCATCTCTCGCTCGGCTGTTTGGAGCATATTCATCAATTCCTCCCGTGTGCACTTAATCCGGTTCATGTTGAAGTTAATGATAAACGGACTGAAGCTAGGGGGCAGGGAATGAAGAATAAGATCCACAAATCATCTGAAAAGCGTTCTGCTCCTCATATTGCACCTGCAGTTCAGGTGCCATACTGGCTAGCATAAGACATGCAACCTCCAAAGAGTCATCCTGATGCTTTCTATAAGCATCTCTGTCTGCCGTTCGGGCATTAGGCGGAGGAGCCGCAGGAAGAGGCTGTTCAAGGACATACAGCTTCTTCTCGATCTTAAGGACTATCCTCAAATTCCGATGCCAGTCCATAAAGTTAGTTCCAACTAACTTATCCTTATCAAGGAGTGATCGCAGTGATAATCCGCCAGTGTTCGTAGCCATTGTTCTACAACACCCAAGAAGAACAGATTAGTACTACTTCGGATCATTTAAACTGGACTTGTTTTAAATGACCATGGCTCCCACTATTTTAAATTCGAATTGACAACCCACAAAGTCAATCGGGAAGATTAAAACTTCCTAGTGAGATGGGATCCTTATTTCACATGAGGCTTTGCGTCCCACGTGTTGGGGTATGCCCTTAAGGCTAATGTTTGAGGCCTTGGGCTGTTATCAGTATCATGTATAAACTATGTATATGTTTATAAAGGCAATTGTTGTTATTCAGATTGTTACATTATCTGCTGCTGTATGTATACTTCTGAATAATGTCTCATTGGTGTTTCAGCTTGGCTGACATGCAGTATTGTCCTTAGTCGAGATATCTTGGTGAACATGAGACAGCCTTGATATGATTGAGACTAATATGTGTTCTAATCTTATAGGATGCTTCGAGCATGGAATAAGATTTAGACGCATAGGTGCATTGGATGTACTGGACTGACCCTACTTAGGATATTCAATTGTTTGTCACAATGTGAATAAATCCTTATAAGCAAGCAAGTGGTATATGAAGGGAACCCCTTTCAAGAGGGGGGCGAAACCCTAGTTGGCGCAAACTCGATAGGCAGCGGATTCAAGAATCGAAAACATGCAATATATGATCAACCTTTAAAATATGAAAGAAGGAGATGCGATTCATACCAATGCCATTTAAAGATGGCGCCTTGGAAGATAGAAAGCAACGAAGATTTCCTCCTTAGGACGCGCACACAAGATGAGGATGCGCTTACTCCCTACGGAATATCTTGTGCTAGCAAGATTCCTAGGTGTCTTTGATCGCGTGAGAAGGGAAGAAGATCGCCTTTCCTTGCTTGATTCTCGAGTCTCCAAGACGTGAAAGAGAAGTCTCTTACGAGAGAGAGCGACGAGAATTAGAGGTTGAGGCAACAAGAGATGCGCTCCATGTAAACATGGGGGGCGTGGTTGCTAAAAAAATAGCCAACCTCTCTTACATGCGATCATGTGTTCATGCCCTCATGAACCAATCGCATTTTCCTCATTACTTTGAACCAAGCGCTCACATCTAGAGCCGGTTCAATTCGGTCTGGTCTATAAACCAAATAACCCAAGCAATTAGTCCAGATCACATTAAAAACCCTAAGGTGCTTGATCTGACCGTCGATCTCTTGATGCTTCTGATCTGACCGATCTAGCATCCGTTCTCTCGATCGAAGCTTACCGATCTCAAGCCCTAATCAATCAAACATGATCAGACCAGATCTCACTTACAATCAGAGATTAAATCCCTTTAAACTGAACCCGAACAATTCAGTCCACACGATCTGACTTAAGTAAGCCATATCATCAAATTGTGCGACCCTGAGGGTTTCCTTTAAGCGTCGGTAACGATAACTCATGTTATCACGACCAGTGAGAGGTATCTAGCAACACATCACTGTCTCCCGATATAAAGGAAAGAGTCTTCCAAGACTACACCCAAAAACAACACAAGTGTGAATCAATTCACAAGGCATGCATATTTCCTTTAACACTGGATGTTCTTATTGGACAAGCCTGTCAAGCTCGTAACTCCAATATGATGAGCATGATTAGATCAGATGAACACTGTCACCTGGGTATGGCCATACACTTTTCTCAATCATCTCATCCAGGGGGCCCCTTTAGAACATCACACTCCTTAAACAAGGAGACGGCAATCCTTTGTCTATCACTAATGCTCTAACCTGACTCAAGCTCACCATCCAAGATAGTCTATAATCATTATGTTTCAAACGATATTGAACTATCTCAAAACAATGACAATCATCATTTAGAAAACACAAGTGATCTCAAGTCAGAGGAAATGTGCCACTTGTCATAATCAAGGAATATTCACATTGTGACAAACAATTGAACATCCTAGTAGGGTCTGTCCAGTACATCCCATGTACCCATGAGTCTACATCTTATTCCATGCTCGAAGCATCCTATAAGATTAGAACACATATTAGTCTTAACCATATCAAGGCTGTCTCATGTTCACCAAGATACATCGACTAAGGACTTAATAGCATGTCAGCCCAGCTGAACAGCTTTGAGACATTATTCAGAAGAACATATATTGCAGCAGACAATGTAGCTAACTGAATAACAACCATGCCTTTATAAACATAAGAGTTTATTACATGATACTGATACATTCCCACAGGCCTCAAACATTAGCCTTAAGGGCATACCCCAACAATCTCCCACTTGCACTTAATCTAATGGTTGAGAAATCTCAAACCCATATTATTACAGTGCTTCTCATGCTTCTGCTGCGCCAGAGGCTTGGTAAGCGGGTCTGCCAGATTGTCATCTGTATGTACCTTGCAGATTTTGATCTCGCCACGATCAATGATCTCCCGGATCAAGTGAAACCGTCTCTGTATGTGCTTGGACTTCTGGTGCGACCGTGGTTCCTTTGCTTGTGCGATTGCTCCAGTGTTATCACAAAAGATAACCAAAGGATCTGCACTCGAAGGAATGACACCAAGTTCTCTCACGAACTTACGAATCCACACTGCCTCCTTGGATGCTTCCGAGGCTGCAACATACTCGGCTTCTGTTGTAGAATCAGCAACAGTTGACTGTTTGAAACTTTTCCACACCACTGCACCTCCATTCAAGCTAAAAACATAGCCTGATTGCGATCGGAAATCATCCTGGTCAGACTGGAACAAAGCGTCAGTATATCCTTCAATACTGAGTTCTTCCTGACCACCATATATCAAGAACATATCTTTGGTCCTCCGCAGATATTTTAAGATGTTCTTGACTGCAATCCAGTGCGCCACACCTGGATTACTTTGGAAACGACTGGTTACGCTTAACCCGTAAGCAACGTCTGGGCGAGTACACAACATCGCATACATAATGGAACCAATAGCCGAAGCATAAGGCGTATTGTCCATTTCATCTTTCTCAGTCTGTGTTTGTGGACACTGACTCTTCGAAAGATTCAGACCATGTCTGACTGGAAGATATCCTCGTTTAGAATTCTCTAAATGAAATCTCTCCAGGACCTTTTCGATGTAAGTACTCTGGCACAGCCCGAGAAGCCTCTTAGATCTATCCCTGTAGATCTTCACACCTAACACATAGGCTGCTTCTCCTAGATCTTTCATCTGGAAACATTTCCTTAGCCATGCTTTGACAGCATGCATTTCAGGAATATCATTTCCAATGATCAAGATGTCATCGACGTAGAGGACTAGGAAAGTAATCACGCTCCCACTAAACCTCTTATATACACACGGGTCATCTTCGTTCTTGATGAAACCAAATTCAGTGACTGATTCATCAAAACGAATATTCCAGCTTCTTGATGCTTGTTTAAGTCCATAAATAGACTTCTTTAACTTGCATATCTTATGACGATCTGCTGGATTAGTGAAACCTTCTGGTTGTGTCATATACACATCCTTATCCAGATTTCCATTAAGGAAAGCTGTTTTCACATCCATCTGCCAAATCTCATAATCATAATATGCAGCTATCGCGAAAAGAATCCGAATAGACTTAAACATGGCTACAGGTGAGAAAGTTTCATCATAATCTATCCCGTAGATTTGTTTGAAACCTTTCGCAACTAGCCTGCCTTTATAGGTAACCACGTTACCATCCATGTCAATCTTCTTCTTGAAGATCCATTTACAGCCTATAGGGATAACTCCCGGAGGCGGATCAACCAAATCCCAGACTTGGTTATATGACATGGAGTCCATCTCGGCGCGCATAGCTTCAAGCCATCTCGCTGACTCCGGTCCACCGACCGCATCCGCATAAGTGAGGGGTTCATCATTGTTAATGATGTAGACTCCGTCATAGCGCTCAGGCTGTCGACGGATCCTACCCGATCTTCGCGGTTCCCGTGATATCTGAGCCTCAGGTTGTTCAATAACCTGTTCTACCGGCTCAGGCTCATCCAACTCTGCTTGAGCACTTTGTCCTTCCTCTGGATTCTCATCCAGTTTTATTTCTCTCCCACGGGCCTCTTGCAGAAGAAACTCCTTCTCAAGAAATATGGCCGTCCGAGCAACAAAAACCTTGTTCTCCTTGGGATCGAAGAAATAATAACCCTTAGTTTCCTTAGGGTAACCGACAAAGATACATTTGTCAGATCTGCTCTCTAGTTTCCCAGAGGCGAGCTTCTTTACATAAGCTTCGCAACCCCAGATCCTGATAAATGTCAAGCTTGGCTGTTTCCCATACCATAACTCATATGGCGTCTTGGAAACTGCCTTGGATGGCACTCGGTTTAGTACCTTTGCAGCTGTTTCCAGTGCAAAACCCCAAAAGGAGTAGGGTAGAGTAGCCTGACTCATCATAGAACGAACCATATCAAGTAGCGTTCTATTTCTCCTCTCGGACACACCATTCCATTGCGGTGTTCCTGGTGGAGTGAGCTGTGAGATAATCCCACACTCCTTTAGATAGTCAGTAAATGCATGACTTAGGTATTCACCACCTCGATCTGAGTGAAGTGCCTTGATATTACGGCCTAGCTGATTCTGTACTTCATTTTTGAACTCTTTGAACTTGTCAAAAGATTCACTTTTATGTCTCATCAGATAGACATAACCATATCTACTGAAATCATCAGTAAAGGTAATGAAGTACTGATAGCCACCTCTGGCATGTTTACTAAATGGCCCACACACATCACTGTGTATAAGGTCAAGTAAACCTGAAGCCCTTTGACCTTTGTGAGGAAAAGGTGACTTTGTCATTTTACCCATCAAACAAGCTTTGCATGTATCAATCTCCTTATAGGAGAATGATCCCAGCAGTCCATTTTCATGCAACCGCTTAATGCGTTTCTCGTTAATATGGCCTAAACGACTATGCCATAGCAAGGTGCTGTCATCAGCATACTTGGCTTTCTTAATATCAATTTGCTGTATTGAACATTCCATGTCCAACATGAATAACCCATTGTTAATTGAACCAGTTGCATAAACAATATTATCATAAGACAAAATACACTTTGAAATATTGCATTCAAAGGAAAACCCCTTCCTGACAAGAGCAGGAATGGAGATAATATTTTTAGTTATACTGGGAACAAAGTAACAACTGTTTAGTTCCAATACAAGTCCAGATGGTAAAGAAATAAAGTAGTCTCCTACAGCAACAGCAGCAACCCGTGCCCCGTTTCCAACTCGTAGGTCCACCTCATGCTGTCCCACCTGCCTTCTTCTCTTGAGTTCCTGTACATTTGAACAAATGTGAACTCCACATGCAGTGTCCAACACCCATGATACAGAAGAAGAAAACATGACCTCAGTCACGAATATACCTGAGCCAGAAGCAAAGCTTCCCCTCTTATCTCCTTGGAGCGCTTTACAGTCCTTTTTCCAGTGACCCAGCTGGCCACAGTGGAAACACCTGTATTCCTTAGACCGCTTGACCTTCTGCTTCAGAGCCTTGCTGTAACTCTTGACAGGGGCCTTGCCCTTCTTCCCCTTCTTCTTGTTCCTAGAAGGAACCATCAAGACAGAGGTTGAAGGCTTACCCTTCAGAGTCTCCTCAGTGGTCAAGAGCATATTCAGCAGCTCTGCCGGAGTACAATCGATTTTGTTCATATTAAAATTAATAATGAACGCGTCGAATGAAGGCGGGAGAGACTGCAGAATAATGTCCACAGCAAGCTCCTGGTTGATGGTATGCCCCAGTTTCTCTAGAGCCTCCTTGTGCCCAATCATCTTGAGCACGTGAGCTCCCACTGGGCTCCCTTCAGCCAGTTTGCTCTGAAAGAAGAGCTTTGTCAAATTATAGCGTTCAGTCCTCGCCTGTGCAGCATACAGCATCTTGAGGTTCGCTATCATGTCTATAGCAGACATATCCTCATGCTGACGCTGCAGCGGTGGCGTCATAGACGCTAGCATCAGGCAAGCGACATCAATGCTATCATTGACGTGCTTTTCATAGGCTTCCCGAACCGCCCTTGCGGCGTTCGGAGCGGGCTGCGGCGGTATCGCCGTCTCGAGGACATACAGTTTCCTCTCTGCCTTAAGAACGATCTTAAGGTGTCCAAACCAGTCAGAGAAGTTCGGCCCACCAAACTTCTCCCTTTCCAGTAGGGATCGCACATTGAAGTTCATGGTGTTCGTTGCTGCAGGTATCTACAACAATACAAGAACAGCAAGGTCAGTATCAATGTATAAGAATCAATCAGGACTTAAGAAAGATTCTTTTTCTCACTATTTTATCAGGCGTGAAAAATCCAGCAAAACAGCCCGAAAGAGTAGAACTCTTTTAGTGAGATGGGATCCAGATTTCATACTTGGTCTCCGCGTCCCGCTCAGGCGAGATAAGATGCACAGAGAGTACAAGCACTAGTTTGTGGTAGGCAGTCACTGCCGATCGCCAACCCGTGCGATTCCCCTTCATCTGGGCAGTCCAGCAGACTGTGCCAACTGAGTTGGTACAACACAATCTCTGACTCCACAGATGGCTGCCTCCATGTGCTATCATATGCGCCACATATGTAGTCTACACGGTCAAGCTGACCCGACCTACTCCCTGGACCACCATGTGCTATGCTGAGCAACGAGAAGGGATAAATCCCTACTCTGTAACACACAGGTGTAATCCCGCACCGTCTGAAGATAGATGGACGTGCCCACTGAGTGGGTACAACACGGCTCCAACGATAATCAGAACAGTGAGGTTTCGCGTCAGAAGGCTTACGAGCTTGATATTTAAGCGTTGGATTTTAACGGTCTTTTATCTTCTTGCCTATCATGCAATTCCTATGGTGATAGCAGAAGATAATTTAATCATGCAATTCTAATATTAAGCAATAAAAGAAAGCATGAATCTTATGTGGTAAAAGCCCATAGCCCTAGTGAGACCTTAACCTAACTTAAGTCTTCACTTGCTCTTAATGGGTCTTTAGCTGCTCATCTGGCCCAAACCTGGGCCCAAGCGCCATCAGCAGCTCTGATGCGCCCACCAGGAAATTGCGCCAGGTCCTAGGGTCGAACCCTAGACCTCCCACCTGGTCCAGCCACTTGCTGCAAGCGCCTCTGCCAAGTGTGCTTTGTGCTCTTGTCTAATTAAATTACAAATTTAACTATCTAGACAAGAGTGACACGCAGGTCACTTACATTTATAAATTAAAACACAGTGATGCGCAGATCACAATAATTAATTTACAATTTTTTAATTCAGGCACGCAGGCCCCAGCACAGCACACAAATAATATGAGCAGCCCACATAAGACTAAATAAACAAGCATATGCATCAATCAATAACCATGTGATCCATAAAAATTAAAATTTTCGAAAACCCCATAGGATCAATTTTAATTTTCCTTATTTGCCCTACAACCTTACAACGGTCCATTACTAGGGATCCACTCATCCAACCTAGTCAGATCCACTGCCCTTGCATGCACCAAGTCCTAACTGACTTGCGTCGACCATAAGGTCAACTATGCATGCGCCAGGGCTGAACGACCACACTGAGGTGTGGCAAGCGGGCGTGACCCCGGGCCTAACTCAGGTGCGTTCAGTAGTCGTCTCAATCAGACATCGCTACACACCTGTCTGCAGTCGACCTATAGCCACCATAGGCTTGCGCCAAGGTGCTATCTGGTCGACCCATTCAGGCTGTCAGATGATCTGATCAGACATGTTTGGATCTAACTTAGGGGTTGACTTCAACCCTAATAACCCGTCTAAGGGTTTTAATGCAGGCGCATCTTAGATCTACAATGAGTCGCGCAAATGATATAATTTTTGAGAAAAAACTACTACATGCGCCAACATACATGCGCAAGTAAAACATGAAATAAGTTTCAGCATGAAACATGTTATCATGATGAATTTCGCATGGTGAAGATCTAGAATACTTGGAACACATAATCAAAGCAATCATATAAATTTGCATGTAAACCTTGCCCTCTGATACCAATTGAAGGGAACCCCTTTCAAGAGGGGGGCGAAACCCTAGTTGGCGCAAACTCGATAGGCAGCGGATTCAAGAATCGAAAACATGCAATATATGATCAACCTTTAAAACATGAAAGAAGGAGATGCGATTCATACCAATGCCATTTAAAGATGGCGCCTTGGAAGATAGAAAGCAACGAAGATTTCCTCCTTAGGACGCGCACACAAGATGAGGATGCGCTTACTCCCTACGGAATATCTTGTGCTAGCAAGATTCCTAGGTGTCTTTGATCGCGTGAGAAGGGAAGAAGATCGCCTTTCCTTGCTTGATTCTCGAGTCTCCAAGACGTGAAAGAGAAGTCTCTTACGAGAGAGAGCGACGAGAATTAGAGGTTGAGGCAACAAGAGATGCGCTCCATGTAAACATGGGGGGCGTGGTTGCTAAAAAAATAGCCAACCTCTCTTACATGCGATCATGTGTTCATGCCCTCATGAACCAATCGCATTTTCCTCATTACTTTGAACCAAGCGCTCACATCTAGAGCCGGTTCAATTCGGTCTGGTCTATAAACCAAATAACCCAAGCAATTAGTCCAGATCACATTAAAAACCCTAAGGTGCTTGATCTGACCGTCGATCTCTTGATGCTTCTGATCTGACCGATCTAGCATCCGTTCTCTCGATCGAAGCTTACCGATCTCAAGCCCTAATCAATCAAACATGATCAGACCAGATCTCACTTACAATCAGAGATTAAATCCCTTTAAACTGAACCCGAACAATTCAGTCCACACGATCTGACTTAAGTAAGCCATATCATCAAATTGTGCGACCCTGAGGGTTTCCTTTAAGCGTCGGTAACGATAACTCATGTTATCACGACCAGTGAGAGGTATCTAGCAACACATCACTGTCTCCCGATATAAAGGAAAGAGTCTTCCAAGACTACACCCAAAAACAACACAAGTGTGAATCAATTCACAAGGCATGCATATTTCCTTTAACACTGGATGTTCTTATTGGACAAGCCTGTCAAGCTCGTAACTCCAATATGATGAGCATGATTAGATCAGATGAACACTGTCACCTGGGTATGGCCATACACTTTTCTCAATCATCTCATCCAGGGGGCCCCTTTAGAACATCACACTCCTTAAACAAGGAGACGGCAATCCTTTGTCTATCACTAATGCTCTAACCTGACTCAAGCTCACCATCCAAGATAGTCTATAATCATTATGTTTCAAACGATATTGAACTATCTCAAAACAATGACAATCATCATTTAGAAAACACAAGTGATCTCAAGTCAGAGGAAATGTGCCACTTGTCATAATCAAGGAATATTCACATTGTGACAAACAATTGAACATCCTAGTAGGGTCTGTCCAGTACATCCCATGTACCCATGAGTCTACATCTTATTCCATGCTCGAAGCATCCTATAAGATTAGAACACATATTAGTCTTAACCATATCAAGGCTGTCTCATGTTCACCAAGATACATCGACTAAGGACTTAATAGCATGTCAGCCCAGCTGAACAGCTTTGAGACATTATTCAGAAGAACATATATTGCAGCAGACAATGTAGCTAACTGAATAACAACCATGCCTTTATAAACATAAGAGTTTATTACATGATACTGATACATTCCCACAGGCCTCAAACATTAGCCTTAAGGGCATACCCCAACAGTATACTCCCTCTGACTTGAGATCACTTGTGTTTCTAAATGATGATTGGCATTGTTTTGAGGTAGTTCAATATCATTTGAAAGATAATGGTTAAGGATTATCTTGGATGGTGGGCATGACTCATGTTAGGACACTGGTGATAGATATATGATTGCCTCTCCTGAAGGGAACCCCTAACTAAGGGGTAGAAACCCTAATGGTGGCGCAACAAAATTTTGCATGGGATATTAGGATTTCAAAGGATCTATATATGTCATATAACTAGCTTTCGAATATTTGAATAGATGAAGATAAACTCATACCATTGCCATCGGTTTGATGAAGCTTTGGAAGGAAAGACGCAAGCGAGCCTTCTCCTAAGTTTCACACACAAGATGATCAATGCGCCTACCCTTGGTGCTCCTTGTGCTAGCAAGGTTCCTTGGAGTCCTTGATCGAGTGAAAAGGGATGGAGATGTGTTGATCTCTTTTGGCCAAAAACCTCCTCTATCTTCCAAGCGTCGCCACACACAACGAGTGTCGAGAGAGAGGTCGCTTGAGAGGCGAGAATAGCAAGAGCTATTCGAACGTGAGCGTTATCTCCAAGTGGAGATCGTGGTTACTAAAAATAGCCACACCACTCGCTCCAATGTTCACGCCAAGTGAACAAGTCGCCAAGCCTTGAACCATGCGCTCATTTCATGAGCCGGTTCACATTGGTTCGGTTTAAGAACCAATCAAGCCAATGATCTAGTCTAGATCTCAAATAAACCCTAAGGCTCCAGATCTGACCGTTAATCTCTTGATGCTTCTGATCTGCCCGATCTAGCAATCATTCTCTCGATCGAAGCTTACCGATCTCAAGCCCTAATCAATCAAACATGATCAGACTAGATCTCACTTACAATCAGAGATTAAATCCCTTTAAACTGAACCCAAACAATTCAGTCCACACGATCTGACTGAAGTAAGCCATATCATCAAATTGTGCGACCCTGAGGGTTTCCTTTAAATGTCGGTAACGATAATTCACATTATCACGATCAGTGAGGGGTATCTAGCAACACATCACTGTCTCCCGATATAAAGGAAAGAGTCTTCCAAGACTACACCCAAACCATAGCACAAGTGTGAATCAATTCACAAGGCATGCATATTTCCTTTGCCACTGGATGTTCTTATTGGACAAGCGTGTCAAGCTTGTAGCTCCAATATGATGAGCATGATTAGATCAGATGAACACTGTCACCTGGGTATGGCCATACTCTTTTCTCAATCATCTCATCCAGGGGGCCCCTTTAGAACATCACACTCCTTGAACAAGGAGACGGCAATCCTATGTCTATCACTAGTGCCCTAACCTGATTCAAGCTCACCATCCAAGATAGTCTATAATCATTATGTTTCAAATGATATTGAACTATCTCAAAACAATGACAATCATCATTTAGAAAACACAAGTGATCTCAAGTCAGAGGAAATGTGCCACTTGTCATATTCAAGGATTATTCACATTGTGACAAACAATTGAATAACCTAGTAGGGTCTGTCCAGCACATCCAATGTACCCATGAGTCTACATCTTATTCCATGCTCGAAGCATCCTATAAGATTAGAACACATATTAGTCTTAACCATATCAAGGCTGTCTCATGTTCACCAAGATATATCGACTAAGGACATAACAGCATGTCAGCCCAGCTAAACAGCTTTGAGACATTATTCAGAAGAACATATATTGCAGCAGACAATGTAAACAACTGAATAATAACCATGCCTTTATAAACATAACAGTTTATTACATGATACAGATACATTCCCACAGGCCTCAAACATTAGCCTTAAGGGCATACCCCAACAATCTCCCACTTGCACTTAATCTAATGGTTGAGAAATCTCAAACCCATATTATTACAGTGCTTCTCATGCTTCTGCTGCGCCAGAGGCTTGGTAAGCGGGTCTGCCAGATTGTCATCTGTATGAACCTTGCAGATTTTGATCTCGCCACGATCTATGATCTCCCTGATCAAATGAAACCGTCTCTGTATGTGCTTGGACTTCTGGTGCGACCGTGGTTCCTTTGCTTGTGCGATTGCTCCAGTGTTATCACAGAAGATAACCAAAGGATCTGCACTCGAAGGAACGACACCAAGTTCTCTCACGAACTTACGAATCCACACTGCCTCCTTGGATGCTTCCGAGGCTGCAACATACTCGGCTTCTGTTGTGGAATCAGCAACAGTTGACTGTTTGAAACTCTTCCACACCACTGCACCTCCATTCAAGCTAAAAACATAGCCTGATTGCGATCGGAAATCATCCTGGTCTGACTGGAACGAAGCGTCAGTATATCCTTCAATACTGAGTTCTTCCTGACCACCATATATCAAGAACATATCTTTGGTTCTCCGCAGATATTTTAAAATGTTCTTGACTGCAATCCAGTGCGCCATACCTGGATTACTTTGGAAACGACTAGTCACGCTTAACCCGTAAGCAACGTCTGGGCGAGTACACAACATCGCATACATAATGGATCCAATAGCCGAAGCATAAGGCGTATTGTCCATTTCATCTTTCTCAGTCTGTGTTTGTGGACACTGACTCTTCGAAAGATTCAGACCATGTCTGACTGGAAGATATCCTCGTTTAGAATTCTCTAAATGAAATCTCTCCAGGACTTTATCGATGTAAGTACTCTGGCACAGCCCGAGAAGCCTCTTCGATCTATCCCTGTAGATCTTCACACCTAACACATAGGCTGCTTCTCCTAGATCTTTCATTTGGAAACATTTCCTCAGCCATGCCTTCACAGCATGCATTTCAGGAATGTCATTTCCAATGATCAAGATATCATCGACGTAGAGGACTAGGAAAGTTATCACGCTCCCACTAAACCTCTTATATACACACGGGTCATCCTCGTTCTTGATGAAACCAAATTCACTGATTGATTCATCAAAACGAATATTCCAGCTTCTAGATGCTTGCTTAAGTCCATAAATAGACTTCTTTAACTTGCATATCTTATGACGATCTGATAGATTAGTGAAACCTTCTGGTTGTGTCATATACACATCCTCATCCAGATTTCCATTAAGGAAAGCTGTTTTCACATCCATCTGCCAGATCTCATAATCATAATATGCAGCTATCGCGAAAAGAATCCGAATAGACTTAAACATAGCTACAGGTGAGAAAGTTTCATCATAATCTATCCCGTAGATTTGTTTGAAACCTTTCGCAACTAGCCTGCCTTTATAGGTAACCACGTTACCATCCATGTCAATCTTCTTTTTGAAGATCCACTTACAGCCTATAGGGATAACTCCCGGAGGCGGATCAACCAAATCCCAAACTTGGTTATCTGACATGGAGTCCATCTCGGCGCGCATAGCTTCAAGCCATCTCGCTGACTCCGGTCCACTGACCGCATCCGCATAAGTGAGGGGTTCATCATGATCAATGATGTAGACTCCGTCATAGCGCTCAGGCTGTCGACGAATCCTTCCCGATCTTCGCGGTTCCCGTGATATCTGAGCCTCAGGTTGTTCAATAACCTGTTCTACCGGCTCAGGCTCATCCAACTGTGCTTGAGCACTTTGTCCTTCCTCTGGATTCTCATCCAGCTTTATTTCTCTCCCACTGGCCTCTTGCAGAAGAAACTCCTTCTCAAGAAATATGGCCGTCCGAGCAACAAAAACCTTGTTCTCTTTGGGGTCGTAGAAATAATAACCCTTAGTTTCCTTAGGGTAACCGACAAAGATACATTTGTCAGATCTGCTCTCTAGTTTCCCAGAGGCGAGCTTTTTGACATAAGCCTCGCAGCCCCAGATCCTGATAAATGTCAAGCTTGGCTGTTTCCCATACCATAACTCATATGGCGTCTTTGAAACTGCCTTGGATGGCACTCGGTTTAGTATCTTTGCAGCTGTTTCCAGTGCAAAACCCCAAAAGGAGTATGGAAGAGTAACCTGACTCATCATAGAACGAACCATATCAAGTAACGTTCTATTTCTCCTTTCGGACACACCATTCCATTGCGGTGTTCCTGGCGGAGTGAGCTGTGAGATAATCCCACACTCCTTTAGATAGTCAGTAAACGCATGACTTAGGTATTCACCACCTCGATCTGAGCGAAGTGCCTTGATATTTCGGCCTAGCTGATTCTGTACTTCATATTTGAACTCTTTGAACTTGTCAAAAGATTCACTCTTATGTCTCATCAGATAGACATACCCATACCTACTGAAATCATCAGTAAAGGTAATGAAGTACTGATAGCCACCTCTGGCATGTTTACTAAATGGCCCACACACATCACTGTGTATAAGGTCAAGTAAACCTGAAGCCCTTTGACCTTTGTGAGGAAAAGGTGACTTCGTCATTTTACCCATCAAACAAGCTTTGCATGTATCAATCTCCTCATAGGAGAATGATCCCAGCAGTCCATTATCATGCAACCGCTTAATGCGCTTCTCGTTTATATGGCCTAAACGACTATGCCATAGCAAGGTGCTGTCATCAGCATACTTGGCTTTCTTAATATCAATATTTTGTATAGAACTCTCCATGTCCAACATGAATAACCCATTGCTAATTGAACCAGTTGCATAAACAATATTATCATAAGACAAAATACACTTTGAAATATTGCATTCAAAGGAAAATCCCTTCCTGACAAGAGCAGGAATGGAGATAATATTTTTAGTAATACTGGGAACAAAATAACAACTGTTTAGTTCCAATACAAGTCCAGATGGTAAAGAAATGAAGTAGTCTCCTACAGCAACAGCAGCAACCCGTGCCCCGTTTCCAACTCGTAGGTCCACCTCATGCTGTCCCACCTGCCTTCTTCTCTTGAGTTCCTGTACATTTGAACAAATGTGAACTCCACATGCAGTGTCCAACACCCATGATATAGAAGAAGAAAACATGACCTCAGTCACGAATATACCTGAGCCAGAAGCGAAGCTTCCCCTCTTATCTCCTTGGAGCGCTTTACAGTCCTTTTTCCAGTGACCCAGCTGGCCACAGTGGAAACACCTGTATTCCTTAGACCGCTTCACCTTCTGCTTCAGAGCCTTGCTGTAATTCTTGACAGGGGCCTTGCCCTTCTTCCCCTTCTTCTTGTTCCTGGAAGGAACCATTAAGACAGAGGTCGAAGGCTTTCCCTTCAGAGTCTCCTCAGTAGTGAGGAGCATATTCAGCAGCTCTGCCGGAGTACAATCGATTTTGTTCATATTAAAGTTAATAATGAACGCGTCGAATGAAGGCGGGAGAGACTGTAGAATAATATCCACAGCAAGCTCCTGGTTGATGGTATGCCCCAGTTTCTCTAGAGCCTCCTTGTGCCCAATCATCTTGAGCACGTGAGCTCCCACTGGGCTCCCTTCAGCCAGTTTGCTCTGAAAGAAGAGCTTCGTCAAATTGTAGCGCTCTGTCCTCGCCTGTGCAGCATACAGCATCTTGAGGTTTGCTATCATGTCTATAGCAGACATATCCTCATGCTGACGCTGCAGCGGTGGCGTCATAGACGCTAGCATCAGGCAAGCGACATCAATGCTATCATTGACGTGCTTTTCATAGGCTTCCCGAACCGCCCTTGCGGCGTTCGGAGCGAGCTGCGGCGGTATCGCCGTCTCGAGGACATACAGTTTCCTCTCTGCCTTAAGAACGATCTTAAGGTGTCCAAACCAGTCAGAGAAGTTCGGCCCAGCAAACTTCTCCCTTTCCAGTAGGGATCGCACATTGAAGTTCATGGTGTTCGTTGCTGCAGGTATCTACAACAATGCAAGAACAGCAAGGTCAGTATCAATGTATAAGAATCAATCAGGACTTAAGAAAGATTCCTTTTCTCACTATTTTATCTGACTGAAAAATCCATTAAACAGTCCGAAAGAGTAGACACTCTTTTAGTGAGATGGGATCCGGATTTCATACTTGGTCTCCGCGTCCCGCTCATGCGAGATAAGATACACAGAGAGTACAAGCACTAATCTCCGGTAGGCAGTCCCTGCCGATCGCCAACCCGTGCGATTCCCCTTCATCTGGGTAGTACAGCAGACTGTGCCAACTGAGTTGGTATAACACAGTCTCTGACCCCACAGATGGCTGCCTCCATGTGCTACCATATGCGCCACATATGTAGCCTACACGGTCAAGCTGACCCGACCTACTCCCTGGACCACCATGTGCTATGCTGAGCAACGAGAAGGGATAAATCCCTACTCTGTAACACACAGGTGTAATCCCACACCGTCTGAAGATAGATGGACGTGCCCACTGAGTGGGTACAACACGGCTCCAACGATAATCAGAACAGTGAGGTTTCGCGTCAGAAGGCTTACGAGCTTGATATTTTAGCGTTGGATTTTAACGGTCTTTTAACTTCTTCACTATCATACAATTCCTATGGTGATAGCAGAAGATAAATTAAAACATGCTGTTCTACTTATATAAGCAATAAAAGAAAGCATGGTTCTTATGTGGTAAAAGCCCATAGCCCTAGAAGACCTTAACCTAGTTTAAGTCTTCACTTGCTCTTCATGGGTCTTTTGCTGCTCATCTGGCCCATACCAGGGCCCAAGCGCCAATTGCAGCTCTGGTGCGCCCACCAGGAAAATGCGCCAGGTCCTAGGGTCGAACCCTAGACCTCCCACCTGGTCAAGCCACTGCTGCATGCGCCTCTGCCAAGTGTGCTCTGTGCTCTTGTCTAATTAAATTACAAATTTAACTATCTAGACAAGATTGACACGCAGGTCAATAACATTTTATAAATTAAAGCAATGTGATGCGCAGATCACAATAATTAATTTACAACAATTTTAAATCCCAGGCACGCAGGCCCCAGCACAGCACACAATTAATATGGGCAGCCCACATAAGACTAAATAGACAAACATATGCATCCAATCAGCAATCATGTGATCCATCATAAAAATTAAAATTTTTCGAAAAACCCCATGGGATCAATTTTAATTTTTCCTTATTTGCCCTACAACCTTACAACGGTCCATTACTAGGGATCCACTCAACCAACCTAGTCAGATCCTCTGCCCTTGCATGCACCAAGTCCTAACTGACTTGAGTCGACCATAAGGTCAACCATGCATGCGCCAGGGCTGAACAACCACACTGAGGTCTGGCAAGCGGGTGTGACCCCGGGCCTAACTCAGGTGCGTTCATGGGTCGTCTCAATCAGACATCGCTACACGCCTGTCTGCAGTCGACCTGTAGCCACCTCAAGCTTGCGCCAAGGTGCTATCCAGTCGACCCATCAAGGCTGTCAGATAGTCTGATCAGACTGATTGGATCTGACCTAGGGGGTGATTTCAACCCTAATAACCCGTCTAAGGGTTTATAGCAGGGCCTTAGATCTAATGTTAAGCGCGCATGTGATATTTCCTTTTGAGAAAACTTAAGCTACAACATGCGCCAACATAGATGCGCAAAAAGAAAAGCATAAACTAGTTTCGCACATATAAGATCTAAGCATATATGGATTCACAATCAAAGCAATCATATGAACATATAACCCTTGCTCTGATACCAATTGAAGGGAACCCCTAACTAAGGGGTAGAAACCCTAATGGTGGCGCAACAAAATTTTGCATGGGATATTAGGATTTCAAAGGATCTATATATGTCATATAACTAGCTTTCGAATATTTGAATAGATGAAGATAAACTCATACCATTGCCATCGGTTTGATGAAGCTTTGGAAGGAAAGACGCAAGCGAGCCTTCTCCTAAGTTTCACACACAAGATGATCAATGCGCCTACCCTTGGTGCTCCTTGTGCTAGCAAGGTTCCTTGGAGTCCTTGATCGAGTGAAAAGGGATGGAGATGTGTTGATCTCTTTTGGCCAAAAACCTCCTCTATCTTCCAAGCGTCGCCACACACAACGAGTGTCGAGAGAGAGGTCGCTTGAGAGGCGAGAATAGCAAGAGCTATTCGAACGTGAGCGTTATCTCCAAGTGGAGATCGTGGTTACTAAAAATAGCCACACCACTCGCTCCAATGTTCACGCCAAGTGAACAAGTCGCCAAGCCTTGAACCATGCGCTCATTTCATGAGCCGGTTCACATTGGTTCGGTTTAAGAACCAATCAAGCCAATGATCTAGTCTAGATCTCAAATAAACCCTAAGGCTCCAGATCTGACCGTTAATCTCTTGATGCTTCTGATCTGCCCGATCTAGCAATCATTCTCTCGATCGAAGCTTACCGATCTCAAGCCCTAATCAATCAAACATGATCAGACTAGATCTCACTTACAATCAGAGATTAAATCCCTTTAAACTGAACCCAAACAATTCAGTCCACACGATCTGACTGAAGTAAGCCATATCATCAAATTGTGCGACCCTGAGGGTTTCCTTTAAATGTCGGTAACGATAATTCACATTATCACGATCAGTGAGGGGTATCTAGCAACACATCACTGTCTCCCGATATAAAGGAAAGAGTCTTCCAAGACTACACCCAAACAATAGCACAAGTGTGAATCAATTCACAAGGCATGCATATTTCCTTTGCCACTGGATGTTCTTATTGGACAAGCGTGTCAAGCTTGTAGCTCCAATATGATGAGCATGATTAGATCAGATGAACACTGTCACCTGGGTATGGCCATACTCTTTTCTCAATCATCTCATCCAGGGGGCCCCTTTAGAACATCACACTCCTTGAACAAGGAGACGGCAATCCTATGTCTATCACTAGTGCCCTAACCTGATTCAAGCTCACCATCCAAGATAGTCTATAATCATTATGTTTCAAATGATATTGAACTATCTCAAAACAATGACAATCATCATTTAGAAAACACAAGTGATCTCAAGTCAGAGGAAATGTGCCACTTGTCATATTCAAGGATTATTCACATTGTGACAAACAATTGAATAACCTAGTAGGGTCTGTCCAGCACATCCAATGTACCCATGAGTCTACATCTTATTCCATGCTCGAAGCATCCTATAAGATTAGAACACATATTAGTCTTAACCATATCAAGGCTGTCTCATGTTCACCAAGATATATCGACTAAGGACATAACAGCATGTCAGCCCAGCTGAACAGCTTTGAGACATTATTCAGAAGAACATATATTGCAGCAGACAATGTAAACAACTGAATAATAACCATGCCTTTATAAACATAACAGTTTATTACATGATACAGATACATTCCCACAGGCCTCAAACATTAGCCTTAAGGGCATACCCCAACATCTCCTAGTTGGAGTGTGATGTTCTAAAGGGCCCCCTAGATGAGATGGTTGAGAAAGTGTGTGGCCATACCCAGATGACTATGTTCATCTGATCTAACCATTCTCATCATGTTGGAATTACAGGCTTGACAGGCTTGTCCAATAAGAACGTCCAGTGGCAAAGGGAACATGTATGTCGAGTGAATTGGATTCACACTTATGCTATGGTTTGGGTGTAGTCTTGGAAGACTCTTTCCTTCATATCGAGAGACAGTGATGTGTTGCTAGATACCCCTCTCTGATCGTGATAACGTAAGTTATCGTTACCGACATTGAAGGAAACCCTTAGGGTCGCACAATTTGATGATATGGCTTACTTGTGTCAGATCGTGTGGACTGAATTGTTCTGGTTCAGTTTAAAGGAATTTAAACTCTGATTGGAAGTGAGATCTGGTCTGATCATGTTTGATTGATTAGGGCTTGAGATCGGTAAGCTTCGATCGAGAGAATTGATGCCTGATCATAGAGATCAAGAGGGTCGAGAGATGTGTGGTTAGATCTTGAACCATTTGGTTTAAAGAGATCAAGACCATGGTGGGTTCGATTTGGTCTTTGAACTAAATAGAATTGAACCGGTTCACTTGGTGAACGCATGGTTCAATTGAGAGAGGAGTTATCGATGGCTTCAAGTGGAGTTAAACATGGGGTTATGGACTTACTATCTTTGGAAGCCGTTTTCTTTGAGAAAACGCCCCCACATTCGAACGCCTATCTCTCTCTCGCCCCCTCTCCTCTCGTGTGGATGATCTTCACGACAAGAGGAAGTTCGGCCAGCAAAAGGGAGAAAGACATCTCCTCAAACACGATCGAGGACTCCTTGGATCTTTGCTAGCATAAGGAATACAAGGAAGAAGTCATCATCTTCTTGTGTGCGATTTCCTTTGGAGAAGAGCCGCTCGCCCTTTCTTCTTCCAAGTCGCCACTCGATCAATGGCAATGGTAACGTATTTTTATGGTTGCTCATATTATCTTGCCTCTCGATCCTATCAAACCTAGTTTTTTGCCTATGCAAGATCTCCTAGATGCGCATGTGAACTAGGGTTTGACCTTCAATTGGTATCAGAGCTAGGGTTTTTGGCTTGATATATATGATCGCCATCATGTTGTGATTAATGTTTGTTTTATGCGTTGGATAGATCTTCATGATGTCATGCGAAAATACATGCTATATGTTAGATGTAAGCTTGCGCATGTAATGTTTGTTTGCGCTCTTCATGATAGTTTTCAACCAAAATATTATCATGCGCGCCCCCTCATTTAGATCTATCTAAGCGCCTGCTTTAAACTCTTAGACGGGTTAACAGGCTTGAAGTCGTTAGTCAAGTCTGGACCCAACAGCCTAATCAGACCATCTGACAGCCTAGATGGGTCGACCAGATAGCACCTGTGCACAAGCAGAACAGGTGGCTATAGGTCGACTGCAGAAGGGCGTGTAGCGATGTCTGATTGAGGCACCTAGTGAACGATCATGATTTAGGCCCGGGGTCACACCCACTTGCCAGAAATCATGTGGGACGTTCAGCCCTTAAGGCATGCATAGTTGACCATCAGGTCGACGCAAGTCAGTTATGACTGGGTGCATGCAAGGGCGGTGGGTCTGACTTGGTCTGATGAGTGGATGCCTGTTAATGGACCGTTGTAAGGTAGTAGGGCACATAAGGAAATAAAATTGATGCCATGGGTATTTCAAAAATTTTATTTTCTGTTTGGATCACATGTATGCATGTTTGACATGTTCATTGGGTGTTTATTTAATCTTATGTGGGCTGCCCTTATTTTTTGGTGTGCTGTGCTAGGGCCTGCGTGCCTGGAATTAATTTATAAATTTTACTGTGATCTGCGAATCACACTTTAATTTATGAAAATGTATATTTGACCTGCGAGTCAAACCATGTCTAGATAGATTAAAATGTAATTTGATCAGACATGAGCACATGAGCACACATGGCAGAGGCGCTTGCAGTCAGTGGCTTCACCAGGTGGAGGTCTAGAGTTCGACTCTAGAACAGGCGCATACTGCCTGCAGGGCGCTTTGGCACGAGCTGGGCCAGATGAAATGTAAAAGACCCATAAAGAGCTCACGTGAAGACTTTTGTAAAACTAGGGTTTTACTTAGGCTTTTATGGGCATTTACCACATAAGATAATTGTGCTTTCTACTTATTGTTTTAAGTAATATTAGCACATGAATGTTTATATTCTTCTGCTATCACTATAGAATTTGCATGATAGTAAGAAGATAAAAGGACCATTAAAATCCAACGACCATATCAAGCTTGATTGCCTTCTGACGCGAAACCTCACTGTTCTGACTATCGTTGGGGCCGTGTTGTACCCACTCAGTGGGCACGCCCTGTTGGGGTATGCCCTTAAGGCTAATGTTTGAGGCCTTGGGATTGTATCAGTATCATGTATAAACTCTTATGTTTATAAAGGCAATGGTTGTTATTCAGGTTGATATATTATCTGCTGCAATACATATACTTCTGAATAATGTCTCAATGCTGTTCAGCTAGGCTGACATGCACTTTTGTCCTTAGTCGAGATATCTTGGTGAACATGAGACAGCCTTGATATGATTGAGACTAATATGTATTTTAATCTTATAGGATGCTTCGAGCATGGAATAAGATGTAGACTCATGGGTACATTGGATGTACTGGACAGACCCTACTAGGATATTCAATTGCTTGTCACAATGTGAATAATCCTTGATTGCAACAAGTGGCACATTTCCTCTGACTTGAGATCACTTGTGTTTCTAAATGATGATTGTCATTGTTTTGAGGTAGTTCAATATCATTTGAAACATAATGGTTATAGACTATCTTGGATGGTGAGCTTGAGTCATGTTAGGGCACTAGTGATAGATAAAGGATCGCCGTCTCCTTCATTGGAGTGTGATGTTCTAAAGGGCCCCCTTGGATGAGATGATTGAGAAAGTGTATGGCCATACCCAGGTGACTATGTTCATCTGATCTAATCATGCTCATCATATTGGAGTTACAAGCTTGACAGGCTTGTCCAATAAGAACATCCAGTGGCAAAGGAAACATGTATGCCTAGTGAGTTGATTCACACTTGTGCTGTGGTTTGGGTGTAGTCTTGGAAGACTCTTTCCTTTATATCGGGAGACAGTGATGTGTTGCTAGATACCCCTCGCTGATCGTGATGACGTAAGTTATCGTTACCGACATTTAAAGGAAACCCTTAGGGTCGCACAATTTGATGATATGGCTTACTTAAGTCAGATCGTGTGGACTGAATTGTTTAGGTTCAGTTTAAAGGGATTTAATCTCTGATTGTGAGTGAGATATGGTCTGATCATGTTTAATTGATTAGGGCTTAAGATCGGTAAGCTTCGATTGAGAGAATGGATGCTAGATCGGTGAGATCAGGAGCATCGAGAGATCAACGGTCAGATCTTAAGCCTCAGGGGTTTATTGTAATCTGGACTAATGGCTTGGGTTGTTTGGTTTCTTGAACCAAACCGAATTGAACCAGCTCATTGGATGAGCGTATGGTTCAAATGAAGAGGCATTTTGCGATTGGGGTAAGTTGTGGTCGCATGAACGTTGAGACTTTTCTATTTTTAGAAAGCATGTCTCTAAACGTGACCATGACTCTCACGTTCTCAATGCTCACGCTCTCTTGACGCCTCTTTGGGCTTTTCGACACTTGCATCTCTTGCGTGTGAAGGTGTGGACGAAAAGAGGAGCTCTAGCCAAGCATAGGATTTCTCATCTCTTCCCTTCCATTCGGTCAGGATACTTGGACGATCCTTGCTAGCACAAGGGGCGACAAGGAGGAGCCAAGACTCATCTTGTGTGCGTCATCTCTGGAGAAGATCCATTTCGATCTTTGCTTCCAAGACGCCATCTAGAAATGGCATCGGTATGATTTCTTCTCTTGTATGTAATCATTTTAACGTTGATCGTAAAGCATGCAATAGATCTAGAAACCCTCTTCCGCTGTTTAAATCCCTTACATGTGCCTATTAGGGTTTCATCCCCTTGTCTAGGGGACCTTCACGCCCAGCTATCTTCAGACGGTGTGCGATTACATCTACATGCTACAGAGAAGGGATTTATCTCTTCTCATTGCTCAGCATAGCATGTGATGGTCCAGGGAGTAGGTCAGGTCAGCTTGACCATATAGGCTACATATTGAGCATATGGTAGCTGTATGGAGGCAGCCATCTGAGGAATCAGAGACTGTGTTGTACCAACTCAGTTGGCATGGTCTTCTGGATTGCCTAGATGAAGGGGAATCGCACGGGTTGGCGATTGGCATGGATAGCCTACCAGTGACTAGTGCTTGAACTCTCTGTGCATCTTATCTCGCCTGAGCGGGACGCGGAGATCAAGTATGAAATCTGGATCCCATCTCACTAAAAGAGTTTCACTCTATCGGGCTGTTTTATTGGATTTTTCAGTCAGACAAAATAGTGAGAAAAGAATCACTCTTAAGTCCTGGAATGATTCTAACATGGATACTGACCTTGTTGTTCTTGCCATGTTGTAGATTCCTGCAGCAACGAACACCACAGGGCTCAATTTGCGATCCATATTGGAAAAGGAGAAGTTTGCTGGGCCAAACTTCTCAGACTGGTACAGACAGCTTAAGATTGTGCTTAAAGCTGAGAGGAAGCTGTATGTCCTTGAGTCGGCAATACCAGCTCAACCCGCTGCGAACGCCGCAAGGGCGGTTCGGGATGCTTATGAGAAGCACGTCAGTGACAGTACTGATGTCGCTTGCCTTATGCTTGCGTCAATGACGCCCGAGCTACAGCGTCAGCATGAGGATTTGTCTGCTATTGATATTATAGCAAATCTCAAGATGCTGTATGCTGCACAGGCAAGGACTGAACGCTATAACTTGACAAAACTTTTCTTTCATAGCAAACTGACTGAAGGGAGTCCAGTGGGAGCTCACGTACTCAAGATGATTGGGTACAAGGAGGCTCTAGAGAAACTGGGACATACCATCAATTCAGAACTTGTTGTTGACATTATCTTGCAGTGTCTCCCGGCTTCTTTCGATTCGTTCATTATTAATTTTAATATGAACAAAATCGACTGTACTCCGGCAGAGTTACTGAACATGCTCTGCACCACAGAGCAGACTCTTGAGAAGGCAAAGCCTTCATCCTCTGTCTTGATGGTTCCTTCACGGAACAAGAGGAAGGGGAAGAAGGGCAAAACCCCTATCAAGAGCTACAACAAGGCTTTGAAACAAAAGTTGAAGCGGTCAAAGGACAACAGATGCTTCCATTGTGGCCAGCTGGGTCACTGGAAGAAGGACTGTAAAGCGCTCCAAGGAGAGAAGAAGGGAAGCAAGCCTTTCACTTTTGGCTTAGGTATTTACGTGACTGAAGTCATGGTAGCTTCTTCGATTTCATGGCTGTTGGACACTGCATGTGGAGTTCACATTTGTTCAAATGTGCAGGAACTCAAGAGAAGAAGACAGGTGGGACAGCATGAGGTGGACCTACGAGTTGGAAACGGGGCACGGGTTGCTGCTGTTGCTGTAGGAGAATATAACATCTCTTTACCATCTGGTTTTGTATTAGAACTTGACAATTGTTATTTCATACCAAGCATAACTAAGAATATTATCTCTATTCCTGCTCTTGTCAGGAAAGGTTTTTCTTTTGAATGCAAAACTTCACAGTGTTGTATTTCATATGATAATATTGTTTATGCAACTGGGTCGATTAACAATGGGTTATACATGTTGGACATGGAATGTTTGAAAGTCCCTAAAAAGGGGGGGGGGGCGAAACCCTAATAGCATGCGCAAATAAAACTTTTCTAGGGTTTCATGAGGATCGAATAGTATGAACATATGATCAACTTAAGATTGAAAGCATAGAGATGCGTTACCATTGCCATTTCTTGGATGGCATCTTGGAATCAAAGAATCGAATGCTTCTTCTCCAAAGGCAACGCACACAAGGTGAAGATGGCTTTCTCCTTGTCGTCCTTTGTGCTAGCAAAGATCTTCAAGTGTCCTTGTCGCGTGAAGGAGTTTTTTTTAGAGAATGACCTCTTGCTTGCCGAATGGTTTTTTCTCTCTTGGCGTGAAGACAACCCAAGTCGAGAGAGGAAGAGGCGATGCGTTGAGGCGTTGTGGAGTTGTGGCGTTACATGACTTCCAAAAATAGAAAGTCATGAAGCCATGCGCCCACGCCATGATAACCGACCTAAACGCCTTCATATTGAACCATGCGTTCACACATGTGAACCGGTTGAAACCAATTCGGTTCAATTGCATTTGGTTCAAAGACCAAATCAAACCAGCATTGGTTCAGATCTTATCAAACCAAATGGTTTAAGATATAACCGTTCATCTCTTGATGCTCTTGATCTCACTGATCTAGCATCAATACTCTCGATCGAAGCTTATCGATCTCAAGCCCTAATCAATCAAACATGATCAGACCAGATCTCACTTACAATCAGAGTTTAAATTCCTTTAAACTGAACCAAAACAATTCAGTCCACACGATCTGACATAAGAAAGCCATATCATCAAATTGTGCGACCCTAAGGGTTTCCTTTAAATGTCGGTAACGATAACTTACGTTATCACAATCAGTGAGGGGTATCTAGCAACACATCACTGTCTCCCGATATAAAGGAAAGAGTCTTCCAAGACTACATCGAAACCACAGCACAAGTGTGAACCCAAGTCACTTGACATATGTGTTTCCTTTGCCACTGGACGTTCTTATTGGACAAGCGTGTCAAGCCTGTAATTCCAATATGATGAGAATGATTAGATCAGATGATCATAGTCATCTGGGTATGGCCATACACGTTCTCAATCATCTCATCCAGGGGGCCCCTATAGAACATCACACTCCAATCAAGGAGACGGCAATCCTATATCTATCACTAGTGCCCTAACATGACTCATGCTCATTATCCAAGATAGTCTATAACCATTATGTTTCAAATGATATTGAACTACCTCAAAACAATGCCAATCATCATTTAGAAACACAAGTGATCTCAAGTCAGAGGAAATATGCCACTTGTTTGCATACAAGGATTATTTGCATTGTGACAAGCAATTGAATATCCTAAGTAGGGTCTGTCCAGTACATCCAATGTACCCATGAGTCTACATCTTATTCCATGCTCGAAGCATCCTATAAGATTAGAACACATATTAGTCTCAATCATATCAAGGCTGTCTCATGTTCACCAAGATATCTCGACTAAGGACAAAACTGCATGTCAGCCAAGCTGAACAGCATTGAGACATTATTCAGAAGTATACATATTGCAGCAGATGATGTAACAACCTGAATAACAACCATTGCCTTTATCAACATAGAGTTTATACACGATACTGAAATAATCCCAAGGCCTCAAACATTAGCCTTAAGGGCATACCCCAACAATGTTCTGTACAACAAATTGATAACAAGAAAGCCAAGTATGCTGATGACAGCACCTTATTATGGCATAGTCGTTTAGGCCATATTAACAAGAAGCGCATTAAGCGGTTGCATGATCATGGACTGCTGGGATCATTCTCCTATGAGGAGCTTGATACATGCAAAGCTTATTTAATGGGTAAAATGACGAAGACTCCTTTTTACTAATAAAGGTAAAAGGGCTTCAGGTTTACTTGACCTTATTCACAGTGATGTGTGTGGGCCTTTTAGTAAACATGCCAGAGGTGGCTATTTATACTTTATTACTTTTACTGATGATTTCAGTAGGTATGGTTATGTCTATCTAATGAGACATAAGAGTGAATCTTTTGACAAGTTCAAAGAATTCAAAAATGAAGTACAAAATCAGTTAGGCCGAAATATCAAGGCACTTCGTTCAGATCGAGGTGGCGAATACTTGAGTCATGAGTTTACTGACTATCTGAAGGAGTGTGGGATCATCTCACAGCTCACTCCGCCAGGAACACCACAATGGAACGGTGTGTCCGAGAGGAGAAATAGAACCTTATTGGATATGGTTCGTTCTATGATGAGTCAGGCTACTCTACCTTACTCCTTTTGGGGATTTGCACTGGAAACAGCTGTAAAGGTGCTAAACCGAGTGCCATCCAAGGCTGTTTCAAAGACACCATATGAGTTATGGTATGGGAAACAGCCGAGCTTGACATTTATAAAAATCTGGGGTTGCGAGGCTTATGTCAAAAAGCTCGCCTCTAGGAAACCGGAGAGCAGATCAGATAAATGTATCTTTGTTGGTTACCCTAAAGAAACTAAGGGTTATTATTTCTACTATCCCAAAGAGAACAAAGTATTTGTTGCTCGAACGACTATTTTTCTTGAGAAGGAATTTCTTCTGCAAGAGGCCAGTGCGAGAGAAATAAAGCTGGATGAAAATCCAGAAGAGGGACAAAGTAGTCAAGCTCAGTTGGATGAGCCTGAGCAAATAGAACAGGTTAATGTTCAACCTGAGGCTCAGATATCACGGGAACCGCGTAGATCGGGAAGGATTCGTCGTCAGCCTGAGCGCTATGACGGAATCTACATCATTAATGATGAACCCCTTACTTATGCGGATGCGGTCAGTGGACCGGAATCAGCAAGATGACTTGAAGCTATGCGAGCTGAGATGGACTCCATGTCAGACAACCAAGTCTGGGATTTGGTTGATCCACCTCCGGGAGTAATCCCTATAGGCTGTAAGTGGATCTTCAAGAAGAAGACAGACATGGATGGTAACGTAGTTACCTATAAGGGCAGGGTAGTTGCGAAAGGTTTCAAACAAATCTATAGGATAGATTATGATGAAACTTTCTCTCCTGTAGCCATGTTCAAATCCATTCGGATTATTCTCGCGATAGCAGCATATTATGATTATGAGATCTGGCAAATGGATGTGAAGACCGCTTTCCTTAATGGAAAACTAGAAGAGGATGTGTATATGACACAGCCTGAAGGTTTCATCAATCCATCAGAACGTCATAAAATATGCAAATTAAAGAAGTCCATTTATGGACTTAAACAAGCATCAAGAAGCTGGAATATTCGTTTTGATGAATCAGTCTGTAAATTTGGTTTCATCAAAAATGAAGATGACCCGTGTGTGTATAAAAGGTTTAGTTGGAGCGTGATTACTTTCTTAGTCCTCTACGTCGATGATATCTTGATCATTGGAAACGATATTCCTGAACTGCATGCAGTCAAAGCATGGTTAAGAAAATGTTTCCAGATGAAAGATTTAGGAGAAGCAGCCTATGTACTAGGTGTGAAGATCTATAGAGATAGATCTAATAGGCTTCTCGGGCTGTGCCAGAGTACTTACATCGATAAGGTCCTGGAGAGATTTCATTTAGAAAATTCTAAAAGAGGATATCTTCCAGTCAGACATGGTCTGAATCTTTCAAAGAGCCAGTGTCCTCAAACAGTCTGAGAAAGATGAGATGGACAATATGCCTTATGCTTCGGCTATTGGGTCCATCATGTATGCGATGTTGTGTACTCGCCCAGACGTCGCTTACGGGTTAAGCGTGACCAGTCGGTTCCAAAGTAATCCAGGGAAGGCACACTGGATTGCAGTCAAGAACATTTTGAAATATCTTCGAAGAACCAAAGATATGTTCTTGATTTATGGAGGTCAGGAAGAACTCAGTATTGAAGGATATACTGACGCTTCGTTCCAATCTGACCAAGATGATTTCCGATCGCAATCAGGCTATGTTTTTAGCTTGAATGGAGGAGCAGTGGTGTGGAAGAGTTTCAAACAATCAATTGTGGCTGATTCCACAACAGAAGCCGAGTATGTTGCGGCCTCAGAAGCATCAAAGGAGGCAGTGTGGATTCGTAAGTTCATTCAAGAACTTGGTGTTGTTCCTTCGAGTGCAGATCCACTGGTTATCTTCTGTGATAACACTGGAGCGATTGCACAAGCAAAGGAACCACGGTCACACCAGAAGTCCAAGCACATACAGAGAAGGTTTCATTTGATCCGTGAGATCATAGATCGGGGAGAGATCAAGATCTGCAAGGTACATACAGATGACAATCTAGCTGACCCACTTACAAAGCCTCTGGCGCAGCAGAAGCATGAAAAGCAGTGTAATAATATGGGTTTGAGATTTCTCAACCATTAGTTTAAGTGCAAGTGGGAGATTGTTGGGGTATGCCCTTAAGGCTAATGTTTGAGGCCTTGGGCTGTTATCAGTATCATGTATAAACTATGTATATGTTTATAAAGGCAATTGTTGTTATTCAGATTGTTACATTATCTGCTGCTGTATGTATACTTCTGAATAATGTCTCATTGGTGTTTCAGCTTGGCTGACATGCAGTATTGTCCTTAGTCGAGATATCTTGGTGAACATGAGACAGCCTTGATATGATTGAGACTAATATGTGTTCTAATCTTATAGGATGCTTCGAGCATGGAATAAGATTTAGACGCATAGGTGCATTGGATGTACTGGACTGACCCTACTTAGGATATTCAATTGTTTGTCACAATGTGAATAAATCCTTATAAGCAAGCAAGTGGTATACTCCCTCTGACTTGAGATCACTTGTGTTTCTAAATGATGATTGGCATTGTTTTGAGGTAGTTCAATATCATTTGAAAGATAATGGTTAAGGATTATCTTGGATGGTGGGCATGATTCATGTTAGGACACTGGTGATAGATATAGGATTGCCTCTCCTAGTTGGAGTGTGATGTTCTAAAGGGCCCCCTGGATGAGATGGTTGAGAAAGTGTATGGCCATACCCAGATGACTATGTTCATCTGATCTAACCATTCTCATCATGTTGGAATTACAGGCTTGACAGGCTTGTCCAATAAGAACGTCCAGTGGCAAAGGGAACATGTATGTCGAGTGAATTGGATTCACACTTGTGCTATGGTTTGGGTGTAGTCTTGGAAGACTCTTTCCTTCATATCGGGAGACAGTGATGTGTTGCTAGATACCCCTCTCTGATCGTGATAACGTAAGTTATCGTTACCGACATTGAAGGAAACCCTTAGGGTCGCACAATTTGATAATATGGCTTACTTGTGTCAGATCGTGTGGACTGAATTGTTCTGGTTCAGTTTAAAGGAATTTAAACTCTGATTGGAAGTGAGATCTGGTCTGATCATGTTTGATTGATTAGGGCTTGAGATCGGTAAGCTTCGATCGAGATAATTGATGCTTGATCATAGAGATCAAGAGGGTCGAGAGATGTGTGGTTAGATCTTGAACCATTTGGTTTAAAGAGATCAAGACCATGGTGGGTTCGATTTGGTCTTTGAACCAAATAGAATTGAACCGGTTCACTTGGTGAACGCATGGTTCAATTGAGAGAGGAGTTATCGATGGCTTCAAGTGGAGTTAAACATGGGGTTATGGACTTACTATCTTTGGAAGCCGTTTTCTTTGAGAAAACGCCCCCACGTTCGAATGCCTATCTCTCTCTCGCCCCCTCTCCTCTCGTGTGGATGATCTTCACGACAAGAGGAAGTTCGGCCAGCAAAAGGGAGAAAGACATCTCCTCAAACACGATCGAGGACTCCTTGGATCTTTGCTAGCACAAGGAATACAAGGAAGAAGTCATCATCTTCTTGTGTGCGATTTCCTTTGGAGAAGAGCCGCTCGCCCTTTCTTCTTCCAAGTTGCCACTCGACCAATGGCAATGGTAACGCATTTTTATGGTTGCTCATATTATCTTGCCTCTTGATCCTATCAAACCTAGTTTTTCACCTATGCAAGATCTCCTAGATGCGCATGTGAACTAGGGTTTGACCTTCACCACGAGGGTGGGATGAGATGCACAAAGTAACCCATGCTTCCTAAGGTGGGCGCGCCGGCCGGTTGCTCCAAGCAACTCCCCTTGTTGAGACAGTGTGGGCATTTCATGTCCAGCGAGGGCTGGATACAACATGAAACCTTTACCTCTCAACGATGCCTCTAGACTTTCACCATGTGCCCAGCACATGTGAACTTCTAGTCAAGTCTATTCCTAACCGTTATGCCCAGGGCCAACGAGTTTCCTTGCGAAGGCATGCCCAGGTTAAAACTGGACTGGGGAAACCATTGCCACCACGCACTTTCTAAAGATAAGTGGGTGTGTCCCACGAGGGTGGGAAACAATTCACAACTCCACTGATCGATAGCTTAGTAAGGGCTACGCGTTAGAAGGCTACCAGACTTGATATTTTAATTGAGGGTTTTTGTTTAAGGTCTCATCATCTCAGTTTTATCTTATGTCTATCATTACAGGCATGCAATCCTATAGTGATAACATAATGGTAAAACATTTCAGGCATGCTTTTGCAGATAATAATAAAAGCAGTAAAGGATGATGTGATCATATCCAATACAAGACATTGAACCAATCCATGCCATGAAATAGGTTCAACTCTTGTCCTAGAACTCAAGCCCCAAAAACTAGACCTAGCCTAGCCGACCTCTAGCTTGAACTTCAAGGTTGGCTCCAAGGTCCTTCTCTCATGGTTTAGCTCTCAAACCATAGAGGAATACTTTTGAAGTTCCCCATAGGTTCGGCCAATGCCATGGTCTTCCTCCAAGGAAGGTGCGCCACCATGCAAGGGGCCAAGATTTCTTGCGCCACCTAGCAACCAAGCAGCAGCTTGCATGCGCCACCTTGCATGCTTGCGCCATCAAGCAAGATGCTAGCATCAAGGTCCAAGAAGGATGCGCCTAGCCCTTAATCTTCCTCTTAATTTTTACAAAAATAATGAAAAAGATGGCACGCAGGCTGCACAAGGATACATCGCAGGCATGCAAGAGGGGGGTTTGACTAATGATCACAACATCATGCACAATCAAGGTATTTACTCATGCAATTCTACATGCTCATGAAAAATATAAAATCTGAAATTTTACTTTTTCACAAAACCAGTTTCTTTTTCTCATCTTCTTCTCACAAGTCTTTTGGTTTATTGCGATTTATTTTTCATGATGATTTCAGAGATCCTTTCGGCTGGCAATTTTGTCAGATCAAGAGACTTGGCCAGTCCGAAGACACAATGCCCGTCCTACTTGACAAAATCACGTGCGCCTTTGATCCTTAAATCAAACAAGAAAAATAGTCCAAAAATTCCAAAAGAGATTGAGAGGATGATAGAAACAAGAAACCCTAATTTTTCTACTTTTAGAAAAATTGATTGCCATGCATCATGCTATTTACGAAAATAGAGATATGGCATGTGAGCATGGAAGAAAAGCATGAAACATCGTTCGAGTCTTGCAAGTCGCTCTGATACCACTGTTGGGAAACCCCGAGGACATTTTACAATTTTCAGAGTTATGGACATACATTTTTCGCAGCGGAAGAATGTCCCCGAAACAGGCCAGTCCCAAAAACCCAGTGAAGATCGCAAGCAAGGGAGTCGACACGATGAGTTAGGAAATACCTTAAGAGCAATATGGAGCGATGCCGATGTAGGCGTCCAAGTGTGCGCCCTCTGCAGTCTCGCACACACGGATCTCTTGAGTTCTCTTCTTCCACGCCCGGTGCTAGCCTCGGGAAGAAGATCCAAGCCTTAGGCAGATACTCTACTTCACTTGCGCCGCCAAGAAAGATGATGCGCCAAGAGAAGAAAGAAAACTGCCCAAGCCGCCAAGCTCTAGATCTCCTTGCGCCAAGAGGAAAGGAGGAAGAGGCTTGCGGTTATGCAAGATGCGCCCTTTCTCCAAGCACTCGCCCCTCTCCTTGTGTTCACGCCTTCAAGGATTAATTACACCACAAGAGGGGGCGACTAGGGTCATATTTATAGGGCAAGAGGCGGTTAGGGTAATGGCTAGGATCATGACAAGTGTAGGGCTAGGATGAGGAGGTTTGAGATAAGGAAAGTCTCTAAGACATTTCCATAATTCTCATTCAACCTTACCTTTTGTTCCCACGCCTTTCCTTGTGCGCCAAGGCCTTGCCTTGTGCCTCAAGCAATGCCATAGAGGCATGCATTCCATCCTAGGAAGAGAGGGGGAGGCGCCCTTTACTTCCATAATGAAGCAAAGGCGCCAACATGACCCCATTATGCCCCTAGGCGCCTAATGGTTCATGTTTCTCCCCATTATACCCTTTTAGCCTCTCATCTCTTCATGAGAACTTGTTATTGGGCCTCATTGGATAATGAGCTAGCCCAAACATCATTGCATAGGTTGATTAAGCACTTGGATCCAATCCAATGCAACCCTAATCCAAATGTCACCAACCATGGTCAAATACGGGTTAACCTGCCAAAAATGAAGTTTGGCTCCAATAACATTCTTCCATCTCATCAGGCCCATTGGCGCTGATGAAATCTCCCAATTAGATCCGAGTTATCCAATAACTCGATCATAAGGCTTCCCCATCAATACGAGAACTCAAGTATCAAGGTGTGCGACCCTGTAGGTTCCTCTGACGCTGGCAGTGCTGACCAGAGGTCATCACAAGCAGTGAGTGGCACCTAGCAGTGCATCGCTACTACCCAGGTCATTGGAATGGATATCGACATCGACATCCCAATCATCGCAACTAGGTACAGATGCATTACAATCTCTTTGCCGAACTGATATCCGATTGGACAAGTGTGTCACCACTTGTTTTCATCCAATCACATGGCTATGACTAAAACAGGTTCTCACCTGGGTATGGCCATACACTCTCAGTCATAGAACCATAAAGGAGCTCCATGGATATCATACTTCCTTAGGGAAGGGGGCAAATCCTATGTCTGTCCATTGATCTTCTCATATGTAAGATCCAAGGATCTTAAGTCCTGGTAAGTATTATTTTTGATTTAAATAAAATCATTGACTGTGGATATTACGTTAAGCAGTATTGGATGTTAATTAACTGGCTTATTGGTTGTTAATTTATAATTAATTAAATAGACCTTATTGGTTGTTAATTTGTAATTAATTAAATAGACCTTATTGGATGTTAATTTAATCCTTATTGGATTTTCGTTTAAGTGAATGGTTAATTGTTAGTTAATGGTTAAATTAATTAGTTAACTATGGGTTATTGGGTTTACACTTAAATTAGATGGATTCGAATTAATTAGTTAGTGGATTAAGTCTTCTCACCTAATTGGATCATCACTTGGCGACATGGACTTGGATCCTCTACTTGGCGGTTAGGATGCTTGGCGACTTGAAGATCCAATCCGTTAATTCAAATATGGCGTGAAGAGGACTTTTGGCGGCTGATCGTTCATGCAACCCTAGAGCTTGACGCCACCTTGGAGGAAGAAGGCGATTTTGGTGTTCTTGGAGTTATTGAGGCGAATTCTCCATCTTCTTCCCCTTGGCGAATTTCCTTGAGGTGAAGAAACTTTCTTGGCGAGTTCTTGGAGATTCTTTGGGCGGCTTAAAGGCTTTAGACGAGTTTTGTGGGGGAAGATTTCACCTTAGTGTTCACGGTTAAGAGGTGAGTGGAGTGTCTATTCGATCCTATCTATTTGGTTGTGTTAGATGATACATGTAATTGTTTGAAAACTTTACCATGTTAAAACCGAAAACTCAAGACCTCACCATGTTGAAAACCGAATTTTGCAAAGGTGAATATATCATGAAAAAAACTGAAATTTTGCATGGGTGTATATATCATGAAAAACCGAAATTTAAGGTGTTCTTATATGGAATTTAGGAAGCTTTAAATCAATGATTTTTAGCATGAAATTCTTGTTAACTAAGGTTTAAAATTTAAATAGATAATATGTTGTAGAAACCGTGGGTTACATGTGGTAATTTGTAAAGTAGTTGTAAGAATACATGTTTTAATTTTATGTTGATTTTAGGATGCTTGTTAATTGCAATCCATGAATGTTTCTTTATGTATGTAGCATGTTATATATTTATGGTTATATATTTATGGCCATGTATCGTTGATTGAGAAATTTGGGTGATAACATAGCAAGGTTAGACTGAACTAATCTGCATGAAACCTAAGGACTACACTACTATGTGATTATGTGATTTTTTGAGTATTATGTGATTATGTGATTTTTTGAGTATTATGTGGTTATGTGATTTTCGAATATTATGTAGTTATGTGATTTTCGAATATTATGTGTTGTGGTCATGGAATGGATAGGACTAAGGCTAAGTGTAACTGTGTACTCAAGGGGATAGTCTATATGTGATATGTTAAGGGTTGGAGATTTCAGCCCTGTATTGTGATATGTGAGGGGGTTGTTATTCAGCCTGCCTGATATGATTATTGTGATAAAAATATGATATGTGAGGGGGTTGTTATTCAGCCTGCCTGATGTGATTATTGTGATAAAAATGACTATCCTAGAGTCTATTTGACACTTAGGAGTCCACCTGTGTGAAATAAGATATAAGATGTGTCTGGTGTTGTCCAGTTAAGGAACCCTATGGGAGAACGAGTGATATAAGACGCAAAGTGCCATGTCTTGGTCGGACAGGGGCCACCTCTTGATGTCGTCACTCTTAGACGCTTAGATTTTTGTGATTATGGGGTGGTGTAGATCAAGGTATCACATCTTGACCGGGTGGGGATTACCTCTTGAGTCTACTCACTGTCCATGTATATATGTTGCATGTGATTTGCAGGCTTCTCCCAGTGCTTAGGCCAAAGCCGGGTTGGACCATAATGGTCACTATTGAATATGCTGGACAACTAGGTTGATTAAGTGGTTGGTATGTATTGTTGGTTTAGAGTATAGCTCTAGAACCTTGGTTACCTGTGTTGATAATTGTGTGATGTCTTAGCAGTGTACATCTGACTGTTTTATATTAGTCCCATTTTATATGAGTCCTGTTCTTTAATTTTGTTATATGTTGACATGATATTCTGTTAAATGTTTTTAAAATAATCTGCATGTATTTTTGAGTGTATGTTATGGATGGTCGTTTGAGACTATCCACTCACTGGGCTGTGTAGCTCACTCCCTCACTATTTTCAGGTGTAGAGCAGGGGCGCATTTCTTGAGTTAGGGTTGATATGGATATTATGCTGGTTATTGTATAAGACTTTTGTGCTTAATTAACTGGGGCCGGTTATGGCCGAGCTATGTGAACTATGTGAACTTGTGTTGCCGGTTGTGGCTGTTTTAAGTTTTGATTTTTGTGTCACCGCGGGCTTTGGCCTGGTTTCAGTGTTTGGTATTATTGATGTGAGTTATGTGATGTTAGTTTTGAAGTTATAGAATCGACATTGTGGTTTTGTTTTGAATTCCAAGTCGATTTGTATTTTTGCAATCGGATTTGATATAAATGTGAACTTGCATATGTCTAGTGCAAGTATTGCCTGGTGGCAGGTACCTTTATGTGATTTATGTGATTTATGGATTTTATGGATTTTATACGGGTTTGATATAACTGTTGCCTTGCATATGTCTAGTGCAAGGATTGCGTGGTGGCAGGTACATTTATGAAATTTGTGTTTCGTTGAATTTCTATGTATGGATTCTCGAAAATTTTCAGATCGTGTTTTCTTGAACTTGGTTTTACTTAGCATGTGAATCGATCTTGTATGATAACATCCTGTTTCTTTATGACTTGTGTTGCTTGTTTGGGGTTAAGATAACGGGATGTGACATCATATGGGTCGTGACATGCTCAATAACAACCGTTATGACCTCCCAGCTACGGCAAGGTGTTAGGTTGTATCAAAGCAAGTCCCTAATCATATAGAATGATCAATGACCTCAAGTCAAGGGATCAATGCATCTCCTGTCACTTATGAGGATAACTCATGACACCAAGTCATAGCCTCATAGCGGGTCTATCCAGTATATCCCCAATGATATACCCATGTGTCTGTGTTAGCACCACGTGCCTAACCAGCCCACATACCAGTCTCACAAGTACCATAGCTGTCCCATATCCACTAAGGTACATCGACTGGGGATTATAATTCGAGCACAGATCCAATCTGTCTCCAGGGACATTATCATGTAAGTACACAATCGCAGGTATAGTCAAACAATGATAACGACAATGCCAGAATGATATATAAATATCAATGTCAAGTAGTACATAAATTGACCAAAACTAGGTCCTAGGGCATATACACCAACAGCTGTCTATAGGTAGGGGGCACATACTTCTCCTTCAGCCTATAACACATCTCCACCCACCGAGTGATGGGGGGAAGACACTGATCAACAAGTTAACGCTCTACGTTGGTCCAATACAACCGAGCGGGGCCGGTGAGTAAAAGATGCACATAGCTGACCTTAGGGTGGTCGGACATAGCACTCCACTCAAAATAGTTGTCTACAACAGCCGCCCAATCAAGGGAGGTGATGGGGGTCAAGACTACCATTGAAGATAGGTGGGTCAATGCGCGTGAGCCGGCAGACGTCGTCGTCCCTGCGACTACACAGAGGTGGACGACGTGGGAGATGGGCCTCCTCAGCCCACGAGGACTCTTCAGTGAAGGGGTCGTAACAGGGAGACTCGATGGCCTGCATGCAGAGCGGGGCCAACAGAGGGGGAGCACTAAGCGAGGGCTGACCCTCGACGGGTTTAGACTGGAGTTCCGCTACTTGGTCCGTTAGATGTTGGACCGACGACATTAGACGCTGAAACATGGTCTCCATCTCTTCCAAGCATGTGGACAGCGATTCAACCGACTCTATCCTAGGGAGAGGACTCTCTTCAGTCGTAGAGGGCACTTGGGTAGATGGGTTCTGATATGAGGTGCTTGATCTAGTTGTCATGATGCGGAAAATACGTATGTTTGCGGAAAACAAAACTGGAGAAATCGAATGAGATGCAATGAAGAGATCGGCGGAGCTAGACAAGAGTTAGCTCCAACCTGGCTCTGATACCAAAAACATGACGCATCAGAGGTAGGGGCCTTAATTTCCGTACTCTAAGGGGACAAGACGATGATGCGGAAAGCGAGAGAGGGTCTTGAGACGAGGGAAGTTAAAACACATGTAGACGGGAAAGCCATGAGGAAAACTGATGAGAATAACGAGTAGACATTGAAAGGGAGGGCGAAACCCTAAACGCATGCACTTCTAAAATTTTGCATGGGCGGAAATATGGATTTCAACATGATCGCCTGTGGCATGAACATATGATTAACTTAAAGCCTTCATAGATCAACACAAAGATTTTACCATAGCCATTGTTTGGATGGCGACTTGGAAATAAGAGGGCGATGTGGCTCTCCTCCAAAGTGAACGCACACAAGATGGTGATGGCTTCCTTCTTGGCGTTCCTTGTGCTAGCAAAGCTCTCCAAGGTGTCCTAGCCGTGTGAGGAGAATGAGATGCTCTCTTGGTGTTTTTCGAACCTCCTCCTTGGCGTGAAGTCACTATACCAAAAAGAGAGGAGTCTCGAGAGTAGAAGATAGGCGACGAGAGAAGCGTTACCCTCGAACGTGGAGGCGTGCTTCTATTTTGGAAAAATTCAACTTCCAAAAATAGCAAGCCCTCAACGCATGATGCGTTCACTCCAAGTGAACCGATCGCTTCTTCTTCTCCCTTTGAACCATGCGTTCATATAATGAACCGGTTCTATAGAATTTGGTTCAAAGACCAAATCAAACCAAGACTTGGTTTAGATCATACAAAACCAAAAAGGCTCAAGATCTAACCATACATCTCTTGATGCTCTTGATCTCATGGATCAAGCATCAATTCTCTCGATCGAAGCTTACCGATCTCAAGCCCTAATCAATCAAACATGATCAGACCAGATCTCACTTACAATTAGAGTTTAAACTCCTTTAAACTGAACCTAAACAATTCAGTCCACACGATCTGACATAAGAAAGCCATATCATCAAATTGTGCGACCCTAAGGGTTTCCTTTAAATGTCGGTAACGATAACTTAAGTTATCACGATCAGAGAGGGGTATCTAGCAACACATCACTGTCTCCCGATATAAAGGAAAGAGTCTTCCAAGATTACACCCAAACCACAGCACAAGTGTGAATCCAATTCACTTGACATACATGTTTCCTTTGCCACTGGACGTTCTTATTGGACAAGCGTGTCAAGCCTGTAATTCCAATATGATGAGAATGATTAGATCAGATGAACATAGTCATCTGGGTATGGCCATACACTTTCTCAATCATCTCATCTAGGGGGCCCCTTTAGAACATCACACTCCAAACAAGGAGAAGGCAATCCTATATCTATCACTAGTGCCCTAACATGACTCATGCTCATTATCCAAGATAGTCTATAACCATTATATTTCAAATGATATTGAACTACCTCAAGACAATGCCAATCATCATTTAGAAGCACAAGTGATCTCAAGTCAGAGGAAATATGCCACTTGTTTGCATACAAGGATTATTCACATTGTGACAAACAATTGAATATCCTAAGTAGGGTCTGTCCAGTACATCCAATGTACCTATGAGTCTACATCTTATTCCATGCTCAAAGCATCCTATAAGATTAGAATACATATTAGTCTCAATCATATCAAGGCTGTCTCATGTTCACCAAGATATCTCGACTAAGGACTATACTGCATGTCAGCCAAGCTGACCACCATAGAGACATTATTCAGAAGTATACATATAGCAGTAGATAATGCAACAACCTGAATAACAACCATTGCCTTTATAAACATAAAGTTTATACATGATACTGATAATAACCCAAGGCCTCAAACATTAGCCTTAAGGGCATACCCCAACAATCTCCCACTTGCACTTAATCTAATGGTTGAGAAATCTCAAACCCATATTATTACAGTGCTTCTCATGCTTCTGCTGCGCCAGAGGCTTTGTAAGCGGGTCAGCTAGATTGTCATCTGTATGAATCTTGCAGATCTTGATCTCTCCTCGATCTATGATCTCCCGGATCAAATGAAACCTTCTTTGTATGTGTTTGGACTTCTGGTGAGACTGTGGTTCCCTTGCTTGTGCTATTGCTCCAGTGTTATCACAGAAGATAACCAATGGATCTGCACTCGAAGGAATAACACCAAGTTCTTGAACGAACTTACGAATCCACACTGCCTCCTTGGATGCTTCCGAGGCTGCAACATACTCGGCTTCTGTTGTGGAATCAGTAACAATAGATTGTTTGAAACTTTTCCACACCACTGCTCCTCCATTCAAGCTAAAAACATAGCCTGATTGCGATCGAAAATCATCCAGGTCAGATTGGAACGAAGCTTCAGTATATCCTTCAATACTGAGTTCTTCCTGACCTCCATATATCAAGAACATATCTTTGGTCCTCCGAAGATATTTTAAAATGTTCTTGACCGCAATCCAGTGCGCCTTACCTGGATTACTTTGGAATCGACTGGTCACGCTTAACCCGTAAGCGACGTCTGGGCGAGTACACAACTTCGCATACATTATGGACCCAATAGCCGAAGCATAAGGCGTATTGTCCAATTTCATCTTTCTCAGACTGTGTTTGAGGACACTGGCTCTTTGAAAGATTCAGACCATGTCTGACTGGAAGATATCCTCTTTTAGAATTTTCTAAATGGAATCTCTCCAGGACTTTATCGATGTAAGTACTCTGGCACAGCCCGAGAAGCCTATTAGATCGATCTCTATCGATCTTCACACCTAATACATAGGCTGCTTCTCCTAAATCTTTCATCTGGAAACATTTTCTTAACCATGCTTTGACGGCATGCAGTTCAGGAATATCGTTTCCAATGATTAAGATATCATCGATGTAGAGGACTAGGAAAGTAATCACGCTCCCACTAAACCTCTTATATACACACGGGTCATCTTCATTTTTGATAAAACCAAATTCACAGATTGATTCATCAAAACGAATATTCCAGCTTCTCGATGCTTGTTTTAGTCCATAAATGGACTTCTTTAATTTGCATATTTTATGACGATCTGATGGATTGATGAAACCTTCAGGTTGTGTCATATACACATCCTCTTCCAGTTTTCCATTAAGGAAAGCAGTCTTCACATCCATCTGCCAGATCTCATAATCATAATATGCTGCTATGGCGAGAATAATTCGAATAGACTTGAACATAGCTACAGGAGAGAAAGTTTCATCATAATCTATTCCGTAGATTTGTTTGAAACCTTTCGCAACTAGCCTGCCTTTATAGGTAACCACGTTACCATCCATGTCAATCTTCTTCTTGAAGATCCACTTACAGCCTATAGGGATTACTCCCGGAGGCGGATCAACCAAATCCCAGACTTGGTTATCTGACATGGAGTCCATCTCGGCTCGCATAGCTTCAAGCCATCTCGCTGATTCCGGTCCACTGACCGCATCCGCATAAGTAAGGGGTTCATCATCAATGAAGTAGACTCCGTCATAGCGCTCAGGCTGTCGATGGATCCTTCCCGATCTTTGCGGTTCCCGTGATATCTGAGCCTCAGGTTGTTCAGTAACCTGTTCTATTGGCTCAGGCTCATCCAACTGAGTTTGACTTCTTTGCCCTTCTTCTGGATTCTCATCTAGCTTTATTTCTCTCCCACTGGCCTCTTGCAGAAGAAATTCCTTCTCAAGAAAAATAGCCGTACGAGCAACAAACACTTTGTTCTCTTTGGGATCGTAGAAATAATAACCCTTAGTTTCCTTAGGGTAACCGACAAAGATACATTTATCAGATCTGCTCTCCAGTTTCCCAGAGGCGAGCTTTTTAACATAAGCCTCGCAACCCCAGATTTTAATAAATGTCAAGCGTGGCTGTTTCCCATACCATAACTCATATGGAGTCTTTCAAACAGCCTTGGATGGCACTCGGTTTAGCACCTTTGCAGCTGTTTCCAGTGCAAATCCCCAGAAGGAGTAAGGTAAAGTAGCTTGACTCATCATTGAACGAACCATATCCAATAAGGTTCTATTTCTCCTCTCGGACACACCATTCCATTGCGGTGTTCCTGGCGGAGTGAGCTGTGAGATAATCCCACACTCCTTCAGATAGTCAGTAAACTCATGACTCAAGTATTCTCCACCTCGATCTGATCGAAGTGCCTTGATATTTCGGCCTAACTGATTCTATATTTCGGCCTAACTGATTCTGTACTTCATTTTTGAACTCTTTGAACTTGTCAAAAGATTCACTCTTATGTCTGATAAGATAGACATAACCATACCTACTGAAATCATCAGTAAAGGTAATGAAGTATGAATAGCCACCTCTGGCATGTTTACTAAATGGCCCACACACATCATTGTGAATGAGGTCAAGTAAACCTGAAGCCCTTTGACCTTTGTTAGAAAAAGGAGTCTTCGTCATTTTGCCCATTAAACAAGCTTTGCATGTATCAAGCTCCTCATAGGAGAATGATCCCAGCAGTCCATGGTCATGCAACCGCTTAATGCGCTTATTGTTAATATGGCCTAAACGACTATGCCATAGCAAGGTGCTATCATCAGCATACTTGGCTTTCTTATTATCAATTTGTTGTACAGAACATTCCATGTCCAACATGAATAACCCATTGTTAATCGACCCAGTAGCATAAACAATATTATCAAATGAAATACAACACTTTAAAGTTTTGCATTCAAAGGAAAACCCTTTCCTGACAAGAGCAGGAATAGAGATAATATTCTTAGTTATGCTCGGCACAAAATAACAATTGTCAAGTTCTAATACAAGACAAGATGGTAAAGAGATGTGATATACTCCTACAGCAACAGCAGCAACCCGTGCCCCGTTTCCAACTCGTAGGTCCACCTCATGCTGTCCCACCTGTCTTCTTCTCTTGAGTTCCTGTACATTTGAACAAATGTGAACTCCACATGCAGTGTCCAACACCCATGAAATAGAAGAAGATACCATGACTTCAGTCACGAAAATACCTGAGCCAGAATTGAAAGGCTTGCTTCCCTTCTTCTCTCCTTGGAGCGCTTTACAGTCCTTTTTCCAGTGACCCAACTGGCCACAATGGAAACATCTGTATTCCTTTGACCGCTTTATCTTTTATTTCAGAGCCTTGTTGTAGCTCTTGATAGGGGTTTTGCCCTTCTTCCCCTTCTTCTTGTTCCTTGAAGGAACCATCAAGACAGAGGATGAAGGCTTTCCCTTCGCAAGAGTCTGCTCTGTGGTGCAGAGCATGTTCAGTAACTCTGCCGGAGTACAATCGATCTTGTTCATATTAAAATTAATAATGAACAAATCGAATGAAGCCGGGAGAGACTGCAGGATGATGTCTACAACAAGCTCCTGATTGATGGTGTGTCCCAGTTTCTCTAGAGCCTCCTTGTACCCAATCATCTTGAGTACGTGAGCTCCCACTAGACTCCCTTCAATCAGTTTGCTCTGAAAGAAAAGTTTCGTCATTTTATAGCACTCAGTCCTTGCCTGTGTAGCATACAGCATCTTGAGATTTGCTATAATATCAATAGCAGATAAATCCTCATGCTGACGCTGGAGCTCTGGCGTCATTGACGCAAGCATAAGGCAAGCGACATCAGTACTATCACTGACGTGCTTCTCATAAGCATCCCGAACCGCCCTTGCGGCGTTCGAAACGGGTTGAGGCGGTATAGCCGTCTCAAGGACATACAGTTTCCTCTCAGCCTTAAGAACAATCTTAAGCTGTCTGTACCAGTCTAAGAAGTTTGTCCCAGAAAACTTCTCCTTTTCCAGTATGGATCGCAAATTGAGCCCTGTGGTGTTCGTTGCTGCAGGAATCTACAACAATGCAAGAACAACAAGGTCAGTATCCATGTTAGAATCAATCCAGGACTTAAGAGTGATTCTTTTCTCACTATTTTATCTGGCTGAAAAATCCAGCAAAATAGCCCGAAAGAGAAAAACTCTTTTAGTGAGATGGGATCCAGATTTCATACTTGGTCTCCGCGTCCCGCTCAGGCAAGATAAGATGCACAGAGAATTCAAGCACTAATCACTGGTAGGCTTATCCATGCCAATCGCCAACCCGTGCGATTCCCCTTCATCTGGGCAATCCAGCAGACTGTGCCAACTGAGTTGGTACAACACAGTCTCTGATTCCACAGATGGCTGCCTCCATATAGCTAACATATGCTCAATATGTAGCTTACATGGTCAAGCTAACCTGACCTACTCCCTGGACCACCACGTGCTATGCTGAGCAACGAGAAGCGATAAATCCCTTCTCTGTAACACGCAGGTGTAATCACACACCGTCTGAAGATAGATGGGCGTGCCCACTGAGTGGGTACAACACGGCCCCAACGATAGTCAGAACAGTGAGGTTTCGCGTTAGAAGGCCTTCGTGCTTGATATTTAACGTTGGATTTTAACGGTCCTTTTATCTTCTTACTATCATGCAAATCCTATGGTGATAGGAGAAAGATAAATCATGCATGTACTATTATTACTTAAACAGTAAATAGAAAGCACGATGATCTTATGTGGTAAACGCCCATAAAGCCTAAGTAAGACCCTAGTTTTACACAAGTCTTCTCTAGAGCTCTTTATGGGTCTCTTGATACTTCATCTGGCCCAGCCCGGGCCCAAGCGCCTTCTGCAGCTCAAATGCGCCTGTGCTAGAGTCGAACTCTAGACCTCCCACCTGGTCAAGCCACTTGCTGCAAGCGCTTCTGCCATGTGTGCTCTGTGCTCATGTCTGATCAAAATACATTTTAATCTATCTAGACATGATTTGACACACAGGTCAATTACACATTATCATAAATTGAAAATGTGATGCGCAGATCACAATAAAAATTTACAATTAATTAATCCAGGCACGCAGGCCCCAGCACAGCACACAAATAGGGCAGCCCACATAAGATGAAATAGACACCTAATCAGGTTAAACAAGCAACTTGTGAACCAAACAGGAAAATAAAATTTTGAAAAAACCCATGGCATCAATTTTATTTCCTTATGAGCCCTACTACCTTACAACGGTCCATTAATAGGGATCCACTCATCAGACCAAGTCAGACCCACTGCCCTTGCATGCACCAAGTCATAACTGACTCGCGTCGACCTCATGGTCAACAATGCATGCCTTAAGGGCTGAACGTCCCACATGATTTCTGGCAAGCGGGTGTGACCCCGGGCCTTAATCATGATCTTTCACTAGTCGCCTCAATCAGACATCGCTACACGCCTTTCTGCAGTCGACCTATAGCCACCTAATGCTTGCGCATAGGTGCTATCTGGTCGACCCATCTAGGCTGTCAGATGGTCTGATCAGACTGTTGGGTCTAGACTAGACTGATGACTTCAACCCTAGTAACCCGTCTAAGTATTTCAAGTAGGCGCTTTTAGATCTAAGTGGAGTCGCACATGATATTAAGTTTTGTCAAAAATCTTCAACATGCGCCAACAAGAATAACATACATGCGCCACAAGCAAAAACATACATCTAAAGACTAGCATGTATTTTTCGCATGATGTTTAGGTTTAGATCTATTCAACGCATACATGGATCACACAAAAAGCAATCATATAAGATCAAGCCATAACTTGCTCTGATACCAATTGAAAGGGGGGCGAAACCCTAAACGCATGCACTTCTAAGTATTTCAAGTATGGGCGGAAATATGGATTTCAACATGATCGCATGTGGCATGAACATATGATTAACTTAAAGCCCTCATAGATCAACACAAAGATTTTACCATAGCCATTGTTTGGATGGCGACTTGGAAATAAGAGGGCGATGTGGCTCTCCTCCAAAGTGAACGCACACAAGATGGTGATGGCTTCCTTCTTGGCGTTCCTTGTGCTAGCAAAGCTCTCCAAGGTGTCCTAGCCGTGTGAGGAGAATGAGATGCTCTCTTGGCGTTTTTTGAACCTCCTCCTTGGCATGAAGTCACTCTACCAAAAAGAGAGGAGTCTCGAGAGTAGAAGATGGGCGACGAGAGAAGCGTTACCCTCGAACGTGGAGGCGTGCTTCTATTTTGGAAAAATTCAACTTCCAAAAATAGCAAGCCCTCAACGCATGATGCGTTCACTCCAAGTGAACCGATCGCATCTTCTTCTCCCTTTGAACCATGCGTTCATATAATGAACCGGTTCTATAGAATTTGGTTCAAAGACCAAATCAAACCAAGACTTGGTTTAGATCATACAAAACCAAAAAGGCTCAAGATCTAACCATACATCTCTTGATGCTCTTGATCTCATGGATCTAGCATCAATTCTCTCGATCGAAGCTTACCGATCTCAAGCCCTAATCAATCAAACATGATCAGACCAGATCTCACTTACAATCAGAGTTTAAACTCCTTTAAACTAAACCTAAACAATTCAGTCCACACGATCTGACATAAGAAAGCCATATCATCAAATTGTGCGACCCTAAGGGTTTCCTTTAAATGTCGGTAACGATAACTTAAGTTATCACGATCAGAGAGGGGTATCTAGCAACACATCACTGTCTCCCGATATAAAGGAAAGAGTCTTCCAAGACTACACCCAAACCACAGCACAAGTGTGAATCCAATTCACTTGACATACATGTTTCCTTTGCCACTGGACGTTCTTATTGGACAAGCGTGTCAAGCCTGTAATTCCAATATGATGAGAATGATTAGATCAGATGAACATAGTCATCTGGGTATGGCCATACACTTTCTCAATCATCTCATCCAGGGGGCCCCTTTAGAACATCACACTCCAAACAAGGAGAAGGCAATCCTATATCTATCACTAGTGCCCTAACATGACTCATGCTCATTATCCAAGATAGTCTATAACCATTATATTTCAAATGATATTGAACTACCTCAAGACAATGCCAATCATCATTTAGAAGCACAAGTGATCTCAAGTCAGAGGAAATATGCCACTTGTTTGCATACAAGGATTATTCACATTGTGACAAACAATTGAATATCCTAAGTAGGGTCTGTCCAGTACATCCAATGTACCTATGAGTCTACATCTTATTCCATGCTCAAAGCATCCTATAAGATTAGAATACATATTAGTCTCAATCATATCAAGGCTGTCTCATGTTCACCAAGATATCTCGACTAAGGACTATACTGCATGTCAGCCAAGCTGACCACCATAGAGACATTATTCAGAAGTATACATATAGCAGCAGATAATGCAACAACCTGAATAACAACCATTGCCTTTATAAACATAAAGTTTATACATGATACTGATAATAACCCAAGGCCTCAAACATTAGCCTTAAGGGCATACCCCAACAGACATTTCTTGAGCAGTACCCAAACGCGCGGAGAAACAACGGTTTGATTACTACGGAAACTACTCACCTTACTTGTAGAGCCAATTTCTTTTGCAAGCAAGTGTGCGATCAGAAACTTCACGATGCTACGAAGGCAGCACTCCACAAGCCTAAGACCCGAAGTAGGAACTGAATGCGAGATCGTTTGAAAAGGACCCGGAGCCCTAGGAGGGTTCTCCAGGTGTTTTGATTGAAAGCAGTAAATGCAGAATACAAGAGCGAGGGAACTCTTGGTGAGCTCCTCGGAGTTGGAGGACCTAGGTGTTCGTGTGGGGGAAGGCGTCTAATACAACCAAGCTGAAAATAACACAACCCTCAGCCCTCTTTTATAGATGAAGATGAAAAGAACCCCTAACTCATGGGGGGGGAAACCCTAGAACATGCGCCTCTAGCAAGCATGGCGGAAAGAGGGTTTCTCAAGGATCGCATATGAAAAACCATATGATCAACTTGAATGAGTTTAGATCTATACCATAGCCATAGAGATGGAGGTCGGCTTGGAAGCAAGAGAGCAAAATAGATCCCCTCCAAATGGCGCGCACACAAGAAGAAGTTGGCTACTCCCTTCACGCCTTTGTGCTAGCAAAAGCTTCAAGGGGTCTTGATCGTTTGAAGGAGAATCCTTGGAGTCTTTTCTTGGCCGAATTCCACCTCTCCACTCTCGGCGATAATGCTCTCTCAAGCACACTTCTTCGCCAAAGTGAGAAGCCTTCAAGCAAAAAGCGTTTTGGCGTTTTTTCATCAAGTCACCATGATGACTTTCCATAAATGGAATGTCATGAAGGAGAGCTTTCGAAACCGATCAAAACAAAACGCTTATGCTTTGAACCAAGCGTTCACACATGTGAACCGGTTCAAGCTTAATCGATCCAATTGATTTTGGTTCAATAAACCAAATCAAATCAGCCCAAGCATTGGTCCAAATCAAAATAAACCCAAGGTTTAAGATCTGACCGTTCATCCTTTTGATGCTTCTGATCTCATCGATCTAGCATCAACTCTCTCGATCGAAGCTTACCGATCTAGAGCCCTAATCAATCAAACATGATCAGACCAGATCTCACTTACAATCAGAGGTTAAACTCCTCTAAACTGAACCCAAACAATTCAGTCCATACGATCTGACTTGAGTAAGCCATATCATCAAATTGTGCGACCCTAAGGGTTTCCTTTAAATGTCGGTAACGATAACTTTCGTTATCACGATCAGTGAGAGGTATCTAGCAACACATCACTGTCTCCCGATATAAAGGAAAGAGTCTTCCAAGACTACACCCAAACCATGGCACAAGTGTGAATCAAACTCACAAGGCATACATGTTCCCTTTGCCACTGGATGTTCATATTGGACAAGCATGTCAAGCTTGTAACTCCAACATGATGAGCATGATTAGATCAGATGAACATAGTCATCTGGGTATGGCCATACACTTTCTCAATCATCTCATATAGGGGGGCCCTTTAAGAACATCACACTCCTTAAACAAGGAGACGGCAATCCTTTGTCTATCACTAGTGCCCTAACCTGATTCAAGCTCACCATCCAAAATAGTCTATAATCATTATGTTTCAAATGATATTGAACTACCTCAAGACAATGACAATCATCATTTAGAAACACAAGTGATCTCAAGTCAGAGGACATGTGCCACTTAGTGCTTACAAGGATCATTCATATTGTGACAAGCAATGGAATATCCCAGTAGGGTCTGTCCAGTACATCCAATGTACCCATGAGTCTACATCTTATTCCATGCTCGAAGCATCCTATAAGATTAGCACACATATTAGTCTCAATCATATCAAGGCTGTCTCATGTTCACCAAGATATCTCGACTAAGGACATATAGCCTGTCAGCCTAGCTGAACAGCTTTGAGACATTATTCAGAAGTACACTTATTACAGCAGACAAGGTAACAACCTGAATAATAACCATGCCTTTATAAACACAACAGTTTATTACATGATACTATTACAATCCCAAGGCCTCAAACATTAGCCTTAAGGGCATACCCCAACAGAAGAGGGAGGGGAGAAACACATGACTCTCACATGGGGCTTGTTGAATAAGACAACCAGCCCTAACCACCTAAAACAGGGTCAAGATGCCCTCTAACAACCTGAAAAGTAAACTAACAACCTAAAAGTAAAACCACCAACTATTGCACGGAATATGCCGAAGGGACGGGGCGCGTGAGCTGAGGCGCTTGGGCCGCTAAATGGGCCGACGTCGATGGGCTACACCATCTCTGAGCACGCAAGTACAAAGCAGCAGAAGCGGCTAACCATGGGCTGATTTTGCACATTAGTTGTGGTCTCTTGGGCCGAGTTGAAGACCCGGTTGTTGTAGCGATCCAAGGTCAGGTCGTGGGGCGACCCTCTTGTGATGTTCAGAGGGTTAATGGACTCCGTAATGCGGGAGAGGCCACGTGGATGGATCGGATGGGGCATGTCGTGGATGTCGAGGGGCTCACCATGCCCACAGAACGGTCCGGGGGGTGTGAGGACCGTTGCGAGCATCGAACGGGATGAAGAATGACACCCTTGAGCTTTCTGGGGCTGAACATGGCCTGGCCGTGTTGGAGTTCACGGCCGTGTTCAACTTCTAGATTTCTGCCCGAGGCAGACACAGGCGGTGGCACGGGCATGTCATGGACCATGGTGACTTCGGCGTGTCTGGGCGATGCGGGCACGAGCTGGCCGTGATGGGCGTCACGGCCGTGTTCGGTGGTGCAGAATTGGACAGAAGCTTTCACAGGTGGTAACACAGTTACGGCTCGGGGCGTGATGGCGTCCGCGTCCCTGACCGACCATGTCACGGTCGTGTCGGGGAGCACGGCCTGTCCCTGTCGGAGGCTGCAGTGCTCCGTTTGGGCTAAAAATGGCAGGGAGTCGTTGTCCAGTCCTGGGGAGTCTTTCAAAGTGTCTTCTAGAGGGATTGGGCCATCCTCATTTGCGTCTATGACTCTGTTACTGAGATAGATGAAGAAGAAAGGCCTTATGTAGGACCACCTGCCTACAAACCCCCTATCCCATTTCCGCAGAGGCTGAACAAGGCTAAGCTAGATCGGCAATTTAGTATGTTTCTTGAAGTCCCTAAAAAATTTTCTATTAATATACCTTTTGTTGATACCCTGCCGCAGATGCCCATCTGTGCTAAATTTCTGAAGGACATATTGTCCAACAAGAGAAATCTGAAAGAACAAGGGACTGTTGCACTTGCTGAGGAGTGCAGGGCAATAATCCAAAACAAGCTACCCCAGAAACTCAAGGACGCATGCAGTTTTTCCATACCTTGCCAGATTGGGGAGATGACCTTCCAATGAGATCTTTGTGATTTGGGGGCGAGAGTCAGCCTATCCCTCTTTCTTTGTGCAAGAAGCTAGATTTGGGAGACTTGAAATCATCCAACATTTCACTACAATTAGCATATAGATTGGTCCACCGACCCATTGGTATTATGGAAGATGTACCAATCAACATGGGATATTATTTTGTACCGGCAGACTTTGTTGTTCTAGAGATTGACGAAGATGACATACTCCCATTATTCTTGGGAGGTCTTTTCTTGTCACAGCTGGTGCAGTAATCGATGTCAAAAATGAGAAACTGGATTTCAACATGGTGAGAATGTTGTACAATTTGATTTATCAGATTCTCTAAATGAACCCTCTCTTGCAGGTACATGTTGTAGTGTTGATACCATTGAGAGAGCTGTAAGGCACATTGAACCATACAAGTGAGAGGTGGATCCACTAGAGTTGAGTTTGATTAATGTTGAAGATCAAGACATTGAGGAACATGCCAAAGACTACTCTAAACTTTTGGACTCATGCCTAGTCATAGAGTCCAAGCCTTTGAAGCTAGAAGTTCTCTTTGAGGAGATTATTGAGGATTCAAAAGCAAAAAAGATTGAATACAAGAGTCTTCCCAGTACTCTGAGATATGAGTTCCAAGGAGATAACTATACATGCCCTGTGATAGTCAATGTAGAACTAAACAAGGAACAGACTGAACTCCTATTAGGGGAACTTCATCTGCACAAAAAGGTAATTGGTTACTCACTTGAGGATATTAAAGGAATTCACCCCTCTATCTGCATCCACAGGATTTTGCTTGAGAATGATAGCAAGCCATCGGAGAAATTTCAACGCCGACTGGACCCATAAATGAAGGAGATTATTAAGAAGGAAGTCCTTAAACTTTTGCATGCAGGGGTTATCTACCCCATCTCTGACAACTCTTGGGTCAGTCAAGTACATGTTGTGCCCAAGAAGGGGGGAATGACGATGATAAAGAATGATGCTGAAGAGTTGATACTAACACGGACAGTCACAGTGTGGAGGATGTACATAGATTACAGAAAGCTGAATAATGCTATGAGAAAGGACCATTTTCCATTACCATTCATTGATCAAATGTTAGAATGACTTGCACATAATTCTTACTTTTGTTTTCTAGATGGCTTTTCACGTTTCTTCTAAATATCCATCCATCTTGATGATCAAGAGAAAACAACCTTCATCTGGCCCTATGGAACATATGCTTATAGGAGGATGCCCTTCGGCCTGTGCAATGCTCCTGTGATACGGTCACCGCAAGTGCATGGTTTCTATCGAAGTAGTAAAAGTTATCGATCCAACAAGGACTAGGTGTCAAGTATCAGCTTATCATGTTATTGTTAACTAGACAGTTCAAAATGGATTAAGAAATCTAAACTAAATTAATAGAACTAAAGTAAGGATTCAAATACTGAAATGGAAAATTACAATTTAGAAAAGATCGGGACGTCAGGTTTCACCACGTTGAATGATTACTTTAAAACATTAAACAATCCGAGTGAGAAAACTTAAACCGCTTAAGGCGATCAATCCACTTATACAGATTACCTTCTCTCGAAGCGTAATCCGTTATCTACCTAAGTCAATTTCCTACTCTTGTGGCTTATTGACTTAGAGTACTCCCAATGGGCTCTATGAAAGATCGTTAAACCCTTGAGTGACTTTAACCTACTCTCATGGTTCAAGTCACAAATTCAAACTAAGTGGTTAGAGTGTTATGATTCTCCTCTCAGTTCTTCGTGTAACACCTAACATGCGTAAAAAGCTCGGCTTAAGCAATCACATGAAATATCTACAACAAAGATTGAATAAGCAAGTTTATTTAAATGTCACTTAGATTTAGAAAGCATTCGAAATATGAATTTGTTCAACGGGCTACGCCCAAGTCCCAAAATTGAGTTTTCACAAAAAATTACATCATGTAACATGTGAAAAATCTAGAAAATACAATTAAAAGGTGGGGAAATTACATATCTTAGATAGGAGACAATAAATCTTTGGTCTTCTCTCGATAGCCCCAAATAAATTTGACCTACTAGTGTTTTCAAACAAGCCCTTGAACGCAAGTTTCGCCTATCTTTCGCCCTATTCATCGCCAACAAAAAGTTTGAACCCCATAACCATCGAAAAATCCTCTTTTTATAGCTCAATCTCATCCTTAGGGAGTTAGGAAGGTTCCCCTAAAATTTTAGTAAATTTTGACTTCAGAATCATCCAAATCGGCCAAGAAACCGCCAAAAGGTCGAATTTGGCAAAATCTGTCACGACCATGAACATGATCACATCCAAATCTATCAGCCCATCGTGCAGATTTTTACCTCTTCATGGCCATGAACATGATCACACCCTGACTGTGATTGTCTCGTCGATGCTGCAAAGTTCTGCAGAGAAGATCATGGTCGTGATGATGATCATGGCCAACTAGTGTTTTCTGTAGAAAACTCCGATTTGCCTTAAATTTGACTTGTGACCTTCTAACACTATGAGAAATCTTCTCATGATCTCAAATCTTTAAATTCTTCTTGAAAAATGGGGAAAATATCCTGTATTTCACTAACAATAAAAAATAGTGGAGATTCTACACTTTAAATGAAAAGAATCCAAAATAAGGCAGAAAACAAGAATTAAGCATGAATAAGTCATAAGAATAAGACTTTAAATATAATAAAAGTAAGGCTCACCACCCTACCATATTTCAAATGGAATTGATGGCCATCTTCACTGACTACAATGAGGACTTCATGGATATATTTATGGTTGATTTTTCTGTGTATTGCTCTTCTTTCAAAGATTGCTTATCAAACCTTTCAAAAGTCTTGTAGATATGTGAAGAGGTCAACCTGGTGCTGAACTGAGAAAAATGCCACTTCATGGTATGAGAGGGCATAGTTCTTGGGCATCTGATCTCTGAATGTAGAAACTAAAGCTGCCTACATCGGTTAAAGGAATCCAAAGCCTTCTAGGCCATGCCAGGTTTTATAGGAAATTCATCAATGACTTTTCAAAAATTGCTCGTCCTTTAACAAGTTTGCTTGCTAAGGATTCTATCTTTTGTTTTGACCAGGAATGTGAAGAAGCATTTGCAAAGCTTAATGAGGCCCTGATATCTGCACTTATGATCCAACCTCCAGACTGGTCCTTGCACTTTGAACTTATGTGTGATGCAAGTGATCAGGCTGTGGAGGTTGTCTTAGGACAAAGGAAAGACAAGAAGCTACATTCTAGCTACTATGCAAGTAGGACCCTAGATGAAGCACAAGTGAACTACGCAACCACAGAAAAGGAGCTGCTTGCAATAGTGTTTGCTTTCGATAAGTTTCATTCCTATTTGGTAAATTCAAAAGTAATAGTCTATACTGATCATGCAGCATTTAAGTACTTGGTCAACAAAAAGGATGCCAAGCCAAGACTGATAAGATGGATTCTTCTCATGCAAGAATTTGATGTGGAGATTTGGGACAAGAAAAGGAGTGAGAACCTGATAGTTGGGGAATGGGATGCTCCAGGGGAGCTTGAAGAAGAACTTGAGATCAATGACTCCTTCCATGAAGAACACCTCTTGGCCCTACTTGACCCGTGCACCCCATGGTATGTGGATTTTGTGAACTTTATAGTGTCTCACATTCTTCCTCCTAATCTTACTTTTCAACAGAGGAAGAAATTTTTGCATGATGTGAGATCTTACTATAGGGATGACATGTACCTATACTGACGGTGTGCTGATTGTTGGGGAATACTGGGTGTAATTTAAAATTTTGCAGTCCCACGACGCAGCGGAATAAGCATTACACTCGAAACATATTCCTTTCCCAAGGATCCATGTAAGAGAGAGAACACATGGATGTGTTAGAAATGTACCTCTTTTGCTTGTCTAGCCGTTGAAGCCATGTTGAAGGCGCTCAAGTGCTCACCCTCTACAAGTATCCACGCGTCAACCTTCTCAATGTTGCTCCCTTCTACGCTTGGTGCTAGCCTCAGGAAGAGAATCAAGCCTTAGGGATTTCCTTCATTTCACTTGCGCCACCTCCAAGAGAAGAGGAAGAGGATGAGTTTTGGCCCTTAAGAGGAAGAACATAAGGCCTCGCCACCAAGCCTTTCTCCTAGTTGCGCCAAGAGGATAAGAAGGAGAGAAGGCTTGCGGCTTTGGAGAAGAAGGTTGCTCCACTTCTCTTGCTTTCTCCCTTAGGCCTCCGTCACGCCAATATGATGTCTAAAGGAGGCTCACGCATGCACCTATTTTATAGATGCAAGAGGCGGTCAAGCAAGAGGGAGTGGGGCGCAACACATGTAGAGGAATTCGGCTAGGGTTAATACTTGGGTGAAATTAGGGTTTCGGGTAAGGTATGTCTCCAAGACTTTACGATAAACCACACCCCTCCATCCATATGTGCCTTAAGACCTTCCATAAGAGTCCTCAAGCCATATTTGCCCCAAGACTTGCCATAAAGGCAAGCATACCATCAATGGTGGAAGGGCTAGGCACCAAAAGCTTCCTAATGAAGCATTAGGCGCCTTCCTCACCCCATTATACCCCTTAGGCACCAATGGGGTTAATTTCTCTCCATTATACCCTTTTAGCCAATTCTCTCTTCATGGTAACTTGTTATTGGGCCTCATTGGGTAATGAGCTAGCCCAAACTTCATTACATGGGCTGATTAAGCCATTGGATACAATCCAATGCAACCCTAATCCAAATGTGACCATTCTAGGTCAATTTCGGGTCAACCTGCCAAAAATGAAGTTTCGCTCCAATAACTCTCTTCCAACTCATCAATCCCATTGGCGCTGATGAAATCTTCCAAATAGATCCAAGCTATCCAATAACTTGATCATAAGGCTTATGATTAATGCAACGTCAAGAGTCTATTGCGTGTGACCCCGTAGGATCCATATGACGACGGCAATGATGATTAAACATCATAAGTGGTGAGAGGTATCTAGCAACACATCACTACTACCCATATCATAGGACTTAAGTCATATGGCAACAACTCTCTGACAAGCAATGAGGATTCTCATGCATTCTACATCCCTTTGCCTAAATTGATATCCTGCCATTGGATTAGTCTCATATTTATTAATCCAATATATTGGTCATGACTCAATCAGTGTGGCCACACATTCCTATCATATACTAATGAGGTGGGGCGCCCCAAAGTGGATATCATGCTTCCTATTAAGGAAGGGGCAAATCCTACTGTTGGTCATCCATGTATTTACATGACTTATGATATGCCCATTGACAATCGTATTGATCACCCAATTACGGAGAGACGTAAGACTACATCAAAACATACCCATCATCATATCTGGACATGAGTTCCTCAAGTCTAAAGATCAATGCAAACCTCTTGCATGTGAGATTGACCTGTTGACTAGACAAGTCAATCCTCACGGTGGGTCACTCCAATGCATCCAATGCATCCAATGCACTTGTATGTCTGCATTACTGTGCCCCGCACCTAACCAGCCCATACACCAGTCACTCATGCACCATAGCTGTCCCATATCGACTAAGGCACCTTGATTGGGGATTACTTATGAGAATGGATCCAACCAAACTCCTAGGACATTATTTATGCAATTCAATACATCAACGTAGGTAAAGCAATCTGCATAATAACGACCATGCCTTTATCAATAATGTCAATTCTATCAAAGTACATTCAAATAATGTCGGACCATGTCTATACATTGGTCTGCAGGGCATAAACACTAACACTGATGAACTCTACCAAATATGTATTCCTAAGGTAGAGATAGCTGATGTACTGATGCATTCCCACTCTTCACCATATGGAGGGCATGCTGGTATGGCAAATACGTCCTTTAAAGTCTTACAAACAAGTTTATTCTGGCCCATTATCTTTCATGATGCTCGACATTTTATTCTCACATGTGATAACTACTTGATAGGATTACCGCAAGTGCACAGTTTCTATCGAAATAGTAAAATTTATCGTCCCAAGGGAGATAGGTGTGAAGTACCGACTGTTAGTGCCATTGATAGCTAAACAGTTCAAAACAGGAATTGGAAAAACTATTCTAAGTCTAAATTATCAAATCTACATATCAATGACTTAATGGGAATTATAGTTTAAGAAAGCTTCAGGACTTCAGGTTTCACCTAGTTGAAAGATATTAAAGTAAAACATTAAGCAAATCAAATTTAGGAAATAGATTACCTTCTCTTGAAGCATAATCTGACAATAAACCAATTAAGGTGATCAGTCCTATGGTACAAATTACCTTCTCTTGAAGCGTAATACAATGTCTACCTAAGCTAATTGCCTACTCTCGTGGCTTATTAGCTTAGGTAAGACCCAATGGGCTCTATGACAATCGTTAAGCATCGAGCGATTTTGAATGACTCTTGTAATTCAAGTCACAAGTTCAAATTGGATAGATGAGTGTTACAATTCACCCCTCGGCTCTTCTCGTAACACTTAACACATATACAATGTTTGGCCAAAACACATATACGCAATAAGTACATCCAAATTAAATAAGCATTTTACTAGAAAATGTCACTAAGATTCATAAAATTGTTTTACAAATAGAGATTTGTTGGACGGGCTAAGCTTGAGTCCAGAAATAGAGTTACACTAAGAAATACATCCTGTAACACATAAAAACTCTAGAAAATATAATCGAAAGGTGGGGAAATTACAAATCTTAGGTAGGAGGCGATAAATCTTTGGTCTTCTCCTGATAGCCCCAAAGAAATCCATCCAAATAAGCCCTCGAACGTAAGTTTTTGTCCAACTTTTGCCCTAGTCGCCTCCTTCCAAAATTTGACCCCAGTAACAGCCAAAAAAATGTCTTTTATAGCTCAATCTCTTCCTTAGAAAGTTAGGAAGTTTTTCATAAAATTTTAGCAAATTTTGACTTCAGAATCATCCAAATCAATCAAAAAATCGTCAAAAGGTCGAATCTGGCGGAAGCTGTCATGGCCGTGAACATGATCAGGGTCTGGCCGTGATTGTCCCGTCGCACAGATTTTTACTTCTTCCTGGCCGTGAACATAATCACACCCTGGCCATGATTGTCTCGTCGATGCTGCAGAGTTCTACCGAGAAGCTATCATGGTCGTGATCATCATCATAGCCTGCCCGTGTTCTCTGCAGAAAGCTCCTATTTGCCTCAAATATGACCGGTGATCTCTTAGCAGTATGAGAAATTTTCTCATAATTTTAAATCGTCAAAATCTTCATGAAAAAAGTAGAAAAATAACTTGCATTTCACAAATAATCAAAAATAGTGAATATTTTGTACTTTAAAGGAAACTAATCCAAAATAAGCTAGAAAACAAGACTTTAGCCTGAAAAGCATGTAGGAATAAGACTTTAAAACCGAATAAAATAATACTTATCAAAATATCACAGACATAAAATCTTGCTTGTCCTCAACCAATTAAATTATCTAGAAAATAGCTGGTATTAAAAGAAGAATGTTCAAAAGTTAAAGCATTTGCTGATATGAAAACCATTACACTTAACCTTTAGAATAAAAGTGAGATACAATTAATACTAAAAGTATAATCTTTTCCTCCTGAAACAGCCAAACTTACCATATCTCACCAAGAATTATCTTTTCAAAATTGTAATTATAGAATCATGAATTATAATTGGTTAGCTCAAGCTACTTCCCTGAATTTGCCTTTAACCTTGTTACATGAAGGACAAACACTTGTGATGAATGCACCACCCCCCCCCCCCCCCAGTATGTGATTAAAAATCAAACTCAGAGTGTGTACACCACATAATGCACACAAACTCATTTCTTCACACTAAGTCAAAGTTAGAGGAAAGCGGAGTTATTCACTTTTACCAAACCCCTTCTTTTCTCATGATCCACTCTTTTTGATTTTTTTTTCTTTTTCGATAGTGCCAAGTTAGATGAATTATGAGTCATCATCACTTCGGTACCACTGCCCTTTTTTGGTCATTCAAACTTTTTTTAAGGTTTTTGTTTTGTTTTTGACATTCTTGGTACCTCTAGATCAAATGGCCGAGTGAATAGGAATAGAATAGACAAAAGCTAATCATGGCATGAAATTGTGCTCCAAAACTAATTTAGAAGAAAAGGTTACCAATCGAATGACTCCATAATAATATGAAAGCTTAGGTAAATGTGTAAGGGTAACCATAATCAGAACAATATTAACAAAAAGAACAAACTAATTTGTACACCACAATGATCTAAATAGCTTGACCACTGAAAAAGGAGAGATAAAGAATGCACATAAAAGCATCATAGACTTAGAATTTTGCACTATCGCAAGATCAAGATCACAGGCATAATATTTCAGAAGCATTCAACAAAACTCAATGCAACCAGAATCAAGCAAGGAGGGATACTAATGTAGGAGGAAGCAGTGTGGAAGAAGGGGAAAATCCAGATTAGAAAATGCCCCAGGAATCTCCCCTGCAAAGCCGTCATGGCCAGGCCATGACCCCCATCATGGGTGTGACAAGCCTGCACACCGCCAGGCATGGCTGTGCCCCTCATCACCCCCCAGGAGACCCACCGGTGATGAATTCGGCGAAAGAACCTGAACTCAAGCATGGGCGTGCGTCTCGTCACGAGCAGGCCGTGATGGGATCGGCCGAATCCACAGACACTGAACATAGCCGTGAAGATGCGGTATCGCCTCCGTGAGCGATACGTACCCCCTTCGTATAGGCAGCGTCTCCTCGACCAATATAGCAACCGGCATCAAGGTTCGGGTACCGTAGAGGAGTACCGTCTCACCTTTGAGACGTTGCAACTCCGTTGCAACTTACAAGAGGACCCTGAATTGGTATTGTCCAAGTTTAAGAATGAGACTTGCACTGATATCCGCCGAGGCTTACCCACGTATGGTTCGGAGACATTTGACCAGACCTTTCAGCATGCTAGAGACATAGAGCACGACCTTCACGCCGCAACTAGGCGCAACTAGGTTGGGTCCCATAGGCGGCCTCATACGGGCGGTCCCCCGCATTTCCACCCCCGACCCAAGCGGACAAAACCTTGTCCAGACCCACAACCCACACCCCAGGCTGATCAGTCCCCAAGGCGTCCACACCTCGAGGCCTTGTCTTCTCGACCCACGTGGGAAGAGAAGGACAAGGCCCCCGCGGTTGGGTCCTCTACTCGAGTGACCCGTTACAACTGTTTGCAACCAGGCCACTTGTCGCTGGTTGCCCCAGGGGGTCTGCCCTTGCGGACAAGGGTCCTATATGCGTCACCACCATCACTCGCGACCCCGCCGAGCACGACGTCGAGGCCGAGTGTTACACGAGTGGCGAAGAGTCAGGTCACCCCACACTCGCAGTGGTGCACTGCACCCTTGTCCAGCCCCTACCCTCCGAGGATTGGAGGCGCATGAGTATTTACACGACTTACATCAAGTGCAACGGGCACTCATGTAAGATTGTCATCGATGGGGGTAGTAGCTTGAACGTGGTCTCTCGGACCGCGATCACGCGCTTCGGTCATCCCCTTGAGCCTCACCCGAAACCTTACTCCATCACGCGGGTGGATACGTCGAGTCTTCCGGTCACCCACCGATGTCAGGTTCCCATCGCTTTTGGGGACTACCGTGAGAAGGTATGGTGCGATATGGCGACTATAGATGTCGCCCACACCCTCCTTGGGCGTCCATGGTTATATGTGTTAGTGTTTATACCCTAGGACCTCAAGTTGGTCCATTGGGATATGTGCATCACATCTAGTTGATAGATGAGTTATCCTGGCATTGTCGTTGTTACGCAAATTTGTACATCTGCACACATGTGCATTTGCATATACAATGTCCCTAAGAGATAGATTTTATCTAGTCTCTGTGTTTATCCCTGGTCAAGAATCATAGTGGATATGGGACAGCTATGATCCACTTGAGACTAGTATATGCGCTGGTTGAGCACGGGTTGCTAACACAAGCATATAGGTATATTAAGGTAGATATACTGGATCGATCCGCCGTGAGGATTCTGTTGGTGTATATGCCCTTAGACCCGTTGTTGGTCTAGTTTGTACTACTTGATATTGATATTTAATATATCATCCTGGCATTATCGTTATTATGCTATGTTTACATCTGCGATTATGTACATGGATAATAATGTCCCTGGAGACAGATTGTATCTGTGCTCAAATGGTGTGACCCCAGTCAAGTACCTGAGTAGATAAGGGATAGCTCTGGTACATGTGAGACTGGTATATGGGCTGGTTAGGCACAGGGTGCTAACGCATGCATATGGGTATATCAGTGGTGGAGATACTGGACTGACCTACTGTGAGGCTGTAACTTAGTGTCATGAGTTAAGCTCACAAGTGACAGGAGATGCATTGATCCCTTGACTTGAGGTCATTGACTCTTCTATATGGTTAGGGACATGCTTTGATACAACCTAACACCTCGCCATAGCAGGGAGGTCATAACGGTTGTCATTGGATATGTCACGACCTATATGAGAAGATCAATGGACAGACATAGGATTTGCCCCTTCCTGAGGGAAGCTTGATATCCACGGGGCCCCCTTTGGTTGCATGACTGAAAGTGTATGCCATACCCAGGTGAAAGCCTAATTTAGTCATGACCATGAGATTAGATGAAAACAAAGTGGTGACACACTTTGTCCAATCGGATATCAGTTTGGCAAAGAGACTATAATGCATCGGTATCTTGTTGCGAAGAAGGGGATGTCGATGTTGATATCCATTCCGAAGACTTGGGTAGCAGCGATGCACTGCTAGGTGTCACTCACTGCTTGTGATGATCTGAGTTCATCACTGCCAACGTCAGAGGAACCTACAGGGTCGCACAACTTGAAACTTGGGTTCTCGTATTGATCGGGAAGCCTAATGATCGAGTTATTGGATAAATCAAATCTTTTTGGGAGAAATCATCAGCGCCACTATGCCTGATGAGATGAAAGGGACTTATTGGAGCTAACTTCATTTTTGTGCTAGATGGGCCAAATGGGCCAAATAGGCCAAGTAGGCCAATTGGGTCAAATGGGGTCAAATGAAGTATAGCATGGAGAATGGACCAATGGGCCTCCAAGCCCAATGGGCGTGAAGCCCAATTGGAATGTGTGGCCCAATGGGCCATTAGGCCTAATGGGCCATGACAATAAGTTGCTTGGCCCAATAGACATCATGGTGAATTAAATGCTGTCTTTAATTCTGGGAATTAAATTATGTATTTAATTCTATAATTAATTCTGAATTTCAAGAGTCATGCTATTAATGGCCATTATGAAACTTTAATTCAAGGTTTTAATGGGCCATTATGACACTTTAATTCAGAGTTTAATTCTATAATTAATGATGAATTAATTCATACATTAATTCTGAATTTAATTCAGAATGCGAAAGGTCACCACGATTTCTATAAAAGAGAGAGGGAGGGTGGAGAGTTGGCGCCTAAGGCTTTTGATGCTTACTTCCTTCTCCTTGGCGCCATCTTTCTCTCTTCTTCCCTCTCCTCTAGGCAGTTGCAAGGTTGGACCTTGGCAGCATTTTTCATCTTTTTGTTCCTCTTGGCGCATTCTCTTTCAGAGGGTGGCGCAGGTTCTTGAGGGATTCTCCTAGTGGCGTGGATCTTCTTCCCAAGGCTAGCACCGGGCATGGAAGACGAGAACTCGAGTGTCGGCTGTGTGCGAGACTGCAGAGGGCAAACATTTGGGCGCCTACATCGCATCCTTTATCGTCGCTTCAAGGTATCATCTCCTACTCACCGTGTCGATTCCTTCGCATGACTCGATCTTCTGGGTTTTTGGGACTGGCCTGTTTTAGGGATTGCTTCAGCTGTTCATGTCTCTAAAATTTTAAAATCCCCGAGGTTTCCCAACAGTGGTATCAGAGCCAACTTGCGAACTCGAACAGTGTCTTATGCTTTGATTGTATGCTCACATGCCATCTGAAATTTTTCAAAAATTTGCATATGCGCATGGTTTTTCTAAGTAGAAAAAACTGTAAGTTTTTCGTTCCTAACATCTATTCGATCTCTTTGGTTTCTCACTTTCTTTACAAGGTGGGATAGACCCATATGTGAGAGAATTAATTTCTCCCCACTCATGTTGGATAGACCTACTATGTGGGACTTGTCGAAGATTATGGGGCATGGTGATTGTCTTAATCTTAGCAGGTTAAGGATTGCAAGGGTATGCGGCAAGCGTGCTTGGAGCATGCATGCGCCACTTGTAGACTCCTGAGAGATACAAAAAATCCTAGATTTGTGAACAGACGTTGAGGTTGAAAGACATGTTTTCTAAGAAACTAAAACTGAGGTTTTATATTTTCTTGAGAATATAGAAAAGTATGAGATAGATATCTTGATTGTGCATCATGTTATGGTCAGAGTCAAGCCCCTTGTATGCCTATGATGTATTATGTGAGGCCTGCGTGCCACTTTTTCTTTTTGTTTTGTAAACGCACAAAGAAGATTAGGGGCGCATCCCTCCTAGAGCTTGCATCCTGACGCATCAACTATGATGGCGCATCTTGCTTGGTGATGCAAGTAAGGGCTTGGCCAAACCATAGGGTTCGTGAGCTATCTCTCTTGGCACAAGCATAATGGTGCATCATGCATGGAGGAGCCATCAAGGTCTTGGCCGAACCCTAGGGTTTGTCTGCTATCCCTTGGTGTGGAGGACCATGGAGCCACACTTGAAGATAAAGCTTAGTGGCGGCTAGGTTAGGTTTGGTTGGGGCTTGTCACCTTGGTCAAGCATTGAACATCCTTTGGCATGTGATGGTTCAATGTGTTGATTAGGCTATGACCACATCGCATGTTTACTACTTTCAATTTCTGCAAAAGCATGCTCGTATGTGTTTTATCGTTTTGTTATCACTATAGGATTGCATGCCTGTAATTTTAGACAAAAGATAAAACGAAGAGGATGAGACCTCAAAAACCCTCAAAATAATATCAAGACTGAAATAGCCTTCTGACGTGTAGCCCTCGTCAAACTATCAATCGATGGTGCTGTGCATTGTTTCCACCCTAGTGGACACACGCATCTATCTTTAGGAGGCGTGCGCTGACAATGTTTTCCCCAGTCCAGTTAAAATCCTGGACGCGTCTTTGCAAGGAATTCGTTGGCCCTGGGAATAACGGTTAGGATAGACTTGACTAGTTTTTCATATGTGGTGGCCACATGATGGAACTCTAGAGGCAGCCTCAAGAAGTTAGGGTTTTGTATTGTTCCAACCCTAGCTGGGCATAAAATGCTTGAATTGTCTTGAGAAGGGCAATTGCCATGTTGCAATTGGTCGGCGCACCTACCTTAGGATACATGCGTCGCCTCGTGCAGTACATCCTGCCCTAGCAGGACGCGAGACCGTGTGAGGAACAAGGATCCCATCTCACTAGGAAATCTCAGATTTCCCGATTGACTTTGTGGGTTGTCAATTCGATTAAAATAGTGGGAGCCATGATCATTTAATGCAAGTCCAGATTAAATGATCGAAGTAGTACAAATCTACTCTCTTGGTTGTTGTAGATTAATGGCTATGAACAATAGCAGATCGTTATTGCGATCTGTCCTATAAATGGATAACTTGGTTGGACCAACTTAATGGACTAGTATCGAAACTTGAGGATCTTCCTCAAAGCTCGAGAGGAAGCTATATGTCCTTGGGCAGCCTATTCTTGAGCCACTTCCATGCTCGGCCTCAGCGGCTGAGGAGGATGCTTTAAAGAAGCATCAGGCAGAAACTTTGGAGGTTACTAATTTCATGCTAACCAACATATCGTCTGAATTACGAGGGCAATATGATCGGAAGAGTGCTTTTGAGATTATTTATAATCTAAGGCAGCTTTTCGATGAATTGGTGAGGCTCAACCCTCCGAAAGTAGACATTCAATCTGTTGAGCTGAAAGGCTTAACTAAGACATTGAAGATTAAGATGGAAAAGGTCAGGAATAACAGGTGCTATTCACGTGGAGTGCCAACTCACATGATTGACATTGTGCGACTTCAAAACGAGGAGAAGAGAAACAAGGCTTCGTCTTCTGGCTCAGGTATTTATGTCACAAAAGTCAACCTTTCTAATTCTATGTCATGGGTATTGGATACCGCATGTGGAGCTCATATTTGTACAAATATGCAGGGGCTCCATAAAAGTAGATTGGTGCGGCCTGAAGAGATTGACCTACGTGTTGGAAATGGAGCACAGGTTGCTGCTGTTGCCATAGGACTTTTGATGCTCTCCCTGCCTTCTGGACTTCAATTAGAGTTGAATAATTGCTATTGTGTACCTTCCCTTACCAAAAATATTGTATCTATACCTTGCTTGGCAAGAGAAGGATTTAAATTTGAAATAAAAGAGGATTCTTGTTCTTTTTCAATTGCAAATGTGTTTTATAGGAAGGGTACCTGTTGGGAAACCCCGAGGATATTTTACAATTTTTCAAAGTCATTACAATACATACACATTGCACAGTAGAAGAATATCCCCGAAACAGGCCAGTCCCAAAAACCCAGTGAAGATCACATAAGAGGGAGTCGACACGATGAGATAGAAAATACCTTAAAGCAAGACGAGACCGATGTCGAGGTAGGCACCCAAGCGTGTGCCCTCTGCAGTCTCACACACACAGATGCCTCGAGCTCTCTTCTTCCACGCCCGGTGCTACCCTCGGGAAGAAGACCCAAGCCTTGTTCTCCTTCTTCAAAGCATGCGCCACCTTCAAGGAAGATGCGCCAATGATGAAGAAAGGAGAGGAGATTGCCATCAAGCACTTATCCCTCTTCTCCAAGAGGATAATAGAAGAAGAAGCTTCCGGCTAGGAAGAAGGAAGAAGTTGTGCCACCACTTGAACCCTTGCTTTCGCCCCTCTTGATGTTGCACATGCCTCCAAGGAATTCCAACAACAAAGAGAGGGGTGGCTAGGGTTACTTTTATAGAGCAAGAGGCGGTTTGGGCAAGGGCTAGGATCATGACAAGTGTATGGCTAGGATGAGGGGGTTTGAGGCAAGGAAAGTCTCCAAGACTTTACCATAAACCTCATTCAACCTATCCATAATTGTCCAAGCACCATATCAGCCCAAGACATTCCTTAAAGGCATTCATACCATCAAAGGAGCAAAGGGGAGGCGCAAATTGCTTCCTTAATAAAGCAACTTTGCCAACTTCTCCCCATTATGACCATAGGCGCCTAAGGGAGAAGTTTTCTCCCCATTATACCCTTTTAGCTCATTGCCTCTTCATGACAACTTGTTATTGGGCCTCATTGGATAATGAGATAGCTCAAACTTCATTATATGGGTTGATTAAGCACTTGGATCCAATCCAATGCAACCCTAATCCAAATGTGACCAACCATGGTCAATTTCGGGTCAACCTGCCATAAATGGAGTGTGGCTCCAATAACATTCTTCCATCTCATCAGGCCCATTGACGCTGATGAAATCTCCCAAATTGATCCGAGTTATCCAATAACTCGATCATAAGGCTTCCCGATCAATACGAGAACTCAAGTATCTTGGTGTGTGACCCTATAGGTTCCTCTGACGCTAGCAGTGCTGACCAAAGGTCACCACAAGCAATGAGTGGCACCTAGCAGTACATCGCTGCTATCCAGATCATTAGAATAGATATCGACATCGACATCCCCATCATCGCGACTAGGTACAGATGCATTACAGTCTCTTTGCCAAACTGATATCCGATTGGACAAGTGTGTCACCATTTGCTTTCACCCAATCACATGGCTATGACTAAATCTGGTTCTCACCTGGGTATGGCCATATACTTTCAGTCATAGAACCATAGAGGAGCTCCATGGATATCAAGCTTCCCTTAGGAAGGGGCAAATCCTTTGTCTGTCCATTGACCTTCTCATATGGGTCGTGACATGCTCAATGACAATCGTTATTACCTCCCAACTACGGCAATGTGTTAGGTTGTATCAAAGCATGTGTCTAACCATAAAGAATGGTCAATGACCTCAAGTGAAGGGATCAATGCATCTCCTATCACTTGTGTGGATGACTCATGACACCAAGTCATTGCCTCACAGCAGGTCTATCTAGTATATCCACCACTGATATACCCATATGTCTACGTTAGCACCTTGTGCCTAACCAGCTCATATACTAGTCTCACAAGTACCAGAGCTATCCCATATCCAGTCAGGTACATCGACTGGGGACAATCATTTGAGCCCAGATCCAATCTGCCTCCAGGGACATTATCATATAAGTACATAATTGCAGATGTAAACAAACATAGATAATGACAAAGCCAGAAAGATATATAAATATCAATGTCATGTAATACAATAATGGACCAATACTAGGCCCTAGGGCATATACACCAACAATCTCTCACTTGTACTAAGACCTATAAGTTGAGGAATCTCAACCTCATATCTCTAGCGTGACCATCATGCTTCTGCTGTGCTAGAGCCTTGGTCAATGAGTCTGCCAGATTTTTCTCTGTGTCAACTCTGCTAATCTTGACATCACCTCTGTCAATGATCTCTCTGATCAGGTGAAATCTCTTGAATATATGTTTGGCCCTTTGATGAGACCATGGTTCCTTTGTGATGGGGTCGCTAATCAAGCAAACATCCAAACAACACGCTTTGAAAACATTTTTACTAGTTAAGTATAGCTTAAGAAAACCCTTTATACTAACATAGTTGAAATTAGCTTGTTTTTGGTATTTTATAGGTAAAAACCGAAACTTGATGAGTAATAAACTGAAGTAACCCTATCATGCAAGTCTAAGACAAGGGAAGAAGAAAAAAATATCAAAGTAGCAACCTAGCATGCGATCTAGTGCTTGGAAACAAAACTATTCTAAGGGAGAGGCTCACCTTGCACCCCTTGAGAATAGAAGGGGCGTCCACCCCGTTCTTCACCGGTCCAATGGTTGATACTCACGAAGTAGGGCCCTATGAGCTTACAACCATGGCATTACAGCATCCCACACATGCGTGGGTGAGTTTGAAAGAATATTATGAGGCCAATAACACAAGAACAATCAAGGGGGAGTCTAGACTCCAAATTCCCTTGCTAACATGGCATAGGCTAACTAGACTAGAGGGAGAAGAAGGATGGGCGGCTTGCATATCATCCCATGGCCTTACGCCACCTGCAGAAAACAAGCGTGAGTGCAAAGGGTCTGTCCAACAAGTAACAAAGAACAACAACCAAGAGAGGTGAAGACTTAGCTATAGTGGAGGTAGTCCTGCCCTCGGTTTGATGAAGTGATCCTTATCTTGGACCAGGGCGTGCATCAGCTTCTCCCTTAAGATAGGGATCACCTTCTGCTGCTGGAGGAGGATGCGAGAGGTCCAAGCATCAGATGAGGCGGCTGGCTGAAAGCAAGTGGAGGATGGAAACTTTCGGCAAGGTGGGAAGAGTGGGGAGAGTTGTAGTGACACACACTAGAAGACACACTTCAGTTTGGTTTTCAAATTATCAACTCTAACCTTGAACTTACAAAAGAACACAACATATAGGGGCTGCCAACGGTTGCCTCCCATCCCTAAGTACATGACAAGTTGAATGAACAAGAGCAGGTTGCAGGCGATTTGAAGGGGCTGAAGGAGTTGTCATTCTGCAGTCAATGTGTGCAGCTTCTAGAAGAATGAAACTCTGCATTGTTTGGTGGCGTGTGGACTACTTCTTGGCAGTGGTGGCTGGCGTATGATGGGCTGAAAAGGGGCTGTCATCCTGCAGGAAACGTGAACAGCTTCTTGAAGGCTGAAATTCTGCATTGTTGGTGGCGTGTGGACTACCCTTTGGCAGTGGTGGCTGGCGCATGATGGGTTGGAAGGGGCTGCAAAAGCTGGCAAGTGGATGGCTTTGTCCTTCTTTACTTCAAAAGGGAAGGGGCGGTTGGAGGTGAAGACAAACCCCCAAGGCTGCCAACTAGGATGGTGGAATGTGGGGTACTTGTGGTGATGCTTCTTTAGGTTGGGTGGGCTGGTTCTCCCATATGTTGGGCTGATGGGCTCTTGGCACCTCTTGGTGTGATCTTTCCCTGATTTTGACTTGCATCTCCAAATGTAGTTGACCTAGTCTATTACATCAATTGCATGCACTAACCTACCATACATAAGTGGCGGATCCTAGGCATGTAACTACATGGTATAATTGGGGGGTGGATCTAACCTACCATATGATGCACCCTAATCTAAGGCAAAATAAGCAAAATGGGGTCCTAAGGAAGCCATATCTAATGGCTAGGATAGCCATACCGAGAGGGCTTCTTTCGGACCCGGGTGGACCTCCGAAGGTCCTGCTTTGGTCCCACATCAGCTCTCCCGGGGTGAGAGAAATTCTCCTCTGGAGAATTATCTTTGTACCCTTGGAGAAGCTCGGGTGCGGACCTAGCAAGCTCAGCCTCGGGGAGCCAGGCCTCCTCACCATCAGCAAACTTGACACGGTAATAAAGCTATACCTCGTCAGGGGTGAGTCGGGTCTGGTCCTCGAGTATAGCCTCAATCTCTAACTCGTGGCAGATGCCTGGTTCTTGTATAGAGAGAGGCGGATGATAAAGCGTCAGATCCTCCACATTGACGGTGGAGGATATCCCCAATTCTAGTGGCAGGTCCAAGAGATAGGCGTTGTTGTTGATCCTCTTCAGAATAGTGAAGGGCCCGATGCCCTTTGCATCCAACTTGCGGCCGTGTCCTTGGATGCGCTCCTCACGGACCCGCAACATTACCTGATCCCCTACAGAAAGTACCTTGTCTCGGCGATGTTTATTAGTATCGTCACGATATTGATTAACAGAATCCTGAATTTTACTGAATAGCTCATGATGTAATTGCGAAATATGGAAAGAATAATCTCGGGCCGAAATAGAGGTCTTGCAATGTTTAGGGGTAGTAAATAGATCAATGGGCTTGTGATGTGGGACCAAAGCAGGACCTTCGGAGGTCCACCCGGGTCCGAAAGAAGCCCTCTCGGTATGGCTATCCTAGCCATTAGATATGGCTTCCTTAGGACCCCCTTTTGTTGCTTATTTTGTCTTAGATTAGGGTGCATCATATGGTAGGATAGATCCACCCTCCAATTACACCATGTAGTTACATGCCTAGGATCCGCCACTTATGTATAGTAGGTTAGTGCATGAAATTGATGTAATAGTATAGGTCAACTCCATTTTTGGGATGCAAGTCAAAATCAGGTCAAGACAACTCCAAGAGATGCCATGGGCCATCAGCCCAACTCATGAGGAAATCAGCCCACCCCAACCTAATGGAGCAACACTACAAGTACCTCAACTTCCACCATCCTAGTTGGCAGCCATGTGGAGTTTGCCTTCATCTCCAACCAAGACAAGAAGCAGCCTGCACAAAGTCCTACTTCAGCCCATCATGCGCCAGCCACCAAAGTCAAGAGGCAGCTGCACAATGTCCCATCTCAGTCCACCATGCACCAGCCACCAAGGTCAAGGAGCAGCTGAACCATGTCAGCCTTTGCAGCAACTTCAGTCCCTTCAAGTGCCAGCCGCCCATACCAATCTGCAGCCTGCACAATGCCAGCCTTTTGCAGCCTCTTCAGTCCATCATCACCTCAGCGTTTGAACCTGCCATCCTGAAGAAAACTTCAAGCTAAACCTCAAAGCAATCTGCCCATTTGAGGAAAGAAATCAGCCCATTGATTTGTCTACATCCTGCTGACTTTTGTGACTTGTCTTTGCGTTTAGAGAAGGGAGACAACCGTTGGAAGTCTCCTATATGTTGTAACCTCTTGTAAGCCTCAAGTTAGAGTTGAATACAATTTCAAATTTCAGAAGTTAGTCTTCTCAAGGTGTGTGTCACCTTTCCCTCCCCTCATTGCCGAGAGTTCCCTTCCATCCCTCATACTCTTCAACCTTCCTCCACCATTTGCGCTTGTCATGAAGTTGGGAGCTCACGCCACTTCCTCCCTTTAGCCTTGGAGAGTTATCAGCCAAGAAGAGGTGCAGGACACAACCGAGACTCAAGAAGGTGTCAACCACCATGTCAAGAGCAAACATCCACCCGAGTTAGCTAAGTTCCTCCCTTCTTCTTTGGTTGTTGTTTGTCTTGATGTTCTTGAGCATCCATCTACACTTATATACATCTATTCCATGAAGGTTGCGCAAGGCTCAGAAGATATGCAAGGCGTCATTTCCCCCCCCCCCCCCCCCCTCTCCCCCTCTAATAGCTAGTCTCTAGATTGTTAGCAAGGGAACTTGGAGAACTAGTCTCCCCCTTGGTTGTGATTGTAAAAGGCCTCTTAATATTTGTCACTACTCACCCACGCATGTGTGGGAATGCTGCAATGCCATGTGTGTAAGCTCATAGGGCCCTACTTCGTGAGATTCCACCATTGGACCGGTGAAGAACGGGAAGGTCACCCTTTCTATTCTCAAAGGGTGCAAGGTGAGTTCCTCCCTTAGAGTAGCTCTATTATTTATGAATCGCATGCTTAGGTCTATTTGATGTTGTAGAACCGCATGCTAAGCTTTGTCAATTTCATCTTATCTAGAAGTGCATGCTAGGATTCACTTGATAAGTAGTTTCGGTTTTCTCTACTATATACCATAAGCAAACTAATTTCAAACTACGTTAGCTTAAGGGGTTTATGAAGCTATACTTAATTATCAAAATGTTTTCGAAGCGCGTTATTTGAATGTTGCATGCTTGGTGACCCCATCATCTTGGTATCAAAGCCTAGGCTCTTAGAGTAGGATTTTATAAGACCAAAACTTTATTTTCCTACTACTAAGGCGATTTTTGGACCTAGGTGCTTGAAAGAATTTGATTAGCTATATCTTATCACCTTAGGGTCTATTTTCAAAAACTTTACTCATTTCGAAAATGGCTACTAGATCCGGTGCCCCCTATGGTCTTAATCAAGCTATTGACCATGAGGTGAGTGCCCTTTCAATGGAGATGGCTTCCCTTAAAGAAACCCTAGCAACCCTTCAACACTCCATAGGTGTTATAGACAATAGGCTTAACACCCTAGAGTCTAACTCTAAGATGGATCCCCAAACTACTAGCCGACCTAATAGTGGATCCCACACAAGGGAACCAAATGCTCAAGGATCTCCTTCACACACCCCTAGAGTCAATCATGCTCAAACCGAATGGGAAGGGCCTCATGCCCCACAAACCCCCTATCATAGACCTAGAGAGTATGATGTGCAACGTGCCATCAAGATCAATCCCCCTACTTTTGGTGGGTCTCTTAACCCCAAGGAATTCCTAGATTGGGCCACAAAGCTAGATCAATACTTTGATTATAGCCTTATGCACAATGAGAGTAAAGTTAGGTTCACCAAGTGCTTATTAGAAGGACCCGCTAGACTCTATTGGACCCATATCGAGAGAACTATAGAAAGGGATGGTAAGCCACCCGTTGAGTCTTGGGATGAAATGAAATTCCTACTTAGGCAAAAGTATGTCCCACCTGGTTTCATGCAAAAGCTTAAGGATGAACTTGGTAGTCACACTCAAGGCTCCTCTACTGTAGAAGCCTATCAAACCAAGCTAGAAGAACTCCTCATTAGGTGTGAAGTCAAGGAAGACCAAGGTATGATCCTAAGTCGGTTCAAGAATGGACTTAGACCTGACATTAAGAGGGCCTTGACCTATTTCCAATTAGATACCCCGGAGATAGCCTATCAAAGGGCCATTGAAGTTGAACAAGAACTTAAGAATAGGAAGGAGACTCTCCCTCCCCGGCCCATCTATAGGCCAGCTCCTATGCACTTGCCTTCTAGCTCAAACCCAAAACCAAGAACTGCTCAAACTACTGACAACTCCATCCCCATTTGTTATAACTGTAGGCAGAAGGGACACTTTGCAAAAGAATGCCCTAAGAAGGTCATGGTTTTATCTGAGGAAAACATAGACCCTGAGCCCACCTTTGAGGAAGACCCGGATCAAGAGATTGAAGTCAACGACTATGACAGTAGTGATGATATCTTCAACACCTTAGGGGTAGTTAGGTGTACCCTTGTCAAACCTACCCCCACTGAGGACTGGCGCCGGACCAGTATCTTCCACACCTACACCAAATGCCATGGTCACATGTGCAAGGTGGTCATTGATGGTGGAAGCAGCCTCAATGCTGTCTCCCACATAGCTGCTACAAAACTGAACCTCAAAATGGAACCCCGACCTAGCCCTTACAATATTTCCTGGGTTAACCAAACTAGTGTCCCTGTGACCCATAGGTGCCTCGTACCTATCCAGTTTGGTACATATGAGGACAAGATCTGGTGTGACGTCCTTACTATGGATGTAGCCCAAATCCTCTTAGGACGCCCTTGGTTATATGACATGGATGTTGTCCACTACGGTCGGACCAATACCTATGTCTTTACCCATAAGGATCAAAAGATTAGGTTGAAACCCTCTCTTCCCAAAGAACTTAGAGCCACAACTAGTAAGGGTAAGATAGAGGAACCCAAGAAAGGCCAGCCCACCATTCAACTCATAAGGCCTCAAACCTTCACTAAGGAAATTATAGAAGATCAACCCCTATACACCTTAGTCATCAAAGAAATCAACCCTGAAGTAGAGGAGAAACCTTCCCCAGAAGTAGAATCCTTGCTCCAAGAATTTAGTGAACTCACTCCAGAGGACCTCCCTGAAGGACTGCCACCCCTTAGGGATATACAACATGCCATAGACCTAGTACCTGGATCCTCTCTTCCCAACCTACCCCACTATAGGATGAATCCTACCGAGCATGAGGAACTCAAAAGACAAGTAGAGGATTTATTGTGCAAAGGTTACATAAGGGAAAGCCTAAGTCCCTGCGCCGTTCCAGCCCTTCTTACCCCAAAGAAGGATGGCAGCTGGCGCATGTGTATAGATTGCAGAGCTATCAACAAGATCACTATCAAGTATAGGTTTCCTATACCTAGACTTGACGACCTGCTAGATATGTTAGTAGGATCCAAATGGTTTTCCAAGCTTGACCTCAGGAGTGGATATCATCAGGTTAGGATTAGAGAAGGGGATGAATGGAAGACCGCCTTCAAAACCAAAGACGGCTTATATGAATGGTTAGTCATGCCTTTCGGGCTAACCAATGCCCCTTCCACATTTATGAGGCTTATGACCCAAGTGCTTAGACCCTACATAGGGAAGTTCCTAGTTGTATACTTTGATGACATACTTATCTATAGTAAGTCACAAAAGGAGCACCTAGGGCACTTAAGGCAGACTCTAACCCTTCTTAGAGATGAAAAGCTGTATGTCAACCTGAAGAAATGTTCTTTTCTATCTCCCAAAGTGGTCTTTCTAGGGTTCATTATATCTGACCTAGGGCTTCAAGCTGACCCATCTAAAATCCAAGCCATACTAGACTAGCCAGAGCCCAAGACCCTTACTGAAGTTAGGAGTTTTCATGGCCTTGCTACCTTCTACCGTAGGTTCATACGGAATTTTAGCACCATAGTAGCTCCTATCACCAACTGCATGAAACAAGGGGACTTTACTTGGACTAAGTCTGCCAATAGGGCTTTCACTGAGCTAAAGAGTAGGATGACCTCCGCCCCTGTTTTAAGGTTGCCTGACTTTGGCAAGGTCTTTGAGGTTGATTGTGATGCTTCTGGCATTGGCATAGGTGGGACCCTCAGTCAAGAAGGTCACCCTATTGCCTTCTTCAGTGAAAAGCTGAATGAGGCCAAGCAGAAATACTCAACCTATGACAAAGAGTTCTATGCCGTGGTTCAATCTTTGAGGCATTGGCGGCACTACCTTCTCCACCATGAGTTTACCTTAAATAGTGACCACCAAGCCCTGTCTTACCTTAGTGCCCAAAGAAAACTCAATGCTAGACATGCCAAGTGGGTAGAGTATTTACAACAGTACACTTTTGTCTTAAAACACAAATCTGGAGTTAACAACAAAGTTGCTGATGCTCTAAGTAGGGTAGTCTTCATTTTGCAAACTATGCATGCTGAACTTGTAGGATTTGAGCATATGAAAACTGCTTACCTAGATTGCCCTGACTTTTCTGTTATTTATGCTGATATGACTAGAGATGTTATGAGTCACCCCCTGTACACCCTTCGGGATGGGTATCTCTTCCTTGGGCCAACACTCTGTGTGCCTAAGTCCTCAATCCGGGATTTCCTAGTTTGGGAACTCCATGGAGGAGGATCTGCTGGGCACCATGGTCGAGAGAAGACCCGTGCCTTGGTCGAGGAACGATTCTTTTGGCCTCAACTCTACCGAGATGTGGCCAAGGTAGTTAGGCATTGTGGGAACTGCCAATCCACTAAAGTCCAGAAGCACAATTTTGGACTGTACACCCCTCTGCCTATTCCCCAGGCACCGTGGCAGGATATTAGTATGGACTTTGTTCTAGGACTGCCTAGGACTGCTGCTAGGCATGACTCTATTTATGTTGTGGTAGACCGGTTCACAAAAATGGCTCATTTCATACCTTGCACTAAAACTACCGATGCCTCCCATATGGCTAGGATCTTCTTTAGAGACATTGTTAGGTTGCATGGTACCCCTCTCACTATAGTCTCGGATAGAGACACCAGGTTTGTTAGCCATTTCTGGAGGACTCTATGGGCTCTATTAGGCACAAAACTGAAGTTTTCAACGGCCTACCATCCCCAGACGGATGGGCAGACCGAAGTGGTCAACAGATCACTTGGGAGCATCCTTAGGAGTCTTGTAGGAGAACACCCCAGTGATTGGGACAAGCTGTTACCTACAGCTGAGTTTTCCTACAACAGTGTGCCAAACAGGACTACTGGTCTGTCTCCTTTCCAAGCAAACTTAGGATACCAACCTAACAAGCCTATTGACCTGTTCTCTACCCCTAAACATTGCAAGACCTCTATTTCGGCCCGAGATTATGCTTTTCATATTTCGCAATTACATCATGAGCTATTCAGTAAGATTCAAGACTCTGTTAATCAATATCGTGACGATACTAATAAACATCGCCGAGAGAAGGTATTTTCTGTAGGGGATCAGGTAATGTTGCGGGTCCGCGAGGAGCGCATCCAAGGACACGGCCGCAAGTTGGACGCCAAGGGCATCGGGCCCTTCACTATTCTGAAGAGGGTCAACAATAACGCCTATCTCCTGGACCTACCGCCAGAACTGGGGATATCCTCCACCATCAATGTGGAGGATCTGACACTGTATCATCCGCCTCTCTCTATACAAGAACCAGACACTTGCCACGACTCAGAGATTGAGGCCATACTCGAGGACCAGACCCGACTCACCCCTGATGAGGTACAGCTTTATTACCGCATCAAATTTACTGATGGTGAGGAAGCCTGGCTCCCCGAGGCTGAGCTTGCTAGGTCCGCACCCGAGCTTCTCCAAGGGTACAAAGATAATTCTCCAGAGGAGAATTTCTCCCACCCCGGGAGAGCTGATGTGGGACCAAAGCAGGACCTTCGGAGGTCCACCCGGGTCCGAAAGAAGCCCTCTCGGTATGGCTATCCTAGCCATTAGATATGGCTTCCTTAGGACCCCCCTTTTGTTGCTTATTTTGTCTTAGATTAGGGTGCATCATATGGTAGGATAGATCCACCCTCCAATTACACCATGTAGTTACATGCCTAGGATCCGCCACTTATGTATAGTAGGTTAGTGCATGAAATTGATGTAATAGTATAGGTCAACTCCATTTTTGGGATGCAAGTCAAAATCAGGTCAAGACAACTCCAAGAGATGCCATGGGCCATCAGCCCAACTCATGAGGAAATCAGCCCACCCCAACCTAATGGAGCAACACTACAAGTACCTCAACTTCCACCATCCTAGTTGGCAGCCATGTGGAGTTTGCCTTCATCTCCAACCAAGACAAGAAGCAGCCTGCACAAAGTCCTACTTCAGCCCATCATGCGCCAGCCACCAAAGTCAAGAGGCAGCTGCACAATGTCCCATCTCAGTCCACCATGCGCCAGCCACCAAGGTCAAGGAGCAGCTGAACCATGTCAGCCTTTGCAGCAACTTCAGTCCCTTCAAGTGCCAGCCGCCCATACCAATCTGCAGCCTGCACAATGCCAGCCTTTTGCAGCCTCTTCAGTCCATCATCACCTCAGCGTTTGAACCTGCCATCCTGAAGAAAACTTCAAGCTAAACCTCAAAGCAATCTGCCCATTTGAGGAAAGAAATCAGCCCATTGAGTTGTCTACATCCTGCTGACTTTTGTGACTTGTCTTTGCGTTTAGAGAAGGGAGACAACCGTTGGAAGTCTCCTATATGTTGTAACCTCTTGTAAGCCTCAAGTTAGAGTTGAATACAATTTCAAATTTCAGAAGTTAGTCTTCTCAAGGTGTGTGTCACCTTTCCCTCCCCTCATTGCCGAGAGTTCCCTTCCATCCCTCATACTCTTCAACCTTCCTCCACCATTTGCGCTTGTCATGAAGTTGGGAGCTCACGCCACTTCCTCCCTTTAGCCTTGGAGAGTTATCAGCCAAGAAGAGGTGCAGGACACAACCGAGACTCAAGAAGGTGTCAACCACCATGTCAAGAGCAAACATCCACCCGAGTTAGCTAAGTTCCTCCCTTCTTCTTTGGTTGTTGTTTGTCTTGATGTTCTTGAGCATCCATCTACACTTATATACATCTATTCCATGAAGGTTGCGCAAGGCTCAGAAGATATGCAAGGCGTCATTCCCCCCCCCCCCCTCTCCCCCTCTAATAGATATTCTCTAGATTGTTAGCAAGGGAACTTGGAGAACTAGTCTCCCCCTTGGTTGTGATTGTAAAAGGCCTCTTAATATTTGTCACTACTCACCCACGCATGTGTGGGAATGCTGCAATGCCATGTGTGTAAGCTCATCGGGCCCTACTTCGTGAGATTCCACCATTGGACCGGTGAAGAACGGGAAGGTCACCCTTTCTATTCTCAAAGGGTGCAAGGTGAGTTCCTCCCTTAGAGTAGCTCTATTATTTATGAATCGCATGCTTAGGTCTATTTGATGTTGTAGAACCGCATGCTAAGCTTTGTCAATTTCATCTTATCTAGAAGTGCATGCTAGGATTCACTTGATAAGTAGTTTCGGTTTTCTCTACTATATACCATAAGCAAACTAATTTCAAACTACGTTAGCTTAAGGGGTTTATGAAGCTATACTTAATTATCAAAATGTTTTCGAAGCGCGTTGTTTGAATGTTGCATGCTTGGTGACCCCATCAGCTTGTTAGGTTGGTATCCTAAATTTGCCTGGAAAGGAGACAGACCAGTAGTCCTATTTGGAACACTATTGTAGGAAAACTCAGCTGTAGGTAACAACTTGTCCCGATCACTGGGGTGTTCTCCTACAAGACTCCTAAGGATGCTCCCTAGTGATCTGTTGACCACTTCGGTCTGCCCATCCGTCTGGGGATGGTAGGCCATTGAGAACTTCAGTTTTGTGCCTAATAGAGCCCATAGTGTCCTCCAGAAATGGCTAACGAACCTGGTGTCTCTATCCGAAACTATAGTGAGAGGGGTACCATGCAACCTAACAATGTCTCTAAAGAAGAGCCTGGCCATATGGGAGGCATCAGTAGTCTTAGTGCAAGGTATGAAATGTGCCATTTTAGTGAACCGGTCTACCACAACATAAATAGAGTCATGCCTAGCAGCAGTCCTAAGCAACCCTAGAACAAAGTCCATACAAATATCCTGCCATGGTGCTTGAGGAATAGGCAGGGGGGTATACAGTCCGAAATTGTGCTTCTGGACCTTGGTGGATTGACAGGTCCCACAGTGCCTAACTATCTTGGCCACGTCTCGGTAGAGTTTAGGCCAAAAGAACCGCTCCTCGACCAAGGCACGAGTTTTCTCTCAACCATGGTGCCCAGCAGACCCTCCTCCATGGAGTTCCCAAATTAGGAAATCCCGGATTGAGGTCTTAGGCACACAGAGCGTTGGCCCAAGGAGAAGATACCCATCCCTAAGGGTGTACAGGGGGTGACTCATAGCATCTCTAGTCATATCAGCATAAATAGTAGAAAAGTCAGGGCAATCTAGGTAAGCAGCTTTCATATGTTCAAATCCTACAAGTTCAGCATGCATAGTTTGCAAAATGAAGACTACCCTACTTAGAGCATCAGCAACTTTGTTGTTAACTCCAGACTTGTGTTTTAAGACAAAAGTGTACTGTTGTAAATACTCTACCCACTTGGCATGCCTAGCATTGAGTTTTCTTTGGGCACTAAGGTAAGACAGGGCTTGGTGATCACTATTTAAGGTAAACTCATGGTGGAGGAGGTAGTGCCGCCAATGCCTCAAAGATTGAACCACGGCATAGAACTCTTTGTCGGAGGTTGAGTACTTCTGCTTGGCCTCATTCAACTTTTCACTGAAGAAGGCAATAGGGCGACCTTCCTGGCTGAGGGTCCCACCTATGCCAATGCCCGAAGCATCGCAATCAACCTCAAAGACCTTGCCAAAGTCAGGCAATCTTAAAACAGGGGCAGAGGTCATCCTACTTTTAAGTTCAGTGAAAGCCCTATTGGCTGACTTAGTCCAACTAAAGTCCCCTTGTTTCATGCAATTTGTGATAGGAGCTACTATGGTGCTAAAATTCCGTATGAACCTACGGTAGAAGGTAGTAAGGCCATGAAAACTCCTAACTTCAGTAAGGGTCTTGGGCTCTGGCCAGTCTAGTATGGCTTGGATTTTAGATGGATCAGCTTGAAGCCCTAAGTCAGAAACAATGAACCCTAGAAAGACAACTTTGGGAGATAGGAAAGAACATTTCTTCAAGTTGACATAAAGCTTTTCATCTCTAAGAAGGGTTAGGGTTTGCCTTAAGTGCCCCAGGTGCTCTTCTTGTGAATTACTATAGATAAGTATGTCATCAAAGTATACAACTAGGAATTTTCCTATGTAGGGTCTAAGCACTTGGGTCATAAGCCTCATAAATGTGGAAGGGGCATTGGTTAGCCCGAAAGGCATGACTAACCACTCATATAGGCCATCTTTGGTCTTGAAAGCGGTCTTCCACTCATCCCCTTCTCTTATCCTGACCTGATGGTATCCACTCCTGAGGTCAAGCTTGGAAAACCATTTGGATCCTACTAACATATCTAGCATGTCATCAAGTCTAGGTATGGGGAACCTATACTTGATAGTAATCTTGTTGATAGCTCTGCAATCTATACACATGCGCCAGCTGCCATCCTTCTTTGGGGTAAGAAGGGCTGGGACGGCGCAGGGACTTAGGCTTTCCCTTATGTAACCCTTATACATTAAGTCATCTACTTGTCTCTTGAGCTCCTCGTGCTCGGTAGGGTTCATCCTATAGTGGGGTAGGTTGGGAAGAGAGGATCCAGGTACTAGGTCTATGGCATGTTGTATATCCCTAAGGGGTGGCAGTCCTTCAGGGAGGTCCTCTGGCATGAGCTCACTAAATTCTTGGAGCAAGGATTCTACTTCTGGGGAAGGCTTCTCTTCTACTTCAGGGTTGATTTCTTTGATGACTAAGGTATAAAGGGGTTGATCTTCTATAATTTCCTTAGTGAAGGTTTGAGGCCTTATAAGCTGAATGGTAGGCTAACCTTTCTTGGGTTCCTCTACCTTACCCTTACTAGTTGTGGCTCTAAGTTCTTTGGGAAGAGAAGGTTTTAGCCTAATCTTTTGATCCTTATGGTTAAAGACATAGGTATTGGTCCTACCGTAGTGGACAACATCCATGTCATATAACCAAGGGCGTCCTAAAAGGATTTGGGCTACATCCATAGTAAGGACGTCACACCAGACCTTGTCCTCATAGGTACCAAACTGGATAGGCACGAGGCATCTATGGTTCACTGGAACTCTAGTTTGGTTGACCCAGGAAATGTTGTAAGGGGTAGGTCGGGGTTCTATTTTGAGATTCAGTTTTGTAGCAGCTATGTGGGAGACAGCATTGAGACTGCTTCCTCCATCAATGACCACCTTGCACATGTGGCCATGGCACTTAGTGTAGGTGTGGAAGATACTAGTCCGACGCCAGTCTTCGGTGGGGGTAGGTTTGACAAGGGTACATCTAACTACCCCTAAGGTGTTGAAGATATCATCACTACTGTCATAGTCGTTGATTTCAATTTCTTGATCAGGGTCTCCCTCAAGGGTGGGCTCAGGGTCTATGTTTTCCTCAGTTAGGACCATGACCTTCTTAGGGCAATCTTTCGCAAGGTGTCCCTTCTGCCTACAGTTATAACAAGTGAAGGTGGAGTTGTCTGTAGGTTGAACAGTTCTAGGTTTTGGGTTTGAGCTAGATGGCGGGTGCATAGGAGCTGGCCTATAGATGGGCCGGGGAGGGAGAGTCTCCTTCCTATTCTTAAGTTCTTGTTCAACCTCTATGGCCCTTTGATAGGCTATCTCCGGGGTGTCTAATTGGAAATAGGTCAAGGCCCTCTTAATGTCAGATCTAAGGCCATTCTTGAATCGACTTAGAATCATACCTGGGTCTTCATTGACCTCACACCTAATGAGAAGTTCTTCTAGCTTGGTTTGATAGGCTTCTACAGTAGAGGAGCCTTGAGTGTGACTACCGAGTTTGTCCTTAAGCTTTTGCATGAAACCAGGTGGGACATACTTTTGCCTAAGTAGGAGTTTCATTTCATCCCAAGACTCAACGGGTGGCTTGCCATCCCTTTCTATGGTTCTCTCGACATGGGTCCAATAGAGTCTAGCGGGTCCTTCTAATAAGCACTTTGTGAACCTAACCTTACTTTCATTGTGCATAAGGCTATAGTCAAAGTATTGATCTAGCTTTGTGGTCCAATCTAGGAATTCCTTAGGGTTAAGGGATCCACCAAAAGTAGGAGGGTTGATCTTGATGGCACGTTGCACATCATAATCTCTAGGTCTATGATAGGGGTTTTGTTGGGCATAAGGCCCCTCCCATTCGGTTTGAGCATGAGTGACTCTAGGGGTGTGAGAAGGAGGTCCTAGGTCATTTGGTTCCCTTGTGTGGGATCCACTATTAGGTCGGCTAGTATTTTGGGGATCCATCTTAGAGTTAGACTCTAGGGTGTTAAGCCTATTGTCTATGACACCTATGGAGTGTTGAAGGGATGCTAGGGTTTCTTTAATGGAGGCCATATCAATTGAAAGGGCACTCACCTCATGGTCAATAGCTTAATTAAGACCATAGGGAGCACCGGATCTAGTAGCCATTTTAGAAATAAGTAGAGTTTTGAAAGTAGACCCTAAGGTGATAAAATATAGCTAGTCAAATTCTTTCAAGCACCTAGGTCCAAAATCGCCTTAGTAGTAGGAAAATAATTTTGGTCTTATAAAATCCTACTCTAAGAAACTTCCTCTGATACCAAGATGATGGGGTCGCTAATCAAGCAAACATCCAAACAACGCGCTTTGAAAACATTTTTACTAGTTAAGTATAGCTTAAGAAAACCCTTTATACTAACGTAGTTGAAATTAGCTTGTTTTTGGTATTTTATAGGTAAAAACCGAAACTTGATGAGTAATAAACTGAAGTAACCCTATCATGCAAGTCTAAGACAAGGGAAGAAGAAAAAAATATCAAAGTAGCAACCTAGCATGCGATCTAGTGCTTGGAAACAAAACTATTCTAAGGGAGAGGCTCACCTTGCGCCCCTTGAGAATAGAAGGGGCGTCCACCCCGTTCTTCACCGGTCCAATGGTTGATACTCACGAAGTAGGGCCCTATGAGCTTACAACCATGGCATTACAGCATCCCACACATGCGTGGGTGAGTTTGAAAGAATATTATGAGGCCAATAACACAAGAACAATCAAGGGGGAGTCTAGACTCCAAATTCCCTTGCTAACATGGCATAGGCTAACTAGACTAGAGGGAGAAGAAGGATGGGCGGCTTGCATATCATCCCATGGCCTTACGCCACCTGCAGAAAACAAGCGTGAGTGCAAAGGGTCTGTCCAACAAGTAACAAAGAACAACAACCAAGAGAGGTGAAGACTTAGCTATAGTGGAGGTAGTCCTGCCCTCGGTTTGATGAAGTGATCCTTATCTTGGACCAGGGTGTGCATCAGCTTCTCCCTTAAGATAGGGATCACCTTCTGCTGCTGGAGGAGGATGCGAGAGGTCCAAGCATCAGATGAGGCGGCTGGCTGAAAGCAAGTGGAGGATGGAAACTTTCGGCAAGGTGGGAAGAGTGGGGAGAGTTGTAGTGACACACACTAGAAGACACAGTTCAGTTTGGTTTTCAAATTATCAACTCTAACCTTGAACTTACAAAAGAACACAACATATAGGGGCTGCCAACGGTTGCCTCCCATCCCTAAGTACATGACAAGTTGAATGAACAAGAGCAGGTTGCAGGCGATTTGAAGGGGCTGAAGGAGTTGTCATTCTGCAGTCAATGTGTGCAGCTTCTAGAAGAATGAAACTCTGCATTGTTTGGTGGTGTGTGGACTACTTCTTGGCAGTGGTGGCTGGCGTATGATGGGCTGAAAAGGGGCTGTCATCCTGCAGGAAACGTGAACAGCTTCTTGAAGGCTGAAATTCTGCATTGTTGGTGGCGTGTGGACTACCCTTTGGCAGTGGTGGCTGGCGCATGATGGGTTGGAAGGGGCTGCAAAAGCTGGCAAGTGGATGGCTTTGTCCTTCTTTGCTTCAAAAGGGAAGGGGCGGTTGGAGGTGAAGACAAACCCCCAAGGCTGCCAACTAGGATGGTGGAATGTGGGGTACTTGTGGTGATGCTTCTTTAGGTTGGGTGGGCTGGTTCTCCCATATGTTGGGCTGATGGGCTCTTGGCACCTCTTGGTGTGATCTTTCCCTGATTTTGACTTGCATCTCCAAATGTAGTTGACCTAGTCTATTACATCAATTGCATGCACTAACCTACCATACATAAGTGGCGGATCCTAGGCATGTAACTACATGGTATAATTGGGGGGTGGATCTAACCTACCATATGATGCACCCTAATCTAAGACAAAATAAGCAAAATGGGGTCCTAAGGAAGCCATATCTAATGCCTAGGATAGCCATACCGAGAGGGCTTCTTTCGGACCCGGGTGGACCTCCGAAGGTCCTGCTTTGGTCCCACATCACTTTGCTTCTGCAATTGCCCCATTGTTGTCAAAGTAGAGCCCAATGGGATCCACTGCACTTGGAACCACCAGAAGTTCAGAAATGAACTTCCTCATCCAAATGACTTCTTTGGCTGCTTCAGAAGCGGCCACATACTCAGCCTCGATTGTAGAATCAGCTATGGTAGACTGCTTGAAGCTCTTCCATCATACAGCTCCTCCATTCAACTTGAACACATAGCCGGCCTAAGATCTAAAGTCGTTAGGGCCAGACTGGAATGACGCATCAGTGTAGCCCTGCATACTGAACTCTTCCAGTCCCCCATAGACCAAGAACAGATCCGTAGTTCTTCTCGGATATTTAAGGATGTTCTTTACAGCCACCCAGTGCTGCAATCCTGGATTGGATTGGTATCGGCTGGTTATGCTCACAGTATAAGCCACATCTGGTCTAGTACACAATATTGCATACATGATTGATCTCACTGCCGAAGCATAGGGCACTCGACTCAAGTCATCCCTCTCAGCCAGTATGGTAGGACACTAGCTCTTTGAGAGAGTACGGCCATGTCTCACTGGAAGGTATCCCTTCTTGGATTGCTCCAAGTTGAACCTCTCCAGGACCTTGTTAATGTAGGTACTCTGACTAAGGGCCAGGAGCCTCTTGGATCTATCCTGGTAGATCCTCACGCCTAAGATATAGGCGGCCTCCCCTAAGTCCTTCATCAAGAAACACTTCCCTAATCATGTCTTCACAGCTTGAAGACAAGGGATTGTTGGTGTATATGCCCCTAGGACCTAGTTTTGGTCCACTTATGTACTACTTGACTCTGATATTCATATATATATCTTTCTGGCATTGTCGTTATCATTGTTTGTCTACACCTGCGATTGTGTACTTACATGATAATGTCCCTTGAGATAAATTTGATCTGTGCTCAAATGATTGTCCCAGTCGATGTACCTGAGTGGATATGGGACAGCTCTGGTACTTGTAAGACTAGTATATGGGCTAGTTAGGCACGAGGTGCTAACGCAGACATATGGGTATATCAGTGGTGGATATACTGGACTGACCCGCTGTGAGGCTATGACTTGGTGTCATGAGTTATCCTCACAAGTGACAGGAGATGCATTGATCCCTTGACTTGAGGTCATTGACCATTCTATATGGTTAGGGACTTGCTTTGATACAACCTAACACCTCGCCGTAGTTGGGAGGTCATAACGGTTGTCATTGAGCATGTCACGACCCATATGAGAAGGTCAATGGACAGACAAAGGATTTGCCCCTTCCTTAGGGAAGTATGATATCTATGGAGCTCCTCTATGGTTCTATGACTGAAAGTGTATGGCCATACCCAGGTAAGAACCTAATTTAGTCATAACCATGTGATTGGGTGAAAACAAGTGGTGACACACTTGTCCAATCGGATATCAGTTCGGCAAAGAGACCGTAATGCATATGTGCCTTGTTGCAATGATGGGGATGTCGATGTTGATATCCATTCTGATGACTTGGGTAGCAGCGATGCACTGCTAGGTGCCACTCACTGCTTGTGGTGACATTTGGTCATCACTGCCAACGTCAGAGGGACCTACAGGGTCGCACACCTTGATACTCGAGTTCTCGTATTGATCGGGAAGCCTTATGATCGATTTATTGGATAACTCGGATCTATTTTGGAGATTTCATCAGTGCCAATGGGCCTGATGAGATGGAAGAAACTTATTGGAGCCAACTTCTATTTTTGGCATATTGGCCGAATTAACCATGGTTAGCCTCATTTGACCATGGGTTAAGTTGGATCGGATCCAATCACTTGGTTAACATGGGTAATGGTCTTTGGGCTAGGCCCATTGCTAAGTTGGGCTCACTAATAAGTTGTCATGAAGAGAAGAAGGGCTAGAAGGGTATAATGGGGACAAGTCTTCTCCCCTAGGCGCCTATGGGCATAATGGGGAGAAGTGGCACAATTTGCTTCATAAGGAAGCAATTGGCGCCTCCCCCCTTTATCCCTTATGGTATGAATGCCTCTATGGCATTGCTTGGGGCGCAAGGCAAGGCCTTGGCGCACAAAGAAAGGCATGGGCACAAAAGGAATGGTTGAATGAGAATTATGGAAATGTCTTGGAGACTTTCCTTGCCTCAAACCTTCTCATCCTAGCCGTCCACTTGTCTTGATCCTAGCCTTTCACAAACCACCTCTTGCCCTATAAAAGAGCACCTAGCCATCCCCTCTCATGAGTGACAATTCATTGGAGGCATAAGCAATAGAGAGGGGCGAAAGCTTGAAGGCTCTTGGCGCAACTTCTCTTCCTCCAACATCTAGCCGCAAGCACAAGTCTTCTTCTCCTCCTCTTGGCGCAAGAAGGACTTGGACTTGGCGACTACTTCTCCTCTCCTTTTTCTTGGTGCATACACCTTGGAGGTAGAGCAGAGTGGAAGAGGGAGAACATAAAGCTTGAATCTTCTTCCCGAGGCTAGCACCAAGTGCGGAAGAAGAAAGCTCGAGGAGTCCGTGTGTGTGAGACTGCAGAGGGCGAACACGTGGGTGCCTATCTCAACATCGACATCTCTTTGCTCGCTTAAGGTACTTTCTATCACATCGTGTCGATGCCCTCGCTTGACGATTCGCACTGGGTTTTTGGGACTGGCCTGTTTCGGGGACATTCTTCCGCTGTGCAATGTCTATAACTCTGAAAAATTGTAAAATGTCCCCGAGGTTTCCCAACAGGGATGTCATTTTCGATGAGCAGTATGTCATCGACATACAAGACCAGAAAAGTCACCAAGCTCCCACTGAATTTTCTATATACAGAGGCGTCATCTCCGCTTTTGATAAAGCCATAATCTCTCACAACTTCATCAAACTGAAGATTCCAACTTCGAGATGCTTGTTTTAATCCATAAATGGATTTCTTTAGCCTACAGACTTTACTGGCATTTACAGGATGGATGAAGCCATCAGGTTGTGTCATGTACACATCCTCAGTCAGCTTCCCGTTAAGGAACGCTGTCTTCACATCCATCTGTCATATCTCATAGTCATGATATGCAGCTATAGCAAGTAGAAGGTTTCATCATAGTCCACCCCGTGGACTTGCTTGAATCCCTTAGCCACTAGTCTACCCTTATAGGTGACTATTTTTGGTGTATATGCCCTAGGACCTAGTTTTGGTCCATCTTTGTAATACTTAACTCTGATATTCATATATCTTTCTGGCATTGTCGTTATCATTGTTTGTCTACACCTGCGATTGTGTACTTACATGATAATGTCCCTGGAGACAGATTGGATCTGTGCTCAAATGATTGTCCCCAGTCGATGTACCTGAGTGGATATGGGACAGCTCTGGTACTTGTGAGACTGGTATGTGGGCTGGTTAGGCACGTGGTGCTAATGCAGACACATGGATATATCATTGGAGGATATACTGGATAGACCCGCTGTGAGGCTATGACTTGGTGTCATGAGTTATCCTCACAAGTGACAGGAGATGCATTGATCCCTTGACTTGAGGTCATTGACCATTCTATATGGTTAGGGACTTGCTTTGATACAACCTAACACCTCGCTGTAGTTGGGAGGTCATAACGGTTGTCATTGAGCATGTCACGACCCATAAGAGAAGGTCAATGGACAGACACAGGATTTGCCCCGTCCCTAGGGAAGCATGATATCCATGGAGCTCCTCTATGGTTCTATTGTTGGGGTATGCCCTTAAGGCTAATGTTTGAGGCCTTGGGATTATATCAGTATCATGTATAAACTTCATGTTTATAAAGGCAATGGTTGTTATTCATGTTGTTGCATTATCTGCTGTCATATGTATACTTCTGAATAATGTCTCAATGCTGTTCAGCTTGGCTGACATGCAGTTAAGTCCTTAGTCGAGATATCTTGGTGAACATGAGACAGCCTTGATATGATTGAGACTAATATGTGTTCTAATCTTATAGGATGCTTCGAGCATGGAATAAGATATAGACTCATGGGTACATTGGATGTACTGGACAGACCCTACTAGGATATTCAATTGCTTGTCACAATGTGAATAATCCTTGTATGCAACAAGTGGCATATTTCCTCTGACTTGAGATCACTTGTGTTTCTAAATGATGATTGTCATTGTTTTGAGGTAGTTCAATATCATTTGAAACATAATGGTTATAGACTATCTTGGATAATGATCATGAGTCAGGTTAGGACACTAGTGATAGATAAAGGATTGTCGTCTCCTAGTTTGGAGTGTGATGTTCTATAGGGGCCCCCTGGATGAGATGATTGAGAAAGTGTATGGCCATACCCAGGTGACTATGTTCATCTGATCTAATCATTCTCATCATATTGGAGCTACAGGCTTGACTCGCTTGTCCAATAAGAACATCTAGTGGCAAAGGAAACATGTATGCCTAGTGAGTTGATTCACACTTGTGCTGTGGTTTGGGTGTAGTCTTGGAAGACTCTTTCCTTTATATTGGGAGACAGTGATGTGTTGCTAGATACCCCTCGCTGATCGTGACAACGTAAGTTATCGTTACCGACATTTAAAGGAAACCCTTAGGGTCGCACAATTTGATGATATGGCTTACTTAAGTCAGATCGTGTGGACTGAATTGTTTGGGTTCAGTTTAAAGGAGTTTAAACTCTGATTGTAAGTGAGATCTGGTCTGATCATGTTTGATTGATTAGGGCTTGAGATCGGTAAGCTTCGATCGAGAGTATTGATGTTAGATCGGTGAGATCAAGAGCATCAAGAGATGAACGGTTAGATCTGGAACCTTAGGGTTTAATATGATCTAGACCAAGTGGCTTGGGTAATTTGGTCTTTGAACCAAACCAAATTGAACCGGCTCATGAGTGAGCGCTTGGTTCAATGGGAGAGTTTTGATGGTTCACTTGGGTGAACGCATGAAACGTAGAGAGTTACTATTTTTGGAAGGCGGTTTTCCAGATTGGAAACGCTCCCACGATTGTAACGTCACTCGCCTCTCTCAATTGCTCTCGTGTGTGGTGAACTTCTTCTTCACGAAAAGAGGTAGAGAGTTTTCGAGCCCTAGCCGCAAGAGGAACATCTAACCCCTTTCATTCGATCAAGGATACTTGAAGATCTTTGCTAGCACAAAGATCACCAAGGAGGAGCCATCTCTCTTCTTGTGTGCGGCAACTTTGGAGGAGACCCCTTTCGATCTCTGCTTCCAAGTCGTCACCTTCCTCATGGCACTGGTATGAATCTCATTTGATTTATACAATCTCAAGAGTTGATCATATGTACTTGCATTCGATCTTTTGAAACCCTAGATTCCGCTATAAAATTTATTTGCGCCACCTATTAGGGTTTCGCCCCCCTTGATATAGGGGACTTACATCTATGACTGAGAGTGTATGGCCATACCCAGGTGAGAACCTGATTTAGTCATAGCCATGTGATTGGGTGAAAACAAGTGGTGACACACTTGTCCAATCGGATATCAGTTCGGCAAAGAGACTGTAATGCATCTATACCTAGTTGCGATGATGGGGATTTCGATGTCGATATCCATTCCAATGACCTGGGTAGCAGCGATGCACTGCTAGGTGCCACTCACTGCTTGTGATGACCTTTGGTTAGCACTGCCAGCGTTAAAGGAACCTACAGGGTCGCACACCTTGATACTCGAGTTTTCATATTGATCGGGTAGCCTTTAGATCGAGTTATTGGATAACTCGGATCTATTTGGGAGATTTCATCAGCGCCAATGGGCCTAATGAGATGGAAGAAACTTATTAGAGTCAACTTCCGTTTTTGGCATATTGATCAAATTAACCATGGTTAACCTCATTTGACCATGGGTTAAATTGGATTGGATCCAATAGCTTGGTTAACATGCATAATGGACTTTGGGCTTGGCCCATTGTTTAGTTGGGCTTGCTAATAAGTTGTATTGAAGGGCTATGAGGCTTGAAGGGTATAATGGGGATGAATTAATAGGATAGGCGCATATGGGATTCTAGTTGGACTAGGATTTGCGCCTATGCCTTGTTTGGTATCTCCTAGGTGATTAAATCACCCAAGATAATTGATTGGATTGTGTTTGACAATTGTGGGCTGATTATTAACATAATTAGAGTCCTAATTGGATTAGGACTTGCGCCCAAGCCACATTAGGCAATCCATTATATTGCCTTGACTAGGTCTAGGCGCATAGATGGGATTGATGCCTCATATGGCATGATATGGGCACATATGGCTGATACTTGCTTTGGCAAGTCTTAGGCGCATATGGGAGTGGAGATTTAATCAGTATACTTGATTAAATAATCTCCTAGAATCATGCCCTAATTGTCAACACTTGCCTTTCTCCCCTAACCGCCTCTTGCTCCTATAAATAAGCCCTTGCCGCCCCCTCTTTTGATGATGCTAATTCCTTGGAGGCGTGAAGCATTAGAGGGCGACGGCTTGGAGAGCTTGAAGCTCTTCTTCTTCCATCAAGGGCGCAAGCATGCTTCTCCTCTTCCTTTCCTTGGCGCAAAGGAACAAGAAGGCTTGCGGCGTTCCCTTCTCCTTCCATCTCCTTGGCGCATCACATCTTGGTGGTGGCGCAAGTTGCTTGGAGGACTCTCCTAAGGCATGGATCTTCTTCCCGAGGCTAGCACCGGGCGAGGAAGAAGAAAACTTGAGGAATTCGTGTGTGCGAGACTGCAGAGGGCGAACACTTGGGCGCCTTCATCGACATCGGCTTCTAATTGCTTAAAGGTACTTACTATCACATTGTGTCGACCCCCTCGCAAGAGATCTTCACTGGGTTTTTGGGACTGGCCTATTTCGGGGACATTCTTCCGCTGCGAAAAATGTATGTCCATGACTCTGAAAATTGTAAAATGTCCCCGGGGTTTCCCTACAGTGGTATCAGAGCTACTTGCGAGCCTCGAACGATGTTCTTTCATGCTTTTCATGCTCACATGCCATATCTACATTTTCGCATATTGCATAGATGTTGGCGCATGCTTTTTCTTTAAGTAGAAAAATTGTAAGTCTCTTGTTTCTTACTTCTAATTAACTTCTTGTGGTTCTTTGCTCTCTTCATGTGATGGGATAGACCCACACGTGGAAGAGAAAATTTCTCCTCTAATAATAGGATAGACCTATCTTGAGAGACTTGTTGGGATAGGGCATGGACTGGGTGATTGCCCTTATCCTAACAAGTTAGGGATTGCAAGAAGGGCAACCGGTATGCCTCTTGTAGACTCCTGAGAGAAACTTAGAATCAAAGATTTGTGATATGAAGGGAAGGAAGAGAGACATGTTTTATGAAAAAGTAAAATTTCAGATTTTATGTTTTTCATGAGCATGTAGAATTGCATGAGTAAGTACTTGATTGTGCATGATGTTATGGTCATATGTCAAGCCCCTTAGCATGCCTGTGATGTATCCTTGTGAGGCCTGCGTGCCGCTTTTCTTTTTGCTTTTAACTAAGAAGAAGATTAGGGTGGCGCATCTACTTGGAGCAAGGTGCATGCTTGCTTGGTTGCGCATCCTTGCCTGATGGCGCAACAAGCTTCAAAGGTGGCACATCCTTGCATGGGGGCGCAAGTTAGGGATTGACCGAGCCTTGTGCTTGTGTGCTATCCCTCTTGTGGCTTGCTAGATGGCGCACCTTCCTTGGAAGAAGACCATGGCATTGGCCGAACCTTGTGGGTGTACCCCTAGGGTTTGAGAGCTAAACCATGAGAGAAGGACCTTGGAGCCAACTTTGAAGATAGAGCTAGAGGTCGGCTAGGCTAGGTCTCGTCTTGGGGCTTGAATCCTAGGTCAAGAGTTGAACCCCCTTTTTGGCATGGATTGGTTCAATGTCTTGAATGGGCTATGATCACATCATCCTTTTATTGCTTTCTTCACAAAAGCTAAAGCATGCCTGTGATGTTTTATTGTTATATTATCACCATAGGATTGCATGCCTGTAATGATAGACATAAGATAAAACTGAGATGATGAGACCTTAAACAAAAAACATCAATTAAAATATCAAGTCCAATAGCCTTCTAACGCGTAGCCCTCACTAAGCTATCGATCAGTGGAGTTGTGAATTGTTTCCCACCCTCGTGGGACACACCCACTTATCTTTAGAAAGTGCGTGGTGGCAATGGTTTCCCCAGTCCAGTTTTAACCTGGGCGTGCCTTCGCAAGGAAACTCGTTGGCCCTGGGCATAACGGTTAGGAATGGACTTGACTAGATTTTCATGTGTGCTAGGCACATGATGAAACTCTAGAGGCATCATTGAGAGGTTAGGGTTTCATGCTGTATCCAACCCTCGCTGGACATGAAATGCCTGGACTGTCTCAATAAGGGGAATTGCTTGGAGCAATCGGCCGACGAGCCCACCTTAGGAAACATGGGTCACTTTGTGCATCTCATCCCACCCTCGTGGGACGTGAAGCCCTATGTGGAATGAGGATCTCATCTCACTAGGAAATCTTGGATTTCTCGATTGACTTTGTGGGTTGTCAATTCGATTAAAAATAGTGGGAGCCATGGTCATTTAAAACAAGTCCAGTTTAAATGACTCGAAGTAGTACTAATCTACTGTTTCTTGGTTGTTGTAGAACAATGGCTGTGAACAATAGCAGTTGGTCACTGCGATCTCCCCTGGAAAGGGATAAGTTGGCTGGATCCAACTTACTAGATTGGTATATGAACTTGAGAATCGTGCTCAAGCTCAAAAGGAAGCTTTGTGTCCTTGAGCGTCCTTTTCCTGAGCCACTTCCATGCTCGGCCTCAGCGGCTGAGAGGGATGCTTATGATAAACATCAGGTTGATACTTTGGAGATTGCTAACCAACATGTCACCTGAATTTAGAGGGTGATATGAATCGAAGAGTGCCTCTGAGATTATTTTTAATCTAAGGCAGCTCTTTGATGAATTGGTTGAGCTCAATCCTCCTAAAGTTGATATTCAGTGTGTTGAGCCGAAAGGCTTGACCAAGGAACTGAAATTAAAGATGGATATGATCAGGAATAATAGGTGCTATTCATGTGGAGGACCACCTCACATGTTGAAGGACATGTTGCAACTTCAGAATGAGGAGAAGAAAGGCAAGGCCTTGTCTTTATACTCAGGTATTTATGTTACCAAAGTCAACCTTTCTACTCCTATGACATGGGTATTGGATACCGCATGTGTAGCTCATATTTGTACAAATATGCAAAGGCTCAGAAAGGATAGATCGGTAAGGCCTAGAGAGATTGACCTACGGATAGGTGACAGGGCACAAGTTGCTGCTGTTGCTGTAGGAGTTTCTCTCCCTGCCTTCTGGACTTCAGTTAAAGCTAGACAATTGCTATTATGTACCTTCCCTTACCAAAACATTGTATCCACTCCTTGCTTGGCAAAGAAAGGATTTAGGTTTGAAACAAAAGAGAACTTATGTTCTTTTTCTTTTGCAAATATGTTTTGTGGGAAGGATACTTTGTGCAATGGTCTGCATGTCTTGGACATGGTTAGCTCTATTTGTAACATAAAAAGGACCAAACTGAGTGGTTCAGTTGGTGCTTTCCTACGGCATTGTCGATTAGCCCATATAAACAAGAATCGCATTCGACAACTCCATGCAAATGGGTTGTTAGATTCGAGTTCCTTGAAGGAACTTGATACATGTGAGACTTCTTTATTAGGGAAAAATGACAAAGGCGCCCTTCACCAAAACTAGTGAGAGGGCAGGAGGTTTATTAGATCTCATACATACTGATGTGTGTGGGCCTTTCAATAAACAAGCCAGAGGAGGGTACAGCTACTTCATCACGTTTACTGATGACTTTAGTAGATATGGTTATGTCTATCTGATGAGACATAAGTCTGAATCCTTCGAGAAATTTAAGGAGTTTAGACATGAAGTAGAGAACCAGCTTGGTTGATCCATTAAGGCTCTTCGATCAGATCGTGGTGGAGAGTACCTGAGCGGTGAGTTCTTTGACTATCTGAGAGAGTGTGGGATCATATCCCAACTCACTCCTCCTGGAACACCTCAATGGAATGGTGTGTCTGAAAGGAGAAATCGAATTTTGTTGGACATGGTTCGATCTATGATGAGTCATGCAACTCAACCTCCCTCATTTTGGGGACATGCACTTGAGACAACTTCTCTAATACTGAATAATGTTCCATCTAAGAGTGTCTCAAAGATTTCATACGTGGTATGGAGTGGGAGACGCCCTAATTTCACTTTTATCAGGTTCTAGGGATGTAAGGCTTATGTCAAACGTCAGGATTCTAGCAAGCTAGAACCTAGATCTAATAAGTGTATGTTTGTGGGGTACCCTAAGGAGACTAAGGGTTACTACTTCTATGTTCCCACCGAGAACAAAGTTTTTGTTACTTGGGGTGCTGTCTTTCTAGAGAAAGAATTTCTCATGAAAGAAGTTAGTGGGAGGAAGTTTGACTTGGATGAGAACCAAGTGCAACCACAAGACAAATAGATGGAATCTGAGCCGCCTGCACCAGTTGCTAGGCAACTAGAGGCTCAGACACAGGCCCCATGTAGGTCTGGGAGGTTTCGTCGTGCACCTGAGAGGTATGGGTCGCTGCCGACCCAACACGACGAGGTCTTCATCATTAAGGATGAACCCAGAACCTATGATGAGGCAGTCAGTGGACCAGACTCCGAGAAATGGCTTGACGCCATGCGATCCTAGATGGATTCCATGTCGGCTAACCAAGTCTGGGATTTGGTTGAGCTGCCTAGTGGAGTAAAACCCATAGAGTGTAAATGGGTCTTCAAGAGGAAGACAGACATGGATGGAAAAATAGTTACCTATAAGGGTAGACTAGTGGCTAAAGGATTTAAACAAGTCCACGGGGTGGACTATGATGAAACCTTCTCACCAGTTGCCATGATCAAATCAATTCGGATTCTGCTTGCTATAGCTGCATATCATAACTATGAGATATGGAAGATGGACATGGAAACAGCGTTCCTTAATGAGAAGCTGACTAAGGATGTGTATATGGCACAACCTGATGGCTTCATCCATCCTGCAGATGCTAGTAAGGTCTGCAGGCTAAAGAAATCCATTTATAGATTAAAGCAAGCATCTCGAAGTTGGAATCTTCAGTTTGATGAAGCTGTGAGAGATTATGGCTTTATCAAAAGTGAAGATGACGCCTGTGTATACAGAAAATTCAGTGGGAGCTTGGTGACTTTTCTGGTCATGTATGTCGATGACATACTGCTCATTGGAAACGACATCCCTAGTCTTCAAGCTGTGAAGACATGGTTACGGAAGTGTTTCGAGATGAAGGACTTAGGGGAGGCCGCCTACATTCTGGGCGTGAGGATCTACTGGGATAGATCCAAGAGGCTCTTGGCCCTTAGTCAGAGTACCCACATTGATAAGGTCCTAGAGAGGTTCAACTTGGAGCAATCCAAGAAAGGATACCTTCCAGTGAGAGATGGCCTTACTCTCTCAAAGAGCAAGTGTCCTACAACACAGGCTGAGAGGGATAACATGAGTCGAATTCCCTATGCTTCGGCAGTGGGATCAATCATGTATGCAATGCTGCGTACTAGACCAGATGTAGCTTATGCTGTAAGCATAACCAGCCGATACCAATCCAATCCAGGTTTGCAGCACTGGGTGGCTGTAAAGAATATCCTTGAGTATCCTGAAAAGGACTAAGGATTTATTCTGTATGGTCTACGGGGACTGGAAGAGCTCAGTGTGCAGGGCTTCACTGATGAGTCATTCCAGTCTGACCCTGACGACTTTGGATCGCAGACCAGCTATTTGTTTAAGATGGTTGGAGGTGCTGTATGTTGGAAGAGCTTCAAGCAATCCACCATAGCTAATTCTACAACAGAAGCTGAGTATGTGGTTGCTTCTGAGGGAGCCAATGAAGCCGTTTGGATCAGGAAATTCTTTTCTGAACTTCAGATGGTTCCAAGTGCAATGGATCCCATTGAGCTCTACTATGACAACAATGGGAGCTGCACATGTTAAGGAACCACGGTCTCATCAAAGGTCCAAACACATACTCAGGAGATTTCGCCTGATCAGAGAGATCATTAATCTAGGTGATGTCAAGATTAGCAGAGTTGACACAGAGAGCAATCTAGCCGACCCACTGACCAAGGCTTTGGCACAGCAGAAGCATGATGGTCGTACTAGAGATATGGGGTTGAGGTTGCTCAACCTCTAGGTCTTAGTGCAAGTGGGAGATTGTTGGTGTATATGCCCTAGGACCTAGTTTTGGTCCATCTTTGTACTACTTAACTCTGATATTCATATATCTTTCTGGCATTGTCGTTATCATTGTTTGTCTACACCTGCGATTGTGTACTTACATGATAATGTCCCTAGAGACAGATTGGATCTGTGCTCAAATGATTGTCCCCAGTCGATGTACCTGAGTGGATATGGGACAGCTCTGGTACTTGTGAGACTGGTATGTGGGCTGGTTAGGCACGTGGTGCTAACGCAGACACATGGGTATATCATTGGATAGACCCGCTGTGAGGCTATGACTTGGTGTCATGAGTTATCTTCATAAGTGACAGGAGATGCATTGATCCCTTGACTTGAGGTCATTGACCATTCTATATGGTTAGGGACTTGCTTTGATACAACCTAACACCTCGCCGTAGTTGGGAGGTCATAACGGTTGTCATTGAGCATGTCACGACCCATAAGAGAAGGTCAATGGACAGACACAGGATTTGCCCCTTCCCTAGGGAAGCATGATATCCATGGAGCTCCTCTATGGTTCTATGACTGAGAGTGTATGGCCATACCCAGGTGAGAACCTAATTTAGTCATAGCCATGTTATTGGGTGAAAACAAGTGGTGACACACTTGTCCAATCGGATATCAGTTCTGCAAAGAGACTGTAATGCATCTGTACCAAGTTGCGATGATGGGGATGTCGATGTCGATATCCATTCCAATGACTTGGGTAGCAGCGATGCACTGCTAGGTGCCACTCACTGCTTGTGATGACCTTTGGTTAGCACTGCCAGCGTTAGAGGAACCTACAGGGTCGCACACCTTGATACTCGAGTTTTCATATTGATCGGGTAGCCTTTAGATCGAGTTATTGGATAACTCGGATCTATTTGGGTGATTTCATCAGCGCCAATGGGCTTGATGAGATGGAAGAAACTTATTAGAGCCAACTTCCGTTTTTGGCATATTGATCAAATTAACCATGGTTAACCTCATTTGACCATGGGTTAAATTGGATTGGATCCAATAGCTTGGTTAACGTGCATAATGGACTTTGGGCTTGGCCCATTGTTTAGTTGGGCTTGCTAATAAGTTGTATTGAAGGGCTATGAGGCTTGAAGGGTATAATGGGGATGAATTAATAGGATAGGCGCATATGGGATTCTAGTTGGACTAGGATTTGCGCCTATGCCTTGTTTGGCAAGTCTTAGGCGCATATGGGAGTGGAGATTTAATCAGTATACTTGATTAAATAATCTCCTAGAATCATGCCCTAATTGTCAACACTTGCCTTTCTCCCTTAACCGCCTCTTGCTCCTATAAATAAGCCCTTGCCGCCCCCTCTTTTGATGATGCTAATTCCTTGGAGGCGTGAAGCATTAGAGGGCGACGACTTGGAGAGCTTGAAGCTCTTCTTCTTCAATCAAGGGCACAAGCATGCTTCTCCTCTTCCTTTCCTTGGCGCAAAGGAACAAGAAGGCTTGCGGCGTTCCCTTCTCCTTCCATATCCTTGGCGCATCACATCTTGGTGGTGGCGCAAGTTGCTTGGAGGACTCTCCTAAGGCATGGATCTTCTTCCCGAGGCTAGCACCGGGCGAGGAAGAAGAAAACTTGAGGAATCCGTGTGTGCGAGACTGCAGAGGGCGAACACTTGGGCGCCTTCATCGACATCGGCTTCTAATTGGTTAAAGGTACTTACTATCACATCGTGTCGACCCCCTCGCAAGAGATCTTCACAGGGTTTTTGGGACTGGCCTGTTTCGGGGACATTCTTCCGCTGCGAAAAATGTATGTCCATGACTCTGAAAATTGTAAAATGTCCCCGGGGTTTCCCAACAACTATGTTGCCATCCATGTCGGTCTTCCTCTTGAAAACCCATTTACATCCTATGGGTTTTACCCCATCAGGTAGCTCAACCAAATCCCAGACTTGGTTAGCTGACATGGAATCCATCTCAGATCTCATGTCCTCAAGCCATCTCATGGAGTCCGGTCCACTGACCGCCTCATCATAAGTCCTGGGCTCATCCCCAATGATGAAGATCCTGTCGTGTTGAGTCGGCAGCGTCCCATACCTCTCAGGCGCACGACGAATCCTCCCAGACCTACGTGGGGCCTGTGTCTGAGCCTCAGGTTGCCCAGCAACCGGTGCAGGTGGCTTTAGTTCCATCTCCTTGTCTTGTGGTTGCACTTGGACCTCGTCCAAGTCAAACTTCCTCCCACTGACTTCTTTCATGAGAAGTTCTTTCTCTAGAAAGATAGCACCCCGAGAAACAAAAACCTTGTTCTCAATGGGAACATAGAAGTAGTATCCTTTAGTTTCCTAAGGATACCCAACAAAGACACATTTATCAGATCTAAGTTCTAGCTTGCTAGAATCCTGACGTTTGACATATGCCTTACATCCCCAGATCCTGATAAAAGAGGGGTTCGGGCATCTCCCACTCCATACCTCGTATGGTATCTTGGAGACACTCTTGGATGGAACGTTATTCAGTATAAGAGAAGTTGTCTCAAGTGCATGCCCCCAGAATGAGGGAGGTAGAGTTGCATGACTCATCATAGACCGAACCATGTCCAACAGGGTTCGGTTTCTCCTTTCAGACACACCATTCCATTGAGGTGTTCCAGGAGGAGTGAGTTGGGACAGGATCCCACACTCTCACAGATAGTCAAAAAATTCACCGCTCAGGTACTATCCACCACAATCTGATCAAAGAGCTTTAATGGATCTACCAAGCTGGTTCTCTACTTCATGTGTGAACTCCTTAAATTTCTCAAAGGATTCAGACTTATGTCTCATCAAGTAGACATAACTATATCTACTAAAGCCATCAGTAAATGTGATGAAGTAGTTGTACCCTCCTCTGGCTTGTTTATTGAATGGCCCACACACATCACTATGTATGAGATCCAATAAACCTTCTGCCCTCTCACCAACCTTGGTGAAGGGCGCCGTTGTCAATTTCCCTAATAAACAAGGTTCACAAGTATCAAATTCCTCTAAGGAACTTGTATCTAACAACCCATTTGCATGGAGTTGTTGGATGTGATTCTTGTTTATATGGGCTAATCAACAATGCCATAGGAAAACACCAACTGAACCACTCAGTTTGGTCCTTTTACTATTTATGTTACAAATAGAGTTGTCCATGTCCAACACATATAGACCATTGCACAAAGTACTCTTCCCATAGAACATATTTGCAAATGAAAAAGAATAAGAGTTCTTATTTATTTCAAACTTAAATCCCTTCTTTGCCAAGCAAGGAATGGATATAATGTTCTTAGTAAGCGAAGGTACATAATAGCAATTATCTAACTCTAATTGAAGTCAAGAAGGTAGGGAGAGAGTCAAAACTCCTACAGCAACAGCAGCAACCTGTGCCCCGTTTCTAACACGTAGGTCAATCTCTCCAACCCGCACCGATCTACTTTTCTTGAGCCCCTGCATATTTGTACAAATAAGAGCTCCACATGCGGTATCCAATACCCATGACATAGAAGTAGAAAGGTCAACTTCTGTAACATAAATACCTGAGCTAGAAGCTAAGGCCAAGCCTTTCTTCTCCTCATTCTAAAGTTGCTAGCAGTCCCTCCTCCAGTAACCCTGCTCGCCACAAAAGAAGCACCTCTGCTCCTTTGACTTCTTCGCCTTTTTCTTCAGTGCCTTGGTAGGACCTCTGGCACTGCCCTTAGCATGTGCCTTACCCTTTTTCTTTATCTTCTTGGTCGCAGGGACCAAAAGAACAGAATTGGGTTTGGTTTTACCCATCTCACGCTCGGCTGTTTGGAGCATATTCAGTAGTTCCTCCCTTGTGCAATCAATCCGGTTCATGTTTAAAATTTATGATAAGCGGACTGAAGATAGGGGTAGGGACTGCAGAATAAGATCCACAACTAGCTCGTTGTCTATGGTATGTCCCAGTCTCCTGAGATGATCCACATTCCCAATCAGCTTGAGAACGTGGGGTCTCACTGGTGCACACTCAGACAACTTGCACCGAAAAACTACTTTGGTAGTGTCATATCTCTCAGTTCTAGCCTGAGCCTCGAACATCTATTTCAGATGAGTAATCATCTGAAAAGCGTTCTGCTCCTCATATTGCACCTGAAGTTCAGGTGCCATAGTGGCTAGCATGAGACATGCAACCTCCAAAGAGTCATCCTGATGCTTTCTAAATGCATCTCTGTCTGCCGTCTGGGCAATAGGCGAAGGAGCCGCAGGAAGAGGCTATTCGAGGACATACAGCTTCTTCTCGAGCTTGAGGGCTATCCTCAAGTTCCGATGCCAGTCCATAAAGTTGGTTCCAACTAACTTATCCATATCAAGGAGTGATCGCAGTGTTAATCCGCTATTATTCATTGCCATTGTTATACAACAACCAAGAAACAACAAATTAGTACCACTTCGAATCATTTAAACTGGACTTGTTTTAAATGATCATGGCTCCCACTATTTTAATCGAATCGACAACCCACAAAGTCAACCAGGAAATTTAAGATTTCCTAGTGAGATGGGATCCTTATTCCACATGAGGCTTCACGTCCCACGAGGGTGGGATGAGATGCACAAAGTGACCTATGCTTCCTAAGGTGGGCGCGCCGGCCAGTTGGTCCAAGCAACTCCCCTTGTTGAGATAGTCTAGGCATTTCATGTCCAGCGAGGGCTGGATACAGTATGAAACTCTAACCTCTCAACGATGCCTCTAGAGTTTCATCATGTGCCCAGCACATATGAAAATCTAGTCAAGTTCATTCCTAACTGTTATGCCTAGGGCCAACGAGTTTCCTTGCGAAGGCACGTCCAGGTTGAAACTAGGCTGGGGAAACCATTGCTACCATGCACTTTCTAAAGATAAGTGGGTGTGTCCCACGAGGGTGAGAAACAGTTCACAACACCACTGAACGATAGCTTAGTGAGGGCTATGCGTTAGAAGGCTACTAGACTTGATATTTTGAATGAGGGTTTTTAAAGGTCTCAACAGTTTTATCTTATGTCTAACAATACAGGCATGCAATCCTACAGTGATAATATAACGATAAAACATCACAGGCATGCTTTAGCAGATACTGAAAGCAGTAAAAGAATGATATGATCATAGCCTATTCAAGACATTGAACCAACCCATGCCAAAAGGAGGTTTCAACTCTTGACCTAGGACTCAACCCCCCTAAAAGACAAGACCTAACATAGCAGACCTCTAGCATGATCTTCAAGGTTGGCTCCAAGGTCCTTCTCTTCATGGTTTAGCTCTCAAACCCTAGGGGTACACCCACAAGGTTCGGCCAATGCCATGGGCTTCCTTCAAGAGTGATGTGCCACCATGTTTGGTCCAACACACCTAGCACACATGCCCTAAGGCTCGGCCAATTCATCTTGCACCATTACACCATGCGCCATCTTTGAAGACTCTTCTTGCGCCACCAAGCAAGGTGCACAAGCTTCAAGCATGCGCCAATCTCCAAGTACATGCGCTACCCTAATCTTCTTCTTAATTAAAAGCAAAAAAGAAAAGCAGCACACAGGCCTCACAAGGATACATCGCAGGCATACAAAGGGGCTTGATTCATGACCACAACATTATGCACAACCAAGGTATTTACTCATGCAATTCTACATGCTCATGAAAAAACATAAGATCTGAAATTTTACTTTTTCATAAAACAAATCTCTTTTCCTCATCTTCTTATCACAAATCTTTTCGTTATTCACGATTATCTTTTCATGATGATTTCATAAATCCTTTCGGCTAGCAATTTTATCATATCAAGAGACCCGGCCAATCCGAAGACACAATGCCCGTCCTACATGACAAAACTACGTGTGCCTTTGATCTTTAAATCAAGCAAGAAAAATAACCCAAAAATCCAAAAGAGATTGACAAGATGATAGGAACAAGAAACCCTAATTTTTCCTATGTAGAAAAATCATTCGCTATGTGATCATGCAATTTTTGAAAATTGAGATATGACATGTGAGAATGGAAAATCATGAAATAACATTATTCGAGTCTCGCAAGTCGCTCTAATACTACTGTAGGGAAACCCCAGGGATATTTTACAATTTTTCAGAGTCACTAGCATACATACACATTGCACAGTGGAAGAATATCCCCAAAACAGGCAGTCCTAAAAACCCAGTGAAGATCGCATGCGAGGGAGTTGATGACACCAAAATATATAGTATATTTTGTATCATTTTAGATATCCTTTCATGCTAAATTGAGGATCTTTTACTTGTTTTCATGCTAAATTCATTGAGTATTGCAAAGTCTACTTCTATTTTGGTTTTCTCATGATTTTTAGGCAAAAAGGCACTATTTTGGGCATTTTTAAGCAAAATGAAAGACATGGAAGAGTTACCATCATCAAGAGGAGGTCACACAATAATTTTCATGCAAATCGAGGCTAAAGACAAAAATACGGCAGTGCTGTAAGGGATTTTACGGTATCGTATTTTACACGGCTACTGTATTATCGAGATCATGGCCGTATTTTGGTGATTTTCCAAACATAAGGTTTTCGCAAAAATACGGCACCGCCATAAGGAATTACAAGGCCATATTTTGGGGCACTTTCTGAATAGAGACTGTTGCCGAAATTACGGCACTGCCGTAAAGAATTACACGTGCTGTATTTCCCCGACGAATCCGACCAGAGAGTTCAGCCAACTTTACGGCACTACCGTAAACCAAATTAGGGTGCCGTATTTTCTAGGGTTTCCAGAACAGAACACTCAGCCAATTTTACGGCACTGCCGTAATTCCCAGTCAAAAACGTGATTTTTACGAGTCCAAATCTTGCGCGGGCCATAACTTTTGATCCAGAGCTCCAAATCAAAATCCAAAAATTGTGGCAAACTCGAAATTAAGAGGAGAAGGCGTACGAAGTGGAAGGGGGAACTTTTATCAAGTATCGAAGGAGCAATCACCAGAGAGGCAGCTATGGTTTGTTCTCATGCCGAGAGGCGTAGAGGGCACTTTAGCTTGTGATTTTCACGCAGAAGCTTTGCCTGTAGGAGAGTAAGGCACCACAGAGGTTTTAGAGCATTTGGAGTCCGATCGAAGGAGGAATCAACGAAACAGTGGTGACAGCACTATTCATTGAAGCAAATTACGGCTGTAAAGGATTTTACAGCCGTGTTGTAATGTTGTTTCTCCTTTCCTTTCATTTTCTGATCATTCTAAGACCATGATTTATTTTATCTCTTTCTCCATGCAAGCTTAATACTCTTTTGGGACATGGGGTGTAATCCCCTTGAATTTTAATTATTAGATAATTCTTCTCTTTCGTCATAATAATCTTCGTTGTGATAATTCTACTTTTGTGATGAATTGTCTTTAATTTTCCATAGATCTATGTTATTATCCATGATTTAGAGTTTTTGCAATGAGACTGAAAGGTGGTTTGCTTGAGAACTTGGAACCCTAGAATTGCATATTGAGATCCCTTCCTTAGGTTAGATCCAATTTGATCTGTTCTAGTAGAATTATTGCCATGTTTGATAATATCAATTTAGGATTTAATTAATGTTATAAACGTTGATAGTTATTGCGCGAAAGTGAGTAACGATCCGTTGGAAAGCCTTAAGTAGAACTTGTGTTGAGTTTCGGATGCACGAAAGTGATCCTTGAGATTCCACTTGAGACTATCAATCAAATTAGAATCTAGATGCACAAAAGTGATCATTGTGATCTTTGATTGATGATTTACTTATCTACAGCATTGAAATAGATCTTGCACGAAAGTGAGGATCGGTTTTCTGCATGATTGTTTGCACGAAAGTGAGACAATACCTTTATGAGGTAAATTAGGTCTTTATCTTAACGAGATTTGACTGATGACCTTTTATTCATATCTAGTCATCGAAATCAAGGTGGATGAAACCCTAGTCCCAATTCATCTCTCTGATTATCTTTTGTGTTATTTCCATTATTGCTTTGCATCATATTTGGTTTACTTAGCTAGCGAGAAAATAATTATTTGGTAATTAACAATAAGGTCTATGTGGATCAATATTTTTATTACTTCGATAATTCCGTGCACTTGCGGAATCCTATCAAGTTTTTGGCACCGTTGCCGGGGACCTTAGTTTTGTTAATATCAAAATAGTTGTTAGTATTGCTAGACTAAGTATTTTTGTTTTAGATTTAAATTTTTTTTTCTTTTTGCAGGTTTTGGATCTTCACAGTTGTGATAGAACTGTGATATTTGAAGATTTGTGAATTTGCTTATGTTTTAGATTTTCTATTTTTTTATATTCTGAAAAATAAAAAAAAAATTGATTGATTGGTGTTGGATTATCTTTCTGTTCTTGATAGATTTGAAAACATGTCTTTTAATCACAACTCCTAGGAAACTGAAAGAGGTGAGGTATACATGCCACAAGGTAAATCTCTTGTAGATCAATTTAACTCGTATATGCAATCTTGTTCTTCTGATTACTGTGTTATTTGTGGATATCCTGATCATTGTTCCTCAGATTGCCCATTTTTAAAACCAAATTTATCATGGCAAGAACAAGATCGATTGTATTCTAGATGGGAAAACTGAACTTCTTTATATGATGATTGCTCTGATCATGTTTCTGAACCACAATTTGAATTTGATACTGAAAATCTTGAATTAGAAAATTCCCTCTGTGATCATGATTGTTTTGAGATTGAGCCTTATGTGAATATTATTGAATCTCACTCTGATTTTGATGATTGTAGAACTGATTCATCTGCTAATTTATTTGAGGAAAAGATTGAAAAAATTGAAATTGAAGAACCTTCTTTTGATGATAATTCTGATTTTGATAATATCTTATTTATGGTTAAATCTGATGAGCATGATGAAGGTTCAAAAAATTATAGACATTGATGAGCCCCACTTTGATTTTGGTGATATTTTTGAAATTAATGATAAATCTCTTGTGGTCAACTCTGATTCTATTAATTCTTTTTCATATGATTCTGATTTTGACTCTTCTGATAATGAATTATTTGTGGGGAAGCATGAGAAAATCGATTTTGTAGAGTCTCATCTTGATTTTGTTGATAATTTTGATATTGATAGATTATTTGATGACAAACATGAGGAACTTGAAAAGGATTTGAATGAAACTCACCTTGATGTTTTGCCCAAAGCTATTGTTAAAAATTTTGATCTATTTGAAAATTTGTGCTTTATCGAGGAATCTAATGAAAGACATAGACATTATTTTGATGATTCAATACTTGAATCTTTTAATCTAGGACCTTTTGTTATTGCCATTGAAAATATTAATTTGAAGAAAGGACTTATGATTTTACTTTTTGATAAGCATAGGAAGATCATAAAGATTACTTTGAGTGGATCTGAGAATTTTAATTTCTGCAAATTTGAGAAAGCCACATTAATCATAATTTATGTGAAATTCTGGATATCTGGATTTGTGGCTAAACTGTTTGGAAAAAGGAAATGCAGAAAATTATATGCTTTATATTTTGGAACCGATTCACCTGTTTCACCATGATATTGATTTTTGGTCAAGCTATGGACCTAAAATTAGCGCTACTTGGGAGGCAACCCAAGCACTTGTATCTTAGTTTAGTTTCTTTTATTTTAATTTATTTTTAGAATTAATTTTGCTTTTATTTTTGCAGGAAAATCAAATTTTGCACAAAATACGGCACTACCGTAATCTAGTTTACGCCCGTAATCTGCTATGATTTCTTTTCCGAGAGTTTTTAGTATTTTACGACGGTACCGTATTTCTTTTACGGTACCGTATTTTCTGACCGTTTTTTACTTTACGTGCCGTAATCTTGAGTGTTTTCTTTTCGAAAATTTTTTGAAAAATACGGCAGTACCGTAAGGAATTTCACGGTACCGTATTTCCTGATTATTTCTTACCCGAGAGTTCTTTGCAAATTACGGGACTGCCGTAAAGCATATTATGGTACCATATTTGTAAACTGCTTCCAGTTATTGAGTAGGTGTCTTCTCGCATTGATTTTAAGAAACTGGGTTACAAAAATTTTTTATTTTTAGCACGACATGGAAGTACTAATCTTTGTCTATTATTTGAATATTTGTGCTGAATTTTAGAATCCATGGATCTTTCTGAAACACATAGCAACTTTTTGATTCTGATTAGATTCTGTGCAGTTTTTCATTTTGTAATTTGAGTAGCCTTCTTTCTGCTGATACCCTAAATTCCTAAAAGATTTTGATCCTTTATTTTTCACATACCTGGAAAGATGAAGTTTTATTTTACTTCATGGTTTTGTCTGTTTTCTGTTTGGATCATTAAATCTTATTCTTGGGTATGGCTACTTTTCATAAAAAATTCAAAAACTGCTTTCTACCTGTTATAGCTTCTTCTCCAGATTTGCATCCAGCACTAGCTACCACTGCATCTGCCTCTGACATCACTATTTCCAGCCGTCGACACTGAATTATACCACCTGCAGATTCTTATTTCTTTTGTTGCCTCTTATTCCATGATATTATTTATTTATGTAGTGGACTTTTCATTACTGACTCTGATTTTTTATGTGCAGCCCGACGATCTCACCTCTAGGACTGTATTCTCTAGTAGACCATTAGAGATTACTCACCCTTATGCCGGCACCATCACCATCATTGCTAGCAGCTTTTCAGCTAGCATCTGTTCCACCAGCACTCTTCTGGACCCTCGATGATATCTCTGATTTTTCTTTGACAGAATTATTTTTATTTTTATTATTTTTGAGACTATTTTTGATCTGAGCCTTATGCACCTTAAATTTTGCATAAAATTTTCAAAAGGCACATCATTGGACCCAGCTGCACTAGCCTGACAACGATTGAGCATGATTTATATGGTTTTGTGAGTATCACTTGCACTCTCTTATTAATGACTATTTCTTATAGTGCATCTTTGACTTTATACTACTTATTGGTTTTCTCTTGAAAAATGATTTTATGGAACTCATTATTTTGATGATGATATTATTCAAATTTGTTGTTAAAATTGATATAAGCATATGATCCACTTTCTACTATATGATGACATGATTTATTGATAAAATTTCTATTGATAAAATATCTTCCTTGATGATGTGAGTATTTATACTTGTGATTGGAGAAACACCCTATCATGTTAGATTTATTTCTTCAATGCATATCTATCTTTGAAATTTGACATTGGTTGATGCATGAAATTTTGGGTAGATGTGTTATTTGAAGGATAAAATCTAAAGGTGAAACTATTCCTTTAAATAAAATGAGCATATGAGTGTAATTTTTAATCGATGTCAATTGATTAGCCTAGTTGATATTTGGTCTATTTTACTATTTGTTGGGAAGGAAGAATCCATGATCCATAAAAAAAATAGTGAGAGACTCTCCTACTTGGCACTGTGTAAAATTGACAGTGGTACCTAAGAGATGGGTTGAAGTCTATAAAAAATTTGAGAATGAAAAAGAATAAGACTCCTCTACTTGGCACTGTATAAAATTGACAGTGGTACCGAAGACAAGAGTTGAAGTCAAAAAAATAAAATAAAAAAAAAGTGTGTATCTATGTGGGTACATGCCATCTGTTCAAAAACTAAAAAGAGAGAGAAAGAGCAAGAAAAGAAAGATTCTGTGTGGAAAAAGATCTTGGAGACTTAATTCCTGTAAACAAATGTATAATAGATTTAAACTAGAACAAAGGTGAAATCTTGAGACTGAGATATTTTTTATTATACAAGTTCCGAAGTTTTATTTAATTGAGTTGTGGATCTAGAAAGTTGAGTTCTAAGAATGACTTGTTTGCTTAAAGTTTTATAAAACAATTGATGGAATTTTTCATTGATGATTGTATTTTAGAAATTTATTGAGCATGAAAAGGTTATTCTTGTGATCAAATTTTGATTTCAAAATTTGATTTTTGCTAGAGGACAAGCAAAGTTTGAGCCTTATGTGTTTGATGACACCAAAATATATAGTATATTTTGTATCATTTTAGATATCTTTTCATGCTAAATTGAAGATCTTTTACTCGTTTTCATGCTAAATTCATCGAGTATTGCAAAGTCTACTTCTATTTTGGTTTTTTCATGATTTTTAAGGCAAAAAGACACTATTTTGGGTATTTTTAAGTAAAATCAAAGACATGGAAGAGTTACCATCGTCAAGAGGAGGTCACACAAGAATTTTCACGCAAATCGATGCTAAGGACCAAAATACGGCAGTGCCGTAAGGGATTTTACGGTACCGTATTTTTCACGGCTACTGTATTATCGAGATCACGGCCGTATTTTGGTGATTTTCCAAATAGAAGGTTTTCGAGAAAATACGGCATCGCTGTAAGGATTTACACGGCCGTATTTTGGGGCACTTTCTGAACAGAGACTTTTGCCGAAATTACGGCACTGCCGTAAAGAATTACACGGGCCGTATTTCCCCGACGAATCCGACCAGAGAGTTCAACCCCTTTTACGGCACTGCCGTAAACCAAATTACGGTGCCGTATTTTCCAGCATTTCCAGAACAGAACACTCAGCCAATTTTACGGCACGGCCATGAGATATTACACTACCGTAATTCCCAGTCAAAAACGTGATTTTTATGAGTCCGAATCTTGTGCGGCCATAACTTTTGATCTAGAGCTCCAAATCAAAATCCAAAAATTGTGGCGGACTCATGTTTACGAGGGGAACTTTTATCCAGTATCGAAGGAGCAATCGCCAGAGAGGCGGCAAGGGTTCGTTCTCGCGCCGAGAGGCGTAGAGGGCACCTTAGCCCGTGATTTTCACGCAGAAGCTTCGCCTGGAGGAGAGGAAGACATGATAGCCCGAAAGGGAACACAACAAATCTAGCATGCGTGTACCTTGGACTAATCCTTGGTAACGGCACCAAAAACTTGTTGATAGGCTTTCGCAAGTGCACGGAACTATCGAAGTAATAAAGAAAAGTATCGAATCCACAGGGACCTTATTGTTAATTACCAAATAATCATTTTCTCGCTAGCTAAGTAAACCGAATTTGACAGAAGTAACTATGTAGAGAATATGCTAAAGAGATAATCAGAGAGATAAACATGGGACTAGGGTTTCATCCTCCTTGATTCTAATGATAAGATATAAATAAAAAGGGTCGTCAATCAAATCTTGTTATGATAAAGACCTAATTTACTTGATAAAGGTATTGTCTCACTTTCGTGCAGACAATCATGCAGATAATTGATCCTCACTTTCGTGCAAGATCAATTTTCAATGCTAAAGGTAAGTAAATCATCAATCAAAGATTACATGGATCACTTTCGTGCATCCGGGTTCTAGGTTGATAATCTCTAGTAGAGTCTCAAGGATCACTTTCGTGCATCCGGATTCTACACTAGTTTTACTCATGGAACTCCAACGTTCCGATCCTCACTTTCGTGCAAGATCTCCACGTTTGACAAATAGACTCGATCTATAGATATATGTTATAATCATGGCAATAATTCTACTAGAACAGATCAAATAGGATCTACCTAAAGAAGGGTTCCTAACATGCAATTCTAGGATTCCAAGCTCTCAAGCAAATCACTTTTCAGTTTCATTGCGAAAACTCTAAGAACATAATTAATAACATGCAATTATAGAGAATCTAAGCACAATTTATCACAAGAGTAAAATTATCACAACAAAGATTATCATGACGAAAGAAAAGAGTTATCTAATCATTAAAAATCAAAGGGATTAAACCCTATGTCCCAAAACAGTATTAAGCTTGCATGGAGAAGAAAATACAATAATCCAGAAATTCAGAAGATCAAAAATCAACTAGAAAAGAGGTTTTAGAAAATACAGCACGGCTGTGAAATAGTGAAATATTTCACAGCCGTATTTTGCAAGCAGAACTCGATGAACAGTGCTGTCACCATCGATTTCGTCGATTCCTCCTCTAATTGAACTCCTTTTCCTCTGCAACTTCTGAGCTGTTGTCTTCTCCTCTAGGCAAAGCTTCTGCATGAAAATCAAGGCCTGAGGTGCCCTCTATGCCTCTCGGCGTGAGAACAAACCCTAGCCACCTCTCTGGCAATTTCTCCCTGTATACGTGATAAAAGTTTTTCTCTCCACTTCGTACACCTTCTCCTCTTAAAGACGAGGCCGCAGCAACTTTCGGATCTAAATTTGGAGCTCTGGATCAAATGTTATGTCCTTTGCAAGTTTCGGGCCGAAAAACTCGCGTTTTGACTGGAAATTACGGCGGTGTAATATGTTACGGCGGTGCCGTAAAATCGGTTGAAGCTTCTGATCTGATGTCGTCTGGGAATTACGGCACCGTAATATGGTTTACGGCCAGTGCCATAAAATCGGCTGAACTCTCTGTTCGTAAACGAGTGAAAAATACGGCCCGTGAAACCCCTTACGATAGTGCCGTAAAATCTGGTGAACTCTCTAGTCTGAAGCGCTGGAAAATACGGCCGTGTAAATTCTTACCTCAATGCCGTAAAATTTGAAAATCTTTTTGTTTGGAAAATCACCAAAATACGGCCGTGTTCTTGATAATACGGTAGCCGCAGAAATACGGTACCGTAAAATGGCTTACGGCACTACCGTATTTTGGTTCTTTGCCTCGATTTGCGTGAAAATTATTGTGTGACCTTCTCTTGATGATGGTAATTCTTTCATGTCTTTGATTTTGCTTAAAAACGCCCAAAATAGTGTCTTTTTGCCTGAAAATCATGAAAAACCAAAATAGGAGTAGACTTTGCAATATTTGATGAATTCAGCATAAAAAGAAGCAAAAGATCTTCAATTTAGCATGAAAAGGTATCTAAAATGATACAAAATATACTACATATTTTGGTGTCATCAAAATACATAAGGCTCAAACTTTGCTTGTCCTCAAGCAAAAATCAAAATTTGAAATCAAAGTTTGATTAAAAGAATAACCTTTTCATGCTCAATAAATTTCTAAAATACAACTCATCAATGAAAAATTTCGTTGATTGATTTACAAAACTTCAAATAAACATATCATCCTTAGAACTCAACCCTCTAGATTCACAATTCAATTAAATAAAACTTTGCAACTTGTATAATAAATAGAATTTTTTTCAATCTCATGATTTCACCTAGTTTTCAGTTCAAATCTATTATGCTTTTGTTTACAGGAATTAGGTTTCCAATATCTTTTTCCACACATATTTTTTTCCTCTTTCTTCTCTCTCTTTTTTTTTTTTTTTTGCAAAGATGGCATGCACCCACAAAGATACACAATTTCTATTTTTGACTTCAACTCTTTTCTTCGGTACCACTGTCAATTTTACACAGTGCCAAGTAGAGGAGTCTTATTCTTTTTATCTCTCATTATTTTTCATGCATAGACTTAAACCCATGTCTGAGGTACCACTATCAATTTTACATAGTGCCCAGTAGGGGAGTCTCTCACTATTTTTATGAATCTTGGATTCTTCCTTCCCAACAAATAGCAAAATAGACTAAATATCTACTAAGTTAATCAATTGATATCAATTCACAAATCATACTCATATGCTCATTTTATTTAAAGGAGTAGTTTCACTTTTAGATCTTATTCCTCAAATAACACATCTACCCAATGTTTCATGCATCAACCAATGTCAAATTTCAAAAGATAGATATGCATTGAAGAAATAAATCTAACATGATAGGGTTTTTCTCCAATCATAAGTATAAATACTCACATCATCAAGGAAGACATTTTATCAATAAAAATTTTATCAATAAATCATGCCATCATATAGTAGAGAGTGGATCATATGCCTTCATCAATTTCAACAAATTTGAATAATATCATCATCAAAACAATGAGTTCCATATATCCATAAAATCATTTTTCAAGAGAAAACCAATAAGTAGTATAAATATGATAAAGTCAAAGATGCACTATATGAAATAGTCATTAATAAGAGAGTGCAAGTGATACTCACAAAACTATATAGATCATGCTCAGTCATTGTTAGGCCAATGCAACTAGGTCCAAAGATATGCCTTTTGAAAATTTTCTGTAAAATTTAAGGTACATAAGGCTCACATAAGGCTCAGATCGAAAACAGTCTAAAAAATAATAATGATAAAAATAATTTTCTCAAGAGAGAATCAGAGATGTCGCCGGAGGTCTGAAGAGGATACCGGTGGAAAGAGTCGAGCAGGCAAGAAGTAGAGGTGAACAGAAGCTAGCTAAAAAGCTGCTGGTAATGATGGTGATGGTGCCGACAGTAGAGTGAGTAATCTCTAGTGGCCTGCTAGAGATCACAGTCCTGGAGGTGAGATCGTCGGCCGGTGGGTGTGAGAGATAGCACTGCAAAAATAAACAAAAGCAATCACTAATGAAGAGTTTACTGCATAAATAAATAAAATGGAATTAGAGGCAGTAGAAGAAGTAAGAGTCTGCAGTAGAAGAAGTAAGAGTCTGCAGATGGTATAATCCAGTGTCGACGGCTGGAAACAGTGATGTCAGAGGCAAATGCGGTGGTAGAGGTGCTGCAAATCTGGAGAATAAGCTATAACAGGTAGAAAGCAAATCAAGCAGTTTTTAAAATTTTTTTATGAAAAGTAGTCATACCCAAGAATAAGATTTAATGATCCAAACAGAAGACAGACAGAATCACGAAATAGAATAAAACTTGATCTTTCTAGGTATGTGAAAAATAAAGGATCAAAAATCTATCATGAATTTAGTGCATTAGTAGAAAGAAGGCTACACAGATTACAAAACTGCAAACTGCACAGAATTTAATCAGAATCAAAAAGTTGCTATGTGTTCTAGGAGGATCCATGAACTTTAAAATTCTGCAAAAATATCCAAATAATAGACAAAGATCAGTACTTCTATGTCATGCCAAAGATCAAAAATTTTCGCAACCCAGTTTCTTAAAATGACAGCGATAAAACACCTAATCAATAAGCAGACTGCAGTGTTAAAATACGGTACCGTAAACTTTCTTACGGCAGTACCGTAATTTGCAAAGAACTCTCAGTTAAGAAATAATCAGGAAATACGGTACCGTAGAATTGTTTACAGTACCGCCGTAAAATCTAGAAAACTCTCGGGAGAAATTCAGAGGCAAATTACTGGCGTAAAATAGATTACGGCAGTGCCGTATTTTGCACAAAATTTGATTTTCCCTACAAAAATAAAAGAAAAATTAATTCTAAAAATAAACTAAAATAAAAGAAACTAAACTAAGATAAAAGTTCTTGGGTTGCCTCCCAAGAAGCGCTAATTTTAGGTCCATAGCTTGACCAAAAATCAATATCATGGTGAAGTAGGTGAATCAGTTCCAGAGTATAAAGTATGCAATTTCTTCCTCTTCTGTTGTCCAAAAATTTTAGCCACTAATTCAAAAATACATAATTGCAAATAAATCAAAATCAAAGTGGCTTTCTCAAATATGTAGAAATCAAAATCAAAATTTTCAAATCCTCTCATGGTAATCTTTATGATTTTCCTATGTTTGTCAAAAAGTAAAATCATAAGTCCTTTCTTCAAATTAATATTTTCAATGGCAATGAGAAAAGGACTTTGATCAAAATAGTCAAGTATTGGATCATCATAATAATGTTTATGTCTTTCATTAGGCTCCTCATTAAAAATCAATTTTTCAAATTCATCAAAAGATTCAACAAAAGATAAGGGCAAAACATCAGAGTGAGATTCATTAGTGTTTGTAACATTCAAATCTTTTTCAACTTCCTCATCTTCATCATCAAACAATTTTTCAATATCAAAATTATCAACAAAATCAAGATGAGACTCTTCAAAATTAATTTCCTCATGCTTCCCCACAAATAATTCATCATCAAAAAAGTCAAAATCAGAATCATATGAAAAAGAATTAATAGAATCAGAGTTGACCATAAGAGATTTATCATTAATTTCAAAAATATCACCAAAATCACAGTGGGGCTCGTTAATGTTAGTAATTTTCAACCCTTTATCAAACTCATCAGATTCAACCATAAATAAATTTACATCAAAATCAGAATTATCATCAAAAGAAGGGTTTTCAATTTCAATTTTCTCAACTTTTTCCTCAAATAAATTATCAGATGAATCAATTTCAAAATTATCAACAGCAGAGTGAGATTCATGAACATCCACACAAGGCTCAATCTCAAAATAATCATGATCACAGGGGGAATTTTCTAAATTAAGTTTTTCAGTATCAAACTCAAATAAGCAATCATGCTGTGCAATCTGGATTTCTAGCAGTTCAGTATTAACAGTCAAGGATTGACGATTTTTCCATCTATCATACATTTCATAAGATTCTTTATATGACAAATTGGGATTTAAAAATGGACAATCAAAGGTACAATGATCTAAATATCCACAAATATCACATCTAATGGGAGAATAAGAAGAATTTAGCTTTTCAGTTTCAAATTAAAATAAACATGCTTGTTGTGCTTTCTGGGTTTTTAGCAATTCAACATGTGCAATCATGTCATCCAACCTAGAATTGAGTTGTTTAATGGTCTCATTCAAGTCATCATTAGTATCCTCATAGTATGGTACAGAAACATGATTTGAGTAATCATCATAAGAAGAAGTTCGATTTTTCCCAACTAGAATCATAATGATCATCTTGATACTAGGAAGAATTAGGATTTGCAGAATTAAATTTGCAATCATAAGTATAATGATCAGAAGACTTACAAATATTACATGAAACAATATGGGAGTTTAATTCCCATATTTCTCCAAGAGTCATCTGTGAATAATCTTTATGTTCACCTTGTTGCATGTTTTCCTTACTTCTTTCAGAATCCCATGAATTTTGATAAAAAGACATATCTTCAAATCTATCAAAAAGATAATCCAACACCAATCAATCAGAGAATTTTTTTATTTTTTTTTCAAAATAAATAAAAAAACACAAGTATATTCACAAATCTTCAGATATCACAGTTCTGTCACAACTCTGAAAATCCAAAACCTGCAAAAAGAAAAAACAAAGTTAAATCTAAAACAAAAATACTTAGTCTAGCAATACTAACAACTATTATGATATTAACAAAACTAAGGTCCCCGGCAACGGCGCCAAAAACTTGATAGCCCGAAAGGGAACACAACAAATCTGGCACGCGTGTACCTTGGACTAATCCTTGGTAACGGCAACAAAAACTTGTTGGTAGGCTTCCGCAAGTGCACGGAACTATCGAAGTAATAAAGAAAAGTATCGAATCCACATGGACTTTATTGTTAATTACCAAATAATCATTTTCTCGCTAGCTAAGTAAACTGAATTTGACAGAAGTAACTATGAAGAGAATATGCTAAAGAGATAATCAAAGAGATAAACATGGGACTAGGGTTTCATCCTCCTTGATTCTAATGATAAGATATAAATAAAAAGGGTCGTCAATCAAATCTTGTTATGATAAAGACCTAATTTACTAGATAAAGGTATTGTCTCACTTTCGTGCAGACAATCATGCAGATAACTGATCCTCACTTTCGTGCAAGATCAATTTTTAATGCTAAAGGTAAGTAAATCATAAATCAAAGATTACAGGGATCACTTTCATGCATCCGGGTTCTAGGTTGATAATCTCCAGTGGAGTCTCAAGGATCACTTTCGCGCATCCGGATTCTACACTAGTTTTACTCAAGGAACTCCAACGTTCTGATCCTCACTTTCGTGCAAGATCTCCACGTTTGACAAATAGACTCGATGTATAGATACATGTTATAATCATGGCAATAATTCTACTAGAACAGATCAAATAGGATCTACCTAAAGAAGGGTTCCTAACATGCAATTCTAGGGTTCCAAGCTTTCAAGCAAATCACTTTTTAATCTCATTGCAAAAACTCTAAGAACATAATTAATAACATGCAATTATAGAGAATCTAAGCACAATTTATCACAAGAGTAAAATTATCACAACAAAGATTATCATGACGAAAGAAAAGAGTTATCTAATCATTAAAAATCAAAGGGATTAAACTCTATGTCCCAAAATAGTATTAAGCTTGCATGGAGAAGAAAATACAATAATCCATAAATTCAGAAGATCAAAAATCAACTAGAAAAGAGGTTTTAGAAAATACAGCATGGCTGTGAAATATTTCACAACCGTACTTTACAAGCAGAACTCGATGAACAGTGCTGTCACCACCGATTTCGTCGATTCCTCCTCCAATTGAACTCCTTTTCCTCTTCAACTTCTAAGATGTTTTCTTCTCCTCCAGGTGAAGCTTCTGCATGAAAATGAAGGCCTGAGGTGCCCTCTACGCCTCTCGGCGCGAGAACAAACCCTAGTTGCCTCTCTGGCGATTTCTCCCTGGATACATGATAAAAGTTTTTCTCTCCACTTCGTACGCCTTCTCCTCTTAAAGACGAAGCCACAGCAACTTTCGGATCTAAATTTGGAGCTCTGGATCAAATGTTATGGCCTTCGCAATTTCGGGCTAAAAAACTTACGTTTTGACTGGAAATTACGGCGGTGTAATATGTTACGGCGGTGCCGTAAAATCGGTTGAAGCTTCTGATCTGATGTCGTCTGGGAATTACGGCACCGTAATATGGTTTACAGCCAGTGCCGTAAAATCGGCTGAACTCTCTATTCTTAAACGAGTGAAAAATACGACCCGTGAAATCCCTTACGGTAGTGCCGTAAAATTTGGTGAACTCTCTAGTCTGAAGCGCTGGAAAATACGGCCGTGTAAATTCTTACGGCAGTGCCGTAAAATTTGAAAATCTTTATGTTCGGAAAATCACCAAAATACGGCCGTGTTCTTGATAATACGGTAGCCGCAGAAATACGGTACCGTAAAATGGCTTACGACACTGCCGTATTTTGGTTCTTTGCCTCGATTTGCATGAAAATTCTTGTGTGACCTTCTCTTGATGATGGTAATTCTTCCATGTCTTTGATTTTGCTTAAAAACACCCAAAATAGTGCCTTTTTGCCTGAAAATCATGAAAAACTAAAATAGGAGTAGACTTTGCAATATTTGATGAATTCAGCATAAAAACAAGCAAAAGATCTTCAATTTAGCATGAAAAGGTATCTAAAATGATACAAAATATACTACATATTTTGGTGTCATCAAGACACCACAGAAGTTTCAGAGCGTTTGGAGTCCAATCGGAGGAGGAATCAATGAAACAGCGGTGACAGCGTTGTTCATCGAAGCAAATTACGGCTGTAAAGGATTTTACATCCGTGTTGTAACGTTGTTTCTCCTTTCCTTTCATTTTCTGATCATTCTAAGACCATGATTTATTGTATCTCTTTCTCCATGCAAGCTTAATACTCTTTTGGGACATGGGGTGTAATCCCCTTGAATTTTAATGATTAGATAATTCTTCTCTTTCGTCATAATAATCTTCGTTGTGAAAATTCTACTTTTGTGATGAATTGTCTTTAATTTTCCATAGATCTATGTTATTATCCATGCTTTATAGTTTTCGCAATGAGACTGAAAGGTGATTTGCTTGAGAACTTGGAACCCTAGAATTGCATGTTGAGATCCCTTCCTTAGGGTAGATCCAATTTCATCAATTCTAGTAGATTTATTGTCATGTTTGATAATATCGATTTAGGATTTAATTAATGTTATAAACGTTGATAGTTATTGCGCGAAAGTGAGTAACGATTCGTTGGAAAGCATTAAGTAGAACTTGTGTTGAGTTTCAGATGCACGAAAATGATCCTTGAGATTCCACTTGAGACTATCAATCAAATTAGAATCTGGATGCACGAAAGTGATCATTGTGATCTTTGATTGATGATTTACTTATCTACAGCATTGAAAATATATCTTGCACAAAAGTGAGGATCAGTTTTCTGCATGATTGTTTGCACGAAAGTGAGACAATACCTTTATGAAGTAAATTAGGTCTTTATCTTAACGAGATTTGACTGACGACCTTTTATTCATATCTAGTCATCGAAATCAAGGTGGATGAAACCCTAGTCCCAATTTATCTCTCTGATTATCTTTTGTGTTATTTCCATTATTGCTTTGCATCATATTTGGCTTACTTAGCTAGCGAGAAAATAATTATTTGGTAATTAACAATAAAGTCTCTATGGATCGATATTTTTATTACTTTGATAATTTCGTGCACTTGCGGAATCCTATCAAGAGTCGATACGATGAGATAGAAAATACCATAAAGTAAGACGAGGCCGATGTCGAGGTAGGCGCTAAAGCGTGCGCCCTCTGCAGTCTCACACACATGGATACCTCAAGCTCTCTTCTTCCACGCCCAGTGCTAGCCTCGGGAAGAAGACCCAAACCTTGTTCTCCTTCTTCAAAGCATGCGCCACCTTCAAGGAAGATGCGCCAATGATGAAGAAAGGAGAGGAGATTGCCGCCAAGCAGTTATCCCTCTTGCGCCAAGACGAGAATAGAAGAATAAGCTTGCGACTAGGAAGAAGGAAGAAGTTGCGCCACCACTTGAACCCTTGCATTCTCCCCTCTTGATATTGCACATGCCTCCAAGGAATTCAAACAACAAAGAGAGGGGCGGCTAGGGTTACTTTTATAGAGCAAGAGGCGGTTTGGGCAAGGGCTAGGATCATGACATGTGTATGGCTAGGATGAGGGGGTTTGAGGCAAGGAAAGTCTCCAAGACTTTACCATAAACCTCATTCAACCTATCCATAATTGCTCAAGCACCTTATCAGCCTAAGACATTCCTTAAAGGCATTCATACCATCAAATGAGCAAGGAGGAGGCGCAAATTACTTCCTTAATGAAGCAACTTTGCCAACTTCTCCCCCATTATGCTCATAGGCGCCTAAGGGAGAAGTTTTCTCCCCATTACACCCTTTTAGCCCATTGCCTCTTCATCACAACTTGTTATTGGGCCTCATTGGATAATGAGCTAGCCCAAACTTCATTATATGGGTTGATTAAGCACTTGGATCCAATCCAATGCAACCCTAATGATGTAGGGGGATAAACACAAGACAAAGTGCATGCAAACAACGCTTTTGCAAAAATAGTTTTTTTGGTATTTTATAATAAAAATCAGAATTACTTCTAACAGAGTTGGAAAAATATTTTTTGGTATTTTATAAATAGAGAAATCAAAAACTAAAGTTACTTTAAACTGCGAATTTAAAAAAACACTTAATCTATGAAATGAAATTGCTAGAAGGAATACTCACAGTGCGATCCTTGAGAATAGAAGGATCGTGACGTCCCGGTCTTCAACGGTCCTACTCTGATGGAAGGAGTTGCATCATTACAAACAAACACAGACAAACGAGATCCGCACATACCAAGGATTCATATTACAAACCACGAACTAAGGGGGAGGTTAAGCCTCACAAATTCCCTTAACATTTTAACTAAAGGAGAGGGGGAAGGAAGAGGGGAAGTGATTTGTGCCAAGATGATCTTCCAAGCTTTGCGTTTCCCTACAACAAGAACTTTGATTAGTGTAGAAACAAGTTCTAGAAGTTATAGAGGGGAGAGGTGAAAGAACTTAGCCGATTTTGAAGATTTGTTGATGTCGCTCTTCATGCTAGCCGAAAGTGAAGGATCCTTTGAAGATCTTAGTTGTTTGCCGAGATCAAAGGATGAAGAGGCTTCCTTAGAGTCTCGTCAAGGTGTGCAAGATCCTTCAAAGGGATTGGATGCGTTGAGGACTTGAGAAGAAGGGGGAGAAGGGAAAGGGCTCGGCCCTTTAGAGGAGAGGGGGAGATAGAAAAACTTAGGCGACACAAGCACCAATGCTAACACAAGGTTTTTTTCATCTAGGCAACTACTCGACAATGAAGAAAGGGTTACAATTTATAGGCTCAACAAGCCATGGGCAAGGGTGACAATTCACCCTAGGCGCAATCACAAAGTTATGGAAGAAATTAATGCTCAATTAAAACATTTCCTTTGTCAATTTTGAATTTCGAATTCTTTCTTTGATGGAGCTTCCTTGTGGCCGAATCCTCTTGAGCTCCTTCCTTGTTTGCTTGGATGAAATGGAGTCCATTTTGAATTTTGAAAAGCCTTCCTTCAAGAGCTTGGGCGGCTAGAGGTTTCGAAAGTTGGTTCCACAAATTGGGGATCTAGATGGTGATCCCTTGATTTGTGGATCTTGATTGATCCTTGATGGCTAGGCGCATTGAAGGCTCCTCCATTGGTAAGTTGTGGGCTGGTTCTTCAATTTCGAATTCTTCCTCTTATTAGGTGGCGCCTTGGGTTGATTTGGAAGGTGGAGTTGCATTCAATATAAGCTCCTTCAACTTGAAGTCTCTAGTCAAGTGTTGAAGTGCTTCCTTCCTTAATTGGAGCTTCACTTGAGTGGCTTAGCTTGAGCTTCCTAGCTTCCCTTGAGCTGGGCTTTAACCTGCCCAATTATTGACACAAAAACTAGTAGACTATTCTAGGAGATAATGCATGACCTAATAAGGAAACTATAGGGTGCCCTAGGGCTTATTCAAAGCAAATCGGAAAAGTGCAAATAAGGAAAGAGGGTGACCTAGGATGGAAGGCCATATCTGATGGGCTTCCTCCTAACCCTTCCAGACCTTCTAGAGGCAGGGTTGGTCTCTCCATCATTTCTCCCCGGGTGGGAAGAATTCTCCTCTGGAGAATTATCTTTGTACCCTTGGAGTAACTCCGGAGCGGCCTGTGCCAACTCACTTTTGGGAAGCCAAGCCTCCTCACCCGATGTAAACTTAACACGATAAAATACTTGTACCTCGTCCGGGGTGAGTCGGGTCTGATCCTCAAGTATGCTCTGTGGCTCGAGCCTGTCAGTCAACTCCTCGATGAGCACCGGCTCCTCATAGCGTGTGAGATCCTCCACATTGACAGTGGTGGGGATCCCCAAGTCCGGTGGAAGATCCAAGACGTAGGCGTTATCGTTGATCCTTTCCACAATGGTGAAGGGCCCGAGTCCCTTTGCGTCCAACTTGCGGCCAGATCCATGGATGCGCTCCTCCCTGACCCGCAATATAACCTATTCACCTACAGAAAATTTCCTTTCTCGGCGTTTCTTGTTAGCACCCTTGCGATAGGAATTAACAGCATCAAGCATTTGGCAATGTATTTCGTGATGCAAGTGGGACATGTGAGTAGCAAAATCTTTAGCAGACATAGAAATATGAGAGTGCCTAGGTAAAGGAAATAAATCAACAGGTTTTCTAGGCTGGTACCCTAAATTGGCTTGAAAAGGGGACAATCCCGTGGTTTTGTTGACAACACTATTGTAGGAGAACTCAGCAATGGGTAATAGCTTATCCCATGTGCCTGGGTGCTCTCCTACCAAACTCCTCAAAATGCTCCCAAGTGATCGATTGACCACTTCGGTCTGCCCATCCGTCTGAGGATGATAGGCCGTGGAGAATTTGAGTTTGGTTCCCAACATAGCCCACAGGGTTTTCCAGAAATGTCCCACAAACCTGGAATCCCTATCAGAAACTATAGTCAGAGGGGTACCTCTATGTTTAACAACCTCTTTAAAGAATAACCTAGCTACATGGGATGCATCTGTAGTTTTGTAGCAAGGTATAAAGTGTGCCATCTTGGTAAACCTATCCACTACAACAAAAATAGAGTCATGTTTGGAGGGAGTCCTTGGTAAACCTAAGATGAAATCCATGCTAATCTTTGCTACATCCCTATAGAGGTTTGGTAGGGGTGTGTACAGACCAAAGTTATGTTTCTGGGTTTTTCTTGTCTGACAGGTCCTACAATGTTTGACAATCTTAGCTACATCCCTATAGAGGTTCGGCCAGAAGAACCGTTCCTCCACTAAGGCTTGAGTCTTCTCCCCCCCATGGTGCCCGGCAGACCCTCCTCCATGGATCTCCCAAACAAGGAAGTCTCAGATTGAGGTCTTGGGAACGCACAGCTTTGGCCCAAGAAACAAAAACTCATCCCTTAGGGTGTAGAGGGGATGACTCAAGGGGTCCATGCTAAGCTCAGAATATATGCTTGAAAAATCAGGACATTCTAAATATTCATGCTTCATGCGTTCAAATCCAACTACTTCAACAGATAATTTTTGCACAAGTAAAGTTACTCTACTTAAAGCGTCAGCAACTTTATTTTCAATCCCAGACTTATGCTTCAAAACAAAGGTGTACTATTGAAGGTATTCTACCCATTTAGCATGCCTAGCATTTAATTTCTTCTGAGCACTTAAAAAAGATAGAGCCTGGTGGTCACTATTCAGGATAAATTCATTATGTATTAGATAGTGTCTCCAATGCCTTAAAGATTGAACTACAGCATAGAACTCCTTATCATAGGTAGTATATCTTTGTTTAGCCTCATTTAATTTCTCGCTAAAGTAGGCTTTGGGGTGACCTTCCTGACTAAGGGTACCTCCTATTCCTATTCCTGAGGCATCACAGTCCACTATGAAAACTTTAGAAAAGTCAGGTAATCTTAGGACTGGGGCAGTGGTCATTCTAGCTTTAAGCTCCTCAAAAGCTCTACTAGCAGACTTAGGCCAACTAAACTCACCTAGTTTCATACAATTGGTTATAGGGGCTACTATGGTGCTAAAGTTTCTAATGAATCTCCTATAGAAGGCAGCTAGACCATGGAAGCTCCTAATCTCAATCAAAGTTTTGGGTTCAGGCCAGTCTAAGATGGCTTGGATCTTGCTAGGGTCAGCTTGAAGTCCTTGGTCAGATACTATGAATCCTAAGAAGACAACCCTAGGAGAGAGAAAAGAACACTTTTTCAGGTTAAGATATAACTTTTCTTCCTGAAGTAAGTCTAGGGTTTTCCTAAGGTGTTCCATGTGTTCTTCTTGGGTCTTGCTATAAATTAGGATGTCATCGAAGTAAACTACTAAGAATCTTCCTATATAAGGCTTCAAGACTTGGTTCATCAATCTCATAAAGGTTGAGGGAGCATTAGAGAGACCAAAGGGCATGACTAGCCATTCATACAAACCATCCTTAGTCTTAAAAGCTGTCTTCCACTCATCCCCAAGTCTTATCCTAACTTGGTGGTATCCACTTCTAAGGTCTAGTTTGCTAAACCACTTAGAACCTACCAGCATGTCAAGCATGTCGTCTAATCTTGGGATGGGAAATCTATATTTGATGGTTATCCTGTTCATTGCCCTACAGTCTATACACATGCGCCAGCTTCCATCCTTCTTTGGGGTAAGAAGGGCGGGGACTGCACATGGGCTAAGGCTTTCCCTAATGAAACCCTTGTCTAAAAGTTCATCTACTTGTCTCTTGAGCTCTTGATGCTCAGTGGGGTTCATCCTATAGTGGGGCAAATGTGGGAGAGTAGAACCCGGGACAAGGTCTATGGCATGTTGGATTTCTCTAAGGGGAGGTAATCCATTGGGAAGTTCATCTCTAGTGAGCTCAGAGTACCCTGAGAGTAGGGTCTCAACTTCTAGGGGTATGGGTGACTCCTCATCTAAGTTGGTCTCCTTAATGACTAGGGAGTACACTTGCTTGGACTCTAAGCAGTCTTTGGTAAAGGCATGGGACCTTATGAGTTGGATGGTAGGTTTGGGTTCCTTAGGTTCTTCTATCCTACCCTTATTGGTGGAAGCCTTAAGTTCCTTAGGCATGGAGGGCTTCAGTTTGATCTTCTGCCCATCATGGCTAAAAACATAAGTGTTAGTCCGACCGTAGTGGATAACATCCATGTCAAATAACCATGGGCGACCGAGTAAGACTTGGGCGACATCCATGGTTATGACGTCACACCAAATCTTGCCTTGGTAGATGGCAAACTGAAGGGGCACTAAGCACCTATGGGTGACTGGGACACTAGACTGATTGACCCAGGATATACTATAGGGATTAGGGTGCGGTTCTGCCTTAAGGTTGAATTTTACTAAGGCTATGTGAGAGACCGCGTTTAGACTACTTCCCTCATCTATCACTACTTTGCACATGTTACCATTGCATTTCGTGTAGGTGTGGATAATACTGGTCCTACGCCAGTCCTCAGTTGGGGTAGGTTTGATCAGGGTGCACCTAACCACTCCTAAGGTGTCTTGGGTTTGCTCTTCACCACTATCATAGAATAACTCTTCACAAATCATACATCCAGAGTCAGGGTTATGGGTTTGTTCATGATTTTCCTCATAAGTTTCCTCGTGTTTCTCTTCACCTAAGTATAGGACTCTTTTTGGGCAGTCTTTCATATAATGTCCTACTTGGTGGCAAGCATGGCAAGTGACTCTAGGTTCTTGGACAGTCCTAGGTCTGGAGGGTGTTGATGTTGGGGTTTTAGGTTGGGAGCTTGAGGTGTTTGATGTGGGTGTCTTAGGATAAGTTTTAGGGGAACTAAACTCTCTCCTAAAAGCTCTCTTTAGGTTTTCCTCTACTTCTAAGGCTCTTTGGTAGGCGATCTCTCTAGACTCTATTTGGAAATAGGTCATTCCTCTCTTGATCTCGGGTCTAAGTCCATTCTTATACCTGCTAAGGGAGACATAGGATTCTTCATGGATGCCACTCCTCAAAAGGAGCTCATCAAACCTAGTGGTGTAATCGGTGACAGATTGGCTACCTTGGACTAGGCTCATGGCTTCATCAATTATTTTGAGTTGGAAGTAGGGAGGGACATATTTTTCCCTAAGTTTGTCTCGCATCTCTTCCCATCTCTCAATAGGAGGGCGCCTAAACACTTCTTGGTTCCTCTCTATGCTTGTCCAGTATAACCTAGCAGTACCTTCTAAGAGACAACGGGTGAACCTAACCTTAGATCGACTAGGCATCATGCTCCAGTCAAAATATCGTTCGAGTTTGTCAACCCAATCTAGGAACTCTCTAGGGTCAAGGGAACCACTAAAGGTTGGGGGTGTGAGTTTGATGTTGCGTTGCACATCATCCTCCTTAGGTCTGTGGTAGGGTTGAGCACGTGGTTCATCCCATTCAGGTTCTTGGTCTTCCCTAGGAAGATCTCTATTGTTTTGAGTGGGTGGTTCTAGGATGGGTCCATTTGAGGTGTGACTAGGAGTTCTAGAGCCTCTATGATTTTCTAAATCATGAATCCTAGTGTCCATCTGGTCAAACTTCTCCATTATCATTTGATACATCCTATCAAGCCTGTCAGGTTCAGTTTCAGGGTGGTTATTGTAGTTTGCACCAGATCTAGTAGTCATTGTGGTAGTAGTTTTGAAAAAGAGTAGTTTTGAAAATAAGGCTACTAAGAGTAATATGATAAGTATAGTAGCAGATTATGAAAACCACTTCTTTAAAACACCTAGGTCCAAGAAAAGTCTTAGAAGTTGAAAATTAGTTTTGAGGCTAAAAATCTATTCTAAGATAGGCTCTGATACCAACTGATGTAGGGGGATAAACACAAGACAAAGTGCATGCAAACAACGCTTTTGCAAAAATAGTTTTTTTTGTATTTTAAAATAAAAATCGGAATTACTTCTAACGGAGTTGGAAAAATATTTTTTGGTATTTTATAAATAGAGAAATCAAAAACTAAAGATACTTTAAACTGCGAATTTAAAAAAACACTTAATCTATGAAATGAAATTGCTAGAAGGAATACTCACAGTGCGATCCTTGAGAATAGAAGGATCGTGATGTCCCGGTCTTCAACGGTCCTACTCTGATGGAAGGAGTTGCATCATTACAAACAAACACAGACAAACGAGATCCGCACATACCACGGATTCATATTACAAACCACGAACTAAGGGGGAGGTTAAGCCTCACAAATTCCCTTAACATTTTAACTAAAGGAGAGGGGGAAGGAAGAGGGGAAGTGATTTGTGCCAAGATGATCTTCCAAGCTTTGTGTTTCCCTACAACAAGAACTTTTATTAGTGTAGAAACAAGTTCTAGAAGTTATAGAGGGGAGAGGTGAAAGAACTTAGCCGATTTTGAAGATTTGTTGATGTCGCTCTTCATGCTAGCCGAAAGTGAAGGATCCTTTGAAGATCTTAGTTGTTTGCCGAGATCAAAGGATGAAGAGGCTTCCTTAGAGTCTCGTCAAGGTGTGCAAGATCCTTCAAAGGGATTGGATGCGTTGAGGACTTGAGAAGAAGGGGGAGAAGGGAAAGGGCTCGGCCCTTTAGAGGAGAGGGGGAGATAGAAAAACTTAGGCGACACAAGCACCAATGCTAACACAAGGTTTTTTTCCTCTAGGCAACTACTCGACAATGAAGAGAGGGTTACAATTTATAGGCTCAACAAGCCATGGGCAAGGGTGACAATTCACCCTAGGCGCAATCACAAAGTTATGGAAGAAATTAATGCTCAATTAAAACATTTCCTTTGTCAATTTTGAATTTCGAATTCTTTCTTTGATGGAGCTTCCTTGTGGCCGAATCCTCTTGAGCTCCTTCCTTGTTTGCTTGGATGAAATGGCGTCCATTTTGAATTTTGAAAAGCCTTCCTTCAAGAGCTTGGGCGGCTAGAGGTTTCCAAAGTTGGTTCCACAAATTGGGGATCTAGATGGTGATCCCTTGATTTGTGGATCTTGATTGATCCTTGATGGCTAGGCGCATTGAAGGCTCCTCCATTGGTAAGTTGTGGGCTGGTTCTTCAATTTCGAATTCTTCCTCTTATTAGGTGGCGCCTTGGGTTGATTTGGAAGGTGGAGTTGCATTCAATATAAGCTCCTTCAACTTGAAGTCTCTAGTCAAATGTTGAAGTGCTTCCTTCCTTAATTGGAGCTTCACTTGAGTGGCTTAGCTTGAGCTTCCTAGCTTCCCTTGAGCTGGGCTTTAACCTGCCCAATTATTGACACAAAAACCAGTAGACTATTCTAGGAGATAATGCATGACCTAATAAGGAAACTATAGGGTGCCCTAGGGCTTATTCAAAGCAAATCGGAAAAGTGCAAATAAGGAAAGAGGGTGACCTAGGAGGGAAGGAGATATCTGATGGGCTTCCTCCTAACCCTTCCAGACCTTCTAGGGGCAGGGTTGGTCTCTCCATCACCTAATCCAAATGTGACCAACCATGGTCAACTTCAGGTTAACCTGCCATAAATGGAGTTTGGCTCCAATAACATTCTTCCATCTCATCAGGCCCATTGGTGCTAATGAAATCTCCCAAATAGATCCGAGTTATCCAATAACCCGATCATAAGGCTTCTCGATCAATACGAAAACTCAAGCATATTGGTGTGTGACCCTGTAGGTTCCTCTGACGCTGGCAGTGCTAACCAAAGGTCACCACAAGCAGTGAGTGGCACCTAGCAGTGCATCGCTGCTACCCAGGTCATTGGAATGGATATTGATGACACCAAAATATGTAGTATATTTTGCATCATTTTTGATATCTTTTCATGCTAAAATTGAGAATCTTTTACTTGTTTCCAAGCTAAATTCATTGAATATTGCAAAATCTACTTCTGTTTTGGTTTTTCATGGTTTTCAGGTAAAAAGACATTATTTTAAGGAGTTTTTAAGCAGAATCAAATACATAGAAAGATTACCATCATCAAGAGGAGATCACCCAAGAAATTTCATGCAAATTGGAGCAAGTCAGCAAATTACGGTAGTGCCGTAATCTATTTTACGGTACCGTAATTCCATATGGTGCCGTAAATTACGAACACTGCCGTAATTTGTGAAGATTTCCGAATAGAAAGATTTCCCGATTTTACGGTACCGGCCGTAAGCAATTTTACGGTACCGTATTTCGGAGCAGAAACTTCACCCGATTTTACGGTACCTGCCGTAAGGGATTTCACTGCCGTATTTTCCAGCCGTTTCAGAACAGAAAGTTACCCTGAAATTACGGTACTGGCCATAAACTACTTTACGGGCCGTATTTTCCGAGACGACATCGGCATAGAAGACTCAAGAGATTTTACGGCACCAGCCGTAAACAATTACACTGCCGTAAAACAGGTTTTGAACGCGACGCCCAGGTCAATGTCCACGCCCGATTCTCGCGGAGATGATTGCGAACGATCCAAAGGTTTTTGTGGGATTCCATAAGAAGCAAAAAAAAGGCTTTTCACGAGAGGATTACGGGGAGACCAAAAGCCCCAATTTTGATCCACCGTCGAGGGAGAAATCTTGATCCACGCCGTCGCTGAGGGTTTCGCCACCGCGCTCGATCCAGACGATCTCCAGCCGTGATTTTCATACTGAAGCACCGTTAGAGGGAGGAGACAACACACCAAAAGTTTCAGACCGTAAAGAGATCGATTGGAGGAGGAATCGAAGAGCAAAGCATCGCCGACACTGTTCACCGAAGCTATTTGCAAATTACGGCTGTGAAATACTTCACAGCCGTGCTGTATTTTCTAAAACTCCTCTTGCCTTTCAATTTTCGATCCTCTGAAACCATGATTTGTTGTAATTCCCTCATGATGATAGCTTAAACTATTTTTGGGACATGGGGAAGTAATTTACTTAACTTCCAATGACTAGATAACTCTTTCTCAATATTTTGTTGAGTTTGATCTTAACATGATGATTTTTCTCTTGTGATATTTGTGCTTAGAATCTCTTTAAATTCATGTTATTAATTTTATTCTTAGAATTTTCGCTTGAGACCGAAAGGTAATTGCTTGAGAATTTGGAACCCTAGAATTGCATGTTAGGATCTCTTCCTTAGGTTAGATTCATCTTGATCTTTTCTAGTAAAATAATTGCCATGATTATAATATGAATCTATAGATCGAGTCTATTTGTTAAACATGGAGATCTTGTGCGAAAGCAAGGATCGGAACGTTGGTGATCCTCGAGCAAAACTAGTTGCGAGGCTCAGATGCACGAAAGTGATCCTTGAGACTCCACTAGAGATTCCTAGAACTCGGATGCACGAAAGTGATCCTTAAGTTCATTGTTTGATACTATCTTCTTCATGATAAAATTGAATCAACGAAATCCTTATTCATATCTAGTTATAAAAGTTTAAGTGAACGAAACCCTAGTCCCAGCTTTTCTCTCTAATAATCTCGATTTTAGTTTCTGATTGCTATTTTCATGATCTCAATTTGCCTAGATAGTAAGAAATCAACTATTTAGTATTCGACAACGTAGGTCCCTGTGGATTCGATACTTTTTTTATTACTTCGTATACCCGTGCACTTGCGGTTTAACAACAGGTTTTTGGTGCCGTTACCAAGGATTAGTCCAAGGTACACGCGTGCCAGACTTGTAGTGTTCCCTTTCAGGCTATCAAAGTCTAGGGATGTGAGGCTTATGTCAAACGTCGGGATTCTAGCAAGCTAGAATGCAAATCTGATAAATGTGTGGCTATGGGGTATCCTAAGGAAACTAAAGGATATTACTTCTATATTCCCACCGAGAACAAAGTTTTTGTTACTCAGGGTGCTGTCTTTCTAGAGAAAGAATTTCTCATGAAAGAAGTCAGTGGGAGGAAGTTTGACTTGGACGAGGTCCAAGTGCAACCACAAGACACTAAGATGGAACCTGAGCCACCTGCATCAGTTGCTGGGCAACCTGAGGCTCAGACACAGGCCCCGCATAGGTCTGGGAGGATTCATCGTGCACCTGAGAGGTATGGGTCGCTGCTGACCCAACACGACGGGATCTTCATCATTGAGGATGAACTCAGGACCTATGATGAGGCGGTCGCTGGACCAGACTCCGAGAAATGGCTTGAGGCCATGAGATCTGAGATGGATTCCATGTCGGCTAACCAAGTTTGGGATTTGGTTGAGCTACCTGATGGAGTAAAACCTATAGGGTGTAAATGGGTCTTCAAGAGGAAGACTGACATGGATGGCAACATAGTTACCTATAAGGGTAGACTTGTGGCTAAAGTATTCAAATAAGTCCACGGGGTGGACTATGATGAAACCTTTTCGCCAGTTGCCATGTTCAAATCCATTCGAAGCTTGCTTGCTATAGCAGCATATCACGATTATGAGATATGGCAGATGGATGTAAAAACAACATTCCTTAACTGAAAGCTGAAAGAGGATGTGTATATGACACAGCCTAATGGCTTCATCCATCCTGCAGAGGCCAATAAGGTCTATAGGCTAAAGAGATCCATTTATGGACTAAAGCAAGCATCTCGAAGTTGGAATCTTTGATTTGATGAGGCAGTAAGAGATTACGGCTTTATGAAGTGCGAAGATGATGCCTGTGTATACAGAAAATTCAATGGGAGCTTGGTGATATTTCTGGTCCTGTATGTCGACGACATACTACTCATCGGAAACAACATCCTTAATCTTCACTCGGTGAAGACATGGTTGGGGAAGTGTTTCGAGATGAAAGACTTAGGGGAGACCGCCCATATTCTAGACGTGAGGATCTACCGGGATAGATCCAAGAAGCTCTTGGCCTTTAGTTAGAGTACTTGCATTGATAAGGTCCTAGAGAGGTTCAACTTGGAGCAATCCAAGAAAGGATACCGTCCAGTGAGACATGACCTTATTCTCTCCAAAGCCAGTGTCCCACCACACAGGCTGAGAGGGACGACATGAGTTGAGTACCCTATGCTTCGGCAGTAGGTTCGATCATGTATGCGATGTTGTGTACTAGACCAGACGTGGCTTTTTGCTGTGAGCATAACCAATCGATACCAATCCAATCTAGGTCTATAGCACTGGTGGCTTTAAAGAACATTCTGAAGTATCTGAGAAGAACTAAAGATTTGTTCTTGGTCTATGGGGGATAGGAAGAGCTCAGTGCTCAGGGCTACACTAACGCATCGTTCCAGTCAGATCCTGATGACTGAAGATCTCAGATAGGCTATGTGTTCAGATTAAGTGGAGGTGCTATGAGCAGAGAGAGCTCTAAGCAATCCATTGTAGCTGATTCTACGACCAAGGCTGAGTATGTCGTTGCTTCTGAGGCAGCCAAAGAAGTCATTTGGATAAGGAAGTTCTTTTTTGATGTTCAGTTGGTTCCAACTGTTGCAGATCCGATTGATGTCTACTGCGACAACAATGAAGCGATTGCACATGCAAAGAAACTACGGTTTCATCAAAAATCCAAACACATAGAGCACGACCTTCAGCGTGCTAGAGACATAAAGCACGTCCTTCGTGCTGCGGCTAGGTACAATGAGGTTGGGTCCCACAGGCGGACTCATGTGGGCGGTCCCCGCATTTCCACCCCCGACCCGAGCGAACAGAACCACGTCCGGACCCACAACCCACACCCCATGCCCATCAGTCCCCTAGGCATCCACATCCCGAGGCCTCTTCTTCTCGGCCCACGTGGGAAGAGAAGGGCAAGGCCCCCGCGGTTGGGTCCTCTAGTCGAGTGACCTGTTACAACTGTTTGCAACCAGGCCACTTGTCACTGATTGCCCCAAGAGGTCTGCCCTTGCAGACAAGGGTCCTACACGCGTCGCCACCATCACTCGCAACCGCACCGAGCACAACATCAAGGCCGAGTGTTACACAAGTGGTGAAGAGTCGGGTCACCCCACACTCACAGTGGTGCGCTGCACCCTTGTCTAGCCCCTAACCTCCGAGGATTGGAGGCGCACCAGTATTTTCACGAATTACATCAAGTGCAATGGGCACTCATGTAAGATTGTCATTGATGGGGGTAGTAGTGTGAACGTGGTCTCTCGGACCGCGATCACGTGCTTTGGTCTTCCCCTTGAACCTCACCCGAAACCTTACTCCGTCACGTGGGTGGATACGTCGAGTCTTCCGGTCACCCACCGATGTCAGGTTCCAATCGCTTTTGGGGACTACCGTGAGAATGTATGGTGCAATGTGGCGACTATGGACGTCGCCCATGGCCTCCTTGGGCGTCCGTGGTTATATGTGTTAGGGTTTATGCCCTAGGACCTCATGATGGTCCATTGGGATATGTGCATCACATCTAGTTGATAGATGAGTTATCCTGGCATTGTCGTTGTTACGCAAATTTGTACATCTGCGCACATGTGCATTTGCATATACAATGTCCCTAAGAGATACATTTTATCTAGTCTCTGTGTTTATCCCTGGTCAAGAATCATAGTAGATATGGGACAGGTATGATTCACTTGAGACTAGTATATGCGTTGGTTGAGCACAGGTTGCTAACACAGGCATATAGATATATCAAGGTAGATATACTGGATCGATCCGCCGTGATGATTCTGTTGGTGTATATGCCCTTAGACCCGTTGTTGGTTTAGTTTGTACTACTTGATATTGATATTTAATATATCATCTTGGCATTGTCGTTATTATGCTATGTTTACATCTGCGATTATGTACATGGATAATAATGTCCCTAGAGACAGATTGTATCTGTGCTCAAATGGTGTGTCCCCAGTCAAGTACCTGAGTAGATAAGGGACAGCTCTGGTACATGTGAGACTAGGATATGGGCTGGTTAGGCACGGGGTGCTAACGTAGACATATGGGTATATCAGTGGTGGATATACTGGATTGACCCACTGTGGGGCTGTAACTTAGTGTCATGAGTTAAACTCACAAGTGATAGGAGATGCATTCATCCCTTGACTAGAAGTCATTGACTCTTCAATATGGTTAGGGACATGCTTTGATACAACCTAACACCTCGCCATAGTAGGGAGGTCATAACGGTTGTCATTGGGTATGTCACGACCCATATGAGAAGATCAATGGACAAACACAGGATTTGCCCCTTCCTGAGGGAAGATTGATATCCACGGGCCCCCCTATGGTTGCATGACTGAAAGTGTATGGTCATACCTAGGTGAAAGTCTGATTTAGTCATGACCATTAGATTGGATGAAAACAAAGTGCTGACACACTTTGTCCAATCGGATATCAGTTTGGCAAAGAGACTATAATGCATCGGTATCTTGTTGCAATGACGGGGATGTTGATGTTGATATCCATTCCGAAGACTTGGGTAGCAGCGATGCACTGCTAGGTGCCACTCACTGCTTGTGATGATCTGAGTTCATCACTGGCAACGTCAGAGGAACCTACAGGGTCGCACAACTTGAAACTTGGGTTCTCGTATTGATCGGACAGCCTAATGATCGAGTTATTGGATAACTCGGATCTTTTTGGGAGAATTCATCAGCGCTACTGTGCCTGATGAGATGGAAGGGATTTATTAGAGTTAACTTCATTTTTGGGCCAGATGAGCCTAATGGGCCCAATAGGTCAAATGGGCCAAATGGGCCAAATAGGCCAAGTAGGCCAATTGCATCAAATGGGGTCAAATGAAGTATAGCATGGAGCATGGACCAATGTGTTGGGGTATGCCCTTAAGGCTAATGTTTGAGGCCTTGGGATTGTAATAGTATCATGTAATAAACTCTTAAGTTTATAAAGGCATGGTTGTTATTCAGATTGTTACCTTGTCTGCTGTAATAAGTGTACTTCTGATTAATGTCTCAAAGCTGTTCAGCTGGGCTGACATGCAGTAATGTCCTTAGTCGAGATATCTTGGTGAATATGAGACAGCCTTGATATGGTTGAGACTAATATGTGTTCTAATCTTATAGGATGCTTCGAGCATGGAATAAGATGTAGACTCATGGGTACATTGGATGTACTGGACTGACCCTACTAGGATATTCAGTTGCTTGTCACAATGTGAATAATCCTTGTATGCTACAAGTGGCACATGTCCTCTGACTTGAGATCACTTGTGTTTCTAGATGATAATTGTCATTGTTTTGAGGTAGTTCAATATCATTTGAAACATAATGATTATAGACTATCTTGGATGATGATCAAGAGTCAGGTTAGGACACTAGTGATAGATACAGGATTGCCGTCTCCTTGTTGAAGGAGTGTGATGTTCTAAATGGCCCCCCCCCCCTTGGATGAGATGATTGAGAAAGTGTATGGCCATGCCCAGGTGACTGTGTTCATCTGATCTGATCATGCTCATCACATTGGAGTTACAGGCTTGACATGCTTGTCCAATAAGAACATCCAGTGGCAAAGGATATATGCATGCCTTGTGAAGTGGATTCACACTTGTGCTATGGTTTGGGTGTAGTCTTGGAAGACTCTTTCATTTATATCGGGAGATAGTGATGTGTTGCTAGATACCCCTCACTGATCGTGATAATGTAAGTTATCGTTACCGACATTTAAAGGAAACCCTTAGGGTCGCACAATTTGATGATATGGCTTACTTAAGTCAGATCGTGTGGACTGGATTGTTTTGATTCAGTTTAAAGGAGTTTAAACTCTGATTGTAAGTGAGATCCAGTCTGATCATGTTTGATTGATTAGGGCTTGAGATCGGTAAGCTTCGATCGAGAGGATTGATGCTAGATCGGTGAGATCAAGAGCATCATGAGATGAACGGTTAGATTGAAAACCTTAGGGTTTAGTTGATCTAGACCGATTGGCTTGGGCTGGCTTGGTTTGGCCTTTGGACCGAACACATTTACTTTGAACCGGTTCAAGAGCTTGAACGTATGGTTCATTGTTTTGGCGTTTTGATCGATCTAGAGATCATGAACGCATGGCTTAATGGATTTTCCAATTTTGGAAATTCATTGAGTGCATGTTCCCTTAAACGCCAAATGACTTGAACGCTCCATTCAACTCTCGTCTCCTTGCTCTTGCTTGACGAGACTTTGGTGTGGAGAAGGCGAGGTCTTGGTGGAGGTTCGGCAAGCCTAGACATCATCTCTCATTTCCTTACCATACGAGAGGGACCCTTGAAGGACCTTGCTAGCACAAGGATCTCCAAGGAGCAAGCACATCATCTTGTGTGCGTCAACTAGGGAGAAGATCCCTTTCGATCTTTCTCTTCCAAGTCGCCATCTTCCTCATGGCTTTGGTATGGATCTAAACTTCATCAAGTTGATCATATTATCTTGCTAAGATCCATGAAAAACCCTTGCTTCCGCTTGCAATTTTTATGCGCCACCCTTAAGGGTTTTTCGCCCCCCTCTTGAAAGGGGTTTCATCTGCTTGCGCTCCCCCTTGAAGGGGACTCTTCACAATGGGCCTCCAAGCCCAATGGGAGTGAAGCCCAATTGGGGCGTGAGGCCCAATGGGCCATTAGGCCTAATGGGCCATGACAATAAGTTGTCTAGCCCAATAGACATCATGGTGAATTAAATGCTGTATTTAATTCTAGGAATTAAATTCTGTATTTAATTTTATAATTAATTCTGAGATTAATGATGAATTTAATTCTGAATTTAAATCTGAATTTAATTCTGAATTTGAAGAGTCATGCTATTAATGGCCATTATGAAACTTTAATTCAAGGTTTTAATGGGCTATTATGAGACTTTAATTCAGAGTTTAATTCTATAATTAATTCTGAATTTAATTATATAATTAATGATGAATTAATTTAGATATTAATTCTGAATTTAAATCAGAATGCGAAAGGTCACCACGATTTCTATAAAATAGAGAGGGAGGGTTGAGAGTTGGCGCCTAAGGCTTTTTATGCTTGCTTCCTTCTCCTTGGCACCATCTTTCTCTCTTCTTCCCTCTCCTCTGGGTGGTTGCAAGGTTGGACCTTGGCAGTGTTTTTCATCTTTCTGTTCCTCTTGGCACATTCTCTATTAGAGGGTAGCGCAGGTTCTTGAGGGATTCTCCCAGTGGCGTGGATCTTCTTCCCGAGGCTAGCACTGGGCGTTGAGGAAGAGAACTCGAGCGTCAGCTGTGTGCGAGACTGCAGAAGGCGAACATTTGGGTGCCTGCATCGCATCCTTTATCTTCGCTTCAAGGTATCATCTCCTACTCACCGTGTCGATTCCTTCACATGACTCGATCTTCTAGGTTTTTGGGACTGGCCTGTTTCGGGGATTGCTTCCGCTGTGCATGTCTCTAAAATTTTAAAATCCCCGGGGTTTCCCAACAGATTCATCTCGGTGTCACGAGATGAATATCATAGTCACAGAGTTACGCTTGTTCTAGACTTGAGGGCTTTGGTATCTCTATATAGTCAGTGACACACTTTGATACAACCTAACACTTCGCCGTAAAAGGGAAGTCATAACGGTTGTCATTGGGTGTATCATGAGCTATATGAGGGATTCAATGTGTCAATAGGGTATATGCCCTTTCCCTGCGGGGAAGCTTGATTGTCCATGGCACCCTTCTATGGATGATTGAAAGTGTATGGTCATACCTAGGTGAGAACTTGATTTAGTCATGCCATAACATTGGGATTAACAAGTGTGACACGCTTGCCCAATCTGGACATCAGTTGGCAAAAGGACAAAGTTGTACTTACACTTTGTCGCAGTTTTAGAGGTTATCGATGGTGACATTTATTCTGATGACTTGGATAGCAATGATGTACTGCTATGTGCCACTCATTGCTTGTGATCATTTAGTCATCACTGCGAACGTCTGAAGAACCTACAGGGTCGCACACCTAGGTGTCAGAGATTCCATACTGATCGTTTAGCCTCTGATCGAATCATTGTGTGATTCGGATTATTTTGGGGAACTGATGCATTGAAACTTTTATAGAGGAGATGATATTTTATTTTAGTTAATGTTTGACCACTAGTTGACTCTAGTGGACCACATTTGACCTCTGTTGACTTGTGTTGTCAAAATGAGTCAAACAAGGGTTTTGGTGCAAGTTTGGACTTGCCACTTTAGTCACAAGAATAAAATAAAATTATTAATTGGTAAGAGAATTTTTCTCTTGGCTAATTAGTAGGCTTGGGCGCAATTTTCAATTAATAGCATCTGCGAGGATTCTAACCCGTGACGCTGATCTGGTTAATTGTGAATAGGCGCCTATACATTATCATACATGAGAAAAATCTCTAATGTGTAACTAGCTCTGCTATTATAAATAGAGAGGCCTGCCTAGGAGATTTTTTATACCAGACTCTTCTCTTGTCTCTTGTTGTCGCCTCCCCTCTGCTCCTTGGCGTGAGGGTCATGGAGGTGACAACAATAAAGAGTTTTTGCATCAAGGGTTGAGACAAGTGGTAGTGCTACCCACTCCTTATCGCCAGCACTCCCTATTCTCCATGGCATTAGCACAAGTTGAGAAGATCAAGAAGCATGGATCTACTCTCCTGAAGCTAGCACGTGCGTGGAGCGGAGGAATCTTGAGACAGTCCGTGTGTGCACGATTGTAGAGGACGGACACCTATGCGTCTTCATCATCGACTACTTCTAAAGTTGCTTGATAAGGTATTACTCTTCACATCCTTCGATTTTCTCTCGTAAGGGATCCTGGTGTTTCTCGAATTTTATTTCGGACCTCCACTTCCGCTGTGTTTAAAGTTTTTCTGAGGTCTGGGGATTTCCAACAGTGGTATCAGAGGGATCTTACGAGGCCCGAAGGTGTCTTTTCTACATGCACCTACCCCATGTCATGAAAATTGTTTTAAAAAATTTTTATCTAATGAATTTTTTGTTGAAAATAAATTTCTAAATTTTTTGCCTCCTATGTCTTTCTTGTTTTGATTTTCTTCACATCTGGGATAGACCCTAATGTGGAAGGAATTTCCCACCTTGCGCTCATGGGATAGACCCATGGGGCAAGACCCATAGGTGATTGTGCGGGGCATGGGCTGGGTGATTGCCCTAATCTCTATGAGGTAAGGATTGCAAGGGGCGGCTACCCTTTGTACACTCTTGAGCGGGACAAAACACAAAGAATAGGTCATGAGGAGTCGCTGAAAAATTTAGAAAAAGGTTTATGAAAAACTAAAAGTGATTACTATTTGGTTTTTGCATAGCATGTAGAATTGCATGAGTAACTGATTTGTGTATTTATGTTGTGATCAAAGTCAAGCCCTATTGCCATGCCTGTGATGTATCAATGTGAGGCCTGTGTGCCGACTTTTAATTTTGTATCTCAATTCTACATTGTAAATCGAATCGAAGGATTTGATGACATATCGTGGCGTTTTCTTCTCTCTCCTTTGCGCATCTCTCAGGGCGGCGCAACCCATGACCAAGTCAAACCCTAGGGTGGTTTTTAGGGTTACCTGGAGGTGCATCTAATGGGGGTTGGCGGCTAGGGTTAGGGTTGGCGCACCTCACCTCCTAAGGTGGCGCATCCCCTTCTTTGACCTAACCTTGAGTGGCTTCTAGGGTTACCTAGATGATTACTTTAAGGGATGAGGGTTGGATAAGGTGATGGTGCAACCTAGTCAAGCAAAGAGGCTGACCTTCATCCTCAACTGAATCCACATGGCTTCTAGGTTTCCTAGTGGCGCATGCATGGATTCAAGGGCTGATGATGAAGGAAAAGCAACCTAAGGGGGCTGATCCTATTCCTTGACTGAAACATGGTGCATCCTAGGTCTCCTAGGTGGCACATATTGAGGTTCATCGGTTGAGGAACGGGATTGGCGCTCCGAGCTTGAATTGGGGCTGATCTTCCATCATTAGCTAAGAACTTAAAGGTCCTTTGGACACTTCTTGAGTTCATGAGCTGATGGAGGAAGGTCGAGCACCAAGGATGCTTGATGGTACATCTGAGCAAAGGGGGCACACCTTGCAAGGGATGTGGTGTATCAAGCAAAGAGGTGAGATACCTAGAGGAGGTGGCGCATGGATGTTTGGCTGAACCCTAGGAGGAGCCCAGGGTTTGCGACCTATCTTCCAGAAGGAGATATGAGTTGGCCGAACCCTAGGAGGAGCCTAGGGTTTGCGAGCTAGCTCATAGAGAAGACTCAGGCTAGCCGAACCTAAAGGGGATCAAGGGTTTTCCTGGATGCTGCCTTTAGGGTTCGCGAATTGACTCATGGAGCTGAAGACCTAGGTGGCGCACCTTGGGGCCTTGGAGCAGAGCCCTTAGGGCACTCAGGGATGAGCTAAGGAGTTGTTGGCATGAGCCCATGGCTCAGAACCCTTGGTAGTGCTAGGTGGCTAGGACTAGGTCTAGGGGCTTGTTACCCATGTTTTGGGTTTTGATCACATCATATTTACTGTTTCTGTTCTACCATGCCTTTACTGCTTTTGGTTTTATTCCACCATAGGATTGCACGTCTGTATTGGTAGAAATAAGATAAAAGCTTGTGGTGCCCAGACCACAAAAATCCTCGCTAAATTATTTCAAGTCCCGTTTTTGCCTTCTGATGCATAACCCTCGTCAAACTATCGATCGATGGTGTTGTACATTGTGGTGATAATGATTTCCCCAGTCTGGTAAAAACTCTAGACGCGCCTTCCGCAAGGAAATCATTGGCCCTGCGTATAACGGTCAGGTCAGACTTGACTAGACATTTCATATGCGGTGGTTCACATGATGAAATTTCTAGAGGCACCCTTAAGAAGTTAAGGCATTGTGTTGTATCCTGCCTCTGTTGGACACAAAGTGCTTGAACTGTCTTAGAAAGAGAATTGTCGAATTGCAATTGGCCAGGGGCCCACCTCAGGAAGCATGCATCACCTTGTGCAGTACATCCCACCTCCGTGGGATGCAAGGCCATGTACGAAATGAGGATCCCATCTCGCTAAGGAAGTCGAGCGACTTCTCGATCGATTTTTGAGGATTATCGATTCGAATAAAATAGTGAGAAACAATCATTTATAAAAGGCCAGAATAAATGATTGCATTGTGATATTGATCTGCTCTTATCTTTGTTGTAGATGGCTTCTACAAGCAATAGTGATAGCAGACTGTCATTCCATTCCTTCTTGAGGAAGGAGAAGTTGGTTGAAACCAACTTCGAGGACTGGTACCGTACTTGAGGATTGCCCTCAAGCTTGAGGAAAAGTTGTGTCTCCTTGGGCAGCCTTTTCTTGAACCCATCTCATCTACAGCCTTGTTGGCTGAAGAGGATGCCTATGGGGTAGCTTGTCTAAAGCTAGCATGTCGCCTATGTTGCGAAAGCAACATATTGGGCTAATCATATTTTAGATATTCTAAAATAGCTCTTTAAGGGACAAGCTAGAATAGAAAGCTGTAACCTCTAAAGTAGTCCTACAATGCAAAGGAAAGCCTTCGGGCTTGTCCAACGCATTAATGATGAAAAGGGGTGCAGGAGATAAGATGCTTGAGATTGATTGCTAGCGACCTCAAAACAAGGAGAAGAGAAGTAGCACTTCGTCTTCTAGCTTATGTAATTATGTTACCAAAGTCTAGTTGTCTATTTCTGACACATGGGTATGTCGTACTGCATGATGAGACTAGTACTTGCAAAAGTGTCTTAATGCTCAATAGAAATAGGGCAATGATGACGCAGAGAGACTGATCTACTAGTTGGAGCATCTTTTGCTACCATAGCTGTAGGAGACCTCACTCTCTCTGGGTCAAGACTTTGTTAGAACTTTAGTATCTTCGTGTTCTATCTGTATGTGTAGTTCTATGAGTAACATAATATATGGATTAAATTAAGTGGTTCTGTACCCCTATCTTTGGCACTATTGTTTGGGCCTTATAAAACAAGAACCTCATTCACTATCTCCATGCGAATGGATTTGTAGATTCAATCTCTTTTCAGGAGAATGAGTCGGATCTACCTCTTTCAAGAGCTAGACTCACACGAGCCTTGTTTGCTAAGGACAACAACAGCGATGCTCTTCACTTTTTTATAAGTGGAAGATTAGGAGATTTGTTGGACCTCATACTCTTTAGTGTGTGTAAACAGGTCTAATAAGTAAGCCAAAGATAGGGTACTAGTCCTTTACAGACATATTTGATAGATATGAATAAAGGAAACTAGCTAAATAGTTCCATAAAGAGTTTTCTGACATATTGGAAAGCACTGGAGCCATAGTTTATGATTATCCTGATGAGTACGAGATTCCTCATAGCTCACTCCTTCTAGAACTCCTTTTTAAAGGGTGAGTGTCTAAACGGATGATGTGGGGTGGAGACACGTGATGTGCAAACTAGAAAGAAAAGTAATTAAAACCTAAAAATACAGTAAACAACCAGAATTCCAAGAATACCGAAAATAATCATTTATCAAATGTTCTTATGCCTTGTAGTAAAATCCATGCATCAAAATTACCAACGGATTAAACCAGCATGTAGAACAAGACTAATACTCTTGAATCACAAGAAAATTGGAGAGGAGATAACTGTCAGGCAATTAGAAAGTCCGCAACAAAATAGCTAGTTAAATCGAAAAATTAAGACAGTGCAGAAATTTTATGACAATGCAAAAGTTGCCATGGTTTCCAGAGTGATTGGTTGGAGTTGGATTCGACCCAAATGTTTTGGATGATTGGACAATATTTGGTCTTTCCAGTCATGCACAAAATGAAGCGTTTCCTTTGCCCGACTTCTTAAAATACCTGCACAAAGAACACTACTCAGATTAGTTCATAAAACAAGTGCAGGAGTTAAATCATATATGAAAAGTTGTCATATTTCTCAGATTCATCCATTGTCGCTTCAGTTGGATCAACTCGTCCAAATAGTAGAGCAAGATGAGGGCTTCCTATTCTTGCCAAAGTTCAAGACTTGTGATGTGCCGATTGCTTAAGATACCTGCAAGAATAAGCTTAATTAGTTAAGTTTTAAAGAAATAGCAGATGAATAGGAGATACGGGTTGCTATGGTGGTGAGGATGACGTGGCCGGAATTTTGGGTCGAGTGGTGGCCGATCGGAGGAGGGCGACGGGGAAAGGCAGGTCTGAGGCGGGAGCATGGCGGAAACAGGGGAAACACGAGCGCAGAGTAGAGTTGGCCAGCGTTCTTCCGGTGGTCTACGATCGCCGAACCTGTTACGATTGGAGGTCCCTCTAACGATGGCGAAGTGGTGGCCAGAGTTTGAGGGCGATTGGTGGCTGGTCGGAGTAGAACGGTGCTGGAAGGCGGAAGTAGGGCGGAAGGCAGGCGAAAACAGGGGAGTCGAACAGAAGTTTCGATTCCGGCAATCCGAGTAGCGGATTGATGGATGCCGGCGGCTGAAGCTTCGTCTTGGAGAGGAAGAGTGATGTTCGAAATCTTGTGAGGATTGGACCGGCGGATCGTCGACGACGTGCTCACAAAGTTTCACAAATCTGAAAGTTGGCTGAAGCGTGTGCGAGATTGGAGCGGAGCAGGAAAGTTAGAAGGAGAAGAGGAGAAGAGAGGAAAGCTAGGTGACACAAGCACCTCAGAGTAGAAATGGATTGGAAACATCTGATTCCATTCGAAAAAAAAAACTATTTCGTTCATTCAACAAGTCTCTGTCGATTACAATGTTCATGCGATACATATAGGGGAAGCTTTGAGAGAGACGTTACAGGCTTTCCTTCTTTGATCAGCTGCAGAGACGTTAAACTTTCCTTCAATTGCTGTAGAGAGCCATTGCAACTTTGTGAGATGCGAATGGGAGACGTTGAAGCTTCCTTGCTTGCAATGTGGGCTGGCGCTCGATGAACTCCTTGATTTATGCGATGCAATAAGATCTCTTGATTGGTTGAGTTGATCATTAGCAGATTTTGGTGATTGGCTAGGGAAGATATCCCTTGATGAATTTTTACCGTTGGATGAGATCCTGGGCTGGAGTTTGAACTTGAGTTAGCGCATATAGATGCAAGTCCTGGTTGGTGGAATGCGGCAACTCTTTCTTTGAGCTTGAATCTCTTGAGGTGGTTGAAGTAGTTCTTCCCATTATTTTGAGCTAGCTTTATGAATGTGCATGCTAGCTTATTCGTGAAACCTCCAGGTCTTTGGCTAGGGTACTTGTAGACTTCATTTGTATTTTTGGGGCCTATGGTTCCTGCCCCCATCAACGGAGAAATCAAGTCATGCTTGGCATGATTCGATACAGGTTAACTCATGTTACTCCTTGTTAAAGGTTGTGCAAAAATGAATAGTTTTTCCTGAACACTAATAGATGTTCCATATCTGATGCATATGTGTATGGGGTATCCTTTGGGAATACTACTTCCATGATCCCACAGGAGAGCAACTTGGTTGCTGCTCAGAGTGCTAATTTTCTTGGGAAAGTTTTTCTCTTGAAAAAGGCTAGTGGGAGGAAGTCTGACTTGGATGTAGTACAAGATTAGCCATTTGACACACTTGGTCAAAGATGGAATCTGAGCCAGTTATATAGGTTGTAGGTAACCTGAGCTCAGAACACTCAGGTTGTACAAGTGATGTAGAACCGATTTTCTAATCCCAAGAATCACCCTAGGTATGTAGCTCAGGTATCCGATAAGGTGATAAAATAAGATAGTACTAAATAGGGAAAGAGCACCTTGGACCCCTTCAAGGGAAGGGGTCGGATTCCTTGCTTCCTTCTTGACCAAGGATCTTCACAATCTTGGCAATCCGTCCTCAAGATGGTGGTGTGATGTTCAGCGCAACTCCACAACAGCCCGAGAGAAGATTGCTTGCGACGATTATTACCGGCAATGGAATAGTACGTGGTAAGGAACAATACCCGGTATTGAAGGAATGCAAAGATTGCAAATGGCATATAGGATCAATGGATTGGAATGGGCACTAGGGTGGAGAGCAAGCTCAATCCGACGAGGAGCAAGCTCAACTCAAGAACAAACACTAATTTCAGTTTCTCAAGATTTTCGACTAAGTGTGCAAAAGTGATACAAGGCAATCTTAAAACCTATCCCTCCCAACGATTACATTTCTTGGTGACCCTTGGCATTCCTTGTGTGAGTGTCTATTGGCGATGACTAGCTATTTGCTGGCTTGCTACGATGTCTTCATTGCGCATTCTGAAGGAGCTTTTGTTACCGTTGGTTGCATTTGTCCATTTGGCAAAGTGGTTGGCTGGTATAGGCTTGAGCTGGTCTTGGAATTGACTTTGATTCTGATACGGCATCCATTTGGGCTGATTGATGGCCCACCCTAGACATGGTTGAACTAGGGTGTATTTTGATTTTCCTCAGCCGATGTTGATTGGGTCTTCACTGCTGGTTGGTATCTGATCTTCATTGATTACTACTGGTCTTGATCATGCCACGGTCACCTTGATGGTAGGGAGGAGCTAGGTGCTTGCATGTGCAGTACATGTGTGCATAAAACCTAGGCTAGAACAACCTATTACAACCACTAAAATAAAATAAAGGCTTCAAAATAAACCTAGGCTAATCCTAGCTACAACAAAACATTAAATGCTGGAAATTAAATAAAGTTAAATAGAGTTTGTGACAATCCGCAAAATGACAATTCTAAAACAAGTTCAACATATCCAAGTCATGTATTCATCCCATAGCAAATTGGGGTCTTCTTGAGCCTTGTTGATCTCCTTGGTGGTGTCCTCCCTACATCAGCTTTCTCGGGCTTGGGAGAACTCTCCTCCGGAGAGTTAGATAAGAAGCCTCCAAGTTCTTTGGGTAGATGCTGACGCACTTCTTCCTCCGGTAGCCAATCTTCAGTGTGATCATCCCATTTGACTAGGTAGAAATTTTGGATTCCTTGTTTGTTGACTTGTTGCCTCACATCCACTATTTGACCGGCCTTCTTTGATGGTTCCAGCACTTCAATGTAGAGTGATGCCTTGTAGAGTGTTAAGTCCTCCACATTGATAGTGTGATGTATTCCAAGGGCCTGCGGCAAGTCAAGTATATAAGCATTGTCATTTACCTTTTTCAGTATCCGGAAAGGGCCCATGGCTCTCGGTTGCAACTTGGTGTTGGCACCATGCTGCCTTTCTTTCTGGTTGCGCATCATCACTGGGTCACCTTCCTGCAAGCTTAATGAACGACGTTGAGGGTTAGCAGCCAATTCATATCTAAGAGTGTTTTTTGCAATGTTGTCCCTCACTTCGTTATGGATTTTTACAATGTGTTGAGAAAAAGGTAGGGCTGACTGGTTTTGCTTGAATGGTAATGGCAGAGGTGCTAAATCAATTGGTTTTCAGGGTTGGAAACCATAGTTCAATTGGAAGGGACTGGTACCTGTGGTGCGGTTTACTGCACTATTGAAAGCAAATTCAGCCGTGGGGAGAAGCTTGTCCCAATTCGCAGGGTGTTCCCCAACTATACACCTTAAGATGTTACCTAGTGATCAGTTTACCACCTCGGTTTGGCCATCAGATTGTGGGTGGTAGGCTGTAGAGAAATTGAGCTTGGTCCCCTTAAGTTTCCATAGAGTGATCCAAAAATGTCCCACAAACTTGACATCCCTATCGGATACTATAGTACGGGGCAGCCCATGTAGACGCACCACATTTTTAAAGAATAGTCTTGCTACGTGGGAAGCATCGGTGGTCTTAGTACATGGGATAAAATGGGCCATCCTAGTGAATCTATCAACCACCACAAAGATGGAGTCGTAGTGGGCACTAGTGCGAGGGAGTCTTAGCACAAAGTCCATGCTTAAATCTTGTCAAGGCCCCTCGGGTATGGGTAGGGGCATGTATAAACCGGTGTTGCTCTTCCTAGTCTTAGATACTTGACATGTTTGACAGTGTCCCACTACTCTAGTTACATCTCTAAGCATGGTAGGCCAATAGAACTGCTCTTCAACTAATACAAGAGTCTTATCCCTTCCATGATGACCTGCCGTCCCCCCCCCCCCCCCCCCAATGCAACTCCCAAACCAAAAATTCTCTTAATGAGGTGCGGGGAATACATAATTTGCCTCTCCTAAATAAGTACCCATTACTCATTTCAAAGTCAGGATTACTTGTGGGTTCGGTTTTCATGCTAGTGAACACTCTTGTAAAATCTGGACACCCCTCATACTCTTCCTTAATCCTATCAAAGCCGGTGACTGAAACTTGTAAAGTGTTCAAGAGGAGAAGTTTGTGGCTCAATGCATCAGCCACCTTATTTTGGATACCCGCCTTATGCTTTAGGAGAAATGTGTCTTGGGGTAAAAACTCTACCCACTTAGCATGCCTAGGGTTTAACTTGACTTGACTATTTAGGTAGATGAGGGCTTGATGGTCACTATTGAGGATAAATTCTTTGTGAATGAGGTAGTGCCTCCAATGCTTAAGGGCTTGAACTATGGCATAGAATTCCTTATCATAAGTAGAGTACCTTTGCCTAGCTTCATTCAACTTTTCACTATAGAAGGCAATTGGGTGCCCTTCTTGGCTAAGCATTCCCCCAATTCCCACCCCCGAGGCATCACAATCAACTATGAACACCTTGTTGAAATCGGGTAGTCTCAATACCGGTGTAGTAGTGATCCTTTGTTTTAATTCTTGAAAGGCTCTTTCAGCCGGAGTGGTCCACTCAAAAGTTCCTTTGCGCAAGCAACTAGTTATTGGGGCTACTAAGGTACTAAAACCATGGATGAACCTTCTATAAAACGTGGCTAGACCGTGGAAACTTCTAGCCTCCGTGACCGAAGTGGGAGTTGGCCAATTAACAATGGCTTCTATCTTGGAAGGGTCAGCCTTCAACCCTTGGTCACTAATAATGAAACCGAGGAACTCAACCTCTTGGACTAGGAAAACACATTTTTTTAAATTCAGCAATAGATGCTCTTTTTGAAATAAATCAAGAGTAGTCCATAGGTGAATCATGTGTTCTTGTTCGGTTTTGCTGAAAATCAATATGTCATCAAAATATACAACCAAGAATTTACCAATATACGGTTTGAGAAGATGATGCATCAGCCTCATGAAGGTGGAGGGGGCGTTGGTCAACCCAAAGGGCATGACCATCCACTCATATAAGCCATCTTGTGTTTTAAAGGCTGTTTTCCACTCATCCCCCTCCCTAATCCTTACTTGATGGTATCCACTACGAAGGTCCACCTTAGAGAACCAGGCTGAGCCCACAATCATGTCTAGGAGATCATCTAACCTGGGTATAGGGAAACGGAATTTAATGGTTATTTTGTTAATAGCTCGGCAACCAATGCACATTCTCCATGTGCCATCCTTTTTTGGTGTCAACAAAGCCAGGACTGCACATGGGCTAAGACTCTCCCTAATCAACCCCTTGCTAAGCAACTCATCCACTTGCCTCCTTAACTCGGCATGTTCTAAGGGACTCATACGGTAATGGGGTAGGTGGGGTAGGGTGGCACCTGGTACAAGGTCAATGGCATGTTGAATCCCTCGTTCTGGAAGCAACTCATTAGGTAATTCAGTTGGGGTAATGGTAGGGTAGTCCCTTAATATTTCAGCTATGAGGGGTGGGTGTGTGAGCTCGGATTCACGCTGGGCTGGCTGAACCAACAAGGTGTAAATGAGACCGGTTTCTTTGCTATCTTGCATAAAAGCTTGCGGCCTTAGTAAGATGATGGATTTTTTTGATTCAATGGCCTTACCTTTTTTATGAGATGTCCTAAGTTCTCTAGGGAGGCTGGGCATGAGGACAATCTTCTTACCACCCACCGTGAACTCATAGGTATTCTCTCTACCATCATGGAACACCCTCGTATCATAAAGTCATGGCCGTCCCAAGAGCACATCTGCCACATCCATTTCGGTAACATCACACCACACATCTCCTTGGTGGGAAGCTAACTTGAGAGGTACTAGGCACCTAAAAGCTACGGGGATGCTAGTTTGATCTACCCATGAAATGTTATAGGGTTTGGGATGCTTTTCTTGGGTCAACCCGAGCCTACCCACTGCTTGCTTGGAGATCACGTTAAGGCTACTACCACTATCCACTACAATCTTGCAAACCTTGCCATTACATTGGGTGTAGGTATATAATAGGCTGGTTCTCTTCCAGTCTTCCGTCGGTAGGTCCTTGATATAGTTGCACCTAACTATCATGGTGTATTGGGTGGGTTCCTCTTCACTATTGTATTCACGATGGTATAATTCAGTCCCACTTTCTACGGGTGATTCCTCTTCCACTTCTTCTACCTCTTCCATGAAAAGGGTCTTCTTGGGACAATTCTTGGATAGATGTCCGGGCTGAGAGCAGTTATAGCAGGTCATCTTAGGGGCTTGCACGGGTGTCCTATGACCTCGGTGGTTCACCTCCCGGGGTGGTGCCTTAGGGAAAACAGCAGGGTTGTTCACTTTACCGGTGGTAGCTACAGGGCTATATCTAGGTGTTGAATATTTGGGTTGTTGTTGTAGGTCATACTCAAGCTCCATGGCTAATTGGTAGGCATCCTGTAAAGTCTCACACCTATGGTGAAGGAAAGCTCTTTTGATATTGGCCCTCAGCCCCCCTTTATACCGGTTCAAGGATAACCAAGCTTCCTCATTTAGGTCACACCGAAGTAGCAATTCTTCAAACTTCCTATTATACCCGGCTATTGATCCATCCCCTTGGATAAGTCTTGTAAGCTGGTCATACAATTTTTGCCTATAATTTGGGGAGACGTACTTCTCCCTAAGCTTCCACCTCATCTCTTCCCAAGTGGTGATGGGAGGGATACCACTCCTAGCCAACTTAAGTTCTATGCTATTCCAGTACATCTGAGCTGAGCCCCTTAGTAGAAATTTGACACATTGAACCTTACCATGCTCGGGTATCCTACCCCATATAAAATAATTTTCCACCTGAGTTTGCCATTTTAGGAAGGTTTCGGTATCAAGACTTCCTTCAAATATGGGGGTGTTGAGCCTAAGGTTTCGGTAGAAGTCTTCCTCTTCACGGTAGTGGGTATAGGTTTTATGGGGTACATCTCCTAAAGGATATTCTTTGGGTGTGTTTGGTTGACTCCTTTGGTTGGCACCCCTAATTTCCAGCATGGCTTCTAATTCAGGTCTCAGATTATCCCTAGGGTCAGAATGAGCCCGGCTAGTTCCTTCCCCCCATGTAGGTTCCTGAAGCCTTTCACTAGGGTGTGGTTGGGGTGGTAAAGGTGCCTCCGGGTTTGGTTCAGATGGCTGAGCAAATGGTTCATGAATGGGTTCCTTACCTCTTTCCATCTTATCCAACCGTTGGGTCATGCCTCTCATGTCGGCCCGTAGCTCTCTAAGCATGGCCATCATAGTGTTCATCTGACCTTGCATAGAGTCAGCCTCATCGGCTTGCTGATTGTTCCTCGTGCGAACAACCATGGAGGAGAATTAAGGGAAAACTAACAATGATATCAACAAACACTAGTAAGAGAGGTTAGCAGGCAGTAAGCAGAAATTCAGTTGCACAGTAGGTAACAGATAGATAATTAGCAAGCAACACAATGTTTAAAGTCAGGATGTTTAGGCAAGTTACAAGAGCAGACCAGAAATCAGCAAGACTTCACGCCAAGATAATAGAAAACTTGCAGGGTTTCAGAAATCAAATTACGGCTATTTGATGCTTGTAGAATCAGCTGAACAGATCCGAGATCACCAGTATAATCCAGAAAACAGTTCGAGAAAAGAAATCACATAAATCAGTAGGCAATTTAGCAAATAGTTTACGTGCATGAAATTTCAGTGTAAACAACTTCCGGCGAATAAACAGCAGGTTAAGATCCACGACCCCTCACAATGTTTTTCAGTATAGATATTCAGAACAGCAAACCCGCAAACAATAAAATCAAAAAATTCCAGAAACACAATGAGCACCTAAGGTATGCTCTGATACCACTGATGTAGAACCAATTTTCTAATCCCAAGAATCACCCTAGGTATGTAGCTCAAGTATCCGATAAGGTGATAAAATAAGATAGTATTGAATAGGGAAAGAGCACCTTGGACCCCTTCAAGGGAAGGGGTCGGATTCTGATGACACCAAAATATATAGTATATTTTGTATCATTTTATGTATCTTTTCATGCTAAATTGAGGATCTTTTTGCTTATTTTTATGCTAAATTCATCGAATATTGCAAAGTCTACTTCTATTTTGGTTTTTCATGATTTTCAGGTAAAAAGGCACTATTTCAAGGCGTTTTCAAGCAAAATCAAATACATAGAAGGATTACCGACATCAAGAAGAGGTCACACAAGAAATTTCACGTAAAATGGAGCAAATCAGCCAAAATATAGCAGTACCGTAACCTATTTTACGGTACCCGTATTTTCATATGCTACCGTAAAATCCGAGCCCTGCCGTAATTTGGGGAGTTTTCCAAACAGAGAGTTTTCACGATTTTACGGCACCGCCGTAAGAAATTACACGGCCGTAATTTTGAGACGTTTCCGACTAGAGACTTTTGCTGATTTTACGGCACTGCCGTAAGCCATTTTACGGTGCCGTATTTCCTAGACGATTCAGACCAGAGAACTCAGCCAATTTTACGGCACGGCCGTAAACTATTTTAGGGTACCGTATTTTGGGTAATTTTTTATCAGAAACTTGTGAAGAAATTATGGCACTACCGTAATTTATTTTACGGTACCGTAATTGCAGTCAAAAACGCGATTTTTCCGCTCCGAAACTTGCAAAGGCCATAACTTTGGATCCATAACTCCAAATCGAGATCCGAAAGATATTCCAGACTCATCTTTAAGAGGAGAAGCGTGAAGTAAAAGGACCAATTTTTATCCAGATTTGAGGGAGCAATCAACAGAGAGGCGGTTAGGGTTTGTTCTCGCGCCGAGAGGCGTAGAGGGTACCTTAGGCCGTGATTTTCACACCGAAGCTTCGCCGGGAGGAGAGGAAGACACCATAGAAGTTTTAGAGCATTTGGAGTCCGATCGGAGGAGGAATCAATGAAATAGCAGTGACAGCACTGTTCATCGAAGCAAATTACGGCTATAAAGGATTTTACTGTTTGGGTATGCCCTTAAGGCTAATGTTTGAGGCCTTGGGTTATTATCAGTATCATGTATAAACTGAGTATATGTTTATAAAGGCAATTGTTGTTATTCAGATTGTTGCATTATCTGCTGCTGTATGTATACCTCTGAGTATTGTCTTAATGATGTTCAACTTTGCTGACATTCAGAGTTGTCCTTAGTTGAGATATCTTGGTGAACATGAGACAGCCTTGATATGATTGAGACTAATATGTGTTCTGATCTTATAGGGTGCTTCGAGCATGGAATAAGATTTAGACACATAGGTGCATTGGATGTACTGGACTGACCCTACTTAGGATATTCAATTGTTTGTCACAATGTGAATAAATCCTTATAAGCAGGCAAGTGGTATATTCCCTTTGACTTGAGATCACTTGTGTTTCTGAGTGATGATTGACATTGTCTTGAGGTAGTTCAATATCATTTGAAAGATAATGGTTAAGGATTATCTTGGATAGTGGGCATGAATCATGTTAGGACACTAGTGATAGATATAGGATTGCCTCTCCTAGTTGGAGTGTGATGTTCTAAAGGGGCCCCCTAGATGAGATGGTTGAGAAAGTGTATGGCCATACCCAGATGACTATGTTCATCTGATCTAACCATTCTCATCGTGTTGGAATTACAGGCTTGACATGCTTGTCCAACGAGAACATCCAGTGGCAAAGGGAACATGTATACTGAGTGAATTGGATTCACACTTGTGCTGTGGTTTGGGAGTAGTCTTGGAAGACTCTTTCCTTCATATCGGGAGACAGTGATGTATTGCTAGATACCCCTCTCTGATCGTGATAACGTAAGTTGTCGTTACCGACATTGAAGGAAACCCTCAGGGTCGCACAATTTGATGATATTGCTTACTTATGTCAGATCGTGTGGACTGGAATTATTCTAGTTCAGTTTAAAGCAATTTAAACTCTGATCGGAAGTAAGATCTAGTCTGATCATGTTTGATTGATTAGGACATATGATCAGTAAGCTTCGATCGGGAAAATTGATGCTTGATCGTAGAGATCAAGAGGTTCATTGAGATGTGTGGTTAGATCTTGAACCATGAGGTTCAAAGAGATCAAGACCATGGCTGGTTCGATTTGGTCCTTGAACCAAATGGAATTGAACTGGTTCACTTAAGTGAACGCATGGTTCAAAGGGGAGAGGAGTTTCGATGGCTTCATGGGGAGTTAAAACTTACTATATTTGGAAGCTGATTTTTCTCTTGAGAAACGTCCCACGTTTTCGAACGTATGAACGCCCCTCTCGCCCCTTGCTCCTCTCGGGTTTTTGGTTCGTCTTCACGCCAAGAGAGGGAGTAGTGCGGCCAGCAAGAAGTGGACATCTCCTCACACGATCATAGACTCTTTGGATCTTTGCTAGCACAAGGATTACAAGGAAGAAGCGAAAATCCATCTTGTGTGTGATTCCTTTGGAGAAGAGCCGCTCGCCCTTTTTCTTCCAAGCCGCCTCTCATGGCCATGGTAACATCCTCACTTGTTCTATACAAGTCTTCATATGTTGATCATATGTTTAAGTCATTCGATTTTGGACCTAGTCATGCGAAAAATTTTATATGCGTATGTGACCTAGGGTTACTTTCATTTACAGCCGTGTTGTAACGTTGTTTCTCCTTTCTTTTTATTTTTTGATCACTCTAAAACTATGATTTATTGTATCTCCTCCTTCATGCAATATTAATACTGTTTTGGGACATGGGGTGTAATCCCCTTGATTCTTAATGATTAGATAACTCTTCTATTTTCGTCACGATAATTTTTGCTATGATAATTTTACTTTTGTGATGGATTGTTCTTAGACTCTCTATAGATCTATGTTATTAATCATGTTTTTAGAGTTTTCGCTATTGACTGAAAGGTAATTGCTTGAGAACTTGGAACCCTAGAATTGCATGTTATGATCCCTTCCTTAGGTTAGATCTAATTTGATCTGTTCTAGTAGATTAATTGTCATGATAGTAATATGAATCTATGGATCGAGTCTATTTATCAAACGTGGAGATCTTGCATGAAAGTGAGGATCGGAAAGTTGGAGATCCATGAGTAAAACTAGTGTTGAGGCTCGGATACACGAAAGTGATCCTTGAGATTCCACTACAGATTATCAACCTAGAATTCGGATGCACGAAAGTGATCTTGAGTTCTTTGATTGATGATTTACTTATCTTTAGCATTGGGACAGATCTTGCGCGAAAGCGAGGATTGGTCCTTGCATGATTGTCTGCACGAAAGTGAGATAATCCCTTTTTGAAGTAAATTAGGTCTTTCTCATAGCAAGATTTGATTGACGAACCTTTATTTATATCTTATCATTGAAATTAAGGTGGATAAAACCCTAGTCCCATGTTTATCTCTTTGATTATCTCCTTAGCATATTCTCTGCATAGTTTACTTTCATCATATTTGGTTTACTTAGCTAGTGAGAAAACATCTATTTGGTACTTAACAATAAGGTCTCTGTGGTTCTATATTTTTATTACTTCGATAATTCCGTGCACTTGCGGAATCCTATCAAGTTTTTGGCGCCGTTGCCGGGAACTTAGTTTTGTTAATATCAAAATAGTTGTTAGTATTGCTAAACTAGGTTTTATTTGTTTTTAGATTTAACTTTATTTTTTGTTTTTGCGGGTTTTGGATTTCACTAGTTGTGATAGGACTGTGATTTCTGAAATTTTTGAATTTACTTGTGTTTAGTGTTTAGTGTTTTATTTAATAAAAAAAAAGTTTATTTGATTGGTGTTGGATTATCTTTTTGATAGATTTGAAGATATGTCTTTTTATCAAAAGTCATGGGCTTCTGAAAGAGATAAGAGATACATGCCACAAGGTGAGAATAAAGATTATTCACAGATGACTCTTGGAGAAATATGGAAATTACACAATATTCCTCTTATTTATTGTAATATTTGTAAGTCTTCTGATCATTATGTTTATGATTGTCAATTTAGAAATCATGCAAAGCCCATTTTACCATGTTATCAAGATGATCATTATTATTCTAGTTGGGAAAATCAAAATTCTTTTTATGATGATTGCCATGATCATGTTTCTGTGTCATGCTTTGAGGATACAAAAAAATCTAGCTTAGAGACTATGTTAGAAAGATTTATGGCTCATCAAGAAAAAATTATTGCTGTACAGAGACAAATCCTGACCGATCAAAGAAAGCAAATTGAGGATCCTAAGGGTTTAGTTAATCAAAATTCTTTTCAAGAAGAATCTTTGACTGCTAATACTGAATTGCTAGAAACCCAGATTGCGCAACAAGATTGGTTATTTGAGTTTGATACTGAAAAACTTGATTTAGAAAATTCCCCCACTGACTATGATTGTTTTGAGATTGAGCCTTATGTGAATATTCATGAATCTCACTCTGATTTTGATGATTGTAAAATTGATTCCTTTGATAGTTTAGTTGAGGAAAAGTTTGAAGAAATTGAAATTGAAAACCCTTCTTTTGATGATAATTCTGATTTTGATGTAAATTTCTATATGGTTAAATTTGATGAGCATGATGAGGGTTCAAAAATTATAGACATTAATGAACCCCCACTATGATTTTGGTGATATTTTTGAAATTAATGATAAATCTCTTGTGGTCAACCCGGATTCTATTAATTCTTTTTCATATGATTCTGATTTTGACTCTTCTGATGATGAATTATTTGTGGGGAAGCATGAGGAAATTGATTGTGAAGAGTCTCATCTTGATTTTGATAATGATTTTGATATTGATAAACTATTTGATTGTGAGCATGAGGAACCTGAAGATGATTTGAAAATTACAAATACTGATGAATCTCACTCTGATGTTTTGCCCATATCTTTTGTTGAATATTTTGATGAATTTGAAAAATTATGCTTTATTGAGGAATCTAATGAAAAACATAAACATTATTATGATGATCCAATGCTTGATTATTTTGATCAAAGTCCTACTTCTATTGCTATTGAAAATATTAATCTGAAGAAAGGACTTATGATTTTGCTTTTTGATAAACATAGGAAGATCATAAAGATTTCTTTGAGTGGATTTGAGAAGTATGATTTTAATTTCTGCATATTTAAGAAAACCACTTTGATTGTGATTTATATGAATTTCTGGATTTTTGGATTAGTGGCTAAACTTTTAGGACAAAGGAAATGCAGAAAAATATTTGCTCTTTACTTTGGTACTGATTCACCTGCTTTACCATAATATTGATTTTTGGTCAAGCTATGGACCTAAAATTAGCACTTCTTGGGAGGCAACCCAAGCACTTTTGCTTAGTTTAGTTGCTTTTATTTTAGTTAATTTTTAAAATTAATTTTTCTTTTTATTTTACAGGGAAAATAAAATTTTGTGCAAAATATGGTACTGCCGTAATCCAGTTTACGGTACCGTATTTTGGGTCCAATTTCCACCCGAGAGTTTTTGGTATTTTACGGTACTACCGTAATATTTTTCACGGTACCGTATTGGTATTTTACGGTACCGTAATATTTTTCACAGTACCGTATTTTAACTCTGCAATCTGCTTATTGAGTAGGTGTTTTCTAGCTGCGATTTTAAGAAACTGGGTTGGGAAAAATTTTTATCTTTGGCATGACATGGAAGTACTCATCTTTGTCTATCATCTGGATATTTTTTCTGAATTTTAAAATCCATGGATCATTCTAAAACTCATAGCAACTTTTTGATTTTGATTAATTTCTGCAGCAGTTTTTTTTCTGACTAATCTGATTAGCGCTTTTGCTACAGCTTTTTAAGATGCTTAAATAACTTGAAACCCAGATTTTTCACTTGGAATTGAAAGTTCGTGTGTCATTCTCCCTTGTGGATTAATTATTTTCATGAACATATTTTCTGATCATTCTAGGACACATAGCAACTTTTTAAATCTGATTAACTTTTGTGCAGTTTATGCAGTTTTTAATCTGAGTAGCCTTCTTTCTGTTCATTCCCTAAATTTCTGATAAATTTTGACCCTTTAATTTTCATACGTCTGAAAAGAACATATCTCATTCTATTACATGATTCTGTCCATTTTCTATTTGGATCATTAAATTTTATTCTAGGGTGTGGCTACTTTTCATAAAAAATTCAAAAACTGCACAGTTTGCCTTCTACCAGTTATTGCTTATTTTGCATTCAGATTCAGAAATCTTCAAGAGCAACTGTCTTCCACCTCTAGCCACCACTGCATCTGCCTCTGACATCACTGTATCCAGCCGTCGACACTGGATTATACCGTCTGCAGATTCTTACTTCTTCTACTGTCTCTTATTCCATTTATTTTATTTATGCAGTAGAATATTCATTAGTGACTGATTTTCTATTTTTGCAGAGCTATCTCTCACACCCACCAGCCGATGATCTCACCTCCAGGATTGTAGTCTCTAGCAGGCCACTAGAGATTACTCATTCTACTGTCGGCATCATCATCATTGACAGCAGCTTTTCAGCTAGGTTCTATTCACCCTCTGCTTCTTGCCTGCTCGACTCTTTCCACGTGCATCCTCTTCAGACCTCTGGTTACATCTCTGATTCTCCCTTGAGAAAATTATTTTTATCATTATTATTTTTAAGACTGTTTTTTATCTGAGCCTTATGTGAGCCTTATGTACTTTAAATTTTGCAGAAAATTTTCAAAAGGCATATCTTTGGATCGAGCTGCATTGGCCTAACAAGGATTGAACATGATCTATATAGTTTTGTGACTATCACTTGCACTCTCTTATTAATGACTATTTCTTATACTGCATCTTTGACTTTATCATATTTATACTACTTATTGGTTTTCTCTTGAAAAATGATTTTATGGATATATGGAACTCATTGTTTTGATGATGATATTATTCAAATGTGTTGTTAAAATTGATGAAAGCATATGATCCACTTTCTACTATATGATGGAATGATTTATTGATAAAATTTCTATTGATAAAATGTCTTCCTTGATGATGTGAGTATTTGTACTTGTGATTAGAGAAAAACCCTATCATGTTAGATTTATTTCTTCAATGCATATCTATTTTTGAAATTTGACATTGGTTGATGCATGAAATTTTGGGTAGATGTGTTATTTAATGAATAAGATCTAAAGGTGAAACTACTCCTTTAAATAAAATGAGCATATGAGTATGATTTGAGAATTGAGATCAATTGATCAACCTAGTAGATGTTTAGTCTATTTTTTTGCTATTTGTTGGGAAATAAGAATCCAAGATCCATAAAAATAGTGAGAGACTCCCCTACTTGGCACTATGTAAAATTGATAGTGATACCGAAGACATGGATTGAAGTCTATGCATGAAAAATAATGAGAGTAAAAAATAATAAGACTCCTCTACTTGGCACTGTGTAAAATTGATAGTGGTACCGAAGACAAGAGTTGAAGTAAAAAATAAAAAGTGTGTATCTAAGTGGGTACATGCTATCTTCACAAAAACAAACAAAATACATAAAAAAAAATCATGTGTGGAAAAAGATCTTGGAAACCTAATTCATGTAAACAAAAGCATGATAGATTTGAACTGAAAACTGGGTGAAATCATGAGATTGATAATTCTATTTATTATACAAGTTGCGAAGTTTTATTTGATTGAATTGTGGATTTAGAGGGTTGAATTCTAAGAATGATATGTTTGCATGAAGTTTTATAAATCAATTAATGGAATTTTTCATTGACGATTGTATTTTTGAAATTTATTGAGCATGAAAAGGTTATTCTTATAATCAAGTTTTGATTTTTGCATGAGGACAAGCAAAGTTTGAGCCTTATGTATTTTGATGACACCAAAATATATAGTATATTTTGTATCATTTTATGTATCTTTTCATGCTAAATTGAGGATCTTTTTGCTTATTTTTATGCTAAATTCATCGAATATTGCGAAGTCTACTTCTATTTTGGTTTTTCATGATTTTCCGGTAAAAAGGCACTATTTCAAGGCGTTTTCAAGCAAAATCAAATACATAGAAGGATTCCCAACATCCAGAAGAGGTCACATAAGAAATTTCACGCAAAACGGAGCAAATCAGCCAAAATACGGCAGTACCATAACTTATTTTACGGTACCGCAATTTCATACGCTACTGTAAAATTCGAGCTCTGCCGTAATTTGGGGAGTTTTCCAAACAGAGAGTTTTCACGATTTTACGGCACCGCCGTAAGAAATTACACAGCCGTAATTTTGAGACGTTTCCGACTAGAGACTTTTGCTGATTTTACGGCACTGCCGTAAGCCATTTTACGGTGCTGTATTTCCCAGGCGATTCAGACCAGAGAACTCAGCCAATTTTACGGCACAATCATAAACTATTTTAGGGTACCGTATTTTGGGCAATTTTTTATTAGAAACTTGTGAAGAAATTACGGCACTACCGTAATTTATTTTTACGGTACTGTAATTGCAGTCAAAAACGCAATTTTTTCACTCCGAAACTTGTGAAGGCCATAACTTTGGATCCAGAACTCCAAATCGAGATCTGAAAGATGTTCCGGACTCATCTTTAAGAGGAGAAGACGCATGAAGTAAAAGAACCAATTTTTATCCAGATTTGAGGGAGCAATCAACAGAGAGGCGGTTAGGGTTTGTTCTCACACCGAGAGGCATAGAGGGCACCTCTGGCCATGATTTTCACACAAAAGCTTCGCCTAGAGGAGAGGAAGACACCACAGAAGTTTCAGAGTGTTTGGAGTCCGATCGGAGGAGGAATCAATGAAACAGCGGTGACAGCGCTGTTCATCGAAGCAAATTACGGCTGTAAAGGATTTTACAGCCGTGTTGTAACGTTGTTTCTCCATTATTTTTGTTTTCTGATCACTCTAAAACTATGATTTATTGTATCTCCTCCTTCATGCAAGCTTAATACTGTTTTGGGACATGGGGTGTAATCCCCTTGATTCTTAATGATTAGATAACTCTTCTATTTTCGTCATGATAATTTTTGCTATGATAATTTTACTTTTGTGATGGATTGTTCTTAGACTCTCTATAGATCTATGTTATTAATCATATTTTTAGAGTTTTCTCTATTAACTGAAAGGTAATTGCTTGAGAACTTGGAACCCTATAATTTCATGTTAGGATCCCTTCCTTAGGTTAGATCTAATTTGATCTGTTCTAGTAGATTAATTACCATGATAGTAATATGAATCTATGGATCGAGTCTATTTATCAAACGTGGAGATCTTGCACGAAAGTGAGGATCGGAACGTTGGAGATCCATGAGTAAAACTAGTGTTGAGGCTCGGATGCACGAAAGTGATCCTTGAGATTCCACTATAGATTATCAACCTAGAATTCGGATGCACGAAAGTGATCTTGAGTTCTTTGATTGATGATTTACTTATCTTTAGCATTGAGACAGATCTTGCGCGAAAGCGAGGATTGGTCCCTGCATGATTGTCTGCACGAAAGTGAGATAATCCCTTTTTAAAGTAAATTAGGTCTTTCTCGTAGCAAAATTTGATTGACGAACCTTTATTTATATCTTATAATTGAAATTAAGGTGGATGAAACCCTAGTCCCATGTTTATCTCTCTGATTATCTCCTTAGCATATTCTCTGCATAGTTTACTTTCATCATATTTGGTTTGCTTAGCTAGTGAGAAAACATCTATTTGGTACTTAACAATAAGGTCTCTGTGGTTCGATATTTTTATTACTTCGATAATTCCATGCACTTGCGGAATCCTATCAGATTCCTTGCTTCCTTCTTGACCAAGGATCTTCACAACCTTGGCAATCCGTCCTCAAGATGGTGGTGTGATGTTCATCGCAACTCCACAACAGCCCGAGAGAAGATTGCTTGCGAAGATTATTACCGGCAATGGAATAGTACGTGGTAAGGAACAGTACCCGGTATTGAAGGAATGGAGAGATTGCAGATGGCGTATAGGATCAATGGATTGGAACAGGCACTGGGGTGGAGAGCAAGCTCAATCCGACAAGGAGCAAGCTCAACTCAAGAACAAACACTAATTTTAGTTTCTCAAGATTTTCGACTAAGTGTGCAAAAGTGATACAAGGCAATCTTAAAGCTTATCCCTCCCAACGATTACATTTCTTGGTGACCCTTGGCATTCCTTGTGTGAGCGTCTATTGGCGATGACTAGCTGTTTGCTGGCTTGCTACGATGTCTTCATTGTGCATGCTGAAGGAGCTTTTGTTACCGTTGGTTGCATTTGTTTATTTGGCAAAGCGGTTGGCTGGTATAGGCTTGAGCTGGTCTTGGAATTGATTTGGAGATGACTTTGATTCTGATACGGCATCCATTTGGGCAGATTGATGGCCCACCCTAGACATGGTTGACTAGGGTGTATTTTGATTTTCCTCAGCCGATGTTGATTGGGTCTTCACTGCTGGTTGGTATCTGATCTTCATTGATTACTACTGGTCTTGATCATGCCACGGTCACCTTGATGTTAGGGAGGAGCTAGGTGCTTGCATGTGCAGTACATGTGTGCATAAAACCTAGGCTAGAACAACTTATTACAACCACTAAAATAAAATAAAGCTTCAAAATAAACCTAGGCTAATCCTAGCTACAACAAAACATTAAATGCTGGAAATTAAATAAAGTTAAATAGAGTTTGTGACAATCCGCAAAATGACAATTATAAAACAAGTTCAACATATCCAAGTCATGTATTCATCCCATAGCGAATTGGGGTCTTCTTGAGCCTTGTTGATCTCCTTGGTGGTGTCCTCCCTACATCAACAGGTCGAATAGATTCGTCTGGTTTTGATTTATAGGTAATTCCTAACTCAATGTAGAGAATCCTCATCCTATGATGCCTGAGTACAGTGGGAGCTTGATGACATCTCTAGTCTTGTATGTTAGGGACATACAGATCATCAGAGATGGCATTTCGATCCTTCACTTGGTGAAGAGATGATTGGGAAATGTCTTATGATGAATGACTTAGTGGACATCACCTATGGGGTAGGTGTGAGAGTTTTTAGATAGGTCCAAGAAGCTCTGAGTGCTAAGTCAGATAACATACATCGATGATGATATGTTATAGGCCAGATGTGGTTGATGCCGAGAGCATAATCAACAGATATCAGATCTAGCCCAAGTGCTTGATGACACCAAAATTCATAGTATATTTTGTGTCATTTCATTGGTCTTTTTGTGTCATATTTATGCTCTTTTGCTTGTTTTTAAGCTTTATTTGTCAAATATTGTAGAATCTATACCATTTCTTCTTTTTGATGATTTTTAGGTAAAAAGTGTCATATTTTGATGGATTTTAAAAGATTTGAACACACGAGACGTTGAGACGAAGCCGCCTGTCAATTTTCATGCAAATTGGAGCAAGTTTGAAAAATTACACCCCCAGGTGTAATGATTTTTACACTACCGTAATTTCTACCACAGAAAACATAGATGCAAATTACGATAGTGCCGTAATAAATATTGCACTACCGTAATTTCCACCCAGAAATATACAAAAGGAAATTACGACACTGCTGTAATAAAAATTATGGTACCGTAATTTTGCGCCCAGTTACTCGATTCTTCCGCTGAAAACTTAAAAAGATGATTTCTAGATATTTAGGGAACCAATTTGAGATACAAAAGAAGCTACAAACTCATCTCAATGAGGAGAAGACAAAGGGAGTGAAAGCCCTAATTTTTATCCACTGTCCAAAGAGAAATCAAGGAAGGCGAACTTAGGGTCCGGCCTCACGCCAAGAGGCGTAGAGGCCATCTCAGGCCGCGATTTTCACAAGGAAGCTTCGTCTGGATGAGGAGACGATATTCCAGAAGTTTCAGAGCGAAAGGAGATCGATCGGAGGAGAAATCAACAAAAGAAGGAGCGCCTGCACTGTTCATGACCAAAATTACGGCTGTAATTTTCATTACAGCAGTGTTGTTAGTTGTTTTTCCCCTTTCTCTTCGATTTCTGATCATTCTAACTATGATTTATTGTAATTCTTCATCCATGCTAGCTTAGACATTCTTTTGGAACATGGGGTGTAATCCCCTTGATTTTATATGACTAGATAATTTTTATTTCGTCATGATAACTTTACTATGATAATTTTACTTATGTGATGAATATCTTTAATTCTCCGAAGATTTATATTGTTAGCATGTTTTAGAGTTTTCGCTATATGGACCGAGAGGTGATTTGCTTGAGAACTTGGAACCCTAAAATTGAATGTTAGGAACTCATCGTAAGAAATTAGGTTTGTTCTTACTTCTCAATTTTAGAAGTATAATGCCATGTTAATAATCTAAATTTATGATTGAGTTAATGTGATAAACATGATGATACTGTGAGAGATCAAGTATCGGATCGTTGGAGAACCTCAAGTAGAACCTGTGAAAATTATAGAATGAGAATATGTAGTTTTCACTTGAGATGATTGACTTAGAATTCGGATGCACGAGAGTGATCCTCGATTTCTTTGTCAATGATTTACTTAGATATAACATTGAATAAATCCTGCACAAGAGTAGAGGTGGCCAACGGGCCGGGCCGGCCCGCGGCCCGCACGGCCCGGCACGACGCGGGCCGGGCACGGCACGGCCCGTTGACCAAGTCAACGGGCCGCGGGCGGCCCGTGGCCCGTCTCGGGTCGTGCTGGGCCAGGGGTTCGCGGCCCGCGGGCCGGGCCGGGCACGGCACGCGGGCCGGGCCGGGCACGGCACGCGGGCCGGGCCGGGCACGGCACGCGGGCCGGGCCGGGCACGGCACGCGGGCCGGGCCAGGCACGGCACGACATGAAAATTGTATTTTTACCTAAATGCCCTCATAATAGTTATAAAAATTTTAAAAGTTAGGGATATAATTGTCTTTATGGTATAAAATTACCATTTTAGCCTCTTTTAATAATTAAAAATAGGGTATAAATATGTAATTATACACCCAATTCATCCCTATAAATTGACTCCCCAACCCTCTCATTTCTTCACACAAGTTTCCAACTATCTTTGGAATAATTTCTCATTCTCTCTTAATATTCTCTTAATCTCTTTTCTAAGTCTTGAGTTACAATTAGTTTCTTAGTTGAACTCAAACTTAAGTTTCTTTTTAGCCATCAAGAATTCAATGCTCTCTCAGTCTAGACTAGTCATTTTTTTCTATGCCTCGTGCTCACCACGTGACTAGACGTGGAGAAGATCAAGTAAGTATTAAATTAATTTACTTTTATAATATAATTATCACGTGGTGAGCACGAGCACGAGACATAGAGAAAAATGACAGATAATAGAAGAGTGAAGATAATTATCATTATGCCAAATTCTCAACGCTCAATCTTCCTTACATCTACCTTAAATTTCTTCAATGCTGATCAATGGAGAATCACTATTTTAAGTATTATCGAACGTGTTAGTCAACTTATACGAATTGATGTATTCAGGTTTGAAGAACACGTTATCCACTTATCTGATCATGCAAGACAAGAATTTTTGGCTTCTCCCTCTCCTTCTGGGGTTGAGATTGAGATAGAGGTTGATGACTTTGAAATAAGTGATAGTGAGGAGGATAGTGATAATATCAACGATGAGTCGGAGCAATATATCGAAACAAACCAAGTACAAGAGTCACTTGAGTTTTTTATTATTGAAGAAGGAAGTAGAGCTGAAAACATGGAATGCGCAATATGCATAGAGAAGATGGAGTACGGAGCGCAAGTATGCTAAACACAATGCTCGCATATCTTCCATAGTAGCTGCTTGCGTAGTTGGCTACGGGTCAATTGTGTATGCCCATTATGTCGGCAATTGATTTAAGCTTAAATGTATAATTTATGAATATGAAATTTAATCGAGTTGGTTTTAACTTTAGTCATGTTAGTATTGTTAATAAATAAATTAATATTAATTTAATAAAATATATTAAAATTAAAATTATATATGTTTAAAATAAAATAATTAATTAAATAAAAATTAAATATTTTTTTAAAAAAATTTATACAAAATACATAATTCGGGCCAAAGTCGGCCCGTGGGCCACATTCGGACCGTGCCAGGCACGGCCCGCTAGGCCGACAATAGCCCACGGGCCGAAACTGGCCCGCGGGCCGGATCCGGCCCGCGTGCCCGATCCGGGCCCGGCCACAAACTTAACCGTGCCTGGGCCGGCACGGTTAAACGTACCGCGGGCCGTGCCGGGCCCAGGCATTTTGCTGTCGTGCCGTGCCCGGCACGGCACGATTATAATCGGGCCGTGCCTGGCACGGCCCGACTTCTGGCGGGCCGAGGCGGGCCCGGGCCCGGGCCGGCCCGGGCATGGCCCATGACCACCTCTACACAAGAGTGAAGATTGGTTCTTTGTAAATTGTCTGCGCAAGAGCGAGATGATTTCTTTATGAAGTAAATTATATCTTTATCATAATAAAATTTGATTGACGAACATCTATTCATATCTAGTCATAGAAATTAAGGTGGATGAAACCCTATTCCCAGTTTCTCTCTCAGATATTTAGTTTACTTTTCGTTTGTGCTTTCATCATATTCGATTTGCTTAGCTAGTGAAAAAATAATTATTTGCTACTTAACACGTAGGTCTCTGTGGTTTGATATCTTTTTATTACTTCGAGTATCCGTGCACTTGCGGACTACAACAGTGCTCAGCACTAGATAAGGAGTAAAGAACACACTTTGGTTCTATGTAGAACTAAGGGGTGGTTCTTGGTCAGTAATGACAATAAAAGCTTAGTGTATTCACTTGGCAGCTTGTTCCAGTCAGACCAGTGACAGTCTAGCTGTTCCTGTAGTGGTGCTAGAAGCTTGGGAACTTCAGAGTAGACTACTTGAAATCATTGCATGCAAATGCTTTTAGGAAGCAGTGGGAGTTCTTTGTTGAACATCGCAGGCATACTCAGGAGTTTATGCCTTGTCTTCGGGGCAGAGGTACTTAAGATATAGCAGATATGAACACTAATGCAATCGTGATAGGCCCATAGACTGATGCTCTGGCGCAGCAGGAGCGGGGCAGGTTGTGCTTAGGATATGGTGTTGAGGTTGCTTAATGCAAGGTCCTAGTGCAAGTGAGAGATTGTTAGTGTTTATGCCCGAGGACCTCAGGATGGTCCATTGGGATATGTGCATCACATCTAGTTGATAGATGAGTTATCCTGGCATTGTCGTTGTTATGCAAATTTGTACATCTGCGCGCATGTGCATTTGCATATACAATGTCCCTAAAAGATAGATTTTATCTAGTCTCTGTGTTTATCCCTGGTCAAGAATCATAGTGGATATGGGACAGCAATGATTCACTTGAGACTAGTATATGTGCTGGTTGAGCACGGGTTGCTAACACAGGCATATAGGTATATCAAAGTAGATATACTGGATTGACCCACCATGAGGATACATCTCGATGTCACGAGATGAATATCACAGTGACAGAGTTACACTTGTCCTAGACTTGAGGGCATTGGTATCTCTATATAGTGAGTGACACACTTTGATACAACCTAACACTTCGCCGTTAAAGGGAAGTCATAACGGTTGTCATTGGGTGTATCATGAGCTATATGAGGGATTCAATGTGCCAATAGAGGATTTGCCTCTTCCCTGCGGGGAAGCTTGACTATCCATGGCACCCTTCTATGGATGACTGAAAGTGTATGGCCATACCCAGGTGAGAACCTGATTTAATCATGCCAAAAAGAAGTATGGTGCAATCCTTTAATAAAAAGTTGGCATTTTCTCCTTTTAGTGGTTACTAACTCTGGAAATAAATCTGACAATCTCTCAAAGTCAGTTACATAAATATTTACTGTCCTTTTTCCTTATTTTAAATTTAAAAATTCCTGCATCTGACTATCCTGAAAAGATTCTGGAAAATATTTCTCAAAGAATGCTCCTCTAAAATCAGTCCAAGAGATGGGATCATTTCCAAAAGTAACTCTCATTCCAGACCACCATGTCCCAGCTCTATCAGATAAGAAATATGTGGCCAACTCTACCTTCTGCTCATCTGGACATCCTAAGGCCCTAAAGGTTTGCTCTACTTTTAGTAACCAATCTCTAGCAGCCCAAGGATCAGTAGTTCCTCCAAAATCACGAAATCGATCTTTTCCCAACTGTGAGAACTGCATCAGCATATTAGCTGACCTAACTGGTTGGTTTACTACTGGTTGTGGTACCAAAGATGGAGAGGAAAATTCACCCTCATCCCTTACTGCTGCTTGTACTTCAGGGGAAGCATGTGGTGCTGCTTCTAACGGTACTGAGACTTCATACCCACTTCTTCTTCTTGTAGGGGCTCTAGGTAAGTTTTGAGGTAACTGTACTTTAGCTTCAAGAGAATTTCTAGCTTCTCCAATGCTGTGAGCACTCACCCTCTGACTTCCACCTCCACGTCCTCTACTTGACTTGGAATTGCTCTGCCTCTAGTTCTTGGTGTCATCCTGTCAACAAAATAACATATTATATAATAATTGTTTACCTATTCATTTATTTTAACCTTAACCCAAACCCAGTCCTGAGGTTCCTATATCCTTAGGGTTTCTTACTCAACCTGTAGTTCTGACCTGTGGGTTATGGGCCCACTGAAACTTATACCTCTGAACCTATACCTTTGATACCATTTTAATTGTCACGCCCCGGCGGGAAGCCAGCTATTTCTAGCATAGGGTTCCCTAGGGAGTAACAATATTGATAGGAACCAAAGAACTACAATAATCCAATGTCCTTTATTAAATAAATAATCTAAATTTATCATCAACGGTTTTATAACACAATATCTGAATGCAACTATCCAAATTATCAACTGAAATAAAATACAAAGACAAACTATCTCAACTCGGGATAGTATCTGCTATCTACTCTATCCCTCCCAGACGCTAACTCTGTACCTGGAAGAGAAACAAAGGGGGTTAGCAAAAATGCTAAGTAGGAATCAACAAACATGGTGAAGGGATCAAATAACAAGATAATACAATGACAATAACAACGATATACAAATAATATACAGAACGTCGTGTAAATCATCAAGCTGGCCAACAGATCTCAATCAAGAGCCGCACTCATTTTCAGAGTGTTTCCACTGTTGCTCATGCAATGGAACGACTGTCATAAACAGCCCGGAGTGTTGCGTCCAACACTGACATCCATAGTATTATCCTCAAGACAACTGGCGGTGCCGTACCGGCATCTCAGATAGTCTGATATAATCAGAACTATAACTCAGATAAACAGTCCACTAGAGAATAAATCATCCAGGACAACGGTCAAAATATATCACGACTTTATTATCTCAGATTTACAACGGTTCCACATACTCATGTGTCAATATCACAGATACACAATGTTGGGAAACCCCGGGGACATTTTACAATTTTCAGAGTTATAGACATACATTTTTCGCAGCGGAAGAATGTCCCCGAAACAGGCCAGTCCCAAAAACCCAGTGAAGATCGCAAGCAAGGGAGTCGACACGATGAGTTAGGAAATACCTTAAGAGCAATGTGGAGCGTTGCCGATGTAGGCGTCCAAGTGTGCGCCCTCTGCAGTCTCGCACACATGGATCTCTTGAGTTCTCTTCTTCCACGCCCGGTGCTAGCCTCAGGAAGAAGATCCAAGCCTTAGGGAGATGTTTTACTTCTCTTGCGCCACCTAGAGAAAAGATGCGCCAAGTGAAGAGGGAAAACTACCCAAGCCGCCAAGCCCTAGATCTCCTTGCGCCAAGAGGAAAGGAGGAAGAGGCTTGCGGTTATGGCAGAAGGAAGATGCGCCCTTGCTCCAAGCTCTCGCCCCTCTTCTTGTGTTCACGCCTTCAAGGATTGATCACTTACAAGAGGGGGCGACTAGGGTCACATTTATAGGGCAAGAGGCGGTTAGGGTAATGGCTAGGATCATGACAAGTGTAGGGCTAGGATGAGGTGGTTTGAGACAAGGAAAGTCTCCAAGACATTTCCATAATTCTCATTCAACCTTTCCTTTTGTTCCCCACGCCTTTCCTTGTGCGCCAAGGCCTTGCCTTGCGCCCCAAGCAATGCCATAGAGGCATGCATTCCATCCTAGGAAGAGAGGGGAGGCGCCATTTACTTCCATAATGAAGCAAAGGCGCCAACATGACCCCATTATGCCCCTAGGCGCTTAATGGTTCATGTTTCTCCCCATTATACCCTTTTAGCCTCTCATCTCTTCATGAGAACTTGTCATTGGGCCTCATTGGATAATGAGCTAGCCCAAACATCATTGCATGGGTTGATTAAGCACTTGGATCCAATCCAATGCAACCCTAATCCAAATGTGACCAACCATGGTCAAATACGGGTCAACCTGCCAAAAATGAAGTTTGGCTCCAATAACATTCTTCCATCTCATCAGGCCCATTGGCGCTGATGAAATCTCCCAATTAGATCCGAGTTATCCAATAACTCGATCATAAGGCTTCCCGATCAATACGAGAACTCAAGTATCAAGGTGTGCGACCCTGTAGGTTCCTCTGACGCTGGCAGTGCTGACCAGAGGTCATCACAAGCAGTGAGTGGCACCTAGCAGTGCATCGCTGCTACCCAGGTCATTGGAATGGATATCGACATCGACATCCCCATCATCGCAACTAGGTACAGATGCATTACAGTCTCTTTGTCGAACTGATATCCGATTGGACAAGTGTGTCACCACTTATTTTCATCCAATCACATGGCTATGACTAAAACAGGTTCTCACCTGGGTATGGCCATACACTCTCAGTCATAGAACCATAAAGGAGCTCTATGGATATCATACTTCCCTAGGGAATGGGCAAATCCTGTGTCTATCCATTGATCTTCTCATATGGGTCACGACATGCTCAATAACAACCGTTATGACCTCCCAGCTACGGCAAGGTGTTAGGTTGTATCAAAGCAAGTCCCTAATCATATAGAATGATCAATGACCTCAAGTCGAGGGATCAATGCATCTCCTGTCACTTATGAGGATAACTCATGACACCAAGTCATAGCCTCATAGTGGGTCTATCCAGTATATCCCCAATGATATACCCATGTGTCTGCGTTAGCACCACGTGCCTAACCAGCCCACATACCAGTCTCTCAAGTACCAGAGCTGTCCCATATCCACTCAGGTGCATCGACTGGGGACATTAATTTGAGCACAGATCCAATCTGTCTCCAGGGACATTATCATGTAAGTACACAATCGCAGGTGTAGTCAAACAATGATAACGACAATGCCAGAATGATATATAAATATCAATGTCAAGTAGTACATAAGTTGACCAAAACTAGGTCCTAGGGCATATACACCAACAATCTCCCACTTGCACTAAGACCTAGAAGTTGAGGAATCTCAACCCCATATCTCTAGCGTGACCATCATGCTTCTGCTGCGCCAAAGCCTTGGTCAATGGGTCTGCCAGATTGTTCTCTGTGTTTACTCTGCTAATCTTGACATCACCTCTGTCAATGATCTCTCTGATCAGGTGAAATCTTCTGAGTATGTGTTTGGATCTTTGATGAGACCGTGGTTCCTTGGCTTGTTCAATTGCTCCATTTTTGTCACAGTAGAGTTCAATGGGATCCATTGCACTAGGTACCACTTGAAGATCACATAAGAACTTCCTTATCCAAACAGCTTCCTTGGCTGCCTCAGAAGCAGCCACATACTTAGCTTCGGTTGTAGAATCTGCTATGGTGGATTGCTTGAAGCTCTTCCAACATACAGCGCCTCCATTTATCTTGAACACATAGCCGGCCTGCGATCTAAAGTCGTCAGGGTCAGACTGGAACGATGCGTCAGTATAGCCCTGCATACTGAGCTCTTCCTGTCCCCCATAGACCAAGAACAGATCCTTAGTTCTTCTCAGATACTTTAGGATGTTCTTTACAGCCACCCAGTGCTGCAGACCTAGATTGGATTGGTATCGGCTGGTTATGCTTACAGCATATGCCACATCTGGTCTAGTACATAACATTGCATACATGATCGATCCTACTACCGAAGCATAAGGAATTCGACTCATGTCATCCCTCTCAGCCTGTGTTGTAGGACACTGGCTCTTTGAGAGAGCAAGGCCATGTCTCACTGGAAGGTATCCTTTCTTGGATTGATCCATGTAGAACCTCTCTAGTACCTTATCAATGTAAGTACTTTGACTAAGGGCCAGAAGCTTCTTGGATCTATCCCGGTAGATCCTTACGCCTAGAATATAGGCGGCCTCCCCTAAGTCTTTCATCTCGAAACACTTTCCTAACCATGTCTTCACAGCTTGAAGACTAGGGATGTCGTTTCCGATGAGCAGTATGTCATCTACATACAAGACCAGAAAAATTACCAAGCTCCCACTGAATTTTTTGTATACACAGGCGTCATTTCGCTTTTGATAAAGCCATAATCTCTTACGGCCTCATCAAATCGAAGATTCCAACTTCGAGATGCTTGCTTTAATCCATAAATGGACCTCTTCAGCCTGCAGACCTTATTAGCCTCTGCAGGATGGATGAAGCCATCAGGTTGTGACATATACACATCCTCAGTCAACTTCCCGTTAAGGAATGCTGTCTTCACATCCATCTGCCATATCTCATACTCATGATATGCAGCTATAGCAAGCAGAATCCGAATGGATTTAATCATGGCAACCGGCGAGAAGGTTTCATCATAGTCCACCCCGTGGACTTGTTTAAATCCTTTAGCCACTAGTCTACCCTTATAGGTAACTATTTTGCCATCCATGTCTGTCTTCCTCTTGAAGACCCATTTACACCCTATGGGTTTTACCCCATCAGGCAGCTCAACCAAATCCCAGACTTGGTTAGCCGACATGGAATCCATATCGGATCGCATGGCGTCAAGCCATTTCTCGGAGTCCGGTCCACTGACCTCCTCATCATAGGTTCTAGGTTCATCCTCAATGATGAAGATCCCATCGTGTTGGGTCGGTAGCGACCCATACCTTTCAGGTGCACGACGAATTCTCCCAGACCTACGCGGGACCTATGTCTGAGCCCCAGGTTGCCTAGCAACCGATGCAGGTGGCTCAGATTCCATCTCTTTGTCTTGTGCTTGCACTTGGACCTCATCCAAGTCAAACTTCCTCCCACTAACTTCTTTCATAAGAAATTCTTTCTCTAGAAAGACAGCACCCCGAGCAACAAAAACTTTGTTCTCAGTTGGGACATAGAAGTAGTATCCTTTAGTTTCCTTAGGATACCCCACAAACACACACTTATCAGATCTAGGTTCTAGCTTGCTAGAATCCTGACGTTTGACATAGGCCTCACATCCCCAGATCCTGATAAACATGAGATTAGGGCATCTCCCACTCCACACCTCGTATGGTATTTTGGAGACACTCTTAGATGGAACATTATTCAGTATTAGAGAAGCTGTTTCTAGTGCATGCCCCCAGAATGATGAAGGTAGAGTTGCATGACTCATCATGGATCGAACCATATCCAATAAAGTTTGATTTCTCCTTTCAGACACACCATTCCATTGAGGTGTTCCAGGAGGAGTGAGTTGGGATATGATCCCACACTCTCAAATAGTCAAAGAACTCACCACTCAGGTATTCTCCACCTCGATCTGATCGAAGAGCTTTAATGGATCTTCCAAGCTGGTTCTCTACTTCATTCTTGAACTCTTTGAATTTCTCAAAGGATTCAGATTTATGTCTCATTAAGTAGACATAACCATACCTACTGAAGTCATCAGTGAAGGTAATGAAGTAGTTGTACCCTCCTCTGGCTTGTTTATTGAAGGGCCCACACACATCAGTATATATGAGATCCAATAAACCTTTTGCCCTCTCACCAATCTTGGTGAAGGGCGCCTTTGTCATTTTCCCTAATAAACAGGGTTCACAAGTATCAAATTCCTCTAAGGAACTTGAATCTAACAATCCATTTGCATGGAGTTGTTGGATGCGATTCTTGTTTATATGGGCTAATCGATAGTGCCATAGGAAAGCGCCAACTGAACCACTCAGTTTGGTTCTCTTATTGCTTATGTTACAAATAGAACTTTCCATATCCAAGATATATAGACCATTGCACAAAGTACCCTTCCCATAGAACATATTTGCAAATGAAAAAGAACAGGAGTTCTTATTTATTTCAAATTTAAATCCTTTCTTGCCAAGCAAGGAATGGATACAATGTTCTTAGTTAGCGAAGGTACACAAAAGCAATTGTCCAGTTCTAATTGAAGTCCAGAAGGCAAGGAGAGAGTCAAAACGCCTACAGCAACAGTAGCAACCTGTGCCCCGTTTCCAACGCGTAAGTCAATCTCTCCAAGCCGCACCGATCTACTTTTCTTGAGCCCCTGCATATTTGTACAAATATGAGCTCCACATGCGGTATCCAATACCCATGACATAGAAGTAGAAAGATTGACTTCTGTAACATAGATACCTGAGCATGAAGACGAAGCCTTGCCTCTCTTCTTCTCATTCTGAAGTCGTACTATGTCCTTTATCATGTGAGGTGGTCCTCCACATGAGTAGCACTTATTATTCCTGACTCTTTCCATCTTTTTTTTCAATGTATTAGTTAAGCCTTTGGGCTCAACGCACTGAATGTTTACTTTAGGAGGGTTGAGCTCAACCAATGCATCAAAGAGCTGCCTTAGATTAGAAATAATTTCAGAGGCACTCTTAGATTCATATTGCCCTCTAAGCTCGGGCGACATGTTGGTTAGCATCAATTGTGCAACCTCCGAAGTATCAGCTTGATGCTTATCATAAGCATCCTTCTCAGCCGCCGAGGCCAAGCATGGAAGTGGTTCAGGAATTGGCTGCTCAAGGACATATAGCTTCCTCTCGAGCTTGAGCACAATTCTCAAGTTCATATACCAATCCTTTAAGTTGGATCCAACCAACTTATCCCTTTCCAGGGTAGATCGTAGTGACCATCTGCCATTGTTCACAGCCATTGTTCTACAACAACCAAGAAACAGCAGATTAGTACTACTTCGAGTCATTTAAACTGGACTTGTTTTAAATGACCATGGCTCTCACTATTTTAAATTCGAATTGACAACCCACAAAGTCAATCGGGAAGTTTAAGACTTCCTAGTGAGATGGGATCCTTATTTCACATGAGGCTTCGCGTCCCATGAGGGTGGGATGAGATGCACAAAGTAACCTATGTTTCCTAAGGTGGGCGCGTCGGCCGATTACTCCAAGCAACTCCCCTTGTTGAGACAGTCTGGGCATTTCATGTCCAGCGAGGGCTGGATACAACATGAAACCTTTACCTCTCAACGATGCCTCTAGACTTTCACCATGCGCCCAGCACATGTGAACTTCTAGTCAAGTCCATTCCTAACCGTTATGCCCAGGGCCAACGAGTTTCCTTGCGAAGGCACACCCAAGTTAAAACTGGACTGGGGAAACCATTGCCACCTCGCACTTTCTAAAGATAAGTAGGTGTGTCTCACGAGGGTAGGAAACAGTTCACAACTCTACTGATCGATAGCTTAGTGAGGGCTACGCGTTAGAAGGCTACCAGACTTAATATTTTGATTGAGGGTTTTTGTTTAAGGTCTCATCATCTTAGTTTTATCTTATGTCTATCATTACAGGCATGCAATCCTATGGTGATAACATAACGATAAAACATTTCAGGCATGCTTCTGCAGATAAAAGCAGTAAAGGATGATGTGATCATATCCTATACAAGACATTGAACCAATCCATGCCATGAAATAGGCTCAACTCTTGTCCTAGAACTCAAGCCCCAAAGACTAGACCTAGCCTAGCTGACCTCTAATTTGAACTTCAAGGTTGGCTCCAAGGTCCTTCTCTCATGGTTTAGCTCTCAAACCCTAGAGGTACACTTTCAGAGTTCCCCATAGGTTCGGCCAATGCCATGGTCTTCCTCCAAAGAGGATGCGCCACAATGCAAGAAGCCAAGTTAGCTAGCTCTCAAACCCAAGGGTTCGGCCAAGCTTAACTTGCGCCACTAAGCAGGCTTGTGCCTCTTTCTTTGATGCTTGTTGCGCCACTGTCCAAGTACATGCGCTACCCTAGTCTTCTTCTTAGTCAAAAGCAAAAAGAAAAGCGGCACGCAGGCCTCACGAGGAAACATCGCAGGCATGCAAAGGGGGCTTGATTAATGATCACAACATCATGCACAATCAAGGTATTTACTCATGCAATTCTACATGCTCATGAAAAACATAAAATCTGAAATTTTACTTTTTCATAAAACCAGTTTCTTTTTCTCATCTTCTTCTCACAAGTCTTTTGGTTTATTGCGATTTATTTTTCATGATGATTTCAGAGATCCTTTCGGCTGGCAATTTTGTCAGATCAAGAGACTTGGCCAGTCCGAAGACACAATGCCCGTCCTACTTGACAAAATTACGTGCACCTTTGATCTTTAAATCAAACAAGAAAAATAGTCCAAAAATTCCAAAAGAGATTGAGAGGATGATAGAAACAAGAAACCCTAATTTTTCTACTTTTAGAAAAATCGATTGCCATGCATCATGCTATTTACGAAAATAGAGATATGGCATGTGAGCATGGAAGAAAAGCATAAAACATCGTTCGAGTCTTGCAAGTCGCTCTGATACCACTGTTGGGAAACCCCGGGGACATTTTACAATTTTTAGAGTTATAGACATACATTTTTCGCAGCGGAAGAATGTCCCCGAAACAGGCCAGTCCCAAAAACCCAGCGAAGATCGCAAGCAAGGGAGTCGACACGATGAGTTAGGAAATACCTTAAGAGCAATGTGGAGCGATGCCGATGTAGGCGTCCAAGTGTGCGCCCTCTGCAGTCTCGCACACATGGATCTCTTGAGTTCTCTTCTTCCACGCCCGGTGCTAGCCTCGGGAAGAAGATCCAAGCCTTAGGGAGATGTTTTACTTCTCTTGCGCCACCTAGAGAAAAGATGTGCCAGGTGAAGAGGGAAAACTACCCAAGCCGCCAAGCCCTAGATCTCCTTGCGCCAAGAGGAAAGGAGGAAGAGGCTTGCGGTTATGGCAAAAGGAAGATGCGCCCTTGCTCCAAGCACTCGCCCCTCTTCTTGTGTTCACGCCTTCAAGGATTGATCACTTACAAGAGGGGGAGACTAGGGTCACATTTATAGGGCAAGAGGCGGTTAGGGTAATGGCTAGGATCATGACAAGTGTAGGGCTAGGATGAGGTGGTTTGAGACAAGGAAAGTCTCCAAGACATTTCCATAATTCTCATTCAACCTTTCCTTTTGTTCCCCACGCCTTTCCTTGTGCGCCAAGGCCTTGCCTTGCGCCCCAAGCAATGCCATAGAGGCATGCATTCCATCCTAGGAAGAGAGGGGAGGCGCCATTTACTTCCATAATGAAGCAAAGGCGCCAACATGACCCCATTATGCCCCTAGGCGCTTAATGGTTCATGTTTCTCCCCATTATACCCTTTTAGCCTCTCATCTCTTCATGAGAACTTGTCATTGGGCCTCATTGGATAATGAGCTAGCCCAAACATCATTGCATGGGTTGATTAAGCACTTGGATCCAATCCAATGCAACCCTAATCCAAATGTGACCAACCATGGTCAAATACGGGTCAACCTGCCAAAAATGAAGTTTGGCTCCAATAACATTCTTCCATCTCATCAGGCCCATTGGCGCTGATGAAATCTCCCAATTAGATCCGAGTTATCCAATAACTCGATCATAAGGCTTCCCGATCAATACGAGAACTCAAGTATCAAGGTGTGCGACCTTGTAGGTTCCTCTGACACTGGCAGTGCTGACCAGAGGTCATCACAAGCAGTGAGTGGCACCTAGCAGTGCATCGCTGCTACCTAGGTCATTGGAATGGATATCGACATCGACATCCCCATCATCGCAACTAGGTACAGATGCATTACAGTCTCTTTGCCGAACTGATATCCGATTGGACAAGTGTGTCACCACTTGTTTTCATCCAATCACATGGCTATGACTAAAACAGGTTCTCACCTGGGTATGGCCATACACTCTCAGTCATAGAACCATAAAGGAGCTCTATGGATATCATACTTCCCTAGGGAAGGGGCAAATCCTGTGTCTGTCCATTGATCTTCTCATATGGGTCACGACATGCTCAATAACAACCGTTATGACCTCCCAGCTACGGCAAGGTGTTAGGTTGTATCAAAGCAAGTCCCTAATCATATAGAATGATCAATGACCTCAAGTCGAGTCAATGCATCTCCTGTCACTTATGAGGATAACTCATGACACCAAGTCATAGCCTCATAGCGAGTCTATCCAGTATATCCCCAATGATATACCCATGTGTCTACGTTAGCACCATGTGCCTAACCAGCCCACATACCAGTCTCTCAAGTACCAGAGCTATCCCATATCCACTCAGGTACATCGACTGGGGACATTTATTTGAGCACAGATCCAATCTGTCTCCAGGGACATTATCATGTAAGTACACAATCGCAGGTGTAGTCAAACAATGATAACGACAATGCCAGAATGATATATAAATATCAATGTCAAGTAGTACATAAGTTGACCAAAACTAGGTCCTAGGGCATATACACAAACACACAATTGTTCAACCATGCTCATAAGCCAATATATTAGAGATCTCAAAACAGGTTTGTTAACCATTCATACAGAACAGAATATGACCAAATAAACAAGATAATTGAGGTCAATAGAAATTCAGAAACAAATCAAGCAGATGAAGCAATTAGATATCAGTGTCAGTCAATTCTATCATATATGCATCATATATTTAATCAAAGGAATAAGTGACAAATCTTATAAGTTCTTGACATTGTGACAAAAGTAGTAGGGTAAGATTCTTACCTCAATCGCTGTTATCCTGAATTCTTTTGAAAAGCCAGTAAGTTGTATATCAAACAATGCAAGCCGATTATTGGATCAACCACTCTGTAACATGAGTTTGTACATGAACTCTATCAGTAAACATTTTAATTTGAAAACCAAAACTACCAACATGTAGACATTAACCCTAAATCTAGAGAACCACTCTTAGATCATATGAACCGAACCTAAAACCCACTGAACCAGACGGAATTGCAATGAACCGATCAATTTACCCTGAACCAAGTCAGACCGACACTTAGAACTTACATTACACCAAATATACAAGTCATATAAAGAAACCCAGATTACCATTAGATAGGAAATTTAATTACCTTTCCAACCACTACCTGAACCGGCCCGGATTCGACCGAATCGGGGTCGAACCGGTCGAAATTCAATTACTGACCCAACTGGAATTGAACCGCTCGGTCCGGTTCAATTCGATTTCAAAACTCAGCGACTGGTTTATTTATAAATAAACCGCCACCCAAACCCTAATTTTGGACCGAACCAACGTTCGCCCACGCCGCCCAAACGCCGCCGTGCAAGGCTGCCGGACTTGCGTCCGCTGCTTGCGCCGGCGAGCTCCCGAGGGCGCGTCGAAGATCGGATCGCCGCCAAACTTCACCAATAGACTCCTAACGATGAAGCGGGGCTCTACGACCAGCTTCGGCGAGTTTTCGACCCACGGTCGAAGCATCCGAAGCGACAGAAGGTATCGACGGTGGCGCCGCCGCCGTCGATACACAAAACTTAACCAAACTCATCTATACCGAAATCGAATTTCACCAAAACTTCAGGAAAGGTAGGATACCTTGCTACGATGCTGTATCGTAGCCTAGAGCTGAGAGATCACTGTCGATGGAGGCGCTGGAAGACTAGAACTTGTGGCGGCGCCGCTTGAGCTCCGGTGACGAGTTCAAGTTCGATTTCTCCCCTCTGGAGGCGCTTCGAGGCTTGAAGATGCTCTAGGTTCTGATTCTCATTGAGACGAATGGAAGCCCTCTAATATAGAGGTAAAACGCGTCCAAGGTCGGCGAGATCGTGGCGACGACTTGATCGCCGCAAAAATCAGAGAAGACGACGCGTCGACTCGGTTTCCGAAATTCAAATTTAAATCTAGATCAAATAGAATGGGTGCGATTTAAATAACAAAAGCAAACCTAGCCCAGTGGTTGGGCTCAGCTGATTCCGCGGATGCGTCGTGGGTTCGAGCCTCAGTGAACGCGGTTTTCGTTTTAATTAAAATCAATTCAAATCCGACTTAACAAAAAGAATCATGGTTAATATCAGAAACGAAGACTTAGCCTGGTGGCTGGGCTGCGTCATAAAATTTAATGTGTTGTGGGTTCGAGCCCCCGCAAACGCATAATAAGTTTTTATATAAAACTTATTATTTTATCCTTTTAAAATTCCAAAAAAAATTTAGAAAAATCATAAAAATTACTAAAATATAATTTCTCGATTTCTAAAATAAAATTTTAATATTTATGAAATCAAGGTTATAACAACTATGGTCGGTCGTCAATGACCAGATGATTCGTTTGATCCCAACTCTACCCAAGGAGCTCCGTGCGTCGACCTCCAAGGGTGTGATCACACTCGCGACACCTACCCATCCGCGTCCCACCATGGTCTCCCTCATGCGCACCCCCCGCACTGGTTAGCAAGGCCCATGTGCCTAAAGTCTTTTACGCGCTCATGATGCTTGAGGCGCAGGCTTGTTGGTGTATATGCCCTAGGACCTAGTTTTGGTCCATCTTTGTACTACTTAACTCTAATATTTATATATCTTTCTGGCATTGTCATTATCTATGTTTGTCTACATCTGCGATTCTGTACTTACATGGTAATGTCCCTGGAGATAGATTGGATCTGTGCTCAAATTGTTGTCCCCAGTCGATGTACCTGAGTGGATATGGGACAGCTCTGGTACTTGTGAGACTGGTATATGGGCTGGTTAGGCACGAGGTGCTAACACAGACATATGGGTATATCAGTGGTGGATATACTAGATCGACCCGCTGTGAGGCAATGACTTGGTGTCATGAGTTATCCTCACAAGTGATAGGAGATACATTGATCCCTTGACTTGAGGTCATTGGCCATTATATATGGTTAGGGAAATGCTTTGATACAACCTAACACCTCGCCGTAGTTGGGAGGTAATAACGGTTGTCATTGAGCATGTCACGACCCATATGAGAAGGTCAATGTACAAACAAAGGATTGCCCCTTCCTGAGGGAAGCTTGATATCCATGAAGCTCCTCTATGGTTCTATGACTGAAAGTGTATGGCCATACCCAGGTGAAAACCTGATTTAGTCATAGCCATGTGATTGGGTAAAAACAAGTGGTGACACACTTGTCCAATCGGATATCAGTTCGGTAAAGAGACTGTAATACATCTGTACCTAGTTGCGATGATGGGGAAGTCGATGTCGTTATTCATTCCAATGACTTGCGTAGTGGCGATGCACTGCTAGGTGTCACTCACTGCTTGTGGTGACCTTAGGTCAGCACTACCAACGTCAGAGGAACCTACAGGGTCGCACATGAAGATACTTAAGTTCTCGTATTGATTGGGAAGCCTTATGATCGAGTTATTAGATAGCTCGGATCGATTTGGGAGATTTCATCAGCGCCAATGGGCCTGATGAGATGGAAGATAGTTATTGGAGCCAAACTTCATTTTCGGCAGGTTGACCCGTATTTGACCATGGTTGGTCACATTTTGATTAGGGTAGCATTGGATTGGATCCAATTGCTTAATCAACCCATGTAATGAAGTTTGGGCTTGATCATTATCCAATGAGGCCCAATAAAAAGTTGTCATGAAGCAACAATGGGCTAAAAGGGTATAATGGGGAGAAAAGCCAACCCCATTGACGCTAAGGGCATAATGGGGTGAGCTTGGCGCAATTTTCTTCCTTTGGAAGGAATTGGTGTCTCCCCTTCATGCTTGGATGGAAAGCTTGCATCTAAGGCAAGGCTTGAGACATCTAAGGCATGGTAGCCTTATATGGTAAGTCTTGGGTAATTGCAAGGAGTTTATGGAAAAGTCTTGGAGACTTTCCAAAGCCGTAAACCCTAATTGCAACCAAACCCTAAACCCTAGTCGTCCCCTCTTGCTTGTTTGCGCCTCCACCTCTTTCTCTTGCCCGCCCCTTGCTTCTATATATTGGAAGGATGCGTGAGCTCCTTTATGCAATATTCAAGAGGCGTGGGAACATTGAAAGGGCAAGAGCAAGGAGGACTTCAAAGCTTGGCGCAAGCTTCTTCCATCTTCATAGCCACAAGCCTTCTTCCTCCTTTCCTCATGGCGCTTTGAGCATTGGAGCTTGGTGGCTTGTCTTCTTCCCTCTTCCTTCTTGGCGCAACTTCTCTAGAAGTGGCGCAAGTAAACTGGAGGTCTCCCTAAGGCTTGGATCTTCTTCCCGAGGTTAGTACCGGGCGTGGAAGAAGAGGACTCGAGGCATCCGTGTGTGTGAGACTGCAGAGGGCGCATGCTTGGGCGCCTACCTCGACATCGGCCTCGTCTTGCTCTAAAGTATTTTCTATCTCATCTTGTCGACTCCCTTGCTTGACGATCTTCACTGGGTTTTTTTGGGACTGGCCTGTTTCGGGGATATTATTCCGTTGTGCAATGTGTATGTGTTGTAAAATATCCCCGAAGTTTCCCAACAGCTTCCACGCCGTGCATCGACCCGGCGCCTCCTGTTGAGGTGTCCGCTCTACTTTCTAAGTTTGGCGATATCAGCCCCGATGATTTGCCTCATGGTCTTCCTCCAGAGAAGGAGATCCAGCACGCGATTGACCTCGTCCCGGGAGCGCCCCTCCCTAACTTGCCCCACCATCGACTCAACCCCGTGGAGCACGCTGAACTACAGCATCATGTGGATGAACTCCTTACTAAGGGGTACATCCGCGAGAGCCTCAGCCCTTGTGCTGTCCCCGCGCTATTCACGCTCAAGAAGGATGGGTCGTGGCGCATGTGCATCGATAGTCACACCATTAATAGGATCACCGTCACATATAGGTTCCCAATACCTTGGCTTGATGACATGTTGGACATGATTTCTGGTGCGTCTTAGTTCTCCAAGCTCGACCTCCGTAGCGGGTATCACCAAGTCCACATTCACGAGGGTGATGAATGGAAAAATGCGTTCAAGGCCAAAGATGGCCTCTACGAGTGGCTTGTCAGGCCATTCGGGTTGTCCAATGCCCCATCCACCTTTATGCGTTTGATGAGTCAAGTTCTCAAGCCCTACATGGGTAAGTTTTTGGTCGTTTACTTCGACGACATCTTGATCTATAGTCGGACCCGTGACGAGCACTTGGAGCATCTTCGCTCCACATTCAAACTCCTGTGCAAGGAGCACCTCTTCCTTAACATGAAGAAGTGTGCCTTTATGACCAACCGCGTGTATTTTCTTGGGTACATTGTGTCCGACCAAGGTCTGTCCGTCGACCTTGCTAAGGTTGAGGCCATTCGGCATTGGCTCGAACCTCGTACTATGTTAGAAGTCCGTAGTTTCCTAGGTCTTGCCGATTTTTACTGCCGGTTCATCCGTGGGTTCAGCACGATTGCAACCCCTCTTACCTAGCGTCTCTCTAAGTATGATTTCGAGTGGACCCCTGCCACTCAACATGCTTTCGATGCCCTTAAGGACGCCTTGACCACAGCCCCTGTCTTGCAACTCCCTGACTTTTCGAAAGTCTTCGAAGTTGCATGTGATGCCTCCGGCACCGGCATCGGAGGTTCCCTTAGTCAGGAGGGCCATCCCGTGGCCTTCTTTAGCGAGAAGTTGAACACTGTTCGCCAGCGTTACTCGACCTACGACAAGGAATTTTTTGCCATAGTCCAATCGCTTCGACAGTGGAGATACTACCATCTTCACCGCGAGTTTGTCTTGTATAGCGACCACCAAGCCTTGTACTTCCTGAATGCCCAAAAGAAGTTGGGCGCCCGCCATGCCAAGTTGGTCGAGTACTTGCAACAGTACTCTTTCGTGATTAATCACAAGGTGGGCAAGGAAAATGTCATCGCGGACACCCTCAGTCGCGTCCGTACCCTCTTGTGTGTGATGCGCACTCGCGTCAACACCTTTGACCATGTGAAGGAGGAGTACCCCTCTTGCCCTGATTTCGGGGCCACCTATGTTGTGCTCACCGAATCCTCCAACCCTGAGTCCCCATTCCAACTCTGCGAGGGTTACATATTCTTGGGGAACCGATTGTGCATCCCCCGGTCGTCCCTTCGTGATCACTTACTCCTTAAGCTGCACACAGGTGGAGTCGCCAACCACCATGGTCGTAACAAGACCCTTCAGGTGGCGGAGGAATGCCTGTTCTGGCCTTCCCTTCACAAGGATGTTGAGTACATTGTCCGCCATTGCGGCACGTGTCAATTGACCAAGCCCCGCCCCCCGAACACGGGTCTCTATACCCCCTTGCTTGTGACCGAAGGTCCTTGGCGCGACCTCACCATGGACTTTGTCCTTGGGTTGCCCCGGACCGCCTCCCGTTTCGACTCCATCTACGTGGTTGTAGATTGGTTTTCGAAGATGGCCCACTTTATCCCTTGTTCGCCGCACAGCGGACGCTTCACATGTGGCGCACCTTTTTGCTAAGGAGATTGTGCGTCTCCATGGTCTTCCCTCCACCATCATATCTGACCACGACACATGCTTTGTAAGCCACTTTTGGCGCTCGCTTTGGTCCCTTTGGGGCACCACTCTGAAATTCTCCACGGCGTATCACCCCCAAACCGATGGACAAACCGAAGTCGTTAACCGTAGCTTGGGTAATCTGCTCTGTTGCCTCATCGGCGACCACCCGCGGTCATGGGATACCATCCTTCCCATGGTTGAATTCACGTACAACAGTGCTTCCAATAGGTCAACAGGTCTTAGTCCCTTCCAGATTGTCATGGGCCACCAACTTCATAAACCCATTGACCTGCATGACCTACCCAGGAAGTCCCATCTGTTGGCGCATGCATACTCTTTCGCCTAGCATATAGCTAGCTTGCATGAGGAAGTTAGGCATTGGATCTTCCTGGGCAATACTCGTAATGCTACGAGGGCCAACGCGTACCGTAGGCCACAACACCTTTCTGTAGGTGAGCTGGTGCGGGTGCGTATCCACCCTGAGCGAGTCCCCAACCGAGCACACTTTAAGCTCCAGCCACGTTACATGGGGCCCTACGCAGTTGTGCGGCAAATCGGCTCCAACGCCTATGTCCTGGATCTACTTGAAAACATGGTGATCCACCTTGTCTTCAACGTCGCGGACATCCTTCCCTTCCATGGTCCGCTGGAGGAGCCATCGGACCCCGACGAGCCTCTACCCCATAGTTCTCCGAAGGAGAACTCTTCAAACCAGGGGTGAGTTGATGCAGGAGGAAGCAGTGTGGAAGAAGGGGAAAATCTAGACCAGAAAATGCCCCAGGAATCTCCCCTGTGAAGCCATCACGGCCAGGCCGTGACCCCCTCACGGGCGTGACAAGCCCGCACACCGCCAGGCATGGCCGTGCCCCTCATAACTAGGGAGACCCACCAGTGATGAATTCGGTGGAAGAACCTGAACTCAAGCACGGGCGTGCATCCCGTCACGGGCAGGCCGTGATGGGATCAGCTGAATCCACAGACACTGAACACGGCCATGAAGCGGAACACGGGCATGCCATGACCGTTGGCGGAAAATGGAAAAGACAGGGATTTCGGACGCGAACGCCATCACAGCCGTGCGTCTCATCACAGCAAGGCCGTGTCCACTGCGCCAGAACCCAGATGACCTGATCACAGCCGTGCATCTCATCACGGCAAGGCCGTGTCCACCTCGCCAGAATCCAGACAACCCAATCACGGCCATGAACAACATCACGAGCAGGCCGTGATCACATCGGAAAGCTCCGTGTCACCCCGGCGACCTCGTTTTGACATGCACAACCCTCCCTACCATGTTTACCCATCCAAGGAGGACCCAAAGGAGACCAACATAGTGACAATCCGGCGATCCCAACATCAAAGCAACCCTCCGAACCGCTTCATAGGTGCCATCAGCCCACTATCCGTCCATCCCGCGGTAGTTCAGCCCCAGGACACGGCAAGCCAACCTCCTGAAGGCCCAACCCCAATTAGACCCCACAACCACATCAGCAATACAGCTCAAGAGCGAGCCGCCACGGTGGTGACCCAGCCCACAACTTCCAAGTTTTGCTATTTTGTCGCAATGTATTACTGACCCAGCCTCCGACACCACCCGTTACGCTGAAGAATCAAAGGACCTATACCCCTGCAGGAGTAGTTGATAGTTGATATGATTATATTCTGGTTTGTTTTATGTGGTAGCTTGACCACTTTTTGGTAATTAGTTGTTAGGATGCTGCCCCTTTTGTCTTGTTCCCCTCCTTATCTTATAAAAGAGAGGGGCTGGCCAGCATTTATTTTCAGTTCTCTAGAGTGGTAGAGTGCTCCAGCTTGTGGAGATCGTGGAGAGTGCCTCGATTCCAAAGTTGTAAAAGTCGCAGTCGATGCTTCGACTCGGAGTTGTTTTTTGCATTCCAAGAAGTAAATCTCATCGCTTCTGGTGGCTGATGAAATCTCCCAAATAGATCCGAGTTATCCAATAACTCAATCTAAAGGCTACCCAATCAATATGAAAACTCGAGTATCCTGGTATGTAGGTTCCTCTGACGCTGGCAGTGCTGACCAAAGGTCACCACAAGCAATGAGTGGTACCTAGCAGTGCATCGCTGCTACCCAGGTCATTGGAATGGATATCGACATCGACATCCCCATCATCGTGACTAGGTGCAGATGCATTACAGTCCCTTTGCCGAACTGATATCTGATTGGACAAGTGTGTCACCACTTGTTTTCTCCCAATCACATAGCTATGATTAAGTCAGGTTCTCACCTGGGTATGGTCATACACTTTCAGTCATAGAACCATAGAGGAGCTCCATGGATAACAAGCTTCCCTTAGGAAGGCGCAAATCCTCTATCTGTCCATTGACCTTCTCATATGGGTTGTGACATGCTCAATGACAACCGTTATTACCTCCCAACTACGGCGAGGTGTTAGGTTGTATCAAAGCATGTCCCTAACCATATAGAATGGCCAATGACCTCAAGTCAAAGGATCAATGCATCTCCTATCACTTGTGAGGTTAACTCATGACACCAAGTCATTGCCTCACAGCGGGTCGGTCTAGTATATTCATCACTAATATACCAATATGTCTGCGTTAGCACCACGTGCCTAACCAGCCCATATACCAGTCTCACAAGTGCCAGAGCTGTCCCACATCCACTTAGGTACATTGACTGGGGACAATCATTTGAGCACAGATCCAATCTGTCTCCAAGGACATTATCATGCATGTACACAATCACAGATGTAGACAAACAATGATAACAACAATGCCAGAATGATATATAAATATCTCTGTAAAGTAGTACAAAGATTGACCAATACTAGGTCTCAGGGCATATACAACAACAAATAGAAACAAGGCCGGAAGAGAATCCAGAAACTTACTAAAAGTAAAATCAGTAGCCATCATAAGAAGCACCAGAAATCACCAATGCTGAGGGTTAAGCTTCAACAATGTAGGGATAGATAACTGGAAGGTTGCACACTGAAGGCTACTCTGGAAGATCTAGAACACACACGAAAAACCCAGGAAAAGTAGATCTTGATGCAAAACGAGAGGTAGTGGGCATTGCTGGAGGAAGAATCGCCGGCGAAGGGGAGATCTCGGAGAAAACCAGGGGCTGAAAGTGTGGCAGAGAGGCGGCGGTGGAAGCATCATCGGCATGAACCCTAAGTGTCGCCACCCATCACTTATTTACTCAAGAAGACGGATGAAAGCACGTGCGTGCATGGAGACACGACCCAACCGTGATTATCCCAGTGAATTTCAATCGTTGACGCACACGCCCGTGATGGAGGACATGCCCCACCCGTGTCTACTTCGGCAACTCCGCGTAATGTTGTCTGCAAAGCGATCATGGCCATGATAACCATCACGGCCAGGCTGTGAATGCTTTGACGATGTGAAAAAATTCCCTGAATAATTACAAAAATTGTCACTGTCAATAGGATGATATTCAATAAATAAAAGATGAGACATAATGCTATGGAACATCACAAAATAATATCTAAACAAGAACAACAACAATAAACAACAATAAACAACAATAAACAACAACAAACAATATATAAATCTATCTAAATAAATACAACAACAATAAACAACAACAAACTACAATAACAAATAATATATAAGTCTGTTTAAACAAATACAACACAATAAAAGATAAATCCTTGGGGTGCCTCCCAAAAAGCACTCGATAAGGTTAGTAGCTTGACCAATATCTGTGTATCATGGTACATCCGGTGGATCGGAGGTGGAAGAAATGGCATGCAGATGCCCCTTTCTTCGGCCTAAAAGTGACACCTATAGATATGAGCATCAAAAATAATAGGTGTATAGTAAAAAATGTCCTCATACAACGTGGAATATAGAGAGATTTAAAATCAAAGTCATTCTTCCCCAAGCCCTGTAAATGTTTATCTTCAACCCTATCATGAAACACCATCTTGTAAGCAATGTCGGGGTTTACGTCGAACAAATCTAAAGGAGTGGTCACTTCCTCCCTCATCTGTTTGGCACATTCTTCCAGATCTGTGAAAAGGTATGATGCTAGAAGATCCCGCTTGACCCGTGAACAATCGGCAAGCTCTGGTGCTACTTCCACACTACAACATGAGCCTAAAAAGATAAATCTGATATATCAACAGAAAGGTTAAATTCTAAAATAGTATCACCGATGTTTAGGGACAGCTTCCCATTCTTGGCATCTACGACTACTCCAGCGGTAGCAAGGAAAGGGCGGCTCAATATAAGCGGTAATCTTGAATTCTTTGTCATATCCAAGACTACAAAGTCCACAGGGACAAAGAGTTCCCTGACTTTAATCGGCACATCTTCTACTATTCCCACTAGTTGATGTATAGAGCTATTCGCGAGCTGAAGGGCTATATTTGTTAGTTTCAGGCTTCCCAGGTCCAAATTTTTGAAAAGGGAGAGAGGCATGAGACTAACACTAGCCCCCAAACCACAAAGTGCTCTCTCGAATGAAAAATTGCTGATACTGCAAAAGACAGAAAAACTATTGAGATCCTTAAGCTTAGTAGGCAGCGGGTACTGAATGAATGAGTTGTATCGTCCTGTCAATGCTGTGGCCAACCTCTGAGGACCGAAAACAGGTGCTGTGTGAGGTAGTGAAGGAATAAAGACCGGCCCTTGCTTGACCTCCGTCTCCATAGGTATTTCCTCTGAATACTGGACACCTGTGCTTTCATCATTAGACTCACCAACAATACATTCTCTAGCCGCCACCTTGGGATCTTCCAACTAGGTGCCACTCCATGTCCTAATCGTGTTGCAGTGCTCCCTTGGATTTGCCTCGGGTTGAGAAGAAAGCTTCCTAATGGCCTAGAGGATGAACTTGCTTGTTGAGCAATCTAGTTCTAAGTATCTTGGAATGGAAAATCAAGGAATCCACCTTGGAATTTAACTGCCGGATAAACTCATCAACACTTTCATTTCACTTCGACTGGATGGTAACAAAATTCTCCAATAGTAACTCTAGATTAGATTTTTGTGGTTGATTGAACTGACTTTACTGAATTCCTGGTGGTTGCCAGAAATGTGGATGAGAGAACTGATTGCTATAATTTCCCTCTTGAGCCTGATTGTTGAAGTTCAGTGGATTTGTTTGGTTCTGAGTGTTCTGGTAGGAGAAGTTTGGATGATTCCTCTACCCGGTGTTGTATGTGCTTGAAAATGGGTTATTCTGGTTCCTCTGATCTTGTAGTACAGCATTAACCTAGTCTAAAGACATATCAGAAGAAGAAAGAGCCATAATCTGGTAGTTAGTAGCACTGTGTCCAAGGTTTCCACAAACTTCACATGAAATGGAATTAACAAACGATGTATGAAAATTCATCGAAGTTAGTTGGTATGACAAAGAATCAACCTTTGCTACCAACGAACTCAACATATCAAGATCATGCTTACCTCCTCCTCTTACCGGGATGTTTCTCTCACTCGTCCACTAGTGGTGATTCAAAGCCATGTCTTCGATTTGGTTCATCGCATCATCCACATTCTTATTTATCAGGGCTCCTCCCGCAGCTACATCTACAGATAAATGAGTGTTATACAAAAGACAGTTATAAAAGGTATGCACTAATACCCATTTTTCAAGCCCGTGATGCGGGCACATTCTTCGCAGCTCCTTATAGCAGTCCCAGGCCTCATAGAGCAACTCTCCTTCCCTCTGGCTAAAATTTGTAATCTGGTTCCTCAATTGAGCAGTCTTGCTTAGTGGGAAGTATTTGGAGAGGAACGCATGGGAAAGCTGATCCCATGTTGTGATGGAGCCTTAAGGGAGAGACTGAAGCCATGCCCGCACGCAGCCCATAAGGGAAAAAGGAAAGAGTCGTAAGCGTATAGCATCAAATGTTACCCCATTAATTTTTAGGGTATCACAATATTCTAAGAAAATGGACAAATAAAGATTAGGGTCATCTTGAGGTGATCCGCTGAACTAGTTCTGCTGAACCATATGCACGAGGGCTGGCTTTATCTCAAAGTTATTTGCTTCGACCGCCGGTCCAGTATATCCACCAAGTTAGAGCCTCACAGCGGGTCGGTCTAGTATATCCACCACTGATATACCCATATGCCTGCGTTAGCACTCCGTGCCTAACCAGCCTATATACTAGTCTCACATGTATCAGAAATGTCCCTTATCCACTCAAGTACTCGACTGGGGACACACCGTTTGAGCACAGATACAATCTGTCTCTAGGGACATTATTATCCATGTACATAATCGCAGATGTAAACATAGCATAATAACGACAATGCCAGAATGATATATTAAATATCAAAGTCAAGTAGTACAAGATGGACCAACAACAGGTCCAAGGGCATTTACACCAACAAAGTAGACAACTCCGTTGACATCTTATGATTATGACCATGAGTTCTATTATACTACTCTGTAGTATATTTTAAATAATATTATTGTGCTAACAAAAAAAGGGCCAATAACCGTTTAAAGACTAGTTTACTTTCAAAAGTCTCTTTGTGCAAGTTTATCACCCAAGATCTATATGTGAAGATTCTACTTGAAGGTACATTTAGATCTATTAAATAAAGGTATAAAATTGTTTGGCAAGTTGATCTTGAGTGATATTACATGGATTATAGGATTTTATCCATCTTGAGCTATAACCTCTTAAAGTTTTTTTCCCCGAAGAGTTGTTTCTTAAATTCCATATTCCTAAGAATCATTGCATATATTATGGATTAATCACAAGTTAGGGTAGAACAAGCAGAAGTCATTTGACTCTTACATTCTCTTTACACACTTCAATTCATACTTTGTCTTGCTTGAAGATAAGCAAAGGTTTGAGACTTATGTATTTTGATGACTCGAGAAGTTGTAGTGATTTTATATACTTAATTTGTCTTTTTGAGTCATCTTTATCGTACTTTTGCTTGTTTTTAAATTAAATTTGGTCAATTGCTTTGGAATCTATACCTCCTCTTAAGTTTTTAATTTTTCAAGTAAAATATACTTATTTTCGTGGATTTTGGAGGTTGAAAGAGCTAAAGATGGAATTAGGAAGAATTTTAGAGCTAAGGGGGCAAATTTGGAAAAACTTGCTACCACAACCCTATGACAAAATGAACTGTAGGTATCATAGCAATGTGATTATGAAATTTGGGGAAAATCGCAACAGCAGCCCGAGTCATCTACTGCTCCCATATCTAACTCTTTTGACGCCAACTAGAAGAATCGACGGCACAATCGGAAAATCAGGAAGCGTGGAACAAATTTAAAAGGGAGGGAGAGGATCGATTGAAGGAAGCGTGAACTCATGAGGACAAACGGAGGAGAAATAGATCGAGGCGGCGCTAGGGTTCCATCTCTCGCTGAGAGGCGTAGAAGACATCTCCAGCAACAAAATTTTCGTGGAACTTGCGCATCATGGAAGAGAACACATAGAAATTTTCAGAAGGAAGGACGATCAGGATTTGGCAAAATCGGTCAAAGATTGGAGCACAACATGCAAACCAAAATTTCTCAAACCCTCAAAATTGTACAAAATTTTCCCCATACAAACTAACATCCTAAACCATTATTACCTATGCTAAAAACGGGCAAACATATGTCACGGACAATGCTATATCTAGAGTTGGTTTGGAAACTGCCCATACTAAGTGGGATGTTTGTGCTAATCATATCGATAACTTAATAATTTGCCGTGTGTATATATATAATTAAGGCCAACCCGTACCATGTTAGTATAGATGAATACTGACAAGTACATATTTGCTTGAAAATGAATCAACTAATATAAACTAGTATTTAAAACCATGAGTAAAGCATACTTATGCTAGCACCTAGACTTGAGCCCACGAATAAAATTTTAATAATAATTAAGTGTAGCAGAAAATTGCTTGAAACTGATTTTCCTTCCCAAAGGTTAGCTATATTCATGATGTTAGGCCTACGGGCCGGAATTTGGGCGCGGCCCAAATCTAGCCCAGCCAACCTCAGCCCAAACCTACAAAAGTTTCCATCCTTATCGGGTCAACGGAGCCATCCGGACGTCACCTGGATCCAAAATGCCAACGGGCATTTTTGCGCGCGAATTCCTCGCGTTCGCTGGTAGATGGGATGTGGCATGCCTCGAGTTGTGTGCCAATGAGGGTGGGTGGCTGTTGGCGTGGGAAAGGTTGAAAATTGGGTCATCGTTGTCATGGATGATAGGCGCTCGAGTTTTCGAATGATTGCTGAACTCCCCTCCGATCATCTCCTCCCGTCAGACACCGTACGTCGGCGAGCTCCCAGCCTGTTCCGGTGGTGCGGGTGGGTGGATGGAACATGACGGGTTGCCTCGTCCGCCTTCGTTTTTCTCCGCCGTGGCCTTCAACCTCGCCACCAACATTGTAGTCGTCAAACCTCACTTCTAGACTGCCTCGAAAGGCGCAGCCGGCATCCGCTTCACTGACTTGAAGGAGCCGGCGGCCAGGTGTTCACCGAGGTACATCCTTCCCTCACCTTTTCGGTTTTTGCTCCCCCGGTCGAGCACGCGGCTCCCGGCATTCCTCTCCCTCGCGTATCCGACACTGCATGCCAGTCGTGGCCGTCTCTCCCACATGCTCCTCCGGTGAGCCCTCTTTATACTCTCCTTGACCGCCGGCTCGCCTGTGCGCGAGCACTCCCGAGGTCACTCCTCGCCTGCGCGCGAGTTCTCTTTCCAGGCGGTGGTTGTCGCCTGTGTGCAATTGTTGCCGGCCACCCACCCCCTCTTTGTCTACGCCGGAGTGTCAACGCCCTCTCTCAGCAACTCTCCTGCATGGACACTTCCCCTTCCAGCTCGAGTGCTGTTGTCCGCGCGTGGCTCTCTACTGGCGTTCGCCTGCTCCCCTGTTTCCTCTCCCGTGATGCCGGAGTGTGAGCAGAGTAGTCTCTTCCACCACCATCTGGTCCATTCTGTTGGTGTATATGCCCTAGGACCTAGCTTTGGTCCATCTTTGTACTACTTAACTCTGATATTTATATATCTTTCTAGCATTGTCATTATCTATGTTTGTTTACATCTACGATTATGTACTTACATGATAATTTCCCTAGAGACAGATTGGATCTATGCTCAAATGATTGTCCCCAGTCGATGTACCTGAGTAGATATGGGACAGCTCTGGTACTTGTGAGACTGGCATATGGGCTGCTTAGGCACAAGGTGCTAACGCAGACATATGGGTATATCAGTGGTGGATATACTGGATAGACCCGCTGTGAGGCAATAACTTGGTGTCATGAGTTATCCTCACAAGTGACAGGAGATGCATTCATCCATTGACTTGAGGTCATTGACCATTCTATATGGTTAGGGATATGCTTTGATACAACCTACACCTCGCCGTAGTTGGGAGGTAATAACGGTTGCCATTGAGCATAGTTGGTCATATTTGGATTAGGGTTGCATTAGATTGAATCCAATTGTTTAATCAACCCATGCAATGAAGTTTGGGCTTGCTCATTATCCAATGAGGCCCAATAACAAGTTGTCATGAAGAGTTAAGGTATAATAGGGAGAAAACTTATCATATTGGCGCTTAGGGGCTTAATGGGGATAAGTTGCCAATTTGCTTCATAAGAAAGCATTATGTGCCTCCCCCTTCTACCTTAGATGGTATGCTTGCCTCTATGGCAATTCTTGGGGCTGATATGGTTGCATAGACTTCTTTGAAGGTCTTTGGCACGTATGGCTAATAGGAAAAGGTTTATGGAAAGCTCTTGGAGAGTTTCCTTAACCCTAACCCTAATTGCCACCTTCTCTTTGGCACATATGGATCTCATATATTATCTATACACGGGGATTTTTATATCCTATGAAAGCCTTCCAGGATTTCTATCCTGCGTATTTATTCAGGATGCGATGGAATTCATGCTATGGGGTTCTTAGTTTTTTTTTTTAATCCTGCATACTTAAGATGCTATGGGATTCCTAGCTTTCTATCCTGCAGGATGCTATAAGATTCTTGATATGCAAAGAAAAAAAAAACAGAGGAGAAACTCTCGGAAATAAAAAAAAAGGGGGGGGGGGAGGGGGGGAAATGAGAGAAGAAAAAAAGAGGTTGAAGTAACCAAAATAAAAAAAAATAAAAAAATAAAAGAGAAGAACAGAAGAGTAAGCAGTGTATTTACCTTAATATTGATGCTCCACGCAAGCAGTGGTCCACGTACTTGAATGTCTTCTCCAATTTGGCAAATTGCTTATTGAACTCTACACAAGGCAGTAGCCGATCATATACATGAACTTCTCTTCAAATCAGCAGGTTCAGATCATTGAAAGCTTCCTGGACAAAGAGCGAATGCTGATAGAAATAACTAAACAAAAAATGAATAAATAAATTGTGAAGAAAAAGAATAATACCTTAAACCTGCAAGAAGCGGTGGAGTTTCTTCACGCCACCTGGCAGTGAAGATAAAAAAAATCAAGCATAAGAAATTGAAGGAAAGAAGATACGAAATTTTAAGTTTGTGCAGAGACCCTCTGCGCACTACAGCAGAGTTTAATCTGCAATTAACTTGGTTGCAAGTCTAATTAATGAAGAAGATCTATGGGGAGCGAGCCCAACCAGATTTGCTGTGCCCGACCGTGTGTCACTAGCGCAACGGTGCCACCATTCTTCTCTCCGCCAGCTCCTCGTCGCCAGAAACACTCTTCCCCACCCGCAGCATCGCTTGAAGAGACTCAATAACTCGGAGCGGCACTATCGGTAGTCTGGCAGCTTCGTCAGAAGCACAGCAGTGTCATCGTCCCTTACAACTTCGCCAGCGAACGCCTCTCGCCGAACTCGCCGGCATCTTCAAAAAAAACAAGCAAGGCCGAAGAACTGATCTCCAGACTCACCTTCCTCCGATGGAAGCATAGCCGGAAGCACAGCAACCCCGCCGCCTGAAGCATGTCGCGTCTCGGCGAGCAGCGGAAATAGCGTTTGAAGCTTGTCGACGCCGCCATAAACCCAGTAGCCCTAAAATCGCGCCCAGCCGGAAGCACCGCTGAGTAGCACAGCAGCCCTGTCACCACCACCTTTTTTTATCAATGACCCCTCGCCGGAATTTCCTCGGACAGAGGCATGGCATCGTCGCAATCTCGCAGCGGGAAAGTGTAAAGTAAAGTTACTCTTTCGTGTTAAAAAATGGGAGATTTAACAAAATGGAATAAATAATAACAATGATATTACGTGGCGGAGCCCTGCCTCATGGTCTTTCTACATTGACCCGTTGGACTTAATACCAGATGTTCGTAGAGCTTGTTTGACCTCGGTGAAGCGAAATAAAAAAAAGGTTAAAATGGCTGGACTGTGGTATTGATGATTTCGCCACAAATGAACAAGAATTTCAATAGAATTTATAATATAAAACTTAAACTAACAAGCCCAAATGAATTAATGAGCCTTAATATGCAACGACAAAGTATTATTTGGGAGGTACGTACGTCGACGTTTAATGTCGGGGCGTAGCTCATCAATACGATGTTATGTTTGTTAAGGCTGAAATCAAAATATCCAATAAGCCGTCAAGGCCGGATATTTCTCAAAGTCAAATGCTCATAAACCATCAAGGGCGAGCATATGTCAAATTCAAATACTCGCAAGCCATCAAGGTCGAGTACAAATCAAGTCTCAAATACTCATAAACTGTCGAGGCCGAGTATTTCAAATCCAAATGCTCGCAAGTCATCAAGACCGAGTATCAAATGCTCACAAACCATCAACGCTGAGCACAAGACAACTTCAAATACTTACAAGTCATCAAGACCGAGTACCTCAAGTTCAACTACTCAAGCCATCAAAGTTAAGCACATGCCAAATCCCAAATATGCCATCAAGGCTGAACATTCAAATACACGCATGTTCATGGAAAATCAAACATTCATCAATAAGTCTTCAAGCCTTTCATGAGCCATGTATTGATATGAAATTTATAAAATATTTTGCCCTCCAGTTCATGGGATGTTGTTTATTATATAGATCTCTTAATCAAAGGTACCCTAATTTTAGGGGTAATTAACAATGAGTGTTTGCGCTCATTGGAAGCCAGAACCCATTAAACAAAAAGCCTTATTAATTTAAGGTAAATTTGAAATGGTCTATTACATTCCAATGTAACACTTTTTGATCCCACAATCATAATAAACCTATTCTGACGTAATAAAAGTTATCTAATCATATAAAATCAAAGGGATTACACCTCATGTCCCATAAAAGATCTAAGCTACCATGGGAGAAGAAACACAATAATCCATAGTATCAAAGTGTCAAAAATCAAAGAAGAGGAGGAAATAAACGTTACAACACGGCTATAATAGAAATTACAACCATAATTTGCTTGTGAACCCACGGTAAATAGTGCCCGCGTCGTTCTTTTGTTGATTCCTCCTCCGATCGGACTCCTTTCACTCTGAAACTTCTGGTGTGTTGTCCCCTCCTCTAGGTGAAGCTTTTGTGTAAAAATCACGGCCTAAGGTGGTCTCTACGCCTCTCGGCGCGAGGCCAAACCCTAAGTGCCTCTCTATCAACTGCTCCCTCGATTGATCATAAAAACTAGGGCTTTTGGTCCCTTTATCTTCTCCTCATCGAAATGAGTTCGCAACTTCTTTCGGATCTCAATTTGGATGTTTGGATCTCAAGATATGGTCCGCGCAAGAATCGGGCCCGAAAAACTCGCGTATCCAGGTTAAAATTACGGCAGTGCCATAATTTGGTTCTGTGAACCCTGAGTCAAAATTATGACCCGTGAAAAATATTACGGTAGTGCCATAATTTCTGTAAACTTTATGGTCAAAAACATCTAGAAATTACGGCCCATAAAATGGTTTACGATAGTGCCGTAATTTCAGTGAATATCTCTGATTTGAAAGCGCTTCAGATTACGGCCCGTGTAAATTCTTACGGCAGTGCCGTAATTTTTGTAAAATCTTCTAATGAAAAATTAATCAAAATACGGCAGTGCTCTAATATTACGGCAGTGTATGAAAATACGGTACCGTAATATATATTACGGCCCTGTCGTATTTTGGTTCGTGGCTCCATTTTGCTTGAAATTTGTCATATATCCTCTTCTTGATGATGGTAACTCTTCCATGTATTTGATTTTGCTTGAAAACACCTAAAAATAGTGTCTTTTTACCTGAAAATCATCAAAAACTAAAATAGAAGTAGATTTTGCAATATTTGATCAATTTGGCACAAAAATAAGCAAAAGAGCTTCAATTTAGCATGAAAAGATATATAAAATGATACAAAATATACTATATATTTTGGTGTCATCAAAATACATAAGGCTCAAACTTTGCTTGTCCCCAAGCAAAAATCAAAATTTGATTAAAAGATAAACTTTTTCATACTCAATAAATTTCTAAAACACAATCATCAATAAAAAATTCCATCAATTGTTTCACAAAACTTCAAATAAACATATCATTCTTAGAACTCAACCCTCTAGATCTACATCTTAATCAAATAAAACTCTACAACTTATATATTAAATAGAATTTTCGACATGGCTTTCTCAAATATGCAGAAATCAAAATCAAAACTTTCAAATCCACACAAGGGGTATTTTATGATCTTCCTATATTTGTCAAAAAACCAAAATCATTAGTCCTTTCTTCAAATTTATATTTTCAATTGCAATAGGACTTCCATCAAAAGATTCAAATATTAGATCATCAAAATAGGATGCCAATCTTGACAGGTATTCATTTTATGGCGAACAAATCACATAGGATGCCAATCTTGACAGGGCGTCAACCACAGCATTTTCCCTTCCGGTGATGTGCTCAAAGTTGATGTGAATGCCCGTCCCTATGACGAAGTCAATAAAGTTTATCCATCACTTCCAAACACTATGTCTTGCAGATCCATTACTCGGAAAATACGCACTTGTCAACATAGCTAGTTGTACTAACTCGCCTAGTCTTGTTAGCCTATGAGTTATGGGCCCCACCAAGGCCAACAGTGACAAATGGTTTATTGTGCCCTAGTTTGTCCACAAATTAATTGCAAGGTACCAAATCCAACATTTCATAACGAATTCCCCTTATGGAATCTTACTTAGCTTTTTCAAGTAACTGTTTGCTTACCAAATTTGTTTATAACTTGATGTCCAAAATATTGATGTTAAAATTATGTGAATCATAAGAAAATAGTAGTGTGCTCTCTTGCGAACACTACAAGCTCTAAGGAGACCCATTAAAATGATATCTAATGCGATTACATCTTTCCTTAATTATATCATTGTTCTTATAGGAACTTTCATTCGATAGGAATTTATACGTTCGCACGTCCAACACATAGATCGTCACGACCCAGAGAGAACACCCAGGCGGGCCAGGCTTAGAGAATCCACCCTCGAGATGCGACAAATCAAACTTACTGGACATGCCAGCCTTAAAACCACATGACAGTAAAGCAGGACGCTAACTCCAACGCTGCAGTCGAGGGAGTTTCACGCGCTCTACGCCGTGGAGGTTCTTGGACCGGAGGTTCTGGTGCATTGTGTCTACTTCCCACTTCGTTAACATTGTCATCATAAGGAACACGCGGAGCGGCTACCGATGGTTCTTCCCTTCGTTCATTTCCAGAACTAGAATCCCTCCGCATCAAACTGAGTGGTGCACTCAACGCCCCACAGGCTAATTCAGTCATCCAACCAAAATGAGAACTTTTCTTGGGTGCCATTTCCTATAACGCACTAACAACGGCAAGGGTCACGTTAATTAAAATAATTGATTAGTATGATCAAATACGATTAACACTAACGCGATCTTAAATCTTAAGGTTTAATCCTAAGTCCTTATGTCTCATATAAGATCCTAAACCTATGCTCTGATACCATAATTGTTACGCCCCAAAAATTCACCCGGATCCCACGCCGGGAATCCCGGACCTCGGAACGCACAACACTGTACCTGTCAAATCAATCCTGACAACCGAAAGGTACAGACTGAAATAAAATAACCTAACTAGAGGCTAGCCCGGCCTTAAATATCCATAACACAACACCGACATATAAGAAATATAGACCGGCGCAGCGGTCAACAGAAATATCAACAACAGGACTGGCGCAGCGGTCGACAAATCAACAGATAACCTGACCGGCGCAGCGGTCAACAGAGTCCAACAACATAACATAAAATAACAACAGCCCAAAATACATCACAACCCACCCAGACTGGTGGTCAAACTACTAACTATCTACTCTGCTCCAGGTGGAGCCGCGCCTGAACTTGGAGGCAAACCAAAGGGGGGGGGTTAGCCGGAGGCTAAGTAGGGATATTACAATGTATATGGTGCATGATCAGATACAAGGAAATACCAGACTACAACCAAGACTCTATATGACCATATAGAGTATAATCAAATCTCAATATACGTATCAATATATATGTATCCTCATACACAAATAAAAACTGGGAGCTGGTACAGCAGTGGTCCACGACCCGCAACTCTATAAAATAGAGTGGTCCCTACTGATGGTTCCCCGAACAGTAGAGACGACTGTCCATCGACAGCCCGCTAGTGTAGCGTCCTACACTCAGTACAACCCCTTATTGGGCTGATAATAGACCTCAAGCCTATAACATCGGACTCTCTCGGTTAGAGACGATCATACAGCGTCTCAACAGAAATCTCACAGGCAGTATCTGAGGTATACTGACATGTCTATCGCTAGACAGTCAATCCTCAATGTACATATACAGAACTCATACCACCTACCATCTACCAATAAACATGCAAGGACAAAAATACTCATACCGTGTTTCATGCAACAGTTTATGTCAACAGGAATGTACACAGAGCAGAACGAGAGTTAGAACAGTAATCAACAGTGATAATAAGCAATAGGGGAGGTGCCGCTAACTACACATGTTGTTGGCACCGTAACAAAGAATGGAGGTAGAATCCCTACCTCAGATGCAGACGTACAGTAAAACAGAACCAACCCGATATCACGCGATCAGTCAACAGGTCCTAACAGGTAAATCAGGTGTGAGTTCTCATATTATGCTAATCTACTTATAAGAGTCAGTATTAGGTAGTCATGTCCAGGTATAATCATTTAATCAGGTTTGTCAGATATACAGGTCCAAGTTTATGTTTACGCATGCGCTTATACATGTATAAAGGCGGGTATGGGTACTAACCGAGTTCGCAGCCTCGTGCGAACGAATAATCACCACCGGAAGTCGGGATACGCGAGAACCAACCACGCGCGCGTAACCGAGTCATCAGCACGGAAATCGATGTTCGCCGGAAAGTTCACCGGAACAGTAGCGTCGCCGCTATAGTGATCACCGGAACAGTAACTCCGGTGGTCAGATCGGAGCTTTCCGGTAGGCAGAATGAAGCCGACGCTGAGAGGAGTTCGGTCGTACAGCCCGTTTCGCGAAAGGGGGTCAGGGTCGCCGGAGATCTGGGATCGAAGCTGGCGGCGCCGCTCGCGCACTCGCCGGCGCCGGAGACGAAGACGCCAGAAGAAGCTTCGGGAGGTGGCGGAAATGCCCGCCGAGGCCGAAGGAAGGTCGCTGGAGACGCCGGAGACGCGTTGGACGTCGGATCTGGAGTTTTCCGTCGGACGCGAGGGAGAAGAAGGAAGAGAGAGCTTCGTTGGAAATTTGCTCGCAGGAAGCAGATCTTGGTCTCTCCGACGCCGGATCTCGCCGGAGCTCATCGGGACGTGACGCCGAATCTCGTCGGAGCTCGTCAGGACACGCCGGACGAAGGTGGAGACGCGAATAGAGGAAGAGGTCCAGCACAGCTCACACGACGAGCTTGTTCGTTCGTTCGGTGAAGAAAGCGAGTGGCAACGGGAGGGAAATAGAGAGGAAAAAGGGGCGCGCGACAACGAGTGATGGGTGAAGGGATGGGTTTGACCACCGTCTACAGCAACGTCCCATCACCCGATTAATTTACTATTATTTTACTTTAAAGATTTTCTCTCCTTCGTCCGTTTTTATCACGGACGTAACATGATTTCTCTGGGAACTGCATTGCTGGGAGGGACATGTAGAGGCCTCCATTACAGTGTGTGGTCATTCCTGGGATTGATCTTAGCTGCATCAGGATACCAGCTCCACAGGCTTTGGCTTGCTCTGAGTTTTTGGGTGGAGTGGGGCTGCCTGATTTGCCATTCACTTCAATTCCTCATCTACCGTGAACATGTGTCAGGATTATGTTGGATTTTGATGTGGCTGGTTGTGGGCATTCACTGTTTTATCCTCCTCTTACATGAAGCAAGTGTACAATCATGTTTTTCTTTTTTTTCTTTTTTTTTTGTTTTCCTACGTTCGTTGGATTCTAGAATTCTTCAAGTTTTCTAGATTTGTAATTTTGAAGGCAGCATGGTAAGCCTGTAGCAACAATATATATATATATATATATATATATATATAGATTATTGAGGTGGAGAAGCCTCTCCATCGCCAAGAAATATATATATATATAAATCTCTTGACATAGTATTTATAAAATATGTGATCCCTGCTAAGAATTTGTGTTTAGGAACCGTATCTTGATATTGCCGATCCATAATTTTCTTGAGACACTGCACTAAGAAAGTTTTGTTCCAAACAAGAGGATCAAATTTGTTACGCCAGTGATGCAAACGGACAAACAAGGATAAAATTTTAAGTAAAATAATATTAAATTAAGTTGTTGATTGGATGGATGGGACGTCACTCTGGCATCGGTGGTCAAACCCATGCCTTGGCCATCTCTCCCTGTCGCCCATGCTCCTCTCCCTTCCTATTTCTCCCTTGCCCAGCGCACGCCTCCATCGCCGAATGAACTCCTGCGCTCATTTTTCTTTCAGCCTCGTCTCTCTCTCCCTCACGCATCTCCACCTCTGTCTGGCTGCTATTCCGGCGTGATCCGGAGAACGTGCGGGGAGCTTGAGATCTTCAGTGAGCGAATCAGACGCCACTCCCCTTCCCACTGCTCACGGCTTCGTGCACTGTGAACGCGGCAGCTCCTCCCCTCCTTGCACCGGCGACCTTTCTTCTTCTCTTCCGGCGCCGACTCCGACTAGCTGCTCTAACCTTGTTGCTGTGAATCCTCGTCCGCCTTGCCACTGCGTTCCGCGAACTAAGGCTTGGACGTAGGCGCTCCGAACGGCACTTCCCGGCGACGCTTGTTACTCTGGGGAGCTTCTGTGTTGCGTGACAAACTTTCCCCTCTATTTCCGGCGAGATCTGAGTGCGGAAACACTATTTTGGCAATACTGTAGCGGCGGCGCTACTATTCCGACGAACCTCAAAGTTCATGCTGTCGCCTCAGTTTATGCACGCATGGTTGGTTCTTGTGTATTCCAGCCTCATCGCGGTGATTTGCTTTCGTACGTGACTGCGAACTAGGTTAGTACCCCAACCCGACTCTATACGTACTTATACGAACACATGCGAACCAACCTGGGTTTGTATATCTGTTGGACTCGAATAAATAACCCAGATCTAAATATAACCACTTAACGACGGATTAGCATGTTAATTAATAATTATTATAAAATGGATTAAAATGGAATACCATGAACTTACACATGATTTACTTGCTAGGACCTGTTGACCGATTACGTGATTATCCGGTTGGATCTATTTTACCGTTTATCTGTTGTTTAACGTAGAAATTCTTCCTCCTCTCCTTTGTTTCGGTGCCAACCGCATGTGTAGATTAGCGGCACCTCCTTATTGCTATTATGACTGTTGATTACATTTCTACTCCCATTCTACTCTAAGTTATATTCCTGTTAACATAACCTGTTTGCATGAAACATGGTATGAGTATTTTGTTATTGCATGTTTGTTAGTAGTTGGTAGTCGGTATGTGTTATGTATACATACATTGGGGGCTGGATGTCTAGCGATAGACATGCTAGTGTACTCCAGTTATTGCCTGTTATATGTCGAGACGGGTGATCGTCTCCCTATGCTAGTAATAGACCAAGAGAGTCCTGTGTATGGGTTTGAGGTCTCGGATATGTTCAGCCCGATGAGAGGGGTTGTACTGAGTGTAGGACGCTACACTAGCGGGCTATCGACATATAGTCGTCTCTACTGTTCGAGGAGCTATCAGTAGGGATCACTCTATTTATAGAGTTGCGGGTCTCGGACCACTGCTGTATCAGCTTCCAGTTTTTATCGGTGTGTGTTGATGTTATATTGATGCGTATTTTAATTTGATTATACACTATACGGGACATGTAGAGTTACGGTGGTATTCTAGTAAATTCTTATAATCTGATCATGCACCATACAACTTGTTTTATCCCTACTTAGCCTCCGGCTAACTCCCTTTGACTTGCTTCCAAGTTCAGGTGCGGCTCCGTCTAGAGCGTCTTAGATAGTTAGATGATGACCACCAATCTGGGTATGCTTGTGTTGCATTTATTCAGTTTGTTATGTTATATTATGTTTTTGTTGGACTTGTCGACTGTTGCACTGGTCGTGTTATCTGTTGGTTTGTGGACCGCTGCATCGGTCCTGTTGTTGTTGAGTCTGTTGACCGCTGCGCTAGTCTTATTTTCTGTTGTCGGTTTGTATCTGGATATTTGTGGCCGGGTTGGTCTTTGTTATGTTATTTTATTCTGTTCTGTACCTCTCGGTTGTCATGTTGATTTGACAGGTGCAGTGTTGTTGCATCCCGAGGTCCGGGATTCCTGATGTGGGTCCCAGGTGGCGCTCTGGGGCGTAATAATTTATAATCACGTAGTTAGTCAACGGCTCCTAGCAAGTAAATCATGTGTAAGTTCACGGTATTCCATTTTAATCTATTTTATAATAATCGTTAATTAACATGCTAATCCGTCGTTAAGTGGTTATGTTCAGATCCGGGTTATTTATTCGAGTCCAACAGATATACAAGCCCAGGTTGGTTCGCATGTGTTCGTATAAGTACGTATAGAGTCGGGTCGGGGTACTAACCTAGTTCGCAGCCACGTGCGAACGCAAATCACCGCGAGGAGGCCGGAATACGCAAGAACCAACCACACGTGCGTAAACCGAGGCGACAGCATGAACTTCGAGGTTCGCCGAAAAGTTCGCAGAAACAGTAGCGCTGCCACTACAGTACCGCCGGAACAGTGTTTCCGCACTCAGATCTCGCCGGAAATAGAGGGGAAAGTTTGCCATGCAACACAGAAGTTTGCCGGAGTTACAAGCGTCGCCGGGAAGTGCCGTTCGGAGTGCCTACATCCAAGCCCTAGTTCGCCAGATGCAGTGGCAAGGTAGACGAGGATTCACAGCAACAAGGTTAGAGCAGCTGGTCGGAGTCGGTGCCGGAAGAGAAGAAGAAAGGTCGCCGGCGCAAGGAGGGACGGAGCTGCCACGTTCACAGCGCACGAAGCCATGAGCAGTGGGAAGGGGAGCGGCATCTGATCCGCTCACCGAAGATGTCGATCTCGCCGCACGTTCACCGGATCACGCTGGAATAGCAGCCGGACAGAGGTGGAGATGCGTGAGGGAGAGAGAGACGAGGCTGAAAGAAAAACGAGCGCAAGAGTTCATTCGGCGATGGAGGCGTGCGCTGGGCAAGGGAGAGGAGCACGCGCGACAGGGAGAGGTGGCCAAGGCATGGGTTTGACCACTGATACCAGAGTGATGTCCCATCCATCCAATCAACAACTTAATTTAATATTATTTTACTTAAAATTTTACCCTCGTTTGATACCAGAGTGATGTCCCATCCATCCAATCAACAACTTAATTTAATATTATTTTACTTAAAATTTTACCCTCGTTTGTCCGTTTGCATTACGGGAGTAACAAAATTGATTGAAAAGAAGTAACTATTCAAATTCTCTTACAAAGCAGTGCTGAACATTTGAATGCATTGCTAATGTAATTAGAAGCGAAGAAGCTAGCCTTACATATTAGATTAGATTAGATTAGATACAAATTTGGTCCCATGTGAATCAATGCACAAAATGTTACCACTAGGCACTGCTTTCTCAAATTTGCTTTCAAATTTCATAATCCTAATTTGACCATGACGCTTTCATTTCCGGTTCAAATTCTCTTTCAAAATATTAGGATAAAAATTGACCCCAGGAGATGATGGGTCTTCCTTCTCAGGTAGAGAGGATGCATCAAAAAAATGAATTGAAGATAAATTTAAGGCATCTGGAAATGATTAGAACTCATGAGGCAATTTGGACAACGCAAAAATTTTCTAAAGCAGAAATAATTTTTAACTCGAAGAGATCTATATACAAATTCTAAAAGTTACTACTTCTCTCTCAATAAAATTTAAAAATGAAGTTGAGTATACTGATGAGAACCACACGTACATGATTTATCAAAATAGTCAAAATATCATATCTACCGGGACTGAGTTATCTAATCGTAAGTTCATTAGCTACACAGAGCAAAAATAATTGGAGTCGAAATGAATTAAAACTACACTAACATAAGATATGTAGACATATTCCATGTTGTTTTGATTAAGCTTCAGCCATGTGAAACCTTAATGTAAGACACAATAAGAAAAGGCTCTTTCATTGATGTGCATCTCACAAAGTCCTACATAAGTTTCTTAGAGATATAGCAACAGAAAATGCAATTGTGGAGGATTCAATTGATTAGAATGTACTTAGTTCCTAGTGTGGTCATTCTCCTACATGCTTCTAGTCTACAGATAGAAACTACTTGAGTAGGTATTTTGTATCTTGATCCTCTAGCCTTGGTCCCCTCGGATTTCTCCATGCTCAAGACTTTTCAAGACTTTTATTGTCATGAGCCCTAACCCCTATACCATTGGTTGAAGAATCTATCAAGCATGGCTATTGATCTAAGCATTTTCTTCATAAGAGACATGATCAACCTATCACTAGAACTATTCTAGCATATGTCACATCTTCTTCACATACCACTACTGTTAGTTTCTTAACCTAGTAGTTGCCTTGAATTTGGTTTGTTACCATTTGGGAATTGATGATGATGTGTAGATTCGTAGGCTTAAGTTGCATGGTGAGGCAAAGGCTACATAATAGAGTTTCATATTCATCTCCATTGTTGATGGTAGAGAAGTCAAGGGCCAATATGTATTTGAGCCTTTCAAAATGCCCAAAAAAACCACTTTCACTATTGAGCCTCTACATGTTGTGAATTCATTCACTTTTTGTTGTCATGGTCTTGACTTCAGCTTAATATGGACATATGCATTGATTGCATGTGGTGCATGGTCTATCATCTTAATCATAAAGTATGTAAGGGATGTCACATTGATCATTATCCTTGGCATATACTAGATGTTGAATATGCCATCTCATTGACTCACTTTAGGAGTAGCACCATAGAGTCCAACTTCATGACCTAATAGAGAGGTTGGGCCATCATCACCTTAATTGTATGTCCCTAAAAATAGAGATAGAGCTTTCATGGCCACCGTGATGAGGTAGAATGCTAACCTATCAGTCAAGGAGTAAATCAACTCCTCATCGCTTAGCAAACTATTGATGTAGTAGATGGTTTGTTGTTCACCTTCTTCTCGAACCAAGAAGGCTACAAGTTTTTAGGGCTTTTAAGTGCTTTGAAGAAGGGGTGGGCAAACTAGGAGACAAAGTGAGATAGAATCATGACTTGGCTTCTAAGTCTTTATACCTTCTATAGTTATTGGTGCAACCATGCCTAGGATGCACTATACCTTAATGGGATTAACATTGATCCCTCTCTAGTGGATTAGATACTCTAGGAACTTCCCTTGTATCTTCCAAATTATCACTTATAGGGATTCAATGATGCCTAGTGTCATTTCAAAGAAAATAGATTATCCTTCAATCCGAGAGGTATTTATTAGTTTCTTATTCTTCACTCACAAGTCATTGATGTACGCCTCAAAATTTCCTCACTCACATTGCTTCTAGAAGACTTTGCTAAGTGCTAATATGTGGCTCATAGATTATTTTATCCAAAAAAGTAAGACTTGATAGCAATTATGTAGAATCAATCCAGATTTCATCCTCAAACAACATCGTTATTTGGTTGTTCTAGAGAAAGAATAAGGAAGGAGATAGTCAAATACCCCATCATGGCTTTTATCACATAATATATCTTTAATTGAAGGTAATAGTCTTTAAAGCACACCTTGTTAAGGTCAATGAAGGTAATAGTCTTTCAAAGTGGATATGTATTTAGCCCCTGCATTATGATCTTATCAATCTTGTGAATGTTGTTGATAAATTATAAATCTTAAGATTTGGTAATTAATGCACACATATTCATCAATAAATTTAGCATTTATTTGCATTACTCTTTCTCTAAAATGTTATTTAGAATTCCGTGTTTTTTACTTAAAGATACTCTATAAGATATCATTTTGGGTCATACGAGTGATATTTCATATGAGATTATAATAAATAATAGCATAGGGTCTTAAATTTCATTACTTGCTTTAGACCGCAGTTGGGGTTTTGTATCCGCAGCCGTCGGATTCTGTTTATCTGTCCGCTAGGGTTTCGGTTCCAGAAGTTGGGTTTTCTTCCCTTTATATACGTGGTGAGGCAAAATTTTCCGGCTGCACCATTTGCTCTGAAATTCTTTAGGAATGTGTTTTGCATATGGCAAGGCGAATGGATTTGCTGTAGATGGTCATAGCGTTTGCGTGGAGAGAGATGCGTTTAAGCCTTCGAGGATAGTCTATAGGTTGCAATGGTGGTGGATGCGATGCGAATGAAGAAAACTAGATTGATTCCGAGAGGTGAAACGCCAGGAACTGAGAACAATGAAGGATGATCTGATCTAACACTTTGAAAGACTTGTGTTGCATTTTTTTAATTTATTTGCTTGTTTGTATTGTGCGTTTATTTCCGATCCATCGGCTTGGGGAGTTAATGTTACCAAGGTGAAGGATGCAGAACTTGCAACTCATGATAGGTGGGTACGATTCCGCAAGGAAATCTGAATGTGTCAACGTTGGACGCTAAAGAGTCCCCAGCAAATGAACCTTAGGAAAGGTACCTAACTCCCTTGCATCCGTATTTGTTCTACTTCGAGTTTTAGTTAATTTTATTTGGGAAATGTACTTGAGACTCTTAAACAAATAGTAGTAATGGTACCACAATTAACCGCGAAAACTATCATGTAGAACGAACTGAAATGCTTTATTTTGACTTTAAGGGGCAGGAGGCAGCCTTTTTCATTATCCAACTCTTTTCATTATATATCACTTCGCCCTAGGCTAGGTTGATCAATCCATTTTTGTACCATTGAGATAACTTTTGACGGATTGCTTCAACTCTTCTTAGTTACAAGTTGTTTCTTTTCTGACATATGTTCTTACTCCTATCGTTAGAAATTTCGAAACGACAAGATACACTTGCCTTTGAGAGAACTATGTGGCTTGATTTAAATCTCTATGTGCCACTTCAGTTCCGTTGCAGGCATATATTGAAATATACTAACAGCCCTGTCTTCAGAATGTTTTGCAGTAATGAAATGTTCTTGCAACAAGGGCTTTGGAAATTATGTGCACCTATGTTTTGCTTTAAATGCAATTGTAGATTTCTTTGGGGAGAATATAACATCAGTAACTAGTAATCAATTCATTGTAGTTAGAATTTAAAGTGTGCATTTGCTTTCACTTGCCTTTGAGAGAACTAGGTGGCTTGATTTAAATCTGTTTCTATGTTCCACTTCAGTTCCGTTGCACGCATATATTAAAATATACTAACAGCCCTGTCTTCAGCATTTTCTGCAGTAATAAAATGTTCTTGCAAGAAGGGTTTGGAAATTATGTGCACCTATGTTGTGCTTTCACTGCAATTGTAGATTTCTTTTGGGGGAATATAACATCAATGACTAGTAATCAATTAATTGCAGTTGGAATTTAAAGTGTCTGTGCGTTTGTTTTCACTTGCCTTTGAGAGAACTATGTGGCTTGATTTAAATATCTATGTACCACTTCAGTTCCGTTGCAGGCATATATTGAAATATACTAATAGCCCTGTCTTCAGAATTTTTTGCAGTAATGAAATGTTCTTGCAAGAAGGGTATTGGAAATTATATGCACCTATGTTGTTCCTTCACTGCAATTTTAGATTTTTTTGGGCAATATAACATCAATGACTAGTAATCAATTCATTGTAGTTGCTATTTAAAGTGTGCATTTGTGTTCACTTGCCTTTGAGAGAACTTGGTGGCTTTATCTAAGCTCTTTCTATGTGACACTTAACTTCTGTTGGTGGCAAATATTGAAATATACTAACAGTCTCTCTTCGGAATTTTCCTTCAGTAATGAAATCTTCTTTGCAAGAAGGGCTTTGGAAATTCCGTGCTACCTGTTCTGCATCCTCTTTTTTTTTTTGCAAAAATTTCTGCGACTTACTGCTAGTAAGTACGTTTACTCAATTAGAACATTTGTGCATATACTTTGCTTGTGTGGTATCTTGTTCATGCTTGTGGCCAAACCAAATAGTCTTGCTTGTGGTTAAATCTAGTGTTTAAGCAAGTGCTTCATTTCATCCCAAAATGTTTGCTTACGGTGGCATCAAGGTTTCAGTGAGTTTTGCAGGTCAGGTACACGTTAGAATGATATGATACATTTCATTAACTTGGTTTAATGGAATAATTGTTCGTGTGTATATTTGTTGTGCTTCAAGGTTTAGTTAGTTTTACCGAGAAAATAAATGTGAGGCAATTTTTATTGAGTTACTTGAAGAAATATTAAAGACGCTGCAAGTAATACTAAAAATATATCCTGTAAAACAAACTCAAGAGCTTTATTTTAATTTCAGGGGGCTACGGATAAAAATTTCCTTATTGATCTCTCACATTGCCTTAAGGCCAGGTCAATTTGTCCTCTATATTTGTGCCTTCTGGATAAATTTATGGACTGATTAAAATCTTCTCAATTGCCATGTTGATTCTGAATGCTGAAATATGCATAATTGTATAATTATATTCTTTTATCTTTTGAAATTTCAGAGCAACAAAATATTGCTTGTGATCTCTTAAATATCATTTCCCTTACAATGGAACGTAATTCTGTTAATGTTTTCCAGTCCATGTATTTGGTCGCCTCTGACACAGTCTATTAATCTGATGTCTTTTGATTAATAAAATATCTTCTTTAATCACTATTTCTATTGAGAGAACTTGGTATCTTTAAACTTTAGAGCTCTTTTGCATGTTATTTCTGTTCCACTACAGGCATACAGTGAAATTTAGTTAGGACCATGTATTGTTAAATTTCTCTAGGTATTGAACAATTTTTTTGTGGGAAAATATAATCAATGACTAGTTATCAATTCTGTCTTGTCTTGTAGAGAACTAAGTGGCTTGCTATATATCTGTATATATATAGCTCTGTCTTCAGAATTTTCTTATAGTAAAAGTTCTTGCAGAAGGGCTTTGGAAATACTACACTTTTTTCTTAATATCAATGACTTCCTTTTAATTAAGTTCATGTTGTCCATTGGAAAAATGATGCAGACACTTTGCATGTGTGGTATCTTATGCATCATTATGGCTGGCTCCAAAGGGTCTTGCATGCAGTAAAACCAATTGATATGCAAGTGCTCCATTTCACCCAGCCAAAATGTGCGTTTATGGTTGTTTCGAGGTTTTGGCATGTTTTCCAGGTCATGTACGATTCCAAAAGATGCCATACATTTCAATAACGTGGTATAGTGAAATATGGTAATGTACTATTCTTTTTGTATTTAAAGTTTAGTTAAATTAATTCCGTGATTCAATTTTAAGTCTCTTAAAGAAACTGAAATATTTTTTGCTGCAAATAAACCTAAAATTTATCATGTAAAAGAAATTAGAGTTCTGTGTTTGATTTATTTAGCTGGACCCAGCGTTTTTTCCTTGAAATTTTCTCTTTATGTCACGCCTAAGGCCAGTTCTATATTTGTGCCATTGAGATGATATCTTGACGGATTGCTTCAGATCTTCTTGGTTGCCAAGTTAATTCTGTTTCTGACATTTTTTTCTTCTGTCGTTGGAAATTTCAGACAACAAAATTCTGCTTACTAAATCGTTTACATTCAGTTTTATTTTATTTTATATTTTGCTTGGGAAAATGATTCTGTAACTCAGTTAATCTAGTCCAAGTATTTACTCCAGAGGTCCATATATGCCTTGTACGAAATGTCTTGTGATTTTTCAATTGTCACTATAATCACTATTGGCTTGAGAGAATTGGGTGTCTTTCATTAAGCTTTAGAGATGTTTTATGTGTCACTCCTGTTCCGTTGCAGGCATACATGAAATTTACATAGTGCCCTATCTTAGCTAAATTTCTTTCGGAAATTGCTTGGAAGAGGGGCTGTGGATATATTGTGCAGCCACTGGATTGCTTGGAATAGGGGCCGTATCTATATTGTGCTTGACTGCATTCACTACTCTCGGGTATTTATTGGGGGAAAATGACATAAAATGATTAGTGTGCAGTTATGATATATTCACTTGATGGCTTGATTTGAATCTCTTTCCATGTACCATTTCAGTACCGTTGCGGGCATATATTAATATATACTAACAACAATGTGTCTAGGGTTCTCTTCAAATAATATGGATTTTGAAAATTCTTTTCATGCTGTTTTCTTACACTGTTGATTCTTGGGAAACGAAAGTCAATGACTTGCCCTAAATCAAGTTGATGTAGCCCATTAGAAAAAATTGTGCAAGCACATTGCTGTTAATCAAGCTTGCTGCTAATCCGAAAAGGTCTTGAACGTAGTAAAACCTAGTGCATATGCAAATGCTCATTTTATCTTGGTTAAAATGTGTACTTACAGGGGCATCAAGGTTTTGGTGTGTTATTCAAGTCAGATGATTCAAAAAGATGCCATGTCTAATATGTATTTTAGTAATGTTATGTACTATTGTCTTAAAGAATATACTGAAATGCCTTAATTTTTAGTGCTTCGATCTAGAAATTTCAGTGGAACAAGGCCCCATTTGGGGTTACTCTAGCGATAGTGATTTTCAATTGCTGCCAGAAAGTTGGAGAATCTGCTTTTGCTGAAAAGCTAAAGCTGATTGTTCGCTCCAATTGCTCTAGCTGATCTTTTGCTCCCGTCGCTCTAGTTGACCTTCTGCTCCAGCTGACTGATTTGCATATTCGGCAATCAAATATAGCTCTGCCATGTTGCATTCAAGCTCCACCGTCTTGTTTTAAGCTCTAGCGACCACCTCTAGCTCCACCGCGTCTCATTCAAGCTCCAGCGACCACCGTAGCTCCACCCTCGAACCAGCTTGGCCTTGGCAGTGACAACCTCATCGGGAATGTCAGTGACTCCACCCTAGTGCCGTTAGCCTGATTGATTGGAGAGGGAAGGGGATCGAGAACAAAAATAAATAACTAAATAAATAAAATAAAAATGAAAGGAGATTATAGTAGGCACCTCCTTGGTGGTGACCGAGATCTTGCTGGCTTCTCCTCTGCCTCCTAGCAGATGAATTGCACCATCTCTTGGATCTGCTTGGAGACATCGGCCTTGTTCATCTTAATGTGGATCCGATTGCTTCAAAGTGGATGATCCCTTTGGACGATCAAACGAGGAAGAAGAAATGGGGAAAGAGACGAGGAACAATGATTTATAAGGAAACTTTTAGTTTGATTATGAATGTTATCGTAATCATAACAATAACATAGACTAAATATTTTTTAAAAAGTCTTTTATGTCCACATATTTTGAGCTAAATCTTTTACCAAAATTTTCAAAGTCAACTAATGGGCTTAACTTCAAGCTTAAAATTAATTCTACAATATCTATCTTAATCTTTTAATTTCAAAAACAAATAGATTATTTTTATCAAGTCGAGGAGATTGATGAAGAGTAATCTAATCTTACTTAGATGAATATGTTATGTAATTAGATTGCTTTAAGTTTATTAACATGCCTTGTGTAGTCTAAAATTAATTTCGTTGTGTGTAGTAATTTTGGTGTTGTATTAGACATATTATTAACTATTGTGTTATCAAAGTATGAACATTTTGTGGCATCAAACTATAAACTTGTTATGTTATTAAAATTACATTGAGTGTAATCACATGTAGTATTGTTTCTAATCTTTGCTTAATATTATAGTACAATAGTTTATTCTGCTTAGCAACATAGCGGTTTGAACTAAATAATTGGGTATTTTTTTGACCATTTATCTTTCAATCAATAATTTTTGCGATCAGTAAAAACTAAAAACAGAATTAACCTGGGCCTTTGCTAAACTTTCAATTTTCATTCATTAGCTCTAGAAAAAAGCTTCTTATTGCCAATGAACCTTTTCTATGACCAGTAAATTTCAGTACTTTCCTGCCAACGGAGAAGTAACAGGGCTCTAAAATTTAATGAAAGCTACCAAATTCCAAAGGTACTTAAACATATTACATTAATGTCACCTTTTTTCTTTAAAATTTGGAGTTCTTTTATATCTCACTTTTGTTTCGTTACAGGTGTAAATAGGGCCTCGGTAAAAATTGAATTATCGAATACAGAATACAGATTTACCGATTTATCGAAACCGAAAATACTATTACTGAAATAAATACCGAACTTGTTATTTACCGATCGGTAAATTAGTGAATTATCGGTCGGTAAAATTCGTAAATTACCGATTTACTAAATTACCGAATTATAATAAATAATACCCAATTATATTAAAAGAATGCAAAAAAATGTTTCATGAAACTTGGATTACATGCATTCTTATTCATTTAGTTTTCTACTAAAATTTACTTATTGGTGATTATAAATTTACTTATTAGAGTTAAAGAATAAAAAATTGATAAATAAAAATTTATTTTTTATATATTAATATATATGTATATCGGTAAATTGGTAAATTATAAATTTTTTTTACTAAATTAAAAATTGAATACCGAATTATATATAAATTATTATCAAACTGAAAATCGATACCGAATTTACCAATAGATAAATTGATAAATTTGGTAAAAATCAAATTATGCTCACCCCTAGCATAAACCCAAATTTTCTTGGGGTTGTATGGGAACGTGTTAGGCACCAAGACGTTTGTGGAAAGTAGTCGCGCATTTGACTTGTGGACCATGTAACTCGATAAGCGATGAATCAAGTTGGTCATTGTGCATTGAATATAGTGGTGATTTGATTCGCACTTAAATTTATTTAATTATAAATCCTATTCATTATTTTTACATACTTGAAGCATAGGCATGTTCAGTGATGTCGGCATGGATAGTGGAAGTAGATTGGGCGGCTTGCGTCGGTGGCAGATGTTTGTAATGAAGCAATAATAGCTGTTCTCACGTATCCTGATTATCTTGGTTGTCGTGCCTTAAAAAACATATGGACCTGCCAATTTACTCGTATGGGAAGCGATCTTAGGCAAATTGGATGGCATTTTCGGAAAAAACTTATAAGTGGGACCCGCTTAACTCACTTCAGTAGGTCCCTAAGATCTTTTACATAAAACTTAAAGCACATAAAAATATTAAAAACCTAAAACCTGCATCATCTTCCTGCTTACCTCTTGTTGTTTTTATGCTTACTTCGCTTGAAAAAATCTCCCCTCTAGTGCCGTCCCATGCTGCTTTGCTCTCTTGCTCGCTAACGTCTCTCTCCCTGTTGCTCCCCTGTTTTGCTACTGGTCCCTCTCCCTACTGCTCTCTTACATTGTTGTCGGCATTGTTGTTTCTCTCAATATTTGTCGCTAATTCTGCTCTCAACCTTGCTCGCTGACTTTGCCCACAACCTCACTTGTTGTCTTTGCTCTTAGCCTCATTCGTCGTCTCTACTCTCAACCTCGCTCATCGTCAGCACGTCGTCTCTATTCTTAGCCTCGCTCGCTAGACTTCTCTCCTTGCTTGTTCCATCTAGAGGTGATTCTTTCCTTTAATATAAAACTTATTTTAAATAGCATAGCATAAGGTAGAACATGCATATTTATGATAGAACATCACTAGTACTAAGATAGAACGTGTATATTTATTACGGTAGAACTTGTGTATATTAAAGTAGAACCTTGTTGAAAATAACTTGTGTATATTAAAGTAGAACCTTGTTGAAAATAAGGCAAAACATTTATATATTAAGGTAGAACCTATGTAAATTAAGGTAGAATCTTGTTGGAAATAATGTAAACTTTTATATATTAAAGTAGAACTTGTGTACATTAAGGTAAAACCTTACTAGAAATAAGGTAGAATTTGAATACATTAAAGTAGAACCTCATTGGAAATAAAATAGAACTTTTATATATTAAAGTAGAACTTGTATACATTAAGGTAGAATGTTGCTGGAAATAAGGTAAAATTTTTATATATTAAAGTATAACTTGTTTATATTAAGGTAAAACTTGTATATATTAAGGTAAGATTTATATATATTAAGGTAGAACTTGCGTATATTAATGTAGAATTTGCATATGTTAATGTAAAACTTATATATAATAAGGTAGATCCTACATGTGATAAGGTAAAACCTGCATATATTAAATTAGAACTTGTATATATTAAGATAGAACTTGTATATATTAATGTAAAACTTGTAGATATTAATATAGAATTTGCATATAATAAGATAGAAGCTGCATGTGATAAAGTAAAACCTACATAGATTAAGATAGAACTTGCATGTATTAAAGTAGAACTTATATATATATTAAGGTAGAATTTGATCATGTTAATGTAGAACCTGTTTTATATTAAGTGGTGAGCGGGATAAAAAAGAAGTGAATAAAATGGTAAATCTTTAAGTATATTTGTTCTATGTTTTATATTGGTAATCTACATGTGTTAATTTGAAATTATCTTTATATAGTTGTCATTGGTTGGGAGCTTTTTGAATGTGGTAACCAATATTGGCATTATCGATTGGGAGATAGATTAGACATACAATTATTCAAAATAATATGCTACGTATCTTATTTGAGTCAATTGAAATTATTTTGTTTTGATATTTTTAATAAACTTTTGTTATAGTATTAAACTTCAATCTTATCTATGCAGTGTAGATTGTAATATTTTTTGTATGAAGTTCATAGACTACCTCTAAGAAAAAAATAAAGATTTTATTTTATTTCCCCAGATGATATGGAGCAGCTTCGAGCAATTGTGGGTCTAGAGCGTATAATGAGAATGCTAATTTTGTGAATGATTGTAATTTAACTAGTTATGGGAACAATGATTGTCGTATATTGATATTGTTTTTGTAATTTCACTAGTTAGGAAAATTAAAAAAATCATTTAATGTACATTAAATGCTAATGTTTCAGTCAATGCTAATGTTAACTAGCCTTAAGAAAAGGCTCAAAAAAAAAAAAAAAAAAAAGCTTATGCGAGAGCAGGAGTTGTGTGGTTCCTCTCCCCTCCTTTCTCTTCTTTTCATTTTATTTGCTTGGTTTTCTCTGATTTCACTGCTCATTGCCAAAAGGACGTACGATCAACTTCTTCATGGTCATACTCGCAGGAGAGGAATACCCGGTTGTATCCTAAGTGTTTAATCCAGATTTTACTCGCATGAGAGCCCGAATTTTCACCTAAGGACAAGCCTTAATTCGGAGAGGTTCTACCTTATTCTGAAGAGCTTCTATCTTAATCTGAAGATATTCTACCTTATTCCAAAGAAATTCTATTTTAATATGAAAAGGTTCTACCTTAATTTAAAGACGTTTTATCTTATCCTAGAGAAGTTCTACCTTAGTGTGAAGTGGGTGTGACGCTCTCTACCTCTAGCTCACACTGTTGCTACTGATGCTATCTACCTCGATCTTGTCCAACATGTAGAAGCCATCGTATATGGTGCTCTAACTCACAATTTATCGAGATGGTGGCTATGGCGGTGAGGGATGCAGAGATCTCCGCAAGATGGCCGACTACGGTAGAGACATGGATAGAAGAAAGAAGAAGGGCTTTGAGATTCGTGAGATGGCGACTACAACAAAGGCTACGTGCTTTTCCTTTTATTTTCTTTTGTATGCATCCCTCGCTGCCGAGAGAATGAAAACTGAGAACAGAAATCTTCGGCTGCTGAGAAGAGAAGAGAAGGGAGGAGAGGTGAGAAGAGAAACCAGCTTGGCAACTAAGAGGGGAAGGAGTTGAGAAGATGAGGCAGCTTTGTGGTTGGAGAAGGAAAGGAGAAAACAAGAGAATAGAAATAAAAACACATGTTAATTTTTTAGGGGACGCCACTAAACATAGCTAAGAAAATGGGCGTCCACTAAACTTAGCTAAGCGGGGCGCCTAACATTACCTCCAAGCAAAGGGGAATCTAGGGTTATACTATTATATATGTGAGTTAGGTCCTCCTTTACATTCTAGCATTGATTTCTACTTATCGAGAGTCACCATCAAAGATTAGATGCCATAGGTATGAAATACTTGTGTGATTCTTGGTATATTAATCTTACATGCGGTATACAATTATCATTGAGATAATTACTGTTCACTTTTTAAATTATTTTTTTATGTATACAATTAAAAATATAATTTTTTGATTAAATACGTGCACATAAAATTTTGATTTTTATATGATTAAGAGTTGTTTTTGTTTTTATGCAATTGCGCATCCGTTGTCAGCTCTGTGTTTCAATGCGTGATGAAAATAACAAAAAAAAAGACCTTACCATTGCAAATATGTAGGACAATAATAATAATAATACTAATAATAATAATAATAATAATAATAATAATTGCTGCAAAAGATGACCACATGAATAGCGGTAAATATGGATAAATAATTGATAAAAAATTTAAGGGGAGAGAATTGCCTTGAAGATATTTGGCCATATTTTAAAATAACATTGTTGAATTATAGCAATAATTTAATTGCTCTTTAGATAACAATGATTATGTATTATAATTTATTATAAATATTTGAATCAAATCAAATTGATTAGTAATATTTTTTTAAATATTCTTCAATATACAATTCAAAAATAAATGGTGATATTCCTCACTATACAATCTAAGGTTTGATAGAAGTATTTAATAAAACTCTATTCAAATTACTCAGAAAAAATGTGTAAAAAAAATTAGAAATTGGAGTTTTGACAAGCATATTGCAATTTTGACTGAGCAGATTAATTTCTCCTTTTTGTTATGAGCAAATCAAGGTAAAGTGGAATGTGGCTCAAAATAATTTTTTTTTTCCAAATAAGATAATTTTTATAAATAAAAAAGATATGTACGTTTATTCATCCCAATATCTTTCCCTCTCTCCCTCAACCCTAAAGGGGAGAGTATATATCTCCTTACGTGGAAACATTCAAAGCTTTAAAAAATATTGCTCAACATATCCACAGAAATAATACATATAATCAATTTGATCTCAACTGGATTTTCAGGATAAATTTTAGGCAAGTTATAGATAACTTGGATCATAGGTGAGTACAATATATTTTTGTAGTCCCTTCAATATTAATATGTTTATATCTAACACTTACATTGTGCTTACTTGGATGGATAAAAAGTACAAAGAAAAAGAAAGAAGGAATGCAGAAAAATAGATGGATAGAATGTGTTATAGGTTTTTTCTTCCTTGTGTTTATTTAGAAGGAAAAAAAGTTTAAAGGATTAATATATACACTCTAATTTTTATTTTTTTACTCATATTATATATATACTAATAATATCATAAAATTATTAAATATTAAATATTAAATACAAGCAATGACGGTGAGGACAAACATCGGTGACAAGAACGAGTAGTGGTGGTGAGCTCAAGCAGTGGCGACGTGCTCGAGCAGCAACAACAAGGATGAGTAGTCGAAGAAAGCTCATAGTGAGTGAGGAAGAGCAATGGTGCAGTGAGAAGTCAGGTGTGAAGTTAGTAAAGTTAAGGTGTAGTTTTAGTTTTTTGCCCGATTAGGGCAGAAAGCAAATGGAGGAATTAATGCCTAACTTTCCCTCTTAAACTATTCATCTGCCCAAGTAAACAAGCCTATGCTCATTTCCTTCTTATTTTCTCTTTTTTTCTTCTAACTTTCCCCCAATAAATAAGCCCTTGTAGCTTGTGTCCCAATTTTATTATTCTCTTAAGCAAGAGACAATCAGAACACATAGGATTTTGAGATAATAAATTATTTAAGAATTTTAGCTTTCTCCAAACATTTGAAAAGATATCAGCCAAAACTTGGCTTTGTGTCTTCCATTTTGAAAAAAATAAATGCTCTTCTATTTCCCTCTTCCGATATATGATAAAATAGCTGCTGCTAATAGTAATTTTTTCATCGCGACAATGATCTCTTCTCCTACACATTCTAAATGTGTCTTATGCAGAATTTCTGTTCAGGTATTCGATATAATAGGAATGAAAAATATTTTTGCTAATGAGTTCTATATCTAATCTGTTCCCTCATATTCAATGTAAATGTGATCCATTTTTTATTATGTAAATTGTAAAAGTAACATTATTTCAACAGTATCATCCCGCAACTCGATAATCGATCAAGAGTGGGCAATCTTTTCAAACACAAGAACCAAGTTATATAGGAGAATCTTGGGATTCTACTTTCAAACCATACTATATTTGCCCAAAGCACCTTGCTATGCTGAATTTGCATTTCATGATGATTTGATAGAGAAAAAGCAATATGCAGTATTTTTTTTTCATTTTATCTCATCCCTCTGTGTGTGTGCATATAGGTATTTTTCTAAGATTTCTATACAAAGTTCATGTTATGACTAAGATATTGTAGTTGGTAAATTCCATACCCCATTCTTAATTAGCGAGTTTCTTATATTTTCAGGAATATGAAATTTTCAATCATTTGAAATTCTTGAATGGAACCAGGGGTCATGACTTTTATTAATTCCCCGTTTGCTATACTATAATGTATTTTCTTTTGACACTCTTTCCCTTCAGAAATTAGGCTGTGCATGCACCAAGAACAGGAGCTAGGAATATTTTGAGAAGTAATGAGTATTCATCCATTTCACCCATAATGATTTCCTTTCTTGCAGCGAAGGCATGGATCGTGGGAGCAGACGGGGGTGAGATACTCGTCTCAAATTAGGAAGATTGGAACGTGCGCCTATTAAATCAATTACGTGGACCATTTATATATTAATTAATAATTATATATGACTATCTTAAATATTTTAACTGTGCTAAAGTAATCAACTAAGTAATTAATTGATACGGTTTAATTATCTCAAATTTGTATAGAATATTATTATGTGTAGAGACTTAGGTTTTAATTCTATTTTTGTGATGAATTAGAAATAGAAATAATATTAAATTTGTCGTGGTCCCTATAGGCGTGTGTTTCCTTAATTAATTAATAAGGAGTTTTCTCTCCTTTCCCTATATATATAGGTGAGCCCCCATCAAGAAGACTCTCATGATGTTTTTTTCATTTTGAGTTTGAGAAAAACAAAGTCTGTAGAAGACCAAGACAGGTGATTTTCTCAACTTCAGAAATACTTTGGATCTTCAGGTACGCTTCCGCAATGGTCTCTGTTTTCTCAATGATTTAACATATTATCATGTTGTGTTTCATTGTGTTGTGTCCGCAAGTGCATGGATACTCGAAGTAATAAAAAGATATCGAACCACAGAGACCTCGTTTGTTCAGTACTAAAGAATTAATTTCTCACTAGCTAAACAAATTCGAATGCGATGTAGTGAACGATCGGAAATTGAATGCAAATATCAGAGAGAAGAGCTAGGACTAGGGTTTCATTCACCTTAATTTCAATGATTAGATATAAATAAGTGTTCATCAGTTTACTCTTATTATGATAAAGATGTAGTTTACATAATAAAGAAATTATTTCGATCTCGCACAGACAATTTACAAAGAATAACCCTTGCTCTCGCGTAAGATTATTCAGTGTTAAAGATAAATAAACCTTGATAAGGAGATTTTAAATCACTTTCGTGCATTAAGTCTCAATGTCAATATCTCAAGTGAATACTAAATATTCTCATACTTTAGTTTCACAGGTTTTACTTAAGGGTTTCCAACAATCCAATATCTAATCTCTTAGCATATTTTCATATCTAACTCAATAATATTTCCTAGATCAAATTATCAACAAGAATCAAACTACAAAAATCTAGAAATAAAAACAAACCTAATTTCTTACGATAAGTTCCTATATCTCAATTTTAGGGTTCCAAGTTTTGCAAATCACTTTTCAGTCCATATTACAAAACTCTAACACATGCTGATAATTGAAACTAGAAATGATTAAAGACATTAATTACTTAAGTAAAATTATTGTAACAAAAATATTCGGATGAAATTAAGATTATCAAGTCATCATGAAATTAAGGGGATTACACCCCCTGTCCCATAAGAAGTTTAAGCTAGCATAGTGGAAGAATTACAATATGCCATTTGTTCAGAATAATCAGAAATAAAAAAAAAAGAAAAAAAGAAGAGGAAAGTTAATAAACACAGGGCTGTAATAAAAATTACAGCCTGTAATTTTACTTCAGAAACATGATAAGTAGTGCCGGCGCCCACGGTTTCTTTGATTTCTTTCTCCTTCGAACTCCTTTCACTCTGAAACTTTTGGTGTATGTTCTCCTCCTTCAGGCGTTGCTTTCCCTCAAATTTTACGACCCATGGTGGTATATACGCTTCTCAGCGATGAACCCTAGGGCGGCAATGAGAATCTCGATTTTTCTCTCAATCATCGATAAAAAATTAAGGACCCTTGTTCTGTGATCTTCACCTCCTCTTATAGAGTTTTCCCCTTCTTTCGGTTTTTGAAATGGTAGTCGAAATTGCCTGAAATCGTCGACGCAGGAATCATGCTACAGCTCCGGAAGAATCGAGTGAAACGCGACCACCTGGGTTATAATTACGGCCCGTAATAAATATTACGGCAGTGTCGTAATTCCTTCTGTCAAGGATTTGGAACGAAACATGGGCTGTAATATAAACCATGGCAGTGTCGTGTTATGCTTCAAAATTCTGCCCAACAAGATTACGGCAGTACCATATTTTCCTCTGGACAAAAATTGATCAAAATTACGGCAAGTAAAATAAATTACGGTAGTGTCATGGTTTATTTTGTATGTTCAGTAAAACCACGGGCCGTACTATAAATTACGGCACTACCATAATTTGGCCGGGAACTCCAATTTGTGTGAAATTTGATGTGTGATCTTCTCTTAATGATTGAAATTTATTTATACACTTGGTTTGCTTGAAAAACCGTTAAAAAATATCTTTTTACTTGAAATTGGTCAAAAACTAGAAAAGATATAGATTCTAAATAATTTGATAAATAAGAGATGAAAATAAATAAAAGCCCATGAATTTAACACAAAAAGATCAATTAAACAATACAAAATATATTATAAATTTTTGTATTATCACAACCTTTAGTCGTTTCAAGAAGTGGTATTAAAGTGAGATTTATATTAATTCATTGAGAAATCTTAAGAATTTCTATTGAGATTATTATAGTTTGATTCCTTAATATTTTTATCGCATGCAATCTTAAGTGTCGGAGTGCAATGGGAGGTTTATGCCTATTGTATATATTTGCCCTAATTTTTGATTCAGCAATTACTCCGTCGCATTCGTCGCCGACATCAGAATTAAAGATTTCCATTCGATTTTCGTTTTTTGCTAATCGCATTCAATTTGCCTCTCTCCCCGATCACTGACGTCATCGCTGGCGTCAACTTTAGCTGTTGCCGCATCCCCTTTTTCGTCTTCAGATCAGGGCTTCTGCCCTAATATTGTGGTCGGCGATGGGGATTGGTCGCGCCGTCGTCGTCGCTGTTAGGGCTTCTACCTAATTTCTAGTCGGCGGCGACTTCAGAGATGGCAGCATCGGGCGAAAGGGTTTTGGTGCTCCAGGCGACGCAGAGGCGGCTTGCTGCTGCTGCTCGAGTTGATTTCGCCGTTCGGTGAATCAACGCTTCAGACGTTCGATTGCTGCATTGCTGCCGGAGAAGAAATTCAAAGGCGGTGGCGGCAGAGTATTTGGGCTATCGACATCCTGCGGCTACACGCGAGCCTTGCGAGCTGCCGTGTTGTAGACGAGAGGCGATCGGCGTTGGAAGCCGATGCCGGTTTGCTACTCCTTCGTGGGCATCGCTGGCGACGACTGCGGACAGGCTTCGGACTGGTGATGTGGTCGCTGGGTGCAGCAGTAGGGCTGACGACGTGCGGATTCCCGGTGGATTTCCTCCGTGGATCCGGCGACGTTCACATCAGGTCGGCGAGGGCGGCTTCTCGTCGGCATCCGGCATTTGTGTGCATTGCGTGCGAAGGAGTGGCGCTCGGCGTCGTGCGGCGCTAGGGCATGTGCAACGCAGGCGTTTTGCCTGTGTTCGGATCCGGGTTAGATCCAGTTTTGAGCGTTTTGAGTGATGGCAACAGTGGGTGCGGATCCGGATTTGGATCTGTATTTTTATCGGATTCTGATCCGTTTCATTAAAAGATTTGGCCCTAACGAGTTTTAGGTCTAGCTATTGGGCTGGAATGCAGGCTAATTCTCCTGGGTCTGGCGCCTGGGCCTAGCTTGCTGGGCTTGGGCCTAGGCTGTTCCCCTTTTGCTGTGCTATGCGCAGAAGCAATGCTACCGTGTAGGCTGCTGTGCTATTTTTTATTGTCTGGGTCTCATTTGGGCCTAGTCATCTGGGTTGGGTTTTCTATTGTGGGCAGAAGCAGCAGAAAACTGTTTGGGTAGCTGTGCTGTGTAGTAGTTGCTTGATATTAATTTTCATAAAATTCAAGAAAATAATTTTCTAATAATTTCCAAATTATTTTTATTATTGTTTCAATAGTAAAAAGTCTAACCTTATAAAATATATTAATTAAACAATATGACTACCAAAGTAGCGTATTGTGTAGCTTAATTTATTTTATATTGTTAAGATGATGTGTATGTAATTCATGTGGGTATTAATCGGGCCAAAGGAAGGTTGATATTTGGCCGAATTATGTGCACACATGTGGTAATAACATGTGATGATTATTTGGTTTTCTTGACAACATTAAGTCGGTCCAAAGAAAGACTTAGTGTTAGATGAGACTTATTATCAGTGTTTGATTACTACAATGAGAGTACCACTTACATGTTAATATTTATGTCCAAAGATGAAATATTAACGTTGTGCTAGGTATCTTGTTATGCACCCATTATTGTTTGAATTTATTATTTGTTATTACTTGAATTTTAATTTAAGTATGATTTAGAACTAATGTGAGTATATTCAAATATTAATTCTACTTCCAATATTACTGCTAATATTAACTCCATACTTATGCTTAATGACACATACTTTAAATCATGATAAGAGAACGTTACCATTTTTCTCGGAGTCATGGATTTAGACATTGCGCTCAGGGTAGAACATCATACTGATCTTACCACTACAAGTTCCTTTGATGATAAGAGGGAGTTGGAAGATAGGACCATTCAAATTGCATGAGTCTCATAATCATAAAGCGTGTCATACTAGAAATATTCAGGGGCACACTACTAACAAACCTTATCTCTCTAAAGTATAAGAGTAAAGAAAATATAAGAGAGCACATTATGAATATGTCTAGTCTTGCTTCGAAGTTAAAGGCACTTAAGTTAGAGCTGTCAAAAGACTTGCTCGTGCATTTGGTTCTCATATCTCCTCCTACACAATTTAATTATTTTAAGATAAGTTATAACTGCTAAAAGGAGAAATAGACTCTTAATGAGTTAATTTCTCATTATGTATAAGAGAAAGAGAGATTGAAGCAAGATAAGTAGTGAGTGCTCATTTGACCTCTACCTTAAAGCATATTAAATAATAGAAAAAAATGATAAAGAAACTGCAGTATGTACACCACAAAAGAAGCAAAAGAAGTAACAGACTTAGGTATTCATCTGTTTCTTCTATAAAGGTGGTGGACATACCAAAAAAAAAAGAACTGCATCAAGTATTATGCTTGGTGTGCATAAAGAAATATACACTTCTCACTCGGTTTGGTTTGAAGTTAATTTAGTTGATGTACCTAGACATACATGGTGGGTGGATTCGGTTGTCACTACTCACATAAGGGTCTATGTAGGGTTACCTGAATTGCTGAATGCCAATTGATGCTGAAAGATTCATCTATGTGGGCAATAGCAAAACAAATGAAGTTCATGCAATAGACATGTTTAGGTTATTATGTAAGACTAGTCACTATTTAGATTTGAATGAGACATTTGTTGAACAAATTAGGATATTATTATTCATTTGGGAATACTAAGTTTACTTTGTCTAAAGATTCAAATCTTAAGTAGTACTAGTCTATTAAGTTCTTTAAATAACCTTTACATGTTATATACAATTGCTTTGATGAAACTCTGCATATATGGGGTACAAAGTGAAAATTAACAAATGAAAATTCTTCATTAACATGACACAAAAGATTAGGTCATATCTCCAGACGGAGAATGGAAAGACTTGTGTCTAATGGAATTCTTGAGCTCCTTGATTTTACATATTTTGAAATTTGTATTAATTGTATAAAGGGGAAACAGACAAACATAAAGAAGAAAGTGGCAGCCAACAGAACTTCAGAAATCTTAGAATTAATTAATACAGATATCTATGGTTCATTCCCTTTGGTTTCTTGGAATGGTCAACGATATTTCATTATATTCATAGACAATTACTCCAGATAAGGCTACCTCTATCTTATTCATGAGAAGTCACAGATATTGGATATGTTCAAAAGTTTAAGGCTAAAGTTGAAAAAAACAACTTGGCAAGTCAATTAAGAGCATCAGATCTGATCGTGGTAGTGAGTACTACGATAGATATGACAGATCAGGAGAACAACATCCAGGTCTTTTTGCTAAATTCTTATAAAAAAGACACTAAAGACTGCAGTTTACATCCTTAACAAAGTTCCAACTAAAGCAACTAATAAAACCCCTTATGAGCTTTGGATAGGTAAGAAACCTGGTCTAAAGCATTTGCACACTTGGGGATGTCCAACTGAAGCAAGGTCTTATAGGCCAAATGAAAGAAAATTGGACTCTAGAACTATTAGTTGCTATTTTATTGGTTATGCTGAGAGGTCTAGAGGTTATAAGTTTTATAATCCTACTAATAAATCTATCTTTGAGATGAGAAATGCTGAATTCTTTGAGGATGATGAGTTTGGGAGGGAAAATAATGAAGTTGAAGACTGTGTCTTTGAAGAGGAATTCATTACTCTTCCCTTGATCACTAGTGAGAATGATCAAATTTTAGTTTCTAATATTCATGATATTCAGTTTTCAGTTCCTGAGATTTCTCAAACAGTGAATTCAGATGAACCTCTTGACTTAAATCAAGAAGTTATTATAGAAGAACAAACTCATCAAACTCAAGAAGAAATGCCATTAAGGAGATCCACTAGAGAAAGGAGAAGTGCGACTCCAGATGATTATATCATATTTCTCAATGAACATGATATTGGAATGGTGGAGGATGATCCAATCAACTTTCACCAAGCCATAGAAAGTTCTAAATCTCAAAAGTGGATTGATGCTATGAATGAGGAGTTAAAGTCTATGATTGACAATGATGTTTGTGATCTTGAATCACTATCTGAAGGTTTGAAACCCATTAGTTGTAAATGGATATTTAAAACCAAGAGGGATTCAAAAGGTAGTGTAGAGAGATATAAAGCGCGTCTTGTTGCAAAAGGCTTTACTCATAAGGAAGACATTGACTACAAAGAAACTTTCTCTCTAGTATTACTGAAAGACTCTTTTAGGATTATTATGACATTAATAGCTCATTCTGATCTTGAGCTACATCAGATGGATGTAAAAACTATATTTCTCAATGGAGACATTGAGGAAACGATATATATGGTGCAATCAGAAGGTTTTGTATCGAAAGATTCAAAACAACTAGTTTGCAAACTAAAGAAATCTATCTATAGACTTAAGCAGGCTTCTCGTCAGTGGTATTATAAATTTCATCAAGTGGTCATCTCTTTTGGCTTTGAGATGAATGTAGTAGATGACTGTATATACCACAAGCTCAGTGAGAGTATATGTACTTTTTATGGTTTTATATGTCGATGACATATTGCTAAGGGAGACAAGTTTGGTCTCAAATAAAGTACCAAGAATAATTTTGAAACTAAAGAAATGCAAAAGATTCCTTATGCATTTGCTGTAGAGAGTCTGATGTTTGCTCAGGTTTGTACGCGTCCGGATATTGCGTATATTGTTGGGATGCTTAGTAGATATCTAAGCAACCTAGGAATGGAGCATTGGATAACAGTAAAAAGGGTTCTGCGGTATTTGCAGAAAATTAAAGATCATATGCTCACATACAAAAAATCAGATCAGTTAGAAATCATTGGGTATTTTGATTCTGATTTTGTTGGATGCCAACATAGTCGCAGATCTACTTCGGGCTACATTTTTCTGCTAGCTGGAGGAGCTATTTCCTGGAAAAGTGCTAAGCAGATACTTATAGCTTCTTCCACTATGGCAGCTGAATTTGTAGCATGTTATGAGGCATTCAACCATGAGATATGGTTGCAAAATTTTGTCATAGGACTACGCATTCTAGATAACATTGAAAGACCACTAAAGTTATTCCTTGACAATAAATCTGTAGTATTAAATTCCAATAATAACAGGAGTTCGTCATAGTCTAAGCACATTGACATTAAGTTCCTAGTTGTTAAAGAAAGAGTTCAGAGTAGTCAGATATCTATAGAACATATTAGTACAAACTCCATGATTATGGATCCACTTACTAAAGTTTTACCACCCAAGGTCTTTTATGAGCATATTACTCATATGGGTGTTATATCACTTAGTGATATATCAGTTTAGTGGGAGTTTGTATTTGGACTATACTGTGTACACACTAAAGAATAAAGATTTTAGTTTCACTCTAAACATAAGGTTTTGGTTTGATCTCATAAGAAATAAAGTTGGACCAATTGGAAATAGGCATGTTATGATCACATTACATGAAATTTCTATACTACATATCCATACATGATCTATGTCGTTGATTGTATTGACATATGTGACCATCGTTCGGGCTAGTCACGTTACATATTATGATGAAGGCCGCCTTGATCCTATGTTAATATATTTATGGTCCAGATTGATAGAGATAATTTCAAATAAAAGATAGCATTAAAGAGCTCATTAAAGTATGTAATTATATCAGGTAATATATATGTGGCCCAAGTGGGAGATTGTTAAATCAATTAATGTGAACCACACATATATTAATTAATAATTATATATAGCTATCTTAAATATTTTAGCCGTGCTAAAGTGGTCAACTAAGTAATTAATTATTATGGCTTAATTATCTCAAATTTGTATGGAATATTATTATGTGTAGAGACTTAGGTTTTATTTCTATTTTTGTGATGGGCTAGAAATATAAATAATATTAAATATGTCGTGGTCCTTGTCGGTGTGTGTTTCCTTAATTAATTAATAAGGACTTTTCTCTCCTTTCCCTATATATATAGGTGAGCCCCCATTAAGAAGACTCTCACGATGTTATTTTCATTCTAAGTCTGGGAAACACAAAGTCTGTAGAAGACCAAGACAGGTGATTTTCTCAACTTCAGAAATACTTTGGATCTTCAAGTACGCTTCCACAACGGTCTCTGTTTTCTCAATGATTTAACATATTATCATGTTGTGTTTCATTGTCACAACCTTTAGTCGTTCCAACAGCGCCGGCTGGCGTGCTGATTCCCTTCCAAAGAGGGATCCATCCTCCATCGCCCTTAAAACATTGGGCGACGTTTGCATAAGGTAGCGAGCTTCGTTTGAAGAGACGACTGAGCGTCTTCTTCCAGGCGAGAAGAAGAATGATAGAAATGAGGAGCATCGATGGACTTTCCGGCTAGCCAGCAGCAAGCGACGCTGCTTCCCCTCCCATGACGTTCACAGAGGCAAAAGCTCACACCTCCTAGCAGTGACATCCATCGAGCTCGGCGAGCTCCTGTCAGCGGCGAGATCAGGCGAGACAAAAGAGAGGGTGAAGATCTGAGAGAGAGAGAGAGCTCCCCTCTTCCCCCTATGTTTCCCGACGAACTCCTCTATTCAGAGCTTCCACCGAGCTCCCTTGGTCACCTCGGACGGCGTGATTTCCCCACGTCCAGGCGATGTTGAATGTAGGCTGAGGTTCAGGAGCCTGCCGCATGCCCTACCCTTCACCCGCTCTAGCGAGTGAACGTCGATGCCAACCTTCGAATGCAGGCGGTGTCCTCGTGATGAGGAAAGGCAGGTGGATCAACAGTGACATGGCTTTGTTCGATTGACGTTCGAAATGAGGTGTTGACCTGAGTCAATGCAATTTCGATGGCACGGCAATAATTTAGCAAACACAATTTCGAATTAATTTCAGCACACAATCCATGGTGAATTGGTGATGTGGACGGGCCTAAATATTTGGGCGTGATAGTGGTATTAGAGCCTAAGTTCTCTCGGCGAACATGGTGACGCAAGGTGACCGCTTGACTCAAGTGTTTGGCTTGACTGGAACTGGGGAACAAGGTGTTGTTCTCCAACTGGAGTACTTGTACAAAACCGTTGAGGAGCAACGGTTGCAAATCGCCTCCTTCTAACGAACATTAGAGGGGATGGCAGTGCTACTTGGGTAGGTAGCAAGTGCGCAGGCAGAGCTTGTGGTGTTGCGCCTGGTGTTGGGGAATACCGAGTGTAATTCAAAATTTTGCAGTCCCAGGACACAGCGGAAGAAGCATTATACTCGAAACATATTCCTTTCCCAAGGATCCATGCGAGAGAGAGAACACAAGGATGTGATAAGGATGATACCTCTAATGCTTGTCAAGTCGATGATGCCAAGTGGAAGACGCTCAAGTGCTCGTCCTCTACAAGTATCCACGCGTCGACCTTCTCAACGTTGCTCCCTTCTATGCTTGGTGCTAGCCTCGGGAAGAGAAGATCACCTCTTGGAATCTCCTTCTTCTTCCTCTTGCTCTTCACGCCAACTTGTCTCCTTGCTTGGAGACTCTCGGCCAAATAGCAAGATGAAGAGAAGAGAGGGTGGCGCTCCACAAGAAGAAGAGGGCGGCTTGAATTCTAGGGCTTGTGCAACTCCAAGAAAAATCGCCAAGCCTTGATGAGAATTCTGCACACGTTGATCATCTAAAGAAGGGGCGCAAACCCCTTCTTTTATATGCATTAAAGCCATAGCCGCCCCTCTACTTTCCTTCTATACTCTTGGCGCAATTCCTTCAAGGAATTGCCATAAGAGTTCAGCCGCATGCCTCCTTGAATTGGTGCATCATGAAGCTTGGAAAGAATTAGGCTTCTTGCCATATCAAGAGGGGATATTTGAGTTCCAATCTAATTAGGACTTTCCATATTTATTGGTGCAACTCTTGCTTGAATTAATCAAGCCTTACATGCCAATAAATCAACCCCTAGGCATCCAAGATAGTTTCCTAATAAGAAAACCAAATTCCACTAGGATTTATTCATGTCAATTGGCGCCAATTCCATGTATGGAATTAAGCCATGCGCCAATGATGAATCCTACTCCCATTAGGATTCCAATCTTGCCTCAATTATATTTAATCCACAATCCCTAATTGGATTTGGATTTCAACACTAATTAGGCCCATGAATAAAATCCTTATTGGAATAGGATTTGCGCCCAACACAATGGGCCTTATCCAAATCGAATTCTCATTAGGATTTGAATCCTAGTTGGATTAGGATTCGCGCCCAACCACTATGGGCCTTATCCATAACCAAATTCTTATTAGGATTTGAATCCTAATTGGATTAGGATTCTCACTCCTAGCAGAATTAGGATTCCAACTCCTAGTTGGAATAGGATTATAATTCCTAATAGGATTAGGATTCCAACTCCTAATTAAATTAGGATTCCAACTCCTAGTTGGATTAGGATTCCAATTCCTAATAGGATTAGGATTCCAACTCCGAATTAAATTAGGATTCGAATCCAACATGGTTTATAGTCTCAAGTCCAAGTTCAACTCCCATACAGAGTATATACTTGGCCAAGATATACATAAACACATGAATCCATTTGGACTCAGATTCAACAATGAATCCGTCTTGGACTTAGGATCAGAATGAACTCAAATATGTTCCAAGATATCCAGATCAAAATACAACTTCAAGAGTCTATTGCATGTGACCCCGTAGGATCCTAATGACGATGGCAATGATGATTAAACATCATAAGTAGTGAAAGGTATGACGTAGGGCGGAAGTTTGGGAAGAGAAGAGAAGAGGAAGAAGAGAAGTGAAGCTTCCAAATCCATGGAAGTTCAGGGAAGAAGAGAAGAGAAAGAGGGGCCATCGGCTCACCCTCAACAACGCAAGACAAGGGGCCAGCGGCTCACCCTTGAACAAGCAAGAACGAGGGGCCAAAGGCTCACCCTCAAGGTAACAAGAAAGGGGCCAAAGGCTCACCCTAACCATAGCCTCGCAAGGAGGAAGACACACCACGAAGGTTCCAAAAATACTTTCTTAACTTCAATAATCAAAATGAGAATTACATTAATTTTATAGCCCTCTTCTCCCTAACGTTAACATAGTTTCTCAAAATATCTAAGGGCTGTCAATCCTTCCTTTCAACGAGGATGGTGGAGATTAATTAGACTCTTGGGCTCCTCTTTCCTTGTGGACGAAGCAACTTTAGTTTTGATTTGTAAGCGCATGCGATCTTGGCTGAAGATTTACTTGTCTGCATGTGCATGTTGAAGCTTGGCTGGCCTTTGGAATGGCGTGGTTGCAGGTTGAAGTTGCAGGTGCATGTGAATTAGCTGGAATAATTCGCATGCTTGTGATTCGTTGAGATTGGTGAAAAGCTGGCTGAGATTTGCATGCTTGTGACGTTGGAGTTGGCTGCTTGCTTCCATTTGATTGGATGGAAAAATGCTTCACGTGAATGAGGCTGACGTATGAACATAGGTTGGGGCTTTGGCATAATTATTGAAGCTTGGATGAGTTGGAATAGATGTTGGCTGCAACTTGTGTGGATGTTGACTTGCTGGACTTGATTGCAGATTTGATCTGAGCTTGACGTGATCTTTGGAACTTTGGTATTGCCTGCAATGTTGCATGTTGTTTGTTGCTTGGTAATGTTACGAGTTGACTGAAGTTGACTTGATTAGTCCTTTGAAGCTTGATGTTGACTGGTATTGGATTTGAGCTTTGACCTTCTTTGAGATATTGACCTTGATGTTGACTTAGCTAATCCTAAACTAATTGCAGCATAATACATTAACTAGGAATTTAAAATGCTTAGAAAATAAAATCTAGGCTAATCCTAATTACAACCAAACGAAAATAAACACATGATTAAGTCCTAAATATGCTCCTGCATCAGATATCTAGCAACACATCACTACTACCTATGTCATAGGACTAAAGTCATTTGGCAACAACTCCCTAACAAGCAACAAGGATTCCCATACATTCTAGATCAATTTGCCTAAACTGATATCCTACCATTGGATTAGTCTCATATTTATTAATCCAATCTATTGGTCATGACTCAAACAGTATGACCATACATTCCTGTCATGCACCAATGAGGTGGGGCACCCCAAAGTGGATATCATGCTTCCAATTAAGGAAGGGGCAAATCCTACTATTGGTCATCCATATCTTTATATGACTTATGATATGCCCAATGACAGTCGTTTTGATCACCCATTTACGGAGAGATGTAAGACTGTATCAAAGCACATCCATCATCATATCTAAACATGATTACCTCAAGTCTAAGGATCAATGCAAACCTCTTGCATGTGAGATTGACCTGTTGGCTAGACAAGTCAATCCTCATGGTGGGTCACTCTAGTGCATCCAATGCACCTGTATGTCTGCGTTACTGTGCCCCGCACCTAACCAGCCCATACACCAGTCTCACATGCACCAAAGCTGTCCCATATTGGCTAAGGCACCTTGACTGGTGATTACTTATGAGAATGGATCCAACCAAACTCCTGGGACATTATTTATGCAATTCAATATATCAACGTAGGTAAAACAATCTGCATAATAACGACCATGCCTTTATTAATAATATCAATTCTATCAAAGTACATTCAAATAATGCCGGACCATGTCCATATATTGGTCTGCAGGGCATAAACACTAACAATCTCCCACTTGCACTAAGATCAAGGGCAACTAAGTTTATTCAGTCCCATGTCTCTAGTATGACTTATTTAGCTTCCGCTGCGCCAGAGGCTATGTCAGTGGGTCTTCCAAATTGCTATCTGTGTTTATTTCGCAAATTTGAACATCATCTCTATCAATGATCTCTATGATCAGATGATATCGCTGCAGTACATACTTGAGTGCTAAGTTCCTTCACTTATGCTATGACCCCAGTAAGAATTATACTGGACCATCAAGCACCAGGGACTAAATCAAGTTCAAATGAATGAAGCTGCTTCCTTGGCTGCCACAAGAAGCTGCAATATACTCAGCCTTAATTGTAGAATTTGCCACTACGGTTTGCATAAAGCTCTTCCAGCATACAACACCATATCAAGGCAAATCGCAAATCCTGACTGTGAACGATAGTCACTAGACTGGAATGAAATATTAGTGTACCCCTGTACGCAAAGTTCTTCCTGTCTATCACAGACTAGACCTCAATCCTTTATACTTCCCAAGCATGAAGGATTGCTTTCACAGCTATCCAGTGTTTGAACACTAGGATCTGATTGAAACTTACTGGCCATGCTCCAAGCATTCGCCACATATGGTCTTGTGCATATTGCACAAAACATGATCTATCCTATACCCAATGTACTAGGATTATAGACTCATGTTACTACTCTCCAGCTATGTCATAGGACATAGTATCCTTGAGAGAATCAGACCATGTCTTCTTGGAAGGTATCAACTTTTGGAATCACCCAATATGAACCTCTCTAGAATCTCCTGGATGAATGTCGATTGACTAAAGAGCAATGACTTTCTTGGATCCTTATCCATAGATCCATATGCCGAGGTTATAGGCCTCATTCCCTAGATCATTCTTCTCGAAATACTTCCCTAGCCTTTACTTCACTGCATGAAGAGCTGGGATGTCATTTCATGTGAGGAGAATATCACCAATCAAGTAGAACAAGAAACACTATGATGCTCCCACTGATCTTCTTGTAAACACAGGTTCTTTTTCAAGATGCTTGCATAAAACCATGCATATCTTTATGGCCTCTATATGAGAACCTTTTGGCTGTTTCCATATAGACATTCTCTTCCAGACGTCTATTAAGAAAAGTAGTTTTCATACAACATGCCATAACAAAAAATGCATTTATAACAAGCAAATACCTAATGGACTTAGACTATTGGTGAAAAATTTCATCACTATCCACCCAGTGGACTTGCCTGAAATTTTATTCACTAGCTTGCCATTATAGGTAACATTGTTACCTTCCATGTCTATCTTCCTAGAAGATCCATTTACAGCCTATGGGTGTTACCCCTTTGGCGGCTCAATCAAGTCCCACACTTGATTAGCAGACATGGAGTCCATTATGGTTCTCATGGCGCTGAGCCATTTCTTAGAATCTGGTCCACTGACCGCTTCCATTTCCTCATAAGTCTTAGGTTCATCCTTGATGAAAAATTCATCATGCCCATAACCTGTGAGAGCATTTCGAATCCATCTAGACTTATGTGGTTCCTGTGTTACTTGAACCTAGGTTGACTTTCAACCTGCATGTGAAATTCCTCTCCATCTGTGTCTAATTGTTTGTGGTTGATTTTGGACCTTGTCCCAATCAAATCTACTCCAACTAGCTTCTTTCAAAGGAAATATCTCCTCAAGAAAGACAGCAGCTTGAGCAACAAATATTTTTGTTCTCATTGGGATAGAAATAGCACTCTCAGTGCTCCACAAACACACACTATGGAGTGTCAAAACAGTTGCTTGCATGGCCTCAAAATTTGCATGACTATTCAAAGATGGAACCACATCCAATGTGTTCTTCTTTCTTTCTTTGAATTTCACCACACAGTTGTGGTGTCCCAAGTAAGCTGTGAGATAACCCCACACTCCTTAGAACAGTCATTAAATTCCTCATTAACCACCTTGATCCAATCAAAGTGTTTTAATAGATTCTCCAATCCGATTCTGTACTTCATTTCTTAACTTCTTGGATTTCTCCAAAGTTATGTGTTGGATAAGACATATCCACACCTAATGAAGTATACAACACGTCCAAGTGCTTGTTTCCATGGGTCCACACACATTGCTGTGTAATAGAACCAACAAGCACCTAACACTTCCACCATTCTTGGTGAAGGCAGCATCTGTCATCTTATTCATTAGACAAGACTCACATGTATCATAACCCTGAAAGGATAATGATCCCAATAGTCCATAAACTTTTGGATGTGACTTTTGTCCCATGGCCCAAGAGACAATGCAAAGAGATGGTATTGATTGAATCATTGGATTTGATATATTCAGTGTTACACACAGAACTATAAACTATTATTAATTGCACCACTACTATAGAACATTCCAAATTTGAAGAAATACCATTTATTTCAAATTGAGAATCCATTGAAAATAATGGACATAATGTTCTAACACAAAAGCTGGTACATAATAGCAAAGTTGTAGTTGAAGTCTTGATGGCAGTGAGATGATATCAACAACAGCATCCAATGCTCCGTCTCTGACTCGAAAGTCGATCTCACCAAGCCTTATTGTCCTACTTCTTGTGAGCCCCTACATATGAAAAACATATGTAAGCTCCACATGCGGTACCCCAGTACCCATGGATAAGAAGTAGACATGAAGACCTCAGTAACACAATACCTGAAGCAGATGGATTACATCCCTTCTTATGTGCTATGCTCTTCCTGGGGCCTTAATCCATCCTTAAATTTCCATGCATTTCCAGTCTTCCGAATTTTTAGCTTCGAAGATACGGAACCATAGTCATTCCTAGATTTAGGCAAACACCTAGAAGATCCAACAACACTCTCTTGATCACTATTTAAAGTGCATGGTGTGAAGAGACCTCGAAAATGTATGATGATATCATAAATCCCCATCTCATCACACTCAACCTGGACCTCAGGGGTCATGCACCTTAAGACAAGAGCAGTGTAATGTTTATTATCTGCACAATGTTCAAGATAGACATTCCACTCCCATTTTGTACTAGAATAAGGATAGGGCAGGGAGGGAGGTCTCTCAAGAAGATACACCACATTCTCTTGTTCTAGAATTTTGGTCAAAATTTTGAACCATTTTGTCCAATTTGTTCCATCCAGTTTATTTTTATGAAGTTTCAATCTAAGTTCAGGAGATGGTATCATCTACAATAAGCAAACAAGCAAAATAACTACTATGATAAAGCATTTAACAAGGACTTTAAATTAAATGCTATGCTCCCACTATTTCCTAAACAAGTTGATAACTCTCAAAACTCAACTTGGAAATAAGTGAGTAGGATCCTAATTTCACATGAGGTCTTTGCGACTCATGAGGGTGAGTTGGGGTGCACAGAGTGATCCCATGCTTCCTTAGGTAGGCATGACAGCCAATTGTGCCGTGCACAACTCCTCTTAGTTAAGACATACTAGGTGCCCTGTGTCCAGTGAGGGTTGGATACAACACAGAACCCTATCCTCTCAATAGCTACCTCTAGTGATTCATCATGTCAATGATATATGTAAACCTAGTCAAGTCTAATCCTAACTGTTATGCCCAGGGCCAACGAGTTTCCTTGCGAAGGCGTGCCCAGGTTAAAACTGGATTGGGGAAACCATTGTCACCACACACCTTCTAAAGATAAGTGGGTGTGTCCCACAAGGGTGAGAAACAGTTCACAACACCATTGATCGTTGATGAGGGCTATGCATTAGAAGGCTATCAACTTGATATTGCGAGGAGAGTTTGTTCATTAATTATTATTCTTTTCTAGCATGCAGTTTTCCTATGGTAGCAGCAAAAAGAAAAACATCATAGGCATGCTATGGACAGAATAATAAACCATCACAGACATGCTAATATGGTCGATATGGTCATAGTCCTTTTCATACATATAACATATCACGAGCCATGTGATATGTTATCATGCATCCAAGGGTTGCGAGTCCCTTTAGTAGATCAGCCCATGCCAGAAGCCGAAAGCAAACATCCCTTCCTCCAACCGCAAATCCATCACCAAGCTTCCAAAGCTGGCGCTACTCTGAAATCGGTTGAAGAAGACTCCTTGTTGTTTTGATGAACCTTAACCTATCTTATGAAAATAATTCTACATCTATTCTAAAACAAGATGAAAATTTTTACATCAAGATAAGGGGAAACCACACGCAGGTGGCAGAAAAATTTTACAAGCATTCATCATAGGTGGAAACATCCTTCCACATGACAACATAGGAGGGCACTCGCTATGACCATATCAACCCATGGAAGAGACAAGTGGCGCATATATAAAATTTGAAAAACCGGAATAATCAAATTTTATCCCCTTATGTGCCAACTCCATCCAAAGCACTCTCTCAAGCAAATTTATGCTAAAATTCAGATCAAGTTTCATGATGATTTCATGGACCCTATCAGCTGGCAATTTTGTTAGATCAAGAGACCCAGCCAGTCCGAAGACACAATGCCCATCCTACTTGATAAAACTACGTGCGCTTTTGGTCTTAAATCCATTATAAACACAATCCAAATTTCGGCCATAAAAATCGATAAGAGAAGTTTGGAAGAAAACGCCTTCTAGGTGAAACGTGCATGGATGAAAGAAAAATTTTTGAAAAATTTTTCATACAAGCACATGTACACCTTGTGTTTCTCGCAAGTAGCTCTGATACCACTGTTGGGGAATACCTGGTGTAATTTAAAATTTTGCAGTCCCAGGACATAGCGGAAGAAGCATTACACCTGAAACATATTCCTTTCCCAAGGATCCATGCGAGAAAGAGAACACATGGATGTGATAAGGATGATACCTCTAATGCTTGTCAAGTCGATAATGCCAAGTGGAAGACACTCAAGTGCTCGTCCTCTACAAGTATCCACGTGTCGACCTTCTTAATGTTGCTCCCTTCCACGCTTGGTGTTAGCCTCGGGAAGAGAAGATCATCTCTTGGAATCTCCTTCTTCTTCCTCCTTGCTCTTCACGCCAACTTGTCTCCTTGCTTGGAGACTCTCGACCAAATAGCAAGATGAAGAGAAGAGAGGGTGGCGCTCCACAAGAAGAAGAGGGCAGCTTGAATTCTAGGGCTTGCGCAACTCCAAGAAAAATTGCCAAGCCTTGATGAGAATTCTGCACACGTTGATCATCTAAAGAGGGGGCACAAACCCCTTCTTTTATATGCATTCAAGCCATAGCTGCCCCTCTACTTTCCTTCTATACTCTTGGTGTAATTAGTCCAAGGAATTTCCATAAGAGTTCAGCCACATGCCTCCTTGAATTGGCGCATCATGAAATTTGGAAAGAATTAAGCTTCTTGCCATATCAAGAGGGGATATTTGAGTTCCAATCTAATTAGGACTTTCCATATTTATTGGTGCAACTCTAGCTTGAATTGATCAAGCCTTACATGCCAATAAATCAACCCCTAGGCATCCAAGATAGTTTCCTAATAAGAAAACCAAATTCCACTAGGAATTATTCATGTCAATTGGCGCCAATTCCATGTATGGAATTAAGCCATGCGCCAATGATGAATCCTACTCCCATTAGGATTCCAATCTTGCCTCAATTAGATTTAATCCACAATCCCTAATTGGATTTGGATTTCAACACTAATTAGGCCCATGAATAAAATCCTTATTGGAATAGGATTTGCGCCCAACACAATGGGCCTTATCCAAATCGAATTCTCATTAGGATTTAAATCCTAGTTGGATTAGGATTCGCGCCCAACCACTATGCGGCCTTATCCATAACCAAATTCTTATTAGGATTTGAATCCTAATTGGATTAGGATTCTCACTCCTAGTAGAATTAGGATTCCAACTCCTCGTTGGAATAGGATTCTAATTCCTAATAGGATTAGGATTCCAACTCCTAATTAAATTAGGATTCCAACTCCTAGTTGGATTAGGATTCCAATTCCTAATAGGATTAGGATTCCAACTCCTAATTAAATTAGGATTCGAATCCAACATGGTTTATAGTCCCAAGTCCAAGTTCAACTCCCATACAGAGTACATACTTGGCCAGGATATACATAAACCCATGAATCCAATTAGACTCAGATTCAACCATGAATCTGTCTTGGACTTAGGATCAGAATGAAGTCAAATATGTTCCAAGATATCCAAATCAAAATACAACGTCAAGAGTCTATTGTGTGTGACCCCGTAGGATCCTAATGATGATGACAATGATGATTAAACATCATAAGTAGTGAGATGTATCTAGCAACATATCACTACTACCCATGTCATAGGACTAAAGTCATCTGGCAAGAACTCCCTAACAAGCAACAAGGATTCCCATGCATTCTAGATCCCTTTGCCTAAACTGATATCCCGCCATTGGATTAGTCTCATATTTATTAATCCAATCTATTGGTCATGACAAAAATAGTATGGCCATACATTCCTATCATGCACCAATGAGGCCACTCCCTTTGGCAGCATCTACTAATTCGAGCGAGCATCCTACAACCAAAGTGGATATCATGCTTCCAATTAAGGAAGGGACAAATCCTACTATTGGTCATCCATATCTTTATATGACTTATGATATGCCCAATGACAGTCGTTTTGATCACCCATTTATGGAGAGATATAAGACTGTATCAAAGCACATCCATCATCATATCTAGACATGAATACCTCAAGTCTAAGGATCAATGCAAACCTCTTGCATGTGAGATTGACCTGTTGACTAGACAAGTCAATCCTCACGGTGGGTCACTCTAGTGCATCCAATGCACCTGTATGTCTGCGTTACTGTGCCCCGCACCTAACCAGCCCATACACTTGTCTCACATGCACCAAAGCTGTCCCATATTGGCTAAGGCACCTTGACTGGGGATTACTTATGAGAATGGATCCAACCAAACTCTTGGGACATTATTTATGCAATTCAATACATCAACATACGTAAAGCAATCTGCATAATAACGACCATGCCTTTATCAATAATATCAATTCTATCAAAGTACATTTAAATAATGTTGGACCATGTCCATACATTGGTCTGCAGGGCATAAATACTAACACTTGGCACTAGCGCAAGCACAAGGTGGATCCTCCGGGATGGGGACTTAAATGGAGTAGGCGGTTCCTAGAGCCAAAGTCTGGATCCCCGAGCTAGGGACGTTCGGAGGCATCCGATCATCCAAGGAACTGGGAATTTCGTTTGGGGCATAGAATAGTTCTTCGTCACCAATCATATCCCAGACGGCGAGCGAGTGCAGGTGTGTAATACCCCGAGTTTAGTCCCATATTGGAAGTGGGAGAAGAGATTATATGGTATATAAGGCTTAGTGGGCTTGCTATTGTTAACTTGGGCTTAAGCATTTTAATAAATTGGGCCACGTTGCAAATCGGCTCACCAAGTTAATAAATAGTTTGCTTACTAAGCAGGTCGTAATATTGGTATCAGAGCCAGGTTTAGTAAGAAAACCTAAGAATATAGGAACATTAGGACTAGGATGGGGTTAAGATTAGAATAACTGAATAAGTAAACATTTATTATATGACATGTTATTTTGTTGGCAGGATGGCACCTAGAACTAGAGCCAGAGTAATCCCAAGTCAAGGAAGTAGGGGAGACAGAAATCTTCCTGATGCTGAGGTACAGTTACCTCAAAACCTGCCTAGAGCCCCTACAAGAAGAAGAAGTGGGTATGAAGCCTCAGTACCCTTAGAAACAGCACTACCTGCTGCAACAGTAAGGGACGAGGGTGAATCTTCCTCTCCTTCATTGGTACCACAACCCGTAGTAACCCAGCCAGTGAGGGCAGCCAGTATGCTTATGCAATTTTCTCAGTTGGGAAAAGATAGATTTGGTGACTTCGCCGGTACTACTGACCCTTGGGCTGTCAGAAATTGGTTACTAAAGGTAGAGCAAACTTTTAGGGCACTAGGATGCCCAGAGGAACAAAAGGTGGAATTGGCCACATACTTTTTATCTGATAGAGCTGGCACGTGGTGGTCTGGTATGAGAGTTACCTTTGGAGATGGTCCTATCCTTTGGGCTGATTTTACAAGAACATTCCTTGAGAAATATTTCCCTGAAACTTTTCAAGACAGCCAGATGCAGGAATTTCTGAACCTAAAACAAGGAAAAAGGACCGTAAATGTTTATGTGACGGACTTCGAGAGGTTATCTGATTTATTTCCAGAATTAGTGACCACCGAAAGGAGAAAGTGTCAACTGTTCATTAAGGGACTATATCACACCATAAAGGGGCAAATGAACACTATCCCATTAGATAGCTTTCAGGAAGTGGTAAATATGACATTCAGAATAGAGGCTTCTCTACTAGATGTGGAAAAAGATAAACAAACAGAGAAGGTTCAAGAATTTGCAGAACAGAGAAAGGTCAATCAGTCAGTTAGGCCAATGGAAACAAGAACCTATGACGGGAAGAGATCTAGAGCAGTATTCAATAACCATCAGAGACCTGTACACTCTTCCTATGCACCAAGCTTTAATTCAACAGGGTCAGCAAGAAAATGCTTTAAATGCAACAAAGAGGGACACACGGCTAATATCTGCCCTCTTAACAAAATACGATGCCATTATTGCAAGGATTGGGGCCATTATAAGATTAACTGCCCATGGAAAGGATTTCAACCCCCACAGCAAAGTTACCAGCAGAGCCAACAACAAAGCTACCAACAGAGCTCCAGACCTAATACTTACAATGGGAGACCAGGTCAGGCTAGTCAAGCGGGGTCACAGCAGAGGCAGCCTCAGCAACGACCTTCAGGCCCAGCCAGAGTATATGCAGTAACCCAACAAGAGGCTCAGGAAGCTCCCGACACAGTAATGAGAGGTATTATTTTAGTATATGATTATCCTGCATGCCTGCTTATTGATACTGGTAGCACTCATTCTTTTATCTCTTATGAGTTTATGATGAAAATAAAGAAAAAGCCCACTGTAGCTAGTACTGAACTATCTGTCTGCACACCTTCTGGAGGTGTGATGCAATCTCACTTAGAAGTGAAACAATGTCCTCTCATCTTTGGTGATTTAGTTGTTGAAACTGATCTGAGAGTTTTAGACTTCTCAGACTTTGACATTATCCTGGGCATGGATTGGCTTTTTATCCATTATGCTAATGTTGATTGTCATAATTATGTTGTGACCTTTAGCCCTCCTAGTTTACCTTCCTGGAGATTTATAGGAGTCTCTGGACAAGTTGCTCCCATAATTTCTGCTATGAAGGCCAAGAAATTAATGAGAGATGGGTTCCATGGATTTTTATTATCCATTTCAAAGGTAGAAGAGAAAACAAGAGAGCCTATGGAGCGAGTTGCAGTGATAAGGGAATTCACAGATGTGTTCCCTGAGGAGTTACCGGGACTTCCACCAAAAAGACAAGTTGAATTTGCAATTGAGCTTCAACCTGGGTCTGCTCCAATTTCTAAAGCACCATTCAGAATGGCTCCTAAAGAATTAGAAGAACTTAAGAGCCAGTTGCAAGAACTTCTAGACAGGGGATTTATACGACCTAGTGTATCCCCTTGGGGTGCTCCAGTCCTCTTTGTAAAGAAGAAGGATGGATCTATGAGATTATGCATTGACTACAGACAGCTGAATGCCATTACAATCAAAAACAAATATCCACTTCCCCGAATTGACGATTTATTTGACCAGTTGAAAGGCACATGTGTTTATTCTAAGATTGACTTGAGATCAGGGTATCATCAAATAAGAGTCAGAGATGAAGATGTGTCCAAGACTGCATTTAGGACAAGGTATGGACACTATGAATTTTTAGTGATGCCCTTTGGACTTACTAATGCACCTGCAGTTTTTATGGACATGATGAACAGAATTTTTATTGATTATCTGGATAAATTTGTGGTTGTCTTCATAGATGATATTTTGATATATTCCTGCAGTATGACTGAACATGAGAAACACCTCAGATTAGTTTTGGAAAGGTTGAGGCAGGAAAAGCTATATGCTAAGTTCAGTAAGTGTGACTTTTGGCTTAAAGAAGTGGCTTTTCTAGGCCATGTTATTTCTGGTGATGGAATAGCCGTGGATCCCCAGAAGATTTCTACTATCTCTGAGTGGGGGAGGCCAAAATCAGTGCAAGAAATTCGCAGCTTTCTTGGTTTAGCAGGGTATTATAGACGATTTGTGAAAGGATTTTCTAAGTTGGCTGCTCCTTTGACCTATCTGACTAGAAAGGGTGTGAAATTTGATTGGAAAGATACATGTGAAAATAGCTTCTTAGAATTGAAAAAGAGATTAATTACCGCTCTAGTGTTGGTAATCCCTTCCGGAGAAGATAGTTATATCGTGTACACTGATGCTTCTGGTCAAGGGCTGGGTGGAGTTTTGATGCAAAATGAGAGAGTAGTTGCCTATGCATCTCGGCAACTCAAGACTCACGAGAAGAATTATCCAGTGCATGACTTGGAACTGGCAGCCATCATTTTTGTTTTGAAGTTATGGAGACATTATTTATATGGCACCACTTTTGAAATATTCACTGACCATAAAAGTTTAAAATATCTGTTTAGTCAGAAGGAGCTGAATATGAGGCAACGCAGATGGATGGAATATCTGAAAGATTATGATTGCCAAATTAAGTATCATCCTGGCAAGGCAAATGTGGTAGCCGATGCTCTGAGTCGGAAATCAGAAGGAACCCTTGCTCGTCTGAGGACTACACCAACCGATTTAATTAAACAGTTTGTGGAATTGGGTGTTGAAGTAATAAATGAATCAGAAGGGAGTTACTTGGCTGTGATGAGAGCTCAGTCTCAGCTTGTGCAGAAAATTAAGGAGACTCAATTGGGTGACGAAAATCTATTATCTTTGAGTAAGAAAGTAGAACAAGGGCTATTACCCGATTTCACAAAAGATTCAGAAGGAGTGCTGAGATTCAGAGGAAGACTGTGTGTACCAGAAAATCATCCTGTGAAAGAAGAGTTACTAAATGAAGCACATCGATCTAAGCTTACCATTCACCCAGGGAGTACAAAGATGTACAAGGACCTTAAGGAATATTATTGGTGGAACAATATGAAAAGGGACATAGCAAAATTTGTATCATGTTGCCTAACATGTCAGCAGGTGAAGGCTGAGCGCATGAGACCAGCAGGGAAGTTGCAAAATATTCCTATACCTGAATGGAAGTGGGAGCATATTACAATGGATTTTGTTTCAGGGCTTCCTAGATCTCAAAGGGGACATGACTCAATCTGGGTAATTGTCGATAGATTGACTAAGTCAGCACATTTTCTACCTGTTAAGAAAATTGACACCTTGGATAAGTTAGCCACCCTATATTGCAATGAGATTGTCAGACTGCATGGTGTACCTACTAGTATTATTTCAGACAGAGATCCGAGGTTTACTTCTAGATTCTAGGGTAGTTTACAGAAAGCTTTGGGTACACGATTACATTTTAGTACATCATTTCATCCCCAGACAGATGGTCAATCAGAAAGAACTATACAAACCTTGGAAGATTTATTGAGAGCATGTGTACTTGATTTTGGTGGCAACTGGGAAAGTTATTTACATTGGGCAGAATTCTCATATAATAACAGTTATCATTCATCAATAAAGATGGCTCCGTTTGAAGCCCTATATGGACGGAGATGCAAGTCCCCTGTACTTTGGAATGAGGTGGGTGAAAGGCTATTGTCCGCTCCTCAGATGCTACAGCAGGATGTGGAAATAGTGCAAGGAATCAAGCAAAGGTTGTTGACAGCTCAGAGCAGACAAAAGAGTTATGCTGATAGGAGAAGAAGAGATTTGGAATTCATAGTCGGCGACCATGTGTTTTTGAAGGTATCTCCGTTGAAAGGTGTGATGAGATTTGGAAAGAAAGGAAAACTAGCTCCGAGATACATTGGACCTTTTGAAATTCTGGAACGGGTAGGTGCAGTAGCCTACCGGTTGGCTTTACCACCCTCTCTCTCTGGAGTGCACAATGTTTTTCATGTCTCTATGCTACGGAAATATATATATCTGATCCATCTCATGTGTTAGAGAAATTATCAGTGCCAATTCAGTCCGATACTTCCTTTGTTGAACATCCTGTGAGAATATTGGAAAGAAAAGAACATCAGTTAAGGAACAAGATTATCAAGATGGTTAAAGTCGGCTGGCAACATCATTCGGATAGCGAGGCTACATGGGAACGTGAAGAGGATGTAAAGGCTCAGTACCCCCAATTATTCTAGCTTGGTAAGTGAATTTGAGGGACCAAATTCTTTTAAGGGGTAGATATTGTTATACCTTGGATATTATTATTATTATTATTTTTGAGAGACCAAATTAATTAATTAATTAATTAATATTTATTCTAATCCCTCTTACCCTAATCGTTAATTAATTCTCCCTACGCCGCACACGAGTTCTTTTCCCTGCTCCATTTTTTTTTTCCTTCGGACGTGTGCTGCGTCGCGTCGCCGCTTTCTGCTTCTCCGGCGGCTCCTTCCCCTCCGACCGGCGAGCATCCCAGTCGAGCAGACCTCGTCCTCTTCCCGTCGGCGGCTATCTTCCCCTCTGGTCGGCGACGAGTTTCTGGGCTGAGGCTCGAACGGCGAACGGCGACTGCTTCTCTGTTCCAGACGCGAGCGGCGAGAGACGAGTTGTCAGGCGGCTGCGTTTCCTCCTGCGGCGACTGATCTTCCCTCTTCTCCCAGCGGTGAGTTTTTCTCTGAGTCGACGTCGTCTCCGCCTCTGTCCGACGCCGACGACTCTTCTCCACTTAGCGGCTTCTTCTTCCTCTGTTCACCGCGCCTCTTCTTCCCCTTTCCCCAGCGGCGGCTTTTCCTCAATCGGCGACGACCCTTCTCCTCTTCCGGAGCCGGCTGTTGTTTCCCTTCCGGCGTCGGTGACCTTTTTCCCTACCGGCGGCGTCGGCAGTTTCGCTCCTCTTCCGTTTCAGCGACGCGAACGAAGACGAACGAAGCGTCGTTCGTTCCGCGTCGAAAGTTCGACAAAAAGGTGAGTTTCGTTCGTTCATTTTTTTTATTTGATTTATTTAAATATGATTTAGTGAATAGGGTATTTATTTATTTTATTTATTTAAATATGATTTAGATGGAATAGTAGAATATCTAAATTGTTAAGTATGATGGGGGAAAATTATTTAGATGGGAAAATTATTTAGATGATAATTATTTTGGGATAAGATTCTGATTTAGTAGAAAATTGGGGTTAATGGTAATATTATGGATAGATGTTTGATAGTTAATGACAAGGGTTTATTTAAATGATTCAGTTGAGAAAAGGAGGTAATCGAGCTTTCAGAGAGTATTCAGGAAATCAGCAACTTCAGGTAGGAATCTTTCCCCTACCTTTGTTACGGTGTCAGATTCATGTGTAGATAGATATTGACACCTTACCTTTGAAACTATTCTGATTGATTTGATTCTAAATTCAGTTGACCTCATTATCCTATTATTTGTGCATAATTGGCTTCAGTATCATATGATTATCATGAATGCATTGAGAATATGTTTTCTGCTATTATGTTGGAAAGTTATGAATATATATGAACCGTGAAAAATGATTGAGATGTTATACTGTTATCATGTCGTGCATGCATATGATCTCTGACCTGGTGATTTATCATCAGTGGCCTATTTATCTGAGTTGTAGTTCTGATTATATTAGACTATGTGTTTGCCGGTTAGGGCATCGCCAGTTGTCCTCGGGACAATACTACGGATGTCAGATATTGGACGCAACATTCACCGGACTGTCTAGATACAGTCGTTCTATCGTGTGAGCTGACGATAGAAACACTCTGAAAATGAGTGCGGCTCATGAGTGAGAATGGTGGCCAAGCTTGATGATTTACACGACAACCTTATGTTCAAATATTTTGTTGTATTATCAGTTCCTGACATGTAGTGTAGTTCTATTATTGCAAATTTCATATAAATTGAACATGCATCATATCTCTTGGTTCCTACTTAGCATTTTCGCTAACTCCCCTTGTTTCTCCTCCAGGTACCGAGTTTGCGTATGGGAGGGATAGAGTAGATAGTTAGTTACCCACCGGAGACAGAGTATCATCAAATGTTCTTTGATAAAGACTTTTCTGATTTATTCTAGTCTTACAGTTAAATTAGTTGCATCGTTGTTAGAGTTTCTTTATAAACTTTAGTTAATAAATTTTGTAATGGAGTCAGTTGATTATGATACACAGTTGATTAGGAATAGCCGGCTTCCGCCGGGTCGTAATAAGGTGTGCACCGCGTACCTCACCAACAATGCAAAAGTTTGGTGGCGTACTAAAGTTGACTCGTTGATAGAAGCTGCAAGCTAGACCCGGGAACTCTTCTGAGATGAACTGTGGCTGTACTTTCTTCCTGGGAACTCGGTAGATTAGGCCTGAGACGAGGTCGACAAGCTCCAACATACTTGCCCGATCCAGGAATATGTCCGAGCCTACTTGACGCTCATGCTGTAGATCCTCGACATGTCGGAGGCAGATGAATACCACACCTTCCTCCATCTTCAGTTGTGGGTTGAGGCACAGGTTTGACGGCATGCACCCAAGGTTGGAGAGAGGCCGCGGCGGTGGCCGAAGCCTTGGTGGATGCGCAGACGACTACACCGAGGGAATCAAAATCCCCTCCGAAGCATGGCTCTCTGGCTAGGTCGAGAGCCCTGGATAGGCTGAGACCCTCTCCTCGGTAAGGCAAAGGACACCCCGGTGCCCCCAACCGCAGTAGGAGCCATGATAGGAGCCTCCCCAACGTAGGGTGATAGCACCACAAGTGCACGACATTATATAAGTAATAAAATAAGATATCGTTCCCAACGAGAATCTAGCAGTCAAGTACTGATTACATGACTCGTTTATATCTAGATGGATCAATTTGTGATTTTGAATAGGCTCTAGTTTGAAAAGCAATGAAAGTAGCGTTTAAGCAAAAATCAGTTTTGAAAAGATCGGGACTCAGGGTTTCACCGCATCGACTAACATGGATTTTATAAAATAAATCGTTGATCAAAAAATATAAAGTTGAAAGGGATTTTTCCTAAGGTACAGATTATCTCCTCCTGAAGTGTAATCCGACACCTAGTTACGCTATTCCCTACTCTTGTGACAACTAACATAATTAGATCCTTTGAGTTCTATAAAAAATCTTAAAATCCTTTAAACAAACCCAAACTACTCTCGTGATTAGATTCGTGGGTTTGAAAATAATAGTTCCGACATTGCGATTCACCTCTCGATCCTTCTCACAACGTCTAAGACGTAAATATACGTGGCTAGAGTAAGTCACGTAAACAACATGCTTCTAATCAAATCAACTCTATAAAATATCTTAACAAAGAATGACAATAAAGATTTTTAATCTATAAACGTCAGCGGGCTACATCCCTAATCCTGAAAACAAGTTTACTCGCTCATGTTTGAAGAAGACAACATGTATATTGATGAAACTTGCATTGAATCCAAATAAAAATACAAGAAATCACTAGAAAAGTAATTAAAAACGCTTCCCCTCAATCTGATGATAAAGATGACATGTTTAATCATCTCCTTTGCGTGATATCTCGCCCGAATTTCACCCTGGAAGTGAGTTTTTCCCTAGCCACCGCCCTTGTTCATCTTCACCCCCAAAAAGTCCCTTTAACCCACCAAAAATCCTTCCCTTTATAGTTTAATCAGTTTAGAACCCATCAAAGAAGAATTCTGGAGAGTTTGGTTCAATTCTGACTCAATTCGAGGTCGAATCGAGTGAAAAACTAGAAGAGGTGAAAAAACTCACGGCCCATGAATTGTTCATGGTTGCAGTCGTGAATGTTTCTGTGAATAAAAGCTATGTACGCAGAAAAACTCACGGTCTGTGAAGGACTCACGGCCTCACCCATGAAAGTTTCTGTGAGCTTTTATACTTAGCCGCGAATTCACCCCTTGATCGCGAAACTCATGGCCAGCCGAAAATCTCACGGCTGCGGCCGTGAATGTTATGTCTAACACTATTTTCATTCCAAATTTAACGTGCGACTTCGTAATTTCCTTCGGAACCATGCTGTGGCCTTAAAACTCGCAAAATCTATCATTTTTATGGCATTTTACCTTTATTTTCAATAAAATCAAGAAAAGTGAATATTCCAGACCAAAGGAAGTAAAAACACTAAAAATTAGTATAAAATCATAAAATTGAGCCTAAATAACATATAAAATACAGGCAAAAATATGATGTAAATTCAACACATCAAAATACCCTAGACTTAAAACTTTGTTTGTCCTCAAGTAATATTCTGATATGTATGGAGAATGTAATGGTAAGCAACACTCTTTTTTGTTTTCCCTTTAATAATGTTCTTAGTCTACAATTTAAGCAATCAATCTTTCAGAACTCAAGTAATTTAAGAAAAATCACAATAGAAATAAATTCACAAGAGTTTACAATCCAGGAAAAATAAAAATTATTGTTATGTCATAACATTCAATCTTCACACACTAAGTATCAAATACTCTCATTTTAATAAATCTACCTTGTTCAATAGAAAAGAATTTCTATTTCAAGAATTTTGGTAATGTTAAAGATGAGAATTTTAAAGCAATTTGGTCTTTATACGGTTATTTGCCCTTTCCTGTTAGTATCATAACATTATTTAAAGTAACTCATAGTCTCAATTATAAAGTCAGCGGAGTTGTCCACTTATCCTACAGCTTTCTCTTTTTCTCTATTTTTTTAACAAATCATGGAGAAAGCCAGTCAATGGCATGGTATTTAAGTAGTTATCGATCTTTTTACATGAGGGATAAATATTTATTTTTAAAATCTTCTCTCTGTTACTTGATCGCAACAGACTTAAAGTATACCAACTCATGGTATAATATAACTGATGACCTAAGATTCCTCAACAGACTTAAACTGATAAAGTAAACTTTAAGTATAAAAACACTATGCACGTGTCATATGAATATATAACAATTCATATATGTATTTTATTAATACCAGAATTGAATTTGCTCAACAATTTAAGTCTATATGGAATTTTAGAAATCCCTAAGTCATCAAATCAAATACTCAAAATGTTTCTTAAGTCTAAAATTAAGGATAAAACAAATTCGATTATCTTAAAAATCATAAATATTCAAAATACATACCGATTAAGCTTGAAGAAAAGCAAAATGCATGGGAACACCCTAGACTTAAATTGTTGCATATACATAAATATTAGATCAAATTATGACAGATTTCAGAAAATTTTTGCAAGATTTCCCTTTAAAATATGAGCGAAACCCTGTGCAATTATATTAAATCATGCAAACGTGACTCAGAAAAATTCGAAAATTGTATTACATCATAGATATCAACATTTTACATGGTAAACAAGTTTCAAATTTCAAATACTATCACGTTTCGTTAACTAAATCACATTTACCATTCCAAAAATAGTATTCGTCTCAATATCAAAACTAATATAAAAAATCATCTAAAAATCAACCAAAGTACCACCATAGTATCACAAATCATCGTAGAACATCACAGATACATGGTAAGCCCATGTGTGCATGACTACAGAGGACGTTCCTGTGCTCATCTGCATCATTGTAACTTACTCCTAGAATTAAATTTTTTCTTTCTATTTTTTTGCTTAAGAAAATTTTCTTTTTATTTTTATTAGAAATAAATAAAGAAGATGAAATAATTACAGTGAAAATGGATTTAAAATGAAAACTTATTCATAGGTAAATCAATTGCGAAATGCTTCTCTGATTTCTCTTTTACATCTTCTATGCGGAAATATTTAGTTCTCATTGTTGGAATTTTTGGTCTAACATTATTGATTTTGTGGGAGCATTTGTTAATTAATTATTGGGCCCATAACATCTCATTACTGAATGTGAAGACGCCCTGTGTAGCCCGTTGGGTTTTGAGATAAATCCTTATTGGATAATCCTTATTGGATTATGGATTTCGCACCCGAAACCCAAAACTCTTTTATGGGAGCAGCCTAGGGTTTTTTTCTATTATAAATATGGGCTAGGTCCCCACTTGCATCCTTCGATCGTTTTCGTCTCTTCCCATTGAGAGCCGTCTAAAGGAAGGATAGGAGTGGAAGATCTCTAGCCTGATAGTGGATATCAGAGATTGATGGCACAATCAGGTATGTTTTATGTTTTAATATTTATTTAATTCATGTTGTTCTAGATCTATGCAATAGATCTTGTATTTGTGATTATGTCAAAATTATCTAACATTTGGTATCAGAGCTAGGTATTGTATGGATTTAGAATGCATGATAAATGTAATTGTTAAAGTATTTATCTTCTATCTATTTGTTTTTCATGTTGGTGAAAATTTTCTTCGTAAAATTAAAATCATATTTTATATTGATTTTGTGATTTGGTTTTGTTGACATTCGTCGCCGCGTCATCATTGGACGATATCTTGGTTCGATTTTCTCTTTTTGCCAAATCTTTTCCACTGCTCGAGCGTTGTCGTGCCTCTGCTTTTGGTTCCGGCGAGGGCGTGGGGCGGCTCGTGGATGTCGGTGAAGGCTGACGACCAGAGGGCTTCTGCCCTAATCTTGCAACGAAAGTTGGTTGTCTTTCATCGCCATTGCCTCTTTGCCGTTTGGATCCAAATCAGATGCAATTTAGAAGCCTGGACACACTGTAGGGCTTTAGCCCTAGTCTGGTTTGTCATTTTCGGTGAAGGACGCAGACGAGAGTTTCGGTCTAGATCGGCGCCGGCGGCGCATCTAGCTGAATCGCCATCTTTGACGTCGTCGTCGTTTTCGCCTATGCTATGACCGGACGAACGAAGAGGGCTTCAACCGTGCAGTCTTCGGCTGCCAGAAAGGGGGGCGAAGGCGTGTTCTTCCCGTTCGATCATCGCGAGCGAACGTGGGTTCGCTGCTGCGTGCGAGCGTCAGAGATGCCGGCGGCTGGACGCGACCTTTGCGTTCGAACGGGGAAGATGTGCGGCATGCGGCATGAGCAACGCTCATGGGCGCTTACGCGATGTTGTCTAGGGTTGGATCCCGATCCGGATTCGGATCTGCAGTTTTATTTTTTTTATTTTTTTTAGTGGATCCGATTTTGGATCCGTTTATTCCGATTTTGATATATTTTTTTTCTCTATCATATTCGGATCTGTTTTCTTTAGTGGATCTGTTTTTGGGCTAGATCTGGGCCTCTTTCGGGCTTGCAGTCTTGTCTGGTGCCTAGGCCTGGCTTGTTGGGTTTGGGCCTAGGTTATGTGTTTTCTGCTGTTCTATGCTTGAGTCTGGTTTAAATAAATTGGACTTGTGGGCTGTCTTTGGGCCAAATCTGTTAGGATAGATTTTGTTTTAAATTAGATTTTAATTACATTTTGTTCTGTGTCATATTATGTCGTTCTTTAATCTTGTATCTGTAATATGATATAATTTTCATCCATGATTCAAATTTGAAAGTTATGAAATTGTTCATTATATTTCATGAAAGCAATACTGATATAAAGTGTTCGGCATAAGTTATTTATTTTTTGTATTATGTTGCACATCACTAAACTGTACATAAATGCCTTAAGATTTCTTTTGGAACCACTTATGCATTATTAATTGCATAAATAAAATTATGTTTGTATTGCTATTGCAAAAGGAACCTGACCCATAATTCTTAAGATATTTTGCATCAATAATAATTCTTTTTTGAATTATGTGTGTGTCATAAATTATGTGTCTTACCATAATTATTGAAATCTATGTTGATATGTAAGTTTATGGTAATGCAATTTTGGTCATTTCATAATGGTTGTTAATTTATGACAATGTTAATGTATTATTTTCTACTCCTTATATTGATGACATGCTATTTTATAAACATTTGTTACCAAAATGGTTTATTGCGTAGTTTCATATTTTCAAATGTTTATAAAAGAAAATTATTTTTTTATCCTATTTATATTAATTAATTTACTTGCCCAAAGGGGGTAATTAATTAGTATATATATATAGGATAATTTTGTTATAGTCTTGTCATAGAGAGAATGTTATAAACATTGATTTAAATTTAATTCATAATCATGTCATTGTTATTACATAAATATATTGTGTTGTAATTGTTATAAATGTTTGGCTACCAAAGTAGCTCATTTATGATTAATTATAATATGTTCAACATTTATGTATGGTTACATTTTTTATCTTTGTTATATTAATTAATTTACCTGCCCAAAGGGGGTAATTAATTGGTATATATAGGATAATTTTGTACAAACATGTTAACCTCATTATATAATACATTAAATTATAATTACTATAAATGTTTGGCTGCAAAAGTGGCTCATTTATAGTTAATTATTATATACTTCGGTATTTATAATGATGATGAATTTTATCTCAGTTATATTAATTAACTTACTTGCCCAAAGGGAGTGATTAGTTGATATAATATGAGATGATATTTATAATGATTGCTTCTTCCTTATTGAGATAAGTTTTCATTTTTTATCTTTGTTATATTGGTTAATTTACCTGCCCAAAGGGGGTAATTAATTGATATAATTTAAAGATAATTAATGTTATATTTTATCATTATCAATGTATTATAATTATTATAAATGTTTGGTCACCAATGTGACTCATTTATAATTAATTATGATATGCTTAAAATCTGTGATGATAAAATTTATTAATGTTATATTAGTTAATTTACCTGCTCAAAGGGGGTGGTTAACTGATATAATAGAGGTCATGTGCACAATGTGAAACTTTTCTCATATTAATGTCATTCTTGCTATAGCTCAATTTTCATAATTGTTCATGCATTGATTTTGAATTCCTTTGTATTAACTCCTATTTTGTTGATCCTTTTAGTCTCCTTCTCTGTCAATAGCAACCATGCTACCATTGAAATATTGACTGGTTCAAATTTTAAAAGGTGGAAAGAAGATGTTCTTTTTACTCTTGGAATGGCTGATATGGACTTTGCACTTAGAGAGTCTGAACCTCCTAAGCCTAATGATAATAGTACTTAGGAAGTAAGAGATTTATATGCCAAATGGGATAGATCTAACAGGCTTAGTTTACATGCAATGAAAAGATCTATCTATGAACACTTGCTTAGTGGACTTCCTGAGATTCAGAATGCAAAAGCCTTCATAGAAACTGTCGGTCAAAGATTCTTAACTTCTGATAAATCTGAAGCTGGAAATCTCATGTCTCTATTGACTAGCATGAAATATGATAATGTGGGAGGAGTCAGGGATTTCATCATGAAGATGGTTCATATTCAAGACAGGTTAAAATGTCATGATATTGTTTTGGCAGATAAATTTATAGTTCATCATGCATTGAATGCTCTTCCCTCTGACTTTAGCCAGATCAAGACTACTTATAATGCACTTGATGGGTCTTGTAACATAAATGATCTGATATCAAAGTGTGTTAATGAGGAAGACAAACTTAAGAGAGAACATCATGAATCTGCTTTGCTTGTCTCCCATTTGAGATCCCCCTTTTCCAAGGATAGTCATAGTGAGAAAAGGAAAATGCATAACAATCATTCTCATGGGTTTAAGTCGTCCAACCCTTCAACTGCAATTAATGAAAATTCCTCAGCCATTGCAAAAAGGACTGTTAGATGTTTCTTTTGTAAAAGGACAGGTCATGTGAAAAACAATTGTTTAAAGTTCAAATCTTGGTTAGAAAAGAAGAAGACTGAAGGAGTTCACAAGAAAATGGAACCCAAACTAGAAGGAATTCATTCTCAAAGTGGAAAATGATGCAGATGTTGAAGTACTATATATAGGACATGTTAGCTTAATTTTTATATTCTGGTTTAATCTTGTATTAGAAAAGACCTTTATGTACCTTTCCTTTAGAAGAAATTTAATTTCAATTTCTGTTTTAGACAAACTTGGTTTTCCTTTTAAGTTTGAAATTGCCATGGCTGAGTTGATTCTTAATTCTCATACTGTTGGTTGATGCATATCAGTTGATAAACATTTTAGAGTATGTTTAAACTCAGTTTTCTTCATCAAAATAATAAAAAAGGTCAAATGCGACAAAACATATTGAGATTTAAAAATCTTATTGTCAGTCATTATGTAAAGAAAGGAGACATTGAGATTGAACATATTGAGTCTAGCAAGATGACTGAAAATCCTTTGACCAAAGGCTTAACTCCCTCTGTTTTGTGAACCATGTTATTAGCATGGGTATCTTTGAAGCTTTTGATGCTTTGATTAGTGGGAGTTTTTCAACTTTGTAATTTTTAATTTTGCATCTTTTATTCATATATCAGTTATCTAAATCATGATATATTAATTAGATGCTGATCTTTGTGCACATGTTACCTTATATCTATTTAAAGTCTTAAGGATTTATAACCTTAAGCATGGCGGTTTGCCGAGTGATGTATGTCTCAATTTAAAATTAATGATTTTCTTATTTGGTTCAGAGAAATCATAAAGAGATTCTCTCATACAGTTTAGAGAGATTTATGAGACATTATATATTCTCTCATACAGTTTAGAGAGATTTATGAGATATGGACACATTGGTGTCGGGTTTCTCATACAGATTAAGAGAAACCATAGAGTAGATTTCTTATTTGGTTCAAGAAATCATAAAGAGGACCGATAAGAAAATGATATTAAGTTTTCATCATTTTACTATATAGTCACATTGTGATCCATGTTGATGCAATCTACTAATATTTGTGACCATAGAGGACTTGTATTGCATATTGATACAATGTTTCGTCATGATTCAATATTAGTAATTGCATTAGACCGGATTGAATGAGGTGTTATCAGGATTAACAAATGCATCCTTCTTTAAAATCGTTTTTTAATATATATTACAAATGATTATTATTTTATAAAATCTTTAGTTTATAAATCAATTAATGTTGACCAAGTGGGAGAATGTTGGAATTTTTGGTCTAACATTATTGATTTTGTGGGAGCATTTGTTAATTAATTATTGGGCCCATAACATCTCATTACTGAATGTGAAGACGGCCTGTGTAGCCCATTGGGTTTTGAGAGAAATCCTTATTGGATTATGGATTTCGCATCCGAAACCCAAAACTCTTTTATGGGAGGAGCCTAGGGTTTTTTCTATTATAAATATGGGCTAGGTCCCCACTTGCATCCTTCGATCATTTTCGTCTCTTCCCATTGAGAGCCGTCTAAAGGAAGGATAGGAGTGGAAGATCTCTAGCCTGATAGTGAATATCAAAGATTGATGGCACAATCAGGTATGTTTTATGTTTTAATATTTATTTAATTCATGTTGTTCTAGATCTATGCAATACATCCTGTATTTGTGATTATGTCAAAATTATCTAACACTCATAAGATCTTATTGACTTTTCCTCAAAAGCTCCAATAGATATTGGTCAATAAAAATACATTTCGATGGGATTTCTTTTTTGTTTTTCTTTAGGTTAGCTAATCTATCTTGAAAGATAAAAGGGGTAGAGTAAAATATTTAACAATGTGAGAGTACTAAAACAAATAAAATATGGTAGAGCACCTATTTGCGCGTGAGAGGCACGAGATTTGGTTCCCTTCCATTAATATTTAACAAACCAAATGCACTTGCTATCAATACTATCATAACAATGGAATCTGAAGAAAGATATATGATTCCAAATAATTGCATGTACATAGCTCATATGTGAGTGCTTTTCATGCAAGAGTCATTGAATTTTATAAATTAACCTATCATCCACTTAGTCAACACTTCAATTAATGATTGATACAAACTTTTCATTGCACACTATGATCAATAAGACTTGAAATTCGGCTAAGGTTAAACTAACCAATACAACCTTAATAAAGAAGGACAAGATGACAAGTGTCATTTATTCATATAATAACTGACTACCTAAGATGGATTTCCAAAATAAGCTATAGGTGAAAATAATCCTAATAGTTTGAGATAAATAATTAAACTAAATATCAGGTAAAAAGATAAGTTAATTTTGAAAATCAAGAGGTCTCTATAATAAAATATTATCACTATAAATGCTAAGAGAGACCATAAGTTCAACAATCTAATTTTATCACGCCCATCTAGTGGTCTTGGGACAAAACCACCCATTTTAATGACTAATATCGTTTTTATCTCATATGGGAGATCAAATTGGGTACTTATCCTATTGATATAATAGATGCTAAGGGTCACTTATAGTTGAGGTGTTGTATTTAAAATAAGATTTAGAAGAACCTACTTTGTTAGAAAAGACATTTAATAAGCAAGCAAAAAGTTCTTTAAGTTCCAATATAAATGTACCCAACAGATCTAATAGTCCTAATAAACTATGATCACCAGGTATGACATAACCTAAGTCTATAGGGTGGGGTAAAGGTAACAATCCAACAGAATGAAGACTTTCCAATATCTAGTAGGTTTAAGGAGTAGGTCACATATGTAGTTTTTGGTGCCTTAGGTCCCGGCGGTAAAATCCTAATTTATGATCTTGATAGTTTATCATATAACATCTAGGTTGATTGTAATATCGTCCATGAACTTCATCTTCGAGCCATGACATTCATAGTTGTCAATGAAAACCCTCTAAAGGCATGATGTCACACCAAACGGTCACATCAATTCCAGCTAATTTAAATAGAACCAAACACTTATAGGCAATACAAGTAACAGTTTGATTATCCCATGTAACTATATAAGGGTACAAATGGATTTCAGGGGTAAGGTTAAACCTTGAGACTGCTGTGGTAGATATTGCAGTTATATAAACTTGATGATCAAGGATAACTTTACATCTATGACCCCTACATAGGACATAAGTATAAAAACACTCAGGCTTATATGTGACCCTACTTCTACCACTTTAGTAATCATTACCCCCCTTTGGGTATAGTGAATCATGGTGGCTATCAGATAAAACTTGTAAGAAAAAGAATATGATTGGTTTTTATGTCCTAGCCAATAATAACACTTGGTATGAGTACATAAGTGATATTCTCAAATAGAATAGTAATGATGTAATATGGTTAATGAAAGATGCTATAAAAGTTCCCCTAGATTAGGGTATCCTCTCATACTAATTTAATGTAGGGTGGGTTCGGAGGGTCCGAATCACACCCTTATGATGTAAGATCATCTTTTGATTCTATGAGAAATAAGAGATAATAAACTAAGATGCTACAAAATTACTATGATCTACTTGAGCAATAAATCAATAGAGTGAGCAATAACAAAATCTAAATAAATATAATGCAAAGAAAAAAAAAAACTCACAAAGATTTGAAGAGAATGTGTGAGGCAAGCTATTTATGGAAGAACCATCCAATCATGTATATATGAACTTTAACCAAAGAACACTCCATTGAATCTCCTTCGATTGATGTCTGATTGATGATTAGAGGTCAGATATAAATAGATCAGTTCCAATTTGGTAGTAATCGACCATCGGATTGTGAAAATTGCCTTCTGATCGGTTGAGATATGACACAAACAATGCAAACCATTGATTTAATAAGTTGTTGTTTATCTTGGGCTGGTTTTGCTGAACCAAAATAGGTTTGGGCTAGATTGGATTTCTGGGCTTATTTAGTCTAAGAACCAGGTTGAATTAGTTAGGATTCAATGCTACCTTCTTTGTTCGAAGCAGCTACGACCATCAGAATAGAGAGCTTGTCCACTATTCATCCAGTGGTCGGTCGATAGCAAGGAAGTGGCAGAAGGTTGGCATAGATGAGAAGAGTCCATGAATGAGTTTTGGCATCTGAGAGTGGAGTAGATTGGCAGCGATAGATAGGGTGACAGTCGCCGGACATTGGTGTGGTTCCGGCGATCGACTACTCTGATGCACCGATTGTGGGAGCTAGAGATCGGGAATGGTGAGGAGAGGATAGCACCAAAGTTTTAGAGATGGTATATCTCCTTTATAGGTATAAATAATTAACTAGAAAAGTCAACGATGAAATATTTACAACTATATAAAGTCATAGAGAGGGGTTTAGAAATACCAATGTGAATAATCTCTAAGAACTCATGAATATGATTTACACTTTCGGATTTAAAGAGTCGTTATTTTTCCTCTTATACAATTAACACAATATCTATTTAAAGGACCAATTAAGGCAATATATTTTCTCCTATAAGTCTTTCTATTCTTGCTTTGAAGATATGACCCAAAATACTCTGTCATAAATTGAATGAATGTTATTCTTAACAAGATTGAAAATATACTCTGTATCAGGATTTAAACGCAATTTGTAGAGATTATTAACCAATAAATATTTTCTAATGACTTAAGAATTTAAAATCAAATTTGTTCCACCATAACCAATATTAAATGATAAACAAGTTTGTTCAACATAAAAATAAAGACAATAAATTTCATAAAAAAATGATGGTACATAGAAAACATTTTTTAAGGCAAGATTAAAGCTATAATCTAAAGTTAAACTAATAATTATATCAAATTTAACTTATAGATTTGCATCATTTCCTTTCTAGGTATGGTTTATTCCTTCCTTAGCTTCTATTTGTATATGAATCCTTAACCTTCTTTTAAGGATTGATAAGAAAATTATATTGAGTTTACATCATTTTTGTGTATAATCACGTTGTAATCCATATCAGTGTAATTACAAATATTTTATAACCATGGAAGAACTTGTAGTGCATATTGATATAATCTTTAATAACTTGTTTTTATTTTAGTGAGTGTTTTAATTAAGTGTTATATAACAGCTATGTCATTATAAGGAGAGAGAAATTAAATTGATGTTATTATAAATTAACATTTCTATAAATTGAATTAAATTGCTGTTTAAGATATTGGTATAACATTAATTAAGAAATTGATGTTATACCAAATCAATCACAACCACAAATCCCCCAAGGAATTAAGATTGTTTTTTTTAATCCAATGATTATCGGCAATTCTCTCTCTCTCTCTCCTCTTTTTCTATTAATTATTTTTCTTAGCCGCTGCTCTTTCTATCATATACGAGGTCTGTCTTTAATGCTCTTTTACTTTTTATTTTAGGCGCTGCTCTTTACCTTTTTATAGTAATTTTGTAAATAATAATTAATTAGAATTTTTTATATACAAGTTTAATCATAATTCGTATTAAAAGAAGTATGAATTTAGAACAATATATTTGAGATGATACAAGTATAATATACCCATCGTGTCATCCTAATTTATTTTCTACTATCCATAATTTGACTATAGTTTCCACTTATTACCAATGTATATTTACGAATATGATGTTGACTTATTAGAACGGCTTTTAGGGTATCAAATCATTTGACGAACAAATTAGCAAAAGAGTTCAAATATCTTTAGCACTAATGATGGTATAAAATTTATATATTTTTGAGAGAAGCTTGCATTATTAATTTGTAAGGGGATGCAATACTTTGATTCTCCTCTATTATTTATTTAGATGATTTAATATATAGTTTTTAGGATTTTATAGTACAACTATTTTTTAAAGTATAAGGTCTAAATTAATTTTTTTTATTCATGTACTTTGAGCTTTCCCTATCCATTTCAAGGACCAAAATGCATGCAGGTTATTTCATAAATCTAAGATTTTTAGATATCACAGTCAATTTTCTTAATAATAGAGAGTTTCTTAATAGTAAGAATCTTGAAGCTTTAGTGTATTGTAAACTTGTTGCCTTGTACTATGTTTAGTTGGGCGGATGAAAATTGGGATGGATGAAAAATTAATAAATTTTATGTTTAATAGGGTGGATGGAAAATGAGAGATAGAAAAATTAGAGGAAATTTGTTTAACTTTCATTCCAAAAGTGGATCTACCTAATTTGGGCAAAAATTTCATTGTGCAACGGAGGAATCTATTCTCACCCTCATGCATCAAACAGGGAGAGGATATCGAAGCGGCCATGGAGCGTGACCACTGCACCCAACTATGCAATAGGCTGATGGAACAAGATATTGGCGACCATGCCACAATCGCTGAGGATGCTAACTCCTCGCTGGCGTCGGTGCATTTCAAAATAACAATCTTAATCTTGTCTTACACATGACCTTTTCTTTTCCATACTCATGAAAATAGATAAATTTGATTATGAATTTACCACTTTGTTTTAGTTTTAAATAAAACCAATTAAAACCAATTGAATTATGGACATGATGAAAATTTTCATATTAACTATACATGCAATTGTTAGGAGTCATATAACTAGATTATGATTAGAATATTTGAAAGCCTAGAAGGGAATTAAAACCCTTGCCTCTCGCATGTGAATGAGCGCTCTATCATTAAAGCTTGACTCCCTTCTATATTTTTAAATTTATTAAACTTATTAAATATTTTTTTGGTGTACGTATGATAATTTTTAAACGAGATTATGAATGTAAAGGAGAACTCCATGCCTCATCTTTTATTAAAAAAGAAAAATATGATGGTAGTCTCGAGAATGGAATCTTGTTTCTATTGCATGGAAAGCAAGGTCTATGCCACAATAGTTAGAGACAAATAGTCTGAATTAGATAACTTATCACATGTTCTAATGATGTGAGTATATTAAAGTATTTATGTATCATTGTTAATTTATAAAAATTTCATAACTCTTGCATTAAAAGCTCTACCTTACGAGCTATAAATGCAATTGTTAGGTATTATATAACTTTCTTGAGTTTCCTCTGTTAGGAAAGTATCAATGGCAAGTGCATTTGGTTTGTTAATTATTAACAGAAGGGAATTAAATCTTATGGCAAAAGAAGCACTCTGCCACATGTGCTAAACCCAGCATGCAAAACTTAGACTATTTTTTTACAAAAAAAAAATTAGGAGGAAAAAATAAAAAACACATTGAATTTAATAGTATTTTTTGTCTAAATTTAATATATTTTTTATTCTTTCCTCTAAATTTTTCGTCGAAGGAAATACAACCTAATATTTTTCTATTCATAATCTTAGCCCTAACTTATCGCTTTGTATATAGTGGCATAGTGTTGGGAAACCCCAGGGATATTTTATAAATTTTTCATCAAACAATACATTTGCACAGCGGAAGAATATTCTTGAAACAGGCCGGTCCCAAAAACCTAATGAAGATCGTCTTGCGAGGGAGTCGACACGATGAGATAGAAAGTACCTAGAGCAAGAAGAGGCCGATGTCGAGGTAGGCACCCAAGCGTGCGCCCTCTGCAGTCTCACACACACGGATGCCTCAAGTCCTCTTCTTCCACGCTCGGTGCTAGCCTCGGGAAGAAGATCCAAGCCTTAAAGCTCTCCTTTGATTACTTTCGCCACCATCTAGAGAAGTTGCGCTAAGGAGGAAAGGGGAGGGAGATCAAGCCGCCAAGAGTTCCTTCACTTGCGCCAAGAGGAGGAAGGAAAGAAGACTTGCGGCTTCAAGGTGGAAGAGGTTGCGCCAAGAAAATCCTTGCTCTCGCCCCTCAAGTTGCTCATGCCAATTCAATTGCATGCATGAGCCTCTCGCATATATGAGTATATATAACCAAGAGGAGGCGGCAATACAAAGGGTTAGAGGCGCAAACCATCAAGAAGAATTCGGCTAGGGTTAGGTTTGGGTGCAATTAGAGTTTGAGGGAAGGAAAATCTCCAAGACTTTACTATAAAGTTCATCCCCTCTTCTATATGCGCCTAAGACCTTCCATAGAAGTTCATCAAGCCATATTAGCCCCAAGACTTGCCATAGAGGCAAGCATACCATCCAAGTAACCAAGGGGAGGCGCCTAAAGCTTTCTAATGAAGCAAATTGCGCCACCCAAAACCCATTATACCCTTAGGCGCCAATGGGGTTAGGTTTCTCCTCATTATACCCTTTTAGCCCATTATCTCTTCATGACAACTTGTTATTGGGCCTCATTGGGTAATGAGCTAGCCCAAACTTCATTACATAGGTTGATTAAGCTATTGGATCCAATCCAATGCAACCTTAATCCAAATGTGAGCAACCATGGTCAATTTCGGGTCAACCTACCAAAAATGAAGTTTGGCTCTAATAACTCTCTTCTATCTCATCAGGCCCATTGGCGCTGATGAAATCTCCCAAATAGATCCGAGCTATCCAATAACTCGATCAATATGGTTTCTCGATCAATACGAGAACTCGAGTATTAAGGTGTGCAACCCTGTAGGTTCCTCTAACGTTAGAAGTGATGCCCTAAGGTCATCACAAGTAGTGAGTGACACCTAGCAGTGCATCGCTGCTACCCAAGTCATCGGAATAGATATCGACATCGACATCTGTATCATCGCAATTAGGTGCAGATGCATTACAGTCTCTTTGCCAAACTGATATCTAATTGGACAAGTGTGTCACTACTTGTTTTAACCTAATCTCATGGTCATGACTAAATCTAGTTCTCATCTGGGTATACCATACACTTTCAGTCATAGAACCATTAGGGGGCCATGTGGATATCAAGTTTTCCTCAGAAAGGGGTAAATCCTCTGTCTGTACATTGACCTTCTCATATGGGTCGTGACATACTCAATAACAACCGTTATGACCTCCAAACTATGACGATGTGTTAGGTTGTCAAAGCATGTCCCTAACCATATAGAAGAGTCAATGACCTCAAGTCAAGGTATTAATGCATCTCCTGTCACTTGTGAGGATAACTCATGATATGAAGTCATTGTCTCACAACGGGTCAGTCCAGTATATCTACCACTGATATACCCATAAGTCTACTTTAGCACCTCGTGCCTAATCAGCCCATATACCAGTCTCTTACGTACCATAGCTGTCCCATATCCACCAAGGTACATTGACTGGGGACAACCATTTGAGCAGAAATCCGATCTGTCTCTAGGGACATTATCATGTAAGTATATAATTGCAGATGTAAACAAACAATGATAACGATAATGCCAAAATGATATATAAGATATATCTGTCAAATAGTACAAAAATGGATCAAAACTATGTCTCAGGGAATAAATACCAACATACAACACTACTTTGTTACAATATCTTATATATTTTAATGATAGATGATCTAGATTCCATTAGAATATTATATTCAAGGTCTGAGAATATTATATTGAGCAAGACCCCACCTATATTTTTTTATTTATTAAACTTATCAAATGTTTTTTTTGGTGAATGTAAGATAATTTTTAAACAAGATTACGAATGTAAAGGCAAACTCCATGCCCCATTTTTTTAATGAAAAAGAAATATGTGGTGGTAGTCTCGGGAGTTGAATCTTACTTCTATCACATTGAAAGTGAGGTCCCTGCCATAACAGTTAGAGACAAATAGTCTAAATCAGATAACTTATCACATATTCTAATGATGTGAGTACATTAAAGCATTTATGTATGATTGTTAGTATATAAAAATTTCATGACTCTTGCATGAAAAGCTCTACCTAACAAGCTACACATGCAGATGTTAGGAATCATATAACTTTCTTGTGTTTCTAGTATTAGGATAGTTTCTATGGCAAGTGCATTTGTTTTGTAAAATATTAACTAGTCATAATCTAGGCCTTAACTTATTACCCTAGTATAGTACTATTTTTTACAATATCATATAAGTTTTTTGGTCTGATGTCTAGATTCCCATTAGAATATTTATAAAGGTTAAGGGAGTTAAACCTTGTGCCTCTCGTATTCCCCACGCGCATCATAGCAAGTGCACAAATGTATTGAAGCAATAAAGTATCGATCCCACAAAGACTCTAGAATTAAGTACTAATTAAATTATATTCGTGTAATATAGGTAGATCAATTAATGTGAAAGTTAAGATGAAAGCACAATTAAATAGAAGATGATGTTAAATACTAGAGAAGTTTGGGCATGGGGTTTCACCACAATAATTTTTTTAAGTAATTTATATTAGCATGCATCAAATATTTAGGAGTGTTAAAAGGAAATCTACTATAAGTGTATAGGATGTCCCCTTTCCGTAGCCCATCATAATGTTTAACCCGTCATATACCCATCTGTCACTCTAAGTACCAACCTTGATTAACTTCTTTAAATACACTATAGATTTTATGTTCCCCAACAACTATGCTATGCTACTTTTGTAGGTCATTAGTTATAAGGTTAGTTGTAAGGTTCCAAAACTAAGTCATCTTTTTTGTCTTAGTTTCTAGGGCAATATAATTATTTGACCTAAGTTATTACATGTGAAATTATTCCGACTAACTAAATTCTATAACCCTAGCTACTTTTATAGTCTAGATATTATAGGTTTAAATAATTGATTTTAAGAATTAGAAGTCACCTATCAGTTCTTATCCTAACCTCCAAGAGATGAAATAAATTAAGAACTATTAATTAAAAGCATAATGAATCATCAACAATCAACTTCAACACAACAAAATAAAATCAACATGCTTGATAATCATTACAAAGATAAATCAAGAGAGGCTACTGCCCAAGGCTCGATTTCTCCCAATCCTGAACTCCTTTCATTCTAAAATTTTGCGTGCATCCTCTCTTCCCTTGGGCACAACTTATTTGTAAATTTCATCAATGAAGATGCCCTCTACGTCTCTCAGTCAGAGCAAAAATCCTAGCCACGCCACTAGGGTTTTTTCCCTCCTTTCTCTTCATGAGCACACAATAGCCCAAATTAATCTTCCCCTCCCCCTTATAATGAGTTCTCTGTTGGTGTATATGCCCTAGGACCTAGTTTTGGTCCATCTTTGTACTACTTGACATTGATAGTTATATATCATTATGGCATTGTCATTATCCATGTTTGTTTACATCTGCGTTTATGTACTTACATGATAAGGTCCCTGGAGACAGATTGGATCTGTGCTCAAATAATTGTCCCCAGTCAATGTACCTGAGTGGTAGGGACAGCTCTGGTACTCATGAGATTGGTATATGGGCTGGTTAGGCACAAGGTGCTAACGCAGACATATGAGTATATCAGTGTTGAATATACTGGATAGACCCGCTGTGAGGCAATGACTTGGTGTCACAAGTCATCCTCACAAGTGATAGGAGATGCATTGATCCTTTGACTTGAGGTCATTGGTCATTCTATATGGTTAGGGATATGCTTTGATACAACCTAACACCTCGCTGTAGTTGGGAGGTAATAACGGTTGTCATTGAGCATGTCACGACCCATATGAGAAGGACAATGGACAGACAAAGGATTTGCCCCTTCCTAAGGGAAGCATGATATCCATGGAGCTCCTCTATGGTACTATGACTGAAAGTGTATGGCCATACCCAGGTGAGAACCTGATTTAGTCATAGCCATGTGATTGGGTGAAAACAAGTGGTGACACACTTGTCCAATCAGATATCAGCTCGGCAAAGAGACTGTGATGCATCTGTACCTAGTTACGACGATGGGGATGTCGATGTCGATATCCATTCCAAAGATCTGGGTAGGAGCGATGCACTGCTAGGTGCCACTCACTGCTTGTGGTGACCTTTGGTCAGCACTGCCAGCGTTAGAGGAACCTACAGGGTCGCACACCTTGATGCTCGAGTTTTCATATTGATCGGGTAGCCTTTAGATTGAGTTATTGGATAACTCGAATCTATTTTGGAGATTTCATCAGCGCCAATGGGCTTGATGAGATGGAAGAAACTTATTAGGGCAAACTTCCAATTTTGGCATATTGACTAATTTAACCATGGTTAGCCTCATTTGACCTTGGATTAAATTGGATTGGATCCAATAACTTGGTTTATATGCATAATGGACTTTGGGCTAGACCCATTGCTCAATTGGGCTCACTAATAAGTTGTAATGAAGAGCTAAGAGGATTAAAGGGTATAATGGGGAGGAATTAATGGCATAGGCGCATGCAAGAATCCTAGTTGGACTAGGATTGGCGCCTAGTGCTAGATTGGTATCTTTAGGAGGTTGATTTGGATTAGGAATTGGTCGCAATCACTTGAGATATTAATCTAGTTGTGATTGGCGCATGTGGGGGCTGAAATTAATCTATTAGAAGTCCTAATTGGATTAGGACTTACGCCCAAACCAAATGATGGAGGGACCAACCCTGCCCCGAGAAGGTCTGGAAGGGTTAGGAGGAAGCCCATCAGATATGGACTTCCCTCCTAGGCCACCCTCTTTCCTTATTTGCACTATGCTTTGAATAAGCCTTAGGGCACCCTATAGTTTCCTTATTTGGTCATGCATTATCTCCTAGAATAGTCTACTGGTTTTTGTGTCAATAATTGGGCAGGTTAAAGCCCAGCTCAAGGGAAGCTAGGAAGCTCAAGCTAAGCCACTCAAAGTGAAGCTACAAAAATGGAAAGAAGTACTTCAACACTTGACTAAAGACTTCAAGTTGAAGGAGCTTGAATTGAATACAACTTCACCTTCCAAATCAACCTAAGGCGCCACCTAATAAGAGGGAGAATTCGAAATTGAAGGATCAGCCACAAACTTACCAAAGGAGGAGCCTTCAATGCGCCTAGCCATCAAGGATCAATCAAGATCCACAAATCAAGGGATCATCATCTAGATCCCCAATTTGTGGAATCAAATTTGGAAAACTCTAGCCGCCCAAGCTCTTGAAGGAAGGCTTTCGAAATTCAAAATATGGGCGCCCCTTTCATCCAAGCAAACAAGGAAGGAGCTTGAAAGAATTCGGCCACAAGGAAGCTCCATCAAGAAAGAATTCAAATTTCAAAATTGACAAAGGAAATGTTTTAATTGAGCATTAATCTCTTCCATAAATTTATGATTTGCGCCTAGGGTGAATTGTCACCCTTGCCCATGGCTTGTTGAGCCTATAAATTGTAATCCTCTCTTCATTGTCGATTAGTTACCTAGAAGAAAAGAATTGGTGTTAGCATTGGTGCTTGTGTCGCCTAGTTATTCTATCTCCCCTCTCCTCCAAAGGGCCGAGCCCTTTCCCTTCTCCCCTTCTTCTCAAGCCCTCAACGCATTCACCCTTGGAGGATTTGCACACTTTGGCGAGACTCTAAGGAGGTTCCCTCATCCTTTGATCTCGGCAACAACAAAGGCCTCCAATGGAACCTTCACTTTCGGCTAGCATGAAGAGCAACATCATCAAAACCCTAATCGGCTAAGTTCTTTCCCCCTTTCTCCCCTCTTTGTTTCTAGAACTTGTTTCTACACTAATCAAAGATCTTGTTGTAGGAAAACAAGGATTGGGAGATCTTCTTGGCGCCATCTCTTCTTCCCTCTTTTCCCCACTCTCTTAGTTAAAGTGTTAAGGGAACTTGTGAGGCTTAACCTCCCCCTTAGTTCTTGGTTGTAATATGAATCCGTGGCATGTGCGGATCCCGTTTGTTTGTGTTTGCTTGTAATGATGCAATACCTTCCATCAGAGTAGGACCGTTGAAGACCGGGACGTTACGATCCTTCTATTCTCAAGGATCGCACTGTGAGTATTTCTACTAGCAATTTCATTTCATAGATTAAGTGTCTTTCAAATTCGTAGTTTAAAGTAATTTAGTTCTTCGATTTTCCCTATTTACAAAATACAAAAATATATTTTCCAACTCCGTTAGCAGTAATCTCGGTTTTTATTATAAAAATACAAAAACTATTTTTACAAAGCGTTGTTTGCATGCACCTTGTTCTGTGTTTTCCCCCCTACATCAGTTGGTATCAGAGCCACTCTTAGAATAGATTTTTAGCCTAAAAAAACTAATTTTCAAATTCTAAGACTTTTCTTGGACCTAGGTGTTTGAAAGAAGTTGATCTCATAAAAGGTTATCATATAATATATCACTTTTAGGAGCCTTATTTTCAAAACTAATCTCTTTTAAAACTATCTTTGACCATGACTACTAGATCAGGAGCAAATTATAATAATCACCCTGAGTACAATGATATTACTAGACAAACTGAACCTAATGACATGGCTAGACTCTTTAGCATGATGACGACCTTCCAAGAGGAACTTAGGGATATTAGAGCTAGACTCCCAAATCCTGAAAATCTTAGGGATGATAGACCCCCTAGTCGGCCTTCAAGTGAACCCATCCTAGGTGAACATCCCCAAAACAATAGGAACCATAATAGGAGAGTCCAAGAACCTGAATGGGAAGAGCCACATGCTCGACCATATCAACTCCGTTAGCAGTAATCTCGGTTTTTATTATAAAAATACAAAAACTATTTTTACAAAGCGTTGTTTGCATGCACCTTGTTCTGTGTTTTCCCCCCCTACATCAGTTGGTATCAGAGCCACTCTTAGACAGTTGGTATCAGACAGCTGAGGATTGCTAGGCCAAACTTGCGATACCACTGAGATCGCAAACTTGCATCGGGTTATTGGGTCCATGGTTAAATTGCTTCGGCTATTGGCTTGGGTATTTTCGTGAGGTGTTGGGGTATGCCCTTAAAGCCAATGTTATCGTTACCGACATTGAAGGCTTTGGGTATGCCCTTAAAGCCAATGTTTGAGGCTTTGGGTTATTTCCAGTATTATGTATAAACAATATATATGTTTATAAAGGCAATTGTTATTATTCAGATTGTTACATTATCTGCTGCTGTATGTATACTTCTGAGTAATGTCTCAATGATGTTCAGCTTAGCTGACATTTAATATTGTCCTTAGTCGAGATATCTCGGTGAACATGAGACAGCCTTGATATGATTGAGACTAATGTGTGCTCTAATCTTGTGGGATGCTTCGAGCGTGGAATAAGATTAGACACATAGGTGCATTGGATGTACTGGACTGACCCTACTTTGGATATTCAATTGTTTGTCACAATGTGAATAATCCTTGTATGCAAGCAAGTGGTATATTCCCTCTGACTTGAGATCACTTGTGTTTCTAAGTGATGATTGGCATTGTCTTGAGGTAGTTCAATATCATTTGAAAGATAATGGTTAAGGATTATCTTGGATAGTGGGCATGAGTCATGCTAGGGCACTTGTGATAGATATAGGATTGCCTCTCCTGGTTGGAGTGTGATGTTCTAAGGGGCCCTTAGGTGAAATGGTTGAGAATGTGTATGGCCATACCCAGACGACTATGTTCATCTGATCTAACCATTTTCATCATGTTGGAATCGCAGGCTTGACACGCTTGTCCAACGGGAACATCCAGTGGTAAAGGGAAACATGTATGCCAAGTGAATTAGATTCGCACTTGTGCTGTGGTTTGGGAGTAGTCTTGGAAGACTCTTTCCTTCATATCGGGAGACAGTGATGTGTTGCTAGATACCTCTCTCTGATCGTGATAACGTAAGTTATCGTTACCGACATTGAAGGAAACCCTTAGGGTCGCACAATTTGATGATATGGCTTACTTATGTCAGATCGTGTGGACTGGAATTGTTCTAGTTCAGTTTAAAGGAATTTAAACTCTGATTGGAAGTGAGATCTAGTCTAATCATGTTTGATTGATTAGGGCATGTGATCGGTAAGCTTTGATCGGGGATTGATTCTTGATCGTATTGATCAGGGGTTCAATGTGATGTGTGTGGTTAGATCTTGAGCCATTCGGTTCAAAGAGATTTTAGCCAGGGTTGGTTCGATTTTGTGTTTGGACCAAATGGTGTTTGAACCGGTTCACTTGTGAACGCATGGTTCAATTTAAGATGGAGGTTTCGATGGTTTAAGTGGGAGTTATGGAGATAGTTATGTTTTTCGGTTTCACTATTTTTGGTGGCCGAATAGACCTCTCGTTGATCACCCACGTATTCAAGAGAGAACCTCTCTTCTTCCTCTCGAGTGGATCGTCTCCAACCAAGAAAAAGAGACCAGCCAAGACACACATCTTCCTTGCAAGGGACGATCAGGACTCCTTGGTGTCTTTGCTAGCACAAGGGACGCAAGGGAGGAAGTCTACTTCATCTTGTGTGTGACTTCTTTGGAGAAGAGGCACTCGCCCCTTTTCTCTTCCAAGCTGCCTCTCATATCATGGCATAGGTAATGCTTTTACTTGTTCTATACGAGTTTGCAAAGGTTGATCATATGCTCGTGATAAGCGATTCTTGGGATTCCTAGTTTTTCCGATGCAAGTTTTGTTTTAGTAGCTTGTTAACTAGGTTTACTCTCAGTGGTATCAGAGCAAAGGTTTCGGCTTGATGCATATGATTGCCTTCTTGTGATCCATGCTTAGGTAGATCTAATATTGATGCGCATGTTTCTGTTCTCATGCGACTAAATGATGCACTGTAATTCATACCTTGTGTTAGATGTATGACTTGCGCATATTATAGTTGTTTTCACAAACACTTACCTTCATGCGCGACTCCATTAGATTTTTCTGTGCGCCTATTTTAAATACTTAGACGGGTTAGCAGTTGTGAAATCGTTTGTCAAGTCTGAACCCAACAGCCTAACCAGACTATCTGACAGCCTGGATGGGCGGCTGGATAGCACTTGTGCGCAAGACGTACAGGTGGCTATAAGCCGACTGTGGAAGGGCGTGTAGTGATGTCTGTTTGAGGCAAAAAGATGAACGATCATGATAATGGCCCGGGGTCGCACCCGCTTGCCAGGATTCATGTAGGACGTTCAGCCCTTAAGGCATGCATGGTCGATCATTGGGTCGACGCTAGTCAGTTACGACTGGGTACATGCAAGGACAGTGGGTTTGACTTGTTCTGACGAGTGGATACCTGTTAATGGACCGTTGTAAGGTAGTAGGGCACAAAAGGAAATAAAATTGATGCCATATATCTTTCTTTCATGTGTTGTACATGTTTTACATGTTGCCATGAATGATTGGACTCGAGTCGAGTAAATTTGAGTGTTTATTTAATCTTATGTGGGCTGCCCTTTTTGTATGCTGTGCTGGGGCCTGCGAGCCTGGAAATTAATATATTTGATGTGATCTGCGAGTCACATTTGATTTCTTTGAATGTATAAATGACCTGCGTGTCAATCCATGTTTAGATATTTTTAAATGTAATTTCATCAAACATGAGCACACAGCACATATGGCAGAAGCGTTTGCAGCAATTGGCTTCACTAGGTGGGTGGTCTAGAGTTCGACTCTAGAACAGGCGCATTCTGTCTGGTGGGCGCATACAGATGGCGTTTGGGCCGCATGAGGTACAAGAATGCCATAAAGAGCTCAAGTGAAGACTTTTGCTTGTTTCTAAAATCAAACTAGGGTTTTACTTATATTTTTATGGGCGTTTACCACATAAGATAATTGTGCTTTCTATTTACTGTTTTAAGTAATATTAGCACATGTATGTTTTATTCTTCTGCTATCACTATAGGCTTAGTAAGAAGATAAAAGACCGATAAAATCCAACGTCAATATCAAGCTTTGCTGGGCCAAAGTTGTCACGCCCCAATTTTTCGCGCCTAAAACTAGGACGTGATAGCACGAATTACACAACCTCTGTGTAACCCGTCAGCTAACACACACCTATACTATGCGTCTATGCGGAAACGTGTAAATAGAAATACAATATGCGCGCTCACTGCAATGATCGTCTCTCCCAGCAGTACAGATCACTCTCCCCTAACTCTACCCAATCAACTGAACCTCTGAGCTGACTGAGCAATCTGGCCGAACCTCTGAGTATGCAATACTGAAGGCAAGGTGGCGGGTTAGGCTCTTCCTCTGCCACTAACCACTTTGCACACCTTGTGCGCCCTGAAAACCACAAGCTTTCACTGGCAAGTATCGCACACAACAAGGTGATCTATCAGAGATCAAAGAGCACTAGACACATGCTCAAAACCTAACAATCAAGTAACTACCGGCCTGCTTAACCTAGGGCAATAATATGTTCTACACAGCGAGCGAAGGATGAGGACAAGTACAATACTTGCGCCCCACCTAAGCTAAGTCCACAAAGCCAACGAAAATCACAACCTTTCTCCAAGTAATGAAACTCAGGGATAAAAAGGACCCTCTTCCCTAATCCCGGGAAGAGGTACACAAATATATATATCAACAACCTCGGCAATACAATGTTCAAGGTTAGGTTTATACCAAAGCTATGAACAAGCTATGCACAATGATGAAGCCCTCGGTTCCTCTCCTCTAGGTGGCCGAACACTTCAAACTCCTCAAGGGGGAAGCCCTTGAGGATCGGACCCTAAGGTGGAAGACCTTAGGGTTGGTTGATGATGATGATGACTCTCGGCCCCTTGGTTCCTCACCAAGCCAAAAGCCCTAGTTGATGATGAAGGCGTGAAGGACTCCTCCCTTCAATTGGTGGCCGAGTGTCCAAGGCTCCAAGGACACCCTCCAAGTGCTTGCCGATGATGAAGATGAAGACCACTTCCCTCAAGTGTCTTCAAGTGTTCTCGGATCAAGAACACAGCCCCTCTCCTCGTCTCAAGGAAGAAGAACACTCTTCAATCGCCAATTGGACAGCACTTCGTGGAGCAAGGATTCATCAATCCCTCCCTTGTCGCCAAGTCCTCCCTTATGTAGAGAAGCCGCCTAAAGCCAAGTTCAATTGCGGCCAAGTGATGGAGGAAGAATAGGAAGCTTTCCTATTTTGGCACCTTATTCAAATTTCGTTGACTCAAGCCTTGAACCGAACCACACCTTGGTTCATGATGTCCGCCCAAGCCATGAGTTCGCCCAAGTATTGGATCCAAGTGGGTAATGAAGAGAAAACCCACTAATCTCTTATTGTATCCTCAATTCAACTTCTTATTGGATCTTGTCCATAAGTTACCACATGCCAAACATGTGTTTCACTTAGACAAGATTCCAAGCATATTCCTTGAAACCCTAGGCCACTTAGATCAGCCCCTAGGTCTCAGAATTGAACCCCGATCGAACCTGGGTTCATGTCAAGTGACCATCGTTAAGCTGACCATGGTTAAGGTAACCATGGTTAAGTTAACCATGCCTCAAAATACAGAAGTGACTCCCTCAGCACTCCAAAGCATCCCCAGGCCATGCCTAAGGATAGATGTGTTGATGTACCTGCAAAAACATACTCAACACAATGTCAGTGCCTTAACTCCACTAGTAGGCTCACTGCAACACCAGCCTAACACCTCGTCAAGCTCATCCATCCCTCCCCAGAATCCCGCTGGATCCATGGGATGGGCTGGGGTATAACCCCAGCATACCCAGGGTCTCACAATACTCCCCCAACTGAATTGGCACTCGCCCTCGATGCCATCAGTTGGTCGTACTCCCTAGCTAACTCCTCAAACTGGGTAATGTCCTCCATCTTCTCCCAGGTTGCATCCTCTTCTAGTTCATTCTCCCACTGAACTAAAAACTCCATCTTTCGACCTCCAGGTGGTCCTGAGCCATAGACTCTATGGTCTAAAAATTTCACTGGCTTCTTAGCAAACTCAACTCTGCCCCTCGCAGGTTGTCTTCTCACCTGTCCACGGTCTTGATGCCTATCGTCAACATGATACTTCTTCAGAAGGCTGACATGAAAAGTAGGATAGAACTGAAGCCATCGTGGTAAGTCCAACCTATAAGCAACTGGGCCTACTCTTTTGATGATCCTGAAAGGACCCTCATACCTCCTCACTAGGCCTCTATGGTATGTCTTAGCCTCAGTCTTCCTCCACATCTGAGGTGTGAGTTTGAGAAGGACCAACTCTCCTACCTCAAACTCCACATGTCGTCTGTCCCTATCAGCATAGAGCTTCATGCGGTTCCTGGCCTCAGTCAGGCTATCACAAGCTTCATCCCACAGCTCGGACCTATCCTCAACAAAATCAATCGCCGCCTGACATTCTCCCCCTGCGCCCCTGTTCATGAAAGTCCCCTTAATCTAGGGGGCCGAAACCCTAAGGGAGGCGCATATAAAAATTCGCATGGGAAGCTAGGGTTTCAAGAGATCTTAATATATCATATGATCAACTTTCGAATGCTAGTATAGAAGAGAAAGATCCATACCATCGCCATCTCTTGGATGGTGTCTTGGAAGCAGAGAGCGAGAGGATCTCCTCCAAAGGATGCGCACACAAGATGAAGAAGCCGCCTACTCCCTTGGTGCTCCTTGTGCTAGCAAGGTTCCAAGAGGTGCTTGTCGTATGGAAGGAAAGAGATGTTTTTCTTCTTGGCCGAATCCTCTCCTAGAGACTTGAAGTCGTCACCACACAAGAGTGTGTCGAGAGAGAAGGGCGAGAGGCGAGAATAGAGCTTCCCTTTTGCGTGAACGTGAGGCGTGGTCACGTTTAGAGAAGTGCTATCTAAAAATAGCAAAGTCTCCAATTCATGCGACCATGAATTTTCCTTAACGCTATTAGCTCTCCCCTTTGAACCATGCGCTCATATGATGAGCCGGTTCAAGTTGGTTCAGTTCAAGAAACCAAATAAGCCAAGCAATTAGTCTAGATCTCAATTAAACCCTAAGGCTTCAGATCTAACCGTTGATCTCTCGATGCTTCTGATCTCACCGATCTAGCATCCATTCTCTCAATCGAAGCTTACCGATCTCAAGTCCTAATCAATCAAACATGATCAGACCAGATCTCACTTACAATCAGAGACTAAATTCCTTTAAACTGAACTTGAACAATTCAGTCCACACGATCTGACTTAAGTAAGCCATATCATCAAATTGTGCGACCCTGAGGGTTTCCTTTAAATGTCGGTAACGATAACTTACGTTATCACGAACAGTGAGGGGTATCTAGCAACACATCACTGTCTCCCGATATAAAGAAAAGAGTCTTCCAAGACTACACCCAAACAACAGCACAAGTGTGAATCCAACTCACAAGGCATGCATGTTTCCTTTGCCACTGGATGTTCTTATTGGACAAGCGTGTCAAGCTTGTAACTCCAATATGATGAGCATGATTAGATCAGATGAACATAGTCACCTGGGTATGGCCATACACTATTCTCAATCATCTCATCCAGGGGGCCCCTTTAGAACATCACACTCCTTAAACAAGGAGACGGCAATCCTTTGTCTATCACTAGTGCCCTAACCTGACTCAAGCTCACCATCCAAGATAGTCTATAATCATTATGTTTCAAATGATATTGAACTACCTCAAAACAATGACAATCATCATTTAGAAAACACAAGTGATCTCAAGTCAGAGGAAATGTGCCACTTGTCGCAATCAAGGATTATTCACATTGTGACAAGCAATTGAATATCCTAGTAGGGTCTGTCCAGTACATCCAATGTACCCATGAGTCTACATCTTATTCCATGCTCGAAGCATCCTATAAGATTAGAACACATATTAGTCTTAATCATATCAAGGATGTCTCATGTTCACCAAGATATATCAACTAAGGACTTAACTGCATGTCAGCCTAGCTGAACAGCTTTGAGACATTATTCAGAAGTACACTTATTGCAGCAGACAATGTAACAACCTGAATAACAACCATTGCCTTTATAAACAAAAGAGTTTATACATGATACTGATAGAATCCCAAGGCCTCAAACATTAGCCTTAAGGGCATACCCCAACAATCTCCCACTTGCACTTAATCTAATGGTTGAGAAATCTCAAACCCATATTATTACAGTGCTTCTCATGCTTCTGCTGCGCCAGAGGCTTAGTAAGCGGGTCTGCCAGATTGTCATCTGTATGAACCTTGCAGACTTTGATCTCGCCACGATCTATGATCTCCCTGATCAAGTGAAACCGTCTCTGTATGTGCTTGGACTTCTGGTGCGACCGTGGTTCCTTTGCTTGTGCGATTGCTCCAGTGTTATCACAGAAGATAACCAAAGGATCTGCACTCGAAGGAACAACACCAAGTTCTCTCACGAACTTACGAATCCATACTGCCTCCTTGGATGCTTCCGAGGCTGCAACATACTCGGCTTCTGTTGTGGAATCAGCAACAGTTGACTGTCTGAAACTCTTCCACACCACTGCTCCTCCATTCAAGCTAAAAACATAGCCTGATTGCGATCGGAAATCATCCTGGTCAGACTGGAACGAAGCGTCAGTATATCCTTCAATACTGAGTTCTTCCTGACCACCATATATCAAGAACATATCTTTGGTCCTCCGCAGATATTTTAAAATGTTCTTGACCGCAATCCAGTGCGCCTGACCTGGATTACTTTGGAACCGACTGGTCACGCTTAACCCGTAAGCGACGTCTGGGCGAGTACACAACATCGCATACATAATGGACCCAATAGCCGAAGCATAAGGCGTATTGTCCATTTCATCTTTCTCAGTCTGTGTTTGTGGACACTGACTCTTTGAAAGATTCAGACCATGTCTGACTGGAAGATATCCTCTTTTAGAATTCTCTAAATGAAATCTCTCCAGGACTTTATCGATGTAAGTACTCTGGCACAGCCCGAGAAGCCTCTTAGATCTATCCCTGTAGATCTTCACACCTAACACATAGGCTGCTTCTCCTAGATCCTTCATCTGGAAACATTTCCTTAACCATGCTTTAACCGCATGCATTTCAGGAATATCGTTTCCAATGATCAAGATATCATCGACGTAGAGGACGAGAAAAGTAATCACGCTCCCACTAAACCTCTTATATACACACGGGTCATCCTCGTTCTTGATAAAACCAAATTCACTGACTGATTCATCAAAACGAATATTCCAGCTTCTTGATGCTTGTTTAAGTCCATAAATAGACTTCTTTAACTTGCATATCTTATGACGATCTGATGGATTAGTGAAACCTTCTGGTTGTGTCATATACACATCCTCATCCAGATTTCCATTCAGGAAAGCTGTCTTCACATCCATTTGCCAGATCTCATAATCATAATATGCAGCTATCGCGAAAAGAATCCGAATAGACTTAAACATGGCTACAGGTGAGAAAGTTTCATCATAATCTATCCCGTAGATTTGTTTGAAACCTTTCGCAACTAGCCTGCCTTTATAGGTAACCACGTTACCATCCATGTCAATCTTCTTCTTGAAGATCCATTTACAGCCTATAGGGATAACTCCCGGAGGCGGATCAACCAAATCCCAGACTTGGTTATCTGACATGGAGTCCATCTCGGCACGCATAGCTTCAAGCCATCTCGCTGACTCCGGTCCAGTGACCGCATCTGCATAAGTAAGGGGTTCATCATTATCAACGATGTAGACTCCGTCATAGCGTTCAGGCTGTCGACGGATCCTTCCCGATCTTCGCGGTTCCCGTGATATCTGAGCCTCAGGTTGTTCAATAACCTGATCAACTGGCTCAGGCTCATCCAACTGTGCTTGACTACTTTGTCCTTCTTCTGGATTCTCATCCAACTTTATTTCTCTCCCACTGGCCTCTTGCAGAAGAAACTCCTTCTCAAGAAATATGGCCGTCCGAGCAACAAATACCTTGTTCTCTTTGGGATCGTAGAAATAATAACCCTTAGTTTCCTTAGGGTAACCGACAAAGATACATTTGTTAGATCTGCTCTCTAGTTTCCCAGAGGCGAGCTTTTTGACATAAGCCTCGCAGCCCCAGATCCTGATAAATGTCAAGCTAGGCTGTTTCCCATACCATAATTCATATGGGGTCTTTGAAACTGCCTTGGATGGCACTCGGTTTAGTACCTTTGCAGCTGTCTCCAGTGCAAATCCCCAAAAGGAGTAAGGTAGAGTAGCCTGACTCATCATAGAGCGAACCATATCAAGTAGGGTTCTGTTCCTCCTCTCGGACACACCATTCCATTGCGGTGTTCCTGGCGGAGTGAGCTGTGAGATAATCCCACACTCCTTTAGATAGTCATTAAATTCTCGACTTAGGTATTCTCCACCTCGATCAGAACGAAGTGCCTTGATACTTCGGCCTAGCTGATTCTGTACTTCATTCTTGAACTCTTTGAACTTGTCAAAAGATTCACTTTTATGTCTCATTAAATAGACATACCCATATCTACTGAAATCATCAGTAAAGGTAATGAAGTACTGATAGCCACCTCTGGCATGTTTACTAAATGGCCCACACACATCACTGTGTATAAGGTCAAGTAAACCTGAAGCCCTTTGACCTTTGTTAGGAAAAGGTGACTTCGTCATTTTACCCATTAAACAAGCCTTGCATGTATCAATCTCCTCATAGGAGAATGATCCCAGCAGTCCATGATCATGCAACCGCTTAATGCGTTTCTTGTTAATATGGCCTAAACGACTATGCCATAGCAAGGTGCTGTCATCAGCATACTTGGCTTTCTTATTATCAATGTTGTGTATAGAACATTCCATGTCCAACATGAATAAGCCATTGTTAATTGAACCAGTAGCATAAACAATATTATCAAAAGTTAAAACACACTTTGAAATATTGCATTCAAAGGAAAAACCCTTCCTGACAAGAGCAGGAATGGAGATAATATTCTTAGTAATGCTGGGAACAAAGTAACAACTGTTTAGTTCTAATACAAGTCCAGATGGCAAAGAGATGAAATAGTCTCCTACAGCCACAGCAGCAACCCGTGCCCCGTTTCCAACTCGTAGGTCCACCTCATGCTGTCCCACCTGTCTTCTTCTCTTGAGTTCCTGTACATTTGAACAAATGTGAACTCCACATGCAGTGTCCAACACCCATGATATAGAAGAAGAAGATATCATGACTTCAGTCACAAATATACCTGAGCCAAAAGCGATGCTTCCCTTCTTGTCTCCTTGGAGCGCTTTACAGTCCTTTTTCCAGTGACCTAGCTGGCCACAGTGGAAACATCTGTATTCCTTGGACCGCTTGACCTTTTGCTTCAGAGCCTTGCTGTAGCTCTTGACAGGGGTCTTGCCCTTCTTCCCCTTCTTCTTGTTCCTTGAAGGAACCATTAAGACAGAGGTTGAAGGCTTTCCCTTCAGAGTCTCCTCAATAGTCAAGAGCATATTCAGCAGCTCTGCCGGAGTACAATCGATTTTGTTCATATTAAAGTTAATGATGAACGCATCGAAAGAGGGCGGGAGAGACTGCAGAATAATGTCTACAGCAAGCTCCTAGTTGATGGTATGCCCCAGTTTCTCTAGAGCCTCCTTGTGCCCAATCATCTTGAGCACGTGAGCTCCCACTGGGCTCCCTTCAGCCAGTTTGCTCTAAAAGAACAGCTTTGTCAGATTATAGCGTTCTGTCCTCGCCTGTGCAGCATACAGCATCTTGAGGTTTGCTATCATGTCTATAACAGACATATCCTCATGCTGACGCTGCAGCGGTGGCGTCATAGACGCTAGCATCAGGCAAGCGACATCAATGCTATCATTGACGTGCTTTTCATAAGCTTCCCGAACCGCCCTTGCGGCGTTCGGAGCGGGCTGAGGCGGTATCGCCGTCTCGAGGACATACAGTTTCCTCTCTGCCTTAAGAACAATCTTAAGGTGTCCGAACCAGTCTGAGAAGTTTGGCCCAGCAAACTTCTCCCTTTCCAGTAGGGATCGCACATTGAAGCTCATGGTGTTCGTTGCTGCAGGTATCTACAACAATGCAAGAACAGCAAGGTCAGTATCAATGTAAAGAATCAATTCAGGACTTAAGAATGATTCTTTTTCTCACTATTTTATCTGGCTGAAAAATCCAGCAAAACAGCCCGAAAGAGTAGAACTCTTTTAGTGAGATGGGATCCAGATTTCATACTTGGTCTCCGTGTCCCGCTCAGGCGAGATAAGATGCACAGAGAGTACAAGCACTAATTTCTGGTAGGCTGTCCCAGCCAATCGCCAACCCGTGCGATTCCCCTTCATCTGGGCAATCCAGCAGACTGTGCCAACTGAGTTGGTACAACACAATCTCTGACCCCACAGATGGCTGCCTCCATGCGCTACCATATGCGCCACATATGTAGCCTACATGGTCAAGCTGACCCGACCTACTCCCTGGACCACCACGTGCTATGCTGAGCAACGAGAAGCGATAAATCCCTTCTCTGTAACACGCAGGTGTAATCCCGCACCGTCTGAAGATAGATGGACGTGCCCACTGAGTGGGTACAACACGGCTCCAACGATAATCAGAACAGTGAGGTTTCGCGTCAGAAGGCATACGAGCTTGATATTTTAGCGTTGGATTTTAACGGTCTTTTATCTTCTTCACTATCATGCAATTCCTATGGTGATAGCAGAAGATAAATAAATCATGCTGTTCTACTTATTTAAACAATAAAAGAAAGCATGGATCTTATGTGGTAAAAGCCCATAGCCTAAGTAAGACCTTAATTAACTTAAGTCTTCACTTGCTTTTCTTCATGGGGCTTTTGCTGCTCATCTGGCCCAAACCAAGGCCCAAGCGCCTACTGCAGCTCAAGTGCGCCCACCAGGTAAATGCGCCTGGTCCCAGAGTCGAACCCTGGACCTCCCATCTGGTTAAGCCACTGCTGCATGCGCCTCTACCAAGTGTGCTCTGTGCTCTTGTCTGATTAATTTACAAATTAATCTATCTAGACAAGATTGACACGCAGGTCAATTACACTTTATAAATTAAATACAATGTGATACGCAGATCACAATAATTAATTTACAACTTTAAATTCCAGGCACGCAGGCCCCAGCACAGCACAGATTTAACATGGGCAGCCCACATAAGAATTAAATAAACAAGCATAGGCATCAATCAACATGTGATCCAATCATGAAAATTAAATTTCGAAAACCCCATAGGCATCAATTTTAATTTTCTTATATGCCCTCACTACCTTACAACGGTCCATTACTAGGGATCCACTCATCCAACCTAGTCAGATCCAGTGCCCTTGCATGCACCAAGTCCTAACCGACTTGAGTCGACCAAAAGGTCAACCATGCATGCGCCAGGGCTGAACAACCCTCATGAGTTCTGGCAAGCGGGTGTGACCCCGGGCCTAACTCATGTGTGTTCACTAGTCGTCTCAATCAGACACCGCTACACGCCTGTCTGCAGTCGACCTATAGCCACCAGATGCTTGCGCACAGGTGCTATCTGGTCAACCCATCAAGGCTGTCAGATGGTCTGATCAGACATTTTGGATCTAACCTAGGGGATGACTTCAACCCTAATAACCCGTCTAAGGGTTTACAGTAAGGCCTTAGATCTATAGTGAGTCGCGCATGTCATGAAAGTTTTGAAAACAAAAACTAAAACATGTAAAGCATGCGCCAACAAAAGTTCATCTCATACATGCGCCACAAACAAAATACATCTATCTGGTATTTTCGCATGATGAGAAATATTAGATCTAAACATTCAACATACATGGATCACCATAAGCAATCATATGAATATATAAAAACCTAGGCTCTGATACCAATTGAGAGTCCCCTTAATCTAGGGGGCCGAAACCCTAAGGGAGGCGCATATAAAAATTCGCATGGGAAGCTAGGGTTTCAAGAGATCTTAATATATCATATGATCAACTTTCGAATGCTAGTATAGAAGAGAAAGATCCATACCATCGCCATCTCTTGGATGGTGTCTTGGAAGCAGAGAGCGAGAGGATCTCCTCCAAAGGATGCGCACACAAGATGAAGAAGCCGCCTACTCCCTTGGTGCTCCTTGTGCTAGCAAGGTTCCAAGAGGTGCTTGTCGTATGGAAGGAAAGAGATGTTTTTCTTCTTGGCCGAATCCTCTCCTAGAGACTTGAAGTCATCACCACACAAGAGTGTGTCGAGAGAGAAGGGCGAGAGGCGAGAATAGAGCTTCCCTTTTGAGTGAACGTGAGGCGTGGTCACGTTTAGAGAAGTGCTATCTAAAAATAGCAAAGTCTCCAATTCATGCGACCATGAATTTTCCTTAACGCTATTAGCTCTCCCCTTTGAACCATGCGCTCATATGATGAGCCGGTTCAAGTTGGTTCAGTTCAAGAAACCAAATAAGCCAAGCAATTAGTCTAGATCTCAATTAAACCCTAAGGCTTCAGATCTAACCGTTGATCTCTCGATGCTTCTGATCTCACTGATCTAGCATCCATTCTCTCAATCGAAGCTTACCGATCTCAAGCCCTAATCAATCAAACATGATCAGACCAGATCTCACTTACAATCAGAGACTAAATTCCTTTAAACTGAACTTGAACAATTCAGTCCACACGATCTGACTTAAGTAAGCCATATCATCAAATTGTGCGACCCTGAGGGTTTCCTTTAAATGTCGGTAACGATAACTTACGTTATCACGAATAGTGAGGGGTATCTAGCAACACATCACTGTCTCCCGATATAAAGAAAAGAGTCTTCCAAGACTACACCCAAACAACAGCACAAGTGTGAATCCAACTCACAAGGCATGCATGTTTCCTTTGCCACTGGATGTTCTTATTGGACAAGCGTGTCAAGCTTGTAACTCCAATATGATGAGCATGATTAGATCAGATGAACATAGTCACCTGGGTATGGCCATACACTATTCTCAATCATCTCATCCAGGGGGCCCCTTTAGAACATCACACTCCTTAAACAAGGAGACGGCAATCCTTTGTCTATCACTAGTGCCCTAACCTGACTCAAGCTCACCATCCAAGATAGTCTATAATCATTATGTTTCAAATGATATTGAACTACCTCAAAACAATGACAATCATCATTTAGAAAACACAAGTGATCTCAAGTCAGAGGAAATGTGCCACTTGTCGCAATCAAGGATTATTCACATTGTGACAAGCAATTGAATATCCTAGTAGGGTCTGTCCAGTACATCCAATGTACCCATGAGTCTACATCTTATTCCATGCTCGAAGCATCCTATAAGATTAGAACACATATTAGTCTTAATCATATCAAGGCTGTCTCATGTTCACCAAGATATATCAACTAAGGACTTAACTGCATGTCAGCCTAGCTGAACAGCTTTGAGACATTATTCAGAAGTACACTTATTGCAGCAGACAATGTAACAACCTGAATAACAACCATTGCCTTTATAAACAAAAGAGTTTATACATGATACTGATAGAATCCCAAGGCCTCAAACATTAGCCTTAAGGGCATACCCCAACAGTTCAGTGTATCCATGGGTGTCATAGGCTGCCACCCTAACACAGTCTCAAACGGGCTCTTCTCAGTAGCAGATGAGGTCTGGATGTTGTATGCAAACTGAGCAGTGTCTAACAATCTCAACCAGTTCTTCTGTGTAGAAGAAACAAAGTGCCTCAAATACTCCTCCAGTAATGCATTTATCCTTTCAGTTTGACCATCAGTCTGGGGATGGTATGCTGTTGACATCTTTAAATCTGTACCCAATTTTTTGAATAGGGAAGTCCAAAATTTTCCTGTAAACCTGGGATCCCTATCACTTATGATCTCCTTGGGTAACCCAAAATATTTTACCACATGTGTCAAAAATAGGTTAGCAGTAACCTCTGCTGTACAAATCTCAGGTGCAGCAGCAAACACAACATACTTACTACATCTGTCTACTACCACAAATACAGATGCCATCCCTTCTACTCTAGGGAAGTGAGTGATGAAATCCATGGAGATAGATGAGAAAGGCCTATCTGGAATAGGTAATGGCTGTAGAAGCCCCGCTTCTTTCCTCCTTTCCACCTTATCTTGCTGACACACATGACAAGTTTTTGTATAGTGTTCAATCTCCTCCTTCATCCCCGGCCAATACCATGCTCTGCTAATCAAGGCATACATTCTCTTGCCTCCAGGATGACCCGCCCACACGGTGTCATGATACTCTCTCATCAAACCGTACCTAATATTCCTTGAGGAAGGGACATATGGTCGGTCTCCTTTGGCCATGATCAGACCCTCATCATTAATATAATACCTCCGGATGACCCCCATCCTAATCTGAGATAACAGCTTCTCATAAGTCTGATCAGCCAGTGCTAAATCTTTGATAAGTCCAATAATTTTGCTCTGAGCATAGGACAATGCACAACAAAATGTCACCACTGCTATCCTACTGAGTGCATCAGACACCTGATGAATGCGCCCCGGCTTATGCTCCCACCCAAAATCAAATTCGGCTAGCTGCTCCTGCCACCTAGCCTGTCTCGCTGATAACTTCTTTTGGGTTTAAAAGAAAGTGTTGGCTACATTATCAGTTTTTGTTGGAGTATGCCCTTAAGGCTAATGTTTGAGGCCTTTGGGATTGTAATAGTATCATGTAATAAACTCTTATGTTTATAAAAGGCATGGTTATTATTCAGCTTGTTACCTTGTCTGCTGTAATAAGTGTACTTCTGAATAATGTCTCAAAGCTGTTCAGCTAGGCTGACAGGCTATAAGTCCTTAGTCGAGATATCTTGGAGAACATGAGACAGCCTTGATATGATAGAGACTAATATGAGTGCTAATCTTATAGGATGCTTCGAGCATGGAATAAGATGTAGACTCATGGGTACATTGGATGTACTGGACAGACCCTACTGGGATATTCCATTGCTTGTCACAATGTGAATGATCCTTGTAAGCAACAAGTGGCACATGTCCTCTGACTTGAGATCACTTGTGTTTCTAAATGAGGATTGTCATTGTCTTGAGCTAGTTCAATATCATTTGAGATATAATGATTATAGACTATCTTGGATGGTGAGCTTGAATCAGGTTAGGGCACTTGTGATAGATAAAGGATTGCCGTCTCCTTGTTTAAGGAGTGTGATGTTCTATAGGGCCACACTATATGAGATGATTGAGGAAGTGTATGGCCATACCCAGATGACTATGTTCATCTGATCTAATCATGCTCATCGTATTGGAGTTACAAGCTTGACATGCTTGTCCAATAAGAACATCCAGTGGCAAAGGACACATGTATGCCTTGTGAATTGAGTCACACTTGTGCTGTGTTTTGGGTGCAGTCTTGGAAGACTCTTTCCTTTATATCGGGAGACAGTGATGTGTTGCTAGATACCCCTCACTGATCGTGATAACGTAAGTTATCGTTACCGACATTTAAAGGAAACCCTCAGGGTCGCACAATTTGGTGATATGGCTTCCTTAAGTCAGATCGTGTGGACTGAATTGTTTTGGTTCAGTTTAAAGAGATTTAATCTCTGATTGTAAGTGAGATCTGGTCTGATCATGTTTGATTGATTAGAGCTTTAGATCGGTAAGCTTCGATCGAGAGAGATGATGCTAGATCGGTGCGATCAGAAGCGTCAGATGATGAAGGGTCAGATCTAGGACCTTGTGGTCTAATTTGGTCTAGACTTAATTCTGGGCTGATTTGGTTTCGAAATTGAACCAATGAAATTGAACCGGCTCATGGGTTGAGCGCTTGGTTCAAGAGGGAGAAGAGGTTGCGTTTGGTTCATGGAAACATGAACCATGAACGCCAACTCTTAATCGTTGCCATTTATGGAAAGTTCCATAAGCTAAACGCATATGCGTTCATGGCTTGATTACTCTCTAATGCTTTCGGTTTTGCTCTTTGGGCGTGGAGAAAACGGCTTGCTCTTGGAGAAGGCGTTGTTCTTGCGAAAAGAAGGAAGAGCTCTCGAAAAGAAGGCAGCCCTTTTCATCTAATCTCCTACACACGGTTGAAAGAGCTTGCCAATCTTGCTAGCACAAGACTTGCGCAAGGAGGAAGCTTTCATCCCTTGTGTGTGATTTCTTTGGAGAAGATCCCTTCGGTCTTTCTTCTTCCAAGCCGCACCATCTACATGGCTATGGTATGATCTTGTTCTTATCAATCTTTGATAGTTGAACAATTGGCATGCAAACGATTTTAAAACCCTTGCTTCCGCTTGCATCATTTTTCATTAGCGCCATGCTTAGGGTTTTTGCCCCCTTTATCTTTGGGGTTCCTTCAATTGGTATCAGAGCTTGGCTCTTTGCATGCTATTTTGTTTGCTAATGTGATCCATACTTGTTGCGCCTACTTTGTTTACATGTTGGATGCGCTTACCTTGGTTTGGTTTCATGAAAGTTGCGCTTGTATCATGGCTTCATGAAGGTTGCGCATGTATCATTTGATGACATGTAGTTTGCGCTCCCCCTTGAAGGGGACTCCCTGAAGTTTGCGCTCCCCCTTGAAGGGGACCCCCTTAGATCTAAGGGTTATCAAGCATGTTGTTTGTTTGTTTGCGCATGTACTAGATGTTTTTAAAAACAAACTTACATCTTGCGCGCATGATTAGATCTAAGGTGTCCCTACAATAAACCCTTAGATGGGTTGATGGGGTTGAAGTCACCACTAGGTTAGATCCAAGTCTGATCAGACCATCTGACAGCTCAGATGGGTTGACCCAATAGCACCTATGCGCAAGCACAAGGTGGCTATAGGTTGACTGCATCTAGGGCGTGTAGCGAGGTCTGGTTGAGACAACTACTGAACGCACTTGAGTTAGGCTCGGGGTCACACCCGCTTGCCAAAACTCATGGGGTGGTTCAGCCCTTGGGGCATGCATGGTTGACCATTAGGTCAACTCGGGTCAGTTAGGACTCGGTGCATGCAAGGGCAAAGGATCTAGCTAGATGGATGAGTGGATCCCCATCAATGGACCATTGTAAGGTTATAGGGATCATAAGGAAATTAAAATTGATGCCATGGGGTTTTTCAAAACTTTAATTTCAAAATGATTGGATCACATGTTGATTGAACCATTTGCTTGTTTATTTAGTCTTATGTGGGTTGCCCTATTGTGTGCTGTGCTGGGGCCTGCGTGCCTGGATTTAAAATTGTAAATTAATTTGTGATCTGCGAATCACATTGTACTTAATTTATAATATGTAGTTGACCTGCGAGTCAACCTTGTCTAGATAGATCAAATGTATTTGATTAGACAAGAGCAAAGGCACACATCCCAAAGGGGCATTCAGCTGGTAACGCACCTGAGGTGCTCTTGGCGCTAGGGCCCTAGGTTGGACCAGATGAGATGCCAAGGAGCTCAAGTGAAGACTTAAGTAAATTAAGGTCTTACTAGGGTTCATGGGCTTTTACCACATAAGATCATGCTTTCTTCTTATTGCTTATAATTAGAATTGCATGTTTAAGTTTATCTTCTGCTATCACCATAGGACTTGCATGATAGTTAAGAAGATAAAAGACCGATAAAATCCAACGCTAATATATCAAGCTCGTAAGCCTTCTGACGCGAAACCTCACCTTTCTGATTATCGTTGGAGCCGTGTTGAACCCACTCAGTGGGCACGTCCATCTATCTTCAGACGGTGCTGGATTTCACCTGCGTGTTACAGAGTTGGGATTTATCCCCTCTCGTTGCTCAGCATAGCACGTGGTGGTCCAGGGAGTAGGTCAGGTCAGCTTGACCATGTTGGCTACATATGTGGCGCATATGGTAGCACATGGAGGCAGCCATCTCTGGGATCAGAGACTGTGTTGTACCAACTCAGTTGGCACAGTCTGCTGGATCGCCAAGATGAAGGGGAATCGCACGGGTTGGCGATTGGCTGGGACAGCCTACCAGAAATTAGTGCTTGTTATCTCTGTGCATCTTATCTCGCCTGAGCGGGACGCGGAGACCAAGTATGAAATCTGGATCCCATCTCACTAAAAGAGTATTACTCTTTCGGACTGTTTACTGGATTTTTCAGTCAGACAAAATAGTGAGAAAAGAATCTTTCTTAAGTCCTGGATTGATTCTAAACATTGATACTGACCTTGCTGTTCTTGCTTGTTGTAGATTCCTGCAGCAACGAACACCATGAGCTTCAATGTGCGATCCCTACTGGAAAGGGAGAAGTTTGCTGGGCCGAACTTCTCTGACTGGTTCGGACACCTTAAGATTGTTCTTAAGGCAGAGAGGAAACTGTATGTCCTCGAGACGGCGATACCGCCGCAGCCCGCTCCGAACGCCGCAAGGGCGGTTCGGGAAGCCTACGAAAAGCACGTCAATGATAGCATTGATGTCGCTTGCCTGATGCTAGCGTCTATGACGCCACCGTTGCAGCGTCAGCATGAGGATATGTCAGCTATAGAGATTATAGCGAACCTCAAAATGCTGTATGCTGCACAGGCGAGGACTGAGCGCTATAATCTGACGAAGCTCTTCTTTCAGAGCAAACTGGCTGAGGGGAGCCCAGTGGGAGCTCACGTGCTCAAGATGATTGGGCACAAGGAGGCTCTAGATAAACTGGGGCATACCATCAACCAGGAGCTTGCTGTGGACATTATTCTACAGTCTCTTCCGCCTTCTTTCGATGCGTTCATCATTAACTATAATATGAACAAAATCGATTGTACGCCGGCAGAGCTGTTGAATATGCTCTTGACAACTGAGGAAACTCTGAAGGGTAAGCCTTCAACCTCTGTCTTAATAGTTCCTTCTAGGAACAAGAAGAAGGGGAAGAAGGGCAAGGCCCCTGTCAAGAATTACAGCAAGGCCCTGAAACAGAAGGTGAAGCGGTCGAAGGACAACAGGTGTTTCCACTGTGGCCAGCTGGGTCACTGGAAAAAGGACTGTAAAGCGCTCCAAGGAGATAAGAGGGGAAGCATCGCTTCTGGCTCAGGTATATATGTGACTGAGGTCATGTTATCTTCTTCTACTATATCATGGGTGTTGGACACCGCATGTGGAGTTCACATTTGTTCAAATGTGCAGGAACTCAAGAGAAGAAGGCAGGTGGGACAGCATGAGGTAGACCTACGAGTTGGAAACGGGGCACGGGTTGCTGCTGTTGCTGTAGGAGACTATTTCATTACTTTACCATCTGGCATTGTATTAGAATTAAACAATTGTTACTTTGTACCCAGTATTACCAAGAATATTATCTCTATTCCTGCTCTTGTCAGGAAAGGATTTGCCTTTGAATGCAAGATTTCAAAGTGTGTTTTGACTTATGATAATATTGTGTATGCGACTGGTTCAATTAACAATGGGTTATACATGTTGGACATGGAAAATTCTATACAAAACATTGATAATAAGAAAGCCAAGTATGCTGATGACAGCACCTTGTTATGGCATAGTCGTTTAGGCCATATAAACGAGAAGCGCATTAAGCGGTTGCATAATCATGGACTGCTGGGATCTTTCTCCTATGAGGAGATTGATACATGCAAAGCTTGTTTGATGGGTAAAATGACGAAGTCACCTTTTCTTCACAAAGGTCAAAGGGCTTCAGGTTTACTGGACCTTATACACAGTGATGTGTGTGGGCCTTTTAGTAAACAAGCCAGAGGTGGCTATCAGTACTTCATTACCTTTACTGATGATTTCAGTAGGTATGGGTATGTCTATTTAATGAGACATAAAAATGAATCTTTTGACAAGTTCAAAGAGTTCAAAAATGAAGTACAAAATCAGTTAGGCCGAAATATCAAGACACTTCGTTCTGATCGAGGTGGTGAATACCTGAGTCATGCGTTTACTGACTATCTGAAAGAGTGTGGGATTATCTCACAGCTCACTCCGCCAGGAACACCGCAGTGGAATGGTGTGTCCGAGAGGAGAAATAGAACGTTACTTGATATGGTTCGTTCTATGATGAGTCAGGCTACTCTTCCATACTCCTTTTGGGGTTTTGCACTGGAAACAGCTGCAAAGGTACTAAACCGAGTGCCATCCAAGGCAGTTTCAAAGACGCCATATGAGTTATGGTATGGGAAACAGCCTAGCTTGACATTTATCAAGATCTGGGGTTGCGAGGCTTATGTCAAAAAGCTCGCCTCTGGGAAACTAGAGAGCAGATCTGACAAATGCATCTTTGTCGGTTACCCTAAGGAAACTAAGGGTTATTATTTCTTCGATCCCAAGGAGAACAAGGTTTTTGTTGCTCGGACGGCCATATTTCTTGAGAAGGAATTTCTTCTGCAAGAGGCCAGTGGGAGAGAAATAAAGCTGGATGAGAATCCAGAAGAAGGACAAAGTAGTCAAGCACAGTTGGATGAGCCTGAGCCGGTAGATCAGGTTATTGAACAACCTGAGGCTCAAATATCACGGGAACCGCGAAGATCGGGTAGGATCCGTCGACAGCCTGAGCGCTATGACGGAGTCTACATCATTGATAATGATGAACCCCTAACTTATGCGGATGCGGTCAGTGGACCGGAGTCAGCTAGATGGCTTGAAGCTATGCGAGCCGAGATGGACTCCATGTCAGATAACCAAGTCTGGGATTTGGTTGATCCGCCTCCGGGAGTAATCCCTATAGGCTGTAAATGGATCTTCAAGAAGAAGATTGACATGGATGGTAACGTGGTTACCTATAAAGGCAGGCTAGTTGCGAAAGGTTTCAAACAAATCTACGGGTTAGATTATGATGAAACTTTCTCTCCTGTAGCCATGTTTAAGTCTATTCGGATTCTTTTCGCGATAGCAGCATATTACGATTATGAGATCTGGCAGATGGATGTGAAGACAGCTTTCCTCAATGGAAATCTGGATGAGGATGTGTATATGACACAACCGGAAGGTTTCACTAGTCCATCAGATCGTCATAAAATATGCAAGTTAAAGAAGTCCATTTATGGACTGAAACAAGCATCAAGAAGCTGGAACATTCGTTTTGATGAATCAATCTCTGAGTTTGGTTTCATCAAGAACGAAGATGACCCGTGTGTATATAAGAGGTTTAGTGGGAGCGTGATTACATTCCTAATCCTCTACGTCGATGATATCTTGATCATTGGAAACGATATTCCTGAACTGCATGCTGTTAAGGCATGGTTAGGAAAATGTTTCCAGATGAAAGATCTAGGAGAAGCAGCCTATGTATTAGGTGTGAAGATCTACCGGGATAGATCTAAGAGGCTTCTCGGGCTGTGCCAGAGTACCTACATCGATAAGGTCCTGGAGAGATTCCATTTAGAGAATTCTAAACGTGGATATCTTCCAGTCAGACATGGTCTGAATCTTTCGAAGAGTCAGTGTCCACAAACACAGACTGAGAAAGATGAAATGGACAATACGCCTTATGCTTCGGCTATTGGGTCCATAATGTATGCGATGTTGTGTACTCGCCCAGACGTCGCTTACGGGTTAAGCGTGACCAGTCGATTCCAAAGTAATCCAGGTTTGGCGCACTGGATTGCGGTCAAGAACATTTTAAAATATCTGCGGAGGACCAAAGATATGTTCTTGATATATGGTGGTCAGGAAGAACTCAGTATAGAGGGATATACTGACGCTTCGTTCCAGTCAGACCAGGATGATTTCCGATCGCAATCAGGCTATGTTTTTAGCTTGAATGGTGGAGCAGTGGTGTGGAAAAGCTTCAAACAGTCTACTGTTGCTGATTCCACAACAGAAGCCGAGTATGTTGCAGCCTCGGAAGCATCCAAGGAGGCAGTGTGGATTCGTAAGTTCGTGAGAGAACTTGGTGTCGTTCCTTCGAGTGCAGATCCTTTGGTTATCTTCTGTGATAACACTGGAGCTATAGCACAAGCAAAGGAACCTCGGTCGCACCAGAAGTCCAAGCACATACAGAGACGGTTTCACTTGATCCGGGAGATCATTGATCGTGGCGAGATCAAGATTTGCAAGGTTCATACAGATGACAATCTGGCAGACCCGCTTACCAAGCCTCTGGCGCAGCAGAAGCATGAGAAGCACTGTAATAATATGGGTTTGAGATTTCTCAACCATTAGATTAAGTGCAAGTGGGAGATTGTTGGAGTATGCCCTTAAGGCTAATGTTTGAGGCCTTTGGGATTGTAATAGTATCATGTAATAAACTCTTATGTTTATAAAAGGCATGGTTATTATTCAGCTTGTTACCTTGTCTGCTGTAATAAGTGTACTTCTGAATAATGTCTCAAAGCTGTTCAGCTAGGCTGACAGGCTATAAGTCCTTAGTCGAGATATCTTGGAGAACATGAGACAGCCTTGATATGATAGAGACTAATATGAGTGCTAATCTTATAGGATGCTTCGAGCATGGAATAAGATGTAGACTCATGGGTACATTGGATGTACTGGACAGACCCTACTGGGATATTCCATTGCTTGTCACAATGTGAATGATCCTTGTAAGCAACAAGTGGCACATGTCCTCTGACTTGAGATCACTTGTGTTTCTAAATGAGGATTGTCATTGTCTTGAGCTAGTTCAATATCATTTGAGATATAATGATTATAGACTATCTTGGATGGTGAGCTTGAATCAGGTTAGGGCACTTGTGATAGATAAAGGATTGCCGTCTCCTTGTTTAAGGAGTGTGATGTTCTATAGGGCCACACTATATGAGATGATTGAGGAAGTGTATGGCCATACCCAGATGACTATGTTCATCTGATCTAATCATGCTCATCGTATTGGAGTTACAAGCTTGACATGCTTGTCCAATAAGAACATCCAGTGGCAAAGGACACATGTATGCCTTGTGAATTGAGTCACACTTGTGCTGTGTTTTGGGTGCAGTCTTGGAAGACTCTTTCCTTTATATCGGGAGACAGTGATGTGTTGCTAGATACCCCTCACTGATCGTGATAACGTAAGTTATCGTTACCGACATTTAAAGGAAACCCTCAGGGTCGCACAATTTGGTGATATGGCTTCCTTAAGTCAGATCGTGTGGACTGAATTGTTTTGGTTCAGTTTAAAGAGATTTAATCTCTGATTGTAAGTGAGATCTGGTCTGATCATGTTTGATTGATTAGAGCTTTAGATCGGTAAGCTTCGATCGAGAGAGATGATGCTAGATCGGTGCGATCAGAAGCGTCAGATGATGAAGGGTCAGATCTAGGACCTTGTGGTCTAATTTGGTCTAGACTTAATTCTGGGCTGATTTGGTTTCGAAATTGAACCAATGAAATTGAACCGGCTCATGGGTTGAGCGCTTGGTTCAAGAGGGAGAAGAGGTTGCGTTTGGTTCATGGAAACATGAACCATGAACGCCAACTCTTAATCGTTGCCATTTATGGAAAGTTCCATAAGCTAAACGCATATGCGTTCATGGCTTGATTACTCTCTAATGCTTTCGGTTTTGCTCTTTGGGCGTGGAGAAAACGGCTTGCTCTTGGAGAAGGCGTTGTTCTTGCGAAAAGAAGGAAGAGCTCTCGAAAAGAAGGCAGCCCTTTTCATCTAATCTCCTACACACGGTTGAAAGAGCTTGCCAATCTTGCTAGCACAAGACTTGCGCAAGGAGGAAGCTTTCATCCCTTGTGTGTGATTTCTTTGGAGAAGATCCCTTCGGTCTTTCTTCTTCCAAGCCGCACCATCTACATGGCTATGGTATGATCTTGTTCTTATCAATCTTTGATAGTTGAACAATTGGCATGCAAACGATTTTAAAACCCTTGCTTCCGCTTGCATCATTTTTCATTAGCGCCATGCTTAGGGTTTTTGCCCCCTTTATCTTTGGGGTTCCTTCAGTTTTAACAGTGAACTTGCTCCCCAGCAAGTACACTCTCCATGTCCTCAAGCAATGCACTACAGCAAGCATCTCCTTCTCATGTGCAGAATAGTTAAGTTCAGCACTTTTGAGTTTCCTGCTCTCATATGAAATAGGCCTACCCTCCTGGACTAGGACTCCACCCAAAGCCCTATCCGATGCATCTGTATGAACTTCAAAGGGTAAAGCAAAATCAGGAAGTCTCAAAATCGGTTCTGAAGTGACCCTCTCCTTCAGATCAGAAAATGCCCTCTGGTGTCTCTCCTCCCAACACCAGGAAACATCTTTTCTCAGTAGGTCGGTTAAAGGAGCTACAATCTTTGAATAGTCCTTTATGAACCGCCTGTAAAAATTAGCCAACCCTAGAAAAGATCTCAGGGTGCTAACAGAAGTAGGGGCCGGCCAATCCACAATAGCCGCCACCTTCCCTTCATCCATGCGCACATGGCCTCCTCCAACGATGTGCCCTAGAAATTCTACCTCAGCTTGGGCAAAGTCACACTTCTCCAGTTTCAGATATAACTGGCTCTCTCTCAAGACTGCTAACACCTGCCTCAGGTGCTCTGTGTGCTCCTCCAGACTACCAGAATAAATCACAATGTCATCCAAGTACACCACCACAAACTTATCCAGAAAAGGGTGTAGGATGTTATTCATCAAATTACAGAAAGTTGCTGGAGCATTGGTTAGCCCAAACGGCATAACCAGAAATTCATAAGATCCGTATCTTGTTACACAAGTGGTGTTGGGCTCATCCCCTTCTGCTATCCTCACCTGCCAGTACCCGGAATGAAGGTCTAGTTTACTAAAGACCTTGGCATGCACCAACCGGTCTATCAAATCTTGGATCAAGGGGATTGGATATGAGTTCTTAACTGTAACTTTGTTAAGAGCTCGATAGTCCACACACATTCTCATCGATCCATCCTTCTTCCTCTGGAATAATACAGGTGCTCCATATGGTGCTTTAGAAGGCTGGATATACCCAGACTCTAGCAATTCATCCAACTGCTTCCTGAGTTCCTCTAACTCAGCAGGAGGCATTCTGTAAGGTGCTTGGGCTAGTGGAACAGCCCCTGGAATCAACTCTATCGCATGGTCTATGTCACGCCTAGGTGGTAACACCTTTGGCATCTCTGGCAGCACTACATCACTGTACTCTTGCAACAACTCCCCTATAGGTGCAGGCAATTGTTGGATACGATCATCCAAAGTCATCTTCGCCGCCCCCATACTGGCCTCAACCCCTCGGCTCCTACTAGAACTAGGAAGGTTGGCCGAACCTCCCCTATGTCCACTCGGCTGCTCAAGTGCTGTGACTATCTAAGGAAGATCGTCCACTACCCTGACATGCGCCAGGTAAGTGACCTCTCCACGTCGAAGACCTCTGGCCACAATAGATGCTGCCACTATCTCTTTGCCCTTGTTGCTACTCTCAACCTTTGCCCCAGTGTGGCAAGGGAGAAAACAAGGTGATCATTCATCCACAATCTGCAATCCATTCAAGTGAGGCATTGGAACTGCCTTCGCTCTCCGAAGTAAGTCCATGCCTACTATCACATCAAAGTCATCAAGAGCAGTCACCATGGCATGTACTCGCCCTGACCATGAACCAAGTCTAACTGGCATGTCATAAGAAACTCCTGATGCTCTCCTCGGATCTGCATTCACAGTCTTTACACTGTTGGTACACGGCATAGTCTTCAATCTCAATCTGTCCTTCACTCTATCTGATACAAATAGATGAGTGGCGCCTGTGTCCACCATAGCTGTGATCTTAACATCGTTGAGTGTAATGTCAATGTACATCAGGGGACTAGACCTAACACTGACATTGGCAATGACCATCGGGTTAACAGATATGCCAGTGCATCCAAGGTCTTCCTGGCCCTCCTGTGCACTCCCCAGTGCTAAGGAAGCAACCCCCTGCTTCCTAGGACACTCTCTCATGAGATGAGGTCCATTACAGATGAAGCACCCCTGCTTCCCTCTGCTAGTCACACTAGTAGAAGCCTTCCACTACTGCGGCTGGGGATGATACTGTGGCTTCTTCTTCTGCGCCTGTGGTTGATGAACCACAGCTTTTCCCTTCTTCCAATTAGGGACCCACTTCTTCTGCTGGCCCTGCCCTGCAGGCCGCCTCTGTGGTGGAGAAGTGGTTCTGACTGCAGTGGATTTGGATCCTCCCATATCCACTAAAGCATCTGCAGCTGCTACAGCCTCTCTGTAGGTAGTAACTCCCTTCCTCTGGAGTTCTCTGTAAGCCCAATCTTGTAGACCGCTGGTAAAGGAGTGGAACTTCTCTTCTTCTTCCATGTTAGGTATCTCTAGAAGTAGAGTACCAAACTGTTTCACATAATCCCTAATGCTACCAGTCTGCCTCAAATATCTGAAAGCTACCCGAGCACTATGCAGAGTGTTCGCTGGTCTAAAGTGAGCTCTCATCTCAGCTTTCAGGGCATCCCAATCAGGGATCTCTGGTGCGTCCCCCTCAGTCCTCGGGGCTACATGTGTGCGCCACCAGAGCTTTGCATCGCCTTTAAGAAAGGCTGCACAAACCTCTATCTTGTCGGCCTCTCCTATGGCCGCCGCCCTGAAATAATGTTCCATATCAAAGAGAAAGTTCTCTACTTCCTTTGCAACCCGAGCACCCTCGAATGGTGTCGGTTCTGGAACATGGCGCCTAGCAGGTGCCACTGCTACTGGCGCTGGGGTACGGGTCTGGTTCCCCAACTGTGTAATGGCAATCTTCATCAAGTTAATATCTGCTGAAATTGCCTCCATACCCTGGCCGATATCCCCTATCTGGCCATCAACTGTCTGCGTCAGGTCTGCCATACGCTCCTCAATGGTATGAGTCAGCTCTGCCACATGGCCCTCGGCCTCCATCTATACATGATGGATCATGTCCCTCATAGCGCTAACCCTCTCGCTAAGGGGTCCCTGATCTGCGTCGCCATCAACCCCAATGGCTAGCTGGATCCTGGTCAAAGTTGCCTCCAGCCTCGAGATCCTCTCCTCGAGCTGTGCCTGTGCTGCCATACTCCTCGTAGATGGCGCAATCTCTGTGAACGCTGTGTAAGGTGAACTAAGGAAATACTGGGTAATAACTCTGAATGGTCGGAACTGACCGTCTAGCAGAGTTACTGAGGAATTACGCCCCGGGCACTAGGCTCCGACGTACGCAACCCCCAAACAGTAATCTGACTAACGTCGATATCCCTGACTCACTCGTCCCAACTCTGTAAAATCCCAGTAAAATTCGCTGATCTGTGCTGGAAGTGGGCTCTGATACCAGTTGTCACGCCCCAATTTTTCGCGCCTAAAACTAGGACGTGATAGCACGAATTACACAACCTCTGTGTAACCCGTCAGCTAACACACACCTATACTATGCGTCTATGCGGAAACGTGTAAATAGAAATACAATATGTGCACTCACTACAATGATCGTCTCTCCCAGCAGTACAGATCACTCTCCCCTAACTCTACCCAATCAACTGAACCTCTGAGCTGACTGAGCAATCTGGCCGAACCTCTGAGTATGCAATACTGAAGGCAAGGTGGCGGGTTAGGCTCTTCCTCTGCCACTAACCACTTTGCACACCTTGTGCACCCTGAAAACCACAAGCTTTCACTGGCAAGTATCGCACACAACAAGGTGATCTATCAGAGATCAAAGAGCACTAGACACATGCTCAAAACCTAACAATCAAGTAACTACCGGCCTGCTTAACCTAGGGCAATAATATGTTCTACACAGCGAGCGAAGGATGAGGACAAGTACAATACTTGCGCCCCACCTAAGCTAAGTCCACAAAGCCAACAAAAATCACAACCTTTCTCCAAGTAATGAAACTCAGGGATAAAAAGGACCCTCTTCCCTAATCCCGGGAAGAGGTACACAAATATATATATCAACAACCTCGGCAATACAATGTTCAAGGTTAGGTTTATACCAAAGCTATGAACAAGCTATGCACAATGATGAAGCCCTCGGTTCCTCTCCTCTAGGTGGCCGAACACTTCAAACTCCTCAAGGGGGAAGCCCTTGAGGATCGGACCCTAAGGTGGAAGACCTTAGGGTTGGTTGATGATGATGATGACTCTCGGCCCCTTGGTTCCTCACCAAGCCGAAAGCCCTAGTTGATGATGAAGGCGTGAAGGATTCCTCCCTTCAATTGGTGGCCGAGTATCCAAGGCTCCAAGGACACCCTCCAAGTGCTTGCCGATGATGAAGATGAAGACCACTTCCCTCAAGTGTCTTCAAGTGTTCTCGGATCAAGAACACAGCCCCTCTCCTCGCCTCAAGGAAGAAGAACACTCTTCAATCGCCAATTGGACAGCACTTCGTGGAGCAAGGATTCATCAATCCCTCCCTTGTCGCCAAGTCCTCCCTTATGTAGGGAAGCCGCCCAAAGCCAAGTTCAATTGTGGCCAAGTGATGGAGGAAGAATAGGAAGCTTTCCTATTTTGGCGCCTTATTCAAATTTCGTTGACTCAAGCCTTGAACCGAACCACACCTTGGTTCATGATGTCCGCCCAAGCCATGAGTTCGCCCAAGTATTGGATCCAAGTGGGTAATGAAGAGAAAATGTAAGATCCAAGGATCTTGAGTCATGGTAAGCATTATTTTTGAATTAAATAAAATTATTGACTGTGATATTTTATTATGATTCAAGTAAAATTTATTGAATGCTAATTAACTAGCTTATTGATTGTTAATTATTTGATTTGTGATTGGTTGTTAATTTATGGTAAATTAATTAGAGATTAATGGTTGATTATTGGTTGTTAATTTAGGATAAATTAATTTAAATCCTTATTGGATATTAATTAAATCCTTATTGGATTTCGGTTAAGTGATTGGTTATTTGTAAGTTAATTAAATTAATTAGTTAACTAGCTTATTGGATGTTAGTTTAACTCTTATTGGACTTTCACTTAGACTATGGGATTATTGGGTTTTTAAAATTTGAATTAATGGGTTAATGGGTTAAACCCTTTTTGAATTAATTGGTTAGAGGGTTAAAACCTTAAAAACCGAAATTTAAGTAGGTAATTTCGGTTAGGGTAGAGAGTTGGCGACTTTTGGGCTTGAAGAAAAACTTGGGCGACGGCTAGGAAGGAGGGGGCGATTTCTTTGAAGGCTTGGACGATTTTCCTATTCCTCTTCCTTTTCCTTGGCCGGCATCTTTGATTTGGGTGGCGTTCTTTTCCCTTGGTGGTGGCAAGACTCTAGACGAATTTTTGGAAGGGTTTTCTTATTAGTATTCACGGTTCAAGGTGAGTGGGTTGTCTAATTGATTTCTATCTATTTGTTGGTGTTAATTGATGAGTTAGATGATATATTCGCTTGTTGGAAATCTTACTATGCTAAAACCGAATTTTGTAAAGTTGATTATATGATGAAAACCGAATTTTGTAAGGTTGATTATATCATGAAAACCGAATTTTTCAAAGGTGATTATATGATGAAAACCGAATTTTGTAAGGTTGATTATATCATGAAAACCGAATTTTGTAAAGTTGATTATATGATGAAAACCGAATTTTGTAAGGTTGATTATATCATGAAAACCGAATTTTTCAAAGGTGATTATATGATGATTATTTAACCGAAAATTTGTATGAAATTTAAAGGTATTTTTATAGAAATTTTGGTAGCATTAAATCATTGAATTTTGAGTATGAAACTCTTGTTAGTTATAGTTAAACCGAAATCAACTTTGGTAACATTAAGTCAATGATGTTTGTAGCATGAATGAAAACCGAAACCTTATTGATGGTAGCTAAACCAAAATAATCTTGATGATTGTTTATGGAAACCGAAAATTGTAATAAGGAATTTAAGGTATTCTCCTATGGAATTTAGGAAGCTTTAAACCAATGTTTTTGAGCATGATATTCATGTTAACTAAGGTTTAGAATTTTAGTAGATGATATGATATGTTAACCGTGGGTTATATGTAGAGATTTGTAAAATAAATTGTATGATTTCATGTTTTAGTTTTATGTTAATTTTTATGGATGATTGTTAACTACAATGTTGAGAAATTGTTTGTGAAATTTGGGTGATAACCTAGTAAAGTTTGACTGAACTAATCAGCATGAAACCTAAGGACCACACTACATTATATGATTGTTAATATTATGTAATTGTGTGATTTTTAAATATTAGGAGTTTATGTGATTTTTGGAATATTATGCTGTTATGTAAATTGTGAACATTATGTGGTTATGAGATTTTTGAAAATTATGTGATTATGAAAATTTTGAATATTATGTGTTATGTGTTGGTTAGGACTAAGGCTAGGTGTAACTATGAACTCAAGGGGATAGTCCTTATGTGTTATGTTAAGGGTTTGAATTTCAGCCCTGTATTGTGATATGTGAGGAGGTTGATGTTCAGCCTGCCTATTATGATTATTGTGATGGGGGTTGATGTTCAGCCTGCCCGATATGATTTTTGTGATGACTATCCTAGAGTCTAGTTGACACTTAGGAGTCCACCTTTGTGAAATATGTTCACCTATGTGAAATATGAAATAAGATGTGTCTGTTGTCCAGTAGGAACCTTTTGGGAGAACGGGTTTTTGACGCAAAGTGCCATGTCTTGATCAGACAGGGGCCACCTCTTGATGTCATTACTCTTTATGTGACAGGGTGATATAAGACGCAAAGTGCCATGTCTTGATCAGACAGGGGCCACCTCTTGATGTCATCACTCTGATGTGTTATGGGGTGAGGGAGCAAAGTGCCACGTCGTGACCTGGCGGGGGCCACCTCTTGATTCTACTCACTATCCATGTTTATGTGTTGCATGCGGCTCCCAGTGCTTTGGCCAAGCCGGGTTAGACCATATTGGTCACTACTGAATATGCTGGACAACTAGGTTGCTTATGTGTTGGTGTGTTTAGTGGTTTAGAGTATAACTCTAGAACCTGAGTTTGTGAACCTAAGTTGTTATGTGTTTAGTTGGTTTAAAATATATGTGTTTAATTGGGTTAGAGTAAAACTCTAAAACCTGAGTTTGTGAACATGAGTTTGTTATATGCTAGTGTGTACATCTGACTGTCTATATGATTTCTGTTTCTTTATTTTGTTATATGTTGACATAATGTTCTTGTTAAAGATTTTTAAAATAATCTGCCTATATTTTTGAGTGTATGTTATGGATGGTCGATTTAGACTATCCACTCACTGGGCTGTGTAGCTCACCCCTCACTATTTTCAGGCATAGAGCAGGGGCGCATTTCATGAGTAACATTGGCGTGGATATTATGTTTGCTGCTTAAGAACTTTTATGCTAAAATTTTCTGGAGCCGGTTGTGGCTAAACCATATGATTTATATGAACTATGTGATGTGAACCATGTGAACTATGTGAATTTGTGTTGCCAGATTGTGGCAGTTAACTGAGTTTGATTTTTGTGTCACCGCGGGCTTCAGCCTGGTTTCGGTGTTTGGTATGGGTTTATAAAATCGATTTTGTGATTTTGTTTTGAATTTCGGCTTGTTGTATATTCCGTGCAATCGGTTTTGATATACCCTGTAACTTGCATATGTCTAGTGAAAGTATTGCCTGGTGGCAGGTACCTTTATGGATTTTATGAATTTGAATCAGTTTTGATATAACTGTTGCCTTGCATATGTCTAGTGCAAGGATTGCGTGGTGGCAGGTACCCTTATGAGATTTGAGTTTTGTGAATTTGTGTGTATGGATTTATGAAATTTTTCAGATCGTGTTTTCTTGAACTCGGTTTTACCTAGCATATGATCGATCTTATATGAAACATCCTGTATCATTTGTGAATTGTGCCATTTGTTTGGGGTTAAGAATGTGGGATGTTACAGAAAACCCACTAATCTCTTATTGGATCCTCAATTCAACTTCTTATTGGATCTTGTCCATAAGTTACTACATGCCAAACATGTGTTTCACTTAGACAAGATTCCAAGCATATTCCTTGAAACCCTAGGCCACTTAGATCAGCCCCTAGGTCTCAGAATTGAACCCCGATCGAACCTGGGTTCATGTCAAGTGACCATGGTTAAGCTGACCATGGTTAAGGTAACCATGGTTAAGTTAACCATGCCTCAAAATACAGAAGTGACTCCCTCAGCACTCCAAAGCACGCCCAGGCCATGCCTAAGGATAGATGTGTTGATGTACCTGCAAAAACATACTCAACACAATGTCAGTGCCCTAACTCCACTAGTGGGCTCACTGCAACACCAGCCTAACACCTCGTCAAGCTCATCCATCCCTCCCTAGAATCCCGCTGGATCCATGGGATGGGCTGGGGTATAACCCCAGCATACCCAGGGTCTCACATTTGGTGTAGTAGGGGGGACCTGCCCCCAAGCCCTGGGGGCTGTGCCCCCCATCCCCCTCCAGTATACTGAGTGCCAAATGTGTAAAATTAGCCTTGCTATGGCTTGGGAAGCCTTCTGGTACAGACAGCTGAGGATTGCTAGGCCAAACTTGCGATACCACTGAGATCGCAAACTTGCATCGGGTTATTGGGTCCATGGTTAAATTGCTTCGGCTATTGGCTTGGGTATTTTTGTGAGGTGTTGGGGTATGCCCTTAAAGCCAATGTTATCGTTACCGACATTGAAGGCTTTGGGTATGCCCTTAAAGCCAATGTTTGAGGCTTTGGGTTATTTTCAGTATTATGTATAAACAATATATATGTTTATAAAGGCAATTGTTATTATTCAGATTGTTACATTATCTGCTGCTGTATGTATACTTCTGAGTAATGTCTCAATGATGTTCAGCTTAGCTGACATTTAATATTGTCCTTAGTCGAGATATCTCGGTGAACATGAGACAGCCTTGATATGATTGAGACTAATGTGTGCTCTAATCTTGTGGGATGCTTCGAGCGTGGAATAAGATTAGACACATAGGTGCATTGGATGTACTGGACTGACCCTACTTTGGATATTCAATTGTTTGTCACAATGTGAATAATCCTTGTATGCAAGCAAGTGGTATATTCCCTCTGACTTGAGATCACTTGTGTTTCTAAGTGATGATTGGCATTGTCTTGAGGTAGTTCAATATCATTTGAAAGATAATGGTTAAGGATTATCTTGGATAGTGGGCATGAGTCATGCTAGGGCACTTGTGATAGATATAGGATTGCCTCTCCTGGTTGGAGTGTGATGTTCTAAGGGGCCCTTAGGTGAAATGGTTGAGAATGTGTATGGCCATACCCAGATGACTATGTTCATCTGATCTAACCATTTTCATCATGTTGGAATCGCAGGCTTGACACGCTTGTCCAACGGGAACATCCAGTGGTAAAGGGAAACATGTATGCCAAGTGAATTAGATTCGCACTTGTGCTGTGGTTTGGGAGTAGTCTTGGAAGACTCTTTCCTTCATATCGGGAGACAGTGATGTGTTGCTAGATACCTCTCTCTGATCGTGATAACGTAAGTTATCGTTACCGACATTGAAGGAAACCCTTAGGGTCGCACAATTTGATGATATGGCTTACTTATGTCAGATCGTGTGGACTGGAATTGTTCTAGTTCAGTTTAAAGGAATTTAAACTCTGATTGGAAGTGAGATCTAGTCTAATCATGTTTGATTGATTAGGGCATGTGATCGGTAAGCTTTGATCGGGGATTGATTCTTGATCGTATTGATCAGGGGTTCAATGTGATGTGTGTGGTTAGATCTTGAGCCATTCGGTTCAAAGAGATTTTAGCCAGGGTTGGTTCGATTTTGTGTTTGGACCAAATGGTGTTTGAACCGGTTCACTTGTGAACGCATGGTTCAATTTAAGATGGAGGTTTCGATGGTTTAAGTGGGAGTTATGGAGATAGTTATGTTTTTCGGTTTCACTATTTTTGGTGGCCGAATAGACCTCTCGTTGATCACCCACGTATTCGAAAGAGAACCTCTCTTCTTCCTCTCGAGTGGATCGTCTCCACCCCAAGAAGAGGAGACCAGCCAAGACACACATCTTCCTTGCAAGGGACGATCAGGACTCCTTGGTGTCTTTGCTAGCACAAGGGACGCAAGGGAGGAAGTCTACTTCATCTTGTGTGTGACTTCTTTGGAGAAGAGGCACTCGCCCCTTTTCTCTTCCAAGCTGCCTCTCATATCATGGCACAGGTAATGCTTTTACTTGTTCTATACGAGTTTGCAAAGGTTGATCATATGCTTGTGATAAGCGATTCTTGGGATTCCTAGTTTTTCCGATGCAAGTTTTGTTTTAGTAGCTTGTTAACATTGTCACGCCCCAATTTTTCGTGCCTAAAACTAGGACGTGATAGCACGGATCTACACAACCTCTGTGTAACCCGTCAGCTAACACACCTAACTATGCGTCTATGCGGAAACGTATAATATGAATACAATGCACGCCTCACTACAATAAGATCGTCTCTCCCAGCAATACAGATCACTCAACCCCTATCTGCCTAACCACAACTGCCTCTAGCTCAGCCTAACTGTCTGACCGAACTCTGATGCACTAAACTGAGTGGCGGATTAGGGTTTCAAGACCCTAACCACTTTGCACACTTCAGGCGCCCTGTCCACACACACGAGACGCTGGCAGATATCGCACCCAATGAAAACCCTAGACAGATAATGTCCACTACCGGCCTGCTTAACCTAGGGCAGATATAATACTACACAGCGAGCGAAGGATGGTAACAAGCACACTGCTTGCGCCCACCTAAGCTAGATCCGCAAAGCAACGATAAAAACCGATTCCCCTCCAAGTGATAACACTCAGTAATAAGAGGACCCTCTTCCCTAATCCCGGGAAGAGGTACACAAATAATATATATCAACAACTAGAATCGTTCATACAATCACCCTAGATAATCTAAGTTAGGGTTATACCACTCCACGCGTATGAACAATGATGAAGATGATGTGAACAGCCCCTCTATCCTCAAGAAGTCGCCCACAAGAACTCCACAAGCGCTCTCCACCAAGATGATGAAGAGCCCAAACCCTAGGGTCACCTCCCTAGGTAGTTGATGATGTCGCCTCTTCTTGAACTCGCCTCTAGTTCAAGAACTCCTCAAGAACACCAAGAACTCTAGTGGACAACAAGGTTGCCGCCACCCAAAGAGCCGCCGGTGATGAAGATGGAAGGAGGATGATCGCCGGTTGATGAAGTCCTCACCTCAAGGACTCGCCAAGAACAGCCGCCTCCTTCTAGGTCTTCTTCCTCGCCACAAGGATGAAGAACACCAAGAACTTGTCGCCACAACAAGTCTCGCCTCCTCAAGAGCTTCGCCTAAGCTTCAAGCGTTAGGGTTGCATCTCTTGCCGCCAAGAGCTTCACGCCAATTTAAATCAAGTGGATCGGATCCTCAATTGGATAAGAGATCCAATCCGCCAAGTGAACCATAATGGATAGTCGCCTAAGTGATGGATCCAAGTGGGTAGGAAGACTTAAACCACTTAAGTCTTATTGGATCTCACTTACTCCTCCTTATTGGATGTTCTCATAAGTTGTCACATGCAAGACATGTGCCAACTTATTTGAACATAGAACTCATTGGCGCCTAAGTGTTAGGCCCCCTAGGTCAGCCCCTAAGTCTCAGAACCGAACCCAGGTTGAGTCCAAAGTCGCCCAGACCATGGTTAGGCTAACCCTGGTCAAGTTAACCATGGTTAAGCTAACCCTGGTCTGCCAAAGAACTCCGATGTCCTCCAAAGTTCTCCAGAGCACCCCCAGGCCATGCCTAAGGATAAGTATGTAGATGTACCTGCAAAAACATACTAACACGGTGTCAGTAACCTAATTCCTCTAGTAGGCTCCCTGCAACACCAGCCTAACTCCCCGTCAGACTCATCCATCCCTCCCCAGAATCCCGCTGGATCCATGGGATGGGCTTGGGTATAACCCCAGCATACCCAGGGTCTCACAATACTCCCCCACCTGAGATGGCACTCGCCCTCGAGTCCATGTGATCCTGGTACGCTCTAGCAAGCTCCTCAAAATGAGCTATATCCTCAGTCTTCTCCCAAGTAGCATCCTCCTCAGGCTCCTCCGCCCACTGAATCAAAAATTCAGAACGTCGACCTCCAGGTGAACCCGAACCATAGACTCTATGGTCTAATATCTTCACGGGTCTCTTTCCATAATCAACTCTGCCCCTCGCAGGTTGTCTTCTCACCTGTCCACGGTCGGGATGCCTATCATCCTCATGATATTTCTTAAGAAGACTGGTGTGGAAAGTAGGATAGAACTGAAGCCAAGGTGGTAAGTCTAGCCTGTAAGACACTGGACCAACCCTCTTTATGATCCTGAAAGGACCTTCATATCTCCTTACTAGGCCTCTGTGATATGTCCTTGCCTCAGTCTTCCTCCACATCTGAGGTGTGAGTTTGAGAAGAACCAACTCTCCTACCTCAAACTCAACATGCCTCCTGTCTCTGTCGGCATAGAGCTTCATCCTATCTCTAGCCTCCCTCAGAGAATCTTGAGCTTCCTCCCACAGCTCGGATCTGTCCTTTACATAATCGACCGCCGCCTGGCACTTCCCCCCTGCGCCCCTATTTAAAGTGTCCATGGGTGTCAATGGTTGCCACCCCAATGCTAACTCAAACGGGCTTTTCTCTGTTGCAGATGACTTTTGTATATTGTAGGCAAACTGGGCAGTGTCCAGTAGCCTAATCCAATTCTTCTGTGTAGCAGAGACATAATGCCTAAGATACTCCTCCAGTAAGGCATTTACTCTCTCAGTCTGTCCATCTGTCTGTGGATGGTAAGCTGTAGACATCTTTAGGTCTGTACCCATCTTCTGAAACAAAGAAGACCAGAATTTTCCAGTAAATCTCGGGTCTCTGTCACTGATTATCTCTCTGGGTAAGCCAAAATGTTTGACTACATGAGCCATAAACAAATTTGCAGTAGTCTCAGCCTTGCACTCCTCAGGTGCCGCAACAAAAATGGCATACTTCGAGTATCGGTCTACCACCACGAATACCGATACCATCCCATCCACTCGGGGAAAGTGGGTAATGAAATCCATGGACAATGAGACAAACGGTCTCTCAGGATTAGGTAGTGGCTGTAGAAGCCCTGCTTCTTTCCTCCTCTCTACCTTGTCCTGCTGGCACACAAGACATGTCTTCGTGTAGTGCTCTATGTCCTCTTTCATTCCCGGCCAATACCACGCTCTAGAGATAAGAGCATACATGCGCCTACCACCCGGGTGTCCTGCCCACACCGTGTCATGGTACTCACGCATCAGACCATATCTAATGTTCCCTGTCGCAGGGACATAAGGTCTGTCTCCTCGTGCCATAATCAACCCCTCATCGCTGATATAGTATCTCCGCACAACCCCCATGCGAATCTGAGATACAAGCTTCTCATAGGCACAGTCTGCCATAGCAGAATCTCTAATCAACCCTACAATCTTACTCTCAGTGTAAGACATAGCACAGCAATGAGTGATCTTCGCAATCCTACTCAATGCATCAGGGACCTGATGTATCCTCCCTGGTTTGTGCTCCCATGCAAAATCGAACTCGGCCAGCTGCTCCTACCACCTGGCCTGTCTAGCAGATAGCTTCTTCTGGGTCTGGAAGAAGGTATTTGCCACATTGTCTGTCTTCACAGTGAACTTGCTCCCCAGCAAGTACACTCTCCATAGCTTAAGACAATGGACAACTGCTAACATCTCCTTCTCATGAGCAGAATAGTTAACCTCAGTGTTCTTTAATTTTCTGCTCTCGTAGGCAATCGGCCTACCTTCCTGAATAAGAACCCCACCCAAGGCTCTATCACTAGCATCCGTGTGCACCTCAAATGGTAGTGTGAAATCAGGAAGTCTGAGAATGGGTTCTGAAGTCACCCTATTCTTCAGATCATCAAATGTCATCTGGTGTCTATCTCCCCAACACCAGGAAACATCCTTCCTCAGCAAGTCTGTAGGTGGCGCTACTACTCTGGAGTAGCTCTGGATGAACCTCCTATAGAAGTTAGCCAACCCTAGTGTAACGCCCTTGATTTTCTGAATTTTGATTTAAGGTTAGAAATTCTGTTTCTGTATTTTATCTGTTAAAATTTTGGGATTTTTGCCTAAATGTAGGAATTTTTCCTACAGGGCAAAAATAATTATTTTGGTTGGGGATTTGAACCCTCGACCTTGAGTCTTTGTTCCTGGAATTCTTCCACCGTGATGGCACATATTTCTGATATTATTGGAGTGGCGCGTGGTGGTTAAGCCCAGGTAAGCCCATAAAACCGATTGTCACTTAAGTTAATTGGGCTATTGGATCTTGGATCCGTTTGGGGTGGAAAAAAAAAAAAAAAGGGGAAATTCGTGAGAGCTCCTCTCCCTCATGATTTTTGGTTTGTTTCTTGCCCTAGCCGCCTGTGTTGTCGCCCCTCACTGTGCTTGGCGCCTCCTGCAAACTTCTGACGCTGGTGGTGGCAGACTGGTGGTGGACGAACTTTCTGGAGATCCCTGACCCTCTGTTTTGGCGTTTTCTCTGTGGGCGATTTTTCTGGTGAGTAATTCGATCCTAAGGAGTCTAATCCGAATTAAAATTCGTTATTTGCCATGATTATCCGTATGGGTTGAATTCAAATAATTATAGGGTTTAAAATCCTGTTCTGCTGAAAGTCTGCATTCTCTAATCTGACCTTTGTGTACTATAACCCCAATATCTCATGGCCTATAGATCCAAATCGCACGAGATAAATTTTGTATGAAACTAGATATGTTTGGCTTTAATTTGAATATGATATCGACCATATCCGAGCGGTATTCGTATTTCAATCTGTATTGCAATCTAGCTGTACAAAATCAGTTTTCTGAAATTCTGGATTTCGACCTTTATGTGTTCGAACCATCATATCTCCCTAGGTATAGCTCGAAATCTTGTCAAATCAGTTTTATTAGACCGTAGGCTCGAAGAGCTTTATTTTGACTCCCATAACGCCTATTTTCGATTAGTTATTGGATCTGAAATAAATGTCGCAAGTCTGATATATGAATCTGTTTTCTTGAAATCTGAAGTTCTGACCTTCCTATGTTCGAACCCTTATATCTTCCTGTCTAAAATTCGAAATCTTGTGAAACCAGTTTTATTGGAAACTAGATTCAGAGAGCTTCATTTTGAATACAATATTGACTAGCTTTGGTTCGAAATTGGACTAAAAATATATTTTGCAAACTGACAATATAAATCTGCTATGTTTTGGTTAGACGAATATTCCTTTGTGAGAAAAATTTACATTGTATGGTTTAACCTCTTAAATTGTGGTCTGTAGTTCTTCTAAAATTTATTTGTTTGATGAGAAATTTTAGAGAAAACAAAATTGGGGATTTAACTAAGAACTTAGGAATTTTCGAAAATATAGTTCGAGCCAATTTTGGGGCTTTTGTCAATTTTCTTCACGAGCGTGTAATTAAAATTATCTGTAGTGGGGGACTGAAATTATTTACATGAAATTTGTGCGTTCTGTTAAGGTTCTGAAAGTGGCACCCCTTACAGTAATTTTATAGCTCACGGTTTTAGGAATTTTGAGGTGATTATTTCATGAATAATTTCTGTTCTGTGTTTAAATGTTTGTTATATGAATAATTTCTGTTCTGTATTTAATTGTTTGTTATGTGGATATTTCCTATTCTGTTTATATGTTGTGAAGTTTCTGAAAACCTTGAATGTGTTAAAACATTTGTGAGAACATAGAATGGTTTGACATGAATTAAGGTTAGTTGTAAGGAATTCACTCATATAATTTCTGTTCTGTGTTTAAGGACTGGATATTGGGGTGTGTCATTTTCTAGTTTGTTAGACTTTGGGCATAATGTAAGAATTAAGTAGTGGTTGATCCTACTTCTCTGTTTCAGTATAATCTGTTCTGTAAAATTATGCCCTAGTGTAGCACTCTTCCGTGTCCTTACCCTCCTTCTGTGGCGCTGTAATGGTGCTGATAGTCTACTACGACCCTTGAGACACTATTTCTGTTCTGGGTATTGGAGGCCAGAGTGCCACGTCCTAACAAGACGGGGGCCACCCACTGATACCTCCTCTACCATTCAGTTCTGGGTTTTGGAGGCCAGAGTGCCACGTCCTGACAAGACGGGGGCCACCCACTGATACCTCCTCTACCATTCAGTTCTGGGTTTTGGAGGCCAGAGTGCCACGTCCTAACAAGACGGGGGCCACCCACTGATACCTCCTCTACCATTCAGTTCTGGGTTTTGGAGGCCAGAGTGCCACGTCCTAACAAGACGGGGGCCACCCACTGATACCTCCTCTACCATTCAGTTCTGGGTTTTGGAGGCCAGAGTGCCACGTCCTAACAAGACGGGGGCCACCCACTGATACCTCCTCTACCATTCTGTTCTGGGTATTGGAGACCAGAGTGCCACGTCCTGACAAGACGGGGGCCACCCACTGATATCTCCTTTACCATTCTGTTTCTGATATGCATGCATTGTCTCGTCCTCGGCAGAGGTGGGGTCAGACCTTCTGTGGTCATCAGGCCTTCTGTGGCCTTTCTGTTTCCGATGTAGACTATCCGTTTGGACTCTGAAAATTCTGATTTTCTGTCTGTCAGTTCTGATTTCTGTAGTTCTGTTTCGATCTGTATTTAGATGTATTAGGCGGTGTGGTTAGTTGGTATGGGTTGGTATATTCATATCCTACCTGTTTGATGCCTATTGTTACAAGTATCTGTATTTGATTGTGTTTGTTTCTGATATGAGCATGCATGTTAAGTTGATTTATCTTATCTGTTAAATAAAAAGAATTTCAACTTAAGTATGATATTTTTGATGTGTACTATGGATGACTTTTAGTGTCTTTTACTCACTGAGCTTTTTAGCTCACCTCCGTTGTTTAAATGTTTTCAGGTGAGACATCAAGACAGTAATTGCTACAGCTAATATGACGCTAATGTTTGATGTCATTTCTAAGAATAGTCTTCTAAAGATTTATCAGGCCTGCGTGCCTAATTTATTATGACCTATATGACATGTTTTATCTCCTGAGGGCTTATGCCTGTTTTCAGGATATTATATTATAGTTGTTTCGTTTAAATTATTGGATACAAGTCTTGGATTCTTTTATTGAATTGGTTCTTATTTTGAAATGTCCGATTTGAGATGTGTAACCGAATTTGTGTTGTTTATTTTAGTATCTGAATAATCAGTTCTGTATATTTCTGAAATTCCACATATGTGTAGTGTGGACGTTTGTTGTTGTTACAAGATATGTGTGTCTGTGCAGCAGTAGTTTAGAATACTTGCTGCCGGATTTTTTCTGGATTTCCGGATTTCTATTTCCTAGTAATCGATCCTATTCAGTTCTGTGCGGTTTTCTGTTCCGTAGTAATGTCCTTCGATGCCGCTTTCTTCTTGTGTTTTAATGGAAGAGTAAAAAATTTTTGAAACCTCGTATTTTACTTGTATGCGTGTGGGGTGTGATTCTGAGGGATGTTACAGATGGTATCAGAGCAATTTTACTAGCAATTAGAAACTCCGGGGAAGGAAAACTCTGTTTGTGTATTGCTAGAAACCAAGTTAGGATCTGATTTGTGATTGAACATTGGTTGTTATTCTACCGTGTTATGTGATGCAGGTAAAAAAAATGGAGCGACCAAGAGCTAGCAGTAGCAACGGTGATCAACAGTCTGATCTGAGGCAGGCCATGGAGGCTATGACTGCTATGATGCAACAACAGAACGCATTCATCCAGCAGCAAACTCAGATGATGCAGCAGCAGCAGGCGCAACACATGGAGGTTCAGCAACAGTTATTGCAGCGGCTGACGCAGACACCGTCTCAGACACAGTCACAACCGGCTGGTTCTCCTCTGGGTGATGGCGCACATCAACGATATGCTCGGTTGGTTCGAGAGTTTCAGCACCTGAACCCGAATACATTTTATGGTAGTCCGGGGCCCAGAGCGGCTGAGGATTGGCTTTTGGCACTGGAAAAGATTTTCCAGGTTTTGCGCTGTGATGATGCAGACAAGCTATGTTTATCTGTCTTCATGTTGCGTGGAGATGCCGAAGACTGGTGGAAGGGAGTCGTCAGACTGGCGGCAACTGAATCCAGAGTTGTTGATTGGCAGTACTTCATGATGAAGTTCAATGCTAAGTTTTTCCCCTCTAGCTTATCTGAGGAGCGCGAGGTGGAGTTTATTCATCTTGAGCAAGGCGATCTGACGGTGGATCAGTATGAAGCCACATTCGCTCGGTTGTCGGGGTATGCTCCTCACTTAGTCAACACCGAGGAAAGAAGAGCCAAGAAGTTTCAGCGGGGTTTGAGGAAAGATATCAGGACAAGGGTAGCTATGCTACACTTGGAAACTTATGCTGAAGTGGTAGACAGGGCTCGCACTGCTGAGAGGTGCATTGCGGAGATGGCTGCAGATACTATTCCAGTCACTGCACCCGCCCCTACTTATGTGACTTACGCACCCACTTTGGGTGGTAAGGATAAGAAGAATTTCAAGAGGAAGAAAGACAATAAGGGCAGATACCAACCTTATCAGAAGCCAGCCAGCACAGTTTCTCAGAATGGCAAGAAGTGTCTCCACTGTGGGAGCACTAAACATCAGGATAATGAGTGCTACAGGAAGACTGGCGCTTGCTTCAGATGTGGTAAGGCGGGGCATATGATTAGGGACTGTCCTATGCCGGATGCTAGAGGACAGGGTCAGGGTGAGAAGCCTACTGTGCAGACTCGCGTGTATGCCATCGCGGAGAGGGATGCTTCGGCTTCGAAGTCCGTGGTGGAAGGTACACTTTATGTGTTTAGTTATTTGGCACGCATTCTTTTTGATCCTGGTGCCAATTTATCCTTTGTGTCTGCATGTTTTGCATCATGTCTGCCTGTGTTGCCTAGGATACTTGATTTCTGTATTTCTGTTCATACACCTATGGGTGAGGCCGTATCTACAGATATAACATACCCTGACTGTTTGATTAAGGTAGAAGGATATGATTTACCTATTGATTTGATTAGTCTTTCTATGAAAGACTATGACATCATTCTGGGCATGGATTGGCTGTCTGCCTATCATGCTACTTTAGATTGTTTTGAAAAGCTAATTACTCTGCATCTAAGTGATGGACAGCAACTGGTTATCCAAGGCCGGATTTCAGAACAAGAGCCTTTGGTGATATCTCATCTGCAGGCCAGGAAGCTTTTAGCCCAGGGCTGCAAGGGGTATCTGGCGCATGTCAAGGTGCAGACTGAGCCTGATTTGGATCTGGCTAAAATTCCTGTGGTAAGAGAGTTTGCTGACGTCTTCTCTGATTTATCTGGGTTACCACCCAGCAGAGAAGTTGAGTTTGGTATCGAGTTGTTGCCGGGCACAGCACCGATATCTAAAGCTCCTTACAGGATGGCAACTTCAGAACTGACAGAGCTGAAGAAGCAACTGGAAGAACTATTAGAGAAGGGGTATATTCGACCTAGTGTTTCTCCATGGGGAGCACCTGTGTTATTTGTGAAGAAGAAGGATGGTACTTTGCGCATGTGCATCGATTACCGTCAACTCAATCAAGTGACTGCTAAGAATAAGTACCCATTACCCCGTATTGATGATCTCTTTGATCAGTTGCAGGGTGCTACTGTATTCTCTAAAATTGACCTGAGGTCTGGCTATTATCAGATGAGTGTTCGGGAGGAGGATGTACCTAAAACTGCATTCAGGACCAGGTATGGGCACTATGAATTTCTTGTTATGCCCTTTGGACTGACAAATGCTCCTGCGGTGTTTATGGATCTGATGAACAGGGTATTTCATGAGCTCCTGGACAAATGTGTGGTCGTCTTCATTGATGATATTCTGATCTACTCCAAGAATGCGCAAGACCACTCTCAGGATTTGCGCAAGGTGCTGGAGATTCTGCGGCTGAAGCGGCTATATGCTAAGGCCAGCAAATGTGAGTTCTGGCTAGATCAGATTGGTTTTCTGGGGCACATTATTTCTAGCCAGGGTGTGTCTGTGGATCCAGTGAAGGTGGAGGCCATTCTTCACTGGGGAAGACCAACTACAGCGACTGAGGTCAGAAGTTTTCTGGGCTTAGCTGGATACTACCGCCGTTTTGTGGAAGGTTTTTCCAAGTTGGCTGGTCCTCTGACTAAGTTAACTAAAAAGAATTTGAAGTTTGAGTGGTCTGATGATTGTGAGTCTAGTTTTCAGGAACTGAAAAAGAGACTGACCAGTGCTCCTATCCTCATCATTCCCTGTGATGGAGAGAAGTTCATTGTTTACACTGATGCCTCTGGTAAGGGTCTGGGTGCTGTACTGATGCAGCAAGGAAAAGTAGTCGCTTATGCTTCAAGGCAACTCAAAGATTACGAAGTAAACTACCCCACTCATGATCTGGAGTTGGCAGCTGTAGTTTTTGCCTTGAAAATCTGGAGGCACTATCTGTTTGGACAGACATTTGAATTGTTTACAGATCACCAGAGTTTGAAGTATATCTTCACTCAGAAAGAGCTGAATATGAGACAGAGGCGATGGCTTGAATTGATAAAGGATTATGACTTCACCATCCAATATCAGTCTGGTAAAGCCAATGTGGTGGCTGATGCTCTTAGTCGGTATCCTGTGACTCAGATAGCTGCATTGCGAGTCCAGGAGTGGCGACTATTGCAGGAGTTCAGTGACATGCATCTGAGTGTGACTCCGGGTGAGAGAGGCGGTCTTCTGGCTTCTCTCAGGGTTCAGTCAGACTTACTGCAGAGACTGAGATCAGGGCAGCAGTCAGATCAGGATATTCTACGGTGGAAAGAGAGGTCTGAGCAAGACTGGGATGAGAATTTCAGTATGTCGGATGATGGTCTCCTCAGATTTCGTGGACGGGTCTGTGTCCCTGAGGACCCTGAGTTGAGAAATGAAATTCTTAAGGAAAGTCATTGCACTAAGTATACCGTTCATCCTGGTAGTACCAAGATGTATCAGGATCTGAAAAAGACTTTCTGGTGGCACGGTATGAAGAAGGATGTGCATTTGTTTGTGTCCAGATGTTTGACTTGCCAAACCGTGAAGGCTGAGCATCAGAGGCCGGGCGGTTTGATGCAGTCTCTCCCTATTCCTCAGTGGAAGTGGGAGCATATCAGTATGGACTTTGTGTGTGGACTGCCCAATACCAGAAGGAATCATGATGCCGTATGGGTGATTGTGGACAGACTCACGAAGTCAGCTCACTTCTTACCGATCAAAATGACTTACAGTTTGGATCGGTTAGCAAAACTGTACATCGATGAGATTGTCAGATTACATGGAGTTCCTTTGGACATTGTCTCTGATCGTGATCCTCGATTTCTGTCCAGGTTTTGGAAGAAATTACAGGAAGATTTGGGAACTAATCTGAGTTTTAGCACTGCATATCATCCTCAATCTGATGGTCAGACAGAGAGAACTATTCAGACACTGGAGGATCTTCTGAGATCTTATGTGGTTGACTGGTCTGTTGAGTGGGATATGGACTTATCACTAATAGAGTTCACCTACAACAATAGCTTTCACTCTAGCATACAGATGGCTCCGTATGAGGCCCTATATGGGAGGAAATGCAGAACACCTATATGCTGGAAGGAAACTGGGGACAGAACAGTGCTAAAGTCTGATGCTGTTCAGGAAGCCACTGAGAAGATCAGAGAAATTCAGAAAAAGATGAGGATTGCTCAGGATAGACAGAAGAGTTATGCTGATGTGAGGCGGCGTCCTCTTGAGTTTTTGGTGGGAGAGCATGTTTTCCTAAAGGTCTCACCTATGAAAGGGGTGATGAGATTTGGAAAGAGGGGAAAATTGAGTCCCAGGTACATTGGTCCCTTTGATATCATTGAGAGGATTGGACTTGTGGCATATCGACTTGCTCTGCCCCCATCACTGGAACACCTCCATAATGTGTTCCATGTTTCTGCACTCAGAAAATATTGTTCTGATCCTTCTCATGTTCTGGAGTTGGAACCTCTCCAGCTTGAAGAGAACATGACTTTTGTGGTGAAACCTCTCAGAATTGAAGATAGAAAAGAGAAAGTGCTGAGGAATAAGGTTATTCCACTTGTGAAAGTCATCTGGGGAAATCAGTCTGTTGAAGAAGCCTCTTGGGAGGTTGAAGCAGATATGAGAAAGGAGCATCCTCACCTGTTCAGTGATGGGCTTGGTCAGCTTTAGAGGACTAAAGCTCTATAAGGGGGGGAGGATGTAACGCCCTTGATTTTCTGAATTTTGATTTAAGGTTAGAAATTCTGTTTCTGTATTTTATCTGTTAAAATTTTGGGATTTTTGCCTAAATGTAGGAATTTTTCCTACAGGGCAAAAATAATTATTTTGGTTGGGGATTTGAACCCTCGACCTTGAGTCTTTGTTCCTGGAATTCTTCCACCGTGATGGCACATATTTCTGATATTATTGGAGTGGCGCGTGGTGGTTAAGCCCAGGTAAGCCCATAAAACCGATTGTCACTTAAGTTAATTGGGCTATTGGATCTTGGATCCGTTTGGGGTGGAAAAAAAAAAAAAAAAGGGGAAATTCGTGAGAGCTCCTCTCCCTCACGATTTTTGGTTTGTTTCTTGCCCTAGCCGCCTGTGTTGTCGCCCCTCACTGTGCTTGGCGCCTCCTGCAAACTTCTGACGCTGGTGGTGGCAGACTGGTGGTGGACGAACTTTCTGGAGATCCCTGACCCTCTGTTTTGGCGTTTTCTCTGTGGGCGATTTTTCTGGTGAGTAATTCGATCCTAAGGAGTCTAATCCGAATTAAAATTCGTTATTTGCCATGATTATCCGTATGGGTTGAATTCAAATAATTATAGGGTTTAAAATCCTGTTCTGCTGAAAGTCTGCATTCTCTAATCTGACCTTTGTGTACTATAACCCCAATATCTCATGGCCTATAGATCCAAATCGCACGAGATAAATTTTGTATGAAACTAGATATGTTTGGCTTTAATTTGAATATGATATCGACCATATCCGAGCGGTATTCGTATTTCAATCTGTATTGCAATCTAGCTGTACAAAATCAGTTTTCTGAAATTCTGGATTTCGACCTTTATGTGTTCGAACCATCATATCTCCCTAGGTATAGCTCGAAATCTTGTCAAATCAGTTTTATTAGACCGTAGGCTCGAAGAGCTTTATTTTGACTCCCATAACGCCTATTTTCGATTAGTTATTGGATCTGAAATAAATGTCGCAAGTCTGATATATGAATCTGTTTTCTTGAAATCTGAAGTTCTGACCTTCCTATGTTCGAACCCTTATATCTTCCTGTCTAAAATTCGAAATCTTGTGAAACCAGTTTTATTGGAAACTAGATTCAGAGAGCTTCATTTTGAATACAATATTGACTAGCTTTGGTTCGAAATTGGACTAAAAATATATTTTGCAAACTGACAATATAAATCTGCTATGTTTTGGTTAGACGAATATTCCTTTGTGAGAAAAATTTACATTGTATGGTTTAACCTCTTAAATTGTGGTCTGTAGTTCTTCTAAAATTTATTTGTTTGATGAGAAATTTTAGAGAAAACAAAATTGGGGATTTAACTAAGAACTTAGGAATTTTCGAAAATATAGTTCGAGCCAATTTTGGGGCTTTTGTCAATTTTCTTCACGAGCGTGTAATTAAAATTATCTGTAGTGGGGGACTGAAATTATTTACATGAAATTTGTGCGTTCTGTTAAGGTTCTGAAAGTGGCGCCCCTTACAGTAATTTTATAGCTCACGGTTTTAGGAATTTTGAGGTGATTATTTCATGAATAATTTCTGTTCTGTGTTTAAATGTTTGTTATATGAATAATTTCTGTTCTGTATTTAATTGTTTGTTATGTGGATATTTCCTATTCTGTTTATATGTTGTGAAGTTTCTGAAAACCTTGAATGTGTTAAAACATTTGTGAGAACATAGAATGGTTTGACATGAATTAAGGTTAGTTGTAAGGAATTCACTCATATAATTTCTGTTCTGTGTTTAAGGACTGGATATTGGGGTGTGTCATTTTCTAGTTTGTTAGACTTTGGGCATAATGTAAGAATTAAGTAGTGGTTGATCCTACTTCTCTGTTTCAGTATAATCTGTTCTGTAAAATTATGCCCTAGTGTAGCACTCTTCCGTGTCCTTACCCTCCTTCTGTGGCGCTGTAATGGTGCTGATAGTCTACTACGACCCTTGAGACACTATTTCTGTTCTGGGTATTGGAGGCCAGAGTGCCACGTCCTAACAAGACGGGGGCCACCCACTGATACCTCCTCTACCATTCAGTTCTGGGTTTTGGAGGCCAGAGTGCCACGTCCTGACAAGACGGGGGCCACCCACTGATACCTCCTCTACCATTCAGTTCTGGGTTTTGGAGGCCAGAGTGCCACGTCCTAACAAGACGGGGGCCACCCACTGATACCTCCTCTACCATTCAGTTCTGGGTTTTGGAGGCCAGAGTGCCACGTCCTAACAAGACGGGGGCCACCCACTGATACCTCCTCTACCATTCAGTTCTGGGTTTTGGAGGCCAGAGTGCCACGTCCTAACAAGACGGGGGCCACCCATTGATACCTCCTCTACCATTCAGTTCTGGGTTTTGGAGGCCAGAGTGCCACGTCCTAACAAGACGGGGGCCACCCACTGATACCTCCTCTACCATTCTGTTCTGGGTATTGGAGACCAGAGTGCCACGTCCTGACAAGACGGGGGCCACCCACTGATATCTCCTTTACCATTCTGTTTCTGATATGCATGCATTGTCTCGTCCTCGGCAGAGGTGGGGTCAGACCTTCTGTGGTCATCAGGCCTTCTGTGGCCTTTCTGTTTCCGATGTAGACTATCCGTTTGGACTCTGAAAATTCTGATTTTCTGTCTGTCAGTTCTGATTTCTGTAGTTCTGTTTCGATCTGTATTTAGATGTATTAGGCGGTGTGGTTAGTTGGTATGGGTTGGTATATTCATATCCTACCTGTTTGATGCCTATTGTTACAAGTATCTGTATTTGATTGTGTTTGTTTCTGATATGAGCATGCATGTTAAGTTGATTTATCTTATCTGTTAAATAAAAAGAATTTCAACTTAAGTATGATATTTTTGATGTGTACTATGGATGACTTTTAGTGTCTTTTACTCACTGAGCTTTTTAGCTCACCTCCGTTGTTTAAATGTTTTCAGGTGAGACATCAAGACAGTAATTGCTACAGCTAATATGACGCTAATGTTTGATGTCATTTCTAAGAATAGTCTTCTAAAGATTTATCAGGCCTGCGTGCCTAATTTATTATGACCTATATGACATGTTTTATCTCCTGAGGGCTTATGCCTGTTTTCAGGATATTATATTATAGTTGTTTCGTTTAAATTATTGGATACAAGTCTTGGATTCTTTTATTGAATTGGTTCTTATTTTGAAATGTCCGATTTGAGATGTGTAACCGAATTTGTGTTGTTTATTTTAGTATCTGAATAATCAGTTCTGTATATTTCTGAAATTCCACATATGTGTAGTGTGGACGTTTGTTGTTGTTACAAGATATGTGTGTCTGTGCAGCAGTAGTTTAGAATACTTGCTGCCGGATTTTTTCTGGATTTCCGGATTTCTATTTCCTAGTAATCGATCCTATTCAGTTCTGTGCGGTTTTCTGTTCCGTAGTAATGTCCTTCGATGCCGCTTTCTTCTTGTGTTTTAATGGAAGAGTAAAAAATTTTTGAAACCTCGTATTTTACTTGTATGCGTGTGGGGTGTGATTCTGAGGGATGTTACACCTAGGAAGGACCTCAGGGTGCTAACAGATGTAGGGGCCGGCCAATCCCTGATTGCCTCCACCTTTCTTTCATCCATCCTGACTTGACCTGAGCCAACGATATGCCCCAGAAACTCCACTTCTGACTGGGCAAAATCGCACTTCTCTAACTTCAAATACAGCTGGTTCTCCCTCAGAACCATCAAGACCTGCCTCAAGTGTTCCTCATGCTCCTCTAAGCTGCCAGAGTATATGACAATGTCATCTAAGTATACAACAACAAACTTATCCAGGAATGGATGAAGTATGTTGTTCATCAAGTTACAGAACGTGGCTGGAGCATTGGTTAGCCCAAATGGCATAACCAAGAATTCATAAGACCCATAACGTGTAACACAAGTTGTCTTGGGCTCATCCCCCTCGGCAATCCTCACCTGCCAGTATCCAGATCTCAGATCAAGCTTGCTGAACACCTTGGCATGCACAAGCCAGTCAATCAAGTCTTGGATCAGTGGAATAGGATAAGAGTTCTTAACTGTAACCTTGTTAAGAGCCCTGTAGTCTACACACATGCGCATAGACCCATCTTTCTTCCTCTGGAATAGCACTGGTGCTCCGTATGGTGTCTTCGATGGTTGGATGTACCCTGACTCTAATAGCTCATCTAGCTGTCTCCTCAGCTCAGCTAGCTCTGCAGGTGGCATCCTGTATGGTGACTGTGCAGGTGGTAAAGATCCTGGAATCAGCTCAATCGCATGATCGATATCTCGCTTAGGTGGTAACACCTTCGGCATCTCTGGAGGCACTACATCTCTGAACTCCTGTAACAACCCCCCTATCTGTGCAAGCAACTGCTGAATGCGCTCCCCCAAGGACATCTTCGCCGTCCCCAACCTCATATCAACCTCCTCACGACTAGAACTAGGAAGGGTGATCAAGCCTCCCCTATGTCTTCTATGCTGATCGAATGTCGAACTGATCTGGGGAAGATCCTCCACTAACCTAACATGCGCCAGGTATGTGGTCTCTCCACGTCGAAGACCCCTAGCAATGACTGAGGCTGCCATGACCTCCTTGCCTTTGCTTCTCTTCTCTACCTTCGCCCCAGTATGGCAAGGTATAAAGCAAGGTGCACGCTCATCAGTGATCTGCACTCCATTCAAGTGTGGCATTGGAATTGCCTTAGCACGCCGCAGCAAATCCATGCCCACTATGACATCAAAGTCATCAAGGGTAATTACCATAGCATGTACCCTACCAGACCAGGTTCCCAACCTCACAGGAACATCATAAGAAACCCCTGTAGCTTTCTTCGGGTCTGTATTCACGGTCTTGACACTGTTGGCATAGGGCATTGTCTTCAACTTCAATCTGTCTTTCACCCTATCTGAAACAAATAGATGGGTGGCGCCTGTGTCAACCATGGCTGCTATCTGAATGTCGTTGATCACCACATCAACATACATGAGAGGACTGGACCTAGCACTGATATTAGCTATGACTAATGGGTTAACTGAAGCCCCCGTGCATCCTTGGTCTTCCCTGCCCTCTGACATGTCTCCCATAGCTAAGGAAGCTATCCCCTGCTTCCTTGGACAGTCTCTCATCATGTGAGGACCATTACATATGAAACATCCTGGCCTAGCCCTGCTAGTGGTGGCGCCAGATGTAGTAGCTCTCCCCTGCTGTGGCTGGGGACGATGCTGCTGTGGCTGTGGCTTCCTCTGCTGAACCTGTGGCTGATGTGCCACGGTTTTGCCTTTCTTCCAATTGGGCACCCACTTCTTTACATGCCCCTGCCCTGTAGGCCGCCTAGGTGGTGAAGAAGTGGTCTTCGATGCTGTAGTCCTGGCTCCTCCCATGTCTACAAGTGCATCTGCAGCTGCTACTACCTCTCTATATGTAGAGACTCCCTTCCTCTGGAGCTCTCTGTATGCCCAATCCTGAAGTCCACCAATAAAATCATGAAACTTTTCTTCCTCACTCTTGTTTGGCACCTCTAGCAGTAGAATGCCAAACTGCTTCACATACTCTCTTATGTGACCAGAGTGCTTCAAATACCTCAGTGCCATCCGCGCACTGTGCAGAGTATCTGCAGGTCTGAAATGTGCCCTCATCTCAGCCTTAAGAGCATCCCAGTCTGGGATCTCTGGAGCGTCCCCCTCTGTCCGTGGGGCAATGTGTGTCCTCCACCACAACTTTGCATCGCCTCTCAAATAGGCTGCGCAAACCTCTATCCGCTCCGCTGCAGTGATACCCGCTGCTCTGAAATAATGCTCCATATCGAATAAGAAGTTCTCCACTTCTTTCGCTACCCGCGCCCCCGCAAAGGTAGTCGGCTCTGGAACATGGCGTCTGGCAGTCTGAACTGGTGCTGGCGCTGTGGGTGTGCTGACATGTGCGCCAATCCAATCTTCACTAAGTTCAAATCCGCCATGAGTGTCTCCATCCCCTGGGACATCTCTGCCATCTGACTCTCAAAAGCATGAGTCATATCAGTAATGTGAGCCTCGGTCTCCTGCTATGTCTCATGAATGATCCCACGCAGTGCCGATACACGCTCACCAAGTGGAAAAACTAGGAATCCCAAGAATCGCAAGTTTGCGGTACAGACAGCTGAGGATTGCTGGGCCAAACTTGCGATACCACTGAGATCGCAAACTTGCGTCGGGTTATTGGGTCCATGGTTAAGTTGACACAAAGATTGGGCCCTTATGCTTCGGCTATTGGGTCCATCATGTATGCGATGTTGTGTACTCGCCTAGACGTCGCTTACGGGTTAAGGATGACCAGTCGGTTCCAAGGTAATCCAGGGAAGGCACACTGGATTGCAGTCAAGAACATTTTGAAATATCTTCGCAGAACCAAAAATATGTTCTTGATTTATGGAGGTCAGGAAGAGCTCAATATCGAAGGATATACTGATGCTTCGTTCCAGTCTGACCAAGACCATTTCCGATCGCAATCAGGCTATGTTTTTAGCTTGAATGGAGGAGCAGTGGTGTGGAAGAGTTTCAAGCAATCAACTGTTGATGATTCCACAACAGAAGCCGAGTATGTTGCAGCCTCAGAGGCATCAAAGGAGGCAGTTTGGATTCGTAAATTCGTTCAGGAACTTGGTGTCGTTCCTTCGAGTGCAGATCCATTGGTTATCTTCTGTGATAACATTGGAGCGATTGCACAAGCGAAGGAACCACGGTCACACCAGAAGTCCAAGCACATACAGAGAAGGTTTCACCTGATCCGTGAGATCATTAATCGAGGAGACATCAAGCTCTGCAAGGTTCATACAGATGACAATCTAGCTGACCCGCTTACAAAGCCTCTGGCGCAGCAGAAGCATGAGAAGCACTGTAACAATATGGGTTTGAGATACCTCAACTATTAGTTTAAGTGCAAGTGGGAGATTGTTGGGGTATGCCCTTAAAGCCAATGTTTGAGGCTTTGGGTTATTTTCAGTATTATGTATAAACAATATATATGTTTATAAAGGCAATTGTTATTATTCAGATTGTTACATTATCTGCTGCTGTATGTATACTTCTGAGTAATGTCTCAATGATGTTCAGCTTAGCTGACATTTAATATTGTCCTTAGTCGAGATATCTCGGTGAACATGAGACAGCCTTGATATGATTGAGACTAATGTGTGCTCTAATCTTGTGGGATGCTTCGAGCGTGGAATAAGATTAGACACATAGGTGCATTGGATGTACTGGACTGACCCTACTTTGGATATTCAATTGTTTGTCACAATGTGAATAATCCTTGTATGCAAGCAAGTGGTATATTCCCTCTGACTTGAGATCACTTGTGTTTCTAAGTGATGATTGGCATTGTCTTGAGGTAGTTCAATATCATTTGAAAGATAATGGTTAAGGATTATCTTGGATAGTGGGCATGAGTCATGCTAGGGCACTTGTGATAGATATAGGATTGCCTCTCCTAGTTGGAGTGTGATGTTCTAAGGGGCCCTTGGATGAAATGGTTGAGAATGTGTATGGCCATACCCAGACGACTATGTTCATCTGATCTAACCATTTTCATCATGTTGGAATCGCAGGCTTGACACGCTTGTCCAACGGGAACATCCAGTGGTAAAGGGAAACATGTATGCCAAGTGAATTAGATTCGCACTTGTGCTGTGGTTTGGGAGTAGTCTTGGAAGACTCTTTCCTTCATATCGGGAGACAGTGATGTGTTGCTAGATACCTCTCTCTGATCGTGATAACGTAAGTTATCGTTACCGACATTGAAGGAAACCCTTAGGGTCACACAATTTGATGATATGGCTTACTTATGTCAGATCGTGTGGACTGGAATTGTTCTAGTTCAGTTTAAAGGAATTTAAACTCTGATTGGAAGTGAGATCTAGTCTAATCATGTTTGATTGATTAGGGCATGTGATCGGTAAGCTTTGATCGGGGATTGATTCTTGATCGTATTGATCAGGGGTTCAATGTGATGTGTGTGGTTAGATCTTGAGCCATTCGGTTCAAAGAGATTTTAGCCAGGGTTGGTTCGATTTTGTGTTTGGACCAAATGGTGTTTGAACCGGTTCACTTGTGAACGCATGGTTCAATTTAAGATGGAGGTTTCGATGGTTTAAGTGGGAGTTATGGAGATAGTTATGTTTTTCGGTTTCACTATTTTTGGTGGCCGAATAGACCTCTCGTTGATCACCCACGTATTCAAGAGAGAACCTCTCTTCTTCCTCTCGAGTGGATCGTCTCCAACCAAGAAAAAGAGACCAGCCAAGACACACATCTTCCTTGCAAGGGACGATCAGGACTCCTTGGTGTCTTTGCTAGCACAAGGGATGCAAGGGAGGAAGTCTACTTCATCTTGTGTGTGACTTCTTTGGAGAAGAGGCACTCGCCCCTTTTCTCTTCCAAGCTGCCTCTCATATCATGGCACAGGTAATGCTTTTACTTGTTCTATACGAGTTTGCAAAGGTTGATCATATGCTCGTGATAAGCGATTCTTGGGATTCCTAGTTTTTCCGATGCAAGTTTTGTTTTAGTAGCTTGTTAACTAGGTTTACTCTCAAATGGTTTCCCCAGTCCAGTTTTAACCTAGGCGTGCCTTCGCAAGGAAACTCGTTGGCCCTAGGCATAAACGGTTAGGAATGGACTTGACTAGATTTTCATATGTGATGAGCACATGGTGAAACTCTAGAGGCACCGTTGAGAGGTTAGGGTTCATGCCATATCCAGCCCTCGCTGGACATGAAATGCCTAGACTGTCTCAACAAGGGGAGTTGCTTGGAGCAACCGGTCGGCGAGCCCACCTTAGGAAGCATGGGTCACTTTGTGCATCTCATCCCACCCTCGTGGGACGCGAAGCCTCATGTGGAATAAGGATCCCATCTCACTAGGAAGTCCTAAATTTCCCGATTGACTTTGTGGGTTATCAATTCGATTAAAATAGTGGGAGTCATAATCATTTAAAACAAGACCAGTTTAAATGATTCGAAGTAGTACTAATATGTTTTTCTTGGGTGTTGTAGAAACAATGGCTACGAACACTGGCGGATTATCACTGTGATCTCTCCTTGATAAGGATAAGTTGGTTGGAACAAACTTCATGGACTGGCATTGGAACTTGAGGATAGTCCTCAAGCTCGAGAAGAAGTTGTATGTTCTTGAATAGCCTCTTCCTGTGACTCCCGCTCCCAATGCCCGAGCGGCTGATAGAGATGCTTTTAGAAAGCATCAAGATGATTCTTTGGAAGTTGCATGTCTTATGCTAGCCATCATGGCACCTGAATTGCAGGTGCAATATGAGGAGCAGAATGCTTTTCAGATGATCACTCATCTGAAATAGATGTTCGAGGCTCAGGCTAGAACTGAGAGATATAACACTGCCAAAGCTATTTTTCGGTGCAATTTATCTGAAGGTGCACCAGTGAGACCCCATGTTCTCAAACTCATTGGGAATGTGGATCATCTCAGGAGACTGGGACATGCCATAGACAACGAGCTGGTTGTGGATCTAATTCTGCAGTCACTGCCCCCTAGCTTCAGTCTGTTTATTATTAATTTCAACATGAACCGGATTGATTGCACGAGGGAGGAACTACTGAATATGCTCCAAACAGCCGAGCGTGAAATAGGTAAGACCAAACCCAATTCTGTTCTTTCGGTCCCTGCGACTAAGAAGATGAAGAAGAAGGGTAAGGCACATGCTAAGGGCAGTGCTAAAGGTCCCACCAAGGCACTGAAGAAAAAGGCAAGGAAGTCAAAGGAACAGAGGTGCTTCCACTGTGGCGAGCAGGGTCACTGGAGGAGGGACTGCAAGTAGCTTCAGAATGAGGAGAAGAAAGGCTTGGTATTAGCTTCTAGCTCAGGTATTTATGTTATAGAAGTCAACCTTTCTACTTCAATGTCACGGGTATTGGATACCGCATGTGGAGCTCATATTTGTACTAATATGCAGGGGCTCAAGAAAAGTAGATCGGTGCAGGCTGGAGAGATTGACCTACGGGTTGGGAACGGGGCACAAGTTGTTGCTGTTGCTGTAGGAGTTTTGACTCTCTCCCTACCTTCTGGACTTCTGTTAGAGTTAGATAATTTCTATTATGTACCTTCGCTTACTAAGAACATTGTATCCATTCCTTGCTTAGCAAAGAAAGGATTTAAGTTTGAAATAAATAAGAACTCTTGTTCTTTTTCATTTGCAAATATGTTCTATGGGAAGGGTACTTTATGCAATGGTTTGTACATGTTGGACATGGATAACTCTGTTTGTAACATAAATAACAAAAGGACCAAACTGAGTGGTTCAATCAGTGCTTTCCTATGGCATTGTCGATTAGCCCATCTTAACAAGAATCACATTCAACAACTCCATGCAAATGGGTTGCTAGATTCAAGTTCCTTGGAGGAATTTGATACATGTGAACCTTGTTTATTGGGGAAAATGACAAAGACGCCCTTCACCAAGACTGGTGAGAGGGCAGGAGCTTTATTGGATCTCATACATACTGATGTGTATGGGCCGTTCAATAAACAAGCCAGAGGAGGGTACAACTACTTCATTATCTTTACTGATGACTTCAGTAGGTATGGTTATGTCTACTTGATGAGACATAAATCTGAATCCTTTGAGAAATTCAAGGAGTTCAAGAATGAAGTAGAGAACCAGCTTGAAAGATCCATTAAAGCTCTTCGATCAGATCGTGGTGGAGAGTACCTGAGCGGTGAGTTCTTTGACTATCTGAGAGAGAATGAGATCATATCCCAACTCACTCCTCCTAGAACACCTCAATGGAATTGTGTATCTGAAAGGAGAAATCGAACTTTGTTGGACATGGTTCAATCTATGATGAGTCATGCAACTCTACCTCCCTCATTCTGGGGGCATGCACTGGAAACAGCTTCTCTAATACTAAACAACGTTCCATTTAAGAGTGTCTCCAAAATACCATACGAGGTATGGAGTGGGAGACGCCCTAATCTCAGTTTTATTAAGATCTGGGGATGTGAAGCATATGTCAAACGTCAGGATTCTAGCAAGCTAGAACCTAGATCTGATAAATACGTGTTTGTGGGGTATCCTAAGGAAACTAAAGGATACTATTTCTATGTCCCAACCGAGAACAAAGTTTTTGTTGCTCGCGGTGCTCTCTTTCTAGAGAAAGAATTTCTCATGAAAGAAGTTAGTGGGAGGAAGTTTGACTTGGATGAGATCCAAGTGTAACCACAAGACAAAGAGATGGAACCTGAGCCGCCTGCACCGGTTTCTAGGCAACTTGAGGCTTAGACATGGGCCCCACGTAGGTCTGGGAGGGTTCGTCGTGCACCTGAGAGGTATGGGTCGCTGCCGACCCAACATGACGGGATCTTCATCATTGAGGATGAACCCAGGACTTATGATGAGGCGGTCAGTGGACCGGACTCCGAAAGATGGCTTGAGGCCATGCGATCCGAGATGGATTCCATGTCAGCTAACCAAGTCTGGGATTTGGTTGAGCTACCTGATGGGGTAAAACCTATAGGGTGCAAATGGGTCTTCAAAAGGAAGACAGACATGGATGACAACATAGTTACCTATAAAGGTAGACTAGTGGCTAAGGGATTCAAACAAGTCCACGGGTTGGACTATGATGAAACCTTCTCGCCTGTTGCCATGATTAAATCCATTCAGATTTTGCTTGCTATAGCTGCATATCATGACTATGAGATATGGCAGATGGATGTAAAGACAGCATTCCTTAATAGAAACCTGACTGAGGATGTGTATATGACACAACCTGATGGCTTCATCCATCCTGCAGAAACCAATAAGGTTTATAGGCTAAAGAAATCCATCTATAGATTAAAGTAAGCATCTCGAAGTTGGAATCTTCGGTTTGATGAAGCTGTGAGAGATTATGGCTTTATCAAAAGTGAAGATGACGCCTGTGTGTACAGAAAATTCAGTGGGAGCTTGGTGACTTTTCTGGTCTTGTATGTTGATGACATACTACTCATCGGGAATGACATCCCTAGTCTTCAAGCCGTGAAGACATGGTTAGGGAAGTGTTTCGAGATGAAAGACTTAGGAGAGGCCGCCTATATCCTAGGCGTGAGGATCTACCGGGATAGATCCAAGAGGCTTCTAGCCCTTAGTCAGAGTACCTATATTGACAAGGTCCTCGAGAGGTTCAACTTGGAGCAATCCAAGAAGGGATACTTGAAAGTCCCCTAGAACAAGGGGGGGCGAAACCCTAATAGGAGGCGCAACAAAAACCTCTAGCGGAATCTAGGGTTTCTAACAGGATCGCATAGCATGTAACATGTTCAACTTTCAATGAAAAGGGATTCTTACCATTGCCATCGCTTAGATGGTGTCTTGGAAGGAAAGGCGCAAATGCTCCTTCTCCTAAGGTGACGCACACAATTGATGTCGCCTACTCTTCTCTTGGTGCTCCTTGTGCTAGCAAGGTTCCAAGAAGTCGTTGTCGAATGGAAGGGGAGAGAATCCTTTGCTTGGCGATTACTTCCTTCTCCTTGCGTCAACCTCTTCACCACACGAGAGTGCAAGCACCGAATACTCAAGTTGGCGACGAAAGATGAGAAGAGACGAGAGATGAGAGCGTCTTTTGCGTGAACGTGAGGCGTTCCCCCGTTTAGAAGTCATGGCTTCTAAATTTAGTAAACCCCAAACGTTCATGCGACCATGGGTTCACCCCATGCGCAAACTCCTCTAAGATTGAACCATGCGCTCAACCAATGAGCTGGTTCAAATCGATTTGGTTTAATAACCAAATAAACCAAGCAATCAGTCCAGACCACAATAAACCCTAAGGCTCTTGATCTGACCGTCGATCTCTTGATGCTGCTGATCTCACTGATCTAGCATCCATTCTCTCGATCGAAGCTTACCGATCTCAAGCCCTAATCAATCAAACATGATCAGACCAGATCTCACTTACAATCAGAGATTAAATCCCTTTAAACTGAACCTGAACAATTCAGTCCACACGATCTGACTTAAGTAAGCCATATCATCAAATTGTGCGACCCTGAGGGTTTCCTTTAAATGTCGGTAACGATAACTCACGTTATCACGATCAGTGAGGGGTATCTAGCAACACATCACTGTCTCCCGATATAAAGAAAAGAGTCTTCCAAGACTACACCCAAACCACAGCACAAGTGTGAATCCAACTCACAAGGCATGCATGTTTCCTTTGCCACTGGATGTTCTTATTGGACAAGCGTGTCAAGCTTGTAACTCCAATATGATGAGCATGATTAGATCAGATGAACATAGTCACCTGGGTATGGCCATACACTATTCTCAATCATCTCATCCAGGGGGCCCTTTAGAACATCACACTCCTTAAACAAGGAGACGGCAATCCTTTGTCTATCACTAGTGCCCTAACCTGACTCAAGCTCACCATCCAAGATAGTCTATAATCATTATGTTTCAAATGATATTGAACTACCTCAAAACAATGACAATCATCATTTAGAAACACAAGTGATCTCAAGTCAGAGGACATGTGCCACTTGTTGCAATCAAGGATTATTCACATTGTGACAAGCAATTGAATAACCTAGTAGGGTCTGTCCAGTACATCCAATGTACCCATGAGTCTACATCTTATTCCATGCTCGAAGCATCCTATAAGATTAGAACACATATTAGTCTCAATCATATCAAGGCTGTCTCATGTTCACCAAGATATCTCGACTAAGGACTTTATAGCATGTCAGCCCAGCTGAACAGCTTTGAGACATTATTCAGAAGTACACTTATTGCAGCAGACAATGTAACAAACTGAATAATAACCATGCCTTTATAAACATAAGAGTTTATACATGATACTGATACAATCCCAAGGCCTCAAACATTAGCCTTAAGGGCATACCCCAACAATACTTTCCAGTAAGACATGGCCTTACTCTCTCAAAGAACCAGTGTCCTAACACACAGGCTGAGAGGGATGACATGAATCGAGTGCCTTATGCTTCGGCAGTGGGATCAATCATGTATGCAATGTTATGTACTAGACCACACGTGGCTTATGCTGTGAGCATAACCAGCCGATACCAATCCAATCCAGGTTTACAGCACTGGGTGGCTGTAAAGAACATCCTAAACTATTTGAGAAGAACTAAGGATCTGTTCTTAGTCTATGGGGGACAAGAAGAGCTCAGTATGCAGGGCTACACTGATGCATCGTTCCAGTCTGACCTTGACGACTTTAGATCGCAGGCCGGATATGTGTTCAAAATGAATGGAGGCGCTGTATGCTGGAAGAGCTTCAAGCAATCCACCATAGCTGATTCTACAACCGAGGTTGAGTACGTAGCAGCATCTGAGGCAGCCAAAGAAGCCGTTTGGATCAGGAAGTTCATTTCTTAACTTCAGGTGGTTCCTAGTGCAATAGATCCCATTGAGCTCTACTGTGACAACAATGGAGCAATTGCACAAGCCAAGGAACCACGGTCTCATCAAAGGTCCAAACACATACTCAGGAGATTTCACCTAATCAGAGAGATAATTGACAGAGGTGATGTCAAGATTAGCAGAGTTGACACAAAAAACAATCTGGCAGACCCATTGACCAAGGCTTTGGTGCAACAGAAGCATGATAGTCACGCTAGAGATATGGGGTTGAGATTCCTCAACCTCTAGGTCTTAGTGCAAGTGGGAGATTGTTGGTGTATATGCCCTAGGACCTAGTTTTGGTCCATCTTTGTACTACTTGACATTGATAGTTATATATCATTATGGCATTGTCATTATCCATGTTTGTTTACATCTGCGTTTATGTACTTACATGATAAGGTCCCTGGAGACAGATTGGATCTGTGCTCAAATAATTGTCCCCAGTCAATGTACCTGAGTGGATATGGGACAACTCTGGTACTAATGAGACTGGTATATGGGCTGGTTAGGCACAAGGTGCTAACACAGATAGATGAGTATATCAGTGTTGAATATACTAGATAGACCCGCTGTGAGGCAATAACTTGGTGTCACAAGTCATCCTCACAAGTGATAGGAGATGCATTGATCCCTTGACTTGAGGTCATTGGTCATTCTATATGGTTAGGGATATGCTTTGATACAACCTAACACCTCACCGTAGTTGGGAGGTAATAACGGTTGTCATTGAGCATGTCACGACCCATATGAGAAGGATAATGAACAGACAAAGGATTTGCCCCTTCCTAAGGGAAGCATGATATCCATGGAGCTCCTCTATGGTACTATGACTGAAAGTGTATGGCCATACCCAGGTGAGAACCTGATTTAGTCATAGCTATGTGATTGGGTGAAAACAAGTGGTGACACACTTGTCTAATCGGATATCAGCTCGGCAAAGAGACTGTGATGCATCTGTACCTAGTTACGACGATGAGGATGTCGATGTCGATATCCACTCCAAAGACCTGGGTAGGAGCGATGCACTGCTAGGTGCCACTCACTGCTTGTGGTGACCTTTGGTCAGCACTGCCAGCGTCAGAGGAACCTACAGGGTCGCACACCTTGATGCTCGAGTTTTCATATTGATCGGGTAGCCTTTAGATTGAGTTATTGGATAACTCGAATCTATTTTGGAGATTTCATCAGCGCCAATGGGCCTGATGAGATGGAAGAAACTTATTAGGGCAAACTTCCAATTTTGGCATATTGACTAATTTAACCATGGTTAGCCTCATTTGACCTTGGATTAAATTGGATTGGATCCAATAACTTGGTTTATATGCATAATGGACTTTGGGCTAGACCCATTGCTCAATTGGGCTCACTAATAAGTTGTAATGAAGAGCTAAGAGGATTAAAGGGTATAATGGGGAGGGATTAATGGCATAGGCGCATGCAAGAATCCTAGTTGGACTAGGATTGGCGCCTAGTGCTAGATTGGTATCTTTAGGAGGTTGATTTGGATTAGGAATTGGTCCCAATCACTTAAGATATTAATCTAGTTGTGATTGGCGCATGTGGGGGCTGAAATTAATCTATTAGAAGTCCTAATTGGATTAGGACTTACGCCCAAACCAAATTAGGCAAGCTCTCATGTTACCTTGACCTAGTCTTGGCGCATACATGAGAATTGTGCTTAATTGAAAATAGTTTGGGCATATGTGGCTGGTGCTTGTTTAGGCAAGTTATTAGCACATGTAATTAAGGGTTTTAATCAAGTAATTAGATTAAACAAAACCCTAGATTAATGCCCTAATCGCCAACACTTTCCTAAGATACCCTAACCGCCTCTCCCCCTTATTTAAAGAGACCTAGCCGAACCCTTCTCATACACTTATCATATCCTTGGAGGCGTGAACAACTTGGAGGGGCGATGGCTTGGACTCTTGGGGCTTCTCTTCTTCCATCAAAGGGCGTGGGCAAGCTTCATCCTTCTTCCTTGGCGCAAAGAAAGAACAAGGCTTGCGGCATCCCTTCTTCCTCCTTCTCCTAGGCGCATCTCCTCTTGGTGGTGGCGCTAGTAGCTTGGAGAGCTCCCCTAAGGCGACGATCTTCTTCCCGAGGCTAGCACCGGGCGAGGAAGAAGAAAGCTCGAGACATCCGTGTGTGTGAAACTGCAGAGGGCGCACGCTTGGGCGCCTATCACGACATCGACTTCTCCTTTCTTCAAGGTACTTCCTAACTCATCGTGTCGACTCTCTTGCTTGCGATCTTCACTGGGTTTTTGGGACCGGCCTATTTCGGGGATGTTCTTCCGCTGTGCAATGTGTTTGTAATGTATATGACTCTGAAAAATTGTAAAATATCCCTGGGGTTTCCCAACATTCTCCACCTCTGATTTAGCATTTTGTCCTTCGATTCCACTCGATTGAAGCTCAAAAAATTTGGGTTTAAGTGGGTAGCAGAAGACTCAATTTGCTATTGACTTTTCTCCCAATTTGGTTATAATCTTAGTGGTGTGACGATCCAATAATAAATTGTCACAGGGGTGTGAATGCAACTTTTCTTCCAAAATTGCCCTTCAAGCTCTAAATTTCTTCCTGGTTTAGTCTTTGATACATTTATCCCCAAAAATCCATGAAAATAAGCATATTTTGCCTTTAAAAAAAATTAAAAACATAAAAATAAGTAAAAGAGCATAAAAATGACTCAAAAAAATGATAAAAGTATATAAAATTCACTATAACTTTTTGAGTCATCAAAATACATAAGGCTGAAACCTTTGCTTATCCTCAAGTAAGATAAAATATGAATTGAAGTGTGTAACAAAAATGAAATGATGAAATGACTTTTGCTTTTTCTACTCTAACATGTGTTTAATCCATAATAAGTGCAATGATTTTTGAAAGTATGAAATTTATGAAATAACCTGTCGGGAAAAAACCTCCAAGATGCTATAGTCCAAGATAGACAAAATTTTACAATTTATGTAATAACATTAAAGATCAACTTACTAAACAATTTCATACTTTCATTTAATAAATCTAAATTTACCTTCATGTAAAATCTTCACTTATAGATCCTAGGTGATAATCCTGCACAGAGAGACTTTTAGAACAAACTAATCTTTAAATGATTATTGGCCCTTGTACTATTAGCACAATAATATTATTTAAAGTATACTACATAGTAGTATTATAAAACTCAAGGTCATAATTATAAGATATCAGTGGACTTGGCCAAGTACCTACAGCTCTCTCCCCATTGAACATCATACCTCTCACATGCGAAGCATGGTCTATGCCATAATAGTTAGACCCACAAAGTCTAAATCAGGTAACTTATCGCATATTCAAATGATGTGAGTATATTAAAGAATTTATGTGTCATTGTTAATTCATAAAACTCCATAATTCTTTCATGAAAAGCTCTACCTTATGAGCTACGCATGAGATTGATAGGAATCACAAAAGTTTCTTGAGTTTCCATTGTTAGGATAGTATAAGTGGCAACTGCATTTGGTTTGATAAATGTTAACAGAAGGGGACCAATTCTTGTGGCAAAAGAAATCCTCTGCCATATGTGCTAGACCCCTACGATGTGAAACTTCATGTTTTTTTTATTCATAATCATAGACTTAACATATTACCCTCGTATATAGGGTAGAAGTACTACTTGTTACAATATCTTGTTTGCTTTAATGGTTTGTAGTCTAGGGAATGGAATCTTGTTTCCAATGCATGGAAAGCAAGGTCTATGCCATAATAGTTAGAGACAAATAGTCTAAATCCGAAAACTTATCACATATTCTAATGATGTGAGTATATTAAAGCATTTATGTATCATTGTTAATTCATAAAAATACCATAACTCTTGCAAGAAAAGCTCTACAATATGAGCTTTATTGAGTTTCCATTGTTAGGATAGTATCGATGGCAACTACATTTGCTTTGTTAAATATTAACGGAGAAGCATTTGGATTGTTAAATATATACAAAACGGAACTAAATCTCATGGCAAAAGAAGTCATGTATCTATGTGCCGGATACGAATAGTCTAGATTTTAGATTAGAAGATGTGGCATTTTGGGGAATTATCATATTGCTCACATGCAAAGCGAGCTCTCCACCATATGAGCTAGACCCTCTCCCATATTTTTAAATTTATTAAACTCATCAAATATTGTTTTGGTGTATGTTGGACTTTTTTTAAACAATATTATGAACATAAAGGAGAATTCCATGCCTCATCTTTTATTGAAAAAGAGAAAATATAGTGGTAGTCTCAGGAATAATACATATTTTTTTATTCATAATCTTAGCCTTAAGTACTACTAATGACACTACATTATATGTTTTAAAGGCTTATGCTCTATATCCCATTAGAATATTTTTGGATGTTCAAGAATTGAACCCGTGTCTCTCGCATACAAAGCACTCTATCTACCATATAAGCCAGACCCCATATATATTATTAGATTTATTAAACTCATAAAATGTTTTTTTTTTAGAATGTAGGAAAATTTACTCGATGCCTCATATTTTATTGAAAAATAAAATATATGGTGGATAGTATTTATGACAAGTAGATTTGGTTCCTTAAATATTGCTTTAGTGGTTTGTGGTTAAAATTCCCATTTGAATATTTGGAGGTATGGGGAATTAAACTCATGTCTCTCGCTATTAGTGTATATGCTCTTAGAACAACGCTTAGACCCGTTGTTGGTCTATCTTATATACTACTTGACACTAATATTTTATATATCATTTTAGCATTGTTATTATTATGTTATGTTTACATCTGCGACTATGTACTTCAATGATAATGTCCTTGGAGACAGATTGTATATATGCTCAAAGTCTTGTCCCTAGTCAAGTACCTAAGTGGATAAGGGACAGCTCTGGTACATGTGAGACTGGTGTATGGGTAAGTTAGACACGAGGTGCTAACGCAGGCATATGGGTATATCAGGGGTGGATATACTGAACCGACCCGCTGTGAGGCTCTAACTTGGTGTCATGAGTCAACCTCAAAAGTAACAAGAGATACATTGATCCTTTGACATGAAGTCATTGACCCTTCTATATGGTTAAGGATATGCTTTGATATAACCTAACATCTCACCATAGTTGGGAGGTCATAACGGTTGTCATTGAGTATGTCATGACCCATATGAGAAGATCAATGGACAGATATAGGATTTGCCCCTTCTTGAGGGAAGCTTGATATCCATGGGCCTCCCTTATAAATGCATGATTGAAAGTGTTTGGTCATACCGAGGTGAAAGCCTGATTTAGTCATAACTATGAGATTGGGTATAAACAAAGTGGTGACACACTTTGTTCAATCAGATATCAGTTTGGCAAAGAGACTGTAATGCATCAGTACCTTATTGCGATGATGGAGATGTCGATGTTGATATTTATTCTGAAGACTTGGGTAGCAGCGACTCACTGCTAGGTATCACTCACTGCTTGTGATGACCTAAATTCATCACTGCCAACGTCAGAGGAACCTATAGGGTCACACACATTGATATTCGAGTTCTCGTATTGATCGGGTAGCCTTTAGATCGAGTTATTTCATAACTTGGATCTATTTGGGAGATTTCATCAGTGCCAATGGGCCTGATGAGATGGAAGAAGCTTATTAGAGCTAAACTTCATTTTTGGTAGATTGACCTAAAGTTGACCATGGTTAGCCACTTTTGACTTGGGTTGGATTGGTTGGATCCAATGGTTTGATCAATTTGTATAATAAAGTTTGGGCTAGCCCATTATCCAATGGGGTCTACTAACAAGTTGTCATGAAGAGATAAGTTCGCTAAAGGGTATAATGGGGAAGATTTGTTGGCATAGGCACATATGACTCCTAATTAGATTAGGAGTGGCGCTAATTGCCATGTTTGGTATCTTCCAAATAATTAAATTTAGATTGTATTTGATTTAATCACATGAGACTTCACTTGGAACCACTTGGGTGCATGTGGGCTGATTATTGGCATAATTAGACTCCTAATTGGATAAGGATTTTCGCTCATGTCTCATTAGGCAATCTATCATGATGCCTTGACTTGGTCTTGGTGCATGCACGGAAGATTTGCTTCATTAAGATAGGATTAGGTGCATATGGCATTGGCTTGCTTAGGCAAGGCTTAGGCACATATGGGATTAAGAATTCAATCAAGATAATTGATTGATTAAACTCCTTGAATCATTCCCTAATCAATTGGACTTTCCCCTTAACCCTAACCGCCTCTTGCTCCTATTTAATTGACCCAAGCCGAACCCCTCTTACACATAACTTCTCCTAGGCGTGGACAACAAGAGGGGCAAGAGAGAGGTGATTCTTGGAGCTTGGTTATATTTATTCAAAAATGCTTTTGATAGCTCTTCCCAAGTGGTGATAGATCCTGCTGGCATTGAATATAACCAAGCTCTCGCACGGTCCCTGAGAGAAAATGAAAATAATCTTACTCTTATCGCATCAGATGAAACTCCGTTAACTTTGACAGTATCACAATATTCTAGAAAAATAGCTAAATGAAGATTAGGGTCCTGATTTGGGGACCCCCTAAATTGATTTTGCTGGACCATCGTCATCAGCGATGGTTTGAGTTCAAAATTGTTCACCTCTACATTAAATCGAACGATGCTTGAATTAAACCCTTGTATGTTTGGTGCTGCGAAGTCCCTCAAAGATTGATTGTTCGCCGCCATCACTCCTTCTTCAGAGGTCTTCTTGTTCTCAAACTGCAATCTCCTTCAAAGGCGAAACGTACGCTCAATTTCTGGGACTTCTGGGAACAAAGCACCTTCACGAGAAATTCTGGGCATACAACGTGTAAGTTAACTATATAAAAAAAAGAATAGTAAAGACTAGTAGTAAAGCAAAAGAAAAGAAAATGCCTAATCTCTAAACTTATCTATTAGTCAATATTAACTAGTCGTAATCCCTGACAATGGTGCCAAAAACTTTATAGCGATCCGCAAGTGCACGGATTTATCGAAGTAATAAAAAGATTATCGTTCCCAACGAGGACTATGTAGTTAAGTACTGACTTCTTGACTTATTTGAATCTAGGCAAATTAAACTAGTGGTTGTTCTAAACTTCTAAGTGCGACACAAACTTGAAAACAGCTTCTAAGAGGTTCAAATTCTAAAGGATCGGGATTTCATGGGTTCACCACATTGACAATCATGAATCGTGTGAAAAATAACAAATTCCACAAAATTTATCTATCATGAAAGGAACTTTTCCTATGGTACATATTACCTCCTCTCGGAGCGTAATACGGTATTTAGTTAGATTAACTCCCTACTCTCGTGAAAGTTAACCTAACTAAACCCATTAAGTGCTGTGAAAAGTTGGTTAAGACCTTCAGAGGAATCCAAACTACTCTCGTGTTTGGATTTGAAGGTTCAGTTGAAATAGGTCGGACGTTGTGATTCACCTCTCGGTCCTTCTCGCAACGTCTAAGATGTAAAATTACTTGGCCAAGGTAAATTACAAGATACATGCAATTCCAACCAAATCATGATAATAAATTCATAGAAAAGAGTGTAAACATAGATTGATTCATGAAAGTAGTGGGCTACACCCAATAATCCCGAATAAGTATCTACTCGCTCATATCGTTAAGGAAATACATGATGTTTATGATGAACAAGTGAAAACTCCTAAAAATCGTCGAGAAATCACAGAAAGAACAATGAAACCACCTTCTCCTCGATCTAGAGATGAAGAAGAGTCGATCGATCGTCGCCTTCGTGAGGAATCTCGCCAGAATATGCCCCTAGAATCATGTTTTCGCCCTTGTCACCGCCGCTGTCTATGTTCGTCCCAAAAAAAGCGCCCCCTTAGCCCTCAAAAAATCTTGTCTTTTAGAGCTAGACCGGTTTAGGACTCATCCAGGAATGGTTCTATGGAGTTTGGCTCAAATCCGGTTCGAATCGGTGGAGAAACGAGTGAAAAACTTGTCAGGCGGTAGTTTTTACGGCTTGTGATGCGTTTATGGCTGAAGTCGTAATTGTTTCTGTGTGTACATGGTTTCGGTCACAAAAAGTTTCACGGACCGTGATGGATTCACGGCCTCACCCGTGAAAGTTTCTGTGAACTTTTTGACTTAGGCGATTTTCACCTTCCGTTCGCCATCGCTTTTACAGCTGAATCCGTAATTATGACCAAGGCCGTAATTGTCTTGTTCTTCTCCATATTCACCCCAAATTTGACGTGCAGGCTCGTGATCTCCTCGGGAATCATGCTTTGGCTTCAAAACTCTCAAAATCCTTCATTTTTACACCATTTTACCTATATTTTCATAAAAACTAAGAAAAGTGAAGATTCCGTGCAAAGTGAAGTAAAAGCACCAAAATAAGCACGAAATCATGCAAATAAGCTCAGAATATGATCTAAAACACAGGCAAAAACATGGTGTAAATGCAACACATCAAAATACCATAGACTTAAATTTTTGCTTGTCCTCAAGCAATACATCAATATGAATAAAGAATGTAAAAATAAGGAACACTCATCAGTTTACCATCAATAAAGTCCTTAGTCTACATTTCAGGCAAGCAACTTTTCAAAACTTAAATCATTTAAGAGAAATCACAGTAAAGACAAACTGTCAAGAATTTACAATCCAAGAGAGGTAAAATTCACAAGTCATGTTATAATGTTCATTCAACATATATCAGGAAATCAAATACTTTTTGGTTTAGTAAATCTACCTTGATCAATAGATAAAGATTTATTTCAAGTCATTTGGTGAAACAATAGATAAGAGACCTTTAATGCAATTTGGTCTTTAAACTATTATATATCATAACATTGGTCAAAGTACACTGCATAACAGTATAATTTAACTCATGGTCTCAATCTTTAGTCAGAGGAATTTTCCACCAAGCCTACAACTTTCCCTTTTCTCTATTATTCAGACTTCAACTCATGTCTTATGTACCACTGCCAATTTTTTTGTAGTGCCAAGTAGAGGAGTTACACTTTTTTTTTTGAGTGTGGAGAAAGCTGGCCAGTGTCAACCCATAACTTTAGATTATGCTACCAGAGGAGTTGGAGCAAATCTCAAGTTAAATATATAAATCACCAAATTTCTATCCATAAAAATCACTATTAATTCAAAGGAAAATAAATTAAACTTAAAGTACTAGGATCATTATGCACATATTGTTTAAACATTCAACAATTCTTATTTAAACTTTATCAATACCAGAATTGAACTTACTCAACAATTTAAGTTTTCATGAAATCTCAAAAACTCTCTAAGTCATCAAAATTGAATACCCAAAGAGCATTCTAAGTTCAAAACTGAGGATAAATCAATCTTGTGTATCTTAAAAATCATAAACATTCAGGGTTCATATTTGTAAAACTATAAAGGTCTAGCAAAATATGAAAATGAGTACCCTAGACTTAAATTGTTGCATATGTGAAAATATTCAATCAATGAAGAATTTCAGAAAAAATTTCGTAAGAGTTCCCTTTGTATTTGTTGGCGAAACCCTGTACAGTTATATCAAAAATATGAAATACAACTCAGAAAAATTTGAAAAATATACCATATCGAGGATATTTAAATTTTACATGGTAATCAACTTTCAAACATCAAATACCATCAAGTTTCATCATTCAAATCATAGTTTACCGTACTCATAAAGATTTGCATCAAGATTTACAATTCTAGAGCAATTCACTGTATTATCCTCAATTCTCCTGTTCATCAACTTTTGACTTCATGAAAACTCTTCAAAATTTCCTGCAATCAAAGCTATTCATAATTGAAATTTTATGTCACAAAACACTTCAAGACAAAATTGAATCAAGATAAACTAAAAGAATAAATAGTGAAAATCGAAAATATGGGTTGCCTCCCAAAAAGCGCTTATTTAAGGTCCTTAGCTTGACCATAGCCATGTTTAAAGATCTTCTGATGGACTGGAGAGAATCAGACACATATCTTCTTCAACTTGTTCCTTTTCAAAATAATGCTTCAATCGTTGCCCGTTCACCTTAAAACTATCTTGTCCTTCTCTTGATATCTCTACTGCCCCATATGGGAACACTTTCAGAACAATGTAGGGCCCCAACCAGCGGCTTCTTAATTTTCCTGGAAACAGCCTGAGATGAGAATTATATAGTAGAACTTTATCCCCTTCAAAAAATTCTTTTCTCGAAATCCTCTGATCATGCCACTTTTTAGCGCGTTCTTTATATATGCGAGAACTTTCATAAGCTGAATTCCTGATTTCATCTAATTCATTCAGTTGAAATTTTCTTCTTTCTTCAGCACTCTTTAGGTCATAGTTTAGTTTTTTCACTGCCCAGTAGGCTCTATGCTCAAGTTCCACAGGTAAATGGCAAGATTTGTCATAAACAATCTGGAACAGAGACATCCCTAAAGGAGTTTTGAAAGCCGTCCTATAAGCCCAAAGAGCATCGCCAAGCTTCAGCGCCCAATCCTTCCTTGCTCCTGACACAGTCTTTTCAAGTATCCTCTTAATCTCTCGATTTGAAACCTCAGCTTGACCACTAGTCTATGGGTGATACGGTGTAGCCACTTTATGATGTACTCCATATTTCCTTAACAGCGACTCAAGCTTATTTTCGATGAAATGAGAGCCTCCGTCACTGATCAGGACTCTAGGAACGTCAAATCTAGGAAAAATTACCTTCTTAAACAATCTGGCTACAACTCACGAATCATTAGTGGCTTCGGCTGTTACTTCAACCCATTTAGAAACATAATCAACGCAGAGAAGGATATATTTCTTTCCACAGGAGGTAGGAAATGGCCGCATAAAATCAATTCCCCAGACATCGAAGATTTCTACTTCCAAAATCCCATGTTCAGGAAGTTCATCCTTTTTGGTGATATTACCAGCTCGCTGGCATTTATCACAGGATTGGCTAAATTTCTTGACATCACGAAAAATTGTCGGCCAATAGTATCCTGACTAGAGAACTTTGAATGCCGTCTTTGGTGCACTAGCGTGCCCTCCGTAAGGAGAAGAATGACAATGAGAAAGTACATCATGAATTTCTTCTTCCGGCAAGCATCTTCGAAATAAACTGTCTGCACATCGGCGATATAAATATGGCTCGTCCCAGTAGAAATGTTTAACATTTGCTTTGAATTTCTTCTTCCCTTGAAATGTCAGATGAGGAGGCATGATATTGGACATAAGAAAATTTACAATATCTGCATACCATGGTACCTCTTGTCTAATGATGGCGTATAAATATTCTTCCTAAAAAGAATCATTGATTTCCGCATTGTCCTCATTATTCTCTTCTTTGGTCAGCCTGGACAAATGATCCGCCACTAAGTTTTCTGCCCCCTTCTTGTCTTTTATCTAAAAGTCAAATTCTTGTAAGAGCAGTATCCATCGAATTAATCTGGGCTTTGCATCTTTTTTTTTCACCAGATATTTGATCGCCGAATGATCTGTAAAAACAACAACCTTAGAATTAATAATATAGGAGAGGAATTTATTAAAAGCAAAAACTATGGCAAGAAGCTCCTTTTCGGTTGTTGCATAATTTATTTGCGCCCCGTCTAAAGTCTTGCTGGCATAATAGATGGCATGGAGTTTGTTGTCCTTTCGCTGTCCCAACACTGCCCCCACTGCTTGGTCACTTGCATTGCACATCAACTCATAAGGCAGCGACCAGTCTGGTGGTTGCATAATGGGCGTAGAGACAAGAGCCTTCTTCAACTTCTCAAAAGCTTCAATGCAATCCCTGTCAAAATGAAAATCAACATCCTTAGCCAATAAATTTGTGGGAGGCCTAGAAATTTTAGAAAAACCTTGAATAAATCGACGATAAAACCCGGCATGTCCCAAAAAACTTCAAATTCCTCTGACTGATGTGGGTGGAGGCAATTTCTCAATAACTTCAATCTTGGCTTTATTCACTTCAATGCCTCTCCGTGAAATACGATGCCCAAGAACAATTCCTTCTTGAACCATAAAATGACATTTCTCCCAATTAAGAACCAGGTTTACTTCCTCGCGCCTCTGTAAAACATACGACAAATTAGATAGACAGTCATCAAAAGAAGATCCATACAATGAAAAGTCATCCATAAACACATCCATAATATTTTCAATGAGATCAGAAAAAATGGCCAACATGCATCGTTGAAAGGTGGCTGGCGCATTGCACAACCCAAAAGGCATGCGCCTATATGCGAATGTCCCGTATGGGCACGTGAAGGTGGTCTTCTCTTGATCTTCCGGGTGAATAGGTATCTAGAAAAACCCTAAAAAACCATCAAGAAAACTAAAGTAAGAATTTGTGGCCAATCGTTCAAGCATCTGGTCTATGAAAGGAAGAGGAAAGTGATCCTTCCGGGTGGCTTTGTTTAATTTTTAGTAGTCGATACACATGCGCCACCCCGTTACCGTTCTCATCGGGATCAACTCGTTGTTCTCATTTTTCACTACTGTGACCCCCCTTTCTTTGGAACCACATGAACGGGACTGACTCATTCACTATCAGAAATTGGGTAGATCACTCTTGCATCTAGTAACTTGAGAACTTCCTTTTTCACTACCTCTTTCATGACAGGGTTTAGTCGACGCTGATACTCAATGGAAGGTTTGCAATTCTCTTCCAGATAAGTCCTGTGCATACACAAAGATGGTTTAATTCTATCTATGTCATCCAACGAATATCCAATCACCTTTCTATGGCGTCGAAGCTCATCAAGCACCTCTTTGTTGCATTTTATCCAAATCAGCACTCACTATCTCAAATTTGGTGGAAGTGCCTTGAGTTCTAATTTATTTGTCTGTACTGGTTCAGGTTTTACCAGAATAAGCCTTTCAATTTTGGCTTTCTACGGCTCAACTGCCTTGCTTGAATCTAATATCTTTGCATAAGCCTGAGCCTTTCCCCCCATATTCTCTTCATCTTCCACTCGGATTAAGCAAACTTCCAGCGGATCTACTTCTTTCCTTACATCTTCAGCTCTTGTTTCCAATTCTGAGACATCGATATTAAGGTAGGAATCTGCAAAGGAGGGTTTTTTAAGGGCGGATAAAAGATCGAAATCAATGTTATTTTCACCAATATTCAAAGTTAATCTCCCTCTCTTCACATCGATAACAGCACCTACAGTGGCCAAAAATGGCCTCCCCAAAATATTCGGCAGTCTTAGATCTTCCTCCATTTCTAATACCACAAAGTCCACAGGTACAAAAAATTGGCCGACTTTAATGGGAACATCTTCCAATATTCCAACAGGGCTCCAAACAGATCGGTCTGCCAATTGTAATGTGATAGTGGTAGGCTTCATACCACCTATGTCAAGTTTCCTATAGATTGACAGGGGAATCAAACTGACACTGGCGCCCAAATCGCACAGAGCTCCTTCAAAGGACATAATGCCAATCTGGTAGGGAATGGAGAAGCTACTTGGATCTTTCAACTTTTGAGGGATCTTGTTCTATATTATCGCACTGCATTCCTCTGTAAGTGCCATAGTTCCATATTCTTCAATCTTTCGCTTATTAGAGAGTATATCCTTTAAAAACTTTGCATAGGTGGGCATCTGTGACAAAGCATCTGTGAAAGGAATGTTTATGTATAACTTCTTTTGTACCCCCAAGAATTTGCCAAACTGTTTATCCAACTTTGCATTAGCCAGTCTCTGAGGAAAGGGAACGGCCGGAACATACGCAGGTGGGCCCACGTATTTCTCCTTCTCTTCCTCAACAAGCTTTTCCTTATCAGGCTGTGGCTCTTCAGACTGCTCCTTATCAGCTCCAGGCGTGATCTCCTCTTGAGGCATCTGAGGCTCATCCAACTGCTTACCACTCCTTGTAGTTATTGCACTACAGTTCTCTCTAGGGTTCATCTCAGGCTGTCCTGATAGTCTCCATGTAGACCTACTAGCAGTACTAGCTTGCTGTGCAATCTGATTTTCCAACATCTTATTGTGGGTAGCCAGAGCTTCCACTCGAGATGTCAGCAGCTTGATCTGGTCAGCAAGGTCTTCAGTACTCTTCTGCTGTTTCATAACAACTTCTAGCATGGACTCAAAGTTTGACTTCTGGGGCTGCCCATATTGTCTTGGTTGGAAGCCCGGTGGTGGCCTGTTATTCTATTGAGAATATTGAGGAGGAACTTGCCCTTGATTATTCTTGTAGGACAGGTTGGGGTGGTTCCTCCATCCTGGATTGTAAGTTGCAGAATATGGGTAATTCACAGGTCTCTGATTGAAATTCCCCACAGAATTGGCTTTCTCCTAATTTGATTCTTCCTGTGATGAAGCTATGATTTGACATTCAAACAAATTGTGTCCTATTACACCACACACATCACAAAAACTGCATTAACGGCAACTGAGGGAAAAGAAAAAGAATCCAACATATGAGCCAAAGAGTGTACCTTGGCCGCCAGTGAGGTCAAGGAATCATTATGGTACTTACCAAACCCTATGGGAGTAATGTTCCTCTCACTTGACCAGTGGTTATGGTTCATGGCCATATCCTTAAGTACAGCAGTTGCGTCTTCCACACTTTTGCTCATGACTGTTCCTCCAGCCGTAGCGTCCACCATCAATCTAGTGTTATAATCCAATCCATTGTAAAAGATGTGGATTAAAACCTATTCCTGAAGTCCATGGTGTGGGCACATGCGTTGGAGCTCCTTGAAGTGTTCCCAGGCGTCATAGAGTGACTCTCCCTCTTGCTGTGCGAAACTCGTAATCCTATTGTGCAGTTGAACAGTCTTGCTTGGTGGGAGATATTTATTTAAAAATATTTTTGATAGCTCTTCCCAAGTGGTGATAGATCCTGTTGGCATTGAACATAACCAAGCTCTCGCACAGTCCCTGTGAGAAAATGGAAATAATCTTAGTCTTATCGCATCAGATGATACTCCGTTAACTTTGACAGTATCACAATATTCTAGAAAAATAGCTAAATGAAGATTAGGGTCCTGATTTGGGGATCCCCCAAATTGATTTTGCTGGACCATCATCATCAGCACTGGTTTGAGTTAGAAATTGTTCGCCTCTACATTAGGTCGAATGATGCTTGAATTAAACCCTTGTATGTTTTGTGCTGCGAAGTCCCTCAAAGATTGATTGTTCGCCATCATCACTCCTTCTTCAGATGTCTTCTTGTTCTCAAACTGCAATCTCCTTCGAAGGCGAAACATACGCTCAATTTCTGGGTCTTCTGGGAACAAAGCACCTGCACGAGAAGTTCTGGGCATACAACGTGTAAGTTAACTATATAAAAAAAAGAACAGTAAAGACTAGTAGTAAAGCAAAAGAAAAGAAAATGCCTAAATCTCCAAACCTATCTATTAGTCAATATTAACTAGCCATAATCCCCGGCAACGGCGCCAAAAACTTGATAGCGATCCGCAAGTGCACGGATTTATCGAAGTAATAAAAAGATTATCGTTCCCAACGAGGACTATGTAGTTAAGTACTGACTTCTTGACTTGTTTGAATCTAGGCAAATTAAACCAGTGGTTGTCCTAAACTTCTAAGTGCGACACAAACTTGAAAATAGCTTTTAAGAGGTTCAAATTCTAAAGGATCGGGATTTCATGGGTTCACCACACTGACAATCATGAATCGTGTGAAAAATAACTAATTCCACAGAATTTATCTATCATGAAAGGAACTTTTCCTATGGTACATATTACCTCCTCTCAGAGCGTAATACGATATTTAGTTAGATTAACTCCCTACTCTCGTGACAGTTAACCTAACTAAACTCATTAAGTGCTGTGAAAAGTTGGTTAAGACCTTCAGACGAATCCAAACTACTCTCGTGTTTGGATTCGAAGGTTCAGTTGAAATAGGTCGGACGTTGCGATTCACCTCTCGGTCCTTCTCGCAACGTCTAAGACGTAAAATTACTTGGCCAAGGTAAATTACGAGATACACGCAATTCCAACCAAATCATGATAATAAATTCTTAGAAAAGAGTGTAAACATAGATTGATTCATGAAAGTAGTGGGCTACATCCAATAATCTCGAATAAGTATCTACTCGCTCATATTGTTAAGGAAATACATGATGTTTATAATGAACAAGTGAAAATTCCTAAAAATCGTCGAGAAATCACAGAAAGAACAACGAAACCGCCTTCTCCTCGATCTGGAGATGAAGAAGAGTCGATCGATTGTCGCCTTCAAGAGGAATCTCGCCAGAATATGCCCCTAGAATCGTGTTTTCACCCTTGTCGCTGCCGCTGTCTATGTTCATCCCAAAAAAGCACCCCCTTAGCCCTCGAAAACTCCTATCTTTTATAGCTAGATCGGTTTAGGACTCATCTAGGAACGGTTCTACAGAGTTTGGCTCAAATCCGGTTCGAATCGGTGGAGAAACGAGTGAAAAACTCGTCGGGCAGCAATTTTTACGGCCCGTGATGCGTTTACAGCTAAGGCCGTAAATGTTTCTGTGTGTACATAGTTTCGGTCACAGAAAGATTCATGAACTATGATGGATTCACGGCCTCACCTGTGAAAGTTTTTGTGAACTTTTTGACTTAGCCGACGTTGTCGCTTTTACGGCTGAATTCGTAATTATGGCCAAGGCCGCAATTGTCTCATTCTTCACCATATTCACCCCAAATTTGATGTGTAGGCTCGTGATCTCCTCGGGAATCATGCTTTGGCTTCAAAACTCTCGAAATCCTTTATTTTTACACCATTTTACTTACTTTTTCATAAAAACCAAGAAAAGTGAAGATTCCGTACAAAGTGAAATAAAAGCACCGAAATAAGCACAAAATCATGCAAATAAGCTCATAATATGATCTAAAATATAGGCAAAAACATGGTGTAAATGCAATGCATCAGGCCGCAAGCACCATCCTTCTTCCTCCCCTTGGCGCAAGTAATGCAAGGCTTGACGACATCCCTTCCTTCTTCTTCCTCTTGGCACATTTGCATCCTTGTGGGTGACGCAAGTGATCAAGGAAGGGTTCCAAAGGCATGGATCTTCTTCCCGAGGCTAACACCGGGCGTGGAAGAAGAGAACTCAAGTATCAACTGTGTGCAAGACTATAGAGGGTACTTGGGCGCCTACATCGCATCCTCTCCTTGTTTTTAAAGTATCATCTCTTACTCACCGTGTTGACTCCCTCGCTTGACTCGATCTTCTGGCTTTTTGGGTTGGCCTATTTCGGGGATTTGTTTCTGCTTTGTATGTAATAGAATTTAAAAATCCTCGGAGTTTCCCAACAGTGGTATTAGAGCGACTTGCGAGACTCAAACAGTGTTTTAAAAATTTGGCAATGGCGTTGGGTTTTTCTTACTTAGCAAAATTGTAGGTCTTTCGTTCCTAACCTCTCCTCCATCTCTTTGATTTTTTGTTTTCTTCACTTAAGGGATTGACCCTTTTGTGAGAGAATTAATTTCTCCCCACGCATGTAGGATAGACCTACTGAGTGGGACTTGTCAATATTATATGTGGCATGGACTGGGTGATTGCCTTGTAGACTCATGAGAAAAATGAAAATCCTAGATTTGTGAAGAGACATTGAGGTTGAAAGACAAGTTTTAATGAAAGACTAAAACTGATTTTTATGGTTTTTCATGAGCATATTGAAAAGCATGAGATAGATATCTTGATTGTGCATCGTGTTGTGGTCATAGTAAAGCCCCTTGTATGCTTGTGATGTATTTTGTGTGAGGCCTACGTGCAGCTTTTTCTTTTTGTTTTGTAAACTCATAAAAGAAGATTAGGGGCGCATCCTACCTTGAAGCAAGAATCATTGGTGCATCCCTCCTTGAATCAATCTTGCTTGCGGCCACTTCTAGGTGGTGCAACATGCTTGATGGAGCAAGGGTTTGGCCAAACTCTTTAGGGTCACTTCTAGGGTTTCCTAAAGGTGTTCTAGGGTTTGACAGCTATCCCTCGAGTGGAGGACCTTGAAGCCACACATGGACAAAGAGCTTAGTGCCGGCTAGGTTAGGTCTTGTTGGGGCTTGTCACCTAGGTCAAGTATTGAACATCCTTGGCATGTGTTTGTTCAATGTGTTGATTAGGCTATGACCACATCGCTTATTTACTCCTTTTCTTATCTGCTAAAGCATGCCTGGATGTGTTTTATTGTTATCACTATAGAATTGCATACCTGTAATGTTAGATAAAAGATAAAACTAAGAGGATGAGACCTCAAAAACCCTCAAATTAAATATAAAGTCTGAATCGAGCCTTCTAACTCGTAGCACTCATCAAGCTATCGATCAGTGGTATTGTGCACTGTTTCCCACCCTCGTGGGATACACTCACTTATCTTTAGAAGGTCCATGGTGACAATTGTTTCCCTAGTCCAGTTTTAACTTGGACGTGCCTTCGCAAGGAAACTCATTGGCCTTAGGCATAACAGTTAGGATAGACTTGACTAGTTTTTCATATGTGGTGGCCACATAATGGAACTCTAGAGGCAACATTGAGAGGTTAGGGTTTCATGGTGTATCCAGCCCTCGCTGGACATGAAATACCTAGACTATCTCAATAAGGAAAACTACCAAGTGCAATCGGCCGGCGCGCCCACCTTAAGAAGCATGAGTCACTTTGTGCATCTCATCCTACCCTCGTCGAACGCGAAGCCTGATGTGAAATAAGGATCCTATCTCACTAGAAAATCTTAGATTTCCCGATTGAATTTGGGGGTTATCAATTCGATCAAAATAGTGGAAGTCATGATCATTTAATATAAGTCTAGATTAAATGACTCGAAGTAGTACTAATCTATTTTTCTTGGTTGTTGTAGATAAAATGGCAACGAACAATAGCAGATGGTCACTGTGATCTATCCTAGAAAGGAACAAGTTAGTTGAAACCGACTTATTGGACTCATATCTCAACTTAAGGATTGTTCTTAGGCATGAGAAGAAGTTGTATGTCCTTGAGTAGCCTATTCTTGAATCCCTTCCATGCTCAGCCTCAGCGGTCGAGATTGATGCTTTTCATATGCAACAAAAGGTTGCATCTGATGTTAATAATCTGATGCTAACCAACATGTCACCTGAATTGCGAAGGCGATATGAGGAGAAAAGTGCTTATGAGATTATTAGAGATATAAAGCAGCTTTTCAATGAAACGATTAGTGATCATACCTCTAAGGTAGTATATCAATGCGATAGTAAGCCATAGGGTTTGACTAAAGCATTGAAAATAAAGTTGGAAATGATAAGGAAAGATAGGTGCTATAATTGTGGAAAGCCAATCCACTTTAAAAAGGACTTAGTACAACTTCAGAACGAGGTGAAGAGAAGCAGGGCTTCATCTTCTCACTTAGGTATTTATGTTAGCGAAGTCAACCTTTCTACTTCTATGTCATGGGTATTGAATACTGCATGTAGAGCTCATATTTGTACAAATATGCAGGAGCTTAAGAAAAGTAGATCGGTGTAGCCTAGAGAGATTGACTTACAAGTTAGAAATGGGGCACAAGTTGCTACTGTTGCTGCAGGACTTTTGATGCTCTCCTTGCCTTTTGGACTTTAGTTAGAGTTAGATAATTTCTATTATGTACCTTCTCTTACCAAAAATATTGTATCCATTCCTTGTTTAGTAAGGAAAGATTTTAAATTTGAAATAAAGGAGAACTCTTGTTCTTTTTCATTTACAAATGTGTTTTATGGGAAGAGTACTTTATACAATAAATTATATGTCTCGGACATGGATAACTCTACATGTAACATAAATCATAAAAGGATCAAACTAAGTGGTTCAGTTGGTGCATCCTTTGGCATTGTCAATTAGTCCACATAAACAAGAATCGCATTCAACAACTCCATGCAAATGGATTTTTAGATTCAACCTCCTTGGAGGAGTTTTAAACTTGTGAGCCATGTTTATTAGGAAAGATGACAAAGGCGCCCTTCACGAAGATAGGTGAGAGGGCAGGAGGTTTATTGGATCTCATACACAGTGATGTGTGTGGGCCATTTAGTAAATAAACTAGAGAAGGGTACAACTACTTTATCACATTTACTGATGACTTCAGTAGATATGGTTATGTCTATTTGATGAGACATAAGTCTGAATCCTTTGAGAAATTTAAGGAGTTCATACATGAAGTAGAGAACCAGCTTGGTAGATCTATTAAGACTCTTTGATCAGATCGTGGTGGAGAGTACTTAGAGCGGTGAGTTCTTTGACTGTCTGGGAGAGTGTGGGATCCTATCCCAACTCACTCCTCCTAGAACACCTCAATCGAATAGTGTGTCTAAGAGGAGGAATCAAACCTTGTTGGACATATTTCGATCCATGATGAGTCATGCAACTCTACCACCCTCGTTCTGGGGTCATGCACTTGAGATAGCTTCTCTCATACTGAATAATGTTCCTTCTAAGAGTGTCTTCAAGATTCCATACGAGGTATGGAGTGGGAGACACCCGAACCTACCTTTTATCAGAGTCTAGGGATGTGAGACTTATGTCAAACTTTAGGATTCTAGCAAGCTAGAACCCAGATATAATAAATGTGTGTTTGTGGGGTATCCTAAGGAAATTAAAGGATACTACTTCTATGTTCCCACCGAGAATAAAGTCTTTGTTGCTGGGGGTGCTGTCCTTCTAGAGAAAGAATTTCTTATGAAAGAAGTCAGTGGAAGGAAGTTTGACTTTGACGAGGTCCAAGTGCAACCACAAGACACTGAGATGGAACCTGAGCCACATTCACCGACTGCTGGGCAACTGGAGGCTCAGACACAGGTCCCACATAGGTCAGAGAGAATTTGTCATGCACCTGAGAGGTATGAGTCACTATCGTCTCAACACGATGGGATCTTCATCATTGAGGATGAACCGATGACCTATGATGAGGCGGTCGCTTGACCGAACTCCGAGAGATAGCTTGAGGCCATGAGATCTGAGATGGATTCCATATCAGCTAACCAAGTCTGGGATTTGGTTGAGCTGCCTGATGGGGTAAAACCCATAGGGTGTAAATGGGTCTTCAAAAGGAAGACAAACATGGATGGCAACATAGTTACCTATAAGGGTAGACTTGTGGCTAAAGGATTCAGATAGGTCCAGAGGTGGACTATGATGAAACCTTCTCACTAGTTGCTATGATTAAATCCATTCGAATCTTGCTTGCTATAGCTGCATATCATGATTATGAGATATGACAGCTAGATGTTAAGAAAATGTTCCTTAACGGGGAGCTGATAGAGGATGTGTATATGACACAGCCTGATGGCTTCATCTATCCTACAGAGGCCAATAAAGTCTGTAGGCGAAAAAGATTTATTTATGGATTAAAGCGAGTATCTCGAAGTTAGAATCTTTGGTTTGATAAGGCAGTAAGAGATTACGGCTTTATCAAAAGTGAAGGTGACGTTTGTGTGTATAGAAAATTCACTAGGAGCTTGGTGACTTTTCTGGTCTTGTATGTTGATGACATACTACTCATCGGAAATGACATCCCTAGTCTTCAATCTGTGAAGACATGGTTGGGGAAGTGTTTCGAGATGAAGGACTTAGGGGAGGCCACCCATGTCCTAGGCATGAAGATCTATAGGGATAGATCCAAGAGGCTCCTTACCCTTAGTCAAAGTACCTACATCGATAAGGTCCTAGAGAGATTCAACTTAGAGCAATCCAAGAAAGGATACCTTCCAGTGAGACATGACCATACTCTCTCAAAGATCCGGCCATACTCTCTCAAAGATCTAGTGTCCCACCACATAGGCTGAGAGGGATGATATGAGTCGAGTGACCTATGCTTCGGCAGCAGGTTCGATCATATATGCGATGTTATGTACTAGACCAGATGTGGCTTATGCTGTGAGCGTAACTAGCCGATGTCAATCCAATCCATGTCTGTAGCACTAGGTGGTTGTAAAGAACATCCTTAAGTATCTAAGAAGAACTAAGGATTTGTTCTTGGTCTATGGGGTACAAGAAGAGCTCAGTGTCCAGGGCTACACTAATGCGTCGTTCCTGTCTGACCCTGATGACTTCAGATCACAGACAGGAAGAGCTCAGTGTCCAGGGCTACACTGATGCGTGGTTCCTATCTGACCCTGATGACTTCAGATCGTAGGCAGGCTATGTCTTCAAGATGAATAGAGGCGTTGTATGCTTGATGACTCAAAAATTCATAGTTAATTTTATATTAATTATATTATTTTTTGAGTCATATTTATACTCTTTTGCTTATTTTCAAATTTATTTGGTCAATTATTTAGGAATCTACACCTTTTCTGGTTTTTGATCAATTTCAGGTAAAAAGGGCTTAATTTTGATGGATTTATGAATAATCTGAATGTATGAACGGAATCCAGTCATCAAGAAGAACTTACCTATCAATTTTCAAGCAAATCAGAGTTTAAGGCAAAATTATGGCACTACCATGATTATTTTCACGGCCGTGATTTTATTGGAATAAATTTGAAGTTCACAGAGAGAATTATGGCACTATCGTAATAATTATCACGGCTGTAATTATCCCAAAAAAATAAACAGAACAAATAATGGCACTGCCGTAATAATTTTCACGGACGTGATTCTTAATCAGCCGCGTTGCCCGAGTCTTCCATCGCTACCTTCTATTTCTAAATTTTGCAAAGCCCAATTAAGGAGATCTAGGGCACCATTTTAAAATCAAAAAATACGGGAATCATTCTATAAGAGGAGGAGAAGATTTGAGGATAGGAATCATCCAATTTCATCGCAAATCAAGGGAGAAATCGAGAGAGGCGCCGCTAGGGCTCGACCTCTTGCCGAGAGGCGTAGAGGCCACATTTGGCGGCAAAATTTTCAGGAGAGCTTCGCCCAAGGGAGAAGAAGACACACCAAAAAATTTAAATCGAAAGGAGTTCAATCGAGAGAGAAATCAGCGTCAAAAATTTCTAGCCGAGAGGGAAAAATTGCAAAATACTATAGCAGTGCACTGTAGCAGCATACTGTAGCAACCGGATTTTTTCAAAATCATAGGGTTGTGATTTTTTTTTTCACACCCCTATGATTACAGTAAACCCTTGCTTTCACATTTTCTGAATTTTGAATTTTTTTTTTATGATTATTTATTGTGTTCCTATGACCTTGGTAGCGTAATCGTATCTTTGGGACTTAGGGAGTAATCCTTTTTTAATTTTGTAATGACTAGATGATTTTTAATCTATTAGTTTATTCTTTGAATGATAATTTTGCCTCTGTGATTTATTTTTTTTGAAATTATTATTTACATATTTTAGGGTTTGTAATATGGGCTGAGAGGTGATTTACAAACCTGGAACCCTTAGGTTAGATCTAGAAACCTAGACTACGAGAGTAGCTAAGTCCTAGCGCCCTAATTTATGATGCTTATTTACATATGAGTATTGATTCCATTGTTTCAGACATGATAATATGGACCGAGATGTGATTTGGATTGTTAGAACCCCTTAGGTAAAACCTGTAAAATTAAGGTACGAAAGTCTTTAATTTTACTTGAGAAGTAGACTTTGAGAGTTAAACCACGAGAGTGATTTTAATATTTTTTGTTTGGTTTACTTTTATTTAACACCGAGCAGCAAGTCACGAGAGTGAAGGCTATTCTGTGTAAATTGGACATCCGAGAGGTGACAATTTCTATTTTTAATTAAACTTTTCATTATCATAATTTGAATAACTAATAAAATATTTATTATATCTAGTCATGAGAATTAAAAAGTGATGAAACCTTAGTCCCAATTTTCTCTCTCCAATTTCTGACGACAGATTTCGTTTGTGCTTCTATACCCATCGCATATCGATCGCTTAGCTAGTAAGAATTCAACTATTTGGTACTCAACACGTAAGTCTCTATGGGTTCAATATCTTTTTATTGCTTCGACGTATCCATGCACTTGCAGACATATCAAGTTTTTGACGCCATTGCCGGGGACCTTAGTTTTGTTAATATCAAAATAGTTGATAGTATAGCTAGACTAAGTTTTATTTGTTTTTTTAGATTTAACTTTGATTTATGTTTTTTCAGATTTTGGATTTTCACAGGCTATAACGAAAAATCACAGGGCCGTGATTTCTGTAATTTTTTAATTTTTTTCATTATTTTTGATTATTTGCGTTTCTCTGATAGATTTTATATTCTGAAATTTTTTTAAAAAATTCTCAAAAATCTGCATATTTCAAGAGCTACAAGAATCTGTAAAATTTTTTTTAGGTTTTCACACCCCCGTCAAAAGTTTAGTTCAAATTTGTAGGGGGCTGTGAAACTACGTTCTATTTCAATTTTTTAAGGTTTTCTAAGCTTTCTGATACTAAAAAAAATTTAAAAAAATCACCAAAAATTTTTTAAAAATATTTCTGGTCTATTGGTGCTGAAAAATCTAAATTCTGAGATTTTTGATTTTTCTGTGTTTTTCACACCCCTGTGAAAATTTTCACAGGCTGTGATTTTTGAAGTTGGATAATCTTTCTATTTCTTTTTGAAAATTCTGAGTTTACACTAATCTTTTATTTGTTTATACACAAGACTCTTAAATCTTGACAATTTTTATTTCCTATGGACTATGAGATCATAAAATCTTTGAAGTTGTGTAGAAAAGCTCTGATTTGAATATATGTATTTTAATCACAACTTTTGGGCAACTACAAGAGGTGAGGTATACATGCTACAAGGTAAGTATAAAGATGATTCATGGTGCACTATTGCAGAAAAGATAGATTCTTTGGCTCATAAATTAGACACTTTTAATATGCACCCTATTATGACATCTTATTCTTCTATTAGATGTGATATTTGTGGATGTTTTGATCAATTTACTTTTGATTGCCAATTTTTCATTCCTCCAAATCCAAATTCACCATGGTACCAAGATGATCAATATAATTCTAGATGGGAAAAATCACCAAACTTCTTTTTATGAGGATTGCTCAAACTATATTTCAGAACCATACTTTGAGGATACTGAAGAATCTAGTTTAGAATCCTTCCTTGAAGAACTTAGAGGGGAGATGAAACAACAGAGGGATGAGATAAACCAGTAGAGGGATGCAATTGATCAATTTAATTCTAAGCTTAAATCTATAGCTATCCATACTGAAATATTAGAAACCAAGATAGCACAACAAGGTAGTTTAATTGAATTTGATTTTGAAACTGAGGAAATTGATTTGCAAAAGTCCCCCTCTGATTCTGGTGATTTTGAAACTGATTTAGAAAAATCCCCTTTTGATTCTGGTGATAATTATGAAATTGATTCTTGTGATGATAAATTGTTTATGGCTAAATCTGAAGAACTTAAAAAAGGTTTGAAAATTATTGACTTTTATGAATCTCAATCTGATTTTGATGAATCTGAAATTGATTCTTTTGATAATGAATAATTTGTGGAAAGGCATGAGGAAATTGATTTTGAAAAGTTACACTCTAATTTTGATGATAATTTTGAAATTGATAAATTATTTGATGATGAACATGAGGAATTTGAAAATGATTTGAAAATTATAAACATTCATGAATCTCACTCTGATGTTTTGCCTATATCTACTGATCAACCTTCTGATTCATTAGAAAAACTATGCTTTATTGAGGAACCTAATGTGAGACAGAAAAATTATCTTGATGATCCAATACATGAATCTTTTGATCGAAATCCTATTCTTATTGCAATTGAAAATATAAATTTGAAGAAAAGACTAATGATTTTACTTTCTGATAAATATAGAGAGATTATTAAATACACTTTGAATGGAATTGAAAATATTGATTTTGATTTCTGCATATTTGAGAAGCCACGTCAATCATATTTTATATGAAATTTTGGATGTTTATATTAGTGGCTAAACTTTTAGCACAGCGGAAAAGAAAAAAAATTATATGCTATTTACTATGGCACTAATCCACCTACTTTGCCATGATAATTGAGTTTCGGTCAAGCTAGTGACCTAAAAATTAGTGCTTCTTGGGAGGCAACCTAAGCACTCTTACTTTAGTTTTTCTATTTTATTTAATAATAATTTTTTACTAATTTTTCTTTTTCATCTTTGTAGGTGAATTTAAAATATTTTTTTACGATGAATCAGTGATTTTTGATGTTTACGCAAAAATTATGGCAGAGCCATACTTATTATTACGGTCATAATTTCACTTCATTATCAAACGAAATATTTTACAGCACTACCATAATTATTTTTTCGTAATGTTTAGTTGATTATCTATAGAAGATTTTATGGTAGGGGTGTAATTTTATTCTATCAAAATAAATAAATTAAAAAAAAAGAAGAAGAAGGGAAAGAGAGCGTGACGGCTGCACCGTCATACCCCCGTGATCCTCAAATCTCTTCCAATCGGCGTCGACAACTCTGCCAATCTTCAGCAGCATCCGCCAATCTTTTCCAGCATCTCTCATCGGAAGCTTCTTCATCAGTCGCCGTCGCCTCTATTTCTTCCGGATCCGCCAATTCCATCGCCGCCTCTGTTTCCCTGGCGACAGCTAGCTTCTTCCGCGAGCAGCACCGACCGTTATTTCCAACAACAACCAGCAGTACGCTTCCTTCCAGTGGGAAGAATCTTCCACCTCAGCATCTATTTCCAGTCTACACAGATCGTCGCCAGCATCTAGTCTCTGCCAGCACTGTGAAGTACAGACCAGCACCGCCTGCTTCATCTGCTTCACCTGCTGCTAATAGCTCACAAGATGACAACTCTTCTCGTCGCCAACAATCTTCTTCCAGCCGGTATCTTCATCCACCGGCAATTTACTTCGCCGACGTCTGTTCCAGCCAGCAGAGCTAGCCGTGCAATCGACACCAGCTAACACATGCTTCACAGCCGGTAGCTCATCCAGGAGTTCGGCAGATTGATCTTCATGTCCGACGCCCGCCAGTTCACCAGAAAACCAACAGTCGGCGTCTTCAGCAGCAACTTTCTTCCGCCAGCACTGTTTGCCTTCTTCAGCCACGCCCATGAAGCCTTCTCTGCCAGATGCTACCAGCTGCTCAATTTCTTATCAGCACCGCCTCTTTGGTAGCAACCGGCGACACCAATTTCCCCAGCATAGGAGGGGCTCTCCTCTATTTCTAGCATGCTAGTCGAAGCTTTAACTAGCTTCAATTTCTCCAGCAACCAGCCGGCAACTTCATCTCCGGCTGTAGCTTTCTGTTTCGATCTAGCCAGAAGCTACGTATTCCAGCAGCTGTCATCTTTATTTTCAGCACCCGCGTCTTTATTTTCCAGCCATACAGCTTCTTTTTTCTTGCTGCCCACCAGGCCGATGACTTCGCCTCTAGGACTCTAGTCTCCAGCAGAGTCTCCAGCAGGCCACTGGAGACTACTCATTCTTATTCTACCATCGGTAACTCATCCTTTGCGGGTAGCAACTCTTCAGCCAGCATCTATTCCACCTTTATTTCCCATCTACATCAGCTTCCTCCACTGGCACCTTCCTCAGACCTCCAGCAACATCTCTGATTACCCTTTGAGAAAAATATTATTTTTTGCTAAAGTAAGATACTATTTTTGGGTTGAGCCTTATGTATCTAAAAATTGCGCAGGTAAAATTTTTGAAAGGTGCATCTTTGAGGACGATTTAGCAGCACCTTCTGCCTCGACGCTACACCCTGGACAACGATTGAGTTTGCTATAGTATTATTAGTTGAGTATCGTTTGCACTTTCTTGTGATTTGATTATTTTGATATGGTTATATTATTTACTCTTTTCTTAGATTTTTATTCGATGTGGTTATACGGATCTATCACTTTATATCTTTTGATTATGATTGAATGAGTTTGATGCTTCACATATTTTGCATTGATATTGACACTTTTGATGTATAAGAATTTTATCCGTGCATGACTTGACCATGTGATGAGATATGTGTTGATTAAATATTGATGATGAATTGTTATTTCTTCCTTGAGTATATCATTAGAAATAATGTGTGTGGATGATTTATTGAGAAATTATTGTGGAATAATTTTTAGATAAAATTAGTCCATTAAGATTTTCATGTGATAAATATTTATGCATTCTTGTGATATGAGTTGAATGATGGTTGCTTAATTTTAATTTTTCTAAATTTGCTAAATAGAATTATTTTCATGAAAAGAAACTTGAGAATTTATGTGAATAACTTTCTCCAACTCTGCTAGTATGATATACTGTAGTCATGAGTTAAATTATACCTTATGGTATACTTTAAGTCTGTTTCGCTAGATCGATAACGATTTAAATACCATGCCACTGGCCGGCTCTCTTCAAAAAAAAAAGAGAAAATAAAAAGAGAGACTCCTCTACTTGGCACTACGAAAAATTGGCAGTGGTACCGAAGATATGAGTTGAAGTCTAAAAGAAAAAAAAGAGAGCTGTAGGTCAAGTGGACAACTCCGCTGACTACTTATAATTGTGCTATGAGTTAAATTACATTGTTTTACGGTGTACTTTGAATAATGTTATCGTGCTAACAAGAATGGGCAAATGACTATTCAAAGACCAGTTTGCATTAAAAGTTAATTACAGAATGTTCTCTGGAATCGAAAAGTGAAAGTAATTTTTGATGATGCATTTGATTGATTGAAAAAAGAGTTTACAATTATTTGGACAAATTGAACTTGAATGCCATTACAAGGATAATGAAAATCTTAGCCATCTTGGATTATAACTTTTTGAAAATCTATTTCGCGGTATTTCATTGAATCTCTATTTCTTTTGAATTATTACATGTATTATAGATGACTATCATGCTAAGGAGGAATAAACTAAAGTCATCAATATTTTCTTTACACACTTTGATTCATTTTTGAGTTGCTTGAGGACAAGCAAGATTTGAGCCTTATGTATTTTGATGACTCAAAAATTCATAGTTAATTTTATATTAATTTTATTATTTTTTGAGTCATATTTATACACTTTTGCTTGTTTTTAAATTTATTTGGTCAATTATTTCAAAATCTATACCTCTTCTCATTTTTTATCAATTTCAGGTAAAAAAGAATTAATTTCGATGGATTTTTGAATGATCTGAATGTATGAACGGAATCCAGTCATCAAGAAAAAGTTACCCATCAATTTCAAGCAAATCAGAGTTTAAGGCAAAATTACGGCACTACCGTGATTATTTTCATGGCCGTGATTTTATTGAAATAAATTTGAAGTTCATAGAGAGAATTACTGCACTGCAGTGCTGTAATTATCCCAGAAAAGTACACAGAATAAATTACGGCATTGCCGTAATAATTTTCACAGTTGTGATTCTTAATTAGCCACGTTGCCCGTGTCTTCCGTCGTCGCTTTCTATTTCTGAGTTTTGTGAAGCCAAATTAAGGAGATTTAGGGCGCTATTTCAAAATCTAAAAATAAGGAATCATTCTATAAGAGGAAGAGAAGTTTTGAGGACAGGAATCATCCAATTTCATCACAAATCAAGGGAGAAATCGAGAGAGGCGCCGCTAGGGCTCGTAGTGAAATTTTCAGGAGTGCGTCGCCCAAGGGAGGAGAAGTCAATACACTAGAAATTTCATATCGAAAGGAGTTCAATCGAGGGAGAAATCAGTGTCAAAAATTTCTAGCCGAAAGGGAAAATCGCGAATTACTGTAGCAGCGTGCTGTAGCAAATTAATGTAGCAGCCGGATTTTTTTCATAATCACGGGGCTGTGATTTTTTTTACACCCCTGTGATTACAGTAAACCCTTGCTTTCTCTTTTTTTGAATTTTAAATATTTTTTATGATTATTTATCGTGTTCCTATGACCTTGGTAGCGTAATCTTTTCTTTGGGACTTAGGGAGTAATCCCCTTTTAATTTTGTTATGACTAGATGATTTTTAATCTATTAGTTTATTCTTTGAATGATAATTTTGCCTCTATTTGAAATTATTATTTGCATGTTTTAGGGTTTGTAATATGGACCGAGAGGTGATTTACAAACCAAGAACCCTTAGATTAGATCTAGATACCTAGACTACGAGAGTAGCTAAGTCCTAGAACCCTAATTTATGATGCTTATTTACATATGAATATTGATTCCATTGTTTCAAACATGATAATATGGGCCGAGAGGTGATTTTGATTGTTAGAACCCCTTAGGGAAAACCTGTAAAATTAAGATATGTGAGTATTTAATTTTACTTGACAAGTAGACTTTGAGAGTTAAACCACACGAGTGATTTTAATTTTCTTTGTCTGGTTTACTTTTATTTAACACCGAGCAGCAAGTCATGAGAGTGAAGGCTGTTATGTGTAAATTGGACGTACAAGAGGAGACAATTTCTATTTTTAAGTAAACTTTTTTTTTATTATGATTTGAATAACTAATAAAATCTTTATTATATATAGTCATGAGAATTAAAGAGTGATGAAACCTTAGTCCCAATTTTCTCTCTCCAATTTTCGATGACAGATTTCGTTATTGCATTATTTCGTTTGTGCTTCTATACTCATCGCATATCGATCGCTTAGCTAATAAGAATTCAACTATTTAGTACTTAACACGTATGTCTCTATGGGTTCAATATCTTTTTATTACTTCGATGTATCCATGTACTTGAGAACACATCAATGCTGGAAAATTTTTAAGCAATCCACCATTGCTGATTCTACAACCAAGGCTGAGTATGTCACCACTTCTGAGGTAGCCAAAGAAGTCATTTGGATAAGAAAGTTCATTTCTGAACTTTAGGTGGTTCCAACTACTGTGGATCCAATTAAGCTCTATTGTGACAACAATGGAGTAATTGCACAGGCAAAGGAACCATGGTCTCATCAAAAGTCCAAACACATACTCAAGAGATTTCACCTGAACAGAGAGATCATAGACCGAGGTGATGTTAAGATTAGCAGAGTTGACACAGACAACAATCTAACAGACCCACTAACTAAAGCTTTAGCGTAGCAGAAGCATGATGGTCATACGAGAGACATGGGGTTGAGATTTCTCAACAGGTAGGTCTAAGTGCAAATGAGAGATTATTAGTGTATATGCCCTTGGACCCGTTGTTGGTCTATCTTATGTACTACTTGAAACTGATATTTTATATATCATTCTGGCATTGTCATTATTATCCTATGTTTACATCTGCGACTATGTACTTGTATGATAATGTCCCTAGAGACAGATTATATCCGTGCTCAAACTCTTGTCCCTAGTCAAGTACCTGAGTGGATTAGGGATAGCTCTGGTACATGTGAGACTGGTATATGGGCTAGTTAGACAGGAGGTACTAACGCAGGCATATGGGTATATCAATGGTGGATATACTGGACCGACCTGTTGGGGTATGCCCTTAAGGCTAATGTTTGAGGCCTTGGGAATGTATCAGTATCATGTAATAAACTCTTATGTTTATAAAGGCATGGTTGTTATTCAGTTTGTTACATTGTCTGCTGCAATAAGTGTACTTCTGAATAATGTCTCACAGCTGTTCAGCTGGGCTGACATGCTATAAAGTCCTTAGTCGAGATATCTTGGTGAACATGAGACAGCCTTGATATGGTTAAGACTAATATGTGTTCTAATCTTATAGGATGCTTCGAGCATGGAATAAGATGTAGACTCATGGGTACATTGGATGTACTGGACAGACCCTACTAGGTTATTCAATTGCTTGTCACAATGTGAATAATCCTTGATTGCAACAAGTGGCACATGTCCTCTGACTTGAGATCACTTGTGTTTCTAAATGATGATTGTCATTGTTTTGAGGTAGTTCAATATCATTTGAAACATAATGATTATAGACTATCTTGGATGGTGAGCTTGAGTCAGGTTAGGGCACTAGTGATAGACATAGGATTGTCGTCTCCTTAATTGGACTGTGATGTTCTAAAGGGCCCCCTGGATGAGATGATTGAGAAAAGAGTATGGCCATACCCAGGTGACTATGTTCATCTGATCTAATCATGCTCATCATATTGGAGTTACAAGCTTGACACGCTTATCCAATAAGAACATCCAGTGGCAAAGGAAACATGTATGCCTTGTGAGTTGATTCACACTTGTGCTGTGGTTTGGGTGTAGTCTTGGAAGACTCTTTCCTTTATATCGGGAGACAGTGATGTGTTGCTAGATACCCCTCACTGATCGTGATAACGTGAGTTATCGTTACCGACATTTAAAGGAAACCCTCAGGGTCGCACAATTTGATGATATGGCTTACTTAAGTCAGATCGTGTGGACTGAATTATTCAGGTTCAGTTTAAAGGGATTTAATCTCTGATTGTAAGTGAGATCTGGTCTGATCATGTTTGATTGATTAGGGCTTGAGATCGGTAAGCTTCGATCGAGAGAATGGATGCTAGATCAGTGAGATCAGCAGCATCAAGAGATCGACGGTCAGATCAAGAGCCTTAGGGTTTAATAGGATCTGGACTAATGGCTTGGGTTGATTGGTCTTTGAACCAAACCAAATTGAACCGGCTCATAGAGTGAGCGCATGGTTCAAGAGAAGATGAGTTTGCGCATGGGGTGAACCCATGATCGCATGAACGTTTGGGGTTTACTAAATTTAGAAGCCATGACTTCTAAACGTGGGAACGCCTCACGTTCACGCCTAAGACGCTTTCATCTCTCGTCTCTCCTCATCTCTCGTCGCCAACAAGCTCTATTGAGAGTTGTGAAGAGGTTGACGAAAAAGGAGAAGGAAGAAATCGCCAAGCAAAGGATTCTCTTCCCTTCCATACGACAAGGACCTCTTGGAGCCTTGCTAGCACAAGGAGCACCAAGAGAAGAGTAGGCGACATCAATTGTGTGCGTCACCTTAGGAGAAGGAGCATTTGCGCCTTTCCTTCCAAGACACCATCTAAGCGATGGCAATGGTAAGAATCGCTTTTCATTGAAAGTTGAATATATTACATGCTATGCGATCCTGTTAGAAACCCTAGATTCCGCTAGAGTTTTGTTGCGCCTCCTATTAGGGTTTCGCCCCCCCCCCCCCCTTGTTCTAGGGGACTTTCACGACCCACTGTGAGGCTCTAATTTAGTGTCATAAGTTAACCTCACAAGTAACAAGAGATGCATTGATCCCGTGACTTGAGGTCATTGAACTTTCTATATGGTTAGGGACATGCTTTAATACAACCTAACACCTCACCATAGTTGGGAGGTCATAACGGTTGTCATTGAGTATGTCATGACCCATATGAGAAGATCAATTGATAGATATAGGATTTGCCCATTCCTGAGGGAAGCTTGATATCCATAGGCCGCCTTATGGATGCATGATTGAAAGTGTATGGTCATACCCAGGTGAAAGTCTGATTTAGTCATGACCATGTGATTGGGTATAAACAAAGTGGTGATACACTTTATCCAATCGAATATCAGTTTGGCAAAGGGACTATAATACATTAGTATCTTTTTGCGATAATGGGGATGTCGATGTTGATATTTATTCTAAAGACTTGGATAACAGTGATGCATTGCTAAGTGCCACTCA